>OZ004695.1:53473148-54779021 GCA_963924545.1 Pogonocherus hispidulus
TAATTTCTTCTAAAAACTGAAATATATGTGATTAATTATTATTTCAGAACCATGGAATTCATAAAACAGAATAATTATAGAGGATTCCATGATACCAGGTAATAATTAATTAAGAATCCCAGGGAAGTGTTCAACCTTATTATGAATATGCAGTAGAAAAATAATTAACGGCATTTTTTGCCATTAAAAGGTACAGCCTCTTACTGCTACAAAAGTAACACAAAATTCATGTCAAAAATGCAATATCCACTTGAAAGTTGTAGTTGGTAACATTATTGGATAAATATTTTTTTTGCGGATGTGTTTAACGTTAAATTCCGTTCTAATAGAAACGAGGCGACGCATTTTTTTCGGCGATAGGCGGGGCTAAGGTGGAGCGTATTTAAAATAGATTAATCGTTTTTTGTCGTCTCAGCTGTTGTTTATACATCATAAAATGGACGCCGGAACAAATTCTAGATAAATAGTTTGCGGTAACGTTTATGCCAGTTTTGTTATTAATATATAGTTTGAGTTTATATAACATGACTATGTATTTAATAGGAATACCTACCTAACAGATAATACGAATGTGTATCTATTTATACTGAGTAGAAAAGTAAGCAAACAGCCATTTTGAAATTCCTGGCAAAAACTAATAGGAAACTTTTTTCCACCATCTTTTATATGCATTATTTTATGGTAGTTGGAGCCAACCTTTTACAGAATTGCTTGTGTCCATGCAAAAGTCAATGTGACTATGACCTGGGGGATATCATATAAGATTACCTTTTAGAGGAATGGCTATTCAAGTTGTTATCGGTGGAACTAAACATGTTTACATAAATAAATTCGCTTTAATATGTCCGAAACCTGAAATATTGTGATGTTTCTAATATTTGTAATTATCAATTCCCTCACTAAAGTACTTAATAGTTCACAGATAACGAGGTAGTACAATACTTATACCAAGCTTCAACCGTCTTTAAGTTTTACTTGAAAATTCCTTGAATATTAATTGTTTTTTATATGTGTTTTTGCACTTCTCAGTTCCTCGCTGGCTTATATTTCTTGTAGATGGTTTAGTAGGTGTACCAAGTCTATCAGGAAATTATTTTTGGTTTAAGAACGATCTTGTTATATTGCATGTATGAAGTATGACTGCTTTTTGGGATTGGGTATGTAGGTTTCTTCAAGGTTAAGCTAAGTTGTGGTGCTTTGTGAAGGAGTACGTGATGATACGTCACCGGCATAACGAATGAAACGATGGATTCACTTGTTTCTGTTTGCACATTCTTTCAACTTATATTGCTAGTTGTTGATACTTTTCATTCTCTTTAGTATATTTTATATTATAGAATTGCCATGTCAATGAGGTATGCGATCCAATTTATTTTATCCATGAAGTATTATATCTGGTCTATGATGATGAGCCACCGTTCCATCAGTTTGTATGGTTAGATCCCAGTATATTTATAATATTTGTTTTATATTATATTTGGTGGTGGTATAGCACTACAATTCAGCCTCCGATTGTAAATTATATCACAGGGCTATTGCCTGCTTAAAAGTTCCAATCACTGCCTTATGCCTATCACTACATTGAACACTTACTTGGTATAGTTCTTGGTATAGCACCTGAATGTAGATGCTTCGATGTTGTTCCATGTTTCAGGGAATTGATGAAATTTTTTGCATCTATTCCCTTTTATTGTATTATTCCTTAAAAAAACATTTTATAGTCATTTATAGCTATAACAGGGTCTTGTATTGCAAGTACAAATCTAGGTATAATCAACCTGTTTGTACGAATTTATATGAAAGTTGTTTGTTTATGTGCTCCTTCCTGGTGGTTGATACAATTAGAAATCTGCCGTGTAATGAACCCATACATTTTGCTTTTGTACAAGGGTATTATTTTGTGTGCATTCCAATTCTTATATTGATAGATTTAAGGGTGTGAAGCCATTATCAATTTGTACTATTGCCCTATGTAACTGGTTGTCTTTGTTTTGGAAGCCTTTTTTAATTAATGTACCTGCTTCCTTATATTGATTATCTCTTTACACGAATTTGAATGCAGCCATTCTGTTTTGTATTAATTTTGTATTAAACTACATATACCTATTCTCAAACAATTTCAATTTCCCTTGTACATGTTGGGTACATCGTTATTGCTGTATCATTAATTAAAACATGTTGCCTTCTCATTTCCTTCAAAATATGTTCCTTACTACCCCTTAACTGTACTCTTGTGCTCCAATAATCGAAAATCGAAACTAATACAATTTTTTCAAAAGATTTTTGTTAACATGTAACCTGCTTTTGTGGCCCTTCTGGTAATCTATAAATGAAACATTTTACCTGTCGAAATTAACAAGGTTAATCCAGAAAAATCAATTATTGCTTCGTCCTTTCTCAAATTGATGAAGGGCAGGCCCAAGCAAATTGGCAAATCATCGCGTTATTTCTTACGGTCTAAGGTTTAAAGTAAACAAAGAATTAGGTACGGTGTATAATAATTAAGTCACTGAGGGCCTCGGATAAAGAAGCAAATATGGAGAGACAGACTTAAAGTGGTTGACTTTTTATCTTGAAAAGACAATGTAACATGCAGTCTATCCCAAATAAAACTATTTCTAAAGTAACACTGACATAGTTTTCCACATAAAACAAAAACAATATACTGCACTCGACGCCCGTTTCGCCAACCAAGTTGGCATCATCTGAAGATGATTAAAACTAAACCTATGCTAACATTGTGTCCTATTTATACCTAAACTATTTCTACGGTTCATTGACCCATGATTTACTAACCAATAAAATCGGCTATATGGGATTGGCCCTCTGTCATTATTCATACTATTTTTACATTTAGCAATTTCCAAGCTCTCAAAAGTATCCAGCTGTCTGGAATTTGTCACATTCCTAAGTAGTCTCAAATTGCTGCTATATATTTTATGGTTCTTCTCAAATGCATGTTGGGCGCGACACTAGACTTATCTGTTCTAGCATATTTGAGATGAGTCATATGTTCCTTGAATCTTGTTTGAATTGACCTTCTCGTTTGTCCAACATACTTTTGATTACATATTTCGTAAATCCCCGACTTTTCCTTAGTCTATATTTTGTCTTTTAGATTGCCTAAAAGTTGTTGTAGTTTATTTCTCGATGCATAAACCACTGACATACCTAAAACCTTATCAAAACCACGGGTGAAACAAGGAATAGATATGAATTTTGGTTTTTTTCTTTCATTTTGGAAAGTCAAGGAATTTCGAAGTCTCTTTAAATATAGCTACGTTTCCTGATTATTTTATCAACTAAACTTTATGTAAAATTAATCGCAGCTATATTCCTAATAAATGCCTTTTATTTTTCAAACCTCGTCTTACTTAGAGGGAAGCTTTATAGGCGATGAATTAAAAAATTGAAACTCGCCATTTTGTGTTGAGCACAATAGTGAGAGTCCTTAGGGATATATCTTAAAAGACTGCTGTCTTTTCTGTATATGTCAAATTCCTACTTATTTTCATTATTTATAATTATTAATACATCTAAGAATGGTAGTTGTCCAGAGTTTTCAATTTTATATGTAAATTTAACTGACGCGAAACGACTATTCAATTTAGAAATAAAGTTCTCAATATCAGTGATCATCCCCATATCTAAATCAAACCTAGGGGAAATACTCGAATTCTTCTTTGACTCCAAGTCGAATCTGTCCATGAAGAGATTGACATGGAATGGTGACAAAGAGTTACCCATTGCTGTACCCTCATATAAATTATCTTCAACTAACTAAACTTTGCATTAAACAAAATTGGTTCATGAGGACATGAGGATTGCTTCGAAAACATGAGGATATAGCAATGGGTTGTCTTACTGGATCCAGGACCCAGGATGTTACTGACTTGCAATTTCAAATTAATTACATATTTCATTATGTAAGTAGATAACCTACCTATTTATTTAAAGTAAAATATATTTCTTGTAAACATAATTGTTATATATTGTGCCGTCACTTTTTGAACTTAAGTAAATAATCAGAAAATCAAATATTTAACTAGGTAAGTTAAATACCTGTAATTTTTAAAAAGATATGTTAAATTATGTAAAATCTCTGGTAATATGCTAGTATAAGTTATTTCTTATAATCACTTTCGTATAACGAAATATATTTACATTCACAATCAAGGAGTTTAACAAGGTATACAGATACTCTGCTTTTATAAAGAAAACTCAATTCCTCTTATCTGCCCTGCGTTCCTACAGTATGTCGAGATCAGATAAAAGCACAACGGACAATAGGTCTTCCCAATCAATTAATGACAAGAATGGTGTTTTCAGTAGGTCTGTATCTAGAATGCACTATCTTAGTTGTTGATCAGTGTCGACCCTTAATGGTTGTTTAGGGATGTTCTTAGAACAAAAGCGGCACACTCAAAGGGTACATCTAAAACTCATGGTCTATTAAATGTCGAAAATTACGATTTTCAGTCAGAGAAGGCTGTCTGCCATGTTGATACCATCAACATCCTGAAGGAAATGGACAATTTTTGCCAATTCATCAAAGCTTAATGATAGGCATGAACATCTTAAGTTGCTATTACCTAGTTCCTAATAGAAATTGTAAATTGAATTTTTTGATGCCTTGCATTGACCATATTCTTAGAGAAAGTGTCTTAAAAGTGTCTTTTTCTTTGTTTAGCAGTCAATAAAGATTGGTGAAAATGGTCAATAGGAACTAGAGAAAACTAGAAATGGAAATTGATAATCCACAAGATACATTTAAAAATACAATAATATACAGGGTGTGGCATTAGTGCGTCTTTCTTCCATAGCGTCCTTATCTGTGAATATAGATAAAACATTTTTATAGGTACCAAAGTTATTTTTATTTGCTCCAGCATTACCTTAAAGTATTGGGCAATATACATGGCGTTCAGATTACTGTGTACGGCAACTCTCTTATTTGAAATGAATCGCCTGTATATTTTTACACCTATACCTAAACTCCTATACGAAAAAGTTACAAAGTGTCTTGCGTGTCCTTGTAGCTGTAAAAATTTTTCAATAAAGTCAAATATCTCTGAAATAGGTAGGTTTAGGTATAGGATATGCTACATATTTCCGACCTAAAATCGCTCGGCCTCTTCAAAAATATACAGGGGGTCTTATTTAAAATAAGAGAAGTAGTTGCTGTACAGAGCAATATGAACACCCTGCACATTACTCAATCTTTTTAGGTAATGGAGGAGCAAATAAAAATAACTTTGGTATCAAAATATTTTTCTATCATCACAGATAACGACCCAATGGAAGAAAGACGCAATATTGCCACACCGTGATATGTCAAATAATTTTTCATAAAATAGTTTTTAAAAATAACGCTAATAATTGGTAATAGTGTTTGTGACTAGGAATCTCAGCTATGTCGAATTTTTGGTATTTATTGGGCATATCACTCGGTGTCCATTTGGGGATCAAGTGATTATCTGCTACCTATATATGGTCTCTACCTTTTGGAGTAATTAATCTGTCACCAGTGAGAGATGTCCCATTTCAGAGTATGTTGAAGTATATGCCTCTAGGCCTATATGCATCCGAATGCGTTATTTTCTTTATAAACATTTAAATTAATGTATTACATTAACTTAAACAATTTTATAAAACTTTTAATTTTATTATAATGTATCCAAATATAAAATAAATTATCAAGAGGATCCTTAAACATATTTTTAGGCCTGGAACCCCTAAAACCAGGAAACGCAAATGTATGAAACTATTTGTGTGTATCATTTAACGAATTTAAAATATTAGATGGTATTCTTTACATAATACATATCTGGTAATGTCAGATATTTTACAGCACGTTGTGTAAATAGGTACAATGGTATTTAACAAGAATAGCAAACTGTTGACTGTTTAACATTATAAAGACTCTAAGGTAACATCTGTGTATTACTTCTTTTAGTTCTTCCGTTGGAATCATCTTCAACACCGTTCATGTTTGCTTTTTAAGTTGGCGTATAAGAATTAATGAGAGGTGTAACGAAAGAGAGTTCTTGGTCAAGGTTAACATATTATAACTACAATCCCACCTAGACTGTTACGTTAGATATATTGAAAAATTATACAAATTTAATGGACAAATATTAAGTTAGACGGCGATGCTCCTGTAAATGCAAATCAAACACTAATGAGACACATCTACCAAATTGAATTGTTTTTAAATATATACGGGAAAGTACTGTTCTAATCCTGGGTACTACTATATGCTTGTTAAAAGTTATGATGGTCATTAGATGAATTACGTAGATTTACATCTACACAAACAAGCAACGATTTCCTAAAAAACAGTCACGGCAACAAATAAAAAATTCGATATACCTAACGTTACAAATTCTTTATTAAAAAGTGTGGAACAGGTTTGAGATTGTGTAAACTCTGCCAGTACAGTATTGTAGAAAAAATAATACTTTGCCATAAAGCATATGTAGAAATACAGATCGAGTAAATTCCTCTCCCCACAAAAAGATAGAAACCATAAATTCTTGTATTTTAAAGGAATAATCAAATACAAAAAAATGGTGAACCGAAGTTTCAGTGCAGAGTAGATCTCAATGTATAGAAGGGAATGAAAATTATTATTTAAGATTTTATGAATATTCTCATGATTATTTTCATTCTTGATGAATTTGAATTTTTTTTTGATGGACTACAATAAGTTGCGGAATTAAAAATTATGACTAAAACTTACAAAAATTAGAAATGTACCTATTGTTAGACCTGCGAGTCCTACGTTGTCGACTTTTATCTGAAATTGTGATATGTAAAACCATTTTCCACATTTTAATCATATTTTCAAGTTTTTACAACGAAAATCATGACACATTTTACTTTCATTAGGAAAATGTTTACATATACTAAACCAGCCTTTAAAAGAAATTAAATTGTTGAAATATTTAATTTCAACTTTGGTTTAATATTTACCGTGAAACCGAAAACTAATACGCGCATTAAGTCTTAGTTACATATACGTATTTAAAGATCAAGGAAATTTTTGTCAAGTTGTCAATGTGTTGGACATTGATAGGGAAAAAATATGTATTATAACTTCTAATCTATCTAAAAAAATGTCATCTCCACATTAGAAAAGTCTCCTTAATTTTATATCTTATATTTCTGTAAATATGTGTGTAAACCCGCACATTGTAAACAAATATTTCGTATAAATTTAAATTAAATATGAGACTTGGCATTTAATAAAGTTGTGATCTACATAAAAAATATAACATGCCTAAATTTTAACGTTGTTCATCTTTGACAAGTAACAATATCGCCGTTAATTATACATAATTCTGGCAATAACTCGGTAAGATATTTTCCAGTTCAGGCCTTATGGAAAAGAGCAATTTATTTAATTATTCATGTTTACAAAATGACTAAATCTTCAGCAAGATTTATGCACACGCAAGATTCGGCAGATGTAGTTTCGTATATACATCAAGAATGTATTTTTTATTTGTATATAGAGAGTGTTTCCAAACTTATTTGACAGATATTTGCGTACAAAGCTAGGGGTTTTATATAAATATGTATAAGTTTGTAGTAGAGCCTTATTTTCTATAACCTTCAACAGATCACACAAATACATTTTTGCAAAATTGGGGCATAGATTAAAAAAAAGATGAATATGTAAGAGGACTTTTCATCTAAGTATAATATACAGGGTGTCCACCTAGTGCGCGTAAGTCCAATATCTGGGTTAATAAAAGAGATAACTTAATTTTTTTTTCTACAGGGTTGTCTAATATCCCGAGCTGCACAAAATGAAAATATATTTACATATTCAGGGTGTTCAGTTTTTCCTGGACAGGTACCTACCAACTTCGTTTTTCTAAATGGAAATATATATTTTTTATTGCTTTTTCGAACTAAACCCTTGATTTTAGTAGGACTTCCATCAGCCTTCCCTATACCAACTTAAACTGTTTTTGAAATATTGACGGGTGAATATTGACATTTTTGCAACTTTGACACCTTGTAAAATCTAAACGGTTTGAGATCAGGCAAAACGGTTTGCACATTCCTATCTTAACTTTTCATAAGCTATCGTTTGATACTAATTTCAAATTTATACAGGAATAAAAAATTTTCAAAATTTTCAGAAAATTTCAAATTTTTGGATAATTCTGAAATTAGTACCAAACGATAGCTTATGAAAAGTTAAGATAGGAATGTGCAAACCGTTTTGCTTGATCTCAAACCGTTTAGATTTTACAGGGTGTCAAAGTTGCAAAAATGTCAATATTCACCCGTCAATATTTCAAAAACAGTTTAAGTTAGGTATAGGGAAGGCTGATGAAAGTCCTACTAAAGTCAAGGGTTTAGTTGGAAAAAGCAATAAAAAATATATATTTCCATTTAGAAAAACGAAGTTGGTACCTGTCCAGGAAAAACTGAACACCCTGAATATGTAAATATATTTTCATTTTGTGCAGCTCGGGATATTAGACAACCCTGTAGAAAAAAAAATTAAGTTATCTCTTTTATTAACCCAGATATTGGACTTACGCGCACTAGGTGGACACCCTGTATAGAAAATATAATTTCCCTGCGCATTTTGCAGAACACATTAGTTTATAGTACTTTGCTAACCTAATACTGAAGGAGAGATGGCTTGGTATTTCTTATTAATTCACTCATTTAACTATTGTGTTAATTATTTATTTCTATAAAACGAAAAGTGTCTGTACTTTCTAGAAGAAGCCCATATTAGTATGGTAACTAGGTTTGAGTAAAGTTTACAGATTTATATTATTATATTCAGTAAATCTTTGTTTGAGTCTCGGTTGGTTAGTTTACTATTAAATATTTGATACCAATAACTAACTTACAACAGTTTCTATTTACCGGGTAATCAAGTATCTATATTTTGAATTTCAGTTAATTACATATATGTATCTGCATATTGTACTTATAAACGACGCAGTAGAACTTAGAACTTAATATATACAGGGTGTCCCAAAAATATACCGACAAACTTTAAGGGGTGGTAGGGAACATGAAAACAAACTTTTTTGTTTGCATATGTCCGCAAATGGGCCGTTTGAGCTGTAGAGCAATAAAACGTTTTAAATCCTACCCAAACAACTAAATTAATTGTTAATTTAGTTGGACACCACTGTATTTCGTTCAACATTTTTTGTTTCTACGCTTCTTGATGGTAGAAAAAAATTTCTTTATATTATCAATAAACATTCCAAAGATGCCAATTTTAACACCGTAGTACTATTTGTGACTGATTTAGTTGACATCAGAACATTAACTTTGTTGATTTTTAACTCAAAATTTGTACGATTTGGACGATAATTTCTCATTTCAAGAACTTGTAAATAGTATACACTGTTAGCATAGGTTTAGTTTTAATCATCTCCAGATGATACCAACTTAAACCTAGCTGATTAAAGTAAAATCTTTTCTACGATATATTTCCAAAACTGTAATAAGTAGTGGCTTATGAAAACCATCAACTCGCTAGTACGTATAACGTAAAATGATTGTATATTTTAGTGGCAATTTCAATCTTACCTCAAGGCAGGTAACGAAGCATATTTTTTTATATCGCTTGGGGCATAGTTCCATATCACATACTTCTCAAATTGTACTGAATTTTTATGCGGAGGCCAATGTTTACGTACCTCTAAATTTTGTAATATGCGGTTATTTGTTTCCACGAAATGGCTAAACGTGGATTTCATGCTGTTTCCAATTCCAATTCGAAAGTAATGAGATTGAGTAAAATTTCCCTTCTATCAATAAAATTTCCTATTTTATCTTTCTATTTTAAATATTATTGAACTAGCTATATGGTAAGATATATCAATATGAAGTACAAGGTTATAATAGAGGTGTATCCTCTATCTTCCTCACTTATTGTTAAAATTTTAGTCAGTTGCATAATCAACAAAAATTTAATATTATTTTAAATATTATTATTTATACTAAAGTCAAGACCAGAATTAAGCAAAGTGGAATGACCGGAAAAAGAGTAGATCTGTGTTGCCACATTTATTTCTAAGGTATTCTTATTTAAAACAGGAAACGTATTAATTACCATATTTACCCATTTTTTTACTTGTCTTACGGCCGTTATCCCTATTGTACTTTATTAAAGCAAACACAACGTTTAATTTGTCTTTTATTTAATAATATCAAGGCATTTCCGAATATGTGGCAACTGCGAAAGTCGTAAAGTTGACGACAAGCTGTTCATTCTTATTTAACATACATATTCTTGCATTTACGCTTTATTTTCTCTGAGCCTCAACGACGTTGATTGGTCGAATCAGGAACCAACAAGCGACTGCGCTCGAGGTAGTAGGGAAACAGTGGCGTGATGTTGGGTCATTTCGCGCGCGTTTCTTAACGGTAAAAATTTGTGGTAAAATTATCAGTGTATTTATTCTTTTTGTCAGTGTTTATACTTATTTGTGTTAGTTAAAAAAGTGGAAGTGCATATACTAAAAGTATTCTATAGAATAGTATACGAGTATATATTAACTGACATGTGCCCAATGGTAAAACAGAATACGCACGCCCATGCATCACCCCATTTTACCAGATCGGCGAGGTCATTCCACTTTGCTTAATTCTGGTATTTACTGTAGTAATGTAACATATACGTAAAAATGAGTAAATGCTAATTTAACTACCTGGAACAAGATGATGGATTAAAATAATCTTAAACACATTTACTAGTGCTTAAAATACAAAGAGTTCTGAAATTCATAAATTTTAAAATCACTATATTTCTTCAATACGGTGAAATATATATTTTAAATATATTGTTTCTATAAAATCCACAGTTTCAGCTCACCAGCTACTTTATATTCTGAGATACCTCCGATTCCTTTAGAGAATTGAAAAGTCTGTACTGAGACTGTACAGTATTTCCTATACAGATGAACCGGATTACAGGGTAATCTGTCATTCTCAATAATACTCCCGTAAAACCACTAAATTGATAAATTTCGGACTTTTCAACTTACAAACGGCTAAATGATAATACGTTTTGGCTATTGATCGAATTCTGTCTTCTAACTAACAAATTTATTAAATAACCTTGAATGTAAAATTAGTTGTGTTATATTCTAGTATAATTATTATTACAGTTATGCTCTTAAGCACACACATTTAATCTTTTAATTTGCCAATAAAAAACCTGAAATCTTATTTAGTCATTCTATTTCCATAACAAAGTTTCGAAGATGAGAAGAAACATAAAATGCTTTATTCAAAGTAGAGATTAATTGATAATTTTTTATTTATGTACAGATATATCCTAACACTCTGAATATTTCTTAATTAAGTAAAAATGCCTTTTTCGGTCCACCGAATACAGCCGTAGATATACTTATGTAAATTACACGAACCCAAATCTTATCTGAAACACATTCCCTTTCGGTAGCTCACTAATTAGAAACAACTTCTCTCAGGGCGTCATAAAAAATGTGTCAAGCCCTTTTCTCTCACACAGAACTACAACTTTCTCCTCCCTAGTCTGGAATAGTTAAAAAAGTGGAACAAAGTAAAAAATATGTGACAGGACCGCACACCACAAAAGCATTTTAGATTAAAATGTCTTATTTAATCATTTGGTTTCCTCGTTGACTGAAGAATGTAATTTAGTGTAATTATACTCTATATTATAAAATTACCCGCAATGAAAACTTTTTTATTTATTTTTTATTGCATTTGGATTACACTGAGAGAAAAATCTTTCTAAAACCACAAGTTCAGTTTTTTACATTATTAGTTATATTTATTATAGAAAAATAATTATTTCTCTAAATTATTTTATAAAAATAATATACCAAGAATTGATATAATTGTAAAAATTGTATAGGTAATTTCAAAAAAATTTTTTTTAATTATATTATCATTTACCCACAAAAATATTTAGTAGTGAATGCACGTAGCGTAACGTAAGTATATTCATCAAAAAAATTATATTCGATATTAATAATTCTACCATGTCACACCGACATGGTTAGGTAGTGGAGGACCGAGTAGAGTGGGCTTGACATTCGTATTCGTATATTGCAAATTGCAAGTCTGAGAATCTCAGCTCTCATGTGAATGTGATATACAAGGTGGCAAAGTCTATAAGTCGCAAATGATGAGTTATCAAATTAAAAGGTAACTTTTGCAAGGTTTCTTTAGTTCCAAATGTCCTTAATTCATTTTCAATGCACTCCGATGGTTGCAAGAATTGCGAAATCTGAGAATTTTTTATCGTAAAACAGCATATATAGTGAAGACTGCTTCTTGTCAATAGGTAACTCTATTCTTCCACAGGGATGCTACTTCCCTCCAAAATTATATTAAAGAAAGCACTAAAAACGTGCATTTAATTTATAAATCAAATTGTAAATGACTTCTGTTTCTAATTTGATATTGAATACCACCACACACGAGTTACTCTCTAAACCATTAAATAGGAAACGAAAACTAACACATGTTCAACGTCAAACGTTGCCAACTTTACAGCCGCTGTAAAATTAACCACGTTACAAGACATTTTAACAAACTTTAACTAAGCTAATTTGTAGGCATGTCAGTCAATTTCATCGGAGGCGTCATCTGAGACCCGAGTCCGTGTAATTTGTCACATGGATCGTTTTTATCAGCAAGATATTGACATTTTAAGTCGTTAACTCCAACTATCATTAGTTCGTAATCTGTCAGGACTTACTTATTGAAATGTGTTCTCTCGAATGGCGTAAATGAATAATGGCGCATTTTTCTATGTAGGTCACTAACTGCAATTGAGTTGTTAAAGCCGTCATAAAAGCGTCAGGCCCAGTGGTCTAACTTTCTAATCTATTCTTTGCTTTATCTTAGTAGCCGTTACGGGATCTTCGGTAAGGCACTTCTTTGTGACCTTTAATCTACCTGGTAATGTATTGATGGGACTGCTATATCCTTCCTTAAGTGAAAAACGTAATGAATATCTATTAGTGATTGTCACCTACTAACAACATTATTTCGGAATGTCTTAATGGAATAGGCAGATGAAATAAGTGGATTCGGTGATTCAGTGCATTTGGAAGCATTGTGGACTATACATAATTTTTATGCACCCATTAGACATTTATGTTTTCGTTTAGTAAAATGTGGTCTAAATTTTGTATAATGTAATAACACTCTCGCCTTGCTTTTTATTGTTTTAAATTTAATACAATTATGTGTGATAATACATCACACATTTTTTCAAATTCGATTTTTATCATTGGAGTATCGGAAACTATATGGAATATGAGGTCGGTTAGTTTCATATGAATCGTTTTTGAGATTATTTACTAAAACTGATAACTCGTCTACATGGAGATTCTTTTTCCTTTCGCAAAATGGTTCATTTGTTACCTACAAAGGCTTTACACTTTTTATGTTACTATGCCACCTTTTGGTATAGAAAAAAATAAATGTACTCCTGCTAACTGCGTCTTCTTTAGGGCTACACTGAGAAAAAGATTTAATTCAAAGAAATAAAATTTCTTACCGTGAATTTAACATCTTTTTTTTTTGTATTTGATGGCATTTATTTCAATGGTAATAGTAAATATTTAATATTAGCAAATAAATTGTATTGCTGCATGACGAGAAGAAAATATTTATTCTGTTGCTAAATGTTTAGTTTCCACAAACGCATTTATTTAGATTTAATTTTGTTTAATATTGAAAAATAAACGGTAACTAGTTTTCCATAACAAAACAACTATTTATATTTATAAAAAAAAAACAAAAACTATTTTTTTTTAATATGAGTAGTGATAAACACATAAAACTTTTCATTTAGTTTCAACATCACTCAAGAATTCTGTATATTTTAAGTCTAATTATGTTTGAAAAACAATTAAATATCACATTTAATAAAATATTATCCAACGTTATTTTATATTATAGAGTACTCTGTATATCTAGAACTTTGCAGAAATATTCTCTCAGGAATACACTACCAAAGAGTGAAAAAGTCTGTATCTAATATTAATATTGAAAGAGTGGATAGATACGTAATTATGTCAGCAGGAGTGTGTTCCATTAAAAACACTGACTTATATTATGATTTTGACCAAGTACATCGAGTGATAATACGATATGTGAATTATAATTGGTTTCTGTTTCATAGTATAAAACGTAATAGTAATAATAACTTATGAACATGATTTTACAACTTCTATTTTATCTTAAACTTCTGAACATAAAAAAATGGAAAAAGTATTGATACGTCAAGTATATGAAAAAAAACTAACAAATTTTGACAAAGCACATAATAGTAGTAATTTACTATAATAGTGTTACTAAACTAAGAATATCCATGTTAAAGTGAACTGGCAACTTTTCTAAAGCAATAATTATTGATTTAAAAACGTTCCTTTTTATAATTTGTCTTCCGAAATGTCGATAGTGTCCAGGTCTTCATACTCACCTGATATAACTCTGTATAACTATTTACGGAGTTCATAGAAAAAGAATAAGTACGAATTTGAACCAGTAAGTATAATTATAGGTTTTGATTATCTTATTTTTTCATGATACAAACATTCTGGCAGACAGTGGTATACTTTATTTAAAGTATCAAAGTTTCTGTACAAATCTCTAGGAGGAGAAGAAG
The DNA here is from genome assembly GCA_963924545.1 of Pogonocherus hispidulus. Classification (NCBI taxonomy): domain Eukaryota; kingdom Metazoa; phylum Arthropoda; class Insecta; order Coleoptera; family Cerambycidae; genus Pogonocherus; species Pogonocherus hispidulus. The sequence continues at coordinate 53,487,811 of OZ004695.1, forward strand.
CATAAGCACATGGATTAAATATTTTCGATGATATGAAAAGATTTTGAAAAATATCAATTTGTGCCTATGTTTGCCTTCTTTTAGTTTTTAGAATTTTAACACAATTTTACTTTTTAACACAATAAAAATTTAAGTATTACTTTTCCTTCAAACTCTATAATGGGCAGATTCCCACACAAAATTACTGTAGGTGTTATTATTAATAGAAGTAGATTATCATTGTGCTAAAACATAATGACATAATGATTAAATTTAATAACTATATTTGAAATGAAAATTGAAAACTTGTTGAGTGTTGAGACACATCTGATTTAATTTTAAATTAAATTTTATATCGCACAAGGGCGCGTACTACATTTGGGAAATTGTTACTTGGCTTGGTATTCAGTCTCCTATGTCCGAAAACATTTTAACCTCTCTGTATATTACTTTTCACAAATAAAATTGCTCTATGAAAGGCAGTCCCACTAATATGCTAATAAACTGGACTGCTCCTAGAACATTACATTCCATTAATTCCAGGAAACAATTAGGATTGACCAAGCGAATATATCAATATCCTCTTTATAGGGGCCCACGAAATTGGTTAAGTGTAATTAAATTAATTTAAAACAGAACTTAATTGAACAAATAGACAATTTCGAATAACACAGCTGTTCACGGATATGCAAATGAAATTGAACGGTGTTTTTTGTGCGCTTAATTTGAAAACACGTTAAAATTTATTTACCCTGCAGCTATCGTCGCTGCAGTTAATTTAGTTTTATAGGCATCTTTCTTTGAAAGCCTAAAACGTTCCAATAAACTGGTTTAGGGTTAACGGAACATGTTAAAAAAATTGCATATATGAAAAATTGGCAAGGAAAGGAGAACTGTATTACTTGCCTCACTTTACTTCTATTATTCGTATTTATTAGTATCTTTAGTTATGATTCTTAGAGGATTACTATTAACTATATCTATAGGTGAAGTGTAATTTACAATAGTTTGCTGTATAGAAGACTGTAATTAAAGTATTAAGTGAAATATTTCTATCAAACCAAAAGTATTGTTAGCATTTTGAAATCCGTATATTGTATGTTAGAAAATGACCTACATATTCATATGATCATCTATTTTATATACAGTATTATTAATACTATTAAATAGAAAATGTTTTATTAAAAAATAAGGATAGTATTTGTATAGAAAGTGTTAATGAAATATTTGGGTTGACGTTAATTGCTTGTTTAATGTCACAAAGTAATAGAAGGCACGTAAAACATGGGTTCTGAAGAGCTTTGTTGTTCCAATACATCAAGTATACAAATAAATATGGATTCTATTATACCTACTCAGCCAATGAAGATACTTATATATTTATTGCAACAAAACTATATAGGAAATAAATTTCCAATTCTAGAATTGACAGATGAACAGATGGAGCCTCATAGCACCACATTCATCTTGATTCAGGCACACGCAAAATAATAATATGTCGCCCCCTATCCTGTCAAAGATCCAATCTTCCTTGTACAATGGAAAATAGTGCTAGATTTCAGATCTAGAATATTACGTATGGAGAAGGGGAACCAGTTCAGATACGACCTCTTAGATACAGAATTTGTTTTCTTGGTTTCAAAGAAGGATTGGGTATTTATAAAAATACAAAGAATACATACGAGTACATAAAAGAACAATAATGTCTCCTCGGCGAACAAATTATATCTCTTGCAGAAATAAAAATCCTTATATTGCATTAGAAATTGTAGAATTTGGCAAGTCTATAGAAAATAAATATAATTCCCATAAAAAGTAGGCCTAAGTAAATAAGATGCTATGGATCAAGCAATAACATACTGAACATTTAACTGTCTACCACTTTTAGAATAAATAAACTATTCCCAAGGTGTAAAACTTAGTGATACATAGTAGGGTTGTTCCTAAATTAAATCCCATGACCCAGTCTAGACTCAACCTGGAACTATTGCAAAATGGAACAGTTGCTGCTCAGGTAGCTTTTCATCAAACATTTTCAAAAATAACTACGACCATCAATAATCTGTGTTATTAGGGTGTCTTTTGCTTTTTACCTTAGAATCAATATGTTTAAGTTTTTTATCGATAGCTTTGATAATCTCTGGTGATGTGTCAAATTCTCTTGTTATTAGGTTTTTTATGTTGGACGATAAATGTTATTACTATTATTATATAAGAGGATTATAATGTATAAAATAGTCTAAGTTCTGAGGGGACATTTCATAGGAAAAAATTCACAGATATCGCAATTCTTCCAACCATCCGAGTGCATTGAAAATGAATTAAGGAAATTTGGAACTATAGAAAGCTTGCAAAAGTTACCTTCTAATTTGAGAACTTACCATTTGCGACTTTTAGACTTTGCCACCTTGTATATTACATTCACATGAGAGCTCAGATTCTCAAACTTGCAATTTGCAATATACGAGTACGAATGCCAAACTATGCGCCCCCGCCTCCCGCTCTACTCGGTCCCCCACTACCTAACCATGTCAGTGTGACATGCTCATCGCGTTACACTTTTCACCGAAACATACCGATATAAGAACCTTCGCAATCCTATAAACATTTTCAATGCTAAAACTCAATTTAATCCTACTTAAAGAGTATTGGTTTGGCTTAGTTTCTCAGCATTAAACATTTCATACCATATTAAATCTAAAAACCTTTCCGAGGGATACTATTTAAAAAATATATTTGGAAATGCCTGGAATGTACTGTTGAGTATATTTTTGTTACTCCCATTTGAGAAATTAGATGTCACAATTAAATTTATAACTCAATAAGTAACATTATGTGTGTGGGAAGAACCAGGATAAAAATAGAGCAGTATTCCATATGGGTCCTATTAGGACCAGGAGGCGGTGCAGTTTTTTCCACGTCAAGTCGCCCGAATCTGGCTAGACCATAAAGAACGCTTTGATCGGCTGGGATGACATATATCTTGTTGACATCCGATCGTCTCGTGCTTTGCTTGTTAGAGAAACAAATGTGTGTTTACTGAGGAGTCTTCTTTCAAATAGCCGACAATATTTGCTGATTCTCGGGTTTCACGAGGTGGTAAGATACAAAAAACGGAAGTACTTAATATATAAAAAGTGAAGTGAAAACACACATGTTTCGCGAAGAACTATAATGCGCTGTATGAAATTTGTTGTAACTTAATAACTGTAACTGTAACACCGCGCTCTAGACTTGTTTGTGAATAAAAGTTGTTGGGTACTTATATTATTTCAATAAGAATTAAATATAATACATTAATAAACACTGAGTAGTCTGAGTGCTTGCTACCCATAGTAGTCGAGGCTATAATATCATACCCCTCTGCATTTAATAGATGAATAAAACGAGGATGAAGTATGGTATACATGGTTGATTATGAATATATCATAGTATGAAGTAACTGGAGCATCTACATACGTGTCGACAATATCCACATTTTCGTGCAAATAAAGTAGAACGCTTGTTCTTTAAACTGTTTTGATGGTTAGCTCTGGGGTCACTTGTTACATTATTTGTATGATTCCTTTTTCTTTTAATGGAAGTAAGTGCCAAAGCTACTAGACTTTCTAGTATTCCTCTTTCCAAAAGTTGCTATGAAATCGTAATCTGTGCACACTTTACCCTAATTTATCTAACAGCTCCCTAGGATGGCAATGAGCCGCTCTCTATAATTTTGAGAGTATAGTATATAGAAAACATTACAAATTCCAGCAATCATATTTCACCCCGTCCGGTTCATCTGACAGAAGTTGCAGTTTGCTCAATGTGAATCTGTTTAATCTTACGTTAACGTTTTCATAGTTCCTGTCAGTACCGGAAGATTTTCCTTCAGCCCAGGTCAACAGAATTACTTTGGCACTACTTAAGGATATGACAAGAATCAATTTAAGTCCGATGAAGTCAGAGCCAGCACCCTCCCTGGCTAAAAAGTCGATCAAGAGTGATGACGAGAGATGACACATTACCTAATTAAGGTAGGTTAGATTCTAAAGTGAGTGATCCATAAACCAGACACCGCGACCAAATGATCTGTTGTGGATTCAAGCCTATTTATTTTTCATTCAGCAGATCCACCATTTCAAAAAAGTCGACTACCTTCTTAGTCAGAATGTACATTACGTCACTGTATTATTTATAGATCATTTGGCGAAAGTTGCCTTTGTGAAATATATGTGTCTGATCTTTTTCTCAATGCAACTTGTACACGAAATATGTTATATTACTTCAACATCCTCTTTCACCATTCCGTGCGGCACTCAGCTTCTTCCTCTGGTCTCAGTTTGTGCGCATGATATATTTAAGGCAGTATCCTGCCTAGTTTGATCGACGAAAGAATGTAGTTGGGGTAAGGAATGTATTAAAATAAAAATTTCCAGATTTCTGACAATAAGTTACCAGTTTTCTATGAAATATTATAAAAATAAGTATCTCCGAATGAATATGAGCGGATGTAGTGAACCACCAAAATATATGATATATTAATTGATTTAATCATTAACTGAATTGTATTGAGATTTCAAATCAAATAAACTGCAGAAGGCACATTCTTTCCGAGCCCCTTCTTTCACCTGTCACATGTAGGCCAATTAGAGATGGCAGATTCAATCTATGAAACCTTCTAATTCTAAAATTGTTTCAGATTTTGCATTCAACATGTTTATTACAAACGTCTTCGAGAGAACTAATATTGGTGGTTCTTGTCAATGCTATTTCATTATACCGACAGCTTAGGTGAGACACAGCTATTTTGGAAGAACTCAAGACTCGAGGATAAATCAAGCGTCTGTTCTGGACCAACGAAATTGGAAGTAACCTCACCTCTAGGTAAGTTGCTGTTAGCTAACTAGAAGTTTAGAATGTGAATAGTCTTGAGCAGATGATTTAAGAAAGTTACATCCTAACTTCTAATTAGTTGGCAATAATATAACATGACGTGGAGGTGAATATACAGGCCCTAAGAGTTACACCATTACGAGCAAAGAGCTTTGAGCTCTGCCTGACTATCTAAGGATTATTATTAATCTGTGTTAAGATACCTTTGTTACAGCCTCTGTGTAAATATTTGAATGGTATATATATCTGCCTGAAATATTGTAACATACCTGCCAAGGCTTGAATATAGCTTTAGCGGTTAGTTTCAACATTGCGGTCACAACCACGCCTAGCTCTTTTGAAGCTATTTGTAAACTAACAATTATCTCCCTCTATAGGTTGGCGTTATTCCGATTCTAATAATATCTTCTTGGGAAGATGATGTCAATGGACAACCACTGAAAATATAACCAGAAGTGATCCTCAGAATACGTTATCTAATGATTAAAATTATACAAGTTATTTATATAAAAAAAAAAATTTGCACTTATTTAAAAATATAGCTATATGTGTGAGCATACACTCATAAATTAAAATATATAATTAGAAGTGACCAAAAATATATCACTTTTAATTATTCCAGACTGTTAATTTAGAATACTAATTAGTGCTAATACAAGGCAGATTTGGAGATAATTTTATTAGGGAATTATAAACTTCTGTCACTGAAAAATTACTTTTGCATAATTAACGCTTTTTTAATATAAGTTTATATTAAAATTGGATTTATTTACGGGTTCAACTATACTGATACAATTAATTACATGTGCTTTTTTATATAGGTTTATATAATCTAAACAAAACAATAAATTTTAGTGTAAATGATTCGATTTTCATCTGTAGGTAAAATGACAGAGACATATTATCTTTGCGTCATTTGAACTATGTATAAAACAAAGTTGTTTAAAGGTTAAAATTGAATATAAAAAGTAAACTAAAGCAACTGATTTATAGTGGGAAATTATGTATTAGCTGTTAAAGTCAGTATTTCAAACTATAAATCTGTGCATTCCTTGATACTGCTCGTACATATTTGTGACACCGCATCTATAATGCGCCACCTACAAAGAAATAAAAAAACAAGGTATTCAAAATAAAAAGTTTATGTTTCATTTAAGGAAACTTTTGCAGTTAGCCGGAAATAACACTATGCTGTTTTATGGTTAATTTATGGCTATTAATTTGCAGTTAATGGGATGTTTGCATTTGCTGAAGAAATAAAAAAACAACAAATTGAATACAGCGATGAGGCCAATTCTATTTTGTCTTACATGTTTCAGTCTGAAATTTTGTTTTTTGTCTGTGATTTTGTTATTTCTTCTGTGTATTTTTTTTTAGATATTTTAACATTTTTTGTAATAACTTTCCGGGGCAACTTTAAAAGTTGGTGGGACTCTGACTTCTGGTTAGATAACGAAGGGATGGCGGTAAAGTGTTTTTCGAATATTAGGAGAGATTAGATAGATATTAGAGGTTCGCATTTTTGTGTATTTTACAGTTCACTTAATTTCATGTTAGTGATGAACTTCAAATTTGTAAATGATATATTAAATAATCAAACGAAATAATTTTACGTCTGCTCTTGTTGATGCTGTAGCTATAATTATATATCTAAATCAATAGTGATTTTATCATCATCACCAAATAGAGAATTAGCGTATTTCAATACTTTGGTTACAACACCATCACTATATAGGAATTAAGCCAAAAAGTTAACTAAATGATACATTATCAATGAAATTATCAAATATTATGGTTCAATAAGTTTTTAATTTTCCTCGTTACCTATAATCCTAGGTACGCAAACGGATAACTTTATTATTTTTTAAGATTTGTCGCAAACAACTACTTTGCGTACAATATGCACCCTCAACATTGAATTACAACGGCATATCTTTATATAACCACAACTTATTGTCTTTAATACATTTTTATTTTTAATAGTGTTATTTACATCTTTTAAATAATAATGTGAAATATTAAACAAGCATCTACATTACATTAAAAATAATTATTTTTGGTCACATACTTTTTATATTGAATTTTAATGAAAACTATTGGCCTAATGGCCATCCTTGGCCTAATGTCTGATACATATTTCTGCTTCCTAATAATTTCAAATAAACTTTTTGCCTTAATTCCTATATAAACACTTAAATAAGACAATAAATAATATTAAAAATATACTATAAAAAAACAACATATACTTAATTACATCAACCAAAAGCAATAAACAAACTATAGATATTTATGTAGTTGGTCATGATAACTATTTATTTTCCTGTAATCTACCATTTATGCTTAACATTAAAATTATGATATTATAAATCACCAGCTTTCATAGCAATGAAACAATTTTCAAAATATCTATGTTAAGAAAGCCAAATTAGTAATTTTCAAATTAAAAAGCCACTAAGTAACATGTTCAATTGAATTACTCACTAGTTTACCTGAGAACTTGCAGATAAATCTACTTTAAGGAGCAAGCAGAACCAACCTTACGAGTATCGCCTTGCAGCGTAAAAAGTGCGTTTTTCGTTAGGAGAGGTTTTTGTGCCTCCTTGGCACATTTCCTTTAATATTAATTTACGTCTTTAGTATCTGTCAGGTTTGGATCCACGGTGCGAACACGGCATCTGCATTGCAAATAAGCAGTTCACTTCGGCTTACGGTAGATTCGCAATAAATTAAGAATGGCTCTGAATAAATCGTCATGTTATGGCGGCTTAACTAGTGTTCTTTGGAAATTTTAATGAAATATTATTTTTCTCCAGATTTAATTCCAGAGGATTACTACACGCGCACCCTGCTTGAACTTTCAATAAACGGCTTTTTTCAAGGGCAATTTCGTTACTTTTTTATAACTTGTGAATTAATAAAGCGAATTTTACATTAAACAATTTTTTTAGTTAAATCTAAAATTTATTCTATAATTTGGTAAGTGTAACAATATTGAAAACATTGACAGAGATGTTTGACGTTCGACAAACATTTTCGCCAATTAATATGCATTTGTTTCGTTGCTGTTTCAGAATATAATAGTAATAGTAATAATAATAATAATAATAATAATAATAATAAATTATTATTATTATTATTAATACAATTATATTATATTATAATAATAATTATCTTCGAACTTCCGCCGACTCCATCCATCCAGAACATACTGTGAAGTTTGTGGTACTGATAACTAATAGGAGCCCTCGGTGGAGCAAGAGATACACTGTTTTCGGAACTGAAGATCATACCGGCTTGCCGAAATTCGGCAGATCTTCAGATCTTCTAGTCGGAAGAATGCAGAAGGCGGTCATTTTGGGCTCATTACGTCTACTCAGGGCACACGAATCCCGGACTCAGTAGTTAACTCAGCTCACTGACGTGGGGACTAGCTGACTGGGTTTCAACAAAAAAAAAAAATAATAATAAAAATAATGTTTATTCAACTAAATTTACAATATACATACATACAGAAAACTTCAGTAAACAAAGGATACAGAACCAACTAACATGTTGCTTATTTGAGTTCAGCCTTACAATTTTTCAGTCAGTTTCATAATATAGAAAGCTTTTTATTGATTTTCATTTTATTATTAAATTTGAAATGACCATGTCTCTAAAAACGTGCATATTGGTTTCTAATATCCTAATTACATGGAAACATTAACAAAGAGGATATACACTTATAAATTTTATTGATGCATATTTTGATAAAGAAGTACCTTATAATATTGGAAAAGTTGTTGGCTGTTAAAATAGAATTTATTTCTTCAATAACAATTTATTTTTTCAATAAAAAACAAAAAAAATAGGGCTTTCAGCCAAATAAATGGACAAATCTTACGTTTCGTCCGACTTTTTGGACTTTCTCAAGGTTACCTAATAGCTACGTTTCCTGCGGAATATCAATTTCCTATTTTAATTTTATTGTACCTATGGGTCGGTTTTATTTTGTTTTTCATCTTTTTTACTGTTTAAGAATGCAGTGTACGTGTAGGTTTGATTTGTTATTGAAGAAATAAATTTATAAAGAATCAACATGGTAAAACTGCCTCAAGGGGTTCAACTTTATCAAAATGAAAATAGATTCATGAAATAAGGCAACTTGATATTTTCATTTGACTTAAAATCTTGACACTTGACTCGATCCAAGAAAATTTCAACTTGATTGAAATAATATTTATTCTGGATTACGTATAGGTAATCCAGTACGTTGTTGCTATGACTTTTGAATCCATACGAATGTTCTGAATTGACTTTACTGCCTTGACTGCAAGTTAATTTCAATTCAGGTGCCTAGAGTCAAGGGCGAAGTCAAGGCGTGAATTTATTATCGCCTATTTCGTTAAAATTAAAATATTTTGTTGCTACAGGCCATATTACTATACTAAAATATCTTCAAGATAAAGTCGTAAAAATAATAAAACTGGTCTGACATACACATCAAATAGCTAGAACAGCTATTTTAATAGATTTTCAATTGGTCGTCTTTATTTTTCTGACCACTCCCACTATAACTACTCACTCGCCCTATAATTTTTAGAACGACATTCCTTCGCCAAGTATCTGAAATCTCAACCTCATTAGGCCTCAGTACATGTACTGAGATTTTCTCGTCTTCTTCTGCAAATTGCAAATTGCAAATTGTTTCTTCTCTCAGTCCTATTAGACTCATGTGTCTGTTGAACCTACAATGACCTGTTAGGAGACCCACTATTATTTTGATGGTCTTCTTATTCTGACCTAAGAGATCAGATCTATTGTTAATTTAGACGACTGTCCTTTATAGCACCCTTACTGTAGGATATCGATTTATTCACCTTTATATCAGTGTTACAGTAGATTTGAATCGTTTAGGTTCAGGTAGGAAGATTGATGTGAACAAAGCTTAAATTTATTTAAACAGGTTGGAATCTTGTAATGAACTTTAATCCGTAATTTCTCATATAGGACGTAAAATAAAATCAGAAAGTTATATAATATACACGATATAAGGATAAAACATAATTTTTATGGAAATCTATGCAATACTATTAGGATATAGTTCCAAACTGGGACAATCTAAAACTTAAATCGTCAGTATATTACCTATATATATCGCATTCTGTTGACACCAAGAGTCTATAATACTTTACCTCACTTTGACGTAAGATTAATCCGACATTAATATATTTCCTACAACTATACGCGATTCTTGCTAAGCAATACGCTACCTGCTGGAGACACGCACAACTAACGCATGTGGTATTGGTTCAGTTTTGCGTATGTATGTCTATTGTGAATTTTGAAATATCCGTTGTTATATTAGTTAATTGCCTTGATTAGATATGAATCATTATTGTTGTGAGCGTCATTGTTCCTCTTGGACAAAGAGAAACCCCGAGAACAGTTTCATACTTTTCCAAAAGCGGGTAAATCTGGAGCTATCGCGGAAACTATAAGTTGAGCATTACAGAGTTACAGGAGACAAGTATGCATAAAGAAGCTAAAGAACGCAGAGTAGAGAGTGTACTCTTTACCTTTTTCTAAGGATGACTATTTCCATAAAGGTATGTATGCCGTATGCCCAATAAAGAATTTGACATATTTTGAGGTTAAGTCTCATTTTCAGATTGAACGCTCGAAAAATATTGAAATCTATTTTAATTTTATAACACTACTTAGCCCTTTCAAAATAGTTTTACAAGCTTTTTACCTGGTTTAAAGTTCTCGACAACAAATCTTTGATGAATAAAATTTCAAACGTCAGTGTCAGTGAATATAGGTTAGTATAAGTTACTGCCATTTTGGCGCTTCGATCTTAAAACGAATCGCGTATACCTATTTCTCTGGGAGGCTCAATATTTATTTAACAAATTACGGTGCTATTGATTGCTACATTGTTTTTGTTGGCTTTAAAAAATACTAAGAAAATATAATGCTGTGCTGTGTGAAATGAAACTCGGTAGCATTGACCATCTGCATGTTAAAAATATCAAGTTTCTTTTGACATGTCTTGATATATTTGAATACACGCAGTTGGTATTTATGAGATCAAAGCAACCTGCCATTGACATATGTGTGGAAAAATATGAAGATTTGTTACACCAGGATATTTATGGTTGGAAGAATATTACCTGAAACAAACGTCAGCAGTGAGTTTCTAGATAGTAGAAACGTGTTCTAGCTCAAGGCATCTTAAAGAATTAACTGAATAACAAAAATTTGTAGAAAATACACATCATTGGAAATTAAATTTTATTAAGAATGGTTAATAACTAGTGCTGATCTTAGAAACCTACCTATAATAATCTGAATTTAAATTATGTTTCATGTGATTGTTTTAATTTTAAAACAATAGATTATGTTAAAAAATATGGAGCAGAATAAAAAGATTTCATATATATGTTCATAGCTTTCAATATTTTAGGAAATCGCGTCTTCCTTTTTGAAATTTTCAATAACCGAATATTCTCATTCCTGAAGATTATTTGAGTGAACGAGGGAAAGGGAGAAGGAAACTACCCAATATTTACGGACATAAATTAGTAACTCATGCAGTTGTGGACTTAGTCCTCTTTGTAAGTCGTATTTAGTCTTACCAGTTTTACTTTTTGAAGAAATAGAGCGTGTATATTAATTAGGAGAGAAAACAAAAACAGTTCTTAATGATAATGGAGGTGCTTTGTAAACTGCAGTGACAATTTTTCAAACTGACAAGATACCATTTCACAATAACTTGCAACACAATAACCCAAATTATAATAAGAATTTGAAAATAAAATCACCACTGTTGGGTATAGAAATTAAAGAAATTTCAAGCTATGTGTTAGAGATCCCACTTTTCCATTCTAAACTTGAAACCATCGCGCTGATATTTTGTACACTAGATTTAAATTTCACTTTAGAGATAAAGTCGGCGGTGCCTGATGATGGTCTTGTTTGATATCAAAAGTAAACAGACTGGGATTTCAAGTTTTAAATGGGCAATAGCCATTCAAATTTTGAATGACTATCATCCATAACTTCACATACCCTAGTTTCGTATCGTAGTAATATATCTTCATATCTGGGTTGACGTTCTGCTTTTCAATTTGTTTACTGTTACATACAAATGAATTCCCCGAACTATAAAAGAATGCAGGGAACATTCTTATGACTATAATTTATGGAAGAGTGGATATTTTCCGTGTAATTTTTATATTTAGGAAACACTTTTAATGCGGAATCCTTTTATGTGGACCTCCCCACATTTGCACACGCACACTCGCTAATGTAATAATAATTCTGAAGATCGTAATCACTATTATTTTGATGCATAGTCGCCGAAAAATATAAAAGAAAACTGGTATTTGCCTGATAAATAATTCACTGAATTAAAAAAATATAGTTTATTAGTGGCACTAGCAATTTTTTATGTTTATGTAAGTCCATAAATTTGTTTCGCGATAACCAAAAAATATTTCAGTTCTACATAAACATAGAATATTGCTATATTCTATTCCACCATATAAAACTAAAACAAAATGTGTAATAATATAATAAAAATAATTAATATGAAATATTATTATTATCAAATATATATTTTTTAAACTTATTAATATATAAATTGATGATAAGATATTCAAATATTATAATGGAAAAAAAGAAGATTTAATTTTGGAGAAGTAAACTAAAGCTTTAAAATAACTAACCTAGCAAGGAAAATGGACAAAGGAAATTGCACCGATGTTTCGGAGTTTCGGCTTCTCTTCAGGTTTTGCTTATCATGTTTGTAAAAGGAAATGATCCAGAAATGTATAGATCTAGAGCATAACGCAATTAAAAAGGTGGAGATAGTACAGTAGTTAAGAACTCCATTTAATATTTCTATTCACAATTGTATCATAAATAGGACCCAGGTTAAAAACTTAGTAATAAGAGAAGCTTTCGTTGGCGTCACTCCCCTATACAGTCTGTCCCCCCCCTGCTAACTTTTGAACGAATCGAGTTAGAGAGTTCTAACAAAATACAGGGTAAATCACGTAAAATGAAGTTGATTCTGACTATAAATTCGATTCTTCAAATTCAAAGATGGCGCCACGGGCGCTGTCAACTCAATTTTTTTAATGGCAAAGTGTGCCGTGTTGTACCTCATTTAAAAGGTAATTAAATTCTCTACTTTCTCGTTTTTGAAAAATGACAATCGAGTTAGCCGTTCTCTAGTTACAAGCGTTTCTGTTTCTAATCTGATCCATGAATAAAATGTTTATTAATATTTTAATACAGCAAATTTTGAACAAATATTTATTAAAACAGAAAATAAAAGAATTAAATAAGTTATTCAAAATGTTGTCCAATGACTTCTTGGCACATAAAAAGTCTACTTTGAAATTCTGGCCTGATATTTCCTAAAATTTCTGCAGGAATATTTCTACACATATATCAAATCGAATAACTTAAAAAAATAAGAAAAAAACCTGTAGACACTTTCAAACACTCTTAAATTAAACGGTAAACTACTTTCTCGAACCTTATTGACGTTTTAGTGACAGTGGCAAGCAAGGCAAGGAGACTTGATAAAAGCAAAATTTTTAAATATCGTTAATGCAAACGCTTGTAACTCGAGAACGGATAACTCGATTGTCATTTTTCAAAAACGAGAATGTAGAGAATTGAATTACCTTTTAAATAAGATGTAACACGGCACACTTTGCCATTTAAAAAAATTGAGTTGACAGCGCCCGTGGCGCCATCTTTGAATTTGAAGAATTGAATTTATCGTCAAAATCAACTTCATTTTACGTGATTCACCCTGTATTTTGTTAAAACTCTCTCACTCGATTCGTTTAAAAGTTAGCAGGGGGGGGGGTTTACTTTATGGACACTGTATGTATACTGAATGGTGTTTGAGAGAAAGTGTACTAAAACAATAAAGATATATTTCAGTAGATTTACTTAAAGGATGACATTATCTCAGAGAATGCTACTCTCTGGCCAAAAGGAAGAGCAAAGCTCTTTCCTTTATAAAATAAAATTTTTTAGACCCAGTAATAAAGCATATGTTATGTTGAGGTCTCGAATAAACTCATCTGGTTCACGGATGCGTCAGAAGACAAACCAGAGCTCATGGGCAGGAGTTCGGACCGTGCGCACGGGGGCGAAATTATATTTTTTCTTGGGAAAGCATGCCACGATCTTTCAGGAGGAAGTGTTTATTATCTCTACATGATGTGTTAAGAAAAATCTCAAAAAGAGACATTCTAATCAGTATATATAGATATGCACTGACAATTAGGCGGCTTTATATGCCTTGCTATTCTCCAGAATCACCTCCAGGGCGGTCCTGGAGTGCACCCATGGCCTGGCCCTATTGAGCGAAAACAATCAAGTAAAATTTACAAGGGTACCTGGTCATTATTTCAGCAAAAGTTTTGGTTCCATAATGAAATAGGAAAATATATATTTTAGGCTCAATCCACTTCTTATTAACTTGAAAGGAAGGAACTTATTGAATTTTAATCTAACGTTTCCCTAGTTCTCAGCAACATTTTCATTTGATGGTTAGTGCACTTCCACTCAGGAAAAAGATTAGTAACTATAATTATTACTAAAAACTATCTGCACAATTTGCTTCATATAAAACAGTCATAGATCCTTTACCATTTTTAGCTAGTGAATAAGTAAACACATATTCTAGATATAACAAATTATTTGGCAGACAGTGTCTGCTTTGTAATGTTACTAAACCTTCACTAAAAAAACTCAATAATTTCCTCATTGCATTAATAGACCTGACCTAATCCACGCAATCTAATCATTATTTGTGTAAACGTAAGACTTGGTAACAATAATTAATACTTTATTATTATAAACTCCGTCTCTGTTGTCAATGTGTGAGTCAACGAAACGTCTCAATTAAGTGGAGGGATTTTAACTAATCAGAATCCGTAAACTTCAAACGTGACATCATGAAGAGCGAATCATTTTAGAATCGAGAATTGTTGAAACCTTTCTCTGAGTCTAGAGCGGAATAAAATATTAATCATGTTTTGTTTTCAAATTTGACTGAAATATTACAACGACTCGTTCACGTGGAAAAGTAAGCAATTGTAGAGGCCTTTATCAACAGTAATGTGCATTTCTCACGTTAGGTTCATGAGTAGGTATACAAAGCATGGATATTTGCACCATATATATTAGGTAAATAAAGTAATTTATTGATTTATTCTAGAAAATGTTTAAATATGTAACCATTTATTTTTACATCACTGTTGATTTTCCATTTTTCAAGAAGTAACTGCTACTAATACAGATTTAACTTTTAAATGGTAACTGATAAAATGACACTAATTTATTTCATCTCTTTAGATATTATTCAGTTTAATTTTCCTTCCACATAAGATATATCCGTATCAAATATCTATAGCCCAAAAGTTTAGTATATTATGCACCGTCTCCAAACTACTATGAGTTGTGTTTACTATTAGCCTGTACGGAACTGCGGGGTCTTAATACGTCGAAATAGCTGTCGACGCTTCGTTTATTGTTAAATATGATTGACACTTGACAATAATGTGGTGACGGTGTATATACATACTTCCGTCTATACACAATACATACGTGTATATGTATTTTATGATACACCTTCCGAGTGAGATTACTCACCATGAGTAATAAACCAACATATCATATAAGTTCATATACATAATCAAATTAAAATATTTGGAGTTGCAAAAGTTCATCTAACTTATGTTCTTACATAAAATAGGTAAGTATACATGTTTAACCATTAACCGGTATTTAGTCATTAACAGACACAGAGAAGTTAACACCTCATTGGCTATTGCCAATGAGGTGTTAACTTCTTATGATCTAAAATGAGCTGATTGCTGAAAACTACTACTACTACATTTGAACTACTAGCCATCTTTATTAAAACTTGGTAATTGATCTGCTTCTGAATGCCCTGGATTATCAGTTGTGACTATAACTTGACTGGTATTATATCCCAGTGTCAAAAGTTAACACCTCATTGGCAATAGCCAATGAGGTGTTAACTTCTTATGATCTAAAATGAGCTGATTGCTGAAAACTACTACTACTACATTTGAACTACTAGCCATCTTTATTAAAACTTGGTAATTGATCTGCTTCTGAATGCCCTGGATTATCAGTTGTGACTATAACTTGACTGGTATTATATCCCAGTGTCAAAAGTTAACACCTCATTGGCAATAGCCAATGAGGTGTTAACTTCTTATGATCTAAAATGAGCTGATTGCTGAAAACTACTACTACTACATTTGAACTACTAGCCATCTTTATTAAAACTTGGTAATTGATCTGCTTCTGAATGCCCTGGATTATCAGTTGTGACTATAACTTGACTGGTATTATATACCAGTGTCAAAAGTTAACACCTCATTGGCAATAGCCAATGAGGTGTTAACTTCTTATGATCTAAAATGAGCTGATTGCTGAAAACTACTACTACTACATTTGAACTACTAGCCATCTTTATTAAAACTTGGTAATTGATCTGCTTCTGAATGCCCTGGATTATCAGTTGTGACTATAACTTGACTGGTATTATATCCCAGTGTCAAAAGTTAACACCTCATTGGCAATAGCCAATGAGGTGTTAACTTCTTATGATCTAAAATGAGCTGATTGCTGAAAACTACTACTACTACATTTGAACTACTAGCCATCTTTATTAAAACTTGGTAATTGATCTGCTTCTGAATGCCCTGGATTATCAGTTGTGACTATAACTTGACTGGTATTATATACCAGTGTCAAAAAGTGTTCTAGTTATGTCTACACGTTATGTAACCGTCGCTTTGCAAATAATTTAATAATTGGAAATAAATGTCCAAAAGTAATTACTTAAAAACTTTTATAAAAATACAAATATCCTTCTCTCAATAATGCAACGCAGTAACTCGATAAGAAAAGGCTTGAAACAAATTTTGGATTTTCTCTAGATATAAATACAGAATTGTTTTGGTTGTTGGATATATTCTTAAATAACTATTATATTCTGGATATATTTTTAAATAACTTTTGAATAGCCCTTTTAAAGAATTATTCGAAGTATCAAATTTGTGGTTATTTATGATGGCATATTCGTTATAAATGAACATAATATATGGAATCAACATACTACATTGCCAAATTTTCCACCTCGGGAATGAATATGAAGAATACAAACATAGATTTTCTTCGCAACAGAACCTCTAGCATATGTGTGGATTTGTTTTTGTACAAGTTATGTCTAAAATACTTGCCGAGTACGTACAAGTACTTGCTCTCCCAGTAACCTTAACTGGAAGCTTCCGTTTCATCAGTGAACTCTCATTTACTTTTCGAATATCTAGTATGACGCATCCAACCGGTTTTAATCATTAAATATTCAGAGGACTTCAGTATTTCCTCTCAGTGTATCCTGCTATCTGAAATTCGACAAATCCCTTTGTTCTCTTTCTCTATTGTAGCCTAAAACGAGCTGATCGCGGAACACAATCTACGTCATCCCATTCCAACTAATAACTGTGTTCATATGGGAGCCGTATTTGGCCTACGTTTCTCAATTCGCTGTCACTGGAGACGCTCTTGTATCAAATTTGTGGCGATATATTGAAACAAATGTGTTTGCCAGGTCGATATTAATCTGATCCCCTCTTAGTATACTTCTGATGGAAAATAATCCCGGTTTCCGGCTTCACCTCGCCTAAAACGCGTTCTATATATAGAGGTAATTGACTTCTCCCGAAAGATACACAGGGGCAGGTAAGTTAGTGAGGTAGTTCGATTATTTATTTACCTACTAACAGTAAGAAAAACTATATTAATTCCTTAATAGTTTAGTTTTCTTATATCTGTGTTAGTGAGAATAATTGCACCTATACTGTATCTGTGAATAGGTTTCTATCTCCTATCCATTCTATCTGAAATGTCAGAGTACTTCTGTGTATTAAGACTTACTTACTTCACTTTTATCGATACAATTTTAGAATGTTTATAAATTTTGACTAATCGCCGATTTTATCATAATCTTTACTATAGTAATTTATTTAGATTTGAATATGTGGGTAGATCTAAGAGGAAACATTCGTTGAATTATTGTATCTTTTAGACTGAGATGTGAAATTAGAATTGGTAAAACTATTTTGGTGATATTGTAGAAACATTAATCGTGAATATTGTGAAACTATTTGAAATATTTATGGGAATAGAAAGTTACGAAAAGTATTCAAGAATATAAATGATAGTGGTACCTAACAAATACAAACATACATAAAGTTATTTGAATATCTATATATAATTGAAACGATTTTTTCTCAATAAAATTGTTAAAAGCAATCAGTTTTCTACCCTATGTAATTAAAAATAATTTAAAATTGACCCATACAACATCCCAAGTAAAATTCATTGTAGTCTTTTACCTAGGTACCTCTTTTTTTATTATTTTACAGGTGGTGTAATGCCAAAATATTGTAATAAACAACAAGTATCATAAGGCGTACTTTTATCGCACGCGTCCAAGTTCAGAATGTAAGGGCTTTTTCAGACGGTGCGACTGCGATGCGATTTTCCGTTGGCGACATATCGTATTGCGTTCACAGAAAGCTTTCACGCAAGGCGATACAATTTCTTCTCCAACGATTTAAAAATAAAATATTGTGCGCAGTGTTGTCATTGCTTAGTTGCTCTTCGCAGTTAGGGGAGTGAATTTGCAGTATGTATAATGGAAGACGAATTATTTCATTGGCATTGCTACATCGAAGGCGAAGAAAACGTAAAATTATTTCGAAGCCATTGCGATGGCACAAACGATACGCTGCACAAGCTGAAGACACACTGACAAAATTGCAACACTGAAATTTTATTTTACTGATACATATCGCGACAAGCAGCGACACGTCTGGAAATGTGCATTTATTTTAGTGGTTGGTTTAATGGTAGTGGTTGGTGCGGTGGTCGCACGGAAAAAAATCGGCCGGTACCTGACTAACAAATGCACGGTCTTGCGACGCAACAAAATGCCGCATTATAAGCGTCCGTTTTTTTTGTCGCTTCCGCATAATGTGAAAATTACACATATGATTATATATATTTTGATACTTCCACGATATCGTTGCGACATGCCGCAAACGGAAAATCGCATCGCAGTCGCACCGTCTGAAAAAGCCCTAAAGGTCAAGTGCGATAAACGCCTTATGAAACCCGTTGTATTATTTTTTATATTTTGCACGTTTTACACCTATGAAAGCAAAGAAAAACCATCAGAAAATTGAATTCCCGTATAGAGATTTTTATACATATTATTCTGCAACAGTTGCTGTCATTGACGTTTATCGACCTTTCTTTGCTTGAAAATTTAGGTTATGATTTATATACCATTAGTATGCCATTACTATAGCAACTATATCACACCATACAAAACAAAGGTTGTAAATTTGTTGCTACCAACATTTAAAAACAGAAAGTTGAGGGTTGAAATGGGTTTGTTTTCAGTACGTAATTGCGTTTCATAATGACTTGTTCATAGACGCAAAATAGAAAAAAGACTACAATAACAAATATGTTACATTATCCCAACTGAAATTTGCACCAAATGCATTAGTTTTATTAGACATGGTCTTCCATTCCGTTCGATTATTCTCTGTGCTATTATCAATCTTGATCGTTTCCTATTACTATTATGTATTTTATAACATTTTTCCGGACTGTGTATGTAGTAGTGCTACAAGTAGTAGCTTTGTTGTGGTATTATAAATAAATCTACTATACAATATGGGGTCCATTATTTCTACAGTAATAACTAGCTCCTGTGTTTTCCTTTTACGGGGAATTTGAAATTTTACGTTATGCACGTTTATGAAAATAGAAATTTTCACATTTAATTTTATTAATATGCTTGTATGCAACAAAGGTAACCGCGGGAGGTGTTCCCAAGTGGTCACCCTTCCAAGTACGAACCGCGCCCGACGTTGCTTGACTTCAGTGATCGGATGACAATTCATTAATTAATTTAAAACCTCTTTATTCGGTAGTGTAGTAGGTCATACAGGTATTTCATACATGGCATGGTATATGATAGAAACATATACATATTGAGTGATATAATAAAAATAATATTGCAAACTGAGTGGCAGCATAATCGTAGATGTGTTGGTGCCACTTGGCCGACCTTTGACCTACCATTGCTTTTTATTTTTGTTTAGTTGGAGTGTTGGCCATTGCTTAACCGCATTTACCATCTTTATGCATGGCTTTAATCAATTAGAATTACAACTTGGAAAAAAAAACTTACTTACTAACTACATTAATATCAGGCTACTCTGGTTTTGCTCTTACAGGAAAAGATATAAAAAAGTTGTAAATAATTCTCTGTGTTTTAAATATGGGCATTTTAGGGGCGATAAATATTTTACTGGTTTATATCTATACGCATATACCGATACATGCGCATATTACCTTCTGGATAGGAGAAGTTGGTTGTGGTTTTGGAGAGAGAGGGGTAAGGCTGATAGGAAGTGTTGGGTAGGAGGAAGATGGGTATGAAGAGATGGAAGCCACAATGTGGGGAGAAACTGGGGGAGGAGAAGGATAGAGAAGGTTTGTTTAAGGATTGATATGTCAACGTGGTATGACCGTTGTTTGTAAAATTGCTCGAATTGAAAGTAGATAGGTTGTTAAATTATTGCACTTACAAAATAGGCGCAATTTCTGTACCTATAGAAGAAAACACTGAATATTGTACTGATTGGGCCGTTGCTTGATGAAAATTCATTATTACATTAAAACAGTAGTTTTTTTTATAAGTTGTAATACTCACATCTGAAGTATACACTGTGCGGCGAAACAATTGTTATGTTGACAAATTAAAGTGAGAATTTTATAAAAACAACTACTGTTTTAATGAGAAAACAGTGCCAAAGTGCTAGTTTTCCAAATATCAACATTTTTTCACTTGGCAACAGTTTTCTATTGGTGGATTGGTGACACTATGATTGTTGGCGTTTTTAAAAAACTAATTCAATAAGTGCTTACCAACTAAGTATTTAGTAATCGCTGTAAAGTTGTCGATTTGAGGTTATAGGAGAACCGTTGCTGCAAAATTCTAAATCTAACTGAGTACCACCGAAACAATTAGCATTACTTGATATGCATTTTATTATGAAGTGGACTGACTCTTGTTGACAAATTTTCTATCAAGTAGCCAGGTACCTACAAGTGAGCTGAATCAAATAAACTATTTGCTGATGTTACCTACGCATCTAATATTGTGTTGTCCAGAGATATATTCTTGAACACTTCTATACATTTTATGTAAGTAGATACCTCTGATATCGTAAAATTGATAAATGTCTAATATTCAGTAGATATTGTGCTAATGATCAACATCTTTTTGTCAAGTCTTAATGTCAGGCAACATGACCAATGTTTAACACGGTTTAAAGCTGCTGACTCACAGTCAGCAACTTTGTTCTACGTCCTTAAAGAAATGTCCTAGACCTATCAGAGACATGCATAGTGCACAATTTGGTGTTCGGGTTTTTCCGAACCCGTCTGAGACTATTAATAATAATAATAATAATAATAATATCTCTACCCTCATTCTAATCACAAGGATTAGCCCGAAAGTCTGAGACTTGTGTGGGGTAGAGGGGGCGGCATATTATTATTTCGCGGGCAGCATTTGCGCCTCAGGAACGACTTACGTTGGTAGGCCCTAACCACCATTCAGTGCTGGAATGAGGGAAACCTGGAAAACCTCATTAGTTAAAGGGACAAGTCAATCAAACATCAACTGATTTTAATCTCTCACATTAACACCAAGTTGACATTCTTCTCATCCTAGGCCATCGCCAGGATGGTTGCCAAGCCATCCCTGCGAATAAGCCTTGATCTACGAGTAAACAAAAATTGTTTAATCAAAAATTGTTTGGTGGAATGGGAATTATAACCCACGACCTCTGGGTTGAGCGATCGAGACGCTAAGCCTATTCTTAAATATTTATACCTCTTAATTATATAATGATATTATTCATATTAATCAGATTTGAGCTCAGTACTACTCAGTACTACAATAAAAAACAAGGTTATGTTAACCAATGAAATTTTTTATTTTCGAGTTAGCTGTTCGGGTTATTAGCCAAAAATCCAGAAGCGATAGAAGAACTGTCTGTGATTAGTTTTCAAACCGTTTATATGGCGCAAGCTGTGGATTGTATGGGATATTTGGGTTCTACGCAATATGAAAACTATATTAAGAGATCGAAAAAAAAGTCGAACAAAGCTAGTAGTATGTGGACTTCGTATAAATGCTTCACATCTTTAAAATGACACCCATGTTTATTGGTGAATGAGTAAATATTTATCAGATAAATAAAGTAATTAAATGTGGAGAATACTATTCCTCGACAGAACTCTGTTAGCATTTCAACAAACTTAAACCATGTTCGAATTACTTTTGTTCCGAAATTAAATTTTACTTACGCAGCATATAAATGACAATCTGCATTTTGTAATAAGCACAATTGATATGGTTCATAAAGATTGCCAACAAAAGCATAACACAACACATTAGCATGTTGTTATGTTTTCTTGTCCAACACTATGCCTTATCTCGTATGTGCTCGTATGCACCAAGCCGATAATCAGTTAGTCTTGTATGGTAGGTAATATAGTATAGAAGGTATGGCTTGTATAAGGTAGTCTAAATAATTTGCTTGTAGTTTGCGAAAAGATTGTGTCCAAATTGTGTAGATACGTTTAAGTGATGCCACCTTCCTAATTGTAGAGGGGATTAATAAATATATATGTACCCCTCGATGTTTATGAGTCCAAAGTTGTTAAGGGCAGAAACGTCGGCTAGCTGCCAGCCGGAGCTGGTCGTGCGGTAATTTAGAACTGCTGATGATGTTCTGGACTAAGCAGTTCAGGGCGCCAGTAACCTAAATAAATGCCTAACGCTTCCCAAGTCACTTAAAACCCGGTTACAAGATTCTAACTATATAAAAAAAATACTGGACCCAATATCAATGGCACTCTCAAGTGGACGAGCTTTTAAAATACAATCACAAGACAAAATAAGAAAAGAAAGTCGTAAATGGCTTATAACTCTAGTTTAATATACTTTAAGTAGTACCACCCGGTATATTATAACAACATTGAAAGAAAAAAAAAGAAAAAAAGAGAGTTATTTAGGAGTAAATTATTACCCAACAGTTATAACAGTAATATGAACATTAATGTAAAATACCAAAGGTAATATTAAATGTGCAATTAAAGAGCAGTGAATGAAACAAAAGTGTATAACCTACGTTACACAGGTAGTAATATTAAAATTGAATAACCGCTCGTGATCACGTGTGGCGCATCAGATTTTTACATTCATAATATAAATAATTGTCAGAGAAAAGACAATATTACAATATCGCACCCTTATATAAATATACACCTATATATCAATTATTTAAATTAATAAATTGATGTTACTTCAGCGAGGTATAGATTTAACTACCAGTACTTAAATATTTTACAGAACATCTACCTACTGAAATGTAATAAATAATAAATATTTAAGTTTATATGAGATATAGAAAAGGTTACTAAAATAGATTACACTAGAGTAGATTGTACGTTAAAATACACTCTAAGGATTGATTCTTAATTTATGAATACTTAATAATAGTATGAATTCAATAATTAACCATATAGCAATTTGTAATACCAAATAACAAATAATAATTGAAACCAGAGATTAATAACCGTTATAGAAATACATAATTTAGGACAAAATGAGACTACAGCTACAGCTTATCTGTTTGGTTGAAGACGTCCTCGTAGGGTACTTCAAAATGGCGTCTCAGTTGATCGGGACAGCCGGTATACGACAACAGCGGTCGACAGGAAGCACGAAACTACAGGAGGTTTAGCCTAACTTCTAATTATTTATTGGTAAAATCGGTAAAAGTACTGCACAGTGCAATAAAGATGCACAATGTACTAAGTTGCACTAAAAGCCCTATAACCAAGATATATAAAATTACTATACAAAATAGCTAACGAAAACATGAAATAAAATAACTTACGTAGATGGAGGATGGCTTGATTGTGACCTAAGCTACAGATAATAGCTTGGACGGTTTAACAGATTATCACGTCGATCAGGTAGGCAGATACTTCAAATCCAGCAATACAGCCGAAATTGTGCGCCGTCAGAACGTTTCCCAATAATTCGGGCACAATTATAATGCAAAATTTCTACTAATATATCCCACAGGAACACTTCAAGGTGTTAAAATTTATAGAAACTTTTAGGTACATCTGCTTTCCTATTTCAAAGCGGCGTGATGACTGAACTTTTGCCTGCCTTTTTACTCGCGAGCCTGACAAAAACGCGCGCTACAAGAATGCTAAAAAAACTACAGTGATAATTGTGAAAATAAGATCGGAATTATACGAACTAATATTTAAACTTGAAGAGTAATTAGTAATAACTAACGTATAATTTTACCAGTAATAACTTAATTTATTAAATGAAAATATAGATACCAATCAGAAGGTATTCAAATAAACTCTCCCAAATAACTAACTTATGACTAAATTTAAACGTTACAAATTCTTCCCCCACTTTAAAGATTTTTAACCTAAAAATCTTTGACTGTAAGCTACTAGAGATATTATTCGTCAGGCGGATGTGCCTTTAAATCTTTCGCATGCCAAACTCCACAAAATTTGTTATTAGAATCTTTCAATTCATAAGTCCACGGCGAGAGCCGTTTAGCAATACTGAATGGTCCTATGAACGTAGGTGCAAGTTTCGAAGTATAATATTGAGCTTTATCGGAAAGTACATAATTACGTCGCCATACTAGTTCATTTTCCAAAAATTGCGTATCCCTACGACGAAAATCATAGAACTTTTTGTTTTGTTCATAAGCTTTAGCTAACCGTAATTTAACATCGTTGTAAATACGTACAAAACATTGTGAACGTTCATCCTGAAAATGAGACCGATCAAATTGAATAAGAATATCTTCATCCAAAGGCTCACCGTGTAAATAAATCTCGCGACCAAAATTAATGAAATTAGGGGTTAAGCCTGTGACCTCATGTTTTGTGGATCGAATAGCACATCCAACTTTTGCTAAGTGAATATCCCATTCCCTATGATTTTCAGATACTAAAGAACGTAACATGGTCTTAAGAACCTTATTAATTCTCTCACAAGGGTTAGCTTGGGGATGATATAATGCAGTATACTTAATGGTAACCTTATGAGACTTCATAAGCCTCACAAATTCTTTGGATCGAAATTGAACTCCATTATCTACAATAATTGCACTAGGACATCCAAATACAAGAAATACTTGTTCTTCTATTAATTTAACGATATTAGGCGTTTTTGCTGTTCGCAGCGGAAATATAAAAGGAAATTTACTGAAGCAGTCTGCAACCACTAAAATGTACTGATAACCAGCTTTTGATTTCGGCAACGGACCAACCAAATCAGCACACAATAACTGGAACGGACGAGAGATATTTGTTTGCGCACTTAACATTAAACCTGATGGACGTTTTTGTTCTGGCTTTATAGAATGACATATTTTACAATGACGAATAAATGAGGCGACATCACAACGCATTTTTGGCCAATAATATTCTTGCCGTAGTTTATGATATGTCTTAAAGACACCGGTATGACACAAAGACTCATGGACGTCCCTGATTAATTTTTGACGACTACTACGAGGAATAACTTCACGCCAACAATCATTTTCACTAGTTAATTCAGGATATGGAGGAGACAGGTGTTTATAGAGCTTATCATTCAAAACTCGCCAGGCTGAATATTTTCGAGGATATTTAGGAACGTTAATTTTCATTTTATCGTACCATTTGTCCTGAACTGAAGAAGATTGGGAATCTGGAAGAGGAACATTTTCGGAAGAAGCTGAGTCGGCAGTAGTTACACTGTCTATGATGGGAACAGATCGGGATAAAGCGTCAGGAACTACGTGTTCCTTACCTTTTCTATGCACAATGTCATAATCGTATTGTTGTAGGCGTATAGCCCAACGAGCAAGTCTACCAGTAGGAGATTGAAGATTATTTAACCAGACCAGACTATAGTGGTCCGTGATTACGGTGAACTTAGAACCTTCAATATAAGGCCTGAGCTTCTCAATGGCCCATAGAACAGATAAACACTCACGTTCTGTCGTACTATAATTTCTTTCATTGCGACTGAGAGAACGAGAAAGATAGCAGATTACTTTTTCACCTTCTGGATGTTGCTGAGTTAAAACTGCACCGATTCCGAAACCTGATGCATCCGTTTGGATTGTAAATGGAAGCGAAAAATCTGGACATGATAGTACAGGCGCCGTAATCAAATGTTCTTTTAATATCTTGAAGGAATTTTCACAAACTTGATCCCAAACAAATAGTTTATTTTTACGTAGCAGATTACAAAGAGGAGCTATAACCGTAGAAAACTCTGGTACAAATCTACGATACCATGAAGCTAAACCAATTATTCTTCTGACTTCGGAAACGCAAGTAGGCGAAGGAATATCGAGGATAGCCTTAATTTTATCTGGATCTACATGTAAACCATTACAGTCGATGACATATCCAAGATAGCGTAATTCGGGTCTACAGAAAAAGCATTTCTCTTTGGACAATGTCAAGTTAGCATTTTTAAGCCGTTTAAAAACTTCTTTAAGAATTTGAAGATGTTTTTCAAAAGTTTGCGTCACAATAATTATGTCATCCAAATAGACAAACACATGTGGTTCTAGATCCGGACCAAGAACACGATCGATTAATCTTTGAAAAGTAGCCGGTGAGTTTGCTAAACCCATAGGTAAACGTCTAAATTGAAATAAACCTCGGTTTGGAATTGTAAAAGCGGTAAGGGGACATGAAGATTCTGTAAGAGGTACCTGAAAATACGCGGACTTTATATCTAAAGAAGATAAATAATGAGCGTCGCGTAATTTATCTAATGTTGCTGAAACGTATGGCAAAGGATAAGCGTCACGTTCGGTTACTTTATTTAATTTTCGATAATCTACGCAGAACCTAAAACTTTGGTCTTTCTTCCTAACAAGTAGAATTGGAGATGACCAGGGGCTATTAGATTTCTCCACAATACCTTGCGATATTAGCTTGTCTAACTCTTTATCAATATGAGATTGCATAATTGGAGACACGGGGTAATATCTCTGTTTGATTGGCGAAGAAGATGTCTTGATCTCATGTTCCACTAAAGTGGTACACCCTAACTCGTCACCCATTTCAGAAAATGACTTATCAACTAAATTAAGCAATTGTGTCGATTCATCAGAGGTTAACTCAGTTTGAGGTTTCAAAGCAACAGAATCTATAAAGTTTGGAGAAGTATCCGAAAATTTCCATGCACCGTGCCGTAAATCAGGAACGATCTCCATTGCTTTCCAAAAATCGGCACCTAAGATTAACGTGTGTGCAAGAGATGGAATAACCAACACCTTAATAAGTTTAACACGATCTTCCAGTTGAAATGGTACAGTCAACGAACCCAAGCTATTACATTTTTCGCCATTAGCTACTGTACATGAGATGATATCTTTACGATCTACCCGTAAGTCTAAATGATTTAAAACTTTCCAACCATTACCACCGATAATAGTATTAGTTGCTCCAGAATCTAACAAGCCTAACATTTTAGTACCTAGAATTGATACTTCTAAATATGGGCGTTCATCACCCTCGGCATGAGCTAGAATGAAGTCCAGAATGGCCAGTTGTTTTGACATGGAATTATGAGAATTTGTTACGTCGACCGTGGTATACCTGATGGAGGCCGCTATACGGTCATTTAACGTCTCCGGTTTATGTTTTCCGAATTAGATCTACATTTATTGCATGTTCGAACCGTGTACCCTGGGTTACCACACTTAAAGCAATGTTTACTTTTAATTGCATTAGTACACTGACGAGATCTATGACCAGGTAACTTACAATTCCAACAAACGATTTCATCCACATGAGCAGAGGTCGAAGGACACTCCATGTTTGTGTATACATACGCTAAATCAGGTTCCATTAAAGAACTTCTATTTCTTGGAGGAGGAATAAAAGATTCGATAGACTCCTTATGTACTTCTAATTTTCGACCTAATATCAATAATTGATCTATAGAGTTAATATCAATTAAACTTAACTGACTTTGATAAAATGGAGCAAGATTAGGTAAAATAACTTTTAAGCGAGCCATTTCACTTATTGGAACAGTCAAACGATTGAACATATTATTCATGA
This sequence comes from Pogonocherus hispidulus, assembly GCA_963924545.1. Classification (NCBI taxonomy): domain Eukaryota; kingdom Metazoa; phylum Arthropoda; class Insecta; order Coleoptera; family Cerambycidae; genus Pogonocherus; species Pogonocherus hispidulus. The sequence continues at coordinate 53,515,990 of OZ004695.1, forward strand.
CAGCGATATATATACCTATTGATTCTCCAGGACCCTGTGTGCGCAGCTTAATTTCTTTTAATAATTTTTCATTAAAATGTGGTGTCTGAAATTGTGAACGTAACTCTTCAACGAGTTGTGACCACGATTGTATCTTATTTTTAATAGAACGATACCATATTAAAGCTTTTCCCGAAAATAAATCGCTAGAAGAGTTGAGTAATTGAGTCTTAGTTACATTACGTGAAATACAAAGTTCCTCTACATTTTCTAAGAATGCACTAAGCGAGATGTTACAATTATCACCCGAAAATTTAATCAAGTTCCATTTGGAGACAGGCACTGATTTAATTTGATTACCCGAAAAATTGGCAGTAAGTAAATTTTTACTAGATGTATCGCCTTCATCAGAGTTATCACTATCTGAATCGGTTGAAATAGTTGTAGAAGACATAATAGTAGTAAGTTCTATTGGTAACTCCGAATTTTGTGACATACGTTTAAATTTCTTCGCTTTAGACTTCAATTGACTTTGTAAATTCAGAATTTCAATCAAAAAGTTAGAACGTTGTATATGTTCCGCATCCGTACAAGATTTAGATCGTTCAGCTCTTTGGAATACATGAGTAAGTTTTGAACAAATTTTTGAAAAGATGGGACTATTATCATTATCGGAAAATCCCGATATTAAATTTTGCAATTCCGAAATTTTAACACCTATACAGTTGGCATCTTCATCAAAAGTAAATGGATACGTCGGATATTTAAGAGAAGACTCGGTTTTTTCCAAACGTAAGATGGCTCGTAAACACTTCCGCATATCCTCTACAGTTTTCTTATCTGTTATACCCCGAAAAGCAAGTTCGTAAGATAACTCGTCTTTTTCCAGTCTATTTATTTCCAACTTGAAATCCATTATTATTATTATTATTTTTTTTTTTAACTTATTCTTATATCTATAATAACACTATTAACGTTAACTAGTAATACGGTTACAAGGAGCTATGATTCAAATAATTATAAACAATTTATGGCTTGTACTAGAGCAAAAAATTTGGATTTTTGAGGTTATTTGTTACCAAAATTAAATTTCTAATTCAAAATCTAACACTACAAACTAATATAAAGGTAAATATAGTGAAATCTAAAAAACGACGCTGAGCGTCGGTGGGCGTCGCCTCGACAAAAACGTTAAAATTGTTTACTAGAAGACCATGCAACTAAAATTATACCAAAATAATAAAGATTTCAGCATTGACGCCCGACGTCGGTAGGCGTCGATACGGAAAATATGTAAATTATACAAGAAAATAATCAGAAACCGATGTTTTATTGGAATTTAAGAGAATCTCAAAATCGACGCTTGGCGTCGGTAGGCGTCGATTGACGTCTGTGCAACAAAACGTTAATGTAGGCTGAAAATGTATTATAATACAATTGCCAACCCAATTTTGAAATTATATAACAATGACGCTTGGCGTCTGTCGGCGTCACTAGTCACCGATGAGCAAAAGTCGTAAAACTTTTTAAAAAAAAATATTAACTATAATCTGATTCTATATAATTATCATATACTTTAACCTATAAAATAAAAATTACAAATGGACGCTAAGCGTCGCGACTTCGTTAGGCGTCGATAACAACAAAGTGCTGAAACACCATAACCTTTACCGTAAATGTCAAAAAAAAACAAAAAAAAAACGGATAAGCTGTAACTTACAAAATACAATTATATAAGAGTAGTGAGAAAATAGAACAAAAAAATATATATATTGTGAATTATAATAAAATGGCAGGGCCCCACGTTGGGCGCCAAATTTGCCACCTTCCTAATTGTAGAGGGGATTAATAAATATATATGTACCCCTCGATGTTTATGAGTCCAAAGTTGTTAAGGGCAGAAACGTCGGCTAGCTGCCAGCCGGAGCTGGTCGTGCGGTAATTTAGAACTGCTGATGATGTTCTGGACTAAGCAGTTCAGGGCGCCAGTAACCTAAATAAATGCCTAACGCTTCCCAAGTCACTTAAAACCCGGTTACAAGATTCTAACTATATAAAAAAAATACTGGACCCAATATCAATGGCACTCTCAAGTGGACGAGCTTTTAAAATACAATCACAAGACAAAATAAGAAAAGAAAGTCGTAAATGGCTTATAACTCTAGTTTAATATACTTTAAGTAGTACCACCCGGTATATTATAACAACATTGAAAGAAAAAAAAAGAAAAAAAGAGAGTTATTTAGGAGTAAATTATTACCCAACAGTTATAACAGTAATATGAACATTAATGTAAAATACCAAAGGTAATATTAAATGTGCAATTAAAGAGCAGTGAATGAAACAAAAGTGTATAACCTACGTTACACAGGTAGTAATATTAAAATTGAATAACCGCTCGTGATCACGTGTGGCGCATCAGATTTTTACATTCATAATATAAATAATTGTCAGAGAAAAGACAATATTACAATATCGCACCCTTATATAAATATACACCTATATATCAATTATTTAAATTAATAAATTGATGTTACTTCAGCGAGGTATAGATTTAACTACCAGTACTTAAATATTTTACAGAACATCTACCTACTGAAATGTAATAAATAATAAATATTTAAGTTTATATGAGATATAGAAAAGGTTACTAAAATAGATTACACTAGAGTAGATTGTACGTTAAAATACACTCTAAGGATTGATTCTTAATTTATGAATACTTAATAATAGTATGAATTCAATAATTAACCATATAGCAATTTGTAATACCAAATAACAAATAATAATTGAAACCAGAGATTAATAACCGTTATAGAAATACATAATTTAGGACAAAATGAGACTACAGCTACAGCTTATCTGTTTGGTTGAAGACGTCCTCGTAGGGTACTTCAAAATGGCGTCTCAGTTGATCGGGACAGCCGGTATACGACAACAGCGGTCGACAGGAAGCACGAAACTACAGGAGGTTTAGCCTAACTTCTAATTATTTATTGGTAAAATCGGTAAAAGTACTGCACAGTGCAATAAAGATGCACAATGTACTAAGTTGCACTAAAAGCCCTATAACCAAGATATATAAAATTACTATACAAAATAGCTAACGAAAACATGAAATAAAATAACTTACGTAGATGGAGGATGGCTTGATTGTGACCTAAGCTACAGATAATAGCTTGGACGGTTTAACAGATTATCACGTCGATCAGGTAGGCAGATACTTCAAATCCAGCAATACAGCCGAAATTGTGCGCCGTCAGAACGTTTCCCAATAATTCGGGCACAATTATAATGCAAAATTTCTACTAATATATCCCACAGGAACACTTCAAGGTGTTAAAATTTATAGAAACTTTTAGGTACATCTGCTTTCCTATTTCAAAGCGGCGTGATGACTGAACTTTTGCCTGCCTTTTTACTCGCGAGCCTGACAAAAACGCGCGCTACAAGAATGCTAAAAAAACTACAGTGATAATTGTGAAAATAAGATCGGAATTATACGAACTAATATTTAAACTTGAAGAGTAATTAGTAATAACTAACGTATAATTTTACCAGTAATAACTTAATTTATTAAATGAAAATATAGATACCAATCAGAAGGTATTCAAATAAACTCTCCCAAATAACTAACTTATGACTAAATTTAAACGTTACAGTGAATCATCCAAGGTCAAAAGTCTTATTATTCATAAAAAATAATTTGAATATGTAGGTATTGCGGTATTGCGAGTAGAACGTTACCTCTTGCAGTAAGCAAATCATATACGGATTTCCAAATAAATAATATTTAATTTGGAGACAATGACGGGTCAATAGTAAGGACCTAAACTGTGTATTAAATAGAGAAAAAGAATAGGTCGAGGTATCCCATAAGTGGGATACGTAAGAGGTCACAGGAGGGGGCCACAGAGGTGTATGTGGGTGTGGCTCTCAGATGCGTTTCCTTACTAAATAACGAATTAGAAGAATTTTTCCATTATTATGTCATTTATCTTTATTTAAGTATTGTGTACTAATATCTTGTGCCTTTGTTTCCGAATTGAATATATTTTTATTTGGAACAGATGTATAATGCTTTATCCTTCCTGAGGAAATCAAGAAAAAGTACTCCTTTTTATATACAGCTCTGTGTTAAGGTAGGTACATAAATATTTCATACAAAATAATAATTCAGGATGAATTTTATGTATAAATACTTCTCAATTATTTAAAGTTGGCTATTAAAAATGCTTCTCTGTCCATAATTAGTGAAACTTAATTACTAAAGGTAGGTACTTTTCAACAAAGAAAGTTACAGAAGCATATACAGGGTGTCCACCTAGTGCGCGTAAGTCCAATATCTGGGTTAATAAAAGAGATAACTTATTTTTTTTTTCTACAGGGTTGTCTAATATCCCGAGCTGCACAAAATGAAAATATATTTACATATTCAGGGTGTTCAGTTTTTCCTGGACAGGTACCAACTTCGTTTTTCTAAATGGAAATATATATTTTTTATTGCTTTTTCGAACTAAACCCTTGATTTTAGTAGGACTTTCATCAGCCTTCCCTATACCTAACTTAAACTGTTTTTGAAATATTGACGGGTGAATATTGACATTTTTGCAACTTTGACACCCTGTAAAATCTAAACGGTTTGAGATCAAGCAAAACGGTTTGCACATTCCTATCTTAACTTTTCATAAGCTATCGTTTGGTACTAATTTCAGAATTATCCAAAAATTTAAAATTTTCTGAAAATTTTGAAAATTTTTAATTCCTGGATAAATTTGAAATTAGTACCAAACGATAGCTTATGAAAAGTTAAGATAGGAATGTGCAAACCGTTTTGCTTGATCTCAAACCGTTTAGATTTTACAGGGTGTCAAAGTTGCAAAAATGTCAATATTCACCCGTCAATATTTCAAAAACAGTTTAAGTTAGGTATAGGGAAGGCTGATGAAAGTCCTACTAAAATCAAGGGTTTAGTTCGAAAAAGCAATAAAAAATATATAATTCCATTTAGAAAAACGAAGTTGGTAGGGGAGAGTTACTCTGAATGGGACATTTTTTTTTAAATTAACGTAGTTTTTTATTTTTCTGAGTTTTGTAAAAAACAAGTTAGCCATAATTTATAGGATAGTATTGTTGATGTAAAACCCAAATATAGACCGTTCAATAATATTTTAACACCACAAAAAAAAATATTTTTAAAAACATGGCAAGTGTCCCATTCAAGGTACAGGTTCCTTGAATGGGACCCATATAACCCTTGATTGGGACACGTTCATCTGAATGGGACAAGTCCAACACAATCCATATTTTCACATTCCAAGACGCATTTTATATTTCTAAATGAAACGCTAAAAATACAAATGGAGAGGTATGTACTGTAGCAATATACAAACTAAATAGGCCTATCTACATTTTCTGACAGGTTTATAAACTAAAAATAAAACTCTCAAAATAAAAGAAAACTCTCAAAACAAAACAAAAGAAAATATGTAGGATATAACTTGTGAACAGTGTAACTTAAATAAAAATAAAACATCACAATGGATCACATGATTTTTCCATGTTCAGCTTCTAGTGCAAAGATGTCGTTCCCAAAATATAAATATGATTTTATTCGAGATGTTCCGGGAAGTTCCACAGGAACTAGTCTTTTCAAGATTGCGTCTTTCTTTATGTCACAAATATCTTCAATGTCGGGAAAATGGAATTTGTTATTAAATCGTCTCATAAAAATGACACTAAATGTTTGATCTTCAATTTTTAAAATCTTACCAATGTAGTTCACGTAATTTTTTTTTGGAACTGAAAATTTTACAAGAATAAAGTCATTAATTGCAAACTTCAAGTCAATATTTTCATATTCATTATCAATCCTATTTTCTTCCTTAGATGTAGTCGTAGTGCTTTTGATGTTATTTTTCTTGTCCTCATTCGATCGTGTATTTGGTTCTGATAAAGAGTCACTGTCACTAAAATGATCGGAGCAGTCAAGATCACTGTCACCTTCTGCTGACATTTCGACTTCTGACTCGCTACTGCTTGATTCGACTATTTTTCTTTTTATTTTCTTTATTGCTGGTTGGCTGGGTAAAGATCCCGGTTTAAACTGTGGAACTTCTGATTCATTCTCATTAATCTTCTCTGGTGTTTCTGTTAAAATTTTTGTAGTCTGTTGTTTTCTATGGGTGGTTTTTCTTTCTGCTGCCTTTGGATAGGGACGGATTTGTTCCGGTGTTATGGAGGCAGGCTGAATTACAATGTTGTTGAGAATATTAATTCGGTTGCCGCCATGGTCATTTTCTTTATTTTCTACTTCGGGGTTTGGCCTGTCAGACACAAAAGATGTTAAAAAGTCTTGATCGGAAAAAATATGTCTGTTAAATGGGAAGATTCCGCATTTAGCAAATCCGCTGGTAATGTTCTTAGGAGAGAAACTTTCCACAAATGATTTGTTAGCTTGTTCAGCAATATTGTAGATGGAAATTGTTTTTCCGGGATTTGATACAAGCCAATTGTTTTGTTCTGACTTAAACCTTGCCTTAAATGGTCCGTACACCGAAACATCGAGCGGCTGTAGCCGATGGCTCGTGTGGGGAGGAAATGTCAATAAAGTTATTCCCATTTCTCTTGCAAATTTGATAGTTGTGACATTAACGTGTGATTTATGATTATCAAGGAGCAACAGAACTCTATTCTCTTGTGAACATTTGACAAAGTCAGCAAAATGTTTCAATGACTCGTAAAAATTGTCATCCGTCATCCAACCACTTTTGTGCGTTAAACCTAAACTTCCAGTTGGTGCTCCATGGAGCATATAGTCTTTAAAGTGAACCCTGGGGAATATGAAAACAGGTGGGACTGTATTGCCTATCGCACTGACAAAATTTAGCATGGTCACTAATGTTCCTCTTTCGCCTGATGATATTTGGGCCACTTGTTTAGACCCACATGGTGCAATGATTTTCGGAGCATCCGTAACAGTTAATAAACCAGTTTCGTCACAGTTATAAATATTGCTAGGCGCAAACTTGTACCTGGACAACACTTTCTCTAAATTATTAAAAAACTGTCCGACCGTATGAGCATTAAATGCTGTGGCTCTCGACAAACTGCAGTTTTCTGGCTTGCGAAGAGAGATGTCCCGATGTCGTTTCATAAATTTTTGTAGCCATCTTCTACCAGCTTTTTCATTAACCGTCCAATTTTCTGGAACCATTAAAGTCAATTCCTTCGCAAACTGATAAGCTAAGCTGCGAGCTTGAACTGTTGTCAATCCATAACACATGCGAGATGCAGTCTTGAAATAAGTCACTAAAGAAAGTTCTTGTTCTTCTGAAAATATTTTTCGGTTTCCTATGTTGGGCGAGTGGTTATACGCCTCAATCGTTGTATTTCTGGCAATGTTTACTGCTCTGTGCAGTGAACTTTTGGAAATACCCATACATTGAGCTACTTCTCTTATTGAAGTTCTGTTTAAAATTACTTCCCGCACAGCAGCCTCCATTTCAGATGCAGATATCCGTAACCTCTTTTTTGGTCCCATTCTTTATAGTCTGCAATCAAAAGTATTTATTACATTTTCTTGTTTTTGTAATAACACAGAAAAACACAATAGGTACCCTTGGACCTTGAATGGGACATGTCCCAATCAAGGAACTTAAAACTGTCCCATTCAAGGAATCATGATCCATTTTGAAAATCGGTTATTTATTTCTTAACCTCAAAACCCAAAACACTGATTTCTGCTTAAAATATTGGCTAAAAGTATACAATTTTTATAGGGAAATGTAAACTTACCTCTGACTAAAGTTATTCACAAAACAAACTAAGACAAACTAGTTGTAAAAATACTTTTTGAGGGTAAATTTAAGAAAATCTTCACAACCACAATCATCACGCCATTGCACATATGGGTATCATGTCCAAATGCTCAACCGGTTAAGGGCCACCTACTGGGGAAGTTAGGAAACTATAGCTAAAGGTTTACAGTTTTCTTTAAACGGGTCCCATTCAAGGAGCGTCCCATTCATGGTGACTCTCCCCTACCTGTCCAGGAAAAACTGAACACCCTGAATATGTAAATATATTTTCATTTTGTGCAGCTCGGGATATTAGACAACCCTGTAGAAAAAAAAATTAAGTTATCTCTTTTATTAACCCAGATATTGGACTTACGCGCACTAGGTGGACACCTGTATATGTTTCAAGTAATCAGGTATAATGGTTCTGGGCATCATAATTGTTCAAACCATCTAATTCAACTGTTTACTTCCAAATATTGCACTACATTACATTAATAATTCTAAATATCTCTTTACCTGAAAAATGTGATGCAATGTCGACTTTTTTTATCTGAAGACGGGGCTCCTTATACGATTTCTTCTAGTTATTTAGTGACGTTATTTCCTCCAGCAATCCAACCTGCTAGAAATTAGATTTTTCTCTAACCTCAGTAACGGTACAAGCTAAATTAAATTATTTATTTAATCTGACTTTTGAATAATGACACCGCGTAGAAGATCTAGTTTACAACCTCTGCACCTCCATAGAGTTGAACAACCCCCTGGAACGATTAATTAAACAAGTCTAAAGAGGAAACTGCGGCTCCCTACACAGTGGAAAATTAGATATTGTAATTTTGTCACCCTTGCAGACACCCTGCTTAATGTACAACCAAGTCACGTCTGAAACGATGTCAAGGCCGGGTCTAATAAGAATATATTGACGTTTCTTTCAGGAGCAACGTGGTGAAACACTCTACTTAAGCGAAGACATTTACAAACTGATGCTCAAAGAATAAGGTACAAGCTTTTACGTGTTTCTATACTCAACCAGACTGAAATAATTAGAATTTTATAAAAAATATATTATTAAAGGAATGCAGCTTCCAAATATACAGGGTCTTTCACACAACTAGTTCGTTAGACATTTGGAAAGTTGGGGAGATACCTAATTACTTTCTGAAAATTTGGATCTGTATATATATCATCACTTATATACATTTGAACCAAAATAATTTCAAGGTAGTCGCACTTCCGATTATACTGGAAGTACCTACCTGTGAACTTTTTGACAGCTTTGACACTTTCTATTACATTTTTAGGTTCTACTCGTTAATTTATTGGGAATTTTATAAGGATTTTCTACACCTAAATGTAATATTTTCCAAGATATTTTGATTGTTATGAAAAAAAAAACATCTGCACTTTTCAGTTTAAAATTTGTTATTCAATAAAATGGAAGTTGGAGAGATGACTTTTACAAGCACACTATTCCAAACATTGTTCTATTTATACATACACAGAAAGTTACAGGTTGCTCAAAATTGAGAACTAACTTCCAACCCCCAATAATAGTTCTTTTGGCTATCCTCTTTTAGTTTTCATATTATTATTCATTTTTGTGAAAATTGGCAAGTACATGGATTAATTATAGTGATTTCTAAATCTTGGCAATAATAATAACAAGTGAATTAATTATAACAAACTAAAAATTATAATAAAACAAAAAAAAAAACAGAAACGAATATTGCAAAAAAAAACTACAGCATACGTAAATACCAATTAAAAAAATTGCTCTATATAGCCGTCATTATTTTTTAGGCACAATAAAATTAATAAAAATGAATCGCAGAGTTAGCTTCTGAGGTCACCAGGTCCGTCTCTACCTAATTTATGCATATGGAGACGTATTAAAAGTGATTTGTACACTCAGCTAGTGATAAGCGATACCGTGATTTTTAAATCACTTTTCTTATGCTACATACTACTAAAAGAAAAATAAAAACGATATCTACAGAATATCGCGAACCCTACTTACTGGACAAGACATGCTTGTACCTTGCACTGATCTAATTCTAATATCAATATCTGAATTTGATATACAGGGTATTCTTTAATGCCATGTCCATACTGTAGGAGCGAATTCCTTGTCCAATTTTATGACTAAGAGCCCAAATAAATGTGTGTCCTAAATTCCCTCGTTTTCGAGATACAGGATGTCAGAATATAATAAAGTACAAAAAAAAATGAGTTATAATTAGACGAAGTCAGAAAAAGCGTTTTATTGAATTCCTGACTCTCACCAAATACTCCAAAAATTTTTCCACTACATAAAAAACGGTGTTTTATTTAAATTATCACAAAAATGAAGCACTTTTTGGTGGAAACTAATTGGATTTCTTCTTAACTTGATATGTATATATGTTTGCTTATAATTATTGTTTATGTTTATATATGCTTATGCTTTATCTATGCCCGTACTACTCAATTAATTAACTAAATATATTTTCTTATTCTAATTCCTACGACTTTTATTTAAAAAAAATATAATAATGATGTAATTAATTAGTTCAGAAAAATTTTTGAGTTAACTTCCTGTTTCTAATTCAATAGGACCTTCATATTTACATTTACGTGAAATGTTATTAAAGTAAGTTGTTTAAATATAAATGTGCAATCGTTCCAAATTAATGAAGCATACTCAACTGGGAAGAAAAAATAAACTAATAGTAAGGTTATTCCAATTATAGTAAATAATGTCTTCCAAATTTAGAACTAACTTTCAGCAAAAGAAACATCTCATTTTCAACCAATATTTTATACTTTTATTGAAGTAACCTTGACAATTAATTGGAAGACTAGAGAACAACAACCTAGGAGCAAATATTATGAGCTGGAAATTTATACGCTGCCCCAAAGTCTCTTTACTAATTTGTTGCCTTCTTGTATTTCTTAATAAAGGATATTTGTAGCTATGACCGTGCTATTATTGTTAATACTTTAGATGCTATGTAGTACGATTAAACAGTTTTATTATATCTTAAATGGTAATAGAATTTGAATGCGTAGGTATACATTTATTTATAGGAAAGAATGTTGAATAGAAATTAGTCTATTGTTAGTAAATATTTATTATAAGTTATCTAAATAACGTCTGTAACTTATTTGTGTTGCGTTTTCATGATTCATCATGATTTTGTGATAAAATGATAGTGATCAGTGCATTTTGAATTAAAAATGTCATTCTGACAATTTTTTTCACACAAACTTCTACCGTTCTACTGACGAGTCGAAAATCAACTTGAAATAATGTATAGAATAACAAAGCTAGTTAATTTTTTTTATAATATATTTTTAACTATACTTTTATACTTTTTATAGTATATTTATTGATTTATTTAACTGTTTACATATTTCTTTATATAGTAATTAAGCGAAAAAATTAATTAAACGATAAATTATTATGAAATTATCACGCAAATCAACACGCAAAGTAGTTGTCTTGGACATATCTTAAAAATAATAATATTATTCCTTTACGTACATGGGTTATAATTGCCTAGGCTAAGTACCTATATACAGGGTGTGTCATTAGTGGGTAATTGGTCGATTACTCACAAACGGTACATTATATCAAAAAAATTTGTATATGAAAGTTTTTTTGCACTAAAAGTGCATATTGTAAAAATATTTTCAATTACACAGGGTGCTCCAAAAAATCGACACAAGGTACAAGTTGGTTATTTCAAATACGACACCCTATATATTATTATATTTTTGAAATGTAGGGATCACTAAGAACATATTTGTATGAAGGTTCCCTATAGCTATCTCTTTTCGTTTTCGAGATATTTAAGAGTTAATTGAAAAAACCTCGTAACACTGCATTGGAAAATAAATAAAATTTCCTCTATGACACAATGTGAAAAGAAAAAAAAATGTTCTGTCAATTAGCACAAGAGATACCTTAAATATTGCACTTGAAATTATTTGGCCACTTTATACAGGGTAATTTTTATCGTGATTTATATTTTACAATGTTAAATTGCCTAAATCTCATTTTTTTTAAACGGAACACCCTGAATTTTTTTATGGCATTAGATGTAGAATTTCATTATCTTTCAAATGGTATTAGGATGTCCTATACGAAAAGTTGACCGGTTTCGAGATATTCACGATTTTTTGAAATTTTAGCTTCCATAACTGATAATTATTATAAATTATAGTCAAGTAAGTTATGAAAACAATTTATTTTGTTGTGGCAGTTATTTAACTGCCAAATAAATATTCGGTTTTGTGTAATCTGTACATTTTATATGCAAGATGCACTATTCCAAAATGCTCTCAAAAGCACCACTAATTCCGTTCATCATGTTTTCTCGTGTGGTTGATGGTGTGCAGTAAACTAAATATTTTGTGTATCCCCATAAAAAAATCTAATTTTGTAAGATCCGGGTACCGAGGAGACCATGAGATAGGTCCACCCTTCCTATCTACCTATTAGTGTATGTACTTCCTATTTAAAAATCTCCTTATTGAACTGCTGTAATGTGCAGGGCGACCGTCATGCTGCAACCGCATCCCTGCTAAAATATTCAGAGGAATATCTTCAACATAATTTAAAAGTTGATTTTCCAAAAAATGCAAATAAATTTCTCCATTGACAGTATTTAGGACGGTAGACATGCAGCATAGGTGGACATTAAATGTATGGGGGGGATTCTAGGCGATTGATTGTAGGTGATTGATTCTAAGTGATTGAACCATATTTTTTTGAAGCGACTGTCAATGGAGAAATTCCGTAATAATAAAAATCCGAATAATTCCAATGTTATTAAAATTTCAAAAGTGTAGCAACATACTCAGTAAAGGTAACAATCTTAAGATTTCACATTAAACATTAACTACTAATTATTCAACCTATTTTACTTCATCTGGTTCTCTGAAATCGATATGCGCATTACCTTTTCGTTTCGTCTGCTTTCGTCACCTGCGAGAATTTGTGTAAGATAATTCCTGCAATTTCTCACTGCATAAACATAATTTTATCTGCACCATTCTTAAAAGTGCATTATGAGGTGTTATATGTTGTTAAAGCGAATTGTTGATTCATTCGCAACATATCTAAACACGATGTTAAATTATTTGTCGTTGGGCACGTCTATGTCTGCGGATTCTGCAGAACGCTGCGCTGACAAATGATGTATTTGTTTCTTGGAAGCAGAGAAGTTGAAGATATTTTTTTCTTGAGAGATTTGCCAGGAATCTGTATATGTTTGGAATTATAAGCAATTAAAATAGAAACTTACGTAATTATATTTTACGAATTGATGCGTTATGCTCAATTTAGTATGTAACCAATACATCCATTTCTTCAAAATTTGATTTAGTTTTGAGTTACCAAAGAAGACATTTGCATTTCTCAAAATTAAGCTTGAGATGGAAAATGTACCTTTCATATTCAGGTACATAATATATATGAAATTAAACCGAACGTGCTTCTTTCAAGGCTAATGGCAATGCAATGATTGCAATTTCATGTAAATTAAAAAAGAAACTCAAATTTGGAAGTTCGTTTATTTTTTATTGTAAATATTCCTAACGAAATTTTTCGGTTCTCTCATACTCGATGTGTTCTCATTGTTGATGATATGGTTTAATGTTATTATACAGAAACATAGTGAACTTGTTTAACCAGAATTTATTTTTTCTTCGTCTTTACACCACCTTGTTTCAAACTGAATGAAATTCAGATACCTAATGCCTGTAAAGGTTTATGATACGAAATGTGCGATTCATCTTGATTTCTTTTGGAATTACATTACCACTACCTGGGGCATTAAAAAGAGACTAGAAATAATTAAAATAAAGAATTTAAATGTTGTTTCTTGATTACTTCTGGTTTCCTTTCTATTATTTTACTAGTGGTGCAATTCCGAATCAAATTACGATGAAGCGATGTACCTATATATTTTTATTAGATACTACATTCTTCAAGCTAACTTTTGATATTTCCCACTTTCATAAGTTACTGGAAATAATTAGCAAAACTTACCAGATAAGTTTCACGAAATCAATCATTTTGTTATGATGAATAAATACATTATTTCTTTTATTGAATAACTTAACTTTTAAAAAGACTACCCCGTGAATGATGTTTTGGGAGTAGAGGTTTATTTCCTATTGGTTTAATATTTTCAGAAGAGGCAATATAAAAGGACCAATATCTTGTGCCATTAATAGATTGTTACATATATAATAGTTTAATACGTTGTCAGTAAACATTTGTTTTGGATACAATTGCAGAAAAGCTTGGTGAAATAAGTCATTTGGCTGTTCGCAGACATTTCCACTTCAAGCATTTCAATTTGTCATATAGTAATAATAATAATATCTCTACAACTCATTCTAATCACAAGGATTAGCCCGACGGTCTGAGACTGGTGTGTGTGGATTTATCCTGTGAGAGCAAACTGTGACTTGGTATACGAGTATATAGACTATAAATTCAGGGTAAAAGTAACTTTAGCTCAATTTTATGCAGGATGATCATTTGAAGACATATTTGCCATTTGCATAAATTCAATATGCATCAGTTATATCAGTATCTACTACGATATTACTCGTATACTTCATGGATCGTTATTTCCATTGTATTAAAGCTAGTTCAAAATTACCATTTTTCACGCTAGTAGCACGCATTCCCGCTGCATTATACAACCAATTCGTTCGATTATCTATACTCATAGTAAGAATATGTTAATGTTGATAACAATATATTATAGTGTATCACCAGCAAATGTTTTCTCTGTCTTTGTATCAGAAGATAATTCGACACAAATGCAGCTTGGCCGATAAAAAGATTAATACATCACATAAGTAAATGAAATAACCCCCAAATCCAAAGTTAAAGGATGTCGGGAAAGGAGTTACACATTGCAAAAACTCAATCAAACACAACAAACCTCTTATAGATGAATAGAGAAAGTAATCATGTTAGACACTAGCTTTGTACTAATAGCGCATCTGAATTCCAAACACTTGGAATTGATAAGTAGTTTTCATGTTTTATAAAGCCAATAAAAATAAAATACCGTCATCTGAGACTTGTGTGGGATAGGGGGCGGCATATTATTATTTCGCAGGCCGCATTTGCGCCTCAGGAACAACTTACGTTGGTAGGCCATAACCACCATTCAGTGCTGGAATGAGGAAAACCTGAAATCCCTCACTAGTTAGGGGGACAGTCAAATATCAACCGATTTTAATCTCTCACATCAAATTGATATTCTTCTTATCCTAGGTCATCGCCAGGTAGATTGCCAACCGATCCCTTCGAACAAACCTTAATCTACGAGTAGACAATTTAATTAAACCATATCTAATGGAATGGGGATTCGAACCCACGACCTCTAGGTTGAGCGATCGAGACATTAATCCCTGAGCCACCTGCTCGCCCATGGCGATAATTGGAAAGATATTTGCTTTTGATAAAAACTAATTCACTATTCAAATACGAGTAGTATAATTCAAATTGTTGCAAGTAAAGTCTAGAGTCTTGGAATTTAGGTCCAGAGGTAGCAGATTGGCGTTCACGCAAACACAATATATTTAATGAATATCCGATGTGATCTCATACAGAAAAACTATTTTTTTTCACACTCAGGGGAATAAATATGTAGGTAGGTACTTAAATTACTGAAATTTATATATATCAAATCCAAGAATTGTCATAAAACTAGATCAATTAAAATATTATTAATTGCAAAAAATGCAGAAATAACACTGACGTAGTTTTCCACATAACATCAAAACACTATACTGCACTCGACGCGTGTTTAGGCAACCAAGTTGGTATTATTTGAAGATGATTGAAACTGAGTTTTAAAAAGAGTTTAAAGAGAGGGAGAGAGAGAGAGAGAGAGGATTAAAAGAGAGTTTTAATCATCTCCAGATGATGCCAACTTGGTGGGTAAATCACGCGTCGAGTGTAGTATAGCGTTTTGGTGTTATGTGGAAAACTCCATCAGTGTTATCTTCACACCAAAGGTTTCAACCCTTTTCACCCAATCTGCACCCAAGTGCAGAAATGGAAGAAAATTATGCTGAAAGTATAGAAGTTCTTTTGCTGTAAAATTATAATTAATTTTCTAACTTTTGATAGTGTTGATTGGTTGTTTAATTATAATTTTTTAAGGAAAATTAATTATGGTAGACACAACAAAGATTCAAAGATCTGTCATAATTAGATTACCTACTAGTTTACATTATGCAAAAAATGGTTTTCAGAGTATTCGAATAGATCACTTTGCCAGTCTTTACTTCAAAAAAGATTAATTGTGAGTTTATAGGACTACTAACTATGAAATTTTGCGTTATACTGTACCTACGTAATCAAAATAATTTATTTATAGCCTTGCTCCTGCAGGAATCACAGACTAGTTAGATCCAAACAAATAAGACCAAACCAGTCAGCAAATTGTTTTCAACCAATCACAATCCTTCTAACTAGTTGGGGATTGCAGGAACTTGCCTGCCTTGTGCATTCTCGAAAATATCATTTTTAGATAAGAGCCTTTCATTTTAATATACGTTAAACTCGCTGGCTACAGACTTTCGTAATAATATACACCAAAGCGTTAATGTTATGCAATTTTCAAAGATAATGTATAATTTGGCAACTGGTTTTTTGTTCTGATGCTAAAATAAAATTCAATATTAGTTATAAAATGCTCTGAAAGCCCTTATTTTGCGATTCCCGACCAACCCCACAGTAGATAGTCGGCACTGGCGGTATCGATATGGTATTAAATTATTGTGAATTTCTGTAATAACAAGGACGATGCCTCTGAAAATTATCATCGGCATTAACGGAGAACCAAGGCGGTTGTACAGGATGGCTACTTTAATTTACGTCTTTATTGGTATCTTTTCAGACATTTTACCAATGCAGCTTAAAAATTACTTTATTATAGATATCTCATTCTTATTTCCGTTTTGATAAGATTGTTTAATCCAAAAGTTGATCTTAGGGCTCCATTATTTTCAAGGAAGTACTACAAGTTTTCAAAATTTCTTCTGACGTTTTCAAATGTTTCCTGCTGAAAATTTCTATAGTGATTATATTTTAAATATTCTCAATATCTTGGGCACTTGTTTTATAAATTACTGTTTTCAAACATACCACAAATTATCGCGAGTGGTTAGATCAGGAGAACTGAGTGGCCATTAAACTGTTCATTTTCAACCTATCAATTTTTGTACGAATCTCTCGACAGAGAGACATAGGAGTTGATGTATTTATCTCTAACAGAAAGGAAGAGAGGCAGAAGTTTGATCCATAAGTGTAATGTGTTAGCAAGAGAACATTCCTTCATTTCACCACAATGGAGGCTAATGGCTCTTTGTCCGTCACAATGTTTTTATGGCACTGACATACTCTTTCGGATATATATCATTTATTATTACAGAAAATGAATATCATACCTTATATCACTGGGTTCGGAGAAAGGATGCTCAATTTAAAATAAGAAAGATTGTGTCAACTATAGGTATAAAGTGAATTAGAGAATAATTCATCTTAAGTTCATATATACACAATAGTTACATTGCATTAAATAATTGTTAAACTACTTTTAACTTTACTTTCTTTAATAGTACTTTTAACATTGGAAATGTTTAAGTTCATATATGGGGACCAAGTTAGGAGTTTTCGTTCAAGACCAAAAGACAGCGGTGTCGTGATTGAGTGAAGCAGATGAAACCTATACCATCTTGTAGAATATGTTTTGGGGCATATGTGGTGTGATCTACAACATTTTTTAATGGGGAATTTTTTCATGGCCTTGCGTTATCTGCATCATTCGGAAACATTTGTTTTCGAGTATATACATCGCCATTAACAAAAAAAACGGCTGCACTTATCGTTCTGAAATATTAACCACTTATGCAAAAAATCTAAGCGATTCGAATGGTATAAACCTTTTTTGGTAGTACACCTATATATTACCAAAAAAACATACATATATAAAACCAAAATTTTCTAAAATTATGCATGACAAATTTCGAAATGCGGTTACCTATGTGAAATATTAAAAATTTGTAGGTATATATGTTACGCCCAAACATCGAAAACGCTCAGTGAGTGAAAAAAACGGTCACAACGCGTTGTGGGCTGTGCTGAACGACCAAATACCGAAATCAGGTCATTTTTCGCGTTGTGGTCGTTCTTGTTGACCATGACGGGTTGTGGACAATTCTCAAACGGCCATGACGCGTCCTGAATGATTTAGAATGCTCATAAACCGATCTTTCTTGTTTTTTTTTAAGATTTAGAGAAAATCTTGGATGGGATGGCACTTGAAACAGACTGGGAAGGGGAAGAAAAGCTAATCAATGCAATATTCCACGCGGTAGTATGTTCCATTTGCGAAGATTTTAGAATCATCCAATCATGTCAAACATGCAGTTTAAAAATGTACAGCCGGAATGGACAAGCAAGCTGAAAAAATGCTAGAGTAGTCAAAATTTCGGATGTCGACAGAGGGAGGGTTGCCCCTAGAAGTGTTCTAGCTGTAGTTCTAAGCGTTACTGAATCCAGCTTGTATAAGTTGGGAACCAAAGAGGGAGTGCTGGAAAAACTTAGTTGTAATGAATTCATCTTTGCTGATTCTAATTTTATAAACTCATCAGATGTTCCGAGTTGTTCATTAAATTTGAGAAGAGCTTCAGCTCTTTAGTCTGGATCAAAACAAGGATTTATCATGTGCCATTGTAAACGTTATTGTAATACAAGAAAGTGAAACTGCAGGGCCAATGAGGTGACGTGCAATTCTAAATGCCACAATAACAGTGTCTGTAAGAGCAAGTGAATATCCTTCTCAACTACCTGCGGTTCAGTTGGTTATTATTCTATTATTTTCGTTTTTAATCAATAAAGTTTCATGCAAAAATAAGCATACAATAAAAATATTTTCAAATTTTCAGTTATTTCTGTTAATCTAGTTAAATATTAAAGCAAAATCGGTTTATAAGCTTTCTAAATCATTCAGAACGCGTCGTGGCCGTTTGAGCATTGTCCACAACGCGTCATGGTCAACAGAATGACCACAACGCGAAAAATTATCTGATTTCGGTATTTGGTCGTTCAGCACCGCCCACAACGCGCTGTAGGCGTCTTTTTCGCTCACTGAGCGTTTTCGATGTTTGAGCGTAACATATATACGCAACGAATAAAATGTAGCGTAGATATTCAGAAAGTTTTTAAAACAAGTTTGTGTTGATATCTGTAACCATCAGATATCACATCGCGATCAGGCTGATAGCGCGAATACTGATGCATCTATGATGTCTATTGATGTCTACCCCTAGAAAGAAGTGAGAGACCAGTAATTTTACACTACTACTATAGATAGCGTAGCGCTCGACCGGCGAGCGTCGTGAAGTTTAGTGGGGAGTGTTCAGTTATAATACTGTACTCGCTTAATGAAGTAGCGTTTCATTTGATAGGACGATCGGCGCGCTTATAATTACGTTTCATGTATGAGGTTATCCAATGTCTCCGATGGTTTCAAGGATTGCGAAATCTATGAATTTCTGCACCTATACTTAAGGATAAGTTATCAACCGGCACATACGTCGGTGAAATAAAATGACACTTCGTGAAACTACAGCTTTATTGTCTGCCTTTATATACCTTCTCCAGTGTAGGTCTTAAATATGCAGTGTTTAACTTCTGCATTATTAATTTTCTCGATCAATTTTCCATCAGGCAACATTAATGTTTAGTGTTCAATTCCATTATTAGAGATTAGCATCAACGCCGTTGTCATAATTGGCTCTTTCGAATCGATAATGCAGTGATATATTTCACTTTAGAGCCACTGGGTACGTTCAGTCATGCACATAAGCTAAGGGCAACTTTTCCTGTTAAACAATGAATCAATGCTGACCTAGGCTCAACTAGTAAATTGAAGTGGCACTATTGTAGTTCAAGAATTCAAATCTGGATCATGAACTTTCCTTAAACTATTAGTGGAGAGAGGTCAAGGAATAAAACATAACAAATATTTTTATTATATATGGGTTACATTTTCGGGATGCCTGCAGGTTGCAGTCTTTGATGATTCAACCCATGCTGAGAATTTTGTTTTGTTGTGTTGAATTGAAAATACAAGTACCTTCTTACGTATCGTGTCAACTATTGCGATAAATATGTGCAATGGATCCCTAAGGAATTCCATGCAAAATTCACTGTCTAAGTCCATTATAATTATAATATCGTGTCAATTATTGCAAAAAATATAATGGTTCCCTAAAGAATTCCATGCAAAATTCACTGTTCAAGTCCATTATAATATTTATAATGCAGAGAATTTCTCATAAAATCTGTCAACTGTTGGCTTTATTCTATGTAGACCATCATAGAGCACAGATTGTACCAAGTAGATATTGGTAAATCTCCTAAGTAACTATTTTAATCAAATCAAAACTAAAAAAAGTAAAAAATTGTATTTATTGATCATAGCAAAGTTTATAAAAGTACCTAATCAAATTATTTCAGAGGTTCTTTATTAAATAATTTCAGTTATAATGGTAGAAGTATTTAGCGCCCTAGAAGGGTGTAAATAACTTCCATGAATGGTAATTATCATTGAGTAATATCAACATCAAATGATAAATTTCAGTTAGCTGGTCAACAGATAAAAAACGATGATGCATAGAATATGTTGAAGCATACCTATTGAAGTGAATTATATCAGATTTTCAACACGCGGACGAAAGCTTAACTTCAAAATTCTTTTTTTTCCACAGATACAGGGGATCTCTTGAAACTAAAAAAATTAAACGTATGTGATTTGTAGAAACAGTGTAATATTCAGCACTGCTTCAGGCCAATTTACTTTCTGTATAACATACATAACTGAAATAAAACTGAAGGTTTAAATTATTTTGAACACTATCAGATTTGAAAACCCTTTGAGTTGAATGCTAATGAGAATTCAAAGGATACATGGAAATTCTCCATAATATAGAAAACTAACACTACGTGTATACTATTTCCTGCGACAGTTGTATTACAAAATGTATACCATCTTAGAATTTTTATGAGCGCCTTTTTCGGTAAATGTCATTTGTATGCCAGACGTTCGTTTTTTAATAGGAACTTAAGATCAATTTATATCTGTTATTCATTGTTGTTCTTGTATTCTAATAGTTCGTTGACTTGTTTTACAAACAAATGAGGATGAATACTAATTGGGATGTAAATTTCTTGAAAGGAAAGTGAAGTAACTCTGGAATATTTTCAAGTCTTAGAACTTTCTTACTGTATGGTTTCTCATTTTACGCATACTTATTTTTATTATCGAATTAGGTACTACTGCTACATTGCTTGAGATTAATAATTAATCTCAGCATTTCCCAAAATAAGTTCAATAACATTATAGAATACAGAAAGTACTGCTATGCTACATATTTTCAGTAACTGTAAAAGTAAAAGTAAAAGGTATAGGGAGCCATACTATCTATCGAAACAGAACACAATGCCGCATCCAAATTTGCAAAAATATACGGAGTCTCCCATTTAAAAAATCAAGTTTTCAAGGCTTGAAGTCGACCTAACTTGGTATTTAATTTTCACGACCCTGTACGAGTTTCAGCAACCTTGAATGAGGCACATACTAATTTAAAATTTTTTTTTTTTTGTTTAAATTAAATAAACAAAACCAATTAAAAGGGCGAAATAGCTTACTCGGGTTTTGTAATGAGGCCACAAAATGTATTTTTATTTAAAGATTTGTATAAAAAGGGGTTTTAAGGTTACTTCTGCTAATGAATATGACGAAAATTTCATAAAAGGGCCCAGGATTTTCAGATACTTTAAATTATAAAGCATGAGTTTTAGTTAACTCCTTTATTTTATTAATAAATACAAAATTATTTAGCAGAATTTGTTAGTATATCTCTCGTTGCGCTATTTAAATATTTGGGAATATACATAGTGATCAGATATATTTGTCGCAGTTGTACTTTTATATTAAAAGTAACGCAATATATTATATTTTTATATTTATATTATCTCTATAATTACATTCATAGAGCTTTTGATGCTACAAATTTCTAATAGTGGCTCATAAAGAAGTATCTTTTAATGAAAAATCAGTTGAAGAAATTAATATTAAGATCATTGGTTATAGTTTGATCTGGATAATTGTTTCTAATTTGATTATATACAGTTTTTGAAAGCCGAAGAAATGCCTAAATATCCGAAAAAGTGGTAAATTATGAAGTTCTACAATGCACACATCAGAAGGAAGAGAACTGAATTTTGCATAACTTGGATGGAGTCGAAATTTTCCACGTGAACTAATAAGTTACTGGTTAAAGTTGTCAATACGTCAAGTGAAGAATGAGATACTTAGTATAGCATAGACCCACTAATTTGGTACTTTAAAATTTTATTGCAAAAGGTGGATTACCTACATTATTTTCTCTTTTGTATAATAATGAAGGATCTATAATATGAGAACAGTTTCTACCAGTACTTGCAATTGTCATTTTTTTTTCTAAATTGTCAAACAATTTCGGCATGTATGAGATTAGAGTAGAGAGTACGTTATAATATAATCTTGATCAAATTTTGTGTTAATTCCAAAATTGTAGAAACATACGGATATTCTATTCAAAATAAGAAATATACAGTTTCTGCACAGAAATATTTGAACCCTTTGTATCCCCAATAATATTTTCTCTAGATTAAAGATGTAGTTCCTTTAATACATCTTTTTCTATTAGAATAAACAGATGAACAATAAAAAATACGCACTGTGGTAAAAACTTGCCTTCTATAATCCTGATTAAAATTTCGGCAAACTCATTGTCGATTTTATATGCAAAGTTTTGCACTAATTGCAGTATTAATTGCTATATAATGCAATTGGTAATTTGTTAATTTATAACCCATGTCGTCGCCATAATATGTTTTCCCGCATAGTATATGAAATATATGCACAACTAATTATTCACCAATTATGTGGATAATCTGGCATCAACTTTTACATCCTCTCCCAACTAGCTACCGGAAGCTGGCGCATATGCTCTTGAATATCCTTTAATTAACAGTTTTAAAGGCCTTTAAAAAATTGCCACAACATGAAAATTAATAGTATTTCACAGTCATTACTATGAACAATGTCCTGATTTCATTTTATGTATATTTCTGTGAACCTGGAGGTTTCCAGAAATATACATTTTACTCTCGAAAAGCTTCAGGCTTTTGTAGAGTAAATATATGTAGCAAAAACGCAGATATACAACCATTACTTGAGAGAACTCCCATCTCCTTTCTCTTATAGTCTCTTCAACTCTTAAAGTTTACTCTAAGTAACCATTCTGTAATTTGCAATAAACGCAATAAATATTCAGTTAATTTTCTACAATTACACTCAGTTCCAAAAAAAGTGGCGCACCCGATTTTTTGGTTAACTTCAAGGTCCTGTAACTTTTATACTGGTAAACCGATTAGAAACATTTTTGTGTGTGTGTGTGTGTGTAGCTTAACTCATTGCTAATGGATTAACTAGTTAATTAATTAGTTAACTCATTAACTCATTCAAAATAATGGAGAAATTCAGCGACATGTTTTTTATAATTTTTTTGAAACACCCTGTGCATTACACTAGTACTTGAATAAAAATTCTATACGATCCTGTTGAAATTGCTGTCCTTAATGAACATTTTGTTTTTTTGTTCATTGTTTTATCTTAAAAATTTACGAAATTAGAGAATATTTACTGGAACCGTATTTATAGCAAAAAAATCACGTTTACGACTGCAGCATTGATTGAAGCATTGAGTAGGCTTTGAAAAAAAAAACAGTAACATCTCCAAGCAACCATATTTTAATACCTAATAATTACAGCATTACAGTAACACACAACAAAATCATGACAATGAATAATTTTAGTATCTAGTGTTGCCACCTCTAGCAACTCTAAGAGCTTCTAATCTGCGTGTCATACTGGAAATTAAATTGGTTATCCTCTGCTGTGGTATGTTATCCCATTCTTCCGATAATGCATAAGCCATTTCTAGAAGAGTCACTGGAGGCCTATCGCGAGAACGTACTCTGCGTCCTAATTCGTCCCATAGATGCTCGATGGGATTCATATCTGGGCTTTGAGCAGGCCACTGTAATGTGGTGATACCAGCAGTATCTAAAAAATCTCGCACTATTTGTGCTACATGGGCTCGGGCATTATCATGCATTAGTACAAAATGTTGACCAGCTAACTCAGCAAGAGGTCGAACATACTGCTGTAAGACGTCATCGATATAAATTCGCGCTGTCATTGACTGCCTAATAGGAAAAATGTGAAGAGGTGTACGTCTATTCAAAGAAATTCCACCCCATACCATGACCGAGCCCCCATTAAAATTCTCACATTATCTAATCAAATATTGATTAAACCTTTCTCCTGTTCTTCGCCATACACGCTTTCGGCCATCTACCATATTGAGATAAAATCGTGATTGGTCAGTAAATAAGACGTCAGACCATTCTTCATTGTTCCATTGTCCTTAATTTTGAACAAAATTTCTTCGCGCTGCTCGGTGCGCTCGTAATAATTTAGGACCTTTTGCAGGTCTTCTGGCTTTCAAATTTATTTCCTGCAGCCGTCTACAAACAGTCTGCTAAATATTGTACCTCGAACTTGTCGGAGGTCTTGCTGTGCATTCACAGCTGTGTTAGACCGATTTCGTAAAATCTGCAACCTCAGAAAACGATCATCTCTACAGGACGTCTTTCGGGGACGACCAGAACCCACATTTCGAGCTGTGCTTCCAGTTTTTTCGTACTTTCGAATGGCTCTACGAGCTGTTGTTTCCGGAATTCTTACTGCACGAGCAGCGTATCGTGTACTACGACCATCACTCACTAAAGCAACCAATCTTGCATTCTGTTCGGGTGTAATAGGCATTTTGACAAAATGCAACAAAATGTTCATTAAGGACAGCAATTTCAACAGGATCGTATAGATTTTTTATTCAAGTACTAGTGTAATGCACAGGGTGTTTCAAAAAAATTATAAAAAACATGTCGCTGAATTTCTCCATTATTTTGAATGAGTTAATGAGTTAACTAATTAATTAACTAGTTAATCCATTAGCAATGAGTTAAGCTACACACACACATAAAAATGTTTCTAATCGGTTTACCAGTATAAAAGTTACAGGACCTTGAAGTTAACCAAAAAAATCGGGTGTGCCACTTTTTTTGGAACTGAGTGTATAAACAGGATCTAGTTCTATCTACACATACGACCAGATGTCAGATATTCCATACAGGGTGTTCGCCAAATATTAACAAATTCAGTTTGTTCAATTCGTATAGTCCAATTAGAAATTTTAAAGTTTGGGTTGCTAGGGGTTAGGGCCATGCACATATGTTGTGACAAATTGGTTTGATTGTCAAAAATGCTCCACCCAAGAACCGAAATTGAGGGGCTTCGGCAAATTCTATTTTTTTTTCTTATTTATAATCATAGACGGCGGCAAGTTTTTGTTGAAAGACCCTGTATATAAAATATTTAGAATAATAAAAATGATACTCATTTAAATGTAAAAGAAATAGGTACTTTCCGCTTAAAATAACATGATTTTAGAGTACTAATCAAAAGCAATATAACGATGCAGATCACAATTTTGGATAATAATTAGTTTAACGTATAGCAGAATTAGAATTGAAATTTATATCTAAAGCCTCTGATACCCAATAGTTACTTTTTAAACCATATTCCTATATTTAAACTAAAACTAAATGTTATTCTAAAAGTAAATGAGAAATCAAAAGTAGTGTAACAGTTACAAATAATGGTTCCTATAGTTAATTTAAGAAATGATATATTTTCGCATTACCATTTATCGTACTTTTTCATACAGTTAACTTTTAATTAGTATTTTCTATAATATTAAAATAATAGCTATAGGTATTGTGAGGTATTGATTGGTATTATAATGATAACGTGTTTTTTAGCACCACCTCATCGCCTTAATATATTTTCTAGCCATACCTACATATAACCCAATCTTTATTTACACATATGTAATTATAGTAATTTGAAACCACACATTAAAGACACCTGTGTGGTAATTTTAAATTCAGGGACGTCACTGCCCGCTACATCTTTGTTCGTTTTAGTTCTTCACGCCAATTGGTTTTCTTTTATAATATACATGCTTTGGCGTAGGTTGCCCAGAGCAGAAGAATTTCATATATTAATTCCATACCGATTTAGCGTGACTAATTCTTTGAATGAATGTTGGGGAAACGTTAAAAATATGCAATTACTTGATACGTATATGTAATAATTTTGCACGTATGTCGTGAGGCGAGATGAAAGGTCTGAGAATAATATAAGTTGAACCTGACCGTTCATGTGGGGGCACAATCAGAGTAGTATGGAAAATCGTGGAATAATAATTGTATGTGTTGCCAATTTCAACTGTCTTATTAAAATTCTTCCACTCATTGTGATTTTAAATTGTAATTGTCATGCAAATAATAACGCGGGCCCACAAGAGAAACTGTCTTGTCCAGGAGAATTCGTTAGCACTATATCTTTATATATTTTGAGCCGCTGAAATCTGATATCAAAATTGTTGCATCACGTCAAGGTTTTAGGTCTAGGTTCAAATTAGGTCTAAATTTATGAAAATTTGGAAGTAAAATTGGAGCCCCCTGTATATAAGTGTACCTCAGAAACATTTGAAAGTTGTTTGTAGGACCCTTCTACCATTGTATGCAAGAAATATTTGTCAAATTAAAAGTAATGATTGAACTGTTACGTATTTATTACAACCCTGCAAAATAAAGAAATTCAGAAAATAAATTATAACTTGACAAGGTAGAAAAAGACAAGGTTGAATAAAGAACGAGCAGAGGAATCAGTTCCGCATACAAAATATAGGGTATCCCATTTAAAAAAAGTTAAGTTTAAGTTATTCCGATTTTGTGAAGCACACTGTAAAGGGTGGGGCAAATTCGATGGGATTGCAGGGTATCTCAGAAACTACTGGCGATAGAAAAAATCTAATGCCACGTTCTCGAGCCCAAGTTTCAAGACAAATTCAACTTTCAATTCAGAAATCCTGTAAGGTAAGACCAAAAGTTCTTAAATATCAGAAATTCAGAAAGTGCTTCTAATTTAGCAAAATTCTACAATGTAAATAACAATGAGGTGCCATATTTTAATCTCTTTATATCTTCATACTTTGGTAAATTTTCTGTTTATGTATTATTTAACAGTTTCCATTTACAACATTTAAGTAGGTATAGCCTTTGTGAAGATATAATATTTCCATAGCCAACTACTTTTCATCATAATATAAAAATATAAACTAAATTAAAGTGATTAACGTATTTCCTAAATTTGTAAAAATAACTATAGCATATTATATATCATTGGAAAGCAAAAAAAATCTCTATTTTTCTAGGTTATAGCCAACTATGGTTCCCATTTAAAAAATCTAAATGTCGAAAAAATCAATATCGCCCTGTAACTCGAAAACAACTGAAATAACAGGATTTCTGAATTGACAGTTGAATTTGTCTTGAAAATTGGTCTCGAGAACGTGGCATTAGATTTTTTCTATCTCCAGTAGTTTCTGAGATACCCTGCAATCCCATCGAATTTGCCCCACCCGGTACAGTTGATCATATTTTTAAAAACTGCATTATTGGTAAGCAAGTAACTTTTGTATTTAAGCTTTTTCTCTATATGTAATAGTGTGCCAGATACCAAGGAATTAAGCAATAAATGGACACACTGTATGCAGGGTTGCTCATTAGTTCGGTAAAGTTCAATATCGGCCCTATTAAGGGTACTGGAAAAAAACTTTCATAGGAGTGAGACAGAGTGTCAAAAGGCGCACATTTTAAAAATATTTTGAAATATGACAAGACTGACTAATACAGGAGCACCTTCAAGGTCATAGATTTTGTCAAGGTTTTTATCCGGAGGTTTTATAAATAAACCCGCTGTGTAAAAACAGAGGGTATATTTACGAAACCTTGTCTCAAGACACATCGTTGGAAAGAGAATCGTAGTGTGATTTCAAAACTATAAAAGTATTTATAGCAATCCATTTAAAAAAAAATTATCTTGAAGGTGCTCCTTTATAGTGAGTCATCCTATTTACCAAATATTTCAAAATATTTTCAGAATGTGCGCCTTTTGACACTATGTCTCATTTATTGAAAGATTTTCTCCAGTACCCTTAATAAGACCGATATTGAACTTTAACGCACTAATAAGGAACCCTGTATAACGCAATTTGCTAACTTAGTGAGTTTTACAAAACAGTATCGTTTATGAGGAAGGAGGCTCTCAACAGAAAATCTCCCTGTACCCCGACTGAATAATTATTAAGCACCTAGCATTAAGAACTACTTTGTATGGAATCCGCAGTTACATAGTTATTCCTTATAATTATTTATCATACAATCTGACGTGCGTATTTACATACATAATTGCGGCTGCAGTAAATTCAACGTACCAATTCCAATGCGTTATCTTAGATGGCATTGAAGAGTGTTGCCGTGTCGTAGACCTTGGAGACGCAGACATCTCGATGACAATTTTTCATATGTAATAACACAAGTGATATATACTTTATATAAGGCAAATAAAATAGTGAGTCGACTTTATGGAAACCTGTTACTGAAGCGCAGTAATTATTTCTTCAGTGACATCCAACTCAAAAGAAGCGAGTTATAATAAATCTATGTTACAAGAAGAATTACTTGAAATAGTCAAGCTAAAATAATTCGTAAGATATGCCTATATTTTTCACCAAACTGACTGGAACAAAAAAGATATTGACGTTGCGATATTATACGTACTTTTGATACCGAAATACACCAATTCAAATTAAAAACTATTTACTATTTACTCTATTTGTTGTTCCACTGAGTTCCACTGAGCTTTTAGGCACTGATGAATATAATATTACATACCTACTCCTTAAAAGAAGACATCCAGCACTGACTGCAATTTAGTGAACCACTGGAAACGTCTTTCTATCCGACCAAATATTATATAGACAAATAATAGCAACACAGTTTTGTGACCAACAATATTTAAAACAATGGCTTTTTGTTTACATTAGTGCCCAAGCATTTGGTCCAATCAAAAAATGCCATTTTAATTTACCGCCTAAATTGTTAGGGATTTTGCGACTGTCACCAATGGGCGTGGTTTACACAGGTAAGTAGCCATACATAAACATAGAATCGGCGATCGCGAGAGGGATCATCAATGATTTTACAATTGTTTTTAATAGTAAATATTAAATACTATTATAAGTAGTGTAGTAAATATTATACACATACGTGTATAAATTGTTGTTCTTGAATATGTAAATCTTAAACTTTGTATTTACTAAAATAAAATATTCTAATTTGTACTTTTAGTTTTATAATTATTATTTTCACCCCTTAAAACATAGCCGCCCATGCCGTTGGGCACTGTGACAGGTAATATCATGAAATTGAGGTTATGTTTTTTGTTATTCTTGGTCACATTATTTTATATACTGACAAATAGGCAATTACTTATCTATACATATTTGATCGGAGGTCTTTCTTCATTTAACATTATTGTAACCAATTCCTCTTGCTCTTGTGTGTTTCTCTAGCCTCATTTTCCTTTTCACATGCTTTTAGCCTAAACATGTCCGTACTTGACCAATTATTTGAATAATTTCCAATTCCAAAATTCCCAAAAAAAAAGGAAGAAACTCTAAATAATACTTACCAATAAATAAAACATGAGAAGTGTGAAATGGCTTTTACTTAATTTAAATTGTTTTAAAAATAAATGAAAAAATTCTCGCATATGATAGTAGTGCGGAGGGAAACACATCGTAGTGCCCTCTTTGGGTCTTTGCTACTACCTGTCTGACAATTATTGTCAAATTGACAGACACATAACGACCTGCTTTTCCGCAGGTGCCATTACAGCAGTCACCTCTATTGCCTTTGAGGATCCTACTTATTTATTTGAAGGAGATGCCGAAAACAATTACTCCACGGGCAATGTGCCCCGGCTGGCATTGTATTACTTCAGCATCTCCATAGGACTCACCACAAGCAATGCCAGTCGGAGCACATTGCCCGTGAAATAGCTTTTTCGGCACTTCCTTCAAATAAATAAGTAGGATTGTCTTCCTCAAGGACAATAGAGGTCACTGCTGCCTTTGGTCGATTATTAATAAGATTAGAACATAAATATATTTGGCCATATTTTTTCTAGACAGAAAATTGTTGCTGGTATCATTTCTTTAAACTTCTTTATAATTGTATATTCTGATTGATTCCTTGGTGTAAAAGCGGATTAACCATTTTAAGTATTTTTTGTGCGGCGACTCAGTTTTGAGTAAAATGGAATTCATGAGCTGTGACTAAACGACTACAAAAGCGTCTGGCTTTTAAAGCTATTTAATAAAAATTATATTCCCAACTTTACACAACTTTTCTGAACTTCGTTTAAGTTTCTCCATAATGTGGTTTAATGAATATATCACTTTAAAAGTTTTAATCTAGTTTCCATAAGAAGAAATTAATAGATTCTTTAGTATTTGACAAGAAAACTAAATCAATTGATTTGTAAAACAATTATATAATAAATATAATAGAGGTATATATAATAAAGTTTCACAAAAAAATTATGTATTCATGATAAAGCACTGTATCAAAATGTAAAAATATATAGGGTATTCCGTAACATTTCTAGAAAGATTTTTAATTCATTATATTAATAATAAAAGTATCTGGACGTCTATCTGCAAGTCTGAGGCTTTAGGGGTAGGCTTATTATTATTCTATATAGAAACGACCTATATTTTGGTAAATCATATCATCACGAATTGGAGATAATCTGGATAACCTATTATTTACATTATTATTATTTATAACCTGTTATAATTGATAGGGGGCAACCAAACACACATCTATTGTATTACGCAATCTATTGTATTGCATGTTTACGCGTGCCTTGATGGCGGAAGGCATGTGGCAGGTTTTTTCTTTGACCTGACACGTGCCTTTGACTGCCTGAACTTAAATTTTGTTGAGAGTAAATTGTTCAACTTGGGATTTAGGGGTATATTTTTGGACTGGCTGATGGCCTTTTTGAGAGATAGGACAATCCTGGTAAAAGCGGGGACAGGTACATCAGATTGTCGTGAAGTAAATGCAGGTGTACCTCAGGGATCTGTACTGGGACCACTTATATTCCTGTTGTTCGTTAATGACCTACCTATACATATTAAAAGCGACATCATCACATTATTTGCAGATGACACTTCGTTAGTGGTATCAGCGCAAACCCATGAGGAGATGGTCTCATCCTCGGTAAATGTAATTGGATGTTTTGTAGAATGGTGCAATGCAAATGGTTTGATAGTTAACTTAGATAAAACACATTGTATTTACTTTCAAAATAATTTAGTACATAAGGAGATAGAGATATCACTTCAAAGCTGTAAAATAAAATCAGTTGATAAAACGAAGTTTCTTGGGATTATTGTGGATCAGGATCTTTCATGGGCTGCTCATATTGATGATTTAAGCAAGAGACTTAATAAATCGTATTATGCTGTTTCTCGCATTAGGGATTCTATGCCTCTATCTGCACTTCTTAATGTGTATTATAGCCTCGTGTATAGTCACCTGAGTTATAACGTGGTGTTCTTTGGTAACTCCACAGAGAGTCAGAGGATTTTTATTGCCCAAAAACGCATAATTCGAAATATGTTTGGTATTCATCAGAGGGAGTCATGCAGGCCTCTTTTCATTAGACACAAACTCTTCACTTTTTCCTGCATATTTCTATATAAAATATTACAGCACATAAGAAAACATTTAAAAGATTTGAAAAAAAATAATTTCAATCACGGCTATCAAACCAGGCACTGCGAAATGTTATGTATTCCTAAGCACAGGACTAAAAAATTTGAGAAACCCCCCTTGTACATGGGCATAAAGTTTTATAATCACTTACCTCTTTATTTTAAAACTGTAAGTGAAACTGTATTTAAAAACAAAATAAAAAGGTTACTCCTTCACAAGGCTTATTATAGCGTGGATGAGTTTTTAAGTGATGATTTGGTGTAAATTTGTTTTCTGTTGTTTGTTAGACTCTTAGTTTTTAAATGATAATTTTTTTTTTGTAGATCTGTTTTTTTTTTCTTGTTATCTGTTGAACTTACTATAAAGCTGTGACTTGTCCTATACATTTATATGTCCAAAGGATTAATAAAGATTTATTATTATTATTATTATTAGATTAAGGGTAAGTTGTACCGACAGAGTTCAACCTTCCGCTTAGGTTGATCCAAGATCACTGTGTGAGAAGTACGTTGTATGGTGGTAGATTAAAATTAATCCATGGTTTTAACTATAGATTTTAAGATTGACGAGAAACGGTGAGCGATCAATGCGGATTAAAGATCAGCATTAAATCCTAACAGAGTTGAGATTGTTACTTATATAAATATAGTTTATCTGTTATTTTGAGCGTGATTTTGTTACTCAAGTTATTTATAAGATGCATTTTAATTCAGCAGAGATAATTGAAAATTTTTTAGAATTAGTAAAAATAAAGGTTTTCCGCGACAACCTAGCATTTAAATGGAAATAAATCCTCCTTCTCATTGTGTTTTAAAAACAATCCCAGAAAAATGTAATCGAGACGATCAATTAAGCGCAAAGGTCGAAATCTATAGATTCTGCGGATCTTAATGAAATATGTGCTGTGTCCGCATACTTTGTTATTATTATCGCGAGAAGTGCAAAAGAATAAGTGCAATGTGTATCAACAGCGAAGGTTTTCTTTATTTATTGGATTTCCACTGATGATGGCCAAAAGGCAGATTCTAGCCTGGAAATGACGTGGAGCAACTGAGACTTCTACGTGGGACTCATTAAATAAAGACGGGGCTTTTCTGTTAATCCATAGCTTTTGCTCGCACCTCTCGCGACAATTAAAATTATCAGGATGCAGCGTAGTTAAGATTGCATAGTTTCAAGAAGAGGATAATCGATCTGCAGAATCTGAGTATTTCTACCTTTGCAGTTTGTTTATGTTTTAAAAAACTCACTTTCAAGAAACTTAATAATTATAAATCACATCACATCAATTATGTGCACGTGTTACAGCAACAATGTTTAGTAATTCGTTTGTATTAAAATACTTTCTTGACAATTTGTAAACTAATTGCTCTAAACACTGTGGTAAAAATATTAAAACCTATTCAGACTGAATTTACTATTAAATAAGCTTCTACTGTCGCAAAAAGTTATTACCGGCAATTTCCTACACGGCTGAATGGATAATTATAATTTCCAATCAGCGGTTTGTAACAAATTTTAACAGTATGTCACATATGTCATCCAGTGCTGACAAATTTAAGATTTTACTACTGCAATATTTTAGCGGAGGGAAAATAAAGCTGACTTTTATGAAACATTGTATTATTATGCACATTTAACCCTTTCAGAAGAGAAATTGCTAAGGCATTTACTGGAGCATTTACTTTTATGCACTTGGGGCACGACGAACATTTTTAAACTCGAGAGCTATTATATTAGTTTACTACCTTTGCACTCGTTCTTAGAATCAGTAGAGTGCACAATGAATTAATGTAGTAGAACATCTAGAACTTTATTTTTCATAAGATATTGTTTCATTTATCAAGATAAAGAATCCCGAACTGCACCATTTTTTAAAATAGCCTATTATTTATTATGTATAGTGTCCTTATTTACATTTATCGATATCTGAATAACTGATATTACACGAGGAATCTAAAAATTGAAAAAAAAAAAGGGTATCTCATTTCAAATAAAACAGTTGATAGAAGCTTCTGGTGTAATCTGAAGTTGCCACATCTCTAAAATATGTTTTTAAATGATGCATCTACTACTAAATGTTGTTATGCTCATTATTGGAATTTCAGAAACTATAAGAGATAGAAAATAGATTAACTGGGGAATGTTATGCTGATCCTGAATCTATTTCGAAATCATAACTGATCCCGTTTTTGAGATGTTCCAAAAAAGCTAAAATTTGATCATTTATTTTTGCGGCTGTAACGGATAACAATAATATAATAATAACAACCTATATTCTCTGTTTTAGAAGCCAATCCTACTAATTTCACTTTAAATTTATATATAATCCGTTTCAAACGGTACTTTATTAACTGCACTTTCTTCAATAAAATAAATACTGTTAATAAATGGGCAGTAAACTGTATTATCGATAGCTATTACTATATCATTAACAAAGTAAATATTAAATTAAACAATTTCCATAATGCACAGCCCAGTTTTTTTTCAGTGGTGGAATTGAAAAGTTTTCTTAAATTACCCCAATAAAAATTATTTTTCGTACCATATTGATACACCATTAGAAAGATTTTTCTCAGTTAAATTAGAAAAACTGAAAATCCAACATGGCCACCATAAGAGATATAAACGATGACGATAATCCCATCAATACCATGAATAATGTACAAACATATGTATAAACTGTTAGATCAATTGTTGCTCAGATACAGCCGGAAAAAGAAATTACCAAATTTTAATATTTTTTTTTTTGATATCTCAAGAACGGGCGCAATTAGTCATGATTCAAAATCAGCATAAAAATGTCTTAAAACTCCGGACACTATTAAAAATAAAACTCTTTGAATTTGTTATACTTCAAAATCCATATTAGACCAGATGTCATAAATTGATTATCCATAAGTAAGTTCTTTCATGAATTTAACCAGAAAAGTAGACCGAACTGAGGCTATGAAAATGGGGGCTGAGGGAGTATGAAAATTTTCCTATTTCAAGCAGCTTTAATTACTTTTCAGTTAATGTCTAGGTACTGAAAATTAGTTAATTTAAATTTTTATTTATTAGAACTCTATAATCCATCTTGAGCCACCATATCCTAACGAAAAATATATTAGGAAATCAATTATTTTTTTGAGAAAATAATTGACAGAAATACAATAAGTACACCAGAAGTTTTCCAAATAAGAATTAGAAATTATTGGTTTTCCAAACCAATTATTTCTTTCTGACTCATATAATAACTATGTGTCGTACTTAATGATAGAATTAGTAATAGAGAATATATGCATAAATAGAAAATTTAGGACAAACAAAGGAATTCGGCAAAACATTTTTTCTTTTATTTTATTTCATTTTATTTATGACAACTACTTCTTGAGAGGTATTAACTGAGCAAGACTAATACAAAACTGAGAAAATAATTTCTTACAGATAGTCCACCTCAAGCATTGATTCGTGTACAAAAATGGTTAACAGTGCTTTCTTCTTTACAGTTAATTTTCTCTGAAGCCTTAAGACCTTTAATCCTCATGGTTTCTCATAGATATCGAGGTTAACACATTTTATTTGGAATGAAAATCACACATATGTGAAATAACGAAATTGTAATAACATATCATTTTGCTGACCTCCTCAAGGCGAAATTTGTATCCTTTCCGTTAAGATTGAGCTCAGTTATTCATATAAGATATAATATTGTTTCTCAAAGGAAACATCATGACGAATTTACACATGTATAAGTTACAGGCCTCTTAATTGATTTAGTTGTGAATAATCCTTCAACAAAAAGCAAAAGAAAATTAAATTAATGTAGATTTAACTTGCGAAAATATGGTGGTGAAGCATTATTTATTAGAACTAAATTATTTCAATCCAGAAAATCAATTGAGAATGAATCTCATTTGGAAAGTAATAAGAAACAGAATAGCCCAAGTATTCTAATACTTTTTTTTTGAGAAAAACTAAATATTTGGTGATATAGTAACTATTAGATGACTATTAGAGAAGTAACTACATTATCTTAATGTCGATATTATATTAATATTACAATCACATAAAACTTGATTTCAAGCTAAAGAGTAGAAAGCTCAAAAACAGGGATAAAAATGTGCACGAAGTACCAAAACCATGCTACGGACCTGACCTCTACTCAGGTGATGGATGAAACTAGTAAGAGACAGGCAGCATTTGAGTTGAATAGAGAACGGGTTCTATCCACTCCCGGAATGTTGGGCGACGTTGCCACTTTTTTAAAGAAAAGTAGTTTAGTTCGTGAAATGAGGATAGAAAGAGTCAGTAAAGAAAAATTTTTGCTATTGACAGGAAAACGGGAAACAACCTGGCCTACGCGATTAGTATGCACAACATCACTTATGATAATCTAGTACATCTATAGTAATAGTATTAATTGTACCTACAGTAGTTCTAGTTCGTTGTTCTTTTTGATCTTAGATAGCGTTACTTATGTCCCACGCTTATAGCGAGAAGCCGTCTCCTAGCCACAATCAGTTGTTTTCACTTTGAGACTTGTATGGCATTGAGAAGGTCTAATAGATCGAAATAGCTGTCTGTTGTTGGTGTTAGGAGTAGGAGTGATGGTGCTTACACTTAAATAGGTACATTACATTAAAAAGTATAATTTTTTGTTACATGTACATTGTATTAAATGTTTAAAAAAATAATATCTTGACACTTGTTTTATTGATAAAACTGAAATTGTAGCATAATAATTATATGCCTAAATTATGTGTTAATACTAGTACCTACGTCTTATTCGTTATATGGTTATTGTTCTTCATATTTTATCAACAATACCTAAAAACAGTAAATAGTAATTATATTTATTCGTCACTTAATTAGACTTCATGAAATATTCATTTGGGAATACGCCACCTGCAAAATAAGAAAGAAGAAAACAGAGAATATTTAAAAATGACAAGCTTTTTGAAGATCTAGTCCTATATGCCAAATCACCTAAAAGGCATGATATAACGGATCTAATTGAATACTAGGTGCATACAGTATTTCTATTTTATATTATTCTGCAGTTATTGTTGGCATGAAAAATTTATAGAAATTCTAATCTGAACAAATTCTAGAAAGTGTGCCACTAACTGTATCCGTTTGGTACAGCTATTCCCATTTCATTTTCACGACAACCAATAATTATATCAATACCTACGTGGCTGGAGGGAACTACCAAAGGAAATTAAAATATTATGTAGGTATGCTCTACTAACTCAATAAAAAACGGATACATGCTGAATGTTCCGCTTTGTGATGTAGAATTTCCGGCTTTGCTTCTATTCAAACGAACTTCGTGACGATATTGTGATTTATATATCTCGGAAATTGATGCTAATAACAGCGATGATGTTTTTTTAATGCACAGTTTCACTGTTTATATTGGGATAGCTGTTTATAATAAATAGCATCCGATAGGTATTATTAGAATGTCGGTCAAATATAAAAATATACAAATTAGGGGTCGTCATAAATTGACTTCCTTTTAAATCTTGAATGTAATGCATATTTTACTAGGCATTATAGAATAATTTAATTGGCTGGTAATCTTATTCTGCAATAACGTTCCTTATATAAATAATAAATGTCCCTGATCTTCGATATCTAGGAACATATCAGATTATATTCTTATACATTATCATATGCCCTAGATGTCTTGTGAGTCCTTCTTTTTGTTGTCAAATTTATTGCACATTACCAAGACAAAAAATTGAGATTTAGTTCCTCTGGTTCTACATTCAATTTTGAATAAATCTTAAAAGCATCTTCTCTATCTTTTCTATGGAAAGGAAACTAGCATGCAGCCCTATAAATTTTGCAGAAAATGATGGGAAACTGTCATTATTATGTTTGCCGACATTCACTGCAAATATTTTACAGACTATTCTGAAATTAGATGAAAAAAGTTGGTATGAATAGATATGCTCCCTTGTTTTCAAAATGAAATCCTTTTTGATCGCATTTCAGGATGGCAGATCAACAATAGTTACTTGAGCAATGGATGGTAAAACAATAAAAAGGGTTGAATATATAAGGGATAATATAACAAGTCAGTTGTATTAACCGCTGGATTCCCTGACTGAATCCAGTTTCTACTTAGTTTCTACTTCTGTCTGATGTTCCTCTACGAATTCATGTATTTGACCTCAATTCCTTTAGTATCTACATACTTTAATGAAACGTAACTTGAAATACTTAAGAACATAAGGCAAATGATGAGAAGGCGCTGAAGATGATTGATACATCGTACAACCGCCTTAGGGTAGAAATATTGCAGTACTGTTACTAGGTACATATTGTTTCTATATTATTTATGTTCTTTGCAAATTAGTGTATTGTTACTTGCCAAGCAGAAACAAAAATCACATGATTATGGTAATAATGTCTTAGTTTTCTTTTTCAACTATAACTACATACTACTACTACATCAATATTTCTTATCAACATTTATTTATATTTTGATAATGTGGTTACTTGTATTATTATTATCCTTGTAATATATAAATTTGATATACTCTTATTAATTTTAACTTTAAATTGATTAGTTAAACATTTCATATAAGTATACAATGGTAGGAGACGCTAATACTAATTAATTACAATAAAAAAGGAATACGTAATAACAATAGATTAAAAAAAGAGGTCGTGCAGCCATGATTTCTCAGAACTGTCAGTTTGAAATTAAACGTCACGTCAGATCGCTTTTTACCCAAGCATAAATGTCTGAAGAAATACATTTTTAATTTTGACGCTTGAAGGAAAAATAGTATATGTCACTCGGAGTAAAAGCTATTTATGCGTTTCGCCCAGTTTACACAGCCTTGGCTAACGCCTCGGCTGGGTGTAAGATTCTGGGCTCAACAAATAATGTTCGCCTTCTACTCCTAGTTACATAATATACCATTGTTGGCCTAGGCTGTAGGTAACAACAAAAATAAAACATTTAATTATATCATAATAATTCAATACATAATTAGGTACTACAAACATTTAAGTATATTTGGTTCAATGTTTTGGATAAATACATGACATAACTCACCTGAAACTAAAACAAAATAAATGCAAATATTGGAGGGCATTGTACGTTTTCAATAAAATTAGGCAAATTCACTTTATTGAAACCATTTCTTTAAATACGGTTAAAGGTTTATAGGTTTCCCTCATTGCTTCACTAGGTGTTGGGTAACTTTCTAGACGGTTACGTGATTTATTCAATATCAATTACACAATAGCGCCCCCTCTCATTTAGAAGGCATTTTAGTAAATTCCTTGTTTTGAGGTAACATATAAAATTATTAAAATCGAACAATCAATAAATTAGTATTTAATTATATCCTAAGACAAACCCAGTTGCAGCTTGAGGTGCGTTACGGAGCAAAACGACTTATAAATTTACGACTTACGGCACAGATTTATCCCCACAATAAATTGACGTGCGGCAATAATAAATCAATTTAAAGGGGAAACTTATTTTACATAGTTAAACACCGTATGTATAAATTATAATTTAACTCGTTGATAGCAAGGTGCGTAATTAATAAACTAGTAGGCAAACATTATGGAATATTCAGGGTTCATTAGAATAGCTTTACCGAAATTAAGTTTTACAGAGTGGAGTGATATCATTATTTGGTTTACGAATATTACAGCATATCGACAGAATTAGATTTTATTAGCAAAATATATTAGGTAACTGTGGTAGGTACGTATTAAAACTATAAAGAGAAACTCAAAATAAACTAGAAAGTGCAGGTTTTGCGGACACAATGACAAGGACTCCATTCACATCCTCTGTCGCTGTGCCTGCCTCATGGTCAAGAGACACAAGCATCTGGGTGCAGCATTTCTCCTGCCCCAGGACATTAGAGAGCTTCCACTAGAACGGGTGTTGGTCTATGCGCATAGCACGGGTCTCTTCCAATAGGTCTCGACTAACGGCAGGCACAATAGGTCGAAAGACCTGAGTGCTGCGGGTAACCGCCCCCCCCTTTCAACAACACAACAACAACAACTCAAAATAAAACTCATTCTCAGCGAGTAGTAGAAAATAATTACAAAAATAATTCATTTAAATGTCAGTAATCCCATTGATTCGTTGTCGAGATATAGGGAAGAGAGTTGCTTTAAAAAAATATATAAAAATTGTCTGTACATACAAAAATTGAGAAGTTTAGATTTCGATAGATAGTTTCAAAGACAGTGAGATCAACATAGAATCGTCTGGAGAAAACAACATGAAAAATCCGCTTGAATTATTATTCTTAAATCTTTGTTCAAAAACTTGATTTGTGTTGTGTGTTGTGGAACTACTGTGCGTTTCACGAAGTTGTATCCCGGATTGGAATGTTAGTATATATCTCCAACGTATGGAGCGTCGTCATGTTATTAGTTAAATTCAATGCATTGGCACATCTCGGTTACGGACCGCTACAAATTGAGGTGGTGTGATTTAAAAGCGCGTGCCAGTCTCGCACAGGATTTGCCAGCGAATCCTGACAATCCGAACCTTCCAATCCAGGATACAACTTCGTGAAACGCACAGTAAAATCATTTACTTAGTATATTGTAAAAGTAGATTTAGTAGAGCAGAGCAAATTATTAATGCCATGATTAAAATGAACGATATCGAATGCGTATTCAATATCATCTGAATTCTAACGTAACTTACTCTTTTCTAGAGGGAGATTCTCAGTAAAATATAATAATAACATAGTGATCGGTGCATTTGAAGACCTTTGAATAAAAACACTCGTAGTTTTCATTTTGATTGCTTCTAGTTTCTATTATTTTACGAATAGTGTAATCCCGAAAGGTACTAAATGAAATTATGAAATAATATAATACATAATAATCTGTATAGGTAATACTTGCAAAACATTGTTACATTTTTGTTTGAATTTTTCTATTTCTCGTTGTATTACGGATAAATATCTATAGGTTATATTCTTTTTTAATTAGAACCATGTATTAGAGTGTAAATAAATAGTTTAAACGAGTTTTAAATAATAAACATTTCCTTCTTCATCAATATTTCTTTATATGCAGTACACGCAGAACCAGAGACATATCATAGTAAAATTATTCCACAACTGTTGCATTTCAATTATCGTTGACCATTAATAGTATTCTGTACATTAGTACAAATTAAGGTCTGACAGGTGTTAACTATTTATTTGTATTACTTTTTCAGTGCGTGAAATCACCGACT
Source organism: Pogonocherus hispidulus (assembly GCA_963924545.1). Classification (NCBI taxonomy): domain Eukaryota; kingdom Metazoa; phylum Arthropoda; class Insecta; order Coleoptera; family Cerambycidae; genus Pogonocherus; species Pogonocherus hispidulus. The sequence continues at coordinate 53,556,893 of OZ004695.1, forward strand.
AGAGTTAATTTCCTAACCGGAAATTTTCTACTATGTCTGTGCTTACATCCGGTTGCGGTGTTTAGTACCAGCATTTTACAAAAGGAAATATGTGCCCATAAAACAATAATCTGGCGAATTAATCATTTCTAATGCATAATATATTTCTCAGAATCAACCGCTGGCTATTAGTCACAAATAACTTCCACCCCACGTAATGGATGTTCACTTTATTTCTGTTTCCTTTTGAGTGTTGCTTGCTAGGTGCCGATATAATTTAACAAAATTGTAAGTTCCTAATTCCTACATAAATAGTAAATATAGACCTTCGTTAAAACATCTCTTAGTTATACAAAGTCACACGGCAGTCCATGGAACTCATAAAATGTGTCATGACTTATGCAGGCACCTCTGATATATTTAAGAACATTATTTGGACTGAAGTTTTACAATTACGGATCCTAATTTTCCTGATTGTCTCAAATTTTTACACAAAGGTATTTAAACGGAATGAATTTTAAATTTCAAAACAGGGTTGAGCTAGTGTTTCCGTTGTGTTTTCCTTCATAGCAGTGTAGAAACTTGTAAGATAATTTAGCTGCTATTATATTTTATTATTTAAAAAATCAGTTTAATAAATGAGGAGAAGATTCTGGGGCTAATGAGACACTTTGTAACGAACTGAATTTTAAATATAAATATTTCTTGATATAAACTACAATTCTTATTACTTATATTTATATTATCTACTTATTTCTATATTGTATTAATGCAGTCTTTTAACAAAAAGTCGTACAGCTATAAGGGTACTTATAGATATAAAGATGCCATGGATATTGACATAGAAATGTCAGGAGGAATCTATTCAGATCAATCAAATTTTAGTGGATAAGGTAACCTTACTGATAGCCGTTTTGGTTAGGATAATGAAAAGGCTGATGAACCAACAAGAAAACTATCATCAAATACATGCGTTGGTGCAAAATCAGCACCAAGAATGCTTAAAGCAATTGTACTAAATGAAATAAATCAATAACTAAAGACTATTCACACTACGCAGGAATCTCCATGCGCAGATCTCCAAACAGGAAATTGTCACTCGAAAGGTCACTTATACACTGTTCAGTTTAAGATGGATTGTATCCGGAAACCATTAGAGATAAAGAGTTGGCTAAAGGAGGAAAATGTTGGTTAATTTTAAGTCCAAATAGAATCCAAGGTTACATTTCCAAGAATTTACTCCCTTAAGTAGATGGAGAAGGGATTTCTGTAGGGTGAAGACAAAAAATGTTCATTTTATGCAAACATAATACATTCATCAAGTTTTTAAAAACAGGGATAGCTGTCAGGAAGGACTTTAAAATTGGTTTATCAAAAAGTATAAGTCTATTAGATTTAGCGCTAGTAGGTATACCTACTTAACTTTTGTTTCTCTTAAGGACGCCAAATTGGATTTTCGCATTTCTGAAAACGTAGTAAAGGGTGCTTTTGAACCATGTATAAATATGTACACCTATGTTTGAAGTAATTCCAATCATTGGAATTACTATTATTATTCGAATTATTGCGTCAATTACTTACTGCTCGACGTAATTCTGTAATTCCTCTGCAGTTCCACACAATCTTGCATACACTTTGTTTTTTAGATAACCCCATATAGTAGGTCATCTTATTGGTCCTCGGATTTGAACAAATGTGGATTATACATGGTTGAAAGGTACTTTTAACGGAGGTTTCAAAAATGCAAAACACAATATGGCGCCCATAGAAAAAACGAAAGTTAATTATGCTAGCGCAAAATCTACTTGACGTAATTTTTTTTTGAGACAAATTTTGAAATCCTCGTTGACTTTTATCCCTATCCTGAAAATTATATGAATGTATTTTCCACAACAAATGAGGTATGGACGTTTCCAGCAAGTGAACATTTTTTGTTTTCATTCTGTATAAGAAATTCCTTAAGGGAAGGAATTCTTAGAAATATAACATTCGATCCTTGTTGGGCCCAAAATTGCCCACCTTTTTTGTAATTTAACCAAGACAGTATCTCTAATGGTTACCGAAGTGCCTATATAGTTCATCATAAACGAGATACAGTGTATATACCAAATATGTATATAAAGATACCAAAGATATAAAATAAATAAATAATGGAATATGGAAAAATACAGTCTATATCCTGTGTATTTGTGAGGCTCTGAAAATAAAAAATGGAAGCTTGTAATAAGACCTGGAGAGTCCAATTCCCCGAGATACATGATTAGATAGCTGCCACAAAAATTACTTAGATAACTGGGTATTTTAAAATTAACAAATTTTAGCTGAGTCGATAATAATATATGATTTTCTACTATATTAAAACTTGTTTCGATTTACCCGCAAAAGCAAAGCAATTATATTTCTTATTTTTAAAACCTATTAACAATTATTATTAGTATGACCTCCATTCGGATTCTTTTCTAGTACTTATTAATTTTTTAACTTCAAGAGATAGGTAAATGTAGTGTACTGGATATTGGCCATATAATTGAAACCAGAATGCCAAAATTACTTTAGTGCGTTCGTTAAATCTACAAACTGTCAACTGCCAAGTTTTTAATTCTATTGAAAATGTGGAACAAGAACATTTTTTCAAAATTATAATTTCTGGTATATTGAAAACGAGGTATATCTATCACCTCATGTTTATATCAGAGTGCTGCTTTTGATGTTATACTAGTAGGAAAGCTCTAGATCACTTATTTTGGTATACCTACTTAGCAAGGATTTGATCCATGCAGACTCCATTATTTATCTCTTTACTTAGTTAAAAACAGCAAATTTATGCGCCAGCCTTTTGCAACTTTCAAAACTAAAAGTCAAGGATAATCGATCATCCTGACAGTTTTCCTTAAATAGATTTTACATATTTTATTTCAATCTCGAATGCAGCATGCTGTAGCTGTAGGAATGCAAATATGACTTCAGTCTAAGGATATTATACAGAAGACGCCGTCGACAGCCAGTAATGCATATAAGCCTTACTTGGTGGCTATTATTTATACTGGGCTGTCGTCGAGACAAATTGAAAACGCATGTGTTTGATACTCATGCGAATTACTGGTAATTTACTCGCTTAACTCGAGACATAAATTACCACTATTAAAAATATTTGTTTCGCAGACTCGTCGACGTAGTTTTTAATGTTTTTTATTTTTAGGAGCGTAAACGAATGTTTTAGAGGTGTAATAAAATTTTAATCGTAAAGTAGGCCCTCTCACAGACAATGTAAAATTTTTATATTTTCTAGAGTGTCGCTAAACGAAACTTTTATTGCACTAATCGCAGGGGACATGCATCGGTTGTAAAAGTAGTTATTTGATGTGACTGCTTGTCGGTATTCCACCAATAAAAGAATCGGAATGTATAAAACCTGTCTAATTATTTTAAGGGCGGCAATAAAATTATAGACACATGTCTAGGCTGTGCGCCACTAACGTGTTAAATTAATACCACAATTCATTAGCTAATTAGTCATTAACTTCATGCAAAGCACTTGCAAAACTTTGTTAATGGGTTAGGTGTTCACTACCAAACTGAAAAAGTTTGTAGTAGCTCCATAAAGACGGTTTGTTATATTAATGTTCACGAATGAGTTTTTATTCGTTTACTTTACTGATGGTAACTAACAGTGGCTCTACATGAAAAGTTACGGGCGATCTTCAAAATAATGAAAACATTTTTTCGGGATAAATGTGTGTTTATTCGTTTTTCAAAAATAATCACTCCAAATAGATCTTCTGTTTAACAAATCAAGAATATTGGAAAGGAAATGTTAATAGATAAAGAGAGGCTGTGCAGTTTTCTTCTTTATCTTAATATGAATGTTAGGGAAACCCATAAACTATACCTTAGGCGTTGTTTGTTGACTAAAACAGATAATAAATTCTGTAATGTATGGAATACCAAAATGCGCAAGATAATTGCAAAAGAAAGGGAAGAAATCAAAAACTCCAATAAAAAGACCTCCAATGTAGTTTTCTGTATAAGTACAGGGTATTCGCGTATACTTTGACCCCTACCTACAGGGGTTATTAAGAAAGTCAGAAAAAAAGTTTAAATACAAAAGTTGTTTAGTTTTTTACGTATTATCTTTTGGCTAGGTCAAAAAAAAAAATTGCATGTCGTAAATTTGAGGAAACCAATTAAACATAATATTTTTAAATGGGACACCCTGTATAATTTTTGACGCTTGGGAAAAAATTTTTTCTCTGATCTCAAAAATATATATTTTGTTGACATTTCCACTGACAGTTTTCGAAATATTTAATATTTAATGTTTAGGTACAATAAATCATAAAAAAAATATTAAAAATTGAAAATACTGGAAAATGTTTAAATAACTAAGGAGGTTACATGGAAAATCGTAAAATATTTTTTATTACTATTGTTTTCTACTGTGAAATATTTTTAGTTCTTTGTATTTTTTGTATTTTTTCATGGTACTCGCTGTCGAATATTTCGAAAACTGTCAGTGCAAATGTCAACAAAATATATATTTTTGAAATCAGGAAAAAAAGGTTTCCCCAAGCGTGTACAATTATACAGGGTGTCCCATTTAAAAATATTATGTCCAATTGGTTTTCCTAAATTTACGACATGCAATTTTTTTCGACCTAGCTAAAAGATAATACATGAAAAACCAAACAACTTTTGTATTTAATTTTTTTTATAACTTTTTTAATAACCCCTCTAGGTAGGGGTCAAAATATACGCGAATACCCTGTACAGTGCGTGTTGGATCAGATTGGATTTATGGCCAGATTTATTTAATATACAAATAAAGACTATAGAATCAAATTAGCAGCCCCAAACTGCTTATGTTCAGATCTACCACCTCTATATATTCGCTTTTTTTATAAATAAATAGTTAAATAGTCAAATGTTCTTAAATTTTAATAAGCACCGATGGTTCCAAGCCCATGTGATCCATTTCTCGTGAAAATGATAATAATCTTGGCCTCAAGTAGAACAGATACAGATTGGACCAAACCATATTGCCTGTAACTTATTTTTAAAGTAGCCCCATGATCGGCAAACTCGGAGAGATTGAATTTTGGTGATACGCCTTCTGCAAAATAAAAAATAAAACGTGTAGGAGTATTCCTAAAAAAAAATAGTAATAATTTCGAATCAGAAGTTGGAGATTCAGATTTAAATAATAGGAAGGTGAATTATTTACAATTTAATTTAATATTTTGTTGGGTAAGTTGTGGATTAATTATTAACATTTTTCTTGGACATATTTTCTGTTATACAGGCTGTTTCCTAGATAAATGTTAAATCCAGGGTCGTACTCTGTAGCCAAAAATAAGGTTTTTTGATATATAAACCTGAGGTCTTAATTCCGTTACTGAGCTACAGGGAGCGAAAAATTAAAAAAAAAACAGTTAATTTTTTATTTCTAAACCATTTGAGATACTTTAACCAAATTTTTTTCTCTTTTCAGTTTTTTGTATTCCAAACCGATTAGCAAAGAAATTGATTTATTTGACCAATTTTACGATACTTAAACATATCTTAGGGAGGTCATGTAAAACAAATATAATAAGAAGCCGACATCTTATTTAATTACTAATTTTATTCTTATTACCTCTAACGGTTTATAAATTAAAAACTGATTTTTTTTTAATTTTTGACACCCTGTAGTTCGACAATGGCTGCCGTAAGACCTCAGGTTTATATAACAAAAAAATCTTATTCTTGGACAGAGAATACGCCCTTGGATTTTATACCTATTTAGGAAACACCCTGTATTATAGGCATTTATATTATAGTTCATCAAATTATTTTTGTTTGGTTAGTTCTCAGCTCAGTCAGGAGTGTTTTCTTTAATTTGGTTTACTTTTTATGCTACTGGAGAAGTTCTGCAGAAAAACCAGTAGAGAACTTTTTTATAATTTTTAAGTAATTTCTCATTTTGAGAAAAAGAATATTTTTCTTCAAACGTCAGTAAATCGGACATTGCTCGACTGAGTAGTCGGTTGTGAAGTTTCATTTTTTCCCCCGGAGGTTTACTTTTCACTTTCCCGCTGCCGGAGGGAAAAGTGTTATCTTAGAAAAATACAAACACATAGGCACATCAACAGATTTCGGGCGGCGTGCACTGTATTTCTAAAAATCACTAATTTAGGACCAAAGTTTTCATTATTTGATTGACATTTACTCAATAATTGCTTACCAATATCCCCAGACTACCTATTTCAACGTAATCTTAAAAAATTCCAATGTTGACAGTGATGTCCACTTGACAACTTTATGCTGCATTACTACAGAAACAGCCCGTACCTACTCACCGGTCCAAACCTCCTTGCAAACCCACTTATATTCAATTGAAAATAGATAAATGATGGTAAATAGATAAATTTGAAGAAAAAACTATTTTTTCAAACTGTTACGACAATAATACACGCATCGAATCCTTTTCGTCGCACGAAAATTTGAAACCAATGGTTCTATTCATTTTAAACAGTAGCCGAGCACATAGAATCTTACACCATAAATTAAAATATTAAAATTCGGTGTACTTATATAGTACCGTTGACTGAGATTGTAGGTACTTTATATAATTATACATATTAAACCCAGTTGCTATTGTGTGTAGCAGTAGTATTATTATGCACTATTATGTAATGTTTAGTTGCCGGTGTTTAGTAATTTTTTCCATACAGCTAAAACTTACATAATGACCACAGGAAATAAAAGATGACATACCTACTTATTACAAATAATAAAGTTTAGACGCGTGTAAAATTAATGCATTTGGTCATAAAATCGGTCAGGTATGGGAAAGGATATGGCTTCACTTACTGTCCTTCCCATCATGCATATCAAAAATTATCGCGTATTAATGATAAGTAGGTACATAAACATCTTATTTTAATAAGGTTTATACTTAACTTTAAAGAATATTTTTGAGCTGCATATTAAATGTATCTTACTGGTGGAAAAATAAAAAGAACAAAATGAAAATACTAAATAGTAGGTAATAGGTAATACTTTGCAAAAACTTGACTTTTTTACTGTAATATGATTAAATTTAGAAAATCTGTATGTAGAAATATATACTTTGCAACTAATATTAAAAGCTCTAGTTTATATACAGTAATGTTTCAGAAAAACAGTGCAAAATTTGTATTGGCGGTATAAAAACACTATTGAGAAATCAAACCAGCTTTGTAAATTTTAGTACTTTATATTACTACCTTTCACAATTGAATCTAAATCCATTATATGCATTTTGCTACTTTCCAAGTCAACTGTTCTTTGCAACACTAAATAGGTCCTCACAGTTTGTTTACATTATATACGAGTATTTATAATTTTTAAAAAAGATACTGCAAGTACGTTCAGAACTTAGTAGATAGATATTTTGGTAGAAGGTAGTACTTTGTGGACAGTATTATGAATCCAATTGCTTTCAACAAACTCAACAGTCGGAATTTTTTTTTCTGAACTATACAATTTTAAATACTTTGGCAAGTATATCTGGACAACAACAATATAACTAATATGGGGAATAATCTGAAGCCTCCTCTTCCGTAATAATTATTAAATGGGCCGTATTAGCTAACGCGGCACTTTACTATTTCTCTATAAAAGTTATTCTTGCAGCAAAAATAATAAGAATTAAAGTTGTATAAATTGCTTTCTTTTACATTCTTGCAACCTTTTGTGAAAGTCTATAAGTGCAAAAGATGAAGAAGAAAGATCTCTTATATAATATATCGTATTAGGTACTACCACACCAATCTGAGTATAGAAAGAATATAATACCTCAAACAGCCATGAATAACACTTGTAACACGTTATAGTAAAAAGCTACCTCGGGAGACTGTTTTATTGTTTAAGGAATGTGTAAGCAATTAATCTTCACTTACAAAACAAATAAATCTTGTACGAAAGGTAAAAATCAATCTATACATTACAGTTTACGAAGTTGGAAAAAATGTAAATGTTGGTAACGGGCATCAATGATATTAGTTAATATTGCAACAATAATTTGTACTTATTTAAAGAAGATGCGAAAACAACTGTCTGTCAATTTGACAATAATTGTTAGACAGATAGTAGCAAAGACACAAAGAGGGCAGTACGGTGTGTTTCTCACCACTACTAAGATTCACGATGCCCATTAGGCAATCACGTCGCAACATCGTCCATCGAGTTCACTACTTATGGCACTCTGATGAGCGCATAATAAGCGCCAAACTGGTCAGTGTCTGGTGGTTGGTCTCCATGAAAGATGTGGCGACTCTTATGGAGATGCCGAAGTAATGCAATGCCAGTCGGGGCACATTTTGCCGTGGAGTAGTTGTTTTCGGCATCTTATTCAAATAAATAAGTATGATTGTCTTACTCAAAGACATTAGAGGTCACTGCTATAATGGCGCCTGTGGAAAAGCAGGTCCCTATCTATCTGTCTGTCAATTTGACCATAATTGTCAGACGGATAGTAGCAACGACCCAAAGAAGGCACTACGGTGTGTTTCCTACCACTACTAATATCACTGATATATAATGCAGTTGTATAAATGCTTTACCTACTTGTAATTATATTTTCTTACGGAAAAAAATTGCTACCATTTATGAGTTAATGTACAGAAGCTCTTATAGGTGCAACACAATTTCTTCCTAACCAATAATTGTAAGGCTTGTGTTTACTATATATAAGTAGGATAGGGTATAAGTTTGCTAATGAATATCCGTACTAAACAGGTAAAGAATTCCATTAGTGTAATGAAAAGACAATTTATTTTGGTTTACTGCACGGTATAAGATAAAAGGGACTCTAAATATTTCCACACCTCTCTTTAGACGTACTGTTTTTAATTTAGGCGTGTAATTATCAAACATACTTATTCACTCTGAGAAAAACAGTTTCAAAGTATCATCAACGGTGTAGATCAAAACGAGTCACGGTTTCCTGTTTAATTAAATATAATAACGTAGGTACTTCTAAAAATACACATCAATGTTACAACTAAATAAATTAAAAATTCTATATGGGTGAGAAACAGAAACTTTTTGTTACCGTATCACATATTGAATTGAAATTGTTTTAACATATGCTATAATATTTAAAATTGTAGCAGGTGTAAGGTTAAAGAAAATAAATATATATACCAGTAATATATAGTGTGAACTCCATAATGTAATTTTTTTGTCAAAATGGACAAAGTATTATCCATAAAATAAGATTTTCTAATTTTAGAATATCCTGCAGATTAAGAATTAATCCACCTAACATAAAATTAATCAATTTGCAAATTGAAAAAAAAAAAATAAATGTGTTACACATAATATGTGATTCCCTTGTGTTAGAGTTTAAAAATGATTTTGTTAATCTGACTAATGAACAGAAAGTTCTAAGTGCAGAATTTACTACTACAAACATAGACTGCCTTCGACGTCTAAACAAAATATAACTAAAACCGTTGAGTGAATGGATTTTTCTTCACTCCACAACCCTAAAACCTAACCTAACTCTTCGGTTGACCAATTCACCGCTCCCAAAACACGGTCAATATTTTGGCGTTTGGTTAACCTTTTCCAGGTGACCACAGTTCATCAAATTTTCAGGAATTTTAATTTAATGGAACGCTTAACCGGGATTTTTGTTAATCAAGTTTAATATCGGAACACAACCTTATTATGTAATCTAATTAACTGTATTTTTTCCAAGTTACAGTGTGATAACAAATGTAGGTATACAAAATTCACGTTATTTTCTGTGATATAAAGTGTAGGAAATTAAAACCACAATTTATTGGTATAAAGCGAAATGCAGCTAACCAATTATTCTATGTAATCATAGTGGTAAGTAAGCTCTGACTCTTTGGCGCTCTGTACCTTGAAAATAAATAAAACTGTGGAGAAAATATTTTTGGCGCATTATTTGCCATTTCATGAGACTTACATTTGTTTTAGATTGATATTTTCAATATGTTCCACATTATACAGCAAATTGAAAATAGAATTCAAATAAAATCTCTGAAACTGAAAATTAATAGGTTTTCATACTTGTAAATTTATATATTTTACAAATATATACCTGGTTTACTGTTCAGATTTAACCAAGAGATTAAACTGAATCGAAAATTTTTTATTTCTAGAAAATCTGAAATTAGTGTCAAACGATAGCTTATGGAAAGTTAAGATAGGAATGTGCAAACCGTTTTGCTTGATCTCAAACCGTTTAAATTTTACAGGGTGTCAAAGTTGAGAAATGCCAATATTTCAAAAACAGTTGAAGATAGGTATCGGACATCCTACATGAAATGTGTTTAGAATTTCATCTAGAATCCAAAAATGCAATAATATAGGGTGTGTCATTTAAATTAACGAAGTTAATGTCAACTTTTAGTATAACCGGAAGTGGTAAAAACTGCAAAATATGTTCAAGTAGGTCATGGCTCACTTTGACTTCACTTCAAATTTAAAATTAATAGCTTAATTGATTCTCCAGATACTTCTAATGGACCGTCACCGTGGGACACCCTGTATTTAAGTGGCAAGATTGACAGGTAATCGTTTCTTCCCTCTCCTGAAAATTTGGAAAAAATGATAAAGTTTGAAAGTCTGATTTTCATATTTACTATACATACCCAGTTTTGTGTATGCTGGACCCACTCCAGGTACATGTAAAAATAGGCCCAAACTATTATGTAAAATTTATTTGACAACTAGCGTGTTAGGTCGTAAAAAATTGTGTACCTATGCAATACGTAATTTTCTACAGGCATCTTTACCTATATGTAATTAATTATATGTCGTTTAGTCTATATTTACCATTATATTTACGGCTCACATTATATTGATATAACAACTGATATTATGTTTGGTATATTACGGTTTCTCCTGTTGAAGGTGGTAAATCTCTTGATGTTCGTAAGAGCATTATGATGTCAAAATAGAGATATAATTTTGAGCATTATACATTCAACGAAGTAATTTACGGCGAATACTTAGCGTATTAAAATTTCTCACAAAGTTTACGACCCGCACAGTTGAATCCAAATTATTTCATTTCCTTTTTTATTGCGACGGGCGGTATTAAATATGGCATCGTATTTTATTAGCGCACACAGATTTTTTTATTGCCTCAAATTTAAATAGGGCTTTATTCCTTTATGCCCGTAAAAACTAATCCTTTGAGGAGCACTTTGTGTTTTTTGTGTTGTTATTTTATCTGAAAATTCTTAGGGTTGAGATGGCAGTAATCATAAAACTGCTGCAGAGTAGAGAGCACCGTCTACATGGTAAAGTCTTCCACACACTAAAAGATATGTCCGTATTAGAGAAGTCTGTATACTAATCTCGAATTCGAACGTACAATATATTCGCGAAATATTCTGAATAAGCCATGCAGAGCCAAGAACATTTGGCAATTTTTTTTTATCATAACTGAGTTCTGTGTAAATAAACTTTATTTAATATTTAATATTTAAAAGTACTAATATACGCGGAGTATCCAAGTTCTAAATGTGACATATATCGTATCATAAGACCAAACGTTCAGTTTTTTCTTCATATTTTAGATTCTTTACATTATTTGTTAATTTTTTTTACAAAAAATACTATTTGTGTGAGTTATACTTAAAAGTTATAAATAAAGTGAGTTATAAATAATTTAGGTATACACCTACAGGTTATGAGCCTACCCAAAATTAATATTAAACATCAAAACACCACATAATTTAGATAATCGCCAAATGTAAAGTCAAGGGCTGACCGGAAGGGGCTTACACATTGAACAAACGCAAACCAACACCGCATACCCACCGATGTGAAGTGTGACCGAAAAACTGTAAAGGCATGAATTTAAATTTGAAAACTTTTCTGTGCTTTTTCAAACAGGATCTGTACTTGTTAGTAATTATTACTAACAAGCCCAAAAATGAGTTTGCTTGTATGGCAGTGTAAAAAACCAATGAATCATGCACAATCCATTCAATGTCGTGCAATAAATCAGAAGTGGGGGCAACGTGCAGTCATTTAAATGTAAGTTTGTTTAAATGAACCGAATAAATTCGTCGGACAGTTCGTTATGTAGATGGGCCGCTTAAGGCTACTCTCGGCTTGATATAAAAATCCTTTAAATTTACAGAGATTTGTTACTACATGATTTTATTTCGGACTTAATTGCTGGTTTTACACTGCATATAAATCTCACACCATCCAATAAAACACAGATGGCTCTACGCTCTCAACGAAACCAAATAACTCATAATAAAAAAGTTGAACTTCATATGATACTGCTATTATCATTAATCATTTGAAAAAAGTAGCTAACAAATTGCCCCTAATAAAATCATGGTTTAATAAAAAAAAAATAATAATGAATACAACACATGCTTAAAAATGAAAAATAGTAGTGAATTGATTTCATGTACTTCGTGGTATTTGAGCTGAATATATTTTTTTGGTAAGGAACAAAGAATCATTAGAGAAATTAAAAATGATTCACGTACTCATGTATTTAGTAATATAAATATTTTTTTCAAATACACATATTATATTTTTTTTTAAATCTTAAACTGAAAAAAATATTGACAAAATTCGCCAAATTTGTTTCAAAAATAAAGATGGCCATAAATTTTATCGACGAATCATACAATTTTAAATGTATTATTTATTATAATACACTAAAAATTGTAAATATTACTTTACAATTTGTTGTATACTATTACAAATTCAATAGTTACTTCTGTAGTTTAATGAATATTAAGAAAAACAAAATTCAATTAGAACCTATAATCCGCCAATATAGAACTCATATGGTAAAGAAAAGATATTATGGCATTATTCCCATCAGTCATGAAACAACTGAACAGAAATTTGCTACTTATTTGATATACACAATATTGAACAGTTTGCTTGAACATATAGGTATACGATGACATAAATATAATTGATAGGGTTTTAAAATTCAAAAGTGTGGGTATATGTCTATAAAAAGAGACGAAAAAAAATGACTAAGGCATAGCTATATTAAAAAGATTTCATAGATGCACACTGACTTGCCCACTTACCCTTACCTGATCATGCTCAAATTGTAAATACTTGTTTCCAAAATATCCAGACAATGTCCCATATAAATTTTAAATATTACATAAGCCCAGTTAGTCTCTTGTCCCAGAGACCTGGTCAGTATATCTCAAAGCATTTTGAGCCGTTGAATACGAATCTAATCTCAGAATTGTTCATCGCTTCGGGATTTTTTCTAACCTGCAACAATAAAAATTGTTTGATATCCCGAATTTTGTGTTTGTTGTTTTCTTTCTTAAAATATAAAATAATAGATATAAATTCCAAGTGGATAATTCCAGCAGATGTCTACAATTCTGAGCTATCGAGTGAACAAACATGTTTAATATATTTATCATTGCCTGAAAAAAGAATAGAAATCCGATCGCAAAATCCCACCCTTTTTGTTGCATTAGTTATAAAAGATTATTGGAAATTATCTCTTAGTAAAAAAATAATAAACAATAAATAATTTTGTCGGGTAATCTCCTGTTCCCATCTGGTGATAATCTTCCATCCCATAACACTTTTTTAACCGAACACCTAATTTATGTAAACTTAAAAACAGAGCGCATCCTTTAAAGGACATGTATACATCCTTTTCTCTTTACACCTGTTTGATTTTAATATTTAGACATTCAGTAACTGATTTATGATGTGTTTTGTTTTGACATCGGTGCATTTCTACAGAGTCAATGATGTGTTAACGTTATTCTAAGTGGGTCTTTAAACCTTCTGTTATTTATCAATCATATGCGCCTCTTTATATTTAAATACGGTTAAAGGTCAATAAAATATTAACAGTACCTTCTTTCATAAGACCAAGTAAACATTTATTTTAGTTCAACTTTTACTTTATTTGTACCGCTTTTGTTTATATTAGGAATTTGTTTGAAGTGAATTAATGTCTGATATTATAAGTCAAACGTTCACATCATTTCTGTGATATCTTGTAAATACATCATACCTTGTAAAGCAATTAGATTCGTAATACTTAACGCCACTTACAGTTTCCAGTTTTCCATATAAATATAATAGGTGACGAGTAGGGTCCTTTTCGAAATTGTGTTTTTACATTTTTCAGAAAATTCTCTTGAAAATATAGCGGTTCCAATAATCCAAACGACGTATCTCTGATATTTTCTGATGAACGCAGTTTGACGATTGATAATTGACATTTATTTTTTAATTTTGTTATTGGTCACTAACATAAAAGATGCTTTATACAAACAATAGTATATTATGTTGGTAGGAGTAGAAGGCGAAACATTATTTGTTAAGCCCAGAATCTTACACCCAGTCGAGGCGTTAGCCAAGGCTGTGTAAACTGGTTGAAACACATAAACAGCTATATACTCCAAGTGACATACTATTTTGTCTTGAAGCGTCAAAATTAAAATTGTATTTCTTCAGACATTTATGCTTGTATAAAAAGTATCTGACGTGACGTTAAATTTCAAACTGACAAACTGACAAACTTTCAAACTGAGTTCTGAGAAATCATGGCTACATGACTCTCTTTTTTAATCCGCTGTTATGGTTAGAATACACTTTTAGTTTTTGCAGTAGTAAAAAAATTAGAGTAGTCATCAATATGAGACTATATTTTCTTACCTGATACCTTTTAGTTTTAGTAAATTGTATATAATATTACCCATGACTCAAAACTATCTCAAAACATATATTTTTCTTTTGTTGGGTTTAATGTCTTCTTCTTTTTTCAAATTCACAAAAATATTAGTCGCCAACTAAAAAGACCTGGAAATGAAAATTTGAAATTTATCAATATCAATAATATTTCGTCTCGGTTTTTTTTACGACCCACTGTGTAACTAATAAAGACGTTTAAATGCACAAAACTATCCATAAAGTGAGCGCATTTCGCTGAAATTCGTAATTTATGAAACACAAAATAGAAATTATAAATTGATTCGCAATTTCAGTTGAGAAAGTTTCACATTTAAAATTTTTCGTGAACGGAGAAAGAGACGGTAGGGTTTCACCACATGCTCTAAGATGAAAATCTTGTCATATAAGTGCTTGTGGGAACTCGCTGAGAATGTTAACACATGTGTTCACCCATTCAAGTATACGAGCACCCTGCCAACTTAAAACTTCATGTGCTTTACAAGCGTTTAGTTACAGAACTGCCGACGTTTTTGACGATATTGTTACAGAGTGGACTATTGTTGGTAATGCGCGTTAGGGAGCGTGATTGTTCTACACATAATGCTTTCGAATAAAACTTGGGGTTTGTGTCATTGTTGTTTTCATTTAGAAAAGAGGTTACTATTGTTTCAAGACTAACGCATAGTATATTCAGATAACATATTTCAGATTAAATTCGTAAACCATTTTAATATTCAGCTGTGATAAATTTTCTGTAGTGCTATTTATACGAGCTCGTGTTAGTTAAAGATTTAGAAACATCATTTTTGTGTTTTGTCTATGATCTCATTATTATACCCAATGTAAGGTAGTGTTGGTGCATTTTCCTGCAATGGATCTTATTTAAAAATATGAAAGATGAATTAGTGAAATGAGAAACGAATAGATGTTTCAAATTTAATTAGAAATGAAAACATATTTTGTTTTTCATAGTTGAATAGTTAAATCTTCGAAACTGTTATTTGATTTTGTCCAAAATGAACGTAGACCATTGTTAAATATAAAGCAGTTTATTCCTAAATTCTAAAACACTGTTAAATGTTTGAGAAGTAACTAATATACGGTACAAATATAGAACCAAAATTATACTTAGTTTAATAGAAAACAATAGGTACCTGTAAAAAGGTAAATGGACTGTAAGTCTTATCCAATCTTAATACTTGAAATCTTCCAGAAACACTTTTATCTTCGTCAAATACAAAACGATCTACTACATTAGATTTATCGAAAAAATAATATGTACGGATATGTTTAAGTTTATTCAGAAAACTTTGAGTATAAACGTTTATTTTTACATAAATATTAATTTTTCGTTCCGAATATCACCCTTTCGTTTTTCTTGAATGGTCATATCATGATCTTAGTCAATTAATAGGTAGTTCCAGGTTTTCATAATAATAATAATATCTCTTCCCCTGATTCTAATCACAACGATTAGCCCGGAAGTCAGGGACTTGTGTGGGAGAGGGGGCATTGATAAAGAAGAAGGACACACTCTTTCTGAATATAGTAAGCACACGTTGAGGACAATATCTTAGGGGTAAAAATATGATAAAATTATTTAAGTATGGTATCTACTAGAACACTGCAGATCACTGCACCCTGCACTTCAAATAAATGTATTTATTGATGCTTTTATTAAATTGAAAATCCGTATGCATTGTTCAGTCAGTAGCCGAGAACTGTCTAAATAACCCAATATTTCAGAAATAACAACTGATTCATTGGTCCTTATAAAAAACAAAAAGGAACCAATAAAATCTCCACTAAACAACAAATTCTAAGCCGATTTATAAATCTGCTGTCACTTCGATTCATTCGTAGTGTTGGAGATTACAATCCTCAAAATATTTTGTCTTCCTCTCCGTGATTCTCGCTGCTAAGCAGTCTCGAAACTAAAGCTTTTAGTTACAGTCACAGATTATACTCGATGCAATAATCCGTTTTTGTTTCAGCCAGTAAATACTAACCGATACGAGACATCTGTCGGATTATACCGGACTCGTATTTTAATTTTATTGTAGTTGGGGCTGTGTATAGTAACTCTCATGTTAAGCGATCCCCTCATGGTTAGTGCTGCATAATAAATTATTGGGATTTATCATTTTGATAATGTAATAAAACTCTTAAAACCTGTTAATATTAAACATTTTTCAATTTGTTATTTATACACTTCCAGTACTAGCCTCTTGGAAGTGTCATGGGTACAAACTTGTAGGTAAGAAACACTTAGAGGTATAAATAAACCATGACTGTTTGGAATTTATATGAAAAATGATAAATATCCACATAACGTCTTCTGGCTTTGGGTAGGTATGTGCTTTGTACCATAAATTTATTTGCTTTTGTTGCTTAATGAGTCTTTGGTGGCGTGACCAAATTTTGAAAAATCAACTCCAACCACATATGTGTCCCATGAAGCCATTAGATTTATTTGTGAAGTCAGTTAAGTTTTTTTTTGGAGATTCAAGTACATAAACTAGTAATAAAGCATCCGCTGCCGCAGATGTTCAAAGAACTTTACTTGTAGATAACTCAAAGCCATAGCTGCTATTTTAGAAAATGTTTGTGTACATAGTACAAAAAATGTTTATACACTAAAGCAAAATTGCAAAAATTGTAAATTATTTATCATTCACCTACATTTAAAGGTAATATACATAAATAAGCCTACAATATGGTACTTTTGAATATATTTACATTTTCACTAAAAGTGAACCCATTAATTTTTATACTTATTAATCTTCAATGTAATCTTTATTGTCTCTGAACATATTTTAAAAGTAAGAAATAATTTATTGACCAATTTCTGACAAGGAATTCAATCTATTGATAAAAAACCATAATCAATCGCATTATAGAGATATAAATATGTTTTATTTTTTTAATTAAATGAAATCTAAATATATATTTGATTGAGAAAGTAGTAATTTCACCAATATTTTAATATAAGTTTCGACTGAGGATAAAATATAATGTGCGTAATGTGCTGAGTTGTTTCAGTAAGGAAGTCATTCATAATGCAATATTGTTAAGTTATATCTCTCATAACATCCAAACTTTCGTATTGTGATATAATCTATGGTCCAGAACTTGATAAAAAGATGAAATGCGATTACAAAAGATTCAAAATTCTTGTATAAGATTTTGTTTTGGAATACGTAAGTACGATCAGATTAGCCACATCTTCAAAGACAATCATATATGAAATTTAGCTTCTCTTCGTACCTTACATTTACTAACAGCGACACATAAAATTCTGACAACTAATAAACCTCAATATTTGCGGAGAAGATTGAAGAGATTCCAGAATATAAATA
The DNA here is from genome assembly GCA_963924545.1 of Pogonocherus hispidulus. Lineage (NCBI taxonomy): Eukaryota > Metazoa > Arthropoda > Insecta > Coleoptera > Cerambycidae > Pogonocherus > Pogonocherus hispidulus. The sequence goes on from OZ004695.1 coordinate 53,574,928, forward strand.
ATTTTCATACGAGAAACAGATTGTTATTAGCAATTCCCAAACATCGCACACCTATATATGTATAAGCGCAGTTTCTCGTATAATGCAAGCAAACACTATGGTCTCTTACCTTCTGAATTTGCGCACTAATCATTTCTAAATTTTAAGAAAAAACTTAAAATCCGTTTAATGCAACAATGACTCAAAAATAATCTCGCGGAATGGATATAAGAACGATTAATTCTGATTGGCAATTGAAATGTTTGAATTTTATGAAATTAAAATTATTATTATATTATTAAATATTAGCTCTCAAATTATGCACCTATATTAATAGAAACATGCATGTAGGTAAGATTCTCCCTATTAGGTTAAGTTGAAAAACACTGTAATTAGTGACACTTCGCCTTTTCGATGTAATATTATTAATGTATTTATTTATATTGTTATAACTATCAAACTACGAATAAAGTCGTATTATTATTATATTACTGCAAAAACTGATGGAAACAATTATCAAACAAAAGAAACCAACCCTTTTTTGAACCGTACATGACATAATTTAAGGAGTAGAGCAGTGTTTACTGCCGGTTGCTTCCCTATTTAATATTGCAACAGGAGTCAGGACTAATAAATGTTAATAAAACAAAGTTCAAATGAAAATGAAATAAACATTTTTTCCACCCATCTTAGGGTAATAACAATTATATTGTAAATAAATGATGTAAATATTGAATTTATTGAATTTCCAGACAATTAAAGACTAATTATAAAATAAGGCACACCAAACTTTTTTTAAAATAACATGGAGGTGTTTTTTGTTTTGTTTTATTTACTTCTAACAAAGTATCGTTTAATTTTCTTTCCAGAACGTTTATACACATATTCTGCAGTCCATTAAGCAACCACTCTAATACGACGCCAATTTCTTCATTTAAAAATTGATGATACGATTCCAATCTACTGTAGAAATGACGTCTAATGCGTGTTCATTAAGATCTTATCTCAATTATGTCTGTCCTACTACAACCATAATATATCTTATGTAACAAAGTTGAAAGAACAATCCCGCTCATTAAATATATATTGTATAATATCCTTCTACCAAATTTGTTAGTTATAATTAGGAGTATAAATTGTTATTAAAATAAGGAAAATAATAATATAATGATATCATAAAAGCTACAGCAATAAAATGTATTTAGATTAATGTTACATCAATTAGTTACTTTGAACTTTTATATTCAGCCGCACTAAAAGTCAATTAAATAAATGAAGTATAAAATAAAATTAAAATATCACCTACTATTTTACGTCAAATTCATAAATAGTTCAGTAAATATATATTTATTTGATAAGAATTAGAAATTGCCATTGTTTATTTATGGGGGCATCATAAAGTAAGCAGTATACTTTAAAGTCTTATATAATTTTAAGAAATCAAGTTAGTAGCAAAAAGTAAATGGAATCTGTGTGCTTCAATAATTATTGGACTTTACTGTATCTATGGAAAACAAAAGAGTTGTCGTGTCAACTGCTGATACAAGTACCAAACATAATCATTGTGATTTAGAGAATTGTTCTCAAAATAAAACTCATGTAAACGTAAATTGATTTATTGAAAATATTTAAACTTTAATAACATGGATCTACAAAAAAGAATTGGTTTGGTATAATGTTATTACGAATGCAGCAGAAACTACACTGCTGGGTTACGAACATTTCATACGAAAATGGGTTTGGGAGCAGAGCCCTGTCAAATGAAAGCGTACCGTAATTTGATTAGCAAATTTGCAAGATCAGAGTCTGTAACTGACCTACCAAGATCAGGAAGACCAAGGATTAGTGATGTTTAAGTTGCAGAATTTCTTCGGAAAAACATAGCCAACACTAATCCGTTAGCAATCAGTAGTGTGACTTCGACATCAAAACGATTGCAAATGTCATACACCACGGTTTGGAAAATTTTACACAAAATCTTAAAAATGTATCCCTATAAATTTAAACTACTGTTTGAATTAAATGATGCAGATATATGTAAATTTAAAAATGGTGTTTTTTAAACTGTAGTTAGTGGCGTCACATATTTTTTTTTGCCTAAGATTGCAGACGTACCCTGTATCTACGACACTGGTTGAAATGCCATCTTTGGGTAATAAATGTCATATAGTTAGTTCATACAGTACCCCAAAGTCTACAGAGATATTTTAATTCATTAAAAAGTTATAAAATAAAATCTTTCTTGAAAATTTTAAAACCCTTATAACTTGAAAATGAATCAAGCTAGGACAAAGGTGTAAAGAACTTTTTTTCTTATTTTTGTTCGTAAAATGTGCTCACGTCTGTCTATCTAACATACGATGTTGTAACATCCTGTATATTGCACATTGTGTATGAGTTTAGCGTTTGTACATTGGCCAAAATTTCCAACGTTTACAAATTATTCTGTCATTTCTGTTCCGTCTTCTGTCACTTGTCAGTCCATTTTCTTGCTTAGCGTTTGCATTTCATTTCCGTATCGACATTTTGTGTTTTTGTGTATATTATTACATAAAGTAAACATTACTGATGAATGAAACCATTTTTACGAATGACAAACCATATTCTTCCATGTTAATGTCACAGAGTATTAAATTTTGTCACTGGATTCATTTACAGGGAAATAAATCTGTCTAATAATAACTTTTGACGTTTTGACGTGCCAGCTTATAGTGTATAAAGCTCCATACAACAATTTTGAAGAAACGTTATTATTTATTTTACAAAGACGCCTCCATTGGACATTTATTTTGATTCAATAAACTTCAATTCAAAATTCAAATAAACTCGTCACCTCAGAGCCACGTACAATGGATGGCACAGTTTTGGTTGAAAACTGAAGAAATATGTAGAATAATTACTTTATACCTAGTATGAAGGCATCAGGAATTCTTCGGTGACATCCAAGACCGTAAAGACTTATTTTTTGTTCTCCTTAACCGGAACGTAATAAGCTACTGTATAACATAAAACCTTAAAAGCAGCTGAGCTTGAAAAGAAAGATAATAAAACTACCAGCATCAATTAATTTTAAATGCGAGCCTGATAGGGCTGCCATCAATATTTATTCGCCTTAGTTTCTATAAATTTATTAAGAAACAAAAGAGCACTTTGTAATCAACACTCCTGCCGAAGCAATAAAACGGTATACACCCAGATCCGTTTTATGGCACTCTAAGAAGACATTTTTGATCCACCCGATTCACTTTGTTACCTATAAGTAAAACATTTAAAGAAGTAGTTGTCAGGTTTATGGCTTAATTATCTCTATATAAAAGCGAAGTTCTTGTCTTCGGTCGCTGGGATTGTCGTCCGTCCACTTAGCACCAGAGTACTTGGCCGCAGAGGGGCCTATTATCATATAAATGCAAACATAATGCACTACATAAACATTGCAGCAGACGACTGTGCCGATTAAACTAAACACTTTACAGTGGATGCCGTACATAAAACGTCAAATTAATTTTTAATGATATCCTTAACATCGAAATAATTGCAGGTCAGACCAGTAGAGACCGGTGTTTTATATTAATTTGGAACGGATGCTTGTGGGGGCTAATATGTTTCTGCATATTTTCAAGGAATTATTAACGCACAAATTACCACATACTGAGGATTTATCTTTCAGTGATATCGGGTCTGATGAGGAAGTTTTTTATTATGAGCATCCCAAAAATGCTGCTGTTTATAATATACATATTCAAATATTATTTGGTAAAATACAGCATTGTCTCCAGATTATTACTTACAAAGTGAGTTTGTTCATTAAGATGTCTTCCAGATAACTCGCATTGTATCTTTCGACTAATTGGTCTATAATTGTAATATGATAAAGTAAGTGAAATATTTTTTTCAGCTCTTCCATCAGCAGTTCTAAATTGACAGAGTACTTAATTGTAAGAACGTTTGTAGCTCCGGAGCTCCATTTGAAGCATTTAATGACGAAATTCAAATCTCACCGACGGACACATTTTTCTACTTGCTTCAATATTAAGCCAGTGTGGAGTTCTTGATGTGCAACCACACTATATAAACAGCTGACAATCTACTGCTAACTTTAATTAATTAGGTTTAACTTATTTTCGTACTAAATGGTACGCCATCAATCGTTCCTGTCTATCCTGTAGGTATATTCCTGTATATCCTGTAGGTAATAATAATACGCCAATGCCTCTCCCGCACAAGTTTCTGACTTCTGGGTTTTTCATTTCATAATTGAGTATAAAGATGTTATTATTGTTATTTAAGTTTTCTTAAACATATTATTTAATAATTGAAAACCGTTTTTATGCAAGCAGTCCCTAAAGCAATTTTTTTATTGTCAATCAAATTACTGTCAATAATTATTTAATACTTATGTAAAACCATTATTTTTAGCTATTAGATAACCTTGAAAAAGTCCGAAAACTCGGACGAAACATAGGATATTTGTCCGTGTATCTGGCTGAAAGTCTTCTAAAAATAAAAACAATAAAAAGAGAAAAAAAATGACTCTTTTTTGTTTTTTATTGAGGAAGTAAATTCTACTTTAATAGCCAACAACTTTACCAATATCATCTGAAAACTATTTTATATGTAAATACGAAATACTTTTTTGAACACCTTTTTTATTTATCAAATAACGCTAGTGCGTTGGTAGTAGTGTCTATCTTTCGTTTCCTATCATAATTAATTTCGTATTTCTTACCTGTAGACTTTTTTGGGTTTCTTAAATTGTTTCATCAAACCTCTCATTTAATTATCTGTCTGTCCATTAAAGTTAACATAAGTGAAGAGATCAAAATTTCGCATCATACTGAGATTGGACATTATGTTTACACCATAATATTGAGGTTGATACAAATGACATTATAAATTGTTGATGAATTATGCTCTTATTAATAAACTAGATTAAGCACTGCTTAGTTTTACCGCGGAAATCATTTTCAAGTTCAATTATTCAAGGAGTGTATGGTTTACGAAGGTAATGCATGAAAATTTACATTTTTGCCCAGAATAGTAACATTATATAATTTCAAACTTTATATATTATTTGGAAGGTAGTTATTTATTAGAAAATAAATGAGTACATATTTTTCATCTATTTATTGGCCATACTTAAGTGGCATTTCGAATTATTACTTTTTTAATGTCGCTAAAAACAAAAAAATCTCTTAAAGCGAGGTGAAATGCTTTGCACAGCAAAATATTATTTTCTTTTGTAAAACTTATTAAATTTTAACAGCTTCTAATAGTGTTCTCTGGAAAACTTCACTAACAAGCCCTCTGCTCCTTAATATAAAATCGGAAGCTGTTTTTATCACGACTGTTTACTGTAAGTGACGCTTCAATTTAGAAAAGTGTCACCGAGTATTAAGAATATGATGGAGATAATTGATAAAGTTGTACCCATTAGATGAGGCAGATTAAATTTAATTAAAATACATACAACACAAATACACACATACATAAGTTACACATACATAAGTTTTTTGAAGTGGTAATTGGTTCTGCTTTGGTAATTTTATTTAATTTGGTAAGTATCTAAATAAGAAAATAATGTAAGTAACAAAAGAAAAAAACTATATAAAGTAATTTGCAGAACACGGACGTCTAAAAAATTAAATCAGGGAAACAAAGAGGAGACTAGAACCTAATAGCAGTTTTCTAAGTTCTAACAAAATTATTATCAGACTGTTGATTACAAAGATATCTATGTAATAAAATATCTAGCACCAGTGTGGTCTCTTCACTCCAAGAGTAAAAGGAATCGATGACAAAACTTCTCCGCGGACACTATCAAGTTTCATATATAATTTATTGTTGGTTTGTGAAGAATAATTTAATGAATGGATTTCTTCTTAACCTGTGACCCAGGTATTTAAACGGTATAAAAACTATTTATACTGTTAATTGATGATAAATTCTCTGCACTGTTGAAACCGATTAAGATAAAGATCATTCCAATAATTTATTCGGTGCGATTCCATTTTTAGGAAGCACAATGTTTAGAAACATGGTTATAAAAGAAAAGTTTTTGGGCGTATATACACGGTTCATTAATTATTTCTTGATGTTCATATATCCTGTACCTATTAAGTTACAATTTTTTTTTTATTCAAAACGCATTTATTCGCTGTTTGCTATTCAAGTATAGCTAATATTTTATAGTTTTTTAGGCACCTGATCGAAAATTATGCGAAAACAATAACTGTTTATCGGATTCCAATGGAGCTATTAATATGTAATTAATATCTTAAAACTATTGGTTTGTAGTCGTTTTCTAACGAATTTGCGTGTTTTTTAATATTAGTATAAAGTAAAGTGACTAAAGTTTATATTTATAATATGTATTTTTTAAATAATTAGAGTTTAATATACAGTTCTAACGCAGATTTTTCGCAAATCGTATCGCCAAACGTTTGCTTCCGGAAACCGTAAACCATTTCGGACAGAATCATAAATATTAAGTAAGAATTCCCTAAGGAATTATTGGTTCGTTATTGGTACATTAAGGTGGATAACTTAGACTGATTGGTAGTGTATGTATTACGTGCGTGAAGCCTTGTTTGGTTTCTGCTGACTGACATACTTATGTTTCAGAAAGATGATTAGCAGAACACTTACGGATGAGAAAATTGCATCAAAATCAAAATGAAAATCATTGCAAATGATGAAAAATGATAACTATTAGGAATAACTTAAAACTGGTGCATTGCATCCACCGCTAAATACGAATTAGAAAAAGGCACAAATAGATATGCATGTAACAAATCAGGTTCTCTTTTGTCAGGGAAATGATGTGAAGTGAATTGAAGTGAATGCCAATGGCCATTCAATTTGACCTTTCAAAACAATATTTTCGAAAACCCTTGGGAATTATGTCCTGAGTTATCTTAGTTAAGATTAATGTTAAATATCTAATTACAAATAGAATAGCCGTTTTCTTCCGGGATATTCATTAGCGTGGTGTATAACATATTTGCTTCAACAAATAGGACTTATTTATTAATTATATGTGGAGCTGATTGGAATTAAATAAAAAACTAACGCAGTATGAACTATAGCAGACGTCATGAAGTACAAATCATTTATCTCGACAACAACTGATCGATACAATCTCGACAAGTTGAAAAAAGTTTCGTGGATGTGTGTGGAAAGCGAGTGTTTCTCTTAAGATGTACAACTCGTAATTCTTCTAAATCTTCTAAATTCTAATTGCTAAATCGTTTCTATTTAGATTTTTTAATTGATTTATTTAGTCCATTTATTTAGTCTATTTTATATTTATTGAGTCTCAGCTAAAATCAATCACAGACACCAAAAGTAGAGCAACATTTTATTTAGTTTCCTGTCATCGTAGAGTTAAAGATCCTTTTACACTTTTACATTCTACCTGACTGATGTCCTCTATACAAACCTGGCTTAGATTTCTGTCAAATCAGTGATGTGCAAGCCACTGGAAATTGGGCAAGTATGACGGGTTTTCACTATATGATCACACATTCAAGTACTAAGCCCATTCTACTTAATATTTCGTATAAATTACAGGAATGTTAAATTGCAGGGTGCCATTTGCTATATCCGCTTGTACATGTAAAATATACCACTTTTAGGTTATAAATCATATATGTAAGAGCACAAAATCAATAGAATTTTGTAATCGATACAAGTTGGGCAATATACACTGACAATTTATTTGAAGAAGAAGAAGAAGAAGAAGAAGAAGAAGAAGAAGAAGAAGAAGAAGAAGAAGAAGAAGAAGAAGAAGAAGAAGAAGAAGATAAGAAGAAGCAGAAGAAGAAGGCACAGGCTGAAACAATGCCAGGATTTTTTGAAACTGAGTTATTGTGTTGCAAATAATGTAGTCGCGGGATTCAACGCGTGAAATAAACTTATTCTTTGTACAACGATTACATTGTAATATCCTCATAAACTCCAAATAAGCAAAGCCGCATAAATTCTCGCAAATACGGTTATAAATCTTAAAATAAATAAATCGGTACGTGAGGACTTTCTTCGCAAAGCTAGCTCGACTTATATACACCCACTGGCTTATATATTAATGTAAAATGACACCGTGAAGACGCCACGAGAGTTTGTCACCTCTTGTGGTTTACCGCTTCGTCGGGTTTCTGAGAGATGGAGGCGAACGCGCGGGGAAGTACGAAAATAAACTAATATTCTTGTTCATTAAATAATCTCCAGGTTTTCTGTGAAAGTATGTTTGATAAGATATATTTTATAGCCAATAATTTTGCCTAACTTTTGGCTGTAGCCAAACAAAATGAATTACAATTAGGAGAAGTATAGATTAGGACAGGCACTGTGTTTGTTGTTGTTGTTGATAGACGGCTCGGTTACCCGCAGCACTCAGGTCTTTCGACCCATAGGCACTGTGTTTACTATCACCCTATAGATGGCACCAGACATTTTTTAGAGCACAAAAATTCAAAACTACTTTATTTACTTTTCCTAAATACAGGTGAGGTCCGAAATAAATGAATTAAAAAAAAAACTTGATATATTAATAAACAGATTGAAAATTGAATTGGTTTTACAAAAAAAATTTTTCAAAGTTAACAGTGTAGTGACTAAGAACGACAAAAATTATTTAAAATTACACAACTGGACCTTTTACAATTTTTCGGACCAAATATTGATCCTACTGATTTAGTGGCTACCTTTGGTGGCTTTGTCACCATTATGTGGAGTCCAGAGGTTCTGAGAATATTCCTTCAGGAAAGTTGGTTCAGTTGTAACAACCGTCTAGCTAGAGGTCTGGAGTTCTGCATGAAAACTCTGGGTCTCAAGAACTGGTAGCGAGACTTCAGTGTAGATGTTTGGACCACTAGGTAGTTGCAGCTACAAGGGTAGTAGATTCAATAGCTGTGGCTGATCTTCATAAGATCATACATACAAAATGGAACAAAACGCCTGTAATTGAAATAACAGAAAATTACAAATTAAATGACTAAGAAAAATAAAGTTTCTATCAATAAAATTTCCTCGTTGAAACCAAGTTATGCACTGGTTCTATTAAAACAAAATTGAGGAAGATACAAAACTCCTTTGAATAATTGATTAGGTACTAAAGGAACCAAAATTACTAAAGTACTTAAGGTACTGAAAATAAAAAATCAAATAATGTAATCTCAAGTTTATTTAAAGTGAAATTTGAAAGGAAGGTAGTTACGTTAAACTACTGTATATGATTTTATAAAAGGTGAGTCTAAATTTAAATATAATGCAACGATTTTAATTGGGCTTTAGACTGTCTCACCGACTTTGATTCTGTAAAGAAAATTAAAATAAGTTGCCGACACTGTATGAACAGCAAAAGATATGTAACAGAGCGATAATTATTAATGATAAAAAGATAAAAAAACATTAAAAATACTACTTTGATTGCTGCAGCAAGATATGATATGATATGATATGATAGAACTTATCAGTTAAACATAATAAAAATAAAGCAACTAGAAACGTAGTTAGAATTGTTAAATTGACACAGCTAGTGAAACTGAACAAGTAAACCTTTCTGCAAATTCGTATTAAAACAATAGAAAGGCCACGTACCCAATTTAAAGTGAGGAATTTATCCTACTAGCTGTGTTGATGTAAAATTATGCAACTTTACTCAGATCTGTATGTAACATACGTTCCTTTAGGAATATTGTAAAGCTCCAAATCCTGAGAAATCCTGACAAATATCAAGAGATATCTGCCATCAGATAATTAAAAGGAAAACATATTATTATTACTAGACGAAACAGAAATTAACCTGTATTTCTGTGATAGAAACACGTGGCTGTAAATAGGTTAAAAGAATGCCATAAGTTAATTATACTAAAAAATATTCCTACATACATCAAGCTAAATAAACTATGAACATCAAGGAAAGCTAAAAAGCATTAATGATTCAGTGATTCATAAAGTATATTGATAGTTACGTATTTTTACTCTGTTCGAGAAAAATCAAGCTTGGACCAAAATGTCAAAAGCAAATCGATTGATCAACAATCAAATGAAAAAGCCATATCAGTGTATGGGTTTTAAAAGCACTGGTTTAGTAGGTACTCGATAAAAATGAAGTAATAAAGTTGTGATTGTTAAAAGGAAATAAAAGAAAATACCAAATGTAACGAAATTGTTAGAATTTTCGTTACAGTTTTTATCACAAAGATTCGTAATATATGTATATACTAATTACAGTGGTACGTAGCATAAACCTTAACATGCTGTGATACATATATTATTATTTTCTATAGACACAACAGCCATTATATTTGAAAAGATCTTTATTCTTTCTTTGTTACCTACTCACTACTACTCACTACTCACTTCCTACTTCATCTAATTTCGTGTGGTTTGAGAAACCATATTCTGAAAATAACACAGGGATTCTGTCGACGCAGCACATGAATTCATAAGTAAATCATAATTATTTTCTCTTTGAGTTAGGTTTATCTATCTTAAACATGGCCAAAGAAAATAATAAACGGTTATTCTCTAGCATTAAATGGAATGTTTTTGATATTGGCGATTCCAAAAATGAATGCGCCCTCTGCATGAAAATATTTGAACTTACCTAAAAGGTAATTTTTGGAGGCTTATTGCTGGTATAATGATAAATAACACGTATTTGGTATTGTTTAACTTAATAATTTAGTGGTGCTTGTGATTTTTTGGTATTACAAAGTTAAAAACGACGTGGTTAGTATTTGCACATGTTTATTTTTACATTATAAAATGGCATTCAAAAGAAATCAGCACAACACAAACTATAGTGTGTCATTCCAGAAACTGTGTCAATAGAAGTGTTTAAGATAGAAGATAGGTAGGTTTCTCACTCATTTCTCCAAAAGGCATGTAACAATTTAATAACACAGAACACGTTTATTTACACAACATAACCACTTTGTTGCAGTTTGTCTACACTTTTCTATTATTAGTCTTATAAAAACAGAATATATTTTAATTTAAACATTATTTAACAAAAAACAAGCACTAATATGGTGTCACCATACAGTTTATCACACTTATTTTAGCCCAAAATGTAAGAAAACATAAACTAGGGTACCTGTTTCAACCCAAAAAATTCATATAATCAGCAATGAAGCACTTGTGGGACGTTAGACTGCTTTTACCACTCTTTTTATCCTTTATTTCATTATGGCAGTTGAATGCTAAATTGCTAGATGATGTGATATAAAATGCAAAATTTTATTTGTCTCCCTCCATATTTGTTTACAATTTACCGCGTCCTCATCGGTAATTTAAATCGCCAATATTTCTTTATGTATACCTGCATGTTTCTTTGTTGATATATATTCTTTTTTGAGAGTGAAAAGCAATATTGATATAAGACAACTGACACAAAACGAGAAATGTGCAAATGTGATAAGATAAGAGAAGTAAAGATTTATTTACTACATACATAGCAATAACACTGTAAAAGTACCTATAAAGGAATTTCATAAATAAACATTTGCCGAGTCAAAATACTACTAAACAAACAATGGGGAGTGTTCACATTATTCCTGTAAACAATTCCTGGTTTCACAATTCGTTATATTATCATTTGATTCTCGGATATAAAAAATGTTGATCGAAGGTGTAACGATATAAAGCATTCTCATTTAAATACCATTCACGGTAACAAAACTGTTTGAAAATGAAATGTAGCCATCAGTCGGGCTTGTTTATTTATTTTTTTAGTAGCGCCCATTCTCCACATAGAATTACACAACGCTTCTCATATACTTGGTAAGTAAAGTGTAAACAAGTAATTCCATTTTGATAGTTGGGATTTGAAATTATATTGATATAATACTTGAAACCGAAGACTCCAACACTTCGTAAAAGATTATTTATAATGTGAACCACGAGCACAAGACGACTTTAAAAGTGATTTTACAACACTACGAGTATGTTTGCTGATGGTGCAATAATTGGTGTATAGAATAAGTTGGATGACGGGTTTGTGAGGATCCTAGGATACAATTCTTAACTTTTAAAGGCACACAACAGACCGGTTAATCTCTTAATAAATACATTACATAGATAACAAAATAATCATTGCTAAAACACAAAAAAGATAATTCAAGATATAGAACAATACGATACAACAAATTATGCAGTAAAATCATTAATAATAATAATAATAATAATAATAATAATAATAATAATAATAATAATAATAATACTAATAGTAATAATAATAACAATAATAAGCTTACTTATTATTGTGGTACTGTTTATAGGAGCCCCTTGGTGGAGAAGAGATGCCCTGCTTTCAAAACTGAAGATCATACCGGCATACCGAAATTCGGCAAATCTTTTAGCCGAAAGAATGTAGACGGCGGTCATTCTGGGTTCACTACAGCTACTTCGGGAGTACGATTCTCGGACTCAGTAGATATTCACTCCACGGACGTGGTGAATAGCTAATGATAACCAGCAGTGCCCGACCCTGAGGATAGGAGCCAGGGAACGAGGGATAGGTCGACGGAATTTAAACGAAAAAAGAAACAAAAAAAAAGTAATATTAATAATAATAACCGATTTTTTTAGAATCCCTTTTTATTCATATGGAAAGGGTAACAAACCAAAGTGACGCCCTCAATGCTCTTTGGTTCTGTATATGTCTTAATCATTTATCCAACACATTGGATTACATACCATATAGATGTCAAATTAAAAAACAAGGCACAAATCGGCATACAATAAACCATCTACTGTACATGGAAGATATTCCCTGATATTCCATGAAGACGTATAAATGTATACGTCTGCATCGGCTCAAAAGCAACGATTACTTAAAATAACTGAAATAGTTTTCAAAGATATAAATATGGATTAATAATGTAAAATATTACATATAGAACGTGGAAAGTGGAGAAAGAAACTATAAAATAATACTCTGAATATCGTAAAATTACAACAAATGAAGGAACGCATGAACAATATAAATACTTAGAAATAAATACAATTCAAGGAATACACCATTCAAAAATTAAATGAGATCTACAGCAACTATCAGAAGGAGCGACTGAAACTACCGCTTAAATCAAAATCATTCTAGAAACCTCTTTAAAGTCATTCATACATTTGCGGTTCCCATATTCATTAAGTGTGATAGACTCATTTAGACCAGCAGCGCATATAGAAAACATGCATATACTAACAAGAACACAATTAACACAGAATAGAATGCAGCATCCAAATTCATGTAAGGAGAGAATAAATATAAACAGAAAAGAAAGGAAATGGGTGAAGGGGATGATGGAATGATTACATTCTAAATGAATAAATTCATCAAAGCATACTTCAAAAACAAAGACCATTCATTACATAGGGCAATAGAAGAAATTTATTACGTTTCACACCCTTAAACTTATCAGTGCAAGAAGCAGAATTTGAAACTGTAATTTTCTTTGAATATTCTATGTCGCTACATCTTTCATCGAGACCAACCACCAAATGCTGACCGGTTTCGCGCTTATTATGCTCTCGTCAGAGTGCCATAGGAAGTGGAATCGATGAATGATGTTGTGACAGGATGACCTAGAGGATTAGTAGTGGTGAGAAACACACCGTGCCCTTTTTGGGTTTTTGCTACTATCCATCTGAAAATTATTGACAAATTATAAAGACCCAAAGAGGGCACTACGGTGATGTTTTTCATCATTACTAACATGTACGAGTATAAATATTGTTTCCGCGTGTGATAACTTTACATTTCTGAAACATTTCTACTAACATATTTTTTTTGAATGTCAGTGCTCTGTATTTGCGAAGGATACATTTTACGGTATATTTGTATAATTTTTATTTTCATAAAAAGGGAAAATCACCCGTAAAAAATATTTAAGACTTCTGGAAGAATCATTTAGAGTAAGTGGTAACTTAAAAGTAAATATTTTATACAAATCAAGAATTTGTGCCATATATACCTAGTACCCTAATAGAAACAATAGTGTTTTCCAGATGAGTATCATCCTAATGTTCTTTCTTTACTAGACTATACTGAAGAGGCGCAAAGCCCCCGAAACAGCGATAACTGAATACATATCCTTTGTTTTAATATTTTTCTCAAAATCCCATCGCGTTTAAGTATTTAACTAAACTTATTAAACTGTGATATAGACAAAGGTATACTTTTTATATCAATGTTACAAAATATCACTATTCGCCAATATAAATTTTTTTTTAGGTAATATTTATCCACGAATATCACTTACTGGTTAATGCTGTTTTAACTTCTCAATTTAATTTAAACACTAGGTACAGAATTGTTTTATAGTATAAATTTATTAAAAGAAATTCTTGACGTTTTTATTATTTGCTCTGACATGGTTGACAAAAATTTTTAATTACAAACTGCTGGACACGCTTCAAGGATTGTGTAACTGCAACACTAGCTTCTCCTTAAATTTAATTAAAAGTGATTGTTACTTTTCACAGTTGCATTTCAACCAACAATAAAACAATGCTTATTGCACTTCACAGAATTAAAAATTTTCAAAATAAACGTAGCTAGGGGTACACAATTTTTGTTTTGTTCCATGATTTCGCTCCGCTTTAATCATTTAAAAGCTTTTTTCAAAACGTCGCGAATTGTTGAACAGCAGTCACAAACACTCCTGATTTAATTACTTTCTTTCTGTCGAGTTATACACCGAAAGAAATGTTTATTTTCAAATAAAATTTGTTTTTAATGGCTCCTCTATCACTACTGGATTTGTTCTTCATTGCATTATTAAACATAGAGCAATCTGTAAAGTATATACTTAATTATGAAATAATTTAATTGAAACATAATCCACTTTGTCCACAGTCCCGCAATTTTATTTTTTCAATAACTTTTTCAATAATTATTTCCTGTTCTATTGGGTCATTTTAAAGAGAAGTTTTTTTCCAACATTTTTAATAAATTAAGCTACCTACCAATAATTCAAAATTTATTGTGCAAATTTTTCCTAATTTAACCATGGTTGTATATTTCTTTTTTTGATATCATAATACGACTCATCCATATCTTGAAGATATGATATAATAAGAAATTGTTGGTGATTAGTACGTACTTTGTAGCTATAAAATTAACAAGCTATTTAAACAGAGGCAATTAATTAAATATTAATTAAAAATCATTACTACACTTTCCTAGTTTCATAAAAAAACATAAAAACGTTTAATTAATTGTGACCATTATAACATGAAGCCTATAATGACCACAATAAAGGAAACCGTTGGGGAAACTTATAATTAACATTAAGGCCATGAGAAAAGCTAGTCAGAACACTTCTTAGATGGCAGCACAATGCCTTTTCCTTTATTTCGTCTTCGAATATGAGAGTAGGATTTTGGCAACACCTTCACATGTATTTGAAAACAGAACTGTCCATCTAACTTTCAGTCAGTAGAATTTAACATAATAAATTTCCACCAGTAGATGGCTCATCTATTGCTCGTAAATTTTAACACCGGTCAGCCAAAAATTGTTTTCACTCATGATCTCCCTAGTGATTGGAAATTTTTTGAGTGGGTCAATTTTCTTAAAAAATTGAGGCACGAATAAAATTTCCCGGTTATTAATTCAATTTTTTTCAAGTTAATTTACTCTTAAGGAAATGTTCCTAGTTATATATTTTTTCGTTACTGTATTTAAAATTATAACTGTGATTAAAATAACCACTGTAATGTTGCAATATATTAATAAAACCCCTTTCCGGATAAGAGTTTCAATTTTAATTAATTTAATTTAATTAATTTTTCCCTTAAAAATAGAAAAATTTTATTTCATTAAGGCTTTTTTTGGTGGATGTGAGTAGTAAATCACTAAACAAATTTGTACACTGAAATTCCCCCTGCAGTGAAAAATCCCCGAAATTCCCCAAAAATTTCCTGAAATACCCTCAAACGTTTGAAATTCGCAATTCCCCGAAATTCTCCAAAATACCCCACAATTCCCTATAGCGATTTGAAATTCCGAAGAAAATAGGTACCTACTCATTATTATGTGCTACTGAAAGACAGACACAAATCAAGTTTTTGTAATATTTATTTATGCCATATTAAAAACAAATAAAACTCACATATAGCATAGTATATTTATTTATACTATGCATATACCAACAACAACGTTCTTTGGTAAAAAATAAAACTAAACTAAGGTAAAAATCTGGTCGGACCTCAGGTATAACAAAATATATATAAAATACCCTGAAATACCCTGCAATTCCTTGAAATTCCCCAAAATTCCTCAACCCTTCTCGAAATTCCATCTGCTTGTACACTAAAACACCCCCAGTTATTCGCCCCTCCGGAGCATGTTTTTAAACTGTTGTACAATGTTTTGCAAAAATCCAGTGCTTTTAGGTACTTGCTATTGAGTTTACTTATACATATAGTTTAAAACTAATTTGACACAGACAAATCGACTGCAAGTCACTAAAAACACTTATTCGCAAAAAAATTTATACAGTTCAAAATTTCCTTCCAGAAATCATCCTATAAAGTAAGAAGCGTGGTATTATGAATTTTAATCCACTAGTGTATTAGAAGGCCTCTAGTCCACGGAAAACAGACGTATTATAAACCTTCCTAATATGGTGGTCGTAACATTTAAATATGATTATTTAAAGTAAAAAGATGTACGATAGAGAGTTCTGATGCATTTTACTACCAACCCAATTCAAAATATTTGCGCCACTGAAGTGTAAAATTTTGTTAAATTAATTCCATATTATTCAACACGTCGTAGATATACCTCATACAGGTTCAAGTTAGGTCAATCTCCCACTAAAAAAATTATGCTGATAAAGCAATTATATCATTCATATTATATTAAAGAGGATGGCAAAATACTGCTTTCTAAAATGCAAAGAAACGTTCTTTATTCCTTGAAGCGGAATGGTATGCTCCTCATCAGGTCCTGCAATCTCACCTTAATTTAACGAAATCTACATCTAACAGAGTTTCAGAGCCCGCCTTTGCCGAGAAGAGAATTTGATGAATAACTCATATAAGCCGCTCCAGTTTTTCAGATAGGAAGAACGTCATAAACTTACTCTAGCTAGATTTATTTCCTTCTGAAATTAAATCTGGTTTCTAACAATCCCTTAAAAGTTATTAGCATTATCTTTATTACTTCCTGGGACGTAAACCAGAACACATAATCTCAGCATTACTTCAAGTTAGTACACACAACTGTAACATTACGTTTATTACTAGAGTTAATGAACTGCACTCTAATTAATTTTGTGATTAAATTTTGTTAAGCGTTCACTTAGGCAGAGCAGAAAATTTAAGCTTCACTTCTTAGGGCAGCACATATTTTGTTGAAAGTTTGCTGTTACGGAATTCTACAAAACAAGAAGTTATGTTCTCTTTTGCGATGTAGGAGGTAAATTAAAATACTGTTGTATCCTACATAATTATTATAATTACATCGCATATGCTGTGTGTAGTCGTATATTCTTGAAGTAAACGTGATTATATCTACTACTTAGGTATACTAAAAATGATTTTGCATAGACGACTATTCGTACTTCGCAAGATCAGATCGAGATCTATTTTTGATGAGAATCAATTATAGAAGAATTGTGCTTAAGAATAATGGTTTTCCCAGTTTTATATATAAAAAAAAACATTATATCTAAAAAGTTATTAAGGTTTGACAACATAAAATTAAAAACTTCTAAAGTAAATTAAGTTATTGGAATATGTTTAAATATACAGGGTTATTCAGAACTTATCTCTAAAACTTTGAGGATATGTGCATCCTTAAGTAAGAAATCGATATCACCAAGAAAATTTATAATAAAAATCTTTGGATTTCCCGTAAACAATGTTAAAAGTTATACCATTATAAAGGACTACGTAGATGGGCAACTGTACTTCAACGACATCTGATATACCACATTCCTACAAAAAAAGTAAACATGTTTTTGTATCTGGAACGCCTGGTCAAAACCGAGCGAATAGAGTTGGAGTGGGGATAATATCTCTATTCTCTATCTGTGTCGTTATCTCAGTGCCGGTGGTAAAGAAGTCAGTACTGTTGTTTGTTGTTTTATTTATCGTAGGAGTGTTAAACTTTAAAATTTTCAAAATGACTCATGTGTACAGTAATGCTGAGTTAATGGACATGATTCTTATTTATGGTGAAGTTGGACATAATGCAGTGGTACAACGTGGCTTCGCGCTTGTATGCGGATCTATTTCCCAATCGACACACGCCAAATTATGCAACTTTTACGGCAGTGGTACAACGTGGCCGTGATACTGGTAATTTACGTGCAAATCGTGGACGAGATGGTGGCCCGAGACGACCACAACGTATTTTAGCAGCTGAAGAACAAGTGTTGAATCTAGTCCATGAAAATCCGCGAATAAGTACAAGTCAGATCGCTAGGCAGGTGCCTGGGGTATCCCAATCAACGGTGTGGCGCTTACTACACGAAGCTCAGTTTTATCCATATCATATCCAGCTTGTTCACCCACTGTTACCAGTGGATTATCAATTACGAGACGAGTTAGGTTTTGTGAGTGACTGTTGCAGCAAAATACTGAAAATCCCCAATTTACTTAATAATTTGCGTTTACAAGATCAGCAACCAGAAGGAACATTCGCTTTAGTGTCGCGGGACAAAATTTCGAACAGCTTTTGTAACAAGGTATGTGCAAATTTTTTATAAATTTCATGTTTCTAATACCTAGTAATCAAGTAGCGCAATTTTTCAAGATTAGTGTAACAAAATTTTATTCATTTTAAAGACACGTCACTTTGGTCACATCTATCTATCTTTCAGTTTATTTTAGTAATGTGAAGTAAAAACGCTGCAAATCTTTTTTGCGCCGGGTGTCGGTATACTATCAGAACTTCCGAAGTTTTTTTCGTGCTATATGTGACATCGCCAGTTTGCATTGTCAGTCCCAAGGTCACTCCATTACAGTGGACCAGTATCCAGCGGCGTGCAATTAAAAATTTTTAAATAGTTTTCAGAACACGCCAAAAAAATTTTGTTTTGCACTATCACATTTATATGTTGAACATCCCCAAATTTTATTATGAATAAGTTCTGAATAACCCTGTATATGCTACCCTATTTATTATACAAATTATATTTTTCACTTCGAAGTCAATGGATTCAAAAGACTGAATACGTTAATTATCTGGTATTTCATTAGTTATTCCAAAAGAGAAGTAATATTTTAAAATTGTGTACTTTTTTAAGGCCAATACTGGAAATATAATTATTATTGATTCGTTAGGGGAAATAGAGGGGATTTTAGTAATTACTGAGTATACTGCTAAATGATATCAATCAATCTGAGTTATTTATTATTAATAACATTCAATACTAACGGAATAACTTTGGAAGTCCTCTAATGGAGACAAGCATTGAAAATGTTTAGTAACGATTATTATCCAGGTTTGCTCCTGAATGTGTCTTTAACTAGTACTTTGACATAATTATACATCTTCACATTTTAAATTACTGAATATTCTAATGAACATTGGAAAGATAAATAGTTTTAATGCCTAATATCTCATAGACGATTATCGATTTAGAAGGTATTGCAACTTGCTATTTTAAATCTTGCAGTTTAATAATATATTTACTAGTATTTTAACTAAATATTTATTAAAAATATTAATCTTTTGCTATTCTTCAAAAGTAAACAAAATGAAGTATACTTTAAGAAATCCTTATAGTGAAGATACTGAGTCTAGATTCTGTAGTTCGAAGAAACTTGAATGGGTTGGTTAGTGAAACCTGCGTCGAGAGATGTACATATCCTTTGGTATATAGGTGGCGGCTTTTTTGACAAACTCACTGTAGGTATATATTATGAGAGAAAATGATGAACTGATGAAATGATTATAGAGAAAACCGAAACGCTTCATGAGTTTTAATTGTGTTATTATTATATTTGATTAATTGTGATATTACTACATTGTGATCTAGATGCAAAGTAAGTAGAAAGTTTTTGTTTATAATGGAATTGCTTTCGACATGTCAGTGAATTACTTCAATTTGCAAATAAATTATAAGATAAATTGCTATAAAATATTAATTTTACATATATCTAGGGTAGAGTAGAGGATACAAAAGATATTTTTAGAATTATAGAAGCTCTATTGTTCCTTGCCAAAATTTTGAACTTGAATAAATTTTATTACCTACTGAACTATTGCTCTCAATGAAATATACATTATTTAATATTATTATTAATAAGGTTAATTTATTTTTTGCCTCATGTCAACATTGTTATTAACAGATTTATTGTTTAATATGTCAATAATAAATTCGTTATCTTTCACATGTTTCAAAAACGTAGTGTCCTCATATCGGACTTCCGTAGGTGATGCAGTCCATAATAAGAAAGAAAAAACACTTTTCGTAGATGAAGATAAATGGATTGCTCCTTACAATCATTATAAAACAGCTGTATATCTCTTTAGTCCCTAATAATAAATTTAACAAGACAAAGTTTGATTGATTATCTGTATTGAAGTAAACCAATAATGGTTAAACTGTTAAAACTGCTTCTGAATTTGTATTAGTGGTTTATACCTAGTAATAAATCATAAACTGGGGCCTACTACCTGCATAAAAATAAAGGTTCTTGTCAGAATAGTCATAATGATGCTGGTACCATGTCAGATTAAAGAGAATTGAGAAGAGTACACACATGTAGGTAAAATTAATGAACAGGTAATTTCGTGTAATGTTATTTACCTATACGAATGGAAGCAAATGAGTATATTCATTTAGCTTAATAATTAACTAATTGTTCAAAAGATTAATATTTTTTTTCTAAATTTCATTGTTTAAAATTTTCTTAATACTACCATAAGCTTTTTTATGAAGTGTGTCACATCTATGAGTATCTCTAAAGAAGGGGAAGTCATTTGCTCAGAATTTTTGCTACTAAAAAAGATAGTTTTACAATAGTCTATTCTTGCATCATTATTATTTAGAATGTACGTAGTCTGGCATTGACAAATAATCTAAAATACAAAATTATATCAGTATGCTTGTGTCAATTTTCCTCGATTCACAGTTATAGTCTTCATTACTTTCCATTTTGGCGTATAATCCCAAAGGAAAATTAAAGAAAATTTGGATAAATTATATAACAGAGTCATTATTAAACAAAAATCTAAAATCATTCCTACAATAATTGGGTATTAAAGGCCCAATACCAAAATACAATTATAAAATCAACTATCTGGGAATACTGATTCGCCTAGATTTTTCTCAGATAGGCACTAATAAGACTAAAATATCACATAATTGCCTGAAGCTGGAGTTTTTAGAAAAAGTACGTTTCTTCATATGTCAAGTATCATGTTTCAAGGATCATCACTCTATTCTTTGTTTTTTTTTTTACAATAATACAAATTATTACTAATTCAGGGACAACAAGCTTTTAAGTATTATAAAGATATTCTTCTGTTAACAGTTGTTGTTCAATACTATGACACTATTAAATGGTGTTTTTGTTCTAGCAAATTTATTATCATCGGAATATCTTTCTGTAAACTGGGAATTAAATCATATTCTTCTAGGATAAATAACTGCTTAAACAGCAGGTCATTTCGATTAGATGCTACCAGAAGAAAACCTTAAAAAAAGCATAAAGGCTTGTCCATCATTTACTCACAGACAAATAAGTAATCTTTTTTGTGATTTAGTACTAATTTCAGAAAATTTACATTACTGTAGTAGGTACTTATTTGATTGATATAAAAAAAAAACATTTTCGTTACCTACTCCAAATTTAAGATGCCACGGAAATCTCATGCGAAGACCAAATGCGAAGACCAAATGAAAATGGAAGACTAAACGAGATGCTTGTATAATAAAACAGAGATGTAAGTACTACATATATTGTTGTTAGTAAGAGAGGAATATCAGTTCCGTATAAAATAAAATAATCAGGGGAAATTAACAATCAGAGAGAAAATGAAATAAGTGTAACCTTGTATAAAGCGTGTGCAACAGTTTGGGCATAGTAGAAATTTACACACAACGCACTACTCACAATACAACACCAATGTGCTTGCTCTGTCTCTGTCAGATACCTATATTATTGTCCTGATACTTATTGGCTACTACTGATTTAACTTAATTCCTGGATCATTGATATCCACGTCTGAATACCTATTATGGCTGAGGAAATTAACAATTTGGCTGTTTATATTTATAACTACAAATGTTAAAACTCTATTTTTATTAATAGCTATTTTATACACAGTGGGTGTATTTTAAAATTTTTCAGTATACTCGTATTTCAGAAGCACTTAGTGCCGATGAATTTTTGTCAAAACGCCATATTTTATCAAATTGAATCAACGCGGAAGGGAGGTGCAAATAGTATAGTCAATAATGTATAGTAAATAACAATTCATTTTTTTTGTAATAATAACATTTGGAGCAATAGGAAATATATTTTGGAGCAATAGGAATAACATTTTTATAATAGTTGGGAAGCATCTATCAGTTTTGACTGTACGCTAGAAGTATCACTCATAAAAAACCTCTAGGCGTCCTCAACTTTTACGAATAGTCATCCTTATGAAGATTAATTATTTTTATTCATTGTTATAAGGAAATCACGATTTGTCAAATGCTCTGTTACAATGGACCGACAATAAAACGTGAGAAATAGTCCCGACAGAGGAACGGCACAGCCAATGGACTATTCTTACAAAGCATGAATAATTTGACACAGATACATGATGTACAATTTATTTCTGGTTCAGCTATAAATTGATGCAAATATTTTAAATATTTTAAATCTAGGAATACGAATATTAGATGTCACACATCGACGAAGTGGTAACCATGATGTATACTCGTAATATGTTTACGGTGCATCTGAAAAATTTACGTCATCTGTAAATGTTATCTCTGATAATCAATTACACAGAGATTTTTAAATAAAGAGTACAACTACAGTATCGTCGAAGACTTGCAAAGTAATGTTTTCACAATAAAACATTACATTGGAAATTGTTTATCAAATGAGCGGTAAGTGATTTATTACTATGCCACTATTAGTTTATTTTTTTTTTCGGTCAGTTTGTAGTTGAGCACTGTGAGATATTTAAATAATATAATTAAAAAATTAGTCAACTATCATTTCGCGGGTTTTCTCTTTCAGACCCATGCTCTGTTCACTTATAAATATTTTATTTAGAACATGAATACCGAAAATAAAGTATACCACCCCTCTCCGACTCCATCTGAGGGAGGAAATTTATGTGATTCAGATAAGGGGGTAGGTATATTATTATTATTATTATTATTATTATTATTATTATTATTATTATTATTATTATTATTATTATTATTATTATTATTATTATTATTATTATTATGGGAACACAACTGGAACAGCACCAAAAGCTGTACTTTCTTTGCGAACCAATTTATTTTCTGCTCTAAGTTGTCAGTTTATCTGTTTTACCCCTCCCCCTTTTGCATAGGTTTAGTTATGGTTATTATACTATGGTAGTTTAAATTGTTACCCCGACGTTGAATGTTTCTCAAAAAAAATAGGAAATTTATGTTAAGTCAAATGTGCGTAGTCCAATATCTCATTATTATAATTTTCCTCAGCAGAGTGACACCAAATATAAAATAACGTAATTTTCATGTACTCAAGGTATGCTTGAATGTGACATTATTAGTATTAGTAGTGATCAGAAACACACCATAGTGCCCTCTTTGGGTTTTTGCTACTATCATTGACATTATTAGTATTAGTTGTGATGAGAAACACACCATAGTGCCCTCTTTGGGTTTTTGCTACTATATGTCTGATACTTATTGTCAAATTGACAGACAGATTGCGACCTGCTTTTCTGTAGTTCCTATTTCAGCAGTGACCTCTATTGACTTTGTGGAAGACAATCCCACTTTTTTATTTGAAGGAGATGCCGAAAACAACTATTCCACGGCAATGTGCCCCGACTGACTTTGCGTTACTCAGTCATTTTCATCACTACTAACATTAACAATTCCCCTTAGGCAAACATGTTGCAACATAATTCATCGATTTCACTGGCTATAGCACTCTAGCGAACGCATAATAAGCGCGAGACCGGTTAGTGTCTGGTGGTTGGTCTCGACGAAGAATGTGGTGACGTCGATGGAGATGCCTGAGTAAAGCAATACCCGAGGATTAGTTGTTTTTGGCCTGTCCTTCAAATATTATATCTAGTATTTTAACTCAAATCTGGTTTAGTTTTTGCTTCAGAGTCCAGATAGGTAGTTTCTACGATCCCGATCTTTTCTCAGTTAAATAACGAAAAATTCTGTAACATATAAGCAATACTATTCTTTTATCGGTAATATAAATGACTCTTCTGGTAGTACCCATTTGAAGCATAAAAAATACACTTTACCTGTTTTTTCACACATTCCAAGATAATTCGACAGATGTAAGAGACCTGTATTAAAACCTCTTTCATTCTAAATATTTCAGATAGCTATCCGAAAGGAACTCTGTTATAGTACCCCCACTATCTATTTTTCAAACACATTACCTGAACCGATTCTAGGAATACGAAATTGGTTCTAATGGAACCCGATCTAGCTCATCACTTCATTAAATTTAATGAATACACTTATTTATTTGCAGTGGTTTGCTTTTTAATGGTAATAATCTATAATCTATTGACTAATAACATTTATCACTATAACAAGTTAGTGCAGCAAATGAATGTTTGTATTTGTAAACGAAGTAATGAATTATTTATGCGGTGAGGTCATGGGTCAGACGCAGACCATATTGGGAATACATTATTATCTATAGCAGTAGTTAAAGTGTTGTTAACCAGATTGTAGCCTGTTGAGATATTTTTTATTATACACTCAATAACTATTTCTATTAATGATTTGCAAGGCGCCAGTTTAAACTAATTATTGGGTAAAATATTTACGGCTTTAAAACATTTCTTAAACTTTATACAATGCAAACTTTTCTCTTCCATAAATGGAACTTGTACTTTGTTGCGAAGATATAGGGCGAAAAAAATTTCCAACAAATAAAATTTTGGTATTTTTCACATTATTAATGTAGGTGAAATAAATGTATGGCGTACTAGACGTATCAAGTAAAAGACATGTAAGAAAAAGGAGTTGTTTTTTCTTACCAACATCCCGTGATACTTCGGAGTGATTATTTTGTATGTTTTTGTATGTGGTGTTTTTGTAGTTTGTATGTGTCGCATTTGTTAAGATTGATTGACGTTTGGCTAGTTGACGTGTAAACTGTTGTTAATGAAGTCCTCTATCATTGCTCGCTATACGAATGCCGAGATGGCTGATATGCATTTTATTTATGGACTTGCTGATGGCAATGCATTAGAAGCTAGGCGACTGTACACTGAGCGATTTCCTAACCACATTGCTCCCGATAGAAAAATCTTTCAAAGTATTCATCAACGTCTTCGAGAAACGGGAACATTGAAGCGAAGTGGAGGACCAGGAAGGCCAAGGACTGTAAGGACGGTAGACGTAGAAGAAAATGTGCTGGACATGACAGAAGCAGATCTAGGTACTTCTACGCGAAGAATTGCAAATACTTTGAATGTAAGTAATTGGACTGTTTGAAAAATTCTGAGAGATAATTTATTGTACCCATACCACATTCAACGCGTTCAGGCACATCTTCCTGCGGATTTTGCTCCACGTATTGCATTTTGTCAATGGCTTTTGCACACATTGGTTGAAATCCCTCAACTACTTACGCTGATTCTTTTTATCGATGAAGCCAATTTCTCGCGAAATGCAATAAGGAATTTCCACAATAACCATGTGTGGGACGACGAAAATCCGCATGAGACTTGTGAATATCGGTTTCAACATCAGTTCTCGTTGAACGTTTGGGTAGGAATTGTGGGTGACTGGCTAATTGGACTGGTATTTCTACCAGGAAGACTTACCGGCGAAGTATACCGCAACTTTTTGGAACAAACGCTACATTAGTTTTTGGAGGATGCACCATTGGCTACAAGACAGGCAATGTAGTTTATGGATGATGGTGCACCACCTCATTTTAGTGTAGTTGCTCGAGAGTTTTTAACAGCAACATACGCTGGATTGATCGAGGTGGACCTCACGTATGACCTGCTCGATCCCCGGACTTAAACCCGCTGGATTATTTCCTATAGGCCATCTAAAGTCATTAGTTTATACTAGGCCAGTGGAAGATGTGGAGGATTTAAGAGATCCGATAATTGCTGGGTGTAACTCAATAAGAAACGACCCTGGTGTTTTTGAACGAGTTGGGGAGTCTATGTGGAGAAGATTGGATGGTTACATCCGAGCTGGAGGTAGCCATTTTGAACAATTCTTGTAGGTTCAGAAATGTTACATGTAATTTTTAGTAATAAATTGTTATTTGTTAATTGTAAAAATTTTTTTCACCCTATATCTTCTCAACAAAGCGCTTTTTCAAAAATCATCAAAAGATAAAATATCCTTAGAATAGTCCAAGGAATAATCTCTTGAATTTTTGCCGCACGTTTAACTAACACCCTGTATAATATACTTTATGGCCGCCTATGCATATAACTTAATGTATACATAGTAACCATTTATACTATTTCAACTGAGATAAAACTTTGTCTTCATAGAAGACATCAAGAAAAATATCATAAATACCTGTGGCTTCAGTAAATCATATTTAAAACTAAATAATTTTCTAATTAGTTATATGGCTCAATGTCTTATAAAATATTTATGTGTACTTAAGTACATTTATAAAAGCTATTATAAATTAAAAATTAAAATATTTATAAGAAGCATATATGCGCTTGTATATAATATAATATTTAGATATTCGGTTTTAGAGCCTGAAATTACATTTTTATTGCAGTGATAATGGAAGCTTAACTTGAGGGCTACTGTTCATTCCATACAATTTTATACAAAGCTTTGACTAGCGCCATAAAAGTACAGTTTTAATTATTGCTTAGCTTATCAGTTTGAATTTATGAGTCCGTGTGCTATTAAAACGACTTTGTTTTCCCTTAAAAAATCTCAGCAATCTCTATTTCTCCGTATCAAAGCCGTAAAACATAAGTATTCAGCGTGTTTGTTTACCGTTAGAGATAAATATGCTACAACTATTTATAATAAATAAACGATTTTACTGAAGGCGTCAACAATCTTGCGAAACTAGCGAGGTATCAGCGCGGCATAAATAACACGTGTCACTAACAAATCCTATCCCCAGGAATTTGACGAACTCTTTAAAAGGCAGTAAAAGCCACTTTATTGATGATGTCAGCTTTGAGAACTCAATTAAGCGGTGTTAAAAGTAGCATTTAAGTCTGTACTAAACAACTGGATTATCAACACTTGGCATTCGTTAGAAACATCAGACGTTTGAGCGAGTCAAATCGACGATTATTAATTTATTAACTTCTACAGAATGTCTGAAATCCTCAGTGGTAACGGTTATAGGAGATTATATTTTTTCTAGTTTCTTTAATCCCTAGTTTTTATGACCCTTTTAAAACTATTTTAAAGTGGTCCTATTTGACAACAGATTTGTATTTTAATTGGGTTCTCATTTAATATTCCTGTAATTTTCCCTTCTGGTCGAATTTGCTTGAATCGTCGATGACACTTGAGATAAGAAAAAATTATGTTCCTTTTAGATTCTATAAAGAAGAAAATTGAATGCATCATTCAAAAGGATAACAGTTCATCAAAAAATCATTCAGTACAGGCTGAACAAAATTTGATTACCACTACAGAGATCTCGAAAACTATTAGAGCTACAAGAACGCTTAAATCTCGAAAATAGTGCAGAATTTAATGTGGATCTACATTCCGCTGAGAAAACAACTGACTTTTGTTTCACATCGATTTTAGTTAGAAAATAAAATGAAAATCGTCATTTTTTGAAAACAGCTATAACTTTTTTATTTGTGCTCCGATCGAAAAGCTCTAAACTGTTTTGTTTCATTTTCTAAGCGCTTTACAGTGGGTTAGTTGGTTATTTTTTTTTATTTAATGGTTTCTGACAAAATAACAGTAACTTTATTTTTTCTTGTGGGTGCCATATTGGATTTTGCCATTTTTGAATTTAGCGAATTTTTCTGATTAATTTCATGTATAATAATATGCCTTACTTCAAAAGTGCGGAATAGACAGGCATGTTGTTCACTCAACATTTATTTCTGAATATTAAATTCCTTAGCAGGTCATCAAAATGGGTTTATATGACACAAAAAAATATATTGAAATAGCTGGTGCGTTTAAAAACAAAAAATAACTGCTAGTGCAGTATCATTAAAAATTTTATAAAATTTTATGTTTTTAATTATTTGTAGAAGTAATTCAAATGTAAAGTTTTAAGTTAACGCTGTTAACAAAAATCATCACTGTAAATAGGATATTTGCAACACTGACGTAGTTTTCCACGTAACACTAAAACACTATATTGCACTAGACGCGCGTTTCGCCAACTAGGAATCATCTGGAGATGATTAAAACTAAACCTATGCTAACATTGTGTCCTATTTATACCTAAACTATTTCCACGGTTCAGTGAACTGTGGTAACTGCTCAATGAACCATCGCAACTGATCAGTGAACCATCGCGACTGATCAGTGAGCCATCGCGCCTGATAAGTGAACCGCCGCGACAGATTAGTGAACCGTGATTTAGTAACTAATAAAGCTGGCTATATGGGATTGGTCCTCTGTCACCATTCATACTGTTTTTACATTTAGCAATTTCCAAACTCTCAAAAGCATCCAGCTGTCTGGAATTTGTTACATTCCTAATTAGTCTTAAATTGCTACTATCTATTCTGTGGTTGTTCACAAACGCATGTTCCTTGAATCTAGTTTGAATTGACCTTCCAGTTTGTCCAACATACTTTTGAGTACAGTCTTTCCAGCTAATTTCGTAAACCCCCTTTTCCTTCGTTTCTATTTTGTCTTTTGGTGTCATGTGGAAAACTACGTTTTATCAAATGGCCCTCTCAGATTATCAAGAAGATTCCATGTGTCACACCGAAATCACCAGTGGAGTGGTAGCAGCTTTTAGCCCTTCAAAGCATATTTAATTCGCTTTTTTTCAAAGTAGCGGCTTTAATAAACGGTTGGAAAAAGTGCTTGCGTTTAACATTTACGAAGCAACTATAGAATTGGGATAGATACATTAACTTCATAAAATAACAATAATAGAAATTAATTCTTCAATTTATTTTTAAATTGTACCACCTACACTTTTAGCACTTTAACGCACTCTAATAGTTTGCGATATCTCTTCAACCTGCATATTAACTTATAATTTTTTAATAAAATTCCCCTTGTTATATAATGTATTTGAAAGTTTCTAGTTAAATATCTGAAAACGTTACATAAGCATTTTTGGTCATGCCTTTCAGTGTCTGTTTGTTAACCTTCATCCCTCAAAAGCTTTATATATGCTTATCTAAAAGCCCTCATTAAATTTTATGGATATGTTTGACTTTACAATCTACGTTTGACTGTATGATTTCAGAACTTTTAGACCGCAGAGGCGTTTATCAACTTTTATGTGAACACGACATTTTGATTTATTTACATATCTCATTATTTCGGGTTGGGTTTGCTGGATTAGAAGAATTCCTCCCACGAATAAAGGTCGTAATCCTAGTGTATATATAGAATGCTGAAATAAAATTACTGAAATACTGAATAAATTCTGTTGAAAAATGTAGTCATGCTCTAATTACCGTTATTGACTAGATACTCTTTATTTTCTTCTTAAACTGTTCAGGACCATGGAATTCTAATGAATAATTTCGACTTTCATATTACAATTTGGTTTGGTTAATTCATATTACAATAATGTCTGTAACTTATTTGTGGTGTATTTTGACGATTCATAGTTTGTTTCTTTTGGGATTACACCACCTGTAAAATAACAAAAAGCAGAAAACCAGAAGTATACAAGTGTAGTAACAAGGCAAACTTCTAAAGTTTGCCCCAAAAAACTACTGTATAACGTGTGATAAAATAATATTTGATATATTGACTAAATTTTATCAGTGGTTTTTCAGTTTTATACAAAATTCTATAATATTACATGACATATTCTAAAATATGTCCAAATAAAATAGTTATAATAAAAAATTAAAAGAAATTGAACACTTAACTAGCTTTCTTCTAGACATTTCGAGTTGATCCTCAACTCTTCTTCTGTAGACTATTTTTATGATGAGAACTCTTTTATAAAAGGAGACGTAGTTTTTGTCAGATTGACATTTTTAATTTAAATTGTCATCACATGCACCTGATCACTATGATATTATTAATTTTCCATTGGTAACATCTTTTTGGAGTAGAGGAAGCCATGTTTGATCTATGAATATTGTTTCCGACGAAATACAATTATCACCATTAAGTTTAATGAAAGCACTTTCTTTTAATTTTCTTTTAACCGATTTTTCTTCCTTTTGTAAAACTTTAGCCTGTGTCCAATCAACTCGGTGACCGTTATCCCATACATGTTTTACTAATGTAGACTTATCAACTTGGTAATCCTTAACATAATTTTTATGTTCGCGGATCCTTATTTGTAATGGTCTAGATGTTTCACCAATATAATATACCACAATCCACAAGGAATCTGGTAAATACAATTTTTTGAATTTTGATCATTATTAATTGGTTTTGTTTTAGTAAGTATTGAGCTTAAATTATTTTTCGTTTTAAATGTCGTTCTTATGTTAAAATCATTACCAAGCCTTTTAAGTCTTTCAGAGATTTCTGCAATATAAGGAATTGTAATGGTTGTTATTGGATTTTCTCTATTTATTCTGGGAATATTATTATTTTGCCTATTTTCAATTTTTATAAATGTTTCCTCAACAAAATCATTAGGATAATTATTTTTCTCTAAGATATTCTTAATAACGGCTTTTTCTTTACTGAAAATATCTGAGGTTGATGATATTAATTTTGCTCTGTCATATAAACATTTAACTATACCTCTTTTGATACTTATGTGATGATTAGAATTACAATTTAGATATCTATTTGTATTGGTCTTTTTTCTATATAAATATTAGTTTCAAAATTTAATTGTGATTTAGTTATTAATACGTCTAAAAATGGTAGTTTATTATCATTTTCAATTTCTATTGTAAATTTTATCGTTGTTTCTTTGCTGTTAAGAAAATTTAGAAAATCATTTAAACTATCATGGCTATGGGGCCATATTGAAAATATGTCATCTACATATATCCACCATACTTTTGGTTTATTAACATAATTTTTAACATAAGTTTCTTCAAAATATTCCATAAAAATATTACTCATTATTGGAGATAGTGATGATCCCATAGCCATTCCAAAATCTTGTTGAAAAAAATCATTTTGTAGTTGAAAATAGGTAGTTTTTATGCAAGTGTTAGTAATTCCATAATAGTACTTATGTTTAGTTTGGTCCTATTCTTTAAAGTATTATCATTTTCTAATCTTTCTTTAACAATAGATAGTGTTTTATCAACAGGAACATTTGTAAATAAACTGACTACATCGAAGCTTACTAATAAATCATTAGAATCAAGTTGCATAGTTTTTAGTTTTTCTAGAAAATGAGGTGTATTTTTTATAAATGAGTCTGTGTTATCTGATAAAGGATTTAAAATATTTAGTAGAAATTTTGCAAGGTTTTGGCTTGGAGAACCAATAGAGCTAACTATAGGTCTAAGTGGATTGTTAGGTTTGTGAATTTTAGGTAATCCATAAAAATGTGGAGGTTTACTATTATGTGGTGTAAGTAGTTTCCTTTCTCTGTCAGTAAAATTGTGATTATGTTTAAAAAGTGTTTTATATATTTTAGTTTCAATTGATTTCGTTGGGTCTTTGTTTAATTTTGGGGCAAACTTTAGAAGTTTGCCTTGTTACTACACTTTGAATATTTAATTTGTATACTTCTGGTTTTCTGCTTTTTGTTATTTTACAGGTGGTGTAATCCCAAAAGAAACAAACTATGAATCGTTATATTACAATTTTTCATTAATCTTAATAGGAGTCAGTATGTGCAGCATAGTATTAGGTTGATTGATATTTTGGCAAATTCCAGCATGCCGCAGGGATCCATGCTAAGTCCACGTATATTTTCACTGTTTATAAATGATACTATTACACATATTGACGTTGAAAGAATCTTGGCTACTAATGACCTAAATATATACTGTGAGTGTACTTGAAAATTAATAAAGCTTGACTGTTACAAACATCAACACTGCCTAGTAGAAATCAATACTTGCATGCTTATGTATTTTGTAATATAAAAAGTGCAAACCGTGTTATTTAAAAAAAAAATGATACTGTTAGACAAGGATGCGAATACTCTCCAAAATGTGCAATTTACAAATGTGAAAAATGTGTAATTTAACTATAAGCCAAACCTCAATGGAAAGATTAGAGTGGTAAAATCAGCCGTGAAAAGCTCAAACTGTAAGCGCAGTATATGTTGTCTGCCAATCACTGTCAAATTGACAGACAGATAACGACCTGCGTTTCCACAGGCTGTTTTCGGCATCCCCTTCAAATGAATAACTTCTCGTAATAGTATGAAACCATATCTACACAACAGATACCTACAATTTAAAACATTCAATGACAAGATTCATGGCACCCTCATAACATTTTTTTGTTAAACATGTGTTTTGTGAAATTGTGTATACATTTTTGCATTGACTATACCCAAATAGGCATTTTAAATATACTTTATATGTAATGCTTATAGGAGATAACATTAATCTGTTATTTTTCTACTAAAATTACTTCTTGTTTTTAAGTATATTAATTTTCATATAATCAGTGGTGGAGGTCGAAATAATTTACTTAGATTCTCTGCGATATATTTTATGTATAGTAATAATTGTACAACCTATTGCAGGTTGGCCATAGTACTTTTTACTCAATGTATCATGTTTTGGATTAACCCTTTAAGGGAAGATAGTACATCATTTTTGAAATCATGATTAAGTAATTGTTGATGTTTGTTTTGAATTGTCAGTGTAATATTTAGATATTATACTATC
Organism: Pogonocherus hispidulus; assembly: GCA_963924545.1. Lineage (NCBI taxonomy): Eukaryota > Metazoa > Arthropoda > Insecta > Coleoptera > Cerambycidae > Pogonocherus > Pogonocherus hispidulus. The sequence continues at coordinate 53,608,016 of OZ004695.1, forward strand.
TTTTTACTTCTTACTACCATGATATAGATACTTTAGTATGTATTATTTTCGTATGCTAAGATCCAGAACCATTTTATTTATTTACAGGATGGACAACTTTTATAATAGACGTTAAATTATCAATTATTTCCTTTTTATTAGAAGGTAACTTAACTGATTTTTCTGTGTCATAATTTTTTCATTTGACAACTTATGGTTTTATAATTTTTAGTGTTTCCTACAAAGAAATCTTTGTTAACTAATTGTTAAGGAAATAACTAATACTAAACTCTATTTGCAGTAAGATATTGAAAACAGACTAATGTTCACAGTTTATATATTTGTATTAATAATACAATAATTAAATAAAAATTAATAAAAGAAGAAGAAGAATATTTTTAGACAGTATAAAATCCTTACTTTGCCTTGCATATACATTTTTGAGATGTGTTTGTATGTTTACAAAAATCAAAATAAATTTATTTTAAATAAAGATCGTCATAAAATCAATACAAGACAGGGACATGATTTCCATGTGCCTTTTGCGAGGTTAAAATTGAGCTGCATTTCTCCTCATTATGGGGGGCATAGAATGTTTAATCATTTGCCTGATGATATAAAGCGTGTATCAAGTGAACGTTTGTTTAAAATTAAATTGAAACAATATTTAGTAGATAAATGTTACTATTCTGTGTCTGATTATTATTTTTCTGTTTCTGTGACTTAGTTTGTAAGTTTGTAATTTGACTATTCCTATACATTATTGTCTAAAGGGAAAATAAATTATTATTATTATTATTAAAACTCTTTCAACCACTAAGAATTTTCCGTCCTCCAAAATTACATATACCTACATTCATCTCATTCACCAGGTATATCGTGTTGATGTTTGTAAGAAAAATCACAACACAAAATCGTTAATATTAAGCATTCTTCTGAAAGCCGTGGCTTAAATCCTTGGGGGTCCACGGCCCTTGAGCCATCGGGGGCGTTTCAATGCCTTTGATTCCAGTGAATAGTGGGCAAATGCGGCCAGAAAAAGGCCAGTCACCGACTCTGGCAGGTTTATTTCTGAAAGAATATGCCCTTTGTTGTGTAACTGTGAGACCTCGGCATTAGGGCACGGAAGGTAAGCGAGCTAGAGGCACGCTGCCTCGTTTCATTGCAGTAACATTGGGAGGGCCCATTTTTATTACTAACCTAATCAAAATTACTGATTATAGAAGTAAGAAGACCACGAACAATATCAGAAATAAGGGGTGTTTAAAACCCCTGTTGATAATTTATAATACTTTGTCGATATATATTTTAAAAATGAAGGAAGTTTGTTAACTTTATGATTTCGAAAAAGGTAACTTTCATGCAAGTCGCAAACGACATTTTTTGTTTTTCAAGGAGGAATTTTGAAACATTAGGATGATCGTTGAATTCAGTATTTTAGATGAACAATTCAGGGTATTCAGTTAAGAAAAACTAAGGAAATAGCCGTGAGGAAAAAATATTGATGTTCGCACACACATTTCAAATCGTAGAGATAAATATTTTGGTAGATTTAAAGGTACAAAATCATGTAACATTCTGTTACATGATTTTGAAAATTTATCTTGTTGCGTGAGGTAAGGTACCTACTATTAAAAAAATTACTTGTATAAAACCTTTATATCAATTTATTGATCAGATTGTTTTATTGACAAATGTTAAAGAGCTACGTTGTACAAATTTTTTATTGTATTTAGAGTAATATTCAGATTTTAAGTAATATAATCTTTATGACAAGATTGAAGCCAGTCATGATTTTATACTGTAGCCCATGAAAAATACTGTTATCTTTCAGAGTTGTAAATTGATCTAAAGTTGTGGGTAGTAGTTACGAAATGTATTTTTCCTACCAACTAACTAAATAAAGTATAATAAAGGATTCGATTCGAATTGGTTTATTTCAAAAGAGTGGCACGATTGTGCCACTCTGTGGATGTCTGTGCCTGTGTTGTGGGCACAGACATGCGAATATACACATATTCCAATTAAAAAAAAATATATAAAATAAAATAAATATTAAATTCAAAGAGAAAACACAAAATCTGTATACCCACTGTGATAGCTAACAGCATTGAATCAAACCAAGCTCCGAAGGAGATAGGAAAAGACATTAGGACTTGTAATTGTAAAGTCACGTTTGCAATTTGTTTCGTCTTTGCACTGCGATTATATTTAAATGATTTTTACTTTTTGTAAGGGGAAAGGATGCTTAAATTAAATGACATTTTTGTTTTTTCTAAAATTCTTTCAGATTCCTATTCTTATTTTCAAATCAGCATTTTGCGAGCATATTTTATATGATAATAGAAAATGGGTTCATTTTTTAAATCAATATAATCTCAGAAAGAAGTTCAAGTGAACAATATTACAATTTCTGATGGATTTAAATTCTCATCTTATGATGTACGTATTAAAGTGTAAGTAATTTGGTGTAAGAAAAGCAATTAAGTATCAAAGCGATATTGACCTTATTTATGTACAACGAAGGTGTGTGTTCCAATATCTGTTTTCTAATATTCTATCTATAGCAAATTTATACAGGTATACGAAATTATAATAGGTACATAATATATTCAACGTAGGTACGAATATAATAGATATAAATTAAAATATATATTCCATAGATTATTTATCTTACTTGTTTTATATCGGGAAATATCCATAACGATGTTATATTTTTATCTCAAAATATTATTTTTTCCGCAGAAAGTATATTTTGTTAAACGTTTTTTTTTCATAATTTCTTTCAGTGTTGTTGAAAAACATCATGATAGATACCACTATAATATCCATTTATGTAATAATTAAAAATTCGTTAATTATTATTTTTTTTATTATTTATTTAATTATAAATTTTTATTTGGTGAAGAAAATTACCACTTATTTATTTGCTATTCGGAAAATATAACCATTCCCCTGAAATATAATGCATTTATTTTCTTTATTAATAATTGAATAGCAACTAGCTTTAAAATTGAAAATGTTAATAAAGGCATCAATGCATAAAAGCGACTACTACATGATATTAATATATAGGTATTCAAACTTAATTAGATTGTAAACTAAATGAATAACACAAAACTTTTATCCTAGATTTAGACATCCGTAATTCAAAAATGGATAGGCATCTACTAAATTTCAGTTATCGACGGTTATCTATGTTCTTATGACAATATATTATATTTAAGCTGAATACATTTAGTGGCATATCTAAATTGTACTGCGATAGTCCAAAATATTTACGACTATAAAAATATAAGTAGATGGAATGAATGGCTGAAATGAATGAACAACAAAATTTTAAACCGGGTTGGGACTGTAGGGTGGCACAGTTAACATTTTATTGAGAAAATCAATAAGTAAAGTATAAGAATCTACAAAAATTGATTGTAATTAAATAGTAGAGGTACGCGTTAACAAGATAAAAACAATTAAAACATTCTATAAAACTGAATTTATTTATTATATATTCTAATAAAACCTCTTCTATTTAAAGGAGAAGCCGAAAACCATTACTCCACGGGCAATGTGCCTCGACTGGTATTGTATTACTTCGGCATCTCTATAGCAGTTGTCACATCTCTCGTCCAGACCAACTACCAGACACCAACCTGTTCCACGCTTTACCTTTTTGGAGCCAACCTATTTATTTGAAGGAGATACCGAAAACAACTACTCCACGGACAACGGTCACCACATCTTTCATCGAGACCAACCACGAGACACCAACCGGTTTAGCGCTAATTATACGCTCATCAGAGTGCAATAGGTAGTGGAATTGATGAAAGATTTTGCGACATGATTGTCTAATGTGGCGACTCTTATGGAGATGCCGTAGTAATGTAATGCCAGTCGGGGCATACTGCCCGTGGAGTAGGTGTTTTCGGCATCTCCTTCAAATAAATAAGTAGGTTTGTCTTCTTCAAGACAAGGTCACTGCTATAATGGTGTTTCTCACCACTGCTAATAACCTCTTCCATTCTATCCTATTCTATTTTGTGTACAGTAAATTGTAAATATGTAGTACAGGCTGGTCCCGTACCTACTACTAATAACCCGTTGCAGGTTATTAAAAAAAAAGAATGTTAAATTGTTTTGCCGAAATGTCAAGGCGAATCCTATGAAATTATTTTCACCTACAAATTTCTGGCATAGACGTAGTATTTATGGAACAATATCATTTTTTTATTCTATACAAGAATTAAGAATATAATATGGTGCCCACAAGAGATTCATAAATTAAGCATCGCAATTCTAAATCTTTTAGCATACAAATATTACAAAATTCAGGGACAAGGTGCTGTCATTTACAAATATAATTTTTAATCTTTACAAATTATGTCAACTTGTCCCTGATTTGCAGGTCCCTTCTCTATGTAGATGACCCTCTCTATGTCCCAGAATTGGTGATTGCCTTATGCTTCAACATGACATAGACAATGTTCACAACTGGTGTACAATAAATTCAATTCTCCTTAACTTTTCGAAGTGTAACTCAATGGCATTTACTAGAAAAAGTAATGCCATCGATTTAATTATGGTATTGAGGTTCACATGATTAATAAATGCACCAGCAAAGATCTTGGAGTAACATTTAATATTAACTTAAGTTTTGTGAACCACAATAAGATCTAGCGGGAAACTTGTAGAAATGTTTGTTTTGTCTTGAGAAACTCAAGATAATTTACAGAAATTAAAACGGCGTCCTTACTTATAATGTATTGGACCTCTCAAAATTAGAATATGCCTCTTTTGTATGGGACCCAGGTTATTAAATTACCAGGTTATGTAAAATACTTATGGTTCAAATCTGATGATATTTTTTCATCTTAAGGAAATTCTTAAAAAAATTTACTGCAACGGTTAACAATTCAATTTCGATCAGATAGATGTACAAATACACCAATAAATATCTCCAATCAAAAAATACACCACCTCACCAGACGATGTAGAAGAAGCATCTATAGAAAACTATAGTGAGCAATATTTGTTATATTTAAAGTTAAACTTCTTGCAAATAGAATCTCTTCTTCTTCTAATTCAAGTCCTTAACGAATGATATTTAAGAGGAAAGCACAACACATCGAGTAATTTGATTCTCAATTCAATATGAATTGAAATAAATTTATTTTTCCTTCATTTTGAGTTTCCCCTTCTTACTAGTACTATAAGAAAATAAGAAAGTTTACACCATACGACGTAAAACAATATAAATATTATAGTCAGACATTTAAACGCACAAAATAAAAAATGCACATAACACTATAAGATATATAAGTTACATATATTCTAGGAATCTATGAGATGATAAAAAGTTTTATCAACTAGAGTGTTTCAAGGAAGACTTATTGCTTACTATTTCAGAATAAAAAGTACCTAGTCACCTACCTATAATCAAATATTAAAAACCAACTAAATAGTGGAATTACTTGAAAACAATTTGAAATTCTGTCTGAGGATGATAATTCGGTAAACAGTAAAATATGTATTGCTACGCCAATGATCCTGGAAACTTCTGTCGTTCAACGTCCCGCTATGAATTTGTGTCCCACTGAGAAAATTATGTAGGTTCGGGATAAAATTTAGGGTATATTCTACTAAAAAACATTTGATTAACGATTGCCCATTCAGCCGTTAATTTAGTACATAAGGAACTCTGTGAATTCCCCAACCCTCGAATTCTACAAAAGGACACTACAATAGATTTAGTTGTCTGTCTCTAAATAGATTATAATCACTATTTTTATAATGGGCTATAGAGAGAACAGTTTATTTTGTCAGTTCGTTCGGCTTTATTTGTGGCATTTCAGACAATTACAATGAGGGTGTTATTCTCATCTGAATAAAAATATGCATTTTTTACTTTGAAGCGTGACATGACAAATTTGATTCTGAACCTTTTCCAAGACACATACTCAGACACAGACAGAAACGATATGCCCCAATCGATAGAATACAATAAAATATTAAGATTATTTGTAGTTACCACAGGATTTGTCAATAAAGTGTAGCCAAAAAGAAAGAATCCCATTAATTGTTATTTATTTAAGGATCCCAAAATAAGTTCATTTGGGGGAATCTCCGGAAATGCCCCTCAAGGAGCTGGAGGAGGAGCAACCAAAGTTGACGAATTCAGGGTTGTAGTCGTTTTCTTAAATTTGACGACAGGTGAGAAAATAAATTTTGGTAGACTTTTCCTACCAAAAATTATAATAAATATTTTTTCATTACGTCTAATCGGCGTAGGTGGTGAAATACCAATTATTTCCTTTTTTTTTCAATAAGCTAGCAGTTAATAAATTTACTATTTCTTTTTCGTTTCTCTATTTTTTTTTCATAAAACCACCAAAGACAAAATGCGTTCCCAGGATCCACATGGGCCCTGCAGAATCTACATCATTTCCCAAAAAGTAAAGGCTTACCTAATATTAATTGCAAAAAGAGGCTTTTGAAGGAGCTCACTTTATATGATTTTTTCTGTTTTGCTTTAGAAGCTAAATTTAAATAAAATTGATTTGTCATTAGACTAATGGCATTTAAGTCATGATCTTTGAAGATTCGCAGCTTTTTAGAAAGCACTTCCGGACACTTTCCCAAATAAACGTTTTTTTCTTCATTTTGATTTTACCTCATACCGATACCAATTTATACTAATATGTAATATAATATACTATATTTATATACCCATTTAAAAGGATAGGAGTGTAGGATGTCCGGAAAATAATTATTAATATGAAGAAAATGAATGGAAGGCAATACAATATAAAATCTAAAACTAAAACAAAAAGTAAAATCCAACATGATTAGTCTGCACTGAAACAAAGACAATATAAGCCCTGTCCTGAAAGAATTACAAGTTAGTCACATCGAATCAAATTATTCCAAACCAGTCAGCAAATTGTTTTCAACCAATCACAATCCTTTGGACAAGTTGGTGACTGGAACTGGAACAGGCCTAATAATGGACAATATATAATGATAATATAATGATTTCTGATGATATTTTTGACATATTATACTTAATTTTGCCTGCGAAAATTTGTCAATTCTCAATCCCAGGGTAATTGTTATTCCATATATCCACAAGGAAAATGTATTTAATAAATCAGTAATAAAATTCAAACATAAAATTCAAAAAGGAAATTAAATGAAAATTTCCGTATTCAACTTGGCACCTTTCCAAAGTGGTAATCTGTCATCAGCAGATCATCATTAATTTAATATTTCGAAGGGTATTTAAAAAATCGCAGTAGAAATCTCCATTGATGACGAGCTGAGTATGTACTGACTTGAAATGCTTGAATAAGTAAGCTACTTAAGGACTATGTTTTGGGCGTATTTTACTTTTTCTTCATCTTTTTAAAATTAGCTTGGTGTACAGGGTGTTTTATGTATCAGTGATAAGGAAGAGATGATTTTTTTAAATGGAATGCTCTGTATATTTTAAGAGTGGTCATCAATTTTAAGTCAGACCAAATCCAATCATTTCGAAGAAATTGGAAATTTTATAAAAAAAAAATACATGTTGTGCTTGTATGATCCCTCATATCTTTTATTACTTTTTACACATAAAATATGATAATCTAATTTTTGGCACAAGAAATGAACATAAAGTGAGAATTAAAAAAACTCGCAAATAGCATATTTGCAAACTACGTATTAATTTGCAAACCGTCAGAATTTATCGTTCAACTCAGTTTTAACACTTTTTTATAAAATTTAAAAATATACATGACATTCATTTAAAGAAAGTACCTCTGCACTGCAATTTGTAACAAGTTTTTCTGGTACAAACTTTCTCTTCTGGAAAATTCTCTTTATTTACTGTATTTATAGTATTTATTAATATATTTCTGAATGTTCTATTATTTTATATTTTACAGACAGGGCAATTGCAATTTTGTTTTATAACCTGCAAATACCAAGTAACTTTAAATATGATATTTGATACATTACGAAATTTCGGTATAGCAAAAAAAACATTTTTATCTTAGAACTTTAATTTGTTGTTCCATATTCATTTCATGAACGAAGAAATTTCCACGTACGTTTATATAAACCATTATTCTCTGGTATAGAATATCATTATGATGTTTACTGACTAATTCAAATGCCAATGTATACTTTGTTGGTATTCCCCCAATCACAGTTTTTGCCCAACATGGCGAAATAATTTATTTCTTTAATAAAAAATATCGAAAGATGATACTAATGGGATAAAATGAAAGTTTTTCTGCTTAGGTTCAACATGAAGACAATGACAAAATAGAAATTCCAGAGTATTATCTGCTTAATAAGAGCTATATGATATTTTTAAATCAGCCTAACCAACCGAGTTTATTAAATTTTTTTGTTGAAATATTAAGCTGACAAAGAAAATACTTATATAAAAATTATGTTACAGTCAGTCAAATTAAATATACTTATATTATGGTTAGCGCCAAATATTCTCTTTTATCTACTCACAAATTGAATTACTCTGAAATATTTTTATTACTTTTAGAAAAAAATTTCAAGTATATTCCATCAGTTCTAAGCTTAAAGTTTTTTTAGCAAACAAGAACTGTAATAAGAGATGGCGCCTTTTCGTAAATTCAGCTCAGTTTTGTGATGGATGACGTAACTGATGGATATGATGAATTAATGCTGGACATGGATTCCATCAGAACAATTGACAGTTAGGATTAATTTACGAACAAAAGTTAGATTTAATGATAGATGGAGACATGCGCATAAACGTCCATTTCATGAATCTCTTGTTGAGTAAGAACTACTGTATATTTTGTCTCCCCAACCAAATTACCCACTGGAAATTGTTTACCCTCCATTGTGACTAACAAATCTACTAAGTACTTTGTGCTTACTTTTATGCTTTTATCAAAATTGCATCCCTAGAACCAAACAAAAAACAACATACTAATCTCAAAATTAAGGACATGATAATTCCCCCTTTTTTTTTCCATCACAAAATTTGAAATCCATCATCCATATATATTAAAACGCGTCGATTCTGTCTCGCTCTAAATTCCGTCGCCGAATCAACAAAGTTTCAAAGCTATCTCCACCGAGGGGCGATCGCGGAATGATCCCCGCGGGCCACCAAAGGTCGCCCCCGGCCTTTCTCCAATGCGTAGGAGTATTTTCGTCCCGTTTCCTACGCGTTTTCCCAATTTAAACGCCTTTTCAAAAAACCTCTGCAAAATTTTCGTCGATCGCCATTTGACGAGAGAGATGCGGCTAGCACCGGCATTTGTCCTCGTGCCTAATGGTCCCGTCACGCCCGCCGAAATACCGACTTTTCGCGAGACCCCCGAGACGTTTTTCTAATTTTTACGGTTTCGAGTACCGCTTCACGCGAAAGTTCCGTCCTTTCTCTAATCCATTGAGATTTTTTTCGAGACCGAACGTCGACTCCTTCTACATCTATTTCGTCTTCGAAAATCTCGAGTCGCGTCCGTCTCAACTTCTTTCTCATTTTATCTGCCGATGTGAGCTTGCACTAACGAGACAAGCACCTCCCACGAAAACTGTCAAATTAATTAAACTTCAGATAGGTTATTTTCCTACGAGAAATATTGCTAACGGAATCAATAGTACTGACTGCCAAACACTTCTGATTACCAAAATACTGAAGCGAAATGCTTTTCCAATTAGAAAATCGATATAAATTATTTTTTCAGGTTAACACGTACAATTTACATACTTAAACGTCTCAAGGTAAACATTTGACAACAGGGGTAGCGCAACGGGAAAGTCGTAGGATTCAAAACTTCATAATGCTGATTTCGCGAGTTCGAGTCACGTTGGAGGCAAACTTTTTTTTACTTTTTAATTCCAATTATTTATTAGTATTAGTATTTAGTTATTCTGTTTCATTATCCGTAGCTTTACTTTCTGCACGTAAAGTTTGGAATTAATTCGTTCATTAAGGCAGTCTGTTAAATTCATCATTTTAGCTTACAAAAGTAAATATCTACAATATTTTTGGTCTCATTGATAAAATTGATAATAATGTTTACTTAAAAATAAATTCTACTTTCAGTACTTAAAAAATTGGGATGTTTTACCATCAAGAATAGAGTACTCTTACAATTTATCAAAATATTAAGAAAAATCGTTTAGTATAATTACATCATCATTCCAGATACAAAATTTCTTTAATATGTATTTTCTTAAAAATAATATTAGTTTAGATGCATTTGTCACCCGAAGGGTGATCCCAGGCCGCAGGCCTGGACCTCCGGTAGGGCTAGAAATGGAAACGAAAATCGCGACAGAGATTTTCTCCCATTTCTACTAACGATTAATGATGGAAGTGATGGTTTTTTGATGGGACATCATACAATTTTGTGCTAAATTTACGAACAAGATAGCCCATCACAAAGCAATAGTGGAATTTACGAACGGCTTTTACTGTTTTGTGATAGAAATAATTTTCCATCCACCTTAAATCCATCTTTTTGAGAAATGATGGGTTTACGAAAGTGCGCAGGTATTTATTTCGGTTTTCCGGTAGCCATTAGGTAGCCCCAATCATATATTGGCACCAAATAACTGTAGTAAAATAACAATATGTCAAACAATTCATAGTTGGAATATCTTCTAAAAATTTGTAACTAATTTAAATTTAATCGAGTCTTATTATGCGCCTACATAAAACATCTCAACAAATCAGCCATTATATCTCCTTTGAGGCTACATATTAAGACATTTAGGTTAAATTATCTTTACATATTTTATGAACAAAATTTGGAAAGGCGCTTTATTATCGAAGGTATTTATGTAAAGGCAATATATTTTAAAAGAGTAGACATAAATTAGAAGATTTAGATTCATAAGCACTTGCCTGACAACGAAGAGGAGAATCGAATTCGTTTTTATGAAATCATTCATATTCCATAGATTATTTTCTTTTTAATGTTTATCATTAATTAAATATTTATGTAAGTATATCCTATTATCGTAGAAATACAATTGGTCTATTCGGTTTGATCTAGTAGGTAAAAGTGTATAATGTGTTATTATATATGTATTATTATATTATATATGTACACGTAATGTATATGTTATTTAATGTGTTGTGTTCTAGATAATGTCATCTTCAGATAATGCCAACTTGGTTGGTGAAACGCGCGTCGAATGCATTATAGTGTTTTGGTTTTATGTGGAAAACTATGTCATGTGGAAAACTAAAACTGATTTTAAATCATCAAGTTTTAATCATCTCCAGATGATGCCAACCTGGTTGGCGAAACGGTAGTCGAGAGCAGTATAGTGCTTTGGTATTTTGTGGAAAACTGCGTCAGTGTCATACTGATTAAATTTGGAATAGTACAAAATATATTCGATACAGCTGAAGTGCTATTCTCAAAGTAGTTTGCAAACTTGTTCACTACTGTTTTGCAAATACTTACCTACGATGTGAGACTAAGTCTACGATTAAACATCTAATACTAAATATGACCATTAGATCGATAGCTAACAAGTATCAGGAGGGAAAGTCCTATGCTAAAAAAAATAAAAAAAATATAAAAAAGACGATTTGCAAATAAAAATAAAAAATATAAAAAAAGACGATTTGCAAATAAAAATAAAAAAATATAAAAAAGACGATTTGCAAATAAAAATAAAAAAATATAAAAAAAGACAACAGCACGCGGTGTTCCCAAGCGGTCACCCATCCAAGTACTAACCGCGCCCGACGTTGCTTGACTGCAGTGATCGGACGAGAACTGGTATGTCAACGTGGTATGACCGTTGCCTGTAAAATTTAGGGAAGTCAACGTTTATGAACTAATATTTTGCATCATTGTTTAAAATATGTGTTAAATAGTATGATTGAGTAGACAACATTGTCAATGCGGCAAAAACTCAAACCAGCACTAAATTACTTCCGAACATCCTAGAAGTAGCCACGTCATTCGCTAGAATTAATTTAATTTTCATAAATTAATCATTTACATACCATATCTATAGCTATATCGTAGCTATATCGTTACGAACTGTGGGTATATCGTTCCTGGAAACTTACGTAAAGTACCATTGCCCTTGTCATAGTTTTCCATGTTTTCCTTCCCTGCCTCTTCATGCTATCAAAATTATTTTTTAACATATTATCTGGCGTTACGATTATACTTCCTTCAACAGTTTTTTCTTCCAGACCTTGCAAATTAGTTCCAGTTGCAAAAATTTGTTCCAATCGCCAAACATTGAAGAATCTAAAGTTGCGTATGCAAATTTATCAGCCGTCATCTTGTTTCTGGAAATAGCCAAGCGGAAGTTCATCATTATGTAGTTGTTGAAAAAATTCGATCAAAATCTTGTTTCTGTGCCTCTCTGCATTGTCAGTGGAACTGGAAAAAACGGGCCCAATTTTTTTTCTGCAAGAAACTGCCATATAAACACCAATTTTCCTAGTATGTAATGCAGATTCAATGTAAATAAGCAAATTTTCAAAGCCGCACATGCCCAAGATACATGCCCACATTCTTAATTACAGTTATTCGGCATCTTCCGTTCAGTATTTTAAGAGAAACATTTGAGACAAACAATTTGTAGACTGTTGTTCCATATTATGTTAACGAGAGTCAGTAAGAACTTCTTCTGTCTATACGAGTGGTTAACCAGCACCATTTTTATGAACCACAGAACCTGTTTCGCGAAGAAAACGAAGCGAATAACTTTGAAGGGCTGGACAAATATTCGAAATAAAAAAAAATTACATAAATGAATATGTATGACACTAGATCGGATAATTATTATAAAATCCGTGGCCACCTTTGACCAATATCATTTTTGATATTTCAGTATGTAGACCAATCAGATCATAGCGAAAACGTTACGTGATTTTTTTAAGCTGAATGTCATTACTTTTAGTAGTCTAGTTGTTGCCTGTAATTTACTGTATGATTCAATTAGCTGTAATACTAGCAGATTAGTTGAACGGCGTCAAAGCGTCAAGAGAAACAGTGCTTCAGTGGTTTTAATATCATTACATTTGATCGAGTCTTCTTCTTTCTCCTGTGGCTCGGTTCCTCTCTAGCGAGTCCCAAAGCACTGCGACCATATCTGGACCTATTGTGCATCCCGCCGATCAGTGAGCAACTTTGTTCTTTGCATAAAGTCCAAAAGTCTACTCGCTGAAATTTCTGAAGCTCGCAAGGTTCTAAAAATGGTTTACCCAGAAGCGTTAGCTTCATACGAGCGTAGCCTTCACAGTGACTTAGGATGTGAAGCGCAGTCTTGTTTGTATCATCGCAGCCCCGGCCTACCGCGCTTTCTGCTAATCTTAAATTATAAAGATGCTTCCTGAGATGGTAGTGTCCTGTTATGAGCCCTATCATGCTCCTGAACTGAGGTTTACTCATGCCCAGCTTCTCTACAGGTCTTCTCTGCAAAGGATCTTCCATGAGTGCCTTCGCATGATTTTGTTCTGGTTTTAAAAACCAGTAATTCCTATGTTCTAGTTCGATCCATTTTCTCAGCCGTTCTGGCAGCACTATAAGTGATTCCGCAAGTTGGCTCCGGTCCCATGAAAACCAGTTCAGATCCCTTTGTAGCCAGTCCATCTGCCCGTTCATTTCCTTAAATGCCTTTATGACCTGACACCCAACACAGGCTTACCGAAGTGGTATTTGCCAGTTCCACCAGCAATGATTAGATCGAGTGTTACAGATACATGTAAAAATTGAAATAAAACATTTCGAATGCCTGGAAAAAACATTCATGGCCAGAAATGCAATCATGAGCTTCTATATATTTATGCTTTTATCTACTTTTCGAATAGAGAACTAGACACTGAGAGCCTCGATAAAAGAAGGAATAAGAGAAGTTTCAAATGTGCTCTACGCAAGAATTTTAAAATTGATCTGCATGAGTTTTACTATCAATGAAGTCATAAAAAGAATAAATGGTAAAATAGATTTATTGATCATGAAAGTTTGGAAGGTGGTTAAGGAAGGGTATCTGCAGGGTTAAATCATAGATAAGGAAGATCGTAGGAAGATCAGCATGGGAGTAGAAGGACTGTTTTTATGTAGCTAAAGTTAGAAGCATATTTAGAGAAATGATCGCAATTTTTTTTGCTAGCTTATGATGCAGCTATATATAATAAACAAAAAATACTTAATATATATTCCCATAGAAACCGAGAGAGGAATAAATAAAATAGAAGGGGAATTAAGGCGAGAGTAATTGTACGTTATAACTACATTTCAGGTTCACAAATTAAGCGGCTGAACTTTTGTAAAAAACTATGATTATGAATATTTATAGAAAACCGTATTTCATCAAACATTACTCCACCACAATACAGCTTTAGGCTCTTATGTTAATTGTACCTACAGTGCGTGGTATCTATAAAATTAATTTTAATCTCTACGCGAAATGTTCGAATCGCTACTATGGCGAAAAGGTATACTCATTGCAAGTCATTCTCATTGCGGTTTTCTGTTAATAGAACGTTGTTACCGTTGTGCGTAGGTAAATTAAACTAATTCCTGTATAATTATTGCAATTATGATTTACAATGTAACAACACGTAGCTTCGAACTGGAGGATGTTGAATATATAAAAGAGTACCTACTCCTTCACGTGGGCGCTATTAATCCTTAATGTTATCCAAATAATTTTATTGTCATTACCACTAATAAAGATTTCCTGCAGAAGCAACATTTGCGATTCGTATTGGTTGACAGCTTACATGTTTTCGATGTATAATAATTGTGAGTGTTACAACCGTTAACAATGAATTCAATTGTTTTACGTTTTGCAATGATACCTGTTACATATTAAACAAGTAGTCCATTAATATGTATGAGATAAAAAATCGGTCACAGTTTATCATGTATACTTCAAACAACTCTGACATAAAAAAGGGTGTACCGTGTAAAAAACTGGAGGGAGTAATGCCTTCGCAGGATGAAATAAATTATTTCGTTTTCAAATATTCACTTTGTCATCTCGTACACTATGTCGCCGTAAAGAAAAAATGTTGTGAAGATCGATATCACATTTGCAATTAATTTTTGTTAAATTATGTATTGACGTATAAAGTAATTCCTACATTTTGATGCTTGTGACAGAATACAGAGTTTCTGCTTTTGGACCGTTCAGGCAAGAGGTATATCCTCTATCCAGATTTTGTAATAAAAAATCTATAATTTACGTACCAACATGAAGAGAAATATATCATTTCAATGGACTTATTTTCAAAATGCATTATTAATATGGATAATTTGCAATACTCCACTTGAACATTGTAGAATGGTAATGATGTTTCTGATGATGCCAGGTTTCATTTTGCATTTTAAGAGAACTCTCTATCTTCCACTTTGCTCTATTTTTTTGGCAAAAACTTTACCTGTTAAATAGGTTAATAATGTGGAGAAACTTTTTGCTAGAAACACCACGTACTTTCTAGGACCAAAGGTATATATTGCAGCAAAGTAGGTAACAATTCAGCAAAAGCAGTAAAAAACAATGAAAACATTTTAGCTGTTGAGATTCAGTCTAAATTCATGGTAATACTTTAACAAATGTATTTTATTGTAATATATAATATAGCCATACTAAACAATAGTGCATCCACGTATACCTACTTACCTACAAGGTGTAAAAAAAAATATGTACCGGACTTCAAAGGGTGATACTTCACCTAAAAATAAAAATGAAAGTTCCTAGGAACGTATGTCATAAAAGTGTTCCTAAG
This sequence comes from Pogonocherus hispidulus, assembly GCA_963924545.1. Lineage (NCBI taxonomy): Eukaryota > Metazoa > Arthropoda > Insecta > Coleoptera > Cerambycidae > Pogonocherus > Pogonocherus hispidulus. The sequence goes on from OZ004695.1 coordinate 53,623,743, forward strand.
GGAGTTACAGCCCTTTAAACGGCGGATAAATAGAATGGTTTTTATTTATTATTTTATTATTTATTAAGTCTGCGTATGTTTTGGTGCATGCAAAGATGTATATTAAAAAATACGTAGGCTCTTGCTTACTGATTTGTTTCAAACTTGACAGAAAGTAACGTTGTTAACATATATTTATAATGTTATTCAACGATTTCGCTGTTTCATTTATCGATTGGAACAATAATTATACACTATTTCAAGCAGCACACCGAAAGTTTTGATATAAATTAATGTCGAATTAACATACTTGCAAAAGCGTGGTCGGAAAATATAGCTGCGTCAAACCAAATAATTTTGAAGGAAATAATAGCGATTTGCAAGTTTATGTAATAAAAAGAATTACTAGCTATATAGCTGATAATGTGCGGAAATAGTATACCTACTCATTAATATGCTCGTTGTTATGTCTTTGAATATTTAATAACAGTTAATATAGATGTATTGTTTCATTTATGATTATGTTGACTGCCACATTCAACTGTATTATCGAAGTAGCGAGACTCGTAGAAGAAATTAAGTGTCAGTGATGCGTCGTCAATTTTCAGCTAGAAGTCTACCAAGCTAACCAGTTAGATGAGTAGTTTAGGCACATAAGAAGTATTTTTGTAGGCTATAAGCTATTGATGTGTTCATTGCATTAGTTATTATCGTTGAATTTTCTGTAATAGTTGATACTTAGTACCTCAGTAGCACTATTTTACTATTATTAAGTTATCCTTTACCTACAATCACTTTATCATGCCATGTCCTTTTAACACCGTATGGTAAAGCTGACTTCCAAAAATCAAAAGAGACGCGTGAAAGATTTAATTGATTAGTTTCTTCTTTGCAACTAAGGGAAATGTAAAAGAAAGAAACAAACACTTCTCCGAAACAAATTTTGTGTCTTTTTATTTGGTATTTCTATCAATTCATGTTGTTGATTGGTTAATCGAAACAAATACTCATAATTTTTTTTTCTGGTGATGAATGTCCACTTGAATGACTTATTATTGTGACTAATTAAAAACTATTTAAAAATAAGCTTTAATTCACTTACAGAACTGAAGACTGAAGAGTACCTAATAATTTGTATGGTCCTTCAAAAAACTTAATAAAAATCAATTATTTTAAACGTTATAATTTGCTATTTACATTCTAGAATATTTTTCAACTATTTGCATTCAATATGTTTGTAGAAACTCCTAACAAACTGTTTTTATTTCAATGAAATGTTAATTGTGTATTGTATGTAAATGTTAATTAAATATTTATTGTTTCAGCATCATAGGAGTTTACAATTTTATCGGTCACTTGATTTGTGAGAAGAAATCTTAATATGCACCAATGGTAAATAGGTGCTTACTTTGTGGTTCTCAGTTAGTTTAAAATAAATTGCGAATAACGATTTAGTAAAGAGATGCTATAAAACATAAGTTTATGTTAAAAGTAAATTGTTTACACCATATTAACAGTCTGGTGTCCCGTTTAAATAAATAGTATAGTCTGCGAATGCTGCAAGAAAGTCGTTATTGCAGTTAATAGGGAAACCGCGCCTGTTTGGTCTTAAAGTCTTTTATTATATACCAAGTAAGATAATGATACTTAGACTCATGTTCTTCGTTGTAGCTTCTTCAAGTTATATTATTAAGTAAATACTTTGCAATTAAATAAAATCCTAACTAATTTCAATATCATTGCATTTCTGCAATATCTTGCATTGTAATTTTATTGGACAGTTGCCGAATGTGTCACAATTTCTGGAAGTAAAAGTTGACCTCAGTCCTCAGTCCTCAGTCGACTCATTGTGCTTATCGTTATTGACGAAAGTTGCCTACGAAGGCAAACAATAGTTATGTCAAAACTACTCTGCTACACTGAGGTGGCAGGAAGGATGCCTCTATATCTTTTATTTATTTTTTGGACATGACGCAGATGGTAGACTAAAGAACTAAATCAAGCCGCAAGTCGTCATAGCGATTTTACGTTCATCGATATAAAGTCTCAGCAAAGTAGTCCAGGGTTAGTACTTGGGTGAGTGATCCCTCAAATAGGATGTATGTAAGGTTGGAGATCCCTTGTCTATGAGTGATAAACAAGTAAAAGACCCACTTCATAAAAGTGGAGGTTCGGCACAATCTCCAGGTTGGAAATAGGCCTACGTTAAATAACAAACAAAAAATTTAATATGATCTTCTAGATCTTTAGATCACAGATCTTTAAATAGATTTCTAAAAAAAATGTAGTATCCAGTAACCACTTGGTACTTAAGATTCGAATTTTTTCTTCATTAATACAGTGTATCAAAATCCCTGACAATGCGCAGGCAAAATGGCAAAGGACATTATGTCCTAATGTTTGCTAGGACCTAGCAATGGCCTATTCTAGCTATCGCATCTGCATAACCTGCATCTACAGTGATGCTTTCACTGCCCAATTGAATTATCCAGATCAATTCAGTCAAGAACCATACTAGATAATAACATTATTATTATCACGTGACAGTTGAAAGGTCATGATTGATACTACAGGCCTAACTAATACTAGTCCAGGACCTTTTGCGGAGGAAGATAGAATTTTTAGGGCTAACCGATCGTTCGTAATCGGATCTGATTTACTGAGTCGAATATCTCGTTTCTATATTTTGCTGAATATACATAGAGAAAAAATACTTCGGCCTGAAAAATCATAGATTATTTTTGCAGACCTAATTTCACATCTGGATACACACCTAGGTATCTCTTATAGTCCAATAATATGCATATTACGGAGGTCAGAATAGCTTACTGTCTACGGCTAGAAGCTGACCAATGTGGAAACGATGCTAGTGATAGATTTAAATTACAGAGATTCGAACTGAAGTAGATTTTGATTAATACTATTGGGACACTATTCGATTTTTGTTAGTTGAGTTTATATCGCATTTGCGTATCTAAATTAAAAGGTGCATCCAGGGCTATATGTGGAAAGCACGCAGTTTCGTATTTGTATCCACTTGACAGCAACCAGTTTTTTTAATTCTGCTGCATATTCCCTGTTCAATATTAGGTAGTGACTGACGTTAATCCAATTCGTGTTGCAGAGACAGTTGTGTGTATGCAGATTTTTAAACTTGTTTGCACCGAAATTGAGAGAAGCTGCATTCATTTTGTTGACGGTAAAATGAGTCAGTCACAATATTTTTGAATACAAACTTGACGAGGTATGTTTTTGCAATAATGATTTTTTTAACGTATACACTAATGGTACTTGCATTGTGTTCTTTTCAATAATAAGTAGAAATTATACTCGTATTAGATTGCTGAATTACTGAATTATTACTGAATGAATGTACTTACTATAATAATTAGAAATTGATGAAACTATAAGGTGGCAATTTTTTCAAAATATACAATTTTGCTTCCTTTCTGTGGTTTAGTAACTTTATTCTTTAATGGTTGCTACCACATCAACAAGGAAAAACATAAATGAATTAGCCGACGCTTCATCCTTATTGAGGCATTTCCAGGACTTTTTTTCAGTGAATTATAAATATGAGCATGGCTTTACATAGGGATAGAACTTATTACATTTGATCACTCATTTGTGCTTGACTAACCTAATTCGATTAAGCAATACGTTCAATCATACAAACTTAAGTTTTGAGTTAAGACCTGAAGTCTTTTGGTTAAATACAAATCATAGTTGAGTACTTTTCGACACTCAACTTTTTGTTTTTAAACAAAATGTCGGTAGCAGCAAATTTACCTCTTTTGTTTTGAATGGTGTGCTATAGTTGCTATACTAAGGACATACAAATATTATATATAAATTATAATCTAACTAAATGCTCAAGCAAAGAAAAGTTGATAAACGTCAATGACATCAACTATTCCAGAATATGTATAAAAATCCCTGTACGGAAATTCAATTTTCTGGTAATTTTACTTTGCCTTCATAGGTGCAAAACCTGGAGAGTAGAAAAAATATTATAAACAACGCATTTCATAAGGCGTTTAGCGCACTTGTCCTTTAGAAAACTTGCCCTAAACTTGGATGCGTGCCATAAAATTACGCCTTATAATACTCTTGTTTAATATACTATTGGTTGTACAATACGGGGTGTTCCGAGGAAAAGACAAACATTATTTACCGGCCGCAAATCAATCAGTGTGACATAATAGCATATTATGTTACAAGGAATATAAGGCGTACATTATTTTTGAGCCAAGAAGCTTACACAGCCGAGGCGTTAGCCGAGGCTGTGTAACCTGACCGAAATACATAAAACGCTTTAAACTCCGAGTGACTACTAGTGTTTCTTCAAGTATCAAAATTAAGACTGTATTTCTTCACACATTTATGTTTATATAAAAAGCGATCTGACGTGACGTTTTATTTCAAACGGATAGTTCTGGCTACATAACTTTTTTTAATCCGTTGTTACAGTTGCAGTTTAACCTTTTTGTACTAGTAAAAAATGAGAACATTTCTTTACTAGTAGAACAATAGGCCTTTTCTATAATACGTCTTACATAATATAATATAAGTATTATTATACGCTTAAAGGAAAAGTCATTCCGTTCCGAGTGCTTCAATGCTTGCTGGTCTCCGCTCGGCCATCAATTGACATTGTCGTCCGGGAATGGGAATGTATTACTTTTACTAGATACACAATATACTATATTTAGTCGGTGATCACCATACGAGAAGCACAGAATATGCCATCTGTTAAGAATGTCGAAACGCTTGCAATTAATCATCGACCACGGCAGAACAGCCCAAAAGTTCTACAGATTTCAGCTGACATCGGCCGTGAAATCCAATTTTTTTAGTAATTTTTTAATTTTTGAAGTTTATTTTCTGTGGTTCATTTGTTTCAATTAAAACATGTGTAGTAGAATGAAAAATAGTGCTACTAAACATGTGTAGTAGACGCAGCCGGGGATCGAACCGGGACCTTTGGCTTTCCGGGCCAATGCTCTTCCAACTGAGCTACCACGCATCCACACTTCCATTCTACTAATCAGGATACTGTTCTTTAACATAATTTATTAATTTATTACAGTTCGGCCATACCTGACAACACAGCCGTCCTCGGCTGCCGGCCATAATCCGACACCTCGGTAAACATAATTCATAAACATAAGGTGAACTGTGCTGTCAGGCGGATTCCCTATCCCACTTCTGAAGCTGTAGTAGAATGAAAAATGTTACAACGCAGCCGGGGATCGAACCCGGGACCTTAGGCTTTCCGGACCAATGCTCTTCCAACTGAGCTACCACGCATCCACACTTCCATTCTACTAATCAGGATACTGTTCTTTAACATAATTTAACAATTTATTACACATGTTTGTAATAAAACTATGTTACATTTATTTCAACAGGAATTAATAATTTTATTAAAAACTTTAACAAGAATTATGTATGTAAAGACTGGGTGATCATAAAATTGTTTATGATGCTATTTTATTGATAGCGTCAAATTTATTTGAGAACAAAATATGAGCTAGCCCTAGTATAATCGTTAAAAAAATTAAGGTTTTCGAGTAGCCCATTTGCAGACACGATCGTCGTTGTAAAGTTTGCAAACTGAAGCAACATTTATATTACCATCCCTTAATTCATCATTGTCACACGTAGAAAAGAGTGACATAAAAAACGTTTTCGAATTTCATTTTGTTCATACTGTGAACTGATTTCCTCACACCTCGAGTTCAAACACTTCATCATGCATGAATATGTAACTTGATTTGTTGAAGCCTTACAACATTTTTGTTTCAGGGTTTCTAGATCTGATAGGAACGCCAACTAAATAAGTGATTAAATTTGCATGAAACACTCATTAATTTGAAAGAAAATTTCACAGGTTGAAGGGCGTTTATATTCAGTTTTATCCTTATCGTAGATATTTTCACCATGATCGGTAAATAAATACTGCGTCGCATTACCGAATATAAATATATTCGATGTTTTTGGGTGGTTGGCGTGAGATGGTTGGAAACGTTTTGGTTCGTTGAAATATTTCAGGTGGAAATAGGGAATAGAGTTATGGATTTAATTTCTCCTAAAAATGTTGGTACGCTGCCAAATACTTACTTGTTGATTTTATGCTGGTGTTTTATGGGCTATGCTGTTAAGCTTCAAGCACACTAAGGCATGTGTGATTAATCTTAATAAAGTTATTTATTATAAACTTTCGTTCAAAATCCCAAGCTGTCCCCGTCCCTTGGGTGCATAATTTATTGAGGATTTACAAAGCCGTAAACTAGGTCAAATCTTTGTATTCTTTCCCCTGATATTAACGTTATTAATAACTAGACTGCCGACTAAGGATCTCAGAAATGTATATAAATATTAGATATTATTGACTTGGGAGATGTTATCAAAATATGTTTACTATTTTAATGCCTTACTTATAGTTCAAAATAAGTAGAAAGGTATTAAAATCATGGACGTAGTTAAAAAATAGACTAGCATTGGAAATCAGAGACTTATAGATTTTTGCCTATTGCCAAATATATCTTCAGGTTAATATTTAACGGCACTATCGTTCAGTTACAGTTCCTGGTCAAAATACACAAACGAATAAATATATTAATAATTAATCAAGTAACTAAGATACAACCAATTAATTATTTAATTAATTAACAATCTTCTCTTCTAGAATATTCAGTTGATTGACTCAAAAAGATAATCTTTCAGTCGCATTCATAAATCTAAATTAATATGCATTAGTACAAATAAAAATGGAATCTTTTGGAATAAAAGGTTTTGAGGTCAAGAACGTGCAATTCTAAAAAAATGCATTATACATCTGGCATTAATTAACTGTGTATAGTATGTATAATAATGCAAATACAGGCAAATAAATAATTACCGTACTAGTGGGTAATCATGAATTCTAGGTGGAGAAATATGGGGACTGACACCTTGTTACTAAGATACAAAAATGCACATTTAATACACTGGAGGACATTAGATTCTGATCTGAGTTAGCTTTTTGGCTTAATTCCTATATAAAGAAATATATAAACAGTTAAATAAGCCAATAAATAATATTAAAAATATACTATAAAAATTATTATTATTATTATTATTATTATTATTATCGTTATTCTTTCTTTTTATTAGTTTTTGAGAAAACGTGTTCATTATTATAATATCAATCCTAAAAATAAACATTCATATAAGTCATAATATTATTATGACCCACAGAAATCATGATTTCATATTTCGGGGGCTTAATTCATAAAATTATTAATAACTCTTGGAAGCAATCATTCTGAAATTTTTTGACACGGACTCTTAAACAGTGCATAACCAGTACAGTTACATAAACAAAACAGCACATAAATATTACAAAACAGTTGTACTTAAACAGTACGAAACTGTACATAAAGAGTAGTAATATAAAATATGCAATTTTGTCTGTGAAACGGGAAGTATAAAACTATATTCCCAACAAAGCTCCTTATGAAGGTTGAAATTTTAATTGGCAAACAACTTTATCATGGTAATCATACGAATAATGAGACATTGATTAATTAAATCATCTCGTTTATATAGGAAGCTATTGCTACATTGGCTTGGGCCATTAATTTATATTGTTAAAGTAATTATTTAGATAATACAGTTTTAGGCCAAAAGCAAGCAATTATTTGATGGAATATTTGAATGGCATTGGTGTCAATATTTATGTAGCAGCACATTTAATGCCACACATATATTTGCTAATTGCGGAAAATTGTTACAGAAATTACATTTACGTAATTAGATTTTAATTTATATTTGATTGGTAAGTCATGTATCCTCTCTTGGGTACGTCCATTTTATTTCTGACTTACAATTTTGTTACTATCAACTAGTGTTAAAGCTTTAATATTAAATTAAAATATACAAGAAACCAGAACGTTGACAGATTTACAATAGTGTACGGTTACTAAATACATAGATAATACAATTAAATGATAATAGATAATCACAATTAAATATATATTTTTTGCCCAAATTAGAAAATAGTACATTGTGTATCTAGACGATCGTGTCTGCAAATGGTAATCTCGGGCTATTTGAACACCTTCATCACCTATTATTCTAAGGCTAGCTCATATTTTGATTTCAAATAAATTTTACTACCAACCCTATGCAAAAGCTCTAATTTTGAAACATAAAAAAAAATATATAAATTTGGGGTGATCAAGTAGCTACTGGGTTGGGGTTATTTGGCCATATTCTAAACTAACTATGGCCACCCAGCCCTTACATACATAATTTTTGTTGAAGTTTTCAATAAAATCATTAATTTCTGTTAAAATAGTTCTGTTAAACATTATTTTAAAACAAATGTTTTTACTGAAGGAAATCATGAACAGAAAATAAATTTGAAACATTAAAAAAGAACTAAAAAATATAATAGTTCGTAGGCTTTCACGGCCGGTGTCAGATGAAATCTGTAGAACTCTTACCTGTTCTGGCGTAGTTTATGATTAATAATAATTGCAGACGTTTCGCCATTCTTAACAGATACCATCTTCTGTGCTTCTCTGTCTGTGATGGTGATCGGCGACTGAATGGTTTCTGTGGTTCCTAAATCTCGGTTGCATACCCATTATATAATAAATAATAACAATATCTCTACCCCTCATTCTAATCACAATGATTAGCCCGAAAGTCTGAGACTTGTGTGGGAGAGGGGGCGGGATATTATTATTTCGCGGGCAGCATTTGCGCCTCAGGAACGACTAACGTTGGTAGACCCTAACCACCATTCACTGCTAGAATGAGGGAAACCTGGAAAACCTCATTAGTTAGGGGGGCAGTCAAACATCAACTGATTTTAATATCTCACATTAACACCAAGTTGACATTCTTCCCATCCTGGGCCATCGCCAGGATAGTTGCCAAGCCATCCCTGTGAATAAGCCTTGATCTACGAGTAAACAATTTAATTAAAAATTGTTTGGTGTAGTGGGAATTGGTACGTCGCACTTGATTTATTGCGGCCCGTTGCAACTACCTCTCCCTTTGCTGCTGCTTGTTCCAGAGTAGGGGCTTCCATGTGTTACTAATTCTTAATCCTTCATACCTATTTATGTTATTTGCAAGTTGAAGAATCTCAAGAGCTCTTCCCTCCGTGCCAAATTGTAGTACCCGTTGGTGCGTACCAAAACTCTGATGGACTAGAATGCGATCTTATGCCCGTTTTCCCAACGGCAGACTTCTCAGGATGGCGAAGCTGTAAACTTCTTTCGTGTCCTTTATTTCCAGTGTTCGTTTTGTCATCCTCACATACATCTTGTCACAATTGTTGCATGGCAGCAAGTACACTTCCGGAGTTTACATGGGATGCAGCTGATCTTTAGGGTCACGCAGTTTTTGGCTTATCTTTGGCTCTCGTTGGTAAGAAGGCAGTCCTCACGCCTTTCTTGCGTAGTAATTTAGCGATATTGTCAGTTACGCTGGGGATGTATGGTAAACAGGCAGTGACTGTGGAGGTTTCATCGTTGAGTCTCACTGTGACTGGATCATGTCCTCGTTGATGTATTTCCTTGAGTATCCGATCTCCAGAAATACATATCGAAGAGAAACCATCCTTCTTCTTGAAAGACTAGGCTTTTCATGACTGTATGTTTCTGTGACGGATGATGGTTGTATTTCCTAAGTAGGTATCGGTTCATATGTGTCTTTTTTTCTGTAGATACCATGACCCAAAGTTCCATAACTCTTCCTCTCGACCAGAACGTTCAGAAAAGGTATAGACCTGTCCTGTTCTACTTAATTGGTCAACCTGATGTTGTTGTGTTGCCTGTTGAGAAGTTCCAAAAGTTCTTTTAGATAATCTTCCCATTATCTCCATGCTGCCATACGATGAAAGTGTCATCTACGGATCTCAGCCAGCATTTAGGCCTTTTACCGCCTAATGAAGTAAACAAGGAAGTGGATAATCAAGATCTAAATATAATAGAATACTGTATATTTTTTATAGTCAACTTGACCTTACGTTTTTATTCAAATGGTCAAACTGCAACAGTTAACTTTGATTGGTACCTATGCAAATATGTTGAAAAATATATTAGGCTTGAAAAAAAAATAATTTAAAGAATTTCATGTTCCAGCGAGCAAATCATTCCCATGCGGCAGTTCAATCCGTGAATACCTTACACAATACAGTGTGTCCTTTAAAATACTAAAGTTTATATCGACGTAGTTTCATTGAGTTTTCCTGTAAAAAAATAAATATATATAGAATAAGCGCAAAAATAAAAAACATCAACGAGTCTCAGCGTTTTAAAAGACAAATTGGTTGTTTATAAAATATCGACTTTATCCTTTACTTTCCAAAAGTGCTGTATGTATATTAAAGGTATGTTCATGGAGCTATAATAATATAACAATGAATTAATACAAGGAAATGATATCCAAATGTAGATATAAGTATGGGGTCATCATAAAGTAAGGGGTATACTTTAAAGTCTTATATAATTTTAAGAAATCAAGCTAGTAGAAAAAAGTAAATGGAATCTACTTGCTTCAATAATTGAATTTTAGGTACTGTATCTATGGAAAACAAAAGAGTAGTCGTGTCAACTGCTGATACAAGTATCAAACGTAATCATTGCGATTTAGAGAATTGTTCTCATTTTGTAAATTCATGGCCTCCAAGATCGCCTGATCTTAACCTAGCGGATTACGGGCTGTGAGGTTACTTAAAAAAATTGGTGTTTAGAGCGCGACCAACAATGCTGGAAGAATTAAAAGACTCTAATGCTGAATAATGCTGTATACAATTCGGAGGTACGATTGGTGATTGTACATGTACAGCAACAAAGCAAAATGGACATCATATCGAACATTAGCGTTAACCACTATTGGAGATTAGAAATCACATTGTTTAATCAAAAGAATTTCTTTCACATCCTGTTATTAACATAATTTTTTAAAAGTACATAATAAGCTGAAATATATCTCTTACTTTATGATAACCTTGTATATGCCTCAATTGACGCAATCGTTTAGTACTATTTAGCTACAAAAATGCAGTTATTTTTATATTTAAGTCGGCACAAAACTGGAAATTTGTAAAGGTGCTTTCGAAGACCATATATTATAATTATCTTAAAATATATCTGTATCCATAAATACATAAAAGAAATTAAAAGATAATATCAGAGAAATATTTAATAAATACCCGTTAATGTTACCTGCCCATTCATATAATTAATGTCGAAATAAAAATTAAAAGGCGTCCAACCGCCCTTTCCGACCTTTGGAAACCATAAAATATTCATTAGCTTTTAGTTCCACTGCCCATGTTGACAAAAGTCATAAAAACTTATGTTTAAGGATTCATAAGAACAGGTAAATTTTTCAGATTTATGTCGGTATTTACTTTACACATCGGTAATTATGACGATAATGTGTCAAAAATTTTATTGTAATATAATCTGTTATCTCTTGGAATGCAGGGACAACTTGTTCCACCTGCTGATATCTATTTTTAGAAGAAACTTCGATGGAAGGGCCAGACAAAAATAATTTTATTCAATTATAATAAGTGTTTATAAATGTAGTGAAAATAAAAATTTTCAGCTTCAAGCATTTTTGACAAATCAGTGAAAATCGGATCTTTAGTTATTATTTAGATACAATATAGAACAAAGGACATATTTTACTTTAAATGTAATAATTAACAACACAATTATAAAATGTAATATGTAATAGGAGGACTAGCTATCGCGGTTCTTGAAATCTATTTTCTATAAAATATAATATTGTTATAAAATATAAATATTACTACACTGAATGTGTTTTCTTTTCTACCTTAACAAAAGAATATCACTAAAATGTGATCATAACTCGGAATGAAACACCCACATTATTTAAAACTCATGTTTTCTTTTCGAAAAGCACCTGCCTTATAATAAGAGAAAAACCATACACTCTGAGTCCTGGCACTCATTAAAAAAGTACTCTTCACTCTTCATGAAATCACTTTTATAAACATCCGAAGCTTATATTTTCAGAAAGAAATTTTTTCCAAATGATATACCTAGTAGTCCGATATGATTTTTATAGTGACTATATTAACAGAACACCCAATTATCGACAACTTATTTTTACATACCTATGTTCTATATATATTATATTTACAAAATGTAAATTGAAGTCTTAATTAATTACAAATATAGTGAGCGGATGAATTTGCACCACCACATGAATGTGAAACACTCCTACGACTAACCAACAGAAGACTGTTTCAAGCTGTTTTAGCTCTCATCAGAGGCTTTAAGATCATTTAGAATGAAGATAACTAGTGCAATTATGCAAAATTTATACACAAAATTTACCCGACCTATGGTGATGTATTAACGTGGTGGTAGAAGGATACTTGACCTACATTATCGATTTTCCTTTAATTCCTATTTATTTTTGTAAATTTTAGTATCTGGTCAATATCAATTATATTATTGTTCAAGTGAAACACGTTTAGAGTAACTAAAAGAGCTTCTATTCTATGAATTTAAAAGCAATGTCTATTAACATTAATGCAGGAGTCCCATTGTTGCACTAATTTATAGATTTGCTGCTGGTAAAAAAGGATTTTATAACAACAAACTCTACCTCTGCATCCGAATTGAACCGCCGTCCTTTTAATTATTTCCTCAGTTTGCCAAACACTTGAAAATAGCATGGGTGATAGGTAAGACCTGTAAGGTGGATTTTGTAAGATTTCACAATTTATACGACGAAGCAGTCTTCCACTGCTTGGGCTATACGGAGTCGAGCAATATAATGTAGAAAAAATAATACATCTGAGCTTCCGGGAATGTTTATTCATGAGACGACATGTAAGTGTTTTAAGGTATCTGAATATCACTCAGCGTTGATGTTGACACCATATTCTTTAGCACCTTAGAAACCTGGTAATAAAGAATACGGTCACCATTACTTTTCCTGCCGAATATTGGCACCGACATTGTTTCGCCTTCGTAGATTGTGCAATAGCAATGCTTCCATTGCAAACTCTGCCGTATAGTGGCAGAGTTCTGGTTTGTAGTGATGACACCAGGAATCATCAGTGACATCAATGTGATGTAAAAATTCAATACCCTGTTGTTGATAGCTCATCAAATGCTGTAATGATAAGGCCGAATGCAAAGTCTTCTCTTCATCACTTTCATCAGTAAGCGGTCAAGGAATCTACTAAGCAGTAACATTGTGATAGCCAAGACTATGAATGATGGAATTCTTCGTTGATGCTCAACATCTGAGAAGCAGATTCTAGGGTCCCACATTTTCATCTGATGCCGCAACAAGTGCAGGTTCGGGACGAACCAAATCGTTAGGTGGATTCTCTTCATATAAAAGTTTTCATTTTCGTATAAACTTTCATTGGTTGACACGTCTCAGCGACCAAAAACTGAATAGCGGTAAGGAGAATATATTTGAACGGATTTTCTATCATACATATCAAGTTTCAACTTAGTCATAAAGCGTAGAAAAGAGCAAATTGCAAATATTTACGACCGACGCGTCACTAGTATTCATACAAAACAATATACACTTCGTGGCTACGAAGATCAAATGTTTTATTTGAACAATCCTCTTAGTAAAAGCTATGAATCTTTTAACCTGTGTTTTATTTTTGCTTAAATAAAACTAAAGTTTATGAACAGGTACCTTAATGGCACTTTTAATTCAGAGATTTACATTCACGATTTTTATTTTTTAGAAGTGTAGCAGAATATTCAAAGATTTCTGATTTCAAAACTACATAATATAAGTACTACAAATAAAGAATTTTATTACACACCAACATAATTTGTATAATTTCTATTCGTAATAAATAAATATACTTCATTAGAAATTTCACAATAGCATGTTTAATAAACAGTTACATTCCGAGTTAAGTTGAGGCTTTTAAAGTTTTAAGTTATAAACAAAAGGAATTTAAATGCCTGTTATAAACTAATTTATATGCAGTAATAAAGTATAAATATGAAACTCTGTGTGAAACAGTCAAAATTATCACTCGTTTGTTTAGTATTCCGTAAAAATCTTACTGAGATATTTATACTTCTTCACGATTTTATTATAATTTGTCGTCCAGTGCCATATTTTTTAGATTTTATTAAAAAAAAATCTATTTAAGAGATGTCCGACTCCTACATCTCCACATAAATTATTTCATTAGGTGTGCACAAACATATTAAAGTTCAATAAATGTCATCTACTACATACAGACAATTTTTATGTACATAAAAGAATTGCTCTGTCTTTATAAAAATAATGTACAGGATGTACACCAGTTTATGTTCAGTTGCGCGCGTGCGTGCGTGTGCTAATTAAATGTGCTGTAGTCTCGACCTACTTTTTCAAGACCATGTTGATGGTTTGTGTGGTAGAAGGAGAATATCGATTCGTCGATCAGTCTTTCTCCAACACATCGCTATTATGACACACTTTCTTGGGCATATCTCTCTTATTATGAGAGATAGACCCATAAAACCTTATATGACCATATTCGTAAAAAAGAGTTATTTGCAAATATGTGAAACAATACTGGGTGTACCATTTAAAATATTATAGTTACCATATTGAAAATAATGAATTTACGCTGGACTTTATGGACTCACTATATTGGCGATTCAAATTACCGATGAGGGCGCTGCAAATTGTAAACAAATATGGAGGAAAACGAGTAAAAATTTTGCATTGCATATCACATCATCTAGCAATTTAGCATTCATGTGCCATAAATATAGTGACTTCATGTGCTAGTTAGGGTAAAATAAAGGGTAAAAAGAGTGGTAAAAGCAGTCAAACGTCCCATAAGTGCTTCATTGCTAGTTATATGAATTTTTTGGGTTGAAACAGGTGTCCTACTTTTTCTTTACTTATATTTTGGACTAAAATAAGTGTGATAAACTGCATGGTGATACAGAACTGATTAGTGCTTGTTTTTTGTTAAATAATGTTTAAATTAAAATATATTCTGCTTTTATTTTATAAGACTAATAATAGAAAAGTATAGACAAACTGCAACAAAGTGGTTATGTTGTGTAAATAAACGTGTTCTCTGTTATTAAATTGTTACATGCCTTTTGGAGAAATGAATGAGAAACAGTTTCTTATACTACCAAACTTATTCTACCTATCTTCAATTTTAAACACTTCTATTGACACATTTTGTGGAATGACACCTATAAACACGACAGTTTGTGTTGTGCTGATTTCTTTTGAATGCCATTTTAAAATGTGAAAAAAAAAAAAGTACAAATACTAACCACACCGTTTTTAACTTTGTAATACCAAAGAATCACAAGCACCACTAAATTATTACGTTAAACAAACCCAAATACGTGTTATTAGCAATAAGCCTCCAAAAATTACCTTTTTAGTAGGTACAAATATTTTCATGCAGAAGGCGCATTCATTTTTGGAATCGCCAATATTATATGTATATATTCAATTCAAATTATTAGAACTGTTACTATTCCTTAGACTACACATATTTATCCACAACAAAATATTTACAGCGGTGCGTTTCAATCGTATAAATATAATACCGTTAGATGTGCCGTGCTTCGTTGCCCTGGTGTAATTTCGAATCAATAGCAGTTTATGCAAATGCATATCATTTCTAAGTGCAGACAACCGCAACAGAATGAGTTTGTAGCTCTTTATCCAGCTGTAGTCGGAAGGCTGTTCTGCGCCTACTGCGCGGACTAGTATCTACAAGGTGGACAGCGGTAACGAGGGCGGAATATTACCTTTACCAACATTACTTGGTCACGTTATCGCCACCAATGCCGCCTTCCGTTTTGTCACTTACAAAAAGCGGCTCTCGCGGGTCGCTAACTCGCTTATTTCTAGGGGTAGACATCTATAGAGGCACCTGTATTCGCGCTATAAGCCTTAGCGCGCTGTAATAGTTCACTCTGATAAACGCCAGTGCTTTTTTAAAATTCGATAATTTGGAACGGTTACAGATATTAACCGATTTTTTTTTTTTAAAACGTTTTCAATATCTAGACTAAATATTTCATTCGTTGCGTATATAAACAACTTTTGAATATTTCACACAGCTAACCGCATATCCAAGTTTGTCATGCATAATTTTAGAAGTTTTAACTTTACCTAATTTTTTTGGTAATATATTATACATGTACTACCAAAAACAGGTTTATACCATTCGAAGCACCTAGGATTTGGCGTAAGCGGTTAAAATTTTAGGGCGGTAAGTCTAGCAGTTTTGTTTTCGAATTGTGCAAATAACGGACTCTTAGGCTATTTAAAAAAAATCACAGATCTTATTGCATCTTAGGCAAATATCGTAGGCGTATTGAAAATACCAAGCACAACTAATAAAAATTACTAAAGTAAAATTAAAAACAGTAAAACTTAGTTTGGTTATTACGATTTATTATTACGTTTGGTTATTATTAGGTACGATATTAACTGCAACGTACTAATAACTGCAGTGGCCACA
Organism: Pogonocherus hispidulus; assembly: GCA_963924545.1. Taxonomy (NCBI): domain Eukaryota; kingdom Metazoa; phylum Arthropoda; class Insecta; order Coleoptera; family Cerambycidae; genus Pogonocherus; species Pogonocherus hispidulus. The sequence goes on from OZ004695.1 coordinate 53,640,241, forward strand.
CTTGTATTTGCTAATGAAATAATGGTATTTACGATTTTACATTGCTCATACGTACGACCTCGTTCAATATTTATCGTAGGATGAATAGCTTTTTTTTTATTTTCTAAAACATTGCAGTTTCGTTTCTTTAATGGCAACATTATTTCCATAATTCTCAAATGCAAATGCGTTAGCCTAAATCTATTTTTGTTACGCACTTTATAAGTACATTTCATTGTCGATTATATTTATAATCTGTAGAGGGTGTGATACCAAAACTTTTCATTTGACGTATCTAGAAAACTAAATCTTCCAGTTTAGAGATTACTTATTCTTAATGAATCACCTTGTATATATGTTAGTCCACCCCGTATATATGTTAGTCTAAATTAATAAAATAACAAACTTGCTCATCCTATTACAACGATCAGTAAATACCAAACGCTTATTTTATAATCAACATCAGTTCATAAATCACTGTAACATGTACATTGGGAAGTTTTTTATTCAATATGCTCGAATTATAAGTGCCGACTACCGTGATACAACCAAACAACCTCTGTAAGTCAAGGAACCATCTAACTCAAGCATAAACATAGATTGCTTATTATAACAACACAGCTAGGTCGTCTCCATGAGCACGATGTGACCTTGTCGAGGTCGCTCGCATTTGCATGTCGCTAAGCGTTAATATTTTAAGAGACAGCTCCCATATACACGCGCCCAGAAGTATTTTCAATACTAAAATGCCCAACTAAAAAAAGTTGTAGATAACACCACATATGCTCCAAAACATGCTCTACAAGATGGTATAGGTTTGATCTGCTCCACTATATGTATTGCGTCACTCGATCGCGACACCGCTGTCTTTTGGCCTTGAACGAAAACTCCTTACTTAGTCCTCGTATAAAAACATAAACATTTCCAATGTTAATAATTTTGAAACAATAAAAAGTTATTGTAATACTATAAAAATTATATTAGGCCTCAAAAGAATACCTAATAATGAAATAACATAAATTACTCAGTAATTTATTTGATTTTTTTGCTCGAGAGATGAAGCGCTTAGTGCCTCATTTACGGTACATAGACCAGCAGCAAATAAACGACATTGGATATATATGTGAAATACTCATTATATCTAATGGTTGCTACGTGTGTTAATGATAACATGCTACGCCGATTACGCGACTACTATAAACTAACATGTCCAGCGCGGGTCTCATTTCAGACGTGAAGTAATTCATGCATGCAATGTCATTTGGTTGTCTAAATTACAAATGTCTACATGTAGGACCACAAATGTATATCCATATTACGAAAATTCCGATATGAGTAATGATAAATTGATCACTGGCATTGAAATATAATACAATATAGTTATTCAGGATATTTAGACATAGACTGATTCCTGTAAAGCATATATTTAATACTAATAATATTATTGAAACGAGGCCTTTATTGACATGACTATATCAGGAACAAGACAAGCATATACAGATCCCCTTATAGAAATATGTTCAATTTAGAGACAAGGACGGTTCGATAGTCGATATAAACAGAAAAAAGAACTGTGCATGGGTGTGCCGAGGTATCAATATCTACGGGTGGGAGATGTGACATGGTGACAGAAGTCACCATCAGAGGTATGGGCTACGGGTGTGGTTTCCAGGTGCGTGCCCACCACTAGATAACGAATTAGAAGATTTTTTGGACTATTACGTTATTTATCTTTATTTAATTAACCATCATGTACTAATATTTTATGTCTTTGTCTCCAAATTGAACCTATTTTTACGTGGGGACCTGTATAAACTATTCTAGGGCGAGATTTAGTACGATGTAATAATAGGCTACCCTTCTATTCTACGCTTTTCCACCTAACCCGCTTCTGCGGGTTAGGTGGAAAAGCGTAGAGGCATCAGAAGGCATCGCATGCCAGGATACCGTTATAATTTTTATAAATATATTTAATATAGAGAACAAGCGTTATTCATAAGTGAAATGATTAAACATATATTATCAAGTTTCTTCTCTTTTTCTTTTTTTTATGACAAAAAATTATATATTATATAATATTTCAACATAGCTAGTCCATTTTTAAAAAGCACTGATACTTAGATTAAAAGCTTTTAACTCATTCGGTGACTTACTAATACATTAATATAAAACCTTCGTAATAGTTCTCTAGAATGCACTGGAGGTGCAAGAGTAGCTTTAAAACGCCAAATTAAATTGTGTACATCCTAACGATAAGAAATCTTCTGAAACAAACAAGTTGGCGACTTATTAAGTAAAATAGCAAAAAATTGATTACACAGTGCAGATGTCTATGTTTAACTATCTATGTTTATCCTATTTACTTGACCAAAAGTGTGACTAGTTCGCTGATACTTGCAAAATTTCAATTTTAAATTTTATCCAGGACCGACAAGTAAAGGATTTTCTTTCATTCGAAAAGAAAGAACAACATTTCAGTTAACCCTGATATAGTTTTCCACGTAACACCAAAACACTATACCGCACTCGACACGCGTTCCGCCAATCAAGTTTTCATCATTTGGAGATGATTAAAACTAAACCTATGCCTAACACTGTGTCCTATTTACATCTAAACTATAGAGTCACTGATCCGTCGCTACAGTTTACTAAACCGTCTTTTTGTGACGATGTGTGTTATTAGTAAATCACCGTGACTCGTGATTTACCAATAAAGCGGGCATGGGATTGGCTCTCTATCACTATTCTTACTATTTTCACACTTCGCAACTTCCAAACTCTCAAATGCATCTAGTTGTCTGAAATTTGTTACATTCCTAATTAGTCTTAAATTGCCATTGTCTATTTTATGATTATTCTCAAACGCATGTTGGGCGACACTAGACTTATCTGTTCTACCATATTTTAGATTTGAGATGAGCCATATGTTCCTTGAATCTAGTTTGAATTGACCTTCTAGTGTGTCCAAAACACTTTTGATTATAGTCTTTACAGCTAATTTCGTAAATCCCCGACTTTCCTTAGTTCCTATTTTCTTTTGGATTGCCTAAAAGTTGTAGTTTATTTCCCGATGAAGAAACCTATGGCATACCTATATCTTTAAAAATCAAAACTACGAGTGAAACGAGGATCGTATGGAATAGATACGAATTTTGTATTTTTTCTTTTATTTTGAAAAGTCGAGGAATTTACCTCATGTTGTTCGAAGAAATTACCAATAAATAGACAGTAATTTTTTTCATGCAAAGTTCAGTGAGTTGAAGATATTCTTTTATTACATTTTGACTGAGAGTGTTTGATTCGAGTAGATCGTTAAGGTAGTCCCAGGTCTGTGGTATGGGAACACTTGGAAACAATGAACAAACGTCAAAGGATATCACAACCTTGCCTTCTTGCAACTGGATACTTTTGACTTGTGGACTCTCACCACTGTGCTCAACACAAAATGTCGAGTTTTAATTTTCTAAATAAGGAGAGGTATGAAAAAGAAACGGCATTGTTGATGGGAAAATATTTGGTGCACTTTAGTGAAAGAAAAAATCCACCAGCTACCTCTAGTTGGAATATTATATTATACCTAAAATGTTAAATTGAGAATCTTTCAAGTATTCAACTTTTTTGTTTGATAGTGTAATTTCAATTATATATGCTTTTTAATGGAAACTAGTATTAAAGTTAAATTAAAATTTGTTGTAATATTTGGTATTTAATTCACTTCATATGTCATTTATGTTTTAATAAATCTAGGCATTAATATGGTGCCTAGTGATAGTTATTTATATATTAACTATCCATTTGGATATATTAATTTATTTCCTACGCATATAGACTGACTGAGTTTGTTTAGTGGCAATGTAGATACATTTGAAATATAGTAAATGTTTAATAATATAGTTTAATATACATGATTTAACAACAAAAAATAATATTTGATATACTAATAGTATATGAAATAACAACATATTTACAGTTACACTAAAATTAAATTATTTTTAATTATGCATTAATTGCTAAATAAAATTGCCCACTCTGTAAGCACATTTTTTCTCCTTTCCTACCTGCCAGATATCAGCCTGGTCAAATATTTACAGTACAAGTAGAACTGGTTGTAATCGGACCCTTACAACACTTGCTCCGATGTAGCTGGTATTTATTACTGTTGACGGAGTGGTATTCAAAATATTATTTATGAATGGCTGATATATACTTACCATATTTACATATCTTACAAAGAGGGAGGTTCCAATTACATATTATATATAAACAATGTATCAATATAATGGAGGCCCTGTTTAAATATACATGATACAACGTAGGATGTCTGCTTAGTTTTGAAATTTTCTTTATATACACCAGAATCTAAACAAATGAATTTATTGTTATTATTAGACAGCTTGTCAGAAAAACAGATTTTACACCACAAGCTTATAATTTGTAACTGTTTTTGAATGTATTTTGATTTCTAGTCACAGAGACACGGAAGATCTACGCAATTATTGCATCATACAACACATTTATTTGTTAGTACATATTACTGAAATGGATACAATTACAAAATAAAACTGTTATTTATTCTAAGGCATATCACAAATGTGTGACAAAGCCTTACTGTGAATATTCATGGATACCATTTTGTAGACCCAAGTTATTCTATCAAATATGAGTAGGATGTTGTTTTAAAAGTTGTTTAACTTTGTTAATAGTTTCCTAAAATATTTCCTGACCAGTTTCACAAGTTATACTTTACATTTTTTATCTAACCAATCAATTTCAATATAACTTTACGAAAAAAAAAACTAATTTATTTAGATGAAACAGTGATACAAAGAGATTGTGATAGAGAATTAGAGGTTTTAGAAGACAGCAATACTATAGCCAACAGGCTATTTTGTTGTCAGCAGATTACAGTAGTTATAAAATTTATTCTAAGGGAAAAGATAATAGATTTGTAACCTTACAAGCATCTATAAGTTCTTATTAGAGGACACTCTTTAGGGTTTGCTAGTCTAGCTAGCTAGCTTCTAGTATCGTTACTTATCTTATTTTGTTCCTATTTATGCAATGCAATATGCAGCAGTTCAACGCTATTTAAACCAAATATTTGTTAAGAGATTTGTGTTGTATTTTATTTCCATATCCAGCCGGCATCACGTGGTTTTTGGTATCCTTCTGTATATAGGTTCTGGACCTGTAAATTATTTTGCAGATTATTTTCTGGAGAAAGCGTCGGATTTTTTATTGCGAGTTCAAAATAATAATATATGATTTATATTTAATGGTCAAAATATGAAAAATAATAGTAAAAAAATACCTATAATTATACAAGTTTTGTAATAGACATTTCTGACTGAGTATAAGTAGGAAATTTACCTCTGAGAGCAATAGTTTTATATAAAAAAATATATTTTTGATTAAAAAAATCAGTTTATTGTTCTGACCATGACAGTGAATATTAAAATTAGGATATGCAAAATAAAAAATATCGTAGATATTATCCACCTGTTTGGGTTCTTTTCCAAAGACAGTGGAATAATAAAAAGTTAATTAATTTTTTGTTATTTTGTTTTGTTTTGATCTTTTTAGTAGACACTAATTTTAATGCTTTACAGAAAATACGGAAATGAGTCAATGAGTTAAACTAATATTGATAGATAGATAGACGTATTTACAGATAAGGGCAATAAACTTAGGAGAGATAAGTCTGTCAGTTTCATTTTTTTGTGTATATTATTCAATTGTCTTTGAATTCTACTTAAATCAGGAAATAATCTATTTCTATGTTTCATTATTAAAATAGTTAACTTCAAGTAGGACGCTTCATCTTTATAGAAATGAAATTGCAAACAAAAATGAATGATTCAATTTTTTTAAACTGAAATAGAATAGAATGCAATCTCAAACTTTTCAGGCAGGATATCGGATTTGTATATTGTATCCCCTTAAAGAGGCAAAGAATTTTAAACTCGTTTAAATATACCGAAACTGTTGCTTCATACAATAGTTTCACTATTTACTGTTGTCGACGTTGTTAACCAACTAAAAAAAACCAAATTTCTTGGGAAGTCCTAATAAATACCGGCATTTTCTGAATTTTACGATCTAAGTCACACTTTATTCTTTATGAAGAACCATAGGGCCAACTTATTTATTTACTTTCTTTTTAAAGTGGTCGTTATAACTGTAGCAATACGAAAAGTATTTAAAATTCCTTAGGTTTCTTTGAAACACCAAAGTCAGAACCATATTTATAGCACTTATAAAAGTTTCACCATAAAAATATGTATTGAAGGGTATTGCTTAAAGGGTATTGTAAGGTATTGTGTAAGAGAAGGGTATTGCTCAAAGGTCATAAGAGTTATAGGATCGTGGAGAATATCTATGTAGAGATTGAACCTTTTGTGAGGTTAATATATACAGTGTCTTACCATGTACATTCTGGTAACACATTTTATGGTTTGAAAAGCCGGATCCAAGTGATCTTTTCTGTGTAACTTAATTCCGAAGTCAAAATTGTAATTACCTTAAAATTATACTGGGTGTTCCAAAAACTAACTTTTTTCAATGGAACACCCTTCCTATATAAACTAAAATACTTCTAAAATATATTTTTTTAATCCAATGATTAAACCTCTTTGGGGTTGTCTTGGGGTAAGTAAAGAAAATTTTCAAATCGGAATTAAGTTTTACAGGAAAATATCACGGGTCTTGTTTGTAACAAAAAAATATGTTAACCATTAAGGAATTTGGAGCTCGGTGGCCGAGAGGTTAAGACGTCTGGTTTTTAATCGTTCTCCGCGGTTGACGGGGGTTCAAATCTCACCGTGGCCAACTTTTTCTAATTGCTCCAATATTAAATCTGTGTGTATAAGGCTGGTAGCGTTCTTAATATGCAACTAGTACTACAATATCACTGTATAAATGGCTAACAACCTACTGTACACTTTAATTAATAAGGTTTTCCAGGTTTCCCTTATTCTCGTACTAAATGGTAGTTAAAGTTATAACATCGTAAGTTGTTCCTGGGCGCACTCGCGGCCCGCAAAATAATAATATGTCGCTCCCTCTCCCACACAAGTCTCTGACTTCCGGGCTCATCACTAAGATGAGAATGAGGGATAGAGAGATATTATATTATTATTAAGACGTAAGTTACACTTAGTACGTACATACGTACACACTGAAAGTTGATTTCTTTGACAAGAGAGATTTTATATACCTATACCTACATATACATATACTAAAAACGTGCACTGCACTAATACTCAATATTCACACTAACACTATAGCAATTGCTGTATCACTTAGAAATAAATATCTTTTACACCAAATTATATCGTAAGCAACATCGCATGTCAGTTCCTACCAACTTTTAGGTCTCTATTTCTCTATCACTCCCCACTGTAAGTATAAAATATGTTTTTTAAGCTTGTTATCTAATATAAAACGCAGTCAGCTTAATAATAAGAAGGATTACGTTGGGATGTTTGGGCAAAGTATTAGGGGTTAGTTTTATTTATATTACTACCTCTAATCCGAATTATCTTTTATGAAGATTTTGGTAGCAGATTTATACATAATAGAATACCTCTCCAGTAAACATAACATTTTTTCTAGTGCTTAAATATTTGCGTATGGATTATATACCTATCTATTGTTCGTGATTTGTTTGCCAAGAGTAGATGTGTATATTTTTATTGATTTTTTCATGCTTCACCACCTTTTATATCTCTGTCTACTTCAGAATTCAATACAAGGGAAGTCTATGCCTCATTTGATATTTTTTATAGGTATTCTTTAGAGCACACCCTATACAGTGTGTTTCAAATTCGATGCAATAATATTGGTATCCTGGAAACCGTTGAGAGTGGGTTAAATAGGGGCGAAGTTGTGTAATTTGGTTACTAATAATATGCGTCAAGAAAATAAAGACTTGCATGATTAGTTTTTGTAATATTTCAGACTTTTGTTTGAAGAACTGTTGAGAAAAAGAGGACACGTTCTCATTGCAACTTTTTACGCTCTACCGAATGGTGTAAATAGTTTTTTAAGTAACGTTTCTTCTCTTCACAACCATCATCAACTTAGTTTTTTCTAATACGGCTCCACTAATATTTTTACTTCACTCGACAGAATTTTTTCTTGGCAGTTCAATGATATATCACATGTTATAGTATGATCACGTTTTGGACGTGAAAACCATTATTAAACTCATCTGCGGCTGTCTGTATGTATTAAAAAAGAATAACGAAAAAGTGACAAATATTTAAGAACTAATAACAATTAATTTTCAAACATAAAGGGCAAACAAAATAACAAAAATTAAAAATAATGAACAGTTAATAGAACAATAAACAAACTAAGTATAGCATATGATACATCATTAAACTCAGAAAGAAAAGTTATGTCGAGTGACGTAAAATATTAATGGGGCCATATTAAATAAACTTGTGTTGATGATGGTTCTAAAGAGACGAAACGTTTATGCCATTCGATAGAGTGTAAAAACTTGCTATGAGAAACTATAATTTTTTCTCAATAGCTCTTCAAGCCTGAAATTTTACAAAAACGGATTTCCAAAATTTTGATTTTTCAAATATTTCAAAAACTAATCATAATAGCCTTGATTCTTTTAAGGCAATTATTGATTACCAAATTACGCGACTTTATCCCAGTTTATCCTAGTCTTTATCTCTAACAGTTTCCAAGTTACCAACGTTATTGCATCCAACTTGAAACACACTGTATAAGTATATAAGGTATTGTTTTGATTTACTAGTATTTAGGATTGCCAACTTCAGTCCTAGTAGAATTTTTTAGTATATTTGCCTTCATAATATTGAACAATATAATTTTCTATAACAGCTTCCTCCTGTAGTAGAGGATTTAGATACTAGAAATGTTATTACTTTGACTAGCTCATCTAGGGCATTATTCTGTCGACCAAATTTTGATAGAAAAGTACAAAACAAGCCGCAAACAATACCATCTTGTGAGTTCTAACGTTCTCAGATTTTTATGAGATCCAACGCGTTTACCTACATAAAATTTCGTGAGTGCCATTGAAAATCTAGGCGTTACAAATCGCGTCAGGCCATGAGAGTTATGTCGCATCTGTTCGTTAGAGCATTCGAGTCGTTCCGCAAAATGTTGATTAGCTCTGCTCAGTGAATTTCTTATGTGGAGTTTTACTTACATCTGCCTAGAACGAATCTTGGTTTTTCTATCATTTCCTTCATAAATCTTAGTTTCTTATGGGGGACGTGTTATATGCTTTTTACATTCATAATTTGTTGAATAGAGTTTTTGAGTGGTATTAGGGACACACGTCTACCTTCAAGGAATACATAATATGTAACTTAGAAGATAATGGATATTTTTAGATATAACCGTTGTCCTTACCGAAAGATTTTATTTTGTGTGTATTTGATGTTAGATTTAACACATAGTATACGTTTTCCCTATTTTGATGATGCTACAAAAACCTAATAGTTCGAAACAGCTGTGGTGACAGTACACCACAGGTGTTTACACAGTTCAGTATACTTTTGTCTGTGACAAAGATGGGTATAGATAGACTTCATTCACGTTAAGTTTAAAGTGATGTCATTTTCAGTAATTAATTGTTTTCAATATTCGATAAACAAATGACCAACAAATTAGCATAGCATTTGCCACTTACAAAGAGTTTTATATTTGGCAACCCTTCTCTGCGTTGTCAAGTTTTTATTTATTTATATAAACTAAACTTAAAACTTAAAACCGTCACTTTAAACTTAACGTGAATGAACCTTATACAGTGAGGACATAAAGACATAGAGCCCCCCCCCCCCTCTAATTTTTTAACCACTGGGTAGATTGTGATGAAATTTGGAAGGATAATATATGACCAACTTCTGCATTTTTTGACACATCAATGACAGCTCTGAATGTTAAAGTGACAGCTGCGCGCGTAATAGGAAATTTTTTTTAAATGGAAATGGGGGTTGAGTGATAACTCATTTTGAAGCTATTTTTGTGCTCAAAACATCTCCCAATTTTGAGAACATTTGGTTCAGTAATTTCCAAATAAAAATCAGTAGTATCGATTTCTGTTATATAATTTTTTTACATACATATTACAAATTTTTGTAAATTATTCAAAGCAAAACAAAAATTTTAAAATGAAACAAATAACAATACACCATCCTTAACCTAAAATAACCTAAATTAAAAAAATATGACATAATTTAAATTAAAGGTAGAGGCAAAAACAAATTTAGAAAACACCTCTTACTTCAAAAGATGTTGAAAATGACCACCACGAACCTCCTGACAAGTAAACGTTCCATGGGTAAGTTCTATTATAAAGATTATATGGTAAAAATATTATGTAAACTGATATTACTGATGTTTATTTAGAAATTACTGAACCAAGTGTTCTCAAAATTGGGGGATGTTTTGAGCATAAAAATAGCTTCAAAATCAAAGTTTTCAGCAGGTTTTCGATGTTAAAAGTTATAGTAGGAGTGACTAAACCGTGCAAAATTCAGTCGCGATGCTGCTAGTGGCTCAAAACCAGTTAAAGACAATGTTTTTATTACATTAATTTTATAATTTACATTAATTCAGGAATTTGGTCACGAAATATTGATCATTGATCACGAAATATTGATCAATGATCACGAAATATTGGTCATGAAATATTGATCATTGATCACGAACGTGATTGAGGACAAGTCAGACGTTTTTATATGTTATTGGGAAACGAATAATAATAAAAAAACCAGGTGATAATGGACGTAGGTCCAATTTAAATGGTTTGTTTCCTTTTATAGCTACACAAAATATGAAGTTTTGTATTTCTGTTACAGCTGATGATTGGAAAAAATTATAATTACAACTTCATACTCTTGGTTTTTCTATTTTAATCCCTATAAATCCGTCGTAAGTTTCAACACGTGGGGAAAGAGTTTATATTTTCAACTTCTCTGTTCACTTTTTGAAAGGTTAAATGTTTAAAGAGTCCCTAGGAAAGCATTCGTAAAACTTTATTTAGCACCCACATTTAATAGATTAGAAGTTGTGCTATTGACTTTTTACTTATAATTAAGTTTTTACTTATGGTGACGTTACCACCGCCGGCACGTTCCATTTTGTTATTTACAAAAATGCATTTTTCTTAAAAACAAAACGATGAAATTGATTTAATTTGATTGAATTTATTTATTAGATTTATATGGGAGGTAGAAGAATCAGCAAAAATCGCGATTCAATTATTATTGCCCACAAAATCCAAAGATAAATATGAAAAATCGTATCGCTTATTTGAAGATTGGAGTCATCAAAAGTAACTGTTATCACTGAGGTAGTTCTACTAGTTTATTTTGAACAGAAATTCAGTGTATACCACAGTTCCACGCTGTGGAGTCTTTACTCGATGATAAGAACAACATTGGAAGTGAAGAAGAATATTGACATAAAGATATTTCCAAGTTTAGTTGCTTTCTTTAAACGTAAATCGGTAGGATATAGATCCAGAAAATCTAGTTTTTTAAGAAAATTACAAGTTGAGAAATTTTTGAAAGAAGCAGATGATAAAACCTACTTGATGATGAAGGTAAAATGTAATTTTCACATTTTCCTCCAAATATTGAAAATGTTTGGAAAGTAGGTGTTTCTATCTTCTTCCGTCACCAATTGAGCATCCAAATTTCTTCCTAGGATATAGAAATGAAAAATCTACAAGACAATACGTTGGTATAAATTCTATAGGGGGAGGGGGGGCTCTCTAAAAAAGTAATTGCAGATGTTTTGGAACTGCCAAATGCTGAGAATTACACCGGCCACTGTTTCCGGAAAACGTCTGCTACGATACTGGCTGATGCATGAGCAGACATCACCACTCTTAAAAGACATGGTGGATGGAAATCAACGAACGTGGAAGAAGGATATATATAGGATTCCGTTCAACGAAAACTTGAAGTAGACTCAACAATATTGGGTCAAAGAGAGATCAATGTAAAAATACAAACTCGTCCTCTACTTCATCAACTACATGCGCAAGGCTTTCCATAACAAATTGTAAAAAAAATATAGTTAAAATTTATAACAATGATATGAAATGATTTAAGTTGACAATAAATGAATATTTAGTTTAAGAATTAGGATGCACTTTTTGCGTGCTGGAAAATTTTTCCTGCACTGGTTAGGGAAAATTAATTATTTAGTAACTAATTTTCCCTAACCAGTGCAGGAAAAATTTTATCGCACTACTACTTTTCAAAATAGTACTACTAGTAGTACTTCACTAGTACTACTTTTCAAAATACTATTAAAAACATTATAATTTACCTAGATATGTTTAACACTCACGTTTAGATCTTTCTTTATAGTTTTTTACATCATTACTAGATCATCATCTCATCAAAATTAAGACGTTTTATTAGGGCAACAACCCTAGGGAGTCCTTCCCTTTAAGGAGTAGAATATGTCAACTTTACAAATAATTTGCAATTTAATTTCTTACATTAGAGTAACAGGAAAAGCAATAATACTTGAACCAAAAATTATGTAAAAATATGTGCAGTAGATACAACAAATAATATTATTGTAAAAGACAATGGGCGTGCTTCACAATAGACTAGTTAGTTTATTACGACAAATTAAGCACAGTTAGCCAGTTGTGTGATTAATGATGCATCACGGAGAACGGATGGACTCTTTACTACCAACTATTTCCTCTCCTTGAATTTTAAAAGGAATTTAATTACCATATCTTAAGGATGCTAAGTAACGCAGGTCGCTTTGACCGTATCCTGAATCAGTCACACACGGAGTTCCACGGCTTCTGAATATGTTCCAAATGCAAATGTCTTCTTCTGAGAGGAATATAATACCTATACCTGTTATTCCCAGTTAAATAAGCTCTTTTCTTATTAAAATAAATAAATGGATGATTTGAATAAAATAGTTGTGCCATATTGTTGGTGAAATAAAAAAATGAAATAATGCTTTTGAAACTATTTGTTAATATATATGTTCGCGTTTGGACTCTACTAAAACATATGTAAGTATTTGTAGAACGCTCTATCTACCTCTGCCGAAATATTGCAGATGGAATGGAATGTAAATGGTTTGATGAAAGTATTTGGGCATTTTTACTTTAGCAATGAGTGTCAGTGAATACGTAATGTTACTTTTAAATTGAACTCAACTTTATGGTTGAAGAAAACATTGGAAATCCCGTGAAAGATGTATGTCCCGTGAAATGTATCTATAAAGTTGTTTCAAGATGAAAAAAAATCACCTACAGATCTTCAGTTTTAAAGTGATTTTTAAATTTAAATTAATAGTAGAGTTATTTTTTAACCAATATATTAATACCAATATACAATACCAAGCATTTAAAATTAATTAATTTTCTAATACTTACTCGCAGAATTATTGTTCCTGAAATTATCAAAAATTGATAATATCCATTTAGATAATTTTAATACACTGGACTAGATATTCGAAATTACATTTTCTCTTGGTTTTCAATATCCATTATAAAAAAACTCGTTTTTTACAATAATTGTGATCACAACATATTCTGCAAAACTTTATAAGCATTACACAACTGCATATATTTCAGAATGAGTTAAAGAAATAATTTTGGAATTGAATTGTGGAATTGAAGATTCCGGAAAATCTTTGTTATAGAAATGCATGGTATTCATATTTCTACAAGGGGTCGATAATGTTTGGTGTTTCAAATCTGCTGATATATTAACCTTAAATTGGATGATACTAGACAAGTTGTTGGCTGTTATAGTTGAATTTATTTCTTCAATAAAAAAAAACCAAAAGAAAATCTTTTTATTTTTTTATTTTTGCAGGACTTTCGGCTCATTTTTTTACATTGATACCTTCTCCGACGTTTCGTCCGAGTTTTCGGACTTCTTCATAGGCTACTGAAATACTGAAAATAATGTTTTTACATGAATAATTAAATTAGATTAGTGACAGAATATTTATCCAAAAGAGTGTAGGTAAGAAAACACTCTTTTGGATAAATATTCTGTCACTAATCTAATTTAATTATTCATGTAAAAACATTATTTTCAGTATTTAAGTAGCCTATGAAGAAGTCCGAAAACTCGGACGAAACGTCGGAGAAGGTATCAATGTAAAAAAATGAGCTGAAAGTCCTCCAAAAATAAAAAGATTTTCTTTTGGTTTTTTTTATTGAAGAAATAAACTTAAATTGGATGTTGAATACGACCACATATGTTAAGAGATATTATATCAAGTGTAGGTACATATTAATTTAATAAAAAAAATACGGTCCGGTACAAAAAGTTATAGTGGGTATATTTATATGAATTTTTCTTTACTTCGAGGAAAGTTGACTGTCAGATTTCATTTTCTCATGGAAAGTTTTATGATTAAGTTTTTTACTAGAACTCTGAAAAAATGTCTCATTTTTTTACTGTTCAAACGTACAGTACGCAGTACGTATACTGAAAAAGGTACTTATAAATAACTGTTATTTTTGTGTAAACCGTTGTTTCCTAAACGCATGTTTGTTTCAGGTTACCATTTTTATTGTTTTACTTTATTTTATTTTAAGTTTTGAGTAAAGTACTCTTAACTGTCAAGTTGTCAAACTATGTAACTTTTATCCTGATTGAATCGCTAAAATATAATTTTTTAAACAACTCTAAAGCATTGCATTGCATATATTCTTATATTTTCATCATCGTTTTGATTAAAAAAAATGAAGTATAAACATGTGTCTCATTTCCTCGTATGTATATCTAATGTATATCATATCTCATTTCATATGTATATCTATAATATAACTTCATTATTTAGGTATGGATCTAAATTTTTATATCGTATTCCACTGTATTCTACCAGTTCCATTGCCTACTGAGTAGTTAAATACTTTCAGTTTTTGTCCTTAATATTTTACAGCCGAATACTGGTCCAAGGTGAAGGCCTCGTGGCCTATTGAAGGCAGAAAGTTCCGAAAAGTCGTAAGCTGCGAGCGGCGGAACTAAATCGCCGGTACCGTATCAAATCGCGACATTTGTCCTTTTGCCCATTCCAAGTTGGTATTTTCATTTCAGACACCAGACTCAGGTGGTCCTATCTAGGCGGTAGATTTGTATCCCGAAAAGGCCGACGTAAATGATCATTGTTATTACCCTTAATGTTTTGCTGTGTATAGGTAAATGTTCACACTTTCTTCTAGAATCAGGTAAATTTAAAAAAAAAAAAACAACGAAAGTGTATTACTATCGCCCCAGCGATATGGGTCCCTTAAATACTGTGCTGTTAGTTTCAATGAAAATGTAAAACCTAAATTAAGCTGTTAAATTTTAATATATATATACAGGGTGTCCACCTAGTGCGCGTAAGTCCAATATCTGGGTTAATAAAAGAGATAACTTAATTTTTTTTTCTACAGGGTTGTCTAATATCCCGAGCTGCACAAAATGAAAATATATTTACATATTCAGGGTGTTCAGTTTTTCCTGGACAGGTACCAACTTCGTTTTTCTAAATGGAAATATATATTTTTTATTGCTTTTTCGAACTAAACCCTTGATTTTAGTAGGACTTTCATCAGCCTTCCCTATACCTAACTTAAACTGTTTTTGAAATATTGACGGGTAAATATTGACATTTTTGCAAATTTGACACCCTGTAAAATCTAAACGGTTTGAGATCAAGCAAAACGGTTTGCACATTCCTATCTTAACTTTTCATAAGCTATCGTTTGGTACTAATTTCAAATTTATCCAGGAATTAAAAATTTTCAAAATTTTCAGAAAATTTTAAATTTTTGGATAATTCTGAAATTAGTACCAAACGATAGCTTATGAAAAGTTAAGATAGGAATATGCAAACCGTTTTGCTTGATCTCAAACCGTTTAGATTTTACAGGGTGTCAAAGTTGCAAAAATGTCAATATTCACCCGTCAATATTTCAAAAACAGTTTAAGTTAGGTATAGGGAAGGCTGATGAAAGTCCTACTAAAATCAAGAGTTTAGTTCGAAAATGCAATAAAAAATATATATTTCCATTTAGAAAAACGAAGTTGGTACCTGTCCAGGAAAAACTGAACACCCTGAATATGTAAATATATTTTCATTTTGTGCAGCTCGGGATATTAGACAACCCTGTAGAAAAAAAAATTAAGTTATCTCTTTTATTAACCCAGATATTGGACTTACGCGCACTAGGTGGACACCCTGTATAGTATATAGCTATACTGACAATTTTATTTGATTTATACGAACAGTCTAGTCTGATGGATCAAAGCAATTCCAATGTTGTGTTACTCCGGAGTTTTATCTAAATGTAATTCTCGTTCATTGATGAAAGAATAAAAATTAACATGTGGGTTAACATTGTCATTTTGTCAACTATCTATTTAAAATAAGCTAATATCCTTTGTCAATTATAAATATTTTCAAATAGTCTATATTCCCTTTTTATTTTTAAAACGTTTGTGGAGAAGCTATTTTTGCAAATTATGATATCAAAAAAGATAAGTAGGGTAGCTGAAATAAAGCATCTGCGATAACCCAATGGAATATATTTGGATGCGAAACGTGCATTGAGTGCAGTATAGTGTTTTGATGTTATGTGTAAAACTACTCCAGTTTATTTATTTGAAGGAGATGCCGGAAACAACTACTCCACGGGCAATATTCTCCAACTGGCGTTGCATTATATCGGTATCTCCCTAAGGAGTCGCCACATCTTTCATCGATATCAAATACCAGACACTGACACTATTTTGCATTCATAAGGGCGCCATAGGTAGTGGACAATTTGACAATAATTGTCAGACAGATAGTAACACAGACCCAAAGAGGGGACTACGGCGTGTTTCTCACCACTACTAACTACGCCAGTATTACATCTTCACACCAAAGATTCCAAACCCTTCCAAGATTTATCTTGATTAAAATATTTCTTATGCATTATTTTTATAAAACAAGGTGAATATGTGTGATTCTTTAGTGAAGTTAACTACCATTTTTAGTTTCAATGTGTTGAATATATTCTTTCTATTACGTATTTTTTTTTATAAAAGTATCTTTAATAATTAAATTTTTCTCATTACTTTCTCCTACAAAGTTTGCAAGATCCACTGTCAATTGCCATTATTTACTTTTCGTGTTCGCCAGATAAGTACCAAACCATATTTGTCTTCCAATGGATTAATGAACTTAGGTTGAGAGAAAGATGGATTTAAACACTCATTTATCTGCATAATCATTGCTGCATAATTTAAATGAATTTATGAACGCGTGGAATATAGAATTATTCAACACTTGTTATTAGGAAAACTGCCTCTCTAAACTCTGCGATGAAGAATTTAAGAAAATGATTCACACTAAAGTAACACTACACAAAAGTAGTAGCAGTTACACTAAAGTAACCAAAACAAGACAATATCCTGTTGTGGAAGAAAGGTAACAAAATTTTATTTTCGATTTTGTAAGGTCATATTGACATGTTTTGGATAATGGAATTACCAAATCCACTACCATCATCACCAATTTTAAGACGACAAAATAATGAAACAGAAGTACATCTATACCGAAAAAATAAATTAACATAAACAAGCCAAAACGAATCGGAAGTCATTTAAATTGGATTAGCAATAAAGCTTCATCCATAATTAAAGGAATTTAAAAAATGTGTTATATTAATAGAAAATCTACCAATTATCGTCGTTAAAGAATACCTAGATACCTATTTTTAAAAATCATACAAATGCAGTAATTTCCAACATTTCTTTCAAAATCTGGCACAGTAAACATTATTGAGATGCAAACACCCCGAAGGCGTATAGTAACTGGTAACTGGAAAAACAATTTATTGGAAAAATAAAGATTAGAGAAAACAATTAACGCGGTTTTACTTAAGAGACCTGGCCGCACGTGATGAATAGGCGGGAAACTATAAAGCACAAAGAAATTTAAAGAATAACTATCTCATCATGTCTTGCCCTGTCTTACGTTTATGTTTATTTATGTTGTTTGTAGTTTACATACAAATGTTTTTTTAAGTCTTTACGAGTGTTTTATTAATTATGACTTTATTAAGGCAATAAAGCGGTGAGTTTCAAACTCGCTTGTATTTACTTAGATGAAATATGTGTGCTCCAGGAATAAACATAACACTTAAATCAAATAAGGATTGTAGTGTAGATAATACCTTTATTGTGCATAACATAAGTAATATACAGGATGAACCAAATTTGATCACCACTACAGAGATCTCGGAAACTATTAAAGCGACAAGATGGCTTACATGAGGAAAGTAGTGCAGAATTTATTGTGTACCAAGATTCCGCTGAGGAAACAATTGAATTTTATTTCGTTTCTATTTTATTTAGAAAAAATGAAAACCGTTATTTTTAAAAACAGCTGTTTTTATTTTTGCTCTGATCGAAAAAAATCTTGAACAGTTTTGTTTGGTTTTCTAAGAGCCTGACAGTGGCGTAGATAGTAAATTTTTTTTTAGTTGATGGTTTCCGAGAAAATAACAACGACTTTATTTTTTCTTTATTATTTTCAAGCCTTTTACCTAGCAATTATTTTTTATTTTTCAATGTACAAGTTAAAAGTGGTTTCAAAGTATTTTTGTACGATATAATTCCATTTTAATGCCCTGGTAAGAAAAATTTTTCTTTCTCCACAAGCCTATTTCGCACTTTTGAAGAATGGCATATTATACATCAAATTAATTAGAAAAATTTCCTGAGTTCGAAAACGATAAAATCCAATATGGCGCCCATAAGAAAAAATAAAGTTATTCATATATCAGAAACCATCAAGTAAAAAAATATATAGATAACTACGCCACTGTAAAGCCCTTAGAAAACCAAACAAAACCGTTCCAGATTTTTTTCGATCGGAATTCAAATAAAAACGTTAGAGCTGTTTCTTAAACATGATGATATTAATTTTTTTCTAAATAAAATAGAAATGAAACAAAATTCAGTTGTTTTCTCAGGCGAATTTCGATCCACATTAAGTTCTGCACGACTTTCCCCATTTAAGCCTACTTGTAGATGTAACAATTTCCGAGATCCTGTAGTGGGAATCAAATTTGGTTCAGCCTGTATATTCATCATTTTCTGGAGCTTTATTTACATCAGTAGAAGATATTTGAAACTATTTCGGCACTAATTCCTAAAATATTAGAATTTGATTAAGTTTAATATAGGTAGGCTTTACATTATAAAGATAAACTATAAAAGAATGACTATAAACTATATAAAACTATAAAAAATTATAAAAATAATAAGAAATTACTGAGAAATTGCTCCATTTCTGTGATCTAATTGTGAACTTGGAATTTAAATTATTTTAAATTTGTCCACTGCGACAGTTAATAACTTTGGTATATCTGCTTCCATAGATATCCTTTGGTAATCTATACACTGTATTAATTTGAGAAATTCTTAACACCAGTACTTTTTACACTACGAAAAATTTGAAAATTAGATTTTTATGATGCATACAAAATCATAATTCAACATTAAAATCTTAAATAAGTAAGTACAGCGTATTTGATTTGACACAAAGCTATTTCCATTTTTAAAATAGGTTGAACTTTATGAAAATTATGAACAAAATAACGATTGTTTATTTATTTTATTATTAATTAAGTACTAGAAGTTATTATTAAATTGTTATTAATCTAAAATTACTTTTTCAATGAAATTAGAAATAAACCGTAAAACAAATGGGTACCCACTTTTTAGTCGCTGATTCTATGGAAAGTGAAATTAAAGTTTCCTTTCAAATATTCTTAAAAGTTGTAAAACTTGGCTACATGGGTTCCAGAATTTAGCGATCCATTAATCTTTGAATTAATTAACTTGGAAGTTTACTCGCCCATCTGTCATCGGAGTTTCCTCCGACATGGGTATTATTTTTTAATAATCCATTGGAGTTCAGTCAATGTCAGTGAGGGATAATAGAGCATAAGGCCTGCCAATTCAAGATTCGGCGAACTGAAGGATGTTATTTTACTTTCTGTGTCGCGGCAGCAGGTAGTCATAATTGAGCATGAAGAGCAGAATTGGGTCAAACTGAATCACAGAGTAACTTGTGTGACAATGGAACCATTCACGTCTCAGTTTTAAGATTAACGACTTCATCCGGCCTGTGCGATTTACCCTTCAATTACAAAAAATGCTACATTACACTAAAATTTCTGTCATTTCTTGGTACAGATAAATCCCTATATTTTCTGTAACAAATATCAGGTTTTTTCGTACAATTATCCTGAAATATTTTATATTTTCTGTAAACAGTAAACAGTATTAAATGTAAGTTTTTCTTGAATAAATGTTTGGATCTGCCTATTAGATGTAATTACTCACGTAAACCCAATATTTACTCGAGTAATTTTTATGCAGTGGTGTAAATTACATTAAATTTGTATAGTTTCAGATCCATACAATTTTATGTAAATAAAGTATTTTAAATAATGACTTTATGTATAACGTGTTAAATTCAATTATTTAACTTTTGTCAAATATAAAACCATAACGCTGTTTAATGTTTAACATTTTTATATTCACAGTATAAAGTAGTATTATCTGCATGATTTCTATATTGGCTTTCAACAATTTCCTGGGTATATTTATTTAATAACTCTTTTTGCTATTGTTTGCTATTTTATATGCTATGACGTCACGCTTATATATAACTTAGTTGTATTTTATAACTAAAGATATTTATATATACTTAGTAAGAAATTTATGTACAAAAAAGGGAAAAAATAAGAGAAATAATAAAAAAAGGAAAATCTTTTAATGCACATCTTTTATATTAGATCTAGATGTACCAAAAACCCAGGGAAGCGTGTTTTCCTCAGCTAGTGTTTATATAAAAATTATAATAAAATATGTCGAGCACCGATCATTTAAATATCTTTGTACATCAGGTACATCAGGTACATTTCGTTGCCCTTATTGTGGGACAAACATTAAAAGTTTGATCCTATTTGTATTATTTTATAGGTGGTGTAATCCCAAAAGATATTACCATGATTCGTACAGCTGAACCATGAATAAGTCACAATCCCTATGAGGTTAAGGATTTAATTGAAATAAATAAAAATTGTTTTCAAGAATGAAATTATTGATTAGTCCATATTTGATGAAATAAATATTTAATTTGTATTAATATGGCATTTACTTCATTGGTAATATTAAATATTTAATATCAGCTAATAAATTTAATAGCTAAGGATAAAATATTTAATCTGGCCAATGAAATGTTTAGTTTTTGCAAAGGGATTTATACTTGACACTATACAAACTTAATAAAATAAAACAAAGTTCTATCACCTGAAACTTATTAAGCTACATTGTTAGGTTCAAAAAATACTTAGTAGACGTTTTCATTGTTTTAAAATTATGTTACATTATGTTTTTTTTTTTTTTGTAAATTTAATCCGTAAACATAGTTTAATATTATGCCCGGTATATACATACAGTTTTCTTAATGTACATTCAGTATGCGCATTTCACGTTTACCTCCTTTGCATAATTGAATAAGTTTTGCAAGCCTTCGGTACCACTATATGCTAAAAGCATACTGTCATCTACGTATTTATTAATGTTCCATTAAAAACAAAGCTTTTTCTCCAAGCAAACTTTTAAAACCTTTTTGAAATACAAAGCGAAAAGGGAATTTGGGAGGTTTAATACGCGGTTTTATAGCATTTGACCGTTTTAAGTAAAACGAAACAGAATATTAGATCCATAATCTACATTTGAATTAAATTGTGATACATAATTTCCCTTTTACATGAGCCATTTCATATAAATGATTTCTAATAAAATAATTATTAACTAATTCAAGCAGCACATGTTGTTATATTTTATAGTTTCATTTATGTAAACTGATTTGTTCTATTTTTCTATTTAATTTCTGTAAAAGTATCAATATTATATGATTATTGTTACCACTACAACTACGATTTTTGTTATTTCTATGACTGACATAATCAGTTTTTTTAATTATCTTTACAAAGACAAGCTTATATCTTTGGTTAATAAATAGTAAGTAGTGACTAACAAATAGTCCGATATCCCTTCTAAAGTATAAATCCTTTAAACCTATCCTAAGACCAGTGACTTATGTTTCCTGCCTAAAGTTGAGGTTCTAAATTTTATTTTTTCATAAAAAAAAATTACTTAAGCAGGATTCATGCAATATTCTATTAGAACAATAATAAAAATAGTAACTGAATATAAGTTAAAATATACATATATATTAAAACGCGTCGATTCTGTCTCGCTCTAAATTCCGTCGCCGAATCCACAAAGTTTCAAAGCTATCTCCTCCGAACGGGTATCGCGGAGCGATCCCCGCGGACTACCGGAGGTGGCCCCCGGCCTTTCTCCAATGCGTAGGGGTATTTTCGTCCCGTTTCCTACGCGTTTTTCCAATTTAAACGCCTTTTTAAAAAACTTCTGCAAAATTTTCGTCGCTCGCCGTTCGGCGAAAGAGATACTGCTAGCACCGGCGTTTGTCCTCGCGCCTAATGGTCATGCCACGCCTGCCGAAATCCCGACTTTTCGCGGGACTCACTCGCCCCTCTTCTAATTTTTACGGCTTTGAGAAGGGCGTCGCGCTAAAGTTCAGTCCTTTCTCTAATCCTTTGAGATTTCTTTTCGAGACCGTACGTCGACTCCATCTACGTTTATTTCATCTTCGAAAATCTCGAGTTACATCCGTCTCAACTTCTTTCTCATTTTATATGCCGATGTGAGATTGCACTAATAAGACAAGCACCTCCCACGAAAACTGTCAAATTAATTAAACTTCAGATAGGTTATTTTCATTACTTTCCTATGAGAAATATTGTTAACGGAATCGATAGTACTGACTGCCAAACACTTCTGATTACCAAAATACTGAAGCGAAATGCTTTTCTAATTAGAAAATCGGTAAAAAGTGTTTTTTCAGGTTGATACGTACAGTTTACATACTTAAACGTGTCAGGATAAACTTTTTGACAACAGGCGTGGTAGCACAATGAGAAAGTCGTAGGATTCAAAACGTGATAATGCTGATTTCGCGAGTTCGAGTCACGCTGGAGGCACATTTTTCTTTTTACTTTTTAATTCCAATTATTTATTAGTATTAGTGTTTAGAATTCTGTTTCATTATCTGTAGCTTTTATTCTTGCTGCACGTAAAATTTGGAATTAATTCGTTCATTTTTTCAGTCTCTTAAATTCATCATTTTAGCTTACAAAAGTAAATATCTACAATATTTTTGATCCCATTGATGAAATTAATAATAATGTTTACTGAAAAATAAATTCTACTTTCAGCACTTAAAAAATTACGATTTTTTACCATCAAGAACAGAGTACCCATCAAAATATTAAGAAAAATCTCTTTAATATAAATTTTTTAATACATATACATATATAAATTTCTTTAATATGTGTTTTCTTAAAAATAATATTATTCTAGATGCTTCTAGATGCGGCCCCAGGCCGCAGGGCTGGACCCCCGTAAGGGTTAGAAATAGGGTAAGACGTTGGTTATTGCCAGCTGTGTTGCTCTATGTGGAGAGGTTTGTGGCATCTATCAGGTGCCATGTGCCTTAGTTTTTTATTAAGTCCGCAAAAAAATCTCATCGGTGATACAACTCACCAAATAGTTGTCTTGTTAGATATTTATTCTGCGGGAAAACACCCAATCAGTATTTGATTGCATTGGAAAATTATAGAACGTGGTCGCAGATCATTTACTAGAGCTTCTAGTTTGTTACTTCTCGTCAGTATATCACATATGGAAGAATCGTCAAATTATGCGAATAACTTTGAAAGCTGAACTGGCTCGGGTTATAATAGAGGTCACCATCGTGTGCCTTCCATAACTACCATTAAAATGGTAAATTTTACTTGGATAAGCCTCAACCTGAAAATTTTGCAGAATCCTCACTTTGTCGTGGGGTAGGGATCGTTTACTTGCCTATCATTTCATAGCAAAGGGATCTCCAGCTTTATATTTTACTCGAAGAATGGCAGGTTTTCTACATAACTCTCTATCTAAACCAATTTATCCACTGCAATGTGGGCAGACATCACCAGTCTTCCCTGCATGGTGACCCAACCAAGTTCTAACCTCGAAAATGTTGTTTAGTCCTCATATGGATGATATGAACGAGAAGTTGCTACCACAACTTCCTCTATTTTAACGAAAAGAAAAGAAATAATATTGGTCGTATATATCTTGCAAAGTAAAATTTAGGATATTTATATTAAGCAAGCAACCTCAATGAATTTTACCATAATAAATTATCCTCGCGTTTAACGTGCTATTTCCCAACATTCCTATAAATTAAATCAGCAGAAGAATCAGTCAGTTGCGGCACTTATTTATGATGTTTAGAATTTGCGCTTTGAAGTACTCGGTTCCTTTTAGTAAATGTAATACTATCATATATCTCTGACACTATTTGTAAAAGTTCAAATGGATTTTAAAAAATATGTTTTCGTTTAGATCGTCTATGTTCTATATGCCGACGATGATACTGAAAAAGCTGTTACATCCGTGTCATGAAATAATTTTCCGTTAACTAAATAACGCTGACTAGTCATTTGAAATACTCGTCAGAGCTAGTAAACCAATATTTGAATACGTAAATCATTTCAAAAATATTTTGGAAATATGACCACCTGTAACGTAAATAACAGGAAACGGAATATATTCAAGAACAGGCAAAGCAAATATATAATTTTTATCCCAAAACAGATATCGAGGGTCAAAAGGCAGTATCTCGTAAGTAGCAAAAGGAAAATTTTACAGGGAGAGATAAAAAACTGTTTTCTTAAAAGTAATGGATAAAAAAATTGCGGTTTTTTTTAAATATTTCCTACAAAAATTAGACGGTTGTACCATTTGAGTCTGAATTATGTAAAACCATCATTTGAATTAAATAATGGTACATACGAGGTTCTGCTTTTTTGGGCATATGACTTCCGAGGAAATGTTCTTAATTCATTTTTTATAATAACATGTTAGAAGTATTCAAATATTAATAAAACAAAAAATCGGTGCTAGCTCTTTATAAGACATAACGTGTTTTTATTATAAAATAATAATATTTGGGTGTGAATACCAAATATCTTAATAAAGTAATAAAAATTGTACTTCTTTAAAAAATTAAAAACACTACCTAATAAAAACTAAAATAATAAAAGAACAAAACAGAGCAATATAAAATCACCAAACAAAAATATAAAACAAACTAAAACTTAAACAATACGTTTAAAAATGGATCTAAACATACTCTAAAATCTAAGAATTTTTATATGGCAGTAAGTCGTAGTAACTCCAACAGTCTTTAGGTATCACAGATTTGATCTTCTGCAGGTGGTCGTATTTGGTTTTTGAAATTGCCAGCCTATTGTTAAACAACGGCGGAAAAGTAGTATTAGCAAGGTCAATATTTTTTGGTCTTATTGGTAACTCTTGGTAGTTGTCGTCAAAGTTGACTTTAAACATAATTTTTCCATCAGCGTATTTTAAAGCACGAATGTCAGTTACATGACCCCCTTCAAATTTTGTAGGTCTAATGGAATGATATTTTAGTCGGCTTTTTTCCCCAAAATTTCTAAAAAATGTAAACTCCATATTTTTTGAAACGTACGGGTTCTTGTGTCTACATTCCTTTGTAATCCTTACGTAATCACTAGGAAGATATATTTCCTTGTTTTTTAAACCAGTTTCGATGGCACTATGAACAGAGTCACACTCCATTTGAGTGTGACCCTTTTCAAGGAACTTTTGTTCAATAGAAACATGGTATTTATTGCTTAAATGCAATAAAGCGTTGGCCATGACACTATTCCTATTTTGGGCGGTGCACCCATCAGAATAAATTACAATGGGGATTTTATTTGATGATTTGAGGAAATGTTCTTCCAAATAATCAACGAGGAAAGACGCGTAGGTAGAAGCCTGACCATCCGCATTTGTTTCATCAAACCAAAAGCATGTTACATGACCATTTACTAAACTGTATACCGTAAAGTTATGACAACATAGTTTGGTTTTGTAGTACAAAGCACTAGCTGGTAATTGTGGAGATAATTTGACAGATTGAACGTCCATTGTAATGGCGTAGATTTGTCCTTCTTGTGCCTTTTTTTTGTCATTTTCTTTTTCATTCCTAGCAGTTTCCTTTCTAGCTACATGTAGTTTATAGTCCTCTTCTGTCAAATTTCCGCTTTTAAATTTAAAGCAGGTGTCACACTGGTCTTTGCGGGGGTGGAAGATAGATATTTTTTTGCTTTCCATCATATTACTTAAGCATGTGATAGACAAAGGTGTTTTATTATTTTCTTCACAGGCTTTACTATAAGCTCTGTATAAGTCGGCGACTGACTGAAACGTCTGTTCAACGTACAGCCTGTCTGTATCTTTACGGCAATAATGGGACGGGAGTTTATTCAGTTTTGTAAAAAAATCGTCCAGAAATATTCTATCCTCTTTGAATTTATCGACACGAGGTTCTCTTTTACTAAGCGTGATTTCAGAGCTTTCATTCATGCCATTCTTTCCTTGTAGTGCCCATGATCTAACGGACCACTCTCCCAGATTTACTGTACTGAGGTACATAGTTTTACATACAGGTATTTTTTGTTTTCCAACTATGAAACTATACTTAAAGGTGATATTTCGACGTGACGAATGATCTAGTTTTCTTGGTCTCGCTTTATCGGCAACTGTGACTGTATTACAAACAAATACTTTTCGTTGGTCCCATGTCATGTCCTGCCAGAATTGTTTGAAAATCTGTTCTCTATCCTTATCAGATATAAGTAAGCACTTGTACTTTCGCTCTTTATTACCACTCTTACACTTACATCTTTCTTTGAGCTGTCTCTTCCTTCTTTTAGTGTCATGAAACGTATTGTTTTGACCACAAGGTTTTCTGAATCCCACGTAATCTTGTCCATTCATACGTAATTTTTTATTAATTTTTCTTTTATTTTCACCCTTAATCTTTCTTTTTTTAGTTGTGGAAGCATTTTGTTCAGCTGTAGTTTCTGTAAAATCCTCATTATGTCTAATTAAGTCCGAACGATGACTGTCAGAACTAGTCGAACTATCAGACTCGTAATCATCTGACTTGGGAGAATAATTTGGGTCTGTGTTTTCCTTTTCTTCGATAGAGTCTGCTGTACATGGTAAGCAATTTTCTGGAAAACTGCCCGATTCAAAATTTTTGTTACCCAGATTTTCTTGGCAAATCTCATAGGGAAACTTGTCTTGCGTACTGTTATCACGCATTTCATTCATTTCACTTATTTCACTGGCTAAATGGTCAGATTCCTTCTCGAATATTTTATTAATCTGAAAAAGTTCTTTATCACTTTCCAAAGCATTTAAGTTAATACCACTATTATCAAATACAATTGTGGCATTATTTATAATGTCTTCTATCTCTTCTGGACTGAAAGCAGTTTGAATGAGTTCGTTATCTTGAATAGCCAAATTTGATGTGCAACGATTATGAGCAGGGTTATCTTCATTAAAGTTTTGTGATGCTAAAAGCATAATTTTTTTTGTGCGACTAGACATTTTTTATACGCTGATACACTCCTTTTTATAATTAACAGGAACTCGTACGTGACCAAAACAAGTCGAATCTAATACAGCAGTACCTCGTATGTAAACACCTGCAATGAAAGTAAGGTTTTAGTGGAAAATATATACAGTACGCAAAAAAACATTATGAGGATCACTGTATCCAAGCCTAACAAATGGTACATGATAACTTTAATATGTTATAAAAAGCATTTTACCTTAAAAATAATTGAATTCCTAGGGAGACTCACAGGTCACACATTTCTCCATTAGAGAACTACACCCTACTACGCACTTACGAGGTACTGTTCTTAAAAAGATGGAGCCGCACTTACGAGCTAATGTTTTTAGTAATTCCCTTTAAAACCAATAAACCTTTTAATATAATCATGTGCCAGTAGATGGAGGTAACCGTATTTAATCCATTTCAAACATAACCGCTATTTCATTAAAAATGTCACTTACGAGGTACTGCCTTTTGTCCCTCGATATCTGTATATGAAATATACTCGTATTGAATGCAATATACAAATTAACACTTACTTGCTTTGTTATATAAGAGAGTAATGTAGCACTCACGTAGTTTTTCACATAATACCAAAAAACTACTGCACTCGGCGCGCGTTTCGCCAACCAAGTTGGCATCATCTCCAGGTGCCATTTTAATCATCTCCAGATGATGCCAACTTCGTTGGCGCAACGCACGTTGAGTGCAGTGTTATCTTCACACCGCAGGTTCTAACCCACTTCAAGAGTACTATAGAATTTCAATTTCATTTCAAACTGGTTTACATACACTGCGTCGATAAATTAGAGGAACATAAAATAAATATTCATAGTTTTCTTTAAAACCTTATAAAAGCTATGAAATCTAGTAGGCTGATGGTTCCAAGTACCGATTCCATACCCTGTACTCTACACAAGGTTAAGTTGTCTTGCAACATAACATAAGCTGTATCCGTTTTCGACTAATGTCACAACTTTTGCAACATAAACTTCAATCGGGTGTTTCATGCATATAAGATTTTGGTACCAAACACTCTAATGACAAATAATTGAAATACGCACACTCAATTTGACTTATTTTTTTTGTGAATTAAGCTATTGAATTGAAAAAGATGATTTTCTCCCTGAACTGTTTCCCATGTTTACAATCACCAGCCTGCATTTCACTGTTTTTGTAAAACCATAAAGAAAATTACAATTTTTTTTGTGTTCTTCCAGTTTATTGTATTTCCAAAATTTCCAAATGAATTAATACTCCTGTCGCAATCACTGTGTGCTTTTATCCATCGTTAAAATTTTTGTCACCTTAATGCCACCTTACACCAAAATTAGTTTTCATTAACCTAATGTCCCTAATCGGAAAATAATCAAATATTGTTACACTTTATACCACAGACCTTTATATCACAGAAATCACTCACAGTAATGTAAAAGTTAAAGATAAAATCACTACCTATTATTATATTTGAAACCAACACTTTAATTAATCTAATTTTAAAGAAAAGAAAGTCTAAAACTTGAAGGCAATACAATTATTATATTATTAGTTTTTAGTCTTTTCACTTATTTGTAACAATAATTTATGGCACCGTATTAATATTTATATATAACCGTTGGTGTTTTAACCTTGTACATACAAATTTATAACTGCCCGGTAAACTCAAACTTTCTTTTAGACTCAAAGAGTTTTTGAACATCAACAAGGAACTGAAAAGTTAAGTATAAGTAAGTGGTGGATTCAAATACTTAATAGGTACATATCCAGTTTATTTTTCCTAATACCAGAGAAATACAAATAATTGTGGAAAGAAGCTGAGGGTTTAATTACATTTATACCAAATTCACCCCACATTTACTTTATAAACTAATTTGTTTCAAGCTCCGAAAAAAATACCTCATCTGCTGGTTATTTAGCAGGACCAAACACAATTACGAGACTGTATAATTTCTTTTGACCAACGAGCCTTATCTAACAATCCAAAACGTCGTTCGCCTCAAAGCGAAAAAACAGAAAAACCAAAAAGGACAGACCAGCACTTGACGAAAACAAATACGTTTCCCCCAAATATAAATAATAGAAGGGGGTTGCGGAAACGCACATGTGAGAGACACCAGTCGATGTACCACATGTCGCAGCTGTCATTGGCCGCGCATGTGCAAAACCACCTGACCACCATCAAGTGCTCCATGAAGCAAACAAACATCTGTCGGCGAGCTGTAATGACAATAAGTTCCCGTAGGCGTAATGCCATTCTACGCCATGGGAAGGGGATATAACTCGTTGAAAACCTCCGTAACTCTACTCTAGATAACTTCTGGTTACATATTTTTTTATGTGCAACCGCTATATTTACGATAGTATAAATGAAGTTACCAGTATGCATTTTGTAGTTGATTTTTGAAGCCATTAATAAAGTAAACTTCTCAGAAAATTTAAATAAATCTTGATAATTAACATAACAAGAAATATAAGTATTTGGTCTGTAGTTCCAATCATAGATTTTATAAAGTATGGGAGAAATGTAGGGAAATGTTATTTCAATGAGTAATGTTATCCCAAGATGAAGATGTTACTCTTTATTCACATCACGTGGCTATTTGTCTATTAAAATATGTTTCGCTCTTTCACACGTACAGATACACACACACACACACACACACACTGATCTTCAGCTCAGAGGAAGGTATTCCCAATAGTAAGTGATATAAAGGATGCAACAAACAATAGAGTATTTTACTTGAGTATACTAAATTATTGATTTATACATTCATTATTGCTCAATAGATGAAGCTACTGCCGAAAATGACAGAAATAACAACAATAACATTAAAATCAGGAGTAGTTGTTAGCCGGCTCTAGTTTTATTACATTTGAAACATTGCATTGACGCAGAAATAATAATAATAATAATGCTATCTGTTTGTGTATCTGTAATACTCGTAATTATACTGCAATGTAGATAATCTGGCTAGTATTAGGACTATGTTTTTCTATCTTCCTTAATAATCAGGTATAACTTAAAATAATGATTTAGCATCATGGAAAATAATATCGATAAAGAAATCAAGAAAAAATATTTTT
The DNA here is from genome assembly GCA_963924545.1 of Pogonocherus hispidulus. Classification (NCBI taxonomy): domain Eukaryota; kingdom Metazoa; phylum Arthropoda; class Insecta; order Coleoptera; family Cerambycidae; genus Pogonocherus; species Pogonocherus hispidulus. The sequence goes on from OZ004695.1 coordinate 53,670,931, forward strand.
GACGAACTTAATGTAAAATACAGACATAGAATTTGATAACAAATGATTTATAGGGTTCATGAATTCTCAACGATTGTAAAATAGTTTAAATAAGTCTTACTAACCCTAATTATCACCCAAAATAAAATGAGAAAAACACTAACCCTGCAAACCATTTTCTTGTAGTGTTAATATTGGCAGGTCCACGTTACCAGGCTTGTAGTAGTTTTCCTGGGTAGACCTTTCCACGAATAACGAATATGGCTTAGTATATAAGACTTTACGCTAATATTTTTAACCCTACGACAAGCGCTATTGTTAAACTACTTTTGGATAATAGGTATTACGATATTAACGTATTGTCTTCTTTACTCTACGCCCACAAATAAAAATTCATAAAATTGATGCATTTCATATTTTTTGTTTAAAAATAATTGTTGTGCTTTAAAAATAAATTACAGAACTAGTATGAGAACTACGTGCTAAACACACACTGCATAACCCTTAGACACTTATAAATCATCATCCCTCGTTCCCGTCCATTCAGAGTTCAATTCCCCGGAGAATGGTTTTACGCTGCCGCCTAACAGCAATCGCAATAATTTCCTATACAATGTACCGCAATCGAGCGATATACTCGCTTCTAAAGAGGGGCGTCGAAATCAAATTTGGAGGTATTATTTATGATATGCAATATGGTTAAATGCGAATTCAGTTCGATTGTCACAGATTTATGACGTGTGTGATAGTGTTAGTTGTTATACACTGTATATTTGACACGCCGCAAAAATTAATAACTTGGAATTTCGGGGCAGTTGCTCACAATGGAGCTCGTTACCATTCCCTTGACGAGAAAAAATCAACGCAAATTCAATTGTTTGTAGTTAGTACAAGTGATTTGATTTATGGAACATCAGCTATTTAAGCTGGGTTGAATTGGGTTTGCCGGGAAGGCCGTTATGCGCCACCAGACTTGTAGCTGCTTTACCTAAAAGTGAACACAAAATACATTTTTTCCAACCACACAAATAAGACACTAACATCTATATATCGACATATGTTATCTATATCGACACTGTTTGAGATCGCCATATCAACTGTACAAAAATGAGATTTTTGTACAGTATCGAAAAATAATTTGATATTGACATTGGACGTCACATACATTGTAATTTAAATTGAAAAATGCAAACGGCAAGCGTTTTTTCAACCCTGTACGCCACCTGATATAGTAAAGAAGTCAGTAGAAAATGCCACTTTACAACTATTACCCAAAAAATCAAGAGTATGGTGTATGAAAATAGTTACCTATAAACGAGTACCTATAATATTAATTATTATTCCAAGTAATAAGTCTTCTGTTGAATTTACTAATAAAATTATGGTGACGTGTATGGCATGATTGTTTGCAAAATTATTTTAAAATATGGAAACTGGTAGTGTTAATTAGAAGCGGTTGGAAAAAAATATTATGTTAAACTCGTACATAAGAATACGATTTCCAGACTTGCAAAACTCACCCTTTCATTCGTCCCGGAAACGTATATTTTTTAAACTAAAATCCTTAAGTGTCCCGGAGGCGGCCAATAATATTGTCAATCATATTATCAATGGTTCTCATTGATGCATCCAATTGATCGTGTAGGAAGCGATTGATGCCATTTTCAATCGATGGATGGAGATTAATAGGTAATTTGATTGAAGTACATTGACGGCGACCATTGATGCATCCCAATTGATCATGTAATCAAGAAATTGACAGAAATTGACCATTATACTAGTTCAGAAACAATCAATAAACGACTGGACTCGCGAGAAATTCACTGAGCAACTGATGAAGTATTGACGTGTTCATTAGATCTCCATCAATCGCAATTGCAATTGAAATCATAAATTTTATTGACAATATTATTGACCGTCTCCGGGCCACTTAACGAAGGGATTAATCAATTATAGCAAATTGTCTTGACCTGACAAAACATGAATTATATGGTTCAATCGATGATTCGACAGTCATAAAATAGGATGAAATTCCAAATTTAGATTGTTTAGATATTCTAAAATACAACTATATTTCAATATTGAAAACATTAAGCGACAACCTTAAACTACAATTTAAGTAGTATTTCAACTATGAGATATTTTTAAAAAGGATTTTAAATAGTCAATTCCAGTAAAATAAAAAATGGAATCCCATGCGTGTTGTGTATTTTAATTTTACTAATAATCATTCATAAGAAAGGAGATTATTATATCCTTTCATCATACTTAAGCAATAACAGTATCGATAAATTTCATTAATCAAATATAGCAATATAGTGATTCTATGGATACTTCCAACAATAGTTCTTAGCCTATTACTGATAGTAGATTTCTAGGAAATGAAATATTAGGAATTATATAATATAACAAATAATTAATTCCTAAAATATCCAAAAGTAGATGTAAGTCAAAAGTCGACACTGAAAAAATCATACATTATGAATGGAAAAGCTATCATGGTTGTTATTAATAAAAGCCACTACAGAACAAAACAAGTGCGAAGAATACAATAGCCGCGGATCATCTCTTGTGACACACATGAGGGTTGGATAAAGGGGTTGATTGGGGTTATGTATTCAAATAATTATCTTGTGGCTTGAAAAGGAAAGCAGGGTTCCTTTTTTCGTGCGGAACATGAGTGCCATTGTGACTGTTTTCAACAAACGAAATGTGGAAAGTGAATTGTTTGTATAATGTAATAATTTTATCCCTTTCTGTTTTTATTGGTATATTTTCCACTTTGCTTAATGAAGGAAAGATATGAAGGTCGTAATTAAAAATATTTTGTCCCTTACACAAACAGATTTTACGCTAATATAGCTGTGGAAATTGGAAACGACTCACCTAAAAGTATAGTCTTTTTTGTACGGTTATGTTTTCTAACCGCTTTTATCAATTTGACCATTTTTTTAATTTTATTCAGCCATTCTTGGACTATAATGTAGAGTAGGTCAATTGTCATATAACATGGTTACAGAATGTACAGGGTGATATGTAGGAACGTGTTTCTTTACCAAAATATAAGCAGGTATCTGGGGTGCACGCAAAGTGGGGAAATAATTGTTATTGTGTCTGAAGATAGTTTTATTTGTGCTAAAAAAAAATGTTTTATCGTTTCTACCTAGATTGGTTTCCAAATTATAATGGTTTTTGTAAACCATTGTATTTGTGTCTGATCACAGGTGCCGATTTTTTAAAATAAAACAAGTTGGGTTTGAAATGAAAATCGATCCTGTCGATCGAGTGTATATGACTGTATTTATATGTCTGTAATTAGATAACCGCAACAGGTGCACATGCTGTACGAAATCAGTTCACACTTACAAGTAACTTCAACAGGCACATGAACAATATCTTTTCATTTAATTTAAGTTAATAAAACATATTTTTATCTCTAATAAAGTTTTAAAAATCTATATTAATGAAATTAAATCTCCAACAGCTTTAATCATCTCTAGATGATGCGAACTTGGTTGGTGAAACACGTGTCGAGTGCAGTATATTGTTTTGGTGTAGTATGTGGTATGTTTATGTTACTTTAATTACTACAAAACAATTTATTGACAGTAAGTTTCTTATTTTTCCATTCAGTCTTTTATACATAAAAATAAATAATAGTTTTTTTGGATGCCATACCCTTTATTTTGATTCTAAACAAAAAGGTAATAGACCAGGAGTTAGTGACAGATTTCTGGTTGTAATTTTAGTCAGTATGCCGTTCAGAGGGTATTTATTATATTGCGTAGGTATATTCTCATGACAAAAATGAATGAATCAAAGAGTCATCCTGAGTTCTTTATATAGAAAAGGAGTTTTCATGTGTGAGTATGCCCTTGGCCATACACAAACGCTATGTCATCTTGTTTTTCAGCAGTTTTATAACAAAAAGTTGTATACTTATCATTAGCAGCCTGTTCGGAAAAGCGGAAAAATAATTTATTCAAATACAAGTTCACTGACCACAACAGCGTTTTGCACCCACGCTAACGGTATGCTGGTGGTTTTCCGAGGAATATTTTGTGTTGAACTTCATTTTAAAATACGTGGCAGCTTGACTACTCATCGTGACTACTATCATACTAAACTGACTAAACTAAACTAAACTAAACTAAACTAAACCTGACTAGTCATACTAAAACCCATAATTTGCGAACAAAAATGAAAGCTCACTTTTCTATATGGAGAATGCGGGATGACTGTATAATGACTAAAATCACAACTAAAAACCTTTCACTAACTGTCGGTCTATAAACACAAATTATTTAAGATTTTTAAACAAAGTAGCCAGTGCAACATACCTTTATATTTGCATTCGTGTATCAAGTGCAGAAATACCAGAAAGTTAACTCAACTCCATTTCTATGTATGTTAACATTTGAAAAGTACAAGTAAATGTAGTGTAAAGGAGTGTTAGAGATGGATTATCATTTTAAACAGGTTCATCTAGTATGTTATTAATATAATATAGGTACATAATTTTGGTATCTTATATAATTTTCAATAACTGACAATTAATACAGATATAAGTACATGCATATAACAATAGTAATAAATTACATATTCGTACCATAAATATCTTTCAAATTTAGATGATTTAGCTTTAAAAATTAAAAATTAATAGCATGTGAGGCTCGTTCCCGTTCCATCCTGTACAATCAGCACAGATCATTCATTATGTTTTAATATGTTTTTCCATTACAATTAGTAAGATATTTACTGCTGTATATAGAACAATTATAGATGAATAAAGGATAATGTAGACTGTTGTTGCATTGCATTATCTTCTTGATAAATTCACATTCATCGCTGTGCTATAGACTTAATTATTAAATAATTGAGGTTGCATGTTGGACATTGAAATTAACAATCATAAAGGATATACTGCAGAAATGGAATATAAACAACTTATTAACATTGCTTCAGTGTTCCTTGAATATACATAGTAATCGAGAAAGTAGAACGCGAAAATGAGAGAAATTAATACGGCAGGAAATTGTGTCTGTTCCGTTAAAATTAATTATATCATAAGGTTATAAAAATTTACTGGATCAGGAATTGACTAAATAAAATAAAAAGGACTTGCTTTACTGTCTATCTCAGATTCGCGTATTCAATCATACATTGAAGCTCGGTATTGTATAAGCATAAGAGTTATTATGAGCAATTTACCTTTGTCCTTGCTTGTAAAATGAAAATACATCGATGGCTGATAATCTGTAAAAATGGACTCTCGCTATTATCTTACCAAAATAACACAAAGAATGAAACTCAATGAATAATTTTCTTTTCGCATGAGAATGTGAATGCCTATTCTAATTTTGGAAATGTATTGTATCTTGCTTGCGGCTCGCGAAACAATAATATGCCGAAAGTATTCAATGTTACTTTTGTACAAGTATTTCTTATCTACAAATTCAACTAATGTTGGCACTACTGCTCCGTTATCGGTAATGCACAGAATATGCATTACAGGAAACAGAATGTATAGTCTATATAATGTAAATTGAAACTGTAAAAAAAGAAACACCTGCACTTCGACGGCAGCCTCTTTGTTTACGCATGTGTGTCATTTGTCGGATTTTTTTATGCAGTTTCAATTTAGATTTTAGGGACTATAAGAAACCCTTCTTTTACCCGAAAACAATATTAGAACAAAAGTGAATTTATTTCTCAACAATTGTTTCAACGTTCGAACAAGGTATGTTGGCATCAGGAGCACTTAGATCTAAAGATGGTTGTACAAGTAAGCTAAGGTCTGAAGAAATTAGGTTGTATGAGAATAATATTATATGTATAATAAAAAGACACTATCAGTTGTATGCTATAGACTAGAATATGTTGATATTGTAAGTTTACTTCCAGTGGTCTAACATGTTATGTTTCTTTATGCTTTCTGCAAATTTTTATTGCTAAAAAACTTATACTTACCTTAGATTTCTGGACAACTCAAGAATTCTTTTGAATTGTCAGTTTTCAACCGAACCCTAAAGTAGTGTATACTATAATGTCTAATAAAACTGAAATGATTCGTAAATTTTTCTTTAGAAATACGCAAATTCCAGTATTAAAAATAAAAAAATGAAAAAGCCAAAAAACTGTAGTATTAACGAAAACTTAAAACATACGTTTGCTCTATAAACTCCTGTACAAACAGTATTGAAAACAATTATTCAATAAATTTACTGAATTCTGGCAGTGGTTTCTCAGTCTACCAAAATCAAATATTATATATTTATCTAAAATTATACCTAAATGAAAAAAAGAAATGAGAAATTACAAATTTAATGTTAATCGAAACACAAACTTGCTCTCTTTTGCTCTTTTTCCAATAATCTCTAGTCCAGTTCTTTGTTTGAAACTCAGTTCTTTGTGTGAAGAAATCCCGTTATGAATTTACGGATTTTGAAATCATAATAGTGATCGTGAAGTATATATCGGTGGTGCTTTCATTTGACACAAATGAAAGATTTTAGTTATATTGTCATAAGTTTATATAAAAATTCTTAAATAACATTTGATAAACTTTTTTTTAATTAACAGAACATATAACTAGAATTTTTGTTCGATTCGAAATCATAGTACAAAATGTTCACAGCCGAAGAACTGATTATAGTATGGAAACATTTGTAGAAATGACAAGGGAAAATTAAGTCGACTCAATAAGTGGATTTAGTTTAGATTTTTATTTAGTCACATTTTTTATATAAAGATATATAAGTACGTACACAGCTAAATACTTGTCACACTAAAAAAACCACCGATACAATTTAGTTAATTTTACATTAGCAGCTAAATAACATTACTATGAACTTTTTTCGAATACATAATATGTTTTCCTGTTATACATATATTTTTGCAACTGGCGAATTCCCCAAAAAATACATCTGACATATTCTAAATCACCAGCTAAATGCAATCAGGTGTTTATGACACAATTAAAATGTAATCCTTATGCCTATTACTCCTAATAGCAATTTATATAAGAATATGGCAAACCAGAAGAGATACTTAGTAATAAAGTCAACAGACAACCACGACAGGATATTGTTAGGAGAGAGAAGGGCGTATATTCCCTTGGAATATCCTGTAATAATATGATTATGTGGGGTGATATTAGATCAGCTCGTTGTCGGGTAATTTACTCCCACTTATAAAAAGTAAGCTGCACACGTCCTATTCCTTTTAATTAAAACACATTATAAAGTCATTTAGCGTAACGAGTTCCAACAGACAACGAAATCAGGTGTTAGTGAAACGTGTAAAAACTGACCGAGATAATAATTGCAGCGAGAGTTTCACAGTAAATTTATATCAAACATTGAAAAATAAAGTAAAACTTTTGTTTGGGTAGGCAGGTTTTAAAGAAAAGAATATTTAGTCCAGTGATAAGTTTTTCTTTCTGCTATTTTAGGAGAAGATATATGTTACATGAACTGCATATAATTGAATACAATATCTATAAGACAAAGTAAAACATTTCATTATACAAATACAACGGGGAAAGCCCATTTAAAAATGAAATCCTTGAAACACATACCTAGATTTTGCAGTAAAGCAACATCAAGCAATATGGTTGGCTGAGTAGCAACACTTAGGCGGCGTGACAAAAGTTTTCAAGTGTCAAATGTTGAAAGAGCATTTTATTTTAAGAACTCTAAGGCTGCTTTCTTATTTCTCTAATTTTTTCTGTCTGGCAGGGTAGGGTCTTGGTCCTTCAAAAAAAGAAAAGTGTAATTTGTTCTTCTTTTTTATAATCCCTATGCCTCCAGTACGTCTGGCATACATTCTACAATTTTTTACTCTTTGACACATTACTTCCATATCTTCTGATCCCTAGTAAGTATTTATATCTGTTTTCTAGTTTTCCCTTTCCTGTTTCTCAATTCACCCATTCTTTCTTTTCTTTAGTCCTTGGTCTTCCTTATATTTTTATCATCTTTCTTGCCACCACATTACGTCCCTTGTTTATTTGTTCCTTTCTAACCAAATAATGCCACCATTCCAGGACAACTGTTTTTTATTTATACTATCTATTTCAGTGGCTCGTGTTATGTCCATCGTAACGCCTTTACGTTTTTTCTTTATATACCTATCATCCTGTTTTGTTCGCTATATTCTCCTCTCTCAGATAAAATATTTTAACAGCTACTATTTCTTCTTTAATTTATATTTATTTGATTTGTTCTTATACTTATTGCAATACTGATTTATTTAATCTCTTCTGTTCATATTTTTAGTAGCTGTTGTATTTTTCGTAAATGTCTACTATTAAAATTGTAACGTCTGCTTACTTGTCACTTACTGTCATTAGTTGAACAGTCGATCTCCTACCGGATTTGGATAAAAAGTAATACCCAATATTCACTGAATTCTAGAAAACTGTTTATCTAGATTAGATCGACAGTCATATACTTAAATACTTTTAAATCTAGGTGTCTGTATAGACTGTTTGCAATCCAGAAGCAACGCGATACCTCTTTACAAAAAGTGTAAGTTCTATAAAGTTATCGAACTTTATTTTGGTGGTAAGAGATGGAAGATTGCCCTGGCTTGCAAAACCTACTGTAACTTTGTACAAGATATTAGTGACTTTATACAAAAGTCACTGTAGCTTGCAAATAGAGGTAAGTATTTTTTGTATGATTCTGTTAGTTTAGTGTATATGCCAATAGTTGGAAACGTTTTTAAAATAGAAGTGGTAGAAATGATTTTTTCTGCAACCACCTAAGTTGGAAGTAATAAAACTAATGTACTTTGTCATATTTCTAAAAGCTAATATGAGTTTCGATGTTAACCTACCGAGTAGTCAAAACAGATAGAATCTGAGGACTCATATGAATGAAATGGTTTAAAGATCGGAAAAGAGTACCTAGTGGTAAAAATGGAATTCTGTTAGATTGGACAGTGGGTTTGGGGAGTTTGAAAATAAAGTAACTATATAAATTTTTAATTCAAAGAGAAAAAATGGGACTTACAATGGACTTTGCACGAAATAGAATTTTAGAACAAATTTTTCCTATTTGCTTCCAAGTGACGAAGGTAAATGTACAAAACAAAACAACCATAATTTGGTTTCATTTCTCTTACCAACACGACCCAATGTCTACGTGCTATATTTCATTTTCAGAAAAATTTTAATATAATCACAATTTTTGTATGAGAAATACTTTACGTTTGGTATGAGTTACGGATAAAAATTAACAATGATAAAAATATACTGGTATACCTAGCTATTTTATGAAGTGTTCACAAAACTGTTTTTGGCTTTACATAAATACTTAATATATTTTCTTCTTTATATTGTTTATATGAAATTCGACCAGAGCTTCATATTCAGAGTTTTTGAGTCTAACAATTTCTTGCTCTCTTTATGAACTTCATAATTTTAGTATGCAAATCAAAGACCACAAAAAAATTACATTTTCTCGCTAAAATATTGAAAATAAGGAGACAATTTGCGAATTTACGATCACTAAATTAAAGGAGAGCATAATTTATTTGGCCAGTAAAAAGCTCTCCGCGTGCTTATATTTAATTCATTCCGAAAACTCAGAGACACAAGCGAAAGAACAGACGTACAAGAACTAGGAAAGTTTCAGTTTATTACTGCCATTTGCATAAGCTACTCCACTATTATATAAACTGAGATTTGTTTTTTGCCTTCATAAGAAATCTCGAACATCTGGAGGAATCGGCTGCGCTCTCCATAACCGAAGTTAAAATTTAATAAAACGGGAAGAAATGTTTTGACAATTGTTTTCTAAGTTTCTGCAGTAAATCACTTGTCGAGCCACACTGCTTTATGTTCTTTTAATGACCCACCACCCTACGGATAGTGAATGTGGAGTCGTAAAATAAAATAATTATACGTCTTGAAATTTGAATCGGTGAGGCGACAGAAGAGTTTTCACACATATGGCAAGCACACATGAGCGTCGAGCCCGCAGGAGGCATAATTTTCTAAAATATCTAGTGATGGGTCAATTCAGCGGACAAATTTATTGCAATTAAAGTTTAATTAATGAAATTTATGATATTTATAATTTCACGTTGAAGTTAATTTGTTGCAATAAGCAATATATGTCCTAAATGGAATCCTTTATGAAACATTTCGAAACCATTATTCATTTTGTACTATTTTAGTGAATAAATCAAATTTAAGACAGATACGTAACAAATAAACTATTTCATAAAAATTGTTATAAGTTGTTTTACTATTCACAGAATACCAATTTAGTGAACATGCGGTATTCCGTATCATACCTTTAACGTGTGTGTATGACCAACTTCACCTGTTCGTTCAGATCCTAAGAATTGTCAGAAAGAAATGCAGGAATGACACATTCAGCAACTATCAGAAGTTGCCTTCGGTCAGTAGATATAATCTATTTATTAGACCAGTAGTTAGACTTAGGCTAGGAATTACCTAATAACAACTAAAATACAAAAGTACTGTATTAATTAACTTGAACTTATTAAACTTATTAAACTGATTAAATATAGGTACATGTTGTCTCTCGTAAGACTGTAAACTTTTAGTTTTTTTAAAATTTAAATTGATCTCAGAAGAATGAGCTGATTAAGATTTACTTATCATAAAATCATTCGTCTACCAACTAAACTATGTTTATCAAATAACACTAAAACGGCCTAAGTGACCAAATTGATTTAGTTACTAAAATAACATATTCTAAATACGTAACTAAGTAATAATATTAGGTAATAGTTATATCATTTAAACCAAAATGAACGTTATGGATTTAACACCGCATTCATGAAGACTTTAAGCTTAACGGTAAGTATGTTTAAAAAGTATCAAATTTACGTATACAGTTAGGTATTTATGTCTTCTTTTCTTGGGCGTTGATTTCTGTACACTGTTTTTATTTTATCTTGGGAAAATTATTCTCTTTTAGTACTGTATGTAATAATGCGTTTTTCATAATTTACATTTTACTGTCAATATCGAATTTGGATGTAGAAGTTTAAAGTTTTGTTTGTGGTCGTTTGAAAGGTTTTTCACGAGACTGATTTTTCAAGTATGTTTTGACCCTGCGTAAGTAGATATAATGTGTTCAGAATTAAGTTCTAAACATCTGTTTTTCGGCATATTAGATGAAAGTGTTACATACATTATGGCTATATTTCCAACAAGATGTAAAATTATTTTAACCGCTTTTCAATTAAGTAATTTTAATAAGCCGAAGTAATTACTTGAAGTAATTTTCTTCACTGTATTTGTTACTGTTAGCTTCTGTTAGATACTTTTTTAGCAAAAAATATCAAGAACTTGCCAGTTACTTCATTGTATTCCTTATAGTTATCGAGTTTCTCTCCACAAAATCCATATTTAAGTATCCTCCTTTTCTATTTTGTAGCAGTGTTTAGTTATGGTGCAGGGTTAAGTGAGAAACTATTTCCCACTCACCAGCCACGTTGAATTGATAGATTTTAGTACTAATACCAATATAAACTAAGCAAGTAGTAGTACTCTCAGATTTCCACAATATTTATCCTAGTTTAGTTTAGTTTATCCTAACTTAATATATAGTGTGGTGATGTACAGTCTATGAAAACAATTTGCATCTGAATGCATATTTTTATAAATTTAGATGATTCGATCTCCTAACGAATATTACTATAAATGTTGACAGGTATACCTCTAATAGTATGGGAAATGCGACCAAAATAATATGCAATACAAGCACAAGGTTGATAAACGATATTTGATATAACAAGAAAAAAGTTGAAAACCACACGTTGATTTAATGAAAAAATGAACGTTCATTAAATATAATGCATGTAAATAACATTACGATTACACACCTTGGTTTGTATTTACGCTTTACAAACGTTAATTTTACTACCAAATGTCTATTATATATTAATGACACGCTTCCTTCAGTGATTTTAAAAATAAAATATGTACATACAATATGTCATGTACAGTTATTACGTACCTAGGTGGCTTAGCTTTTGAGACAGAAAACATTAAAGTTTTATTTTTTAAATTCTTTTGAAAAATCAAGAACACTATGTTAACTCGTATGTGTTCTTAAATTTCAGTCACTTACACACCTTGGCAGAAGGCATGTTTGGTATTTTTTCAGCACTGTCAGCGGCGTGCATATGTCTAGTCACTTCAATATTCCGCGGAAAAAATACTGAAACACAGTAATGGTCCACAGTATACAATCCTGGTTTTTTAATATAATTTTTTGAATTGCCTTTCAGTGTTTTACAAAAAAATGTATTTCGACATTGTTTGACTTAAAATGTAGTTTAGATAAAATCATGTAGAATTGTAACAAAATTGTAGTAGCCAATGAAATGACTTTGCTTTATGAACATTACTCTGTTATACTAGTCGCCAAAATCAGTTGTTAAGTTGCAGAGATTTTCAGATTTTCCAAAAAAACTTTTAAAAATGTAAACTTTAACACCCTTAGATTTCAGAAAGTAAATCACTTACAAAATAAATGTATATGACATTTTACTCATTAAGTTACTTGTGGAAACATCTCAATCAGTGTTTTAGTTTCCATAATAAACAGCTTGCATTTGCCAGTGTATTAGGGTTAGTAGAAAAGCATTTTATTCCAGTTTTCGATTTTACCTCTGGATGAACAAGCGTTTACTAATAGAGTAGGTATTTGATATGTTATTTTTATTCGGTTAAACTTTTTACTGAAGCATACGTTGAAACATTCAATGTAAAACATGATGCTATTTAATCAACTACAAGTATATGAAGTACTGAAATGTGCTGAAATTTAGATAGATCAATGCAACTCAGTAAATAAATGCAGAATCGAAATTAAAAATACCTACTCTCCTCCTAAAACACCTTTCTTTTATAAATAATATTCATACATTAACTTTCATATATTACTAGCTTATACAGAGTGAGTTTTATGTATGGAACGCCTCAATTATCTCGGAAACGGCTTGCCCGATTTTTATGAATTTTGGTTTATAAGGGTTTTGTAATATGGCCGATATTACTGTGGCATTTACATTATTGTCAGATCTTTCGTTTTTCCGGAAATATACTGAAATTTGTTATTTCAAATGGATCACCCTATATATTTTTTTGTTTTTGAAATCTCTAAGAAATTTTGAATATTTTTCATGTAATGTTCCCTATACCTAATTGGCATAATTTCGGAGTTACAGCTACATTTGCAATATCTCCGCCGAAGTTAAAATATTACATCAGGGCGGCTATGTCTGCGACAAAAACAATTTTGACGTTTTAATAAACTATTATTGTTGGTGTTTATTGAAAATTACAATGGACCGTTTATCTGAGAAAGAACGAATTGAGATTTTAATGATATTAGGATATGGTGATGTGCGTAGAAGTCAACAGGAAACGTGTAATATCTTTAATAATTTATATCCTAATAGAAATCCCATAACAAGATCTACTGTGAGTAAGTTGTTAAAAAAGTTTAACCAAACTGGAGCCATAAAAGATTTACCGAAATCAGGGCGTATAAAAACTGCAACAACTGAAGATAAATCTTTAGATGTTTGTGTTATGTAAGAAGAAGATCCACACTTGAGTACTAGACAAATATCCAGGGAAGTTGATATTTCTCAAACATCCATAATGAAAATTTTACATGCCAATAAATTCCATCCTTACAAAGTAAGATTGGTTCAAGAGTTGTCAGATGATGATTTCGATAGACGTGAAGAGTTTGCCGACACAATGATGGAAAAATGTTACGATCAAAATAATCCAAATTTTTTAAATAATGTTATGTTTTCCGATGAGGCCACTTTTTGTATTGATGGCAACGTAAATCGGCATAATTGCAGATACTGGTCACGTAACAATCCTCGTTGGATGAGAGAATCCCACACCCAATTTCCACAAAAGATTAATGTATGGGCTGGAATAATAGGCGACAAAATAATTGGTCCTTTTTTCATTGAAGGAAACTTAAATGGTCCGGCGTATTTAAATTTATTACAGAATAATATTATACCTGAGTTGGTTCGGTTATTTCCAAATCTAAGTAAGTATTCTCAATTGCCTGTTAATTTAGAAATTTTATTATTTCAAACTTTCAGACAATAACAATGTCCCAAATAACAATATTTGGGTGCAACAAGATGGAGCTCCACCTCACTATGCGCGTGACGTGAGGCAATACCTAAACGATGTGTTTCCCAGAAGATGGATTGGAAGGCGTGGTTTTATCGAATGGCTCCCGCGATCACCCGACATGAATCCTTCAGACTATTTCGTGTGGGGTCACTTAAAAAATATTGTTTATAAAACCAAACCTGCCAATATTCAGGAATTAAAAGATAGGATTACCACAGAGATAAGAAGAATTGAGCAGTCAGGAATGTTACAAAATGTACTGCAAAGTTTTAAACATCGGATGACTCCTTGTATGGAAGTAAACGGACAACATTTTGAGTATCAGCTGTAACCGCCTTTACTTTATGTTTTCAAAAGATCCTATGGGATTTCTATTAGGATATAAATTATTAAAGATATTACACATTTCCTGTTGACTTCTACGCACATCACCATATCCTAATATCATTATAATCTCAATTCGTTCTTTCTCAGATAAACGGTCCATTGTAACTTTCAATAAACACCAACAATAATAGTTTATTAAAACGTCAAAATTGTTTTTGTCGCAGACATAGCCGCCCTGATGTAATATTTTAACTTCGGCGGAGATACTGCAAATGTAGCTGTAAATCCGAAATTATGGCAATTAGGTATAGGGAACATTACATGAAAAATATTCTAAATTTCTTAGAGATTTCAAAAACAAAAAAATATATAGGGTGATAAATATATAAAAATATATATAGGGTGATCCATTTGAAAATACAAAACCCTTATAAACCAAAATTCATAAAAATCGGGCAAGACGTTTCCGAGATAATTGAGGCGTTCCATACATAAAACTCACTCGTATGTATGAACATATTCAAGTAGAATTTTACGAGAGGTGAAAATCTGCTTTAATTTATTTTAATTAGATACCTATTATGAAATTATTGAAAATCAACCTGCAAATGTAATAAACGTACCTACTCTACACATTGTAAGCTGAATCCTCTCCGTCTATGGTTTTGCCTACTTAGTATTTAAGTGCCCAAATACTAGCCACTTTTTATTGCTTTTCCGTCTGGGTAACATAAATATTACCTACTAGGAACGAAGTATATATTTGAAGTAGGATTGACATCCGCTATAAAAATTTTCATACATCATATTCTTTCCGCTTGAGTAATGGCTGCGGGAATACAAGTTATCTTCGGTAAATATTTGATGAAGGTGGTGATTAATGACAGGTTAAACAATCCAGCTTTTGTGATTGGTTGCTTTATTGCTCGATGACGTTGGGGGTCTAAACAAGCGATTTGGAAATCAGTCTTTTAACTAGTCCTCACGGAGTTGAGAAGGGAAAAGTTGAATATCTAGTGGAAGTTGTAGTGGAAGCTGTAATACATTCACAGCGATACCATACCAGCGTATTGTAATCAGTGTATGTATTGTATTAATGAGTTAGCACGATAGAAATTATAAAAAATATAGAATGCCAAAGTCCATTATATGACACATCCAAAAATAGCCACTCTATGCAGAATACGAGAAAACGTAACTTTAGGGAATTTTCTAGGAATTTTTATACCACACCATGGGTTACAACCCACTAAGTATTGGTAGTGCTGAGTCTAAGTATTAGTGGTGAGTCCATATATATAATACTACTATATCGCGGGTAGAGGCCCAAAAATTCCGAAAACAACACGGCGCCGACGTACAATCTCTATCCTTATCGAGAGTACCTTAGTCAAATATGCGCATGCGCACGAATTTCGCGACATCCAATAAGCATGCAGCATAAATACTGCATCTCTGTCTACCGACTTCTTTTAAATAAAAGTTGAAAGTTGGAAAGTCTGTCAACCTATAAGCAATGTGTCAGTTTCCGTAACCATGGATATCGACAAAATCTGCGCATGCGCAAATCGAACAAAGGGTCTCTGGAACAGTATAGCACTATATCTTTTGTCCTTTGATGTTTTCGGAGAAACCGCTTATGGGCTAACATAGGAAATACGCGATGTAGTAGTGGTATATATATATGGGTGAGTCGATGCTAACGTCAACTTCACGCCGGCTGATTAAGAGTTAGGTTAGGATCCTGTGACGTTTGTCAGCTGTCAGGCTATATTACGCACTTTCGTAAATTCAGCTCAGTTTTATGATGGATGTGATGAATTTATGCGGGACATGTGATTCCATCAGAACAATTGATAGTTAAGATTAATTTACGAACTGAACTTAGGTTTAATGATAGATGGAGACTTGCTCATAGACGTCCATTTCATGAATTTCTGTGAGTAAAAATTTTGTCTCCCCCCAACCAAAATAGCCACTGGAATTTGTTTACCCTCCATTGTGACTAACAAATCTACTAGGTACTTTGTGCTTACTTTTATGCTTTTTATCAAAATTGCATCCCTTGAACCAAACAAAAAACCACATACTAACCCCAAAATTAATGACATGACAGTTCCCCCTCTTTCTTCCATCACAAAATTTGAAATCCATAACTATACGCACTTTCGTAAATTCAACATTAAGATGTGATGGATCCAAAAAACGAGTTCTGATTAGTTGATTTGAAAAATTCTGTTTTTTGATTGGTCCTACAGGATCCATCACATCTTAATGTTGAATTTACGAAAGCGCGTTATTTAATGATGGAAGTGACGGTTTTCTGATGGAACATCATACAATTTTGTGATTAATTTACGAACAAGATTGATAGCCCATCATAAAGTAATCGCTGAATTTACGAACGACTTTTACTGTTTTGTGATGGAAATGATTCCATCTTTTTGAGAAATGATGGATTTACGAAAGCGCCTAATTGTTTGTGTATTTGTTGTTCTTACCGTTTTTTGATAAATATTACCTTAATTTATGTTTCATTGTGTTCCCCCAACAACTTTATTGTTTTAATTAATAGTGAGATAAATGGCCTTTGGCAAATCAAACGATTTTGTGCAAATTTCGACTTTAAAAGTTCAATTTATCAAAAATTTCGCTAAGGATCATTCTGTTATTAATAATATGTAATAATAACCTGCCATTTAGTATTTATTTAGAATGTTACTAGGTAAAAATTGCGACTGGGTGAATATTATGACAAAAATTCAAAGTGGTTTAAAATAATCCGGGTCACGTGTAAAATGACTTGATTTTCGAATGTCCCGCCCGGTAGCCAATGCGAAGCTAGCTGCTAGTGCGACCATAGCTACCAATACAGAAAACCAATGTTGTTGTTGTTGATAGGCGGGGCGGTTACCCGCAGCACTCAGGTCTTTCGATACATTGTGCCTGCCGCTAGTCGGGAGCTATTGGAAGAGGCCCGTGCTATGCGCATAGGCCAACACCTGTTGTAGAGGAAGCTCCCTAATGTCCAACCAATGTTACTAGAGTAACGTATTCTCCATGGGAAGCCCATTTTCAATCTCCGTAAAAGCATTCTATATTTTTTGTAATTTATATGGTCAGTACTCGTTAATATATAAAAAAAATTGTTGGCAATATAATATCTTTTATAAATATAAAAATATATTTAGTATGCTGAATAATAATAAAACAATAACACTCTATGTAAGGTATACTTCCAATAAATACATTTGTTTCTAAGAATTAAACATTAACTTAGCTGAATTCGTTTACTGGTTGAATCATGCTCTAGCCAAAAATATTCTGAACCGTGACCCATAACCAAATGGTAGACAATTAGCCATTTTGATAGCGATACTAGCATTTAATATTAAATACAGGCTGGAAAGTAATAATAATAATAATATCTATATAATATATAATATCTTTACCCCCCATTCTAATCACAAAGATTAGCCCGAAAGTCTGAAACTTCCGTGGGAGGGGGAGGTACATTATTATTCCGCGGGGCGCACTTGCGCCTCAGGAACGACTTACGTTGGTAGGCCATTCCACCATTCAGTGCTGGAATGAGGGAAACCTGGAAAATCTCATTAGTTAGGGGTAGGAAAGTAAATGCTGAAGGTTCGAAACACGAGTGTAAATAATGTGTGTGCCGCGTAGTTCTGATCTTGTTATAGATTACAAAAATATCGTGTGATTTTTCTTTGGGAGCAGCAACTAATGAATATGTTATGTATACCTCGTATGAATGTATATTGTCCTAAACAACCCAGGTGATGCATACACGAAGAATGATGTGAGTACACTTTTGAAAAGAATATATTATTTATATACTCGTATACTTACATTCCTTATTTCATAATCATCTAAACCTAAAAAGATAAACTCTTTGAAGGAACTAGCAGCTACTTCTTTGATTTACTTTCATAAAATGTATGTAATTTTTTGATTGCAATGCTACAAATAAGTATTCCTCTCAACCGCTAATCCTTTCTTGTGCTCCGTTTTTATGGGCTTACTATTAGCGACTTGCTGAAAAAATGTTTCGCATGAGAAACCCAAAGATGAAGCCTTTAAAGTTGTAAATATTGGTACTTTGTATGCACTTCCGATAAGTTTATCGACTGTAAAGCTGCCAAATAAACAAAGTGGGCAAACTTTGCTAAACACTCTTGGTATAGCACAAGACAGTATTTTATAGAAAACCGCAACTTTTCAGCGCAATTTCCTAAACACGTCGCTGCTCACTCGTGCCGAATAAGATGCAAAAAGAGTTAGCGGGTGGGCACATTCCCTGAACGTTTTCCTTTGCATGTGTCCAACATTTAGCTGCGCCATAACAAAGCGGACGACGTGACTGCCGAAAAATATAAAGAAGCCCTTGCAGACGATGCATATATAGCTCGTTTTAGATAAATAATAATTTTAGAAACGTGATTTGTGGTCAAGTAGGTAACTCAGGAACGGTAAAACCCAAGTGCCCACGGGTGGAAAATTTTTTTTTTTTTATTCATGTACAATGTGCCCCTTACAGCATTTTTATGTCGAGACTGCCTGCGCATCGGAGGGAAACCAGTAGGAAATACTTAAAATACAGATTTTTTTAAACAAATTTTTAGTCAAGGATATAAAATCGGTATCCCTAAAACAATTTTAGGTATAAAACTTTATTTCTATTTTTTTTAAAGCTTATTGGTATAAATCTAAAACAAGACAAATAAGGGAGGTACAAAATTTAAATAAATGTATATATCAAAAGAGCAGAACCCATAAAACTTGGTACGTTTGTATACCGGGTGTCAACGGATCTATTAGACAAGCCATAACTTCTAGAGTATTGGATGTATCAAAATGAGATTTGGTATAGGTAAATGGTAGAGGAAGAGGAAAGTTTTTGCATATTTTTCACGTTTAGGTTACTTCCGGTTTCACCGGAAATGGCTTCAATTTTGAATTTTTAAATGGAACACCCTGTATATTTTTACATATTTCAATTTCTGAGACAATTTTGGACTAGAAAATGACATTAAAACTTTTAAAGTTTAATACTCGTATACGAATTTATTAAAAACTTCACTGAAGTAAATGTATTTTATGAGCTTATTTTTAATCCAATCACAATGAATTTAGTATCGTTGGATTCGCAAAAAAAATCACTTTTTGAAAAATGCTTGTCTAAAAAGTGTTGCCATTTGAAAAAAAAATAGTTAGATATAAAAAAGTAATTTTGCCAACTTGTCTCATTCCTATCTATCATACTAATCACTAAAACTTTGCGATTACATTTTTCTGACATCATCTAAGGCCTTCAGATTAGTTTGCGCTCAATCATGGCCACCTAGATGCAATATTAAAAATGGCTCTAAAAAAATCAAGTAGGCGAAAAAACTTTTTAAAATGTCATTTTCTAGTCCAAAATTGTCTCAGAAATTCAAATATGTAAAAATATACAGGGTGTTCCATTTAAAAATTCAAAATTGAAGCCATTTCCGGTGAAACCGGAAGTAACCTAAACGTGAAAAATATGCAAAAACTTTCCTCTTCCTCTACCATTTACCTATACCAAATCTCATTTTGATACATCCAATACTCTAGAAGTTATGGCTTGTCTAATAGATCCGTTGACACCCGGTATACGTTGTTTTATGTCCTTTAAACAATACACATAATTACTTTTTAAAATGTACTTCTTCCTACTTTCGTTTTCCTTCATTTTTTCTTACGTCCTTTTTCTTTTTCTTTTATGTCCTTTAAACAATACACACAATTACTTTTTAAAATGTACTTCTTCCTATTTTTGCTTTCCTTAATTTTTTTCTTACCATGTTTGTGATAAGATTCCAATAGTACTCACTATCTAAGATTAGTTCCGATTTCTTCCATTTATGCCAGTCTCTCTTTGTCTGCCCATCTTTCGCGCTTGTAGCATATTATACAGGATATCCTCAAACTGACAGTACCTGTATCAAATGTCGTCCTTTGTTAACCTATTATACCATGGATAAAACAGCACACGTTAGTATTCTACGTTTCCTCGATCAGTCGATGTTATGCCAGCATCATGAGTGAAATTTTTATCTGTATATATTTTCATATATGGTATATATTTTATGGTATGTATGGAATATGGTATATATTTTCATATGGGGTACAGGTTCCAATTCTGTATTAATCTAGTCTAACTTTTTTATTCTGAAGGGTGGAAAAGTTTCAAAGGATACCGGGCCGATTCTTTTTTGTCCACGAGAAACCACCCCTGTTGTTTTATCCCTCCAAATATCTTGAGACGATTTTGGTATACGACAGGTCGCTGATATTATCTATCCTATTTTCTGTGGCCTCCACTATTATTCAATCTTTTTCAATTAAAGTTTTCGAAGCTAATATTGCTTCGTCATCAGAAAAAGAGAAGTGAGGGTAATTTGGTGGAGGTAAATTGGAGTAATTTTTCATAAAACAGATTAAAATGGTCATATAGACAATATTAACAAAATTTCACATCTTACAATAAAAAATCTTCATCTAATAAGATTGCTAAAAAAATTTGGAAAAATATTTTAAATTCACACTACACATGTGAGTTGGTAGTTACATAAAAAGAAACAAAAAAAATGTAACAAATGTAATGTATCTACTGTTTTTTTTTTCAAACAATATAACGCAGAGCTTCTTATCTTAATTAAATGATAAAAGATAAAATTTAAAGATAGTAAAGATAAATAAAGTTTCAAATTATTAGTTTCTGAGGTATCACATATCTGTCTATAGATGATTTACTCTGTATATTAAACTTTATTTTCTGACAATAAGTATTTCTTCCAATTTTGCACAGTTCTGTTTACAGATAGGTAACGGAAATAACTTGAAAAATGTACGAAAAAATATTATAATTTCGATAAATGCAATAGATGCTTGTTGAAAATGAGGTCATTCACTAATTTCGGGAAATATACACACAAATAATAGCCATTTCCCGTATCCTGTTCCATTTTTATATTCTTTTTTTTTGCCAGAAGTAAACTATAGATGCACTAGAAGAGAGCATGTAACTGGCGAAAAAAGTAAAGGCCTGCAGACGGTGAAGTTACTCGGCAGGGCACATAGACTGTGCAAATCGGTATTGATTTGTGTCCAGGAAATCGCATGCAAACCTGCCACTTCGACCGAAAACTCACGATAGCTCAGGAGTTTGTAAGCCAGATATTTTTCAAGCGTCTAGTTTAAATTGCACGGAACTATTTTAAAAATACATTTCAGGGGTCTCCTGAGTGCACACTGATTTTCCAGATACGGTATACTATATATGGTGTGATTTCCTTGAAAATGTCAGTCATGGATATTTTTCATCCAGTAGAAAGTCTAGTGAATGAATATTGAAATAACTATTTACATAACCAGTATGGAAAGTGGTACCTATTTTGTCAGATGAGCAGATCTTATCTGCAAGTACAGTCATCAATTCTGTCCATCAATTTATAGAAATTTTACGTACAATACTTTTCAAAATAGGATAATTTAAAGGCAGTTTAGAGATCAATTGTTGAATTATTGGTTGAAAACCGGTAAATGCTGGGAACGATTTCATTTTATCAAATAATCTCATTAAATCATTTGGTATACTTATCTCATAGTGTATATTTGCTTACCTAAATATTTTCTTCTATTTGTGCGGTATTTGCTTTAAATTAAAATTAATTAAAAAATGTGGTGAATAGTTTTCTGCTTTACCTAGGAAATCGTACTACTCAATGACAAATTTTATGTATAAATTGGGTGCATGTTAACTTGTATCATAAAATAGAGTGAATTTCATATTCTATGACAGTTTTCCTAAATAACTTTCACTAGGTTGATAGAATTAGGACTAGAAAGTCTTGAAAATTGTATAGGATTACGTTTATTATACAGGGTAAATACGGCGATTGCCTATTAGATTTATATCTGGGATTCACATAAATTTGATAATCTGACAGGTAATAATGCTATGATCTATTTTCTAAAAATATTTTTGACTTATACGAGTATAACTTCCTGTTCAACCAAAAGAAGTACTTCAGGAAAATACTTGAGACACCCTATACGTAAAGCTTCAACTAGCGCAATATTCTATGTAACCGTTTCTTTCAAACTACACCAGCGACAAACATGATCTCTGTGAAGATATTAATGTTATAGGATGTCTTACTACATAGTGAAATGTATCACTACATAGTGTTTTAAAAATGAATGACAAGTTACTAATAAGATATCAATAAATCTTTTTCTTTTTAATGGCAATCTCGAAGTTTTATGATCTTATCAAATTAGAACTAAGAGGCATTTATTTCGCAATAACTAAATCAATCGCGCGGGTTTTGAGTTATTTAAAAAAGGTCCATTAGTCTGAAATTTCTGATTATATTATCCTTTCCTGTAGGCTCTCAAGTCTGAAGATATGTACTAAATAATAATATACTAAATCCAATTCAAAATAGCTGTACAAAATTGAGATATTTTACTTACAATTTATTATTATTATAATTTTTTTGTTGAAACCAAGTCGACCGGTTCTCTGGCTCCGATTCTCAGGGTCGACCGCTGGTGGTTATCAATAGCTACTCCCCACGTCCGTGGGGTGAATAACTACTGAGTACGGGAATCGTGTGTCCTGGGTAGACGTAGTGAGCCCTAAATGACCGCCTTCTGCATTCTTCCGGCTAGAGGATCTGCCGAATTTCGGCATGCCGGTATGATCTTCAGCTCCGAAAGCAGTGTATCTCTTGCTCTACCGAGGCTCCTATTATCATCCTTCCTATCGAACGCGAAGGCTTCTTATCCTAAGGAAGCGTTCGTTTATTGAACTTTTATTTTGTATTATTGTAAATATACATATTTCTCAGTCCAGCAATGGCTTGCAGTAATACAAAATAAAAGTTCAATAAACGAACGCTTCCTTTCTATATAAGAAATAATTAATCACGCATTTATATTGTGAATTATCTGAACTCGATACACAGTAGAATGAGTATACTTCTGTTGCTCTACTAGAGTAGGAAATTATAATTACTAAGTATGTAGCACCTGAGCTACCGAGGATATGCGTGCAATGTTCGCCTGTTACTGATAAATATCCCCTTAGACTTCCTTATCTGCATGATGAACTGTTGTAGTATATAGCGTTTCCTTTAATATAATTGTGGGTTGGTGCAATTTAACAATACTGAATAGAAGCACATAAACGCTTCTCTTATCAAAATCATACTGCAAGTTTTGGTCTAAATATTTTCTAAGTGTTATTTTAATCAAGATGTTCAGATATAATAAAAATAATAATAATAACCACTTATTTACATTGAAACTTCGTTAAAATATTACCTCAACCCCTTAAAAAGGACGGTACATCAGGGACTGATCTAACATTGCCTTTGACTACATGGAAAAAGTAAAAAATGGTTGTCCTGCACGATAACTGTCATGTATTGACTAATTTTTGACAAGAAAATAATTTTTTCCATCAAAAAAAGATAGATCATTGAATTATAGAGAAATATGTATATGTTGTTATTAAATTCTATATATTATTATATATTTAGAGAGCTCGTTCTTTTAGTGATAAACTTATAAAGTTTGATGGTTCTGTATTTAATAGTAAGAAGGAGCATACCCATAAAAGAGTTGTATCATAATGACAATATTTGTCGATTACTATGTAACACAAGCAATGAGCTCTTAATTTAACTTAATTTATAAGTTAACTAAATTTAATTTATAACACATAATAAATGCTTAGTTCCTAACACATTTTTTACTTTTTCGACATCTTCAAAGGCCACAAAGTCAGCGTCAGATCTATCATTTTGCAGCATTTTTACTGACCCTATACACATAGACTAGACACATTGAGATAAGCACATCATTTTGAGCATTTTTGTTAAATTGTGAGTTGTATCGCTTTAAATGACGATTATTATTGACGTTTCTTTCCCCATGACAAGATATTACGGCACGGGACCTAAGACTGCCAATGTGCCATTTATGATTACGGTGAATGTAGGTACATAAATGAACCAAAAGTTTTTGTATACTCGTAAATTTGCGTTAAGTTTCTACCTATAACAAAGGTAATGACATCAAATTTTTAATTTGTTTAAATATAATTTTGAAATTTGTTCAAATTCTTTTTAAGGACTGGATGAGCTATTTTGTTCAAATTAATTAAAACACTGTCATGTTACAATATATTAATAAAACCCCATTACTGACAACCGTTTGTTGATTAATTTTTCCCTGCAAACAAAAAAAATAGAATAGTAATTCTATTAAGGATATTTTTGAGGGAATTTTTCCCTAAAAACAAAAAAAATCGTAATTCCACTAAGGCTATTTTTCTATTTTTGGAGGAAGACTTTATACTAGGTACCGTAAAATGTTTTGCAAAACATTGTACGGTAGGTACGGTAAAACAACCAGTGCTTTTAGATATTTGCTAATGAGTTTACTGCTTATACATATAGTTTATAACTAATTTGAAGAAGATAAATGGATTGCCAGTCGCTAAAAACACATGTTCACAAACACTGCCAATTTTTAATACGGAAAGGAACATTATTTTAGCCTTTGGAGTAGTTGCTTTCGGCAGCTCCGTAAAATAAATGCTATACTACTTCAAAATATGTATAAATTTTAATATAATATTTTCTATTATTTTCTTATATTTAAGGAAATGCCGAGGGAAATACTGAAATCGAAGACCAATTTTATGTACCCACGCGTTTAAAGACGTTTACATCGTATCGTTTACAAAATAAATATCTATGTAGGCTTAACTTCCAGTCTACAAGTGGAATTAATGTTTCGTCAGAAAAAACCTTCCAGACCAGGATTCGAATCTTTATAATTATCAATACAAATAAACAATACTTTCAGGTGTGCCCCCAGGGGGTTAAGACAATCCTACATTAGATCTGCGATGATCAAGCCTACGATGGTTAGTTGCACTTATTTTCTATTAAAAATCTTAATCTTGGAAAAATTTGGAGTTGGGTGGTTGGGTGGTATCAGTTACAACTGAAATGGCCTCGGAAATAGCCATATTATGCAAGTGACGTAGATACCTAATTCATTCCAATTAGGACACCCCCGAATTTTGTTTATGTACTCCATATTTGCTTATCTCATTATTGACGTAGCGAGTGCAATTAGGCGCGTTTTTAAATCCAGGTATATTTATAATTAAAGGCTAATATTTATGTAATAAATTATCATTCGAGCTCGCTTTTTATTTACAACGCCCAACACACCAGTTAATGGGAATGTGTCAAATGTAAAAAAATGGTATTGTGCCGTGTTAGTGAATTCAAATCCATTTCCGTTTGTTTTCCTTATTATTGCAAAATCATACTAATCAATTCTTAACCTTAAAATGGCCATCAAAATACTGTTTGGAATGAAGGAAGTTTCTCACGATTCTCCAAGTTGATTCTCGAATACCTTATTTTTGACAGTAAAAGTTCATTTATTTACAAATTTAGCCAAAAAGCATGAATACATTTAACTATGTACATTGTGAGGAAAAGCAGCACCTAAAATATGAAAAATAACTGCTCATGTTCATTACCCATGGTATTAGAAACTGTATCTGCTCAGTCACAGTGGGCGACGAAAAACGTCAAATGATTATCCCATAAGACCAGGAAGTATTTCGTTGGTTATATCTTACTCACATCAAAATTGAAAGAAAATCTTGCATCGCCAGTTTTACTTTACAATAAAGTAGAGCACATATTCCATACACTGTTCTACTCAAGAGACATTTACACGCATTGGGGTAAATTTTCAGAATATCTTCAAATTTCTTGAGCAAACCAGCCAGATTTATGAAATTAAATTTGTATTCTTGGAAAGCGGTCTGTTATTTAACAATGGATAAAATAATACAACTATTTAAAATTTCATTTAACGTAGGTATCGCTTTATTTTCTATAAATGTTAAACCCTCTTTAGAACATTAAATACACACAAGTTATTAAACAAAAATATTGTTCAACTTATCTGTTATATTTTGAAGTCCACTGTTGTCATCCAAAATCTTAAGTTAAAAATAGCATTCAAGAAATTTGCAACTAAATAGGAAAATATTTGTAATTCTAAGATGTAATAAAATACATTTGAACCTGTGAACATGAACTGGATAAATTGAACAATGTTTTTGTTTAGTGCCTTCGTCTTCTGTGTTTAATGTGTTTAAAAGGGTTTTAACATTTATAAAAAATAAACATGAAAAAATAAAGTTCCCGTATTTCAGAGGAAAGTTATTTTATTATATGTCAGATATATAAACTTAAAGTCCAGTAGTTTAAGCTATTGGGTCAAAACAATCTTATACGGGTGTAATTTCAAGTATTTTTACAAAATCCGCCAAGTTATCGTGTTTTTAAACCTTGTGTCGACGAGGTATTGATAAATTTGGATCCTCTGCAACACTAGCTCCTACAGCAACAATATTCTCAACACTCCTTGCATTTCGATGTTTAGCTGTTGCTAATAAAGATTTTATTATTTATTATTATTATCGACGTCTTGCTAGTGTTCTTACAGCGTGAAGAGTAAAATTATTTTCAAATTTCTCAACGAATGCCAAACAAACAAGGGCGATTATTGGGTGAAAGTTCTCGCGAAGCGCGCGATAAGTGTTAACAAAAGAACGTCTATTTTCATGAAATGTTTGGATAATAACCAAACGTTCTTGAAGCGTGTATTTACCCATAATAAATTGTTAGAGTATACTGAACATAAATGACAACTAGTGACAGGTATAACTTTATTACCACGGTTTCAAAGTCATATCAGTCATATTGAAGAATCCATTATATTCTTGATGTAACCTCAGTTTCTCCATTCTGAAGCTTATCGTCCAATAGAATGAATCAGAGCAGACACGTTAAGGCACATTAACGTATAAAAAAATGGACCAAATGCTTGATAGAAAATATTACGTTATAAGACAATTTAAAAAAACTGTTAACAGAAGAAACAGGTGCGTATCATGAAATATCTTACACATTATATTCTGCTAAATTTTCAAACAAAACTTTATTTGGTTAGTTATAAATGAAATCATGTCTAAATCATTATGGAAATAGTTCCTAGTTCCCAGAAAAACCAATTTAGGTAAAAACTTCGATATTTGGGTGTTCCTACTCCTATTCAAGTACCGTAGCTTTGTCAGGGCTTCCTCTAGGGCTATGGTATGGTTTCTTCCCTGCTTCATCTTTTCCCCATTTTGCTCATTTCACACTGATGCAAATTAAGTTAGAATCAGTTTCATTAATTTCAGTATTTCTAGAATATCTAGTTTCATTATTTAATTCATTTAAACTAGAATTGCTTGCTTGGCTGATGTCTCAAGAAGTAAAGATAATGCTGAACTCGGGAAAGGTTTTATATTTTTTTTGTAAAATATTTCTGCCCATTCACCAGGAAGTATCTAGCAGTATTTCAAACTTTTAATTGCAGCAGAGATAAACGCGCAATAATTAGGATAATTAAAGTATAATAACCCGCAATTGCAGTTCATCCGATGCTAAGATTATTACTACCTATGAGATGTTGCATGCGCTGCGGAAACCAAATAAAACTCGAAGAAAATATGTTAATTAGAATAGGTGAAGCGTGATGTATAAAAGCGAGGTTTAAATAAAATTCCTCTTGAAGGCTGTAGCCGAGTATACGTTTTTCAATACTGGATCACTTTTGCTAGTCACGTAGCTCATGCTCATCTCTACTTAAGTAATAACTTCGGATAATTTCTCAGAATTGCAGTTACGGCACCAGCGGTGGCTGCAATTAGTGTAGGATTATGTTTTAAACTTTTTACCTGTTCCTTTACGTATAAAGGCTTACTTATCATTTTTTTAACCCCTTTAGAGCATCAAATGGGGTAGACTAAGTTAACGCACCATTCATTTTAGACATTCAATTTTTAAAATAATATCACAATCTGTACCTACCATAATTAATCACAGAGGTTCAAAAATTAGACTCAGTTAAGTTTTGACATATTAACCCGAATAGCTTTAAGTGCATGGGAATAATAATATAAAATCTAATTAGGAGTAGAGTGTTTGTGTATAATTAGCAAACATAACAGATGCTAAACAGTTTATTAGAAATTTAACACTTCACAATCACTCCTTACCCTACGAAACTACCAAGAAGTTGGGAATGCTGCTAATAGAAACAATATTTCTGTATATTGAACTAAAGTAAACGCACAATGACGTGACAGCAATTGTTTTTTTTTAATTTTATTTTAAGGGTGTTTTATCCAATTTCTCTATACCTAAAGTCAGCCTTTTTTGAGATACTTAATTTTTTTTGAAAATTTCGAGTTTTGCATCACGACACGTTGATTTAACTCCCACAGTTCTTTTTGAATTCAAGAAAATGATATTAACAGTACAAATAAAGAAAGCTTTAGGCTTCACGCCGATGCTTTCGATATTTGCCAATTATGTACAGGGTGTGCAGAATTCGACTTCCTTTTAGCAAAAAGGAAGTCGAATTTCTCGTCTTCCTTTTAAATTCTGCATTGATCTATATTAGCATTGCCTATACCTAACAGTTTTGCTGTTACAAAAGGATTTTGTTGGATTTGTGCAAAATTAATTTTAAATTCTAACTATCGTTACTAGCTATGAAAATGACAGTTAACTTCATAATTACGTACATTTGTTATTATTGTTGTGTCAATTGTGATTGTTAATCGAATTGTGTCATTAATTGTGACAAATTTTAAAATTTGTAAGTGTGATAGTTTATGTAGTTTCAATATTTTTACTAATGCACAGTGTTCTTGCGAATGCAAGAAGTATTTTGCATTACTTGACTGGTTCTCGTACGAGTGACGTAGAAAGTAGTGAATCACTCGTAAAGCCGTATTATGTCTATGGATATAGGCCGAGACTGCATAGGCCGGACAAGCGGAGAGCAAATCACCGGCGCCCTATGGCAGGCCCTGCGGTTGACATCAGGGACCTCCATACCCATGACACGGCTTCGATAGATGAGTGTGTTAAATATACCATCCTAGCAAGCTATTATGAATCCATTAGTCTTCGACTTGAGCCTAGCTGACCTTAAAAAAGCAGAGGTCAGCCTTTATTTAATAATAAATATTATGATTATTATCATTATTATTTTTATTATTATTATTATTATTATTATTATTATTATTATTATTATTATTATTATTATTATTATTATTATTATTATTATCATCATTATTACTATTATTACTATAATATGTACCTACTAAACAGCATGACGTTACTAGTATTTAGTTAGTTGGTAGTAAGGGTTTTCTATGTCATGCAGTACCTATACACAATAGTTATCTGAGCATTTGGATGACGATTATATTATTACGCCTAGATTCCACAATACAACTATCGTTACATACGAAGCGTGGCAATGAACATAACTGCAATTCGCGTTAAGGTAATTAGATAAACCCTACTCCTGCGAGGTAAACGCTCTTAAACAAACTTGCTGTTTTCTCCATTGCTAGGAGAAAAAATTATGCCTTACGTAGCAATTACTGGAATTATTTTACCAGTTGCAAAGAAGAACAAAACTTTCGCTATTAACACCAACTGCGTTTCCCTGCAGCTTTTATGATAAAAAATAAATAAAAATATTTATTATTTGGACTTTAATATCGAGACCATTTACTAAATAAAAACTTGTACACAAAGAAACTGCTGTTTCTTTGAATAAAATAATTCAGAGGTATAATACCTTAGATACTGCTATTGTATTTCCAACCTGGCATAATATTCTATCTTGTACCTGATTCAAACACTCATGTAAATTATATCTTATATATTATATAAATTTTATGATGAATATGACTCACTCATAAAGTTTTAGTATTTTGGTAAACTACCTAAAACATTTTTAATTGTGGGATGAAATTTCCTGGCTAATTCTTGTCAAATTATGTTAAGTGCGAAATAAAAGTGATATAAAATTTAAATACCAGATACCTTGCCCATCCTCATATTATAACACCCTTCATGTTTATTTTTTTATTTAACTTCATTTAACGGCATAATATATATGACCGACAGAGAAAAGCTATACTGACGCTAGAAAATCAGTATCATGATAAGCGTGGTTGACCTCAAATGAGTCTAGTTCATGTTGTGACGTCATCCTGTGATAAAAAATCCATGGTTGTTAGTTTGGGGGTTTGTTTTTACATGTGATAAAACGACTTACCTATAATAGACTTTAAAAAACGCACCAGTTTCATACAAAAATATGCCACCAAATCGATTAAAACATCTAGTGAGCCTATACCAGAGTAGACCTGTTGTTTGCAACAACCACTGGCCGACCAACCCTGCTTATTGTGACTTTTCAGACTGCATAGTTTCTGACTTGTTAAACATCATCAGTGCGAAATATATATAAAGACAACAACAGCATGTCTATGAGACCACGAGTGTCTTCATCCAGTGGCAATAAACATGTAAAAATTAAAAAAATTATAATATACTTATTGAATAATAAACACAAATTTAAAACTAAAGAGAATGTATTTACAGTTTATCTCGACCGCCATTGACTACCTAGAAAAAAGCTAGTCCATTGATAAATTGGCTTTATGGGTTAGTTCTGAACTATAATAATAATAATAATAATAACAATAATAATATCTCTACCCCTCATTCTAATCACAAGGATTAACCCGAAAGTCTGAGACTTGTGTGAGAGAGGGGGCGGCATATTATTATTAGCAACTGTTTAAAAACTGTTTAAATAAAATAATGGAACACAGTATGGTACTGTGCAACCATACAATTACACAATTCATTTACTCTGTAACTTATAACATGTTAACTTTTTGTGAGATACCCTGTACATGAAACTAATAATTTTCGTGGCATTGAATTTAATATTCTATGATACTCAAATTATTTCCCAGCTACATAAGTACTTGTGTACATGTTTGTAGTGGCGAGATACAGTGAAATACACTGCAGTGCCCTCTTTGGGCATATAATGCAACGCCAGTCGGGGCATATTGCCCGTGGAGTAGTTGTTTTCGGCATCTCCTTCCAATACTTGTGTACATTTTAACTCATTGATTGCAAATATCAAATGGACATTTGCATGGTAAAGCAAATGGGTGAAAGTACGATTTAAAATTGTTGTAAATTAAATGCTTGATAGATATCAAACTAAAAATGTAATCAGCCAAAGAAGTTGTATTATTTTTATCTTAGACGGCGTATCTTTACGTTATAAGTCAAACATAGCGAGATACTAATTACAATACAAATTCAGTACCTATTTGGAGTATAGAATCGTTCGACTAGGGTACATTTGGATAACTTTTGGGAATGACACGGCAGGCCCTTTAAACTACTTTATTGTATTGTCCCTATAAATAAATTTATAAATTATTGTTTAGGGCATTTATTTTTTTTATCGTACAGTTTAAAAAACCGATAGAACTAGTGATAGCTTTCTATGTAAGTATAGTCCACGGTCTATATGATAAACCACCCCAATATGAATTAGCGACGAAGTATAAATTTTTTATCAAATTAATTGTTCGTAATTAGAAATAAAAAAGTGTTTATATGAGGTTTAAATCGTTTTTAATTAGTGGCTGCCGCGGAGCAGCGTCATTTTTAATTAATATACCAGTCTCCTAGCGAAATATGGGTTTTAATTAAAATAGTTGTTACAGGGCTCCAGGCAATAACCTAATAAGTATTATAAAATGCAGTGTGTAGTTTTATTCCTTGATATAACAAAATTTGTTATTTTTATATGTACTTATTATAATTATAATTCGATTACTAGCTTCGATTCGAATTCGATTATTCGATTAGAATAATTTAATGCTATAATTTTGCTGGAACATAAACAGATATTCCAGAAAATTAGTGATATTTTAATAAAATAAAGGGTTAGGGAGAAGGAAGTATCTATTTTCTATGTACTGGTATTCATTAATGGTTAAACTTTAATCAAAAACTGAAACAAAATGCTCTTAAGTAAACATGGCAATTTATTTGCGGGACTACTAAAGTCTAGCACAAGAATTTTGCATCACTCGCATTATGCTTCAGTTGTTCCAATGTTCGAGGTCGATTAGCGAATACTTTAGATAGCCCCATAAGAAAAAAATCACAAGCTGACAGCTCCCGTGACCGTGCAGGCCACGCAACATACCCAAATTTTGAAATGACAACCAGGAAACATTCTTCGCAGAATTGCCATAGGCTGCCTAGCAGTGTGAGAAGTGGCTACCTCCTGCTGAAACCATAGTCTTCGGAAGTCTACACTTTCGTTATGAAGTTGTTGTTCAAAATTTAGCAATAAAAGTTGTTATCGTTGCGATGATAACGCTCCCTTTTTACTATTAAACTGACGTTTCTCGCAAACAGTTTGGCAACTGTCATAAATTGCCATGTATCGGGAACACATGGCGATTTGATTTGAATTTAATCTTTTTACATTATTAAATAAATCCAGTTCAAAAATGGATACGTCATTCTGTCTAACCCTGTAGGTGTTATTGATAAACTTCTGCATACAAATTACAGATCACTTGTCACAAAGTTTTCTAGTATACGGCTAATTGTTCATTGTCGTGACACATTCGATATTTACTTCCTCATGTACAAAATATGTGAATACATCTATACTTTTCCATCACATATGTTTTTGATTTGTATATTTATGGAGTATCAAATGCAAATGTTAAAGTTTAATTGGATGTCATATAACAATTTTATAGTAAATATTACTGCTGTATCATATAAAAAGCACTTCGTTTGTAATAAAGTATTAATCTATATTTATATGGACAGTGCAACTCATAGTAAAGTTGTTTGTTATATTTGCTTTTCTGCATACATAATTTTAAAATACCTGTGAATTATTTACACACTTCATACATATACGAAGACAATAAAAGCGTTGCAACTAGAGTAGGGACCTACTTAAAATTAAAATTATATTTTATAATATAATTGTTCCAATTTTTATTACTAGTATTCTGTCTAACTCCTAGTATTTTAAATTCAGCAGTAATTTTGGGGCTAAAGTTATACAGTATATAGGTAATGCAAAAAACATCAATTTTGGTTTAGATTTTTTGCAAGCATTTCATATAAAAAGTCAAAAAGAGTTCAAATTAAAAAAATAATTAAAAATCTTTTAAAAACTGAAATAAGGATCAGTGAACAAGATACATGGTATCGGTTATTCCAAACGTAATTCAAAGGGGTAGAAGGTACCCGTTGTATGTAGGTATCTAAAGAGAATACCTATAAAAACTCACATTTTTTGAACTTTTATCTGAAACTGGTACATAAACGTTATTTATCATTTTTTTTATTCAAAATATCAGATAGAGACGGAGCACAAATTTAAAGATGTATTAGTACGTAGGAAAACTGATAATTAAATAAATTTGCTTGTGTTCCTATTTTAGGATATCGAAGAATGATGTGACATGAATGCCTAAGGGGCATCGTGAATCATTCATCGATTCCACTACCTATGGCACTCTGACGAGCGCATAATAAGCGCGAAAGCGGTCAGTGTCTGGTGGTTGACGAACCACCATGGATGAAGGATGCGGTGACTTCCATGAAGATGCCGGAGTAATGCAATGCCAGTTGGGGCACATTGGCCGTGGTGTAGTTGTTTTCGGAATTTCCTTCAAATAAAAATGTAGGATTATCTTCCTCAAAGACAATAGAGGTCATTGCTGTAATAGCACCTGCGGACAAGCAGGTCGCTATCTGTCTGTCAATTTGACAATAATTGTCAGACGGATAGTAGCAAAGACCTAAAGAGGGCACTACGATGTGTTTTTCATCACTACTAAATGTAACTTATTTTGTAACATAATCTTGATGAATTAAATATGAAAGAATTGTAGAGAATAATTTAAGGCAAAATACCTATCTAAAATGTATCATCAACAAATCAAATATATTGAATTTTTAATAACAATATTTATTAAATCTTTGGTATTAATTGCTTTATTAACATTGAATGACTCATAAAGATCGGAAAACGAACAACATTATAGAGATATATTCCATTTAGAATATTCCCACATACATTATAGTAAATCAATTAGAGTCCTGGTAGTTTTTTAAAATATATTTACCATACCTTAATCCGTTAGTATATTATTCTGTTTGGACTTTGTCGTAGATATATAACTATATTACTAGAAGGCATTGAATCGTAGATTGACTTTTATACAAAAAACATAATCAATCTCCCAACAATAGAGTACATTTATTCGCAGTCAAATCGCTATAAGCAATTATCACCGAAGTTAAATTAAAATCGATTTTATATTAGGCTGAACGTTAAATGTAACCATATTATGGCAAAGTTATTCAATTATGAAAACAGGATATAGATCGATATAAATAACTAATGGAGTAACATTCTTCAGTTGGATACTATAAGTTATATTCAGTATTACCTATACATCCACAAAACTAATTACATGAACTATCACGAGGATCTGAAAATGTCAACGTTAGTTATCAGAATTATTAATAATTCTATACTGAGAAAAAGTAATTTCAAAGAATTTTCATAATCAGTAGCAAAAACCGCCGCTTGTTTGGAAGGAAAACTAAATTACTAAATTAATTTCGTTGCTGTTAAAGCAATATGACAATAAATGTCACGATTTATAAAACATGAAGCTTTACTTATGGTTATAATAGTTTCATAAATTTGATCAATTTAGCAAGAAAATTCCAAATTTGAAACTTATTTTCATGATTAATAATAATTATCCTGATCACCTTATTTGCCCAAAAGTCATAATAAACACATACTAAAAAGAGACATCTTGGTTTGTGTCCATTGGTCAGTTATTAGGAGGAATCTATGATCTATGAGGAGGATGAATCAGACTGTAAAATATATTTTTTTTATTAGAGTCAATTACCTAAGATTATAGGTGTGAATTTTTTGTTTTCCAGGTTGAGTAGAAGATCTATTGAGTAGGTACTATGTAGACTGTTTCAAGCTAGATTTTGTCGTATGTTGCTACTTTTGTTTGAACATTTTATTATTTGTACTTATATACCAATAAGAACCAGTTATTATTATTATTTTTTTTTAAATGCAGTTGATCGAGACCCTGGCTCCGATTCTCAAGGTCGGCCGCTAGTGGTGGTTATCAGTAGTTACTCTCCACTTACGTGGGGTGAGTAACTACTGAGTCCGGGAATCGTGTGCCCTGAATAGACGTAATGAGCCGAGAATGACCACCTTCTGTATTCTTCCGGCTAGAAGATCTGCCGAATTTCGGAAAGCCGGTATGATCTTCAGTTCATAAAGCAGTGTATCTCTTGCTCCACCGAGGGCTTCTGTTATCAGTACCACAAGCTTCACAGTATGTTCTAGATGGAGTCTGCAGAGTTCGAAGACGAATTATTATTATTATCATTATTATTATTTTACTCAAAAGTTCAGTGGCAATTTGAGCAAATGGTGTAGAGAAAAATATCAAACTGATGTTTCAAAAACCATAGTATACAGCCTTCACCTGATTAAGCCAGAAAAAGCTAAATTAATAATAATAATAATAATAATAATAATAAATTAATAATAATCCTAAGCAATGGATAAATATTTTAGAATCATTTTATATTACCTCCTACTATAACTTGTTATTTAGAAATACTTCTAAAGGTAATTGTAATATGTTATTTGCTTCAAACTAAAAAGCGCTGAAAAAATTTGGTTAAATTATTGACTATTTGCTGTCTCTAAATTTTGTAAAGTAGCATTTTGGCACATCATAATAAGTTTGCCTGGAAACTATGTATACAATATTTATTATGTTGTATTTTTCTTGTGAATGATTCTCAATAGAACTTTTGCTAAACTTGTGCTCTTGAGTTAATTTAAACATGTGAATAGACATCGAAAGAAGGACAATTAAGTATATCTATAATGTAATAGCTGTAGATAATACATTAGAAAGTAAAATAAATTTGTTTCTGGTATGATAAAAGAATCATGTTTTTGTATTTGTGGAAAAAGATATGTGATGGATAAATTTATTAAAACCGAGAACATTTCGCAGTGTACATTCATTCAGCGAGGAATTATGGAGACAATTTGCTAATGTCAATAAAATTACGCGGAATTGCCTGGCAAATTAGATGATAACTGGCACAGCAAGCTCTCGGACTCCTATTTCTAATCAAGTTTGCAAGTAATTGCATTTTCTCGTTGCAAAAGTTCATTGACGGGCGAATCGGGCGGGTGGTAATATTCCGATTGTAGCGCCTTTGTAACACTTTCATTTCCGGCCAAAGGGATGACTGAGTTGATATTCGAATCTTTTGATCTCAACCTCGACACAGGGTTGTATTTTATAAAATAAATATTTTGAATCATTAAATAACATCTTACCCTCTCGAATTTTATGCGCTGGATATTTTATTATTAATTTCCCAATTAAGGTTCATATAAAAGACTTGTTAGCTTTTGATGTGAAAGAGCCAAATTGTGTGAATAAAAGTTGCTTCTGGGATATTTTATGCAATTAATTTATTTTGCCTAAATTTCTGGAAATAATTTTATCCTTTATATATTCCTATGCCTAAAATATGTAATATTCGAAAGAAGGTCTACTCGATATATAATCGCATAAATTTGTTCATGTAACAAGTAATTTTGACCATCTAACTCTAAATGGAAAGCTAACAATATAAAGAAGGAGATACTTTCTTGAAATTGTGGGAAATCCTAGATATAATTTCGAATATGATGAATAAATAGTACCTATTATGCACCTATTGTTATAAATTTTAGTGTAAGTGAATTTTGTTTTAATAAGAAAAACAATACCAAGTACTATGCATTTAGAAAAATATAATTTATCTCACTGCTGACTACTTATAGAACACCAGGTAATAGGTATCAACTTATTTCACATATAAGGAATTACAAAGTAGGTAGTAAGTACAAAGTAGGTGCTGATTTTGGATATTATCAAGTAATCACACCCTCTAACATTGTGTCCTAGGACACAATGTTAGCATAGTGTCATAGTAGTTAGCTAGTCATAGTTAGCATAGTAGTTTTAATCATCTCCAGGTTATGCCACCTTGGTTGGTGAAACGCGCGTCGACTGCAGTATAGTGTTTTGGTGTTATGTAGATAACTACGTCAGTGATATCTTGACACCAAAGGTTCCAAGGTTTCAACCCCCTTCAAGACATACTCCTATGTTTAGTTATATTATGTGAAACAAAAATGAAAGAGAACTTTCACTGTTGCCCCTAATAATGAGAAACAGTATATAGTACAGGGGAAATAAAGAGGAGCTGGAGGAGAGTATTTGGAAAGACATTTAATCAGAATATTTTTGGATTTGATTTATGTAGTATTAATCACCAGTTACTTATGGTTGTTGATCTTTGTAAATTTAAAAAATAGGAACGTAACCTACTTGAAAATATCTGGAAGGAATTTCTGATTATCAGTAGATTTAAGTCGGCATTGTTAGGTTAGACCTTGTTCTCTAAACATAATTATCTTTGAAAATAGTTTCGTTGCTCACTGTTGATGTTCCACCAAACTTACTCGTAGACTTTGACAGCACGTTAAGATATTTTACTTAATTGTAAATATTATTATTACATAAATATTTATTACATTTAAGAAATCGTTAAGATCAGGAAGTAAACCATTGGAGACCCGTATTTGACATTTACCTAGAATAAACATATTAGGTTTACGTAGTCACTAGACATGTTAAACTAACCAATAATGATTAGAGTCCTTCATGACTTAAAGGAATCTATTTATGGCTAAAGGATTGTGCTGTAGTTAGAACAAATTATCATCTAAATGTTACTTGCGTTAGTGAATATCAGGTTGCTAATACAACCCTGTGTGTTACCGGCTCAGGGAAGAATACTCCCTTTGTGGCGAGACTCTTTATAAACCTTATTTTGTTTGCGTTTTATTTAAGTCATAACGTTTCACTCAATGGAATTATTTCCGTTATCCTTTAATACCTTTCCTCTTATTTCTTTGATCTAGTTTTATGAATTTATGTCGATTAGTATGCACAGTCACATAGGAATGGTTTTCAACATCTGAAACGATATTAATACAGTTACAATGTATATGGATTTTGTATTTTCACGTGGCAATGGCAAAATCCACTGCTTTTCAATCAATGATTGGTTGATATTTCAGAGAATCACGGAAATTTAATGTTTAAGGGTCAATTTTAACTTATTTAACTCGGTATAACTTAAAAATGGCCGAACTTTTGAACATGGAAATGAATTTGTTTTTTATAATCATCTCAGAAAGTCGCATCCAATGATCGAAAAGATTGATATCATTTCTAGAGAGGAAAATGACTATTCTTTTTATGCCTTATATTCTTATTATGTAGAAAAAAAGGTATCAAACATATTAGAGTCACAAGAACAAGGCACCATATTCTATTTTAATGTACCGTATCTTTAAAATAAATCATACTGAATATAATTCAACTCTATTAAATCAACTTCATTCTAGATTCGGAGAATGGACTTAAAAGATTAATACATCTTCCAAAACCATCCTGTATGATAAAATTTTACAGTAAATCCCTTCAAGACCACTTGATTTACCGTAGACTCTAATAATTACAACCCCTTGACTTTGCATAAAATACAACTTAATCGATCTAATGAATAGTTTAGAGCACCCGAGTTAATTCATCATCAGGTTGCCTTAATTAATTGACAATAGAATTTTCCCTCTTAGTTTTCCCGAGTTCCAACAAACTTCGTTGTTGCGACGGGTTCATGTAATTTTCCTTAAACTATAGAGAGAACCGACTTATCAAATGCAATGTGATTACTGCAGAACTAGCAACTTCGCATTTCATTTCCTTCAGCGCTTTTGGAACAATTTCCAATAGTTCCGCCCAGAGCAACATGTGTGCTTATACTGGTTAATGAAGGATGAGAAATAGGTCGTAACGTGACTAACGCCTCATTTGGTATTGATTATATACCTGTTAATACGCCGGTTGCAATTATGAGTCGTGTTTGTTACTTTGTCAGAATGCAGGGTGTGTTATTATACTCGAATGATTGTCTGAATAACAGATAGAACTAATATAATTGTTTCGATTATACTATTATATCTCCAGGGTGTATCTGACCCAGAAAATATTCCTTTAAAATACGATTATTTATATAAAAGCATGTTCGTTTTGCTCATTAAATTATACGTTGTATGTATTTTTGTGGAAGTTAAGTATGTTGGAACGTAGTAATTCCAAGATACCGTGATGCCGTACATTCTATGAAAATGTTTGGAAAAATAATACTATATGATTTAAAGCATTAACATATGCTCAAACTCATACTACATGTCAAATAAACATGTCTATGACATGTTTATTTGACAACTTAAGATATACAATGGTACATTTGTAGCAAGTCAAAGAGAGAACAAATAAAATTTGCCATATAACAAGCAAATATGATAAGATGTACATTTGGTATTACGATTGATTAACAATTACGTGACATTTTATTTGTCGTCCAATAAATTAAGAATCTGAATTCGTTTAATGTATAGGATGGTTCAAATTGGTCGGTTTTCAAGGATTACTACGAATTTGTCAAGATAGAGCAAATCTGAGAGACGAGTCTCCTGAGACGTGTACTATAAAAAAAAACTATGTAATTATTGCAAATATTTATACAAACACAAACCCATAAAATATAGACATTCACAGAAACGACTGTTTCAGTAATATTTTTACATTTATTATAAAACAGATAGAATAGAAACAAAAAAAGAACAGCATTAAAGGAAAGTTTTACAAGATGTCAAATGCCAAATCTGAAAGTTGAAACAAGAAATCTGAAAACAAAAACAAGAAAATAAACAAGATTGGAAATTAAATACTTGGAACCTATTCAATTGTTATTCATCGTTTTTCTTGGATTATGACAGATTTTGATTCTCTGATTTTTGTTTAAAAAGTGAAGAGGTTATCTCCTGTTAATTTAGTTTGTGGTGTTTGATGTCAGCCATAATGAAAGTGAATTTCGTAGCCATCATTTACAAAACGCTGTTTAAATT
Organism: Pogonocherus hispidulus; assembly: GCA_963924545.1. Classification (NCBI taxonomy): domain Eukaryota; kingdom Metazoa; phylum Arthropoda; class Insecta; order Coleoptera; family Cerambycidae; genus Pogonocherus; species Pogonocherus hispidulus. The sequence goes on from OZ004695.1 coordinate 53,711,579, forward strand.
ATAACGAGTCAGACATAATGACCAGAACTACTACTTATTTACCATCTGCTGTTTATTGATGTCCAATATTAGCAATGTTAGAAAGACATCATTCAAATGAAAGAAATTGATTGATTGAAAAGTGAAAGGTATTCGAGGCACTTAAAATATATCGGGCTATCTTTAAAAATAAATCGTCAAGATAACCGTTTGGAATTTTTAATTGGCATAATAGGTAAAACATGTATTTTAAAGTATATCTACATTATAAATTCACTAACTCCTTGGTATTCTTTTAAATTTATATTTTGTTTTCCTTATACTATTGTATATCTGTTTGTGGTATACTATTGTTTGGTTGTTGACCAAATATCTTACCTATTAGTATTAATTTTAAATAGTAATTTCTTAAGAAATTACCACTTTTATTAAATTATTAATGTTCCCATTATATTTTCGAAACGAACGTAAACAATTTTATTGTCTCCTTGCTGAAAAAAAAAAAGAAAGTGCTAGTCGTTATCCATTTTCTGCTACTGAAATCTGTTGCTTTTCTTCTTAGATACTTACAGGTTGCTTTTCTAGGTTACTAAGTTAAAGCTGACGTTTTATTAATGAGGTGCCTTATTAGTAGATAAGTTATAAATACTTTGTGACTTATTTATTATCACAGGACATAAAATTTTTATGACTTCGATAGCTCTCCACGCTTAACCAAAATTAAACTTTAAGAAGAGGAATTCGAACTTTATTATTTTTTTATGTAATCCTCCGCGATCGTAAATATTAGATAGAGCCTGTTGTAACACCTAATTAAAAATACCGATTATGACCCAGACATAAATTTTAATTTAAAAGGCACTTCTGTGCTACTCAAGCAATTTTTTTTGGTGAGAGGATACACGTGCTTCAGCAGTTTTATTATTTTCCTAATTAGAGCAGGCTTTATTATTACATCTGCGTAAAAGAACAACGAAGAACATAAAATTTAGTAGGTCTGCGTGAAATACACTGACTGTTTCACATAAGGCAACTAAATTTGTGACGTGCAACACAAAAAACTATATATATAATAAACTATAAATAACATGACTTCTCCCTATTACTTGGGGTTTGTTCAAGTACAAATATGGTCAAATTGGAGAAGAGTTCAAGAGTGTTTGAAAAGCTATCGTGCAAATTATCTGTGAATAATAGTTTCATGCAAGGCTAAACTTTTGATTTGCGCAAATTTTAAGCATACCTAACTTGTTGGCTTGCGTAAACTCAAGCGTTCCTTTACATGATTGCTACTGGAAATCAGAATGCACAATAACCATAAAAGCAACTTTGAGCCTATACATGAAAACGGACTTCAGTTTTCAAATATCTTATCTTTAATCCGTCTACGGGAGCCAGATTAAACCTACTGTTCAACATTTCCCTAATAAATTTAAATCTTTATTATTGGTCATTACCCCCACACAACAGATATACCTACAAGGATATAGCCCTAAACATTATTATCTATTAAAAAATTAAATACTGTAGTAATCTAATCCTAATTTACTGATATCTTTGTCATCATTTATGGCTAAGCAATCATCATAAATTTAAATGGTTAACACGGTGATGGTGCGACATAGAAAATTTTATTACCCTCTACCGAAATCTAGAAAGGTAATAAAAAATCATTTTTTTATACCAATAGATTCAGCTTTCTGCCTTGTTACTTGGGGGACCTCATAAATGTTTATCTTTTCCGTAACTTAGAGTTAGATTTTTTATAGATTGAGTGGGACTCATTCGTAGGCTATAATCGTCTATTCGATATTTGGTATACATTATTGATGGTGCTTTTCATTATAATTTACCAATTATAGCTTGCCCACAAATCTACGGCGGATAATGAGATATACCTAACGAGTTAACAAATTTAGTTTTATATAAACGATAGACATGCGGGCCTAATTTCGATAAAATCATTGCTTTAACGAGCTTCTGATTATCGGGATATATAACTATATTCCCCTAATACTTATTTACGTTCTACTTAAACCATTGTCTATGTATTATTATAACAACATCAAAATCTCTAGAATTAATAAAAAAATAATTAATAATAATATATATTCATCTGAATTAGTCAGAAGAAACATGTGACAGTAGTGCCTCTCACAGGAACTTCTGGTTTTGAGGTTGATTACTTTTGAATATGTTTTTATGTTTATTTCAACCTATAGCTGAGTTAAATCCATATATATTAAAACCCGTCGATTCTGTCTCGCTCTAAAATCCGTCGCCGAATCCACAAAGTTTCAAAGCTATCTTCTCTGAGGGGCGATCGCGAAGCGATCCCCGCGGGCGACCGAAGGTCGCCTCCAACCTTTCTCCTATGCGTAGGGGTATTTTCGTCCCGTTTCCTACGCGTTTTCCCAATTTAAACGCCTTTTCAAGAAACCTCTGCAAAATTTTCGTCGATCGCCGTTCGGCGAGAGAGATACGGCTAGCACCGGCGTTTGTTTTAGCGCCTAATGGCCCCGTCACGCCTGCCGAAATCCCGACTTTTCGCTGGACTCCCTAGACCCTTTTTCTAATTTTACGGCGTCGAGAACCGCTTCGCGCGAAAGTTCCGTCCTTTCTCTAAACCTTCGAGATTTTTTCGAGACCGTATGTCGAGTTCTTCTACGTCTATTTCGTCTTCGAAAATCTCTAGTCGCGTCCGTCTCAACTTCTTTCTTATTTTTTCTGCCGATGTGAGATTGCACTAACGAGACAAGCATCTCCCACGAAAACTGTCAAATTAATTAAACTTCATATAGGTTATTTTTATACGAGAAATATTTCTAACGGAATCAATATTACTGACATACATTTCTACATACCTAGTACCGATTACCAAAATATTGAAGCGAAATGCTTTTCCAATTAGAAAATCAGTAAAAAATATTTATTCAGGTTGACACGTACAGTGTACATACTTAAACGTCTCAGGGTAAACTTTTGACAACAGGCGCGGTAGCGCAATGGGAAAGTCGTAGGATTCAAAACGTGATAATGCTGATTTCGCGAGTTCGAGTTACGCTGGAGCCAAATTTTTTTTTTACTTTTTAATTCCAATTATTTATTAGTATTTTGTTTGATTAGCCGTAGCTTTTATTCTTTCTGCACGTAAAGTTTGGAATTAATTCGTTCATTTTAGCAGTCTGTTAAATTCATCATTTTAGCTTACAAAAGTAAATATCTACAATATTTTTGGTCCCATTGATAAAATTGATGATAATGTTTACTGAAAAATAAATTCTACTTTCAGCACTTAAAAAATTATGATGTTTTACCATCAAGAATAGAGTTCCCTTACGTTTAGTATAATTACATCATCATTCCAGATACAAAATTTCTTTAATATGTATTTTCATTAAAATAATATTCTTCTAGATGATTTCGTCACCCGAAGGATGACCTCAGGGCGCAGGCCTGGACCCCCGCTAGGGCTAGAAATGGGAACGAAAATCTCGAGAGCGATTTTCTCCCATTTCCAGTTTTTAATTATAATCCTAAGTTTTAATATGGAACTGTGTATACACACAGAAGTGTATTACCGTCAGCACATGGGGGGTCTTAGAGTAAAGACAATACGTCGTGGTGTAGAGATAGCGCATATACTACACTTTGTTTACGTTATAGGCATGGGATTTAAGCAACAACATATTATGTAGGACTCTACTAATTGCATATTCAAAACATATACGAAAAAGATTCAAGTTTCTAAAGACATTTGCCCCATCTTCAAGATGCAATGAGTTGCCTTACTCTAGACCTGTAGGGTTTTATCGTAAGGGGAGGTATTTTGTCACATTCACATAATTTCTAATTGTCCACTGTTAATAAATACATTATTGTGTCAACTATTACTGATAGATGAAAATAACAAGCGTTTCCTGCAGCCATTCATTACCGATGAAATTAAACAAATATCAGATAAAAGTAAAAATTTCGTTGCGCAGTTTAGATAACTAACGTCGGTAAAATTCAAACAAAGCGGTGTGTTTAATATCCGCTAATTAGTAATCTGTTTCGCATCGGTTGAAAATAAACTTTTTATTTAAAACGAAATAAAATCGACAGAAGTTTTCAGTCACTGAGCAAGTAGTTTTGCGGAACTAAAGCTCGAGCGGTTTCATAGCCATTTAATTGTTGAAACAATGCACAATAATTAATGTTAATCTTATGTCAATATGAAACATGCGTGATAGACTCTAGACATATGTCGTATCTTTAGCACCACATGAAATAAGTCGTATGTATTTATTATATTATTTACTATTTATTATATTATTTACTAGTTGTCATTCCTAGTGTGAAGACCGGTGGATGTCACCGTAGTAGAAAATTCCAGTTCAGAACTTTCATGTAGTCCGAGACAACTGAGGATATTCTCTCTAGCTGTCATTCCTAGAGCGAATATTTCTGGGCGTGTCATTACAACCGCGATATACCTATTTGTGCTAACCATACCTTTTCTTTCCAGCGCGACTAAGGATATTCTCTTCCGAATACTCCTTAGCTCGACATTACCACACACATATTTACTGTATACAATAGCCAAGTATATTTAGATTCACCATTAAATTTTGCTTAGTATTTTGCTTGGTATTTTGCTTAGTATTTTGCTTAGTATTTATAACTGCTTCTTCCCCCTGGTATCTGCACGCCCTGTCACCCCCCGGATTGCTTATTAACCGTTACCGTTACCGTTACCGTTACCGCCCCCCCCCTTCCATAGCTTAGTCCGCTTAGCTTGTTGCCAACCCGTTTGTAGCTAACCCATAATAGTTGCTTCATATTGCTTGCCCCTACGCCGCCTATGGTTTATTAGTGTTAGCTTTAAGTCTCTTAGGATTGTACATAGTAGGTTTATTTGGTTTAATATATGTATAACATGTTTATTGACGTATTATTGTTACCTGTTGTGTGAAGTCTAATTTTCCCTATCGACCGACCTGGCGTACCGTATCTTCACTGTAGCTACCTGAGTAGTAGTGTTCCTACACTGTAACCAGGAACTGGCGCCCGAGGCAAAGTAAAAAGAGAAACCGAACCTCGGGCACTAACGTGACACTTCCTACCTGTGCAAATCGGGAAGTATCCGTCACAAATCTGGCGGATAGATTATAAAACATCATCTATATTATATTTTTCTTTGTATAGGAAGTAACCCAAAAAGTTAACTAAGAGATAAATTATTAATGAAATTATCAAATATTACGGTTCAATAATTTTTTTAATTTTCCTCATTACCTATTATGATCCTAGGTACGGCTAGATCCTCTAGGTTCTAGATAATTATCAACTGCTGTTCATTTGAGATTTGTAGATGATCCTTCTATCTAAAATTATTATGTAATAACTTTATTAGCATGGAATTCAATATTTGAATCGTTGTCTCTAACCCTTAAAAGATAATATCGGGTATTCAGACAATAAATCTCGCTACTAGGCACCTAATATAATTTCCACCCAACCCTTACATTAGAATAACTCACGTCTGAGATATTCCCATCAAGCTATATTATTATAGAACAAAAAGGGACTCAAATTTAAAGCGAAAATTAATTAAGCAGGCTTTTTAGGGCTCAAGTAAATCTTCAGGTAATTTCGTGATAATGAGTTTACCGGCAATGTAGAGCTCTTATTTACCGGTCGATAATTAAAGCAATCTACAGAAATACGTGCACTCTCTTCTGATGGTTAGATATCCATTCAGCTTTAAGGAGCTTTAGGCGGGATTAGATAACGTTTCACGCACCTTGAACTCTGACCTTAGAACTTTGTTATTAGGAGTAAGAAGGGTAACGTATGGGATAAGAGTCGCTTTCTATTGACTTTTTTCGGCCACATAAATCCGGGGCTTAGTGAATATATCTAGAAGGCTGTCTTCCGGAGAAAACTTTATGTCAAAACAAAGTGCTGCCGTCCAATCAAAGATAAGTCACAAGGAAGTTGATCGGGGAACAAGTTAGTCGACCATTTGAAAATCATCAGTAGTAGGCACGTAAGTCACCTGTCTCATCACTTATTAAAAGTTTATTTTGCCCAAAATTAGTTTTTTCCCTAGTTTTCGACACATAAGAATTTTACCAAGTATCTATACAGGGCGCCCTATTTCTTGACCCGTTGCATGGGTAACTTTTTTATTAGTAGAGATACAAAAACACTTAAATGAGCAAATTAGTGCAGTTTCGTATTAGTAATTCTACGGTAAGGCGAAAAATTATATACGGGGGAAGGTTGAAAAGTTATTGACAAAAAACGAAAAATCCAACTTTTCTATTATCCCTCGTAGCTCGTTCATTTGAAGAGTTAGAGAAAAATACTTCACATGCTTTTTGCAGTATTTTTAATGTAAAATGACATGCACTTGCTACTTTTTATATATCTCTTAAAATAGTTGAGAATCACAGTAAAATATATTTTTTTTAAATGTAATGGATAGGTGGCTGTGACATTAACCGAAAGTCCCCTTTTTTCTCTTTCAGATGATATAACATAGTCCATATTTTATCCTTACAAAAGTAATAATAATCGTTGTTTTTAAAGAAAGTTTATTGTCACATCAAGAATGCTATGGAAATAAAACAAAAAATAAGATTCCTGATATTTTTAAAAACGTCTAGTTGGCATTTAATTATTGACAGATCATAAGTGACATTTTTAGTTTTTGTTAAGTAGTTTATTGTTTATTGTTAATACTGCATACAAAATAATAGTGTTGCAAATATGTACACCAACGAAGAGAAAAATGATATGCTATTTTGTTATTATAACCAAAATCGAGATGCACAAGCTGCAGCGAATCTTTATTTTGAAACTTACATGGAACGAAGACAACCCCATCATAGAATATTTAGACAGCTGGAAAATAATATACGATTATACGGTTCTTTTTCAAAGCCTAAGGATGAAAGAAACTTCAATGAAGACACTGAAATAAATGTTTTGGCTTATGTAAATTTTAAACCTGATTCTTCAACTGCAGAATTTGCACATCACTGCAACACTTCCAAGGAAACTGTAAGAGCTATTTTAAAAGGTAACAATTTAAAGCCTTATCATTATTCCATATGCAATACTTTATATCCAGCTGATAATCAAAGAAGGATGACATTTTGTCGATGGTACATTTCAAAATGCGAAGAGGATCTAGACTTCTGGAAAAAGATTTTATTCAGTGATGAAAGTAGATTTACCAACAATGGTATTTTTAACCGCCATAATAACATAATGTGGTGCCGAGAAAATCCACATCTTGTTTCTGAAAGAAGAAATCAACGTCAATTTGGGATAAATGTGTGGTGTGGAATTTTTTGTGGCAAAATTATTGGCCCATATTTTTACGAAGATAATTTGAATGCGAATAATTACCTTCATTTTCTAAGGAATACTCTAACAGAGGAATATTTAAATGAATTACCACTTCATATTTTTAGAAATCTTAAATACTTCCAACACGATGGAGCACCTGCGCATAATTCCCGCGAGGTAAAACAATATTTACATGAACAGTTTGATAATGTTATAGGAAATAGAATGGATATCGACTGGCCAGCGCGAACACCTGATTTGACCCCCTTAGATTTCTTTCTTTGGGGGTTATTGAAAGATAAAGTTTATGTGACAGCTCCTCTAGATATAGAGGATCTAAAAGTCAGTATTCAAGATGCAATTAGAAGCATACATGGACATACAATAAATAATGTTTTAAGAAGTATCCAGAAACGTTGCTTACTATGTATCCAACAGGATGGTGGTCATTTCGAACATTTACTTCAATATAATTAATTAATTAATAATTTCTGTTCTCAAAACATTCTCTTGTTCCATAATCCATAGCATTCTTGATGTGACAATAAACTTTCTTTAAAAACAACGATTATTATTACTTTTGTAAGGATAAAATATGGACTATGTTATATCATCTGAAAGAGAAAAAAGGGGACTTTCGGTTAATGTCACAGCCACCTATCCATTACATTTAAAAAAAATATATTTTACTGTGATTCTCAACCATTTTAAGAGATATATAAAAAGTAGCAAGTGCATGTCATTTTACATGAAAAATACTGCAAAAAACATGTGAAGCATTTTTCTCTAACTCTTCAAATGAACGAGCTACGAGGGATAATAGAAAAGTTGGATTTTTCGTTTTTTGTCAATAACTTTTCAACCTTCCCCCGTATATAATTTTTCGCCTTACCGTAGAATTACTAATACGAAACTGCACTAATTTGCTCATTTAAGCGTTTTTGTATCTCTACTAATAAAAAAGTTACCCATGCAACGGGTCAACATTCTGTATAACATTCCTCAAATAAATTTCAGTTTGAAAATATTTTTAGAATTATCTATACGCAAGAAGAGGTAGACGAAACTCAAAGTATGTATCAGATGGGTAGAAAGTAATATCGGGTGATGCAAATTCGGATGTTTACAAAGATTCCTGAGAAACCATTAGAGATACAGTAAATCTGATATACAGGGTAGGACAAAACTCCCGGAACGGTTCAATTACTGCCGAATGGAATCAAATCGCGGTTTCGGAACTGTAATGAACAAAATTTTTAGAACTTTATGACATGTATGTTAGGTCAGTGATGTCATTAAGTGCAGAGGTGTGACGTAAACCTCAGTTTTTTTATGAAACACCCTATATATTTTTTCATATTTTGATAGGTACTTTATGCAGATAAATTCAAGGATCTAAGGTTTCTATGGCTTCTGTCATGTAATTTTGTCATAGTAACTTAAAATCAAAATGAAAATAAAATTTTTATATGTATTTTAAAATACCTAAATATTTTATTTTTAAATTAAAATTGAATTAAATTTTAAGTAAAGTGTTCAAAATGAAACTCCTCCTATAAGTCTCTCCACAAATTCCCTCTGAACATTTTAAAAGGAGTTGGGTGTAATATTAGCTGGAACCGCTCGAATTTTATCTTCAGGTTCAGGGACCGTGAGAGTTTTGTCCAATACACCACATACTTCCAATGACCCCTAAAATAAAAATCAAATAGGATCAGGTAGGGTTATCGGGCTGGCCATTCGATATGACTCCTTCTACCTATCCACCTCTCGGAAAAAACGTTAAGAAAGTTTCTAACATCTGAATCAGAAGAGATTTGAATGATAGACCATAGCAAGGAAAATTAAGGATGAATACTTTATTTTAAGTAAAACTGGATTTAAAAAAATTATGTGATGTTATAGAGGCTAGTCTATTTTTAGCATTCAATTAGAAAATTGCAAATAAAAATTCGATTAATATTTCACGTCATTATGACAAAATTACATGAAAGGCTCCATATAAACCTTATATCTTTGGACTGCTTAAAGTATCAAAATATGTAAAATATATAGGCGGTTCCATAAAAAATTCACGTATAAGTCATACCCCACATATAATGCGGTCACGTACTTAAATACACATCATAAAGTTCTAAAAATTTCACTGATTATAGCTTCAAAAATTCGGATGTGATACGATGTTCCATTCTGCTGTAATCCAGTCATGTCGATACTTTTGCCTAACCCTGTATATGACGAAAGCTAATGTTGTTCTAAAAATAAGAATGGCGGAAACCACATCCTTCTATTTTTGTCGCCTTTGCGTGTTTCTTATAAAATTTAGAAAGATAATATGTTAAACTACGCAGAAACTTATAATTTATAATCCCTATAATAATGTGCACAAAATGTTAAATAAGGTGATTCACAATTTTTAATAGGAATCCCTATTTTTATTGAATTTCAAAATTGTTTAAAAATGTTTCAGACTTTCCTGAAACGAATCCTATTATACATATAAAATCATTTAGATTTGATTATTTAAGTTTTTTGGGTTACGATTAAAATGTATTTTCAATGTAGAAAATATGTGTCTCCAAAACATCAGTAATATCGAAAAACTGTCCCAAATATGACCAAAGATAGGACGTTGCAGTTTACACCATTATTTTTAGGACAAGATGACTAAAGATAATTTGGGAAAGAGTCAATGTATAACCACACTGAAATACATTTCTATTCATTGCAAGCAGAAATCTTATAACTCTTACAATATGTCAGTCACTGAAAAGGCGTTCCATTTATAAAGAAAACTATTATTATTTTTCACTAAACTGATATTAATTTTTAGCAATTTCTTTCCTTTTACTTACCAAATTATAACAAAATGCAATATGCAAGATAAAATAAGTAATAAAATAAAATATCTTTCTCTATTTACCAGAATCATTGTTAATCACCGAACATGAAGTGTACACTGTTTTATATACAAATTTGTTTTTAAATATACTAAACAGCAAATGAAGTGTAACGCCTGTTTTTAGGGTGAAATTTTACTACCCATATTTTTGAACCGCTGAATCTAAAAATGTTATTTTTTTTTCTTTGATAGAATAAACCTTCTGGAATATAGAGTTGATTTTGGAAATGTTCAGTTTCTTTATTTGAAATAATTGAATAGATTATGTGGAGTTATGATTTTTTGTTGAATTTCAAATATGATTCTCAATTTTTTCTTAAATTATAAATGCATCTCTACAGTTCTTATCTGCAAAACACCTCCATGAGTGCCTTCTATGATTCTACCTTAGTTTTAAAAACCAATAATTTATATGTTCTAGTTCGACCCATTTGCCCAGAACCATTCTGGCAGCACTATAAGCGACTCCGCAAGTTGGCTCCGGTCCCATGAAAGCCATTTCAGATCCTTTTCTAGCAAGTTCATTTGCCCGTTCATTTCCCTCACAGTATTGGTATTTACCAGTTCTACCAGCCATTGCATACAGTCTCAAACAAGCCTCTAATTGATATGGTTTGAGTTCAGAGTCTTTATTGTGGCCTGACTATCAGAGTATTATGTAGATGTGTTTACGTGTCTACCCTCTCCGCTAAATATGCCATTATTGCAAAAATTGCTGGAATACCGTGGGATAAGTCCCCAGAGTTGTACGCCATCTAGGTTTCAGCCCAAATACTCCGGCTCCTGTTACTCTGTCTGTTTTGGAGCCATCTGTGAACCATACAAGGCTCCAAGCTTCCTGAGAATTTATCTTCAACTCCCAGTCACTGAGATTCTGTATTTGAACCTCGAATGACTTACGGAAGTTAAACCTTGCATTCATTCAGAGATTATCTCTAGAATAGGCTCTGACATCAATATGTTTCTTATCTTGGAGTTATCTTAACTTAACTTATCTTAATCGATATACTCGTTCCTAGGACTGATATAAACAAAAAAGTTATCTTTTCATCGTTAAATAACGTGAAATTATGAGGTAACATTATCACTGACGTCCCTCTCCAATTGCTTAATGTATTTTTTCTATTTAATTTATTTAACTAATATTTTTTTGGCGCACTCAATTGATGTATACCTACAGTTTGATGTAAAAATAGTAATAGTTCTTGATTGAATAAAAACACTTAAAAAAAGCTTAGCTTGTAATTTTTCTCATAAAATTCATAGAGATAATATGTAAAACTACGCTGAAAATTATAATTTATAATTTTAATGAGCACATAAAACGTTAATTAAATATAATTATAAAAATTATAATTTAACACCTAACATAACTCATTTACAATATAATGCCTTATAGGAATGTACAAGATATTCATCTTTTTCTGGTGTAGTACCTAGTTGAATTCAGGTAAAACAAAATGTGTAGCAAAAATTAACAGATATTACCTACTTATGACAAGAAAAATAAGTTTTATACGTCCCGAAATTACAGCTATTAATTTTGGGGTGTTATACAACACCAAAAGCGTTTCCTGCCGTCTTATTTAACAGACATATTTTATGAGACATGGGAATTTGAATATAAATAACCAACAACGAACAAACTGAGATATGCATAAAATTCTCACTATAAACATTTGTTACATGGAGAGTATGCGAATATGCGTGGAATAATTAGATTTATAATATAATTTATTACAAAGTTATTAATTGTCTATAATGAAAACTATATGGAATATATTAGAGCACGTGAATTTAGAAATACAATAAACTGAAGCGATATATTTATACAGGGCGCCCTATTTCTTGACCCGTTGCATGGGTAACTTTTTTATTAGTAGAGATACAAAAACGCTTAAATGAGCAAATTAGTGCAGTTTCATATTAGTAATTCTACGGTAAGGCGAAAAATTATATACGGGGTAAGGTTGAAAAGTTATTGACAAAAAACGAAAAATCCAACTTTTCTATTATCCCTCGTAGCTCGTTCATTTGAAGAGTTAGAGAAAAATGCTTTACATGTTTTTTGCAGTATTTTTCATGTAAAATGACATGCACTTGCTACTTTTTATATATCTCTTAAAATGGTTGAGAATCACAGTAAAATATATTTTTTTTAAATGTAATGGATAGGTGGCTGTGACATTAACCGAAAGTCCCCTTTTTTCTCTTTCAGATGATATAACATAGTCCATATTTTATCCTTACAAAAGTAATAATAATCGTTGTTTTTAAAGAAAGTTTATTGTCACATCAAGAATGCTATGGAAATAAAACAAAAAATAAGATTCCTGATATTTTTAAAAACGTCTAGTTGGCATTTAATTATTGACAGATCATAAGTGACATTTTTAGTTTTTGTTAAGTAGTTTATTGTTTATTATTAATACTGCATACAAAATAATAGTGTTGCAAATATGTACACCAACGAAGAGAAAAATGATATGCTATTTTGTTATTATAACCAAAATCGAGATGCACAAGCTGCAGCGAATCTTTATTTTGAAACTTACATGGAACGAAGACAACCCCATCATAGAATATTTAGACAGCTGGAAAATAATATACCATTATACGGTTCTTTTTCAAAGCCTAAGGATGAAAGAAACTTCAATGAAGACACTGAAATAAATGTTTTGGCTTATGTAAATTTTAAACCTGATTCTTCAACTGCAGAAATTGCACATCACTGCAACACTTCCAAGGAAACTGTAAGAGCTATTTTAAAAGGTAACAATTTAAAGGCTTATCATTATTCCATATGCAATACTTTATATCCAGCTGATAATCAAAGAAGGATGACATTTTGTCGATGGTACATTTCAAAATGCGAAGAGGATCTAGACTTCTGGAAAAAGATTTTATTCAGCGATGAAAGTAGATTTACCAACAATGGTATTTTTAACCGCCATAATAACATAATGTGGTGCCGAGAAAATCCACATCTTGTTTCTGAAAGAAGAAATCAACGTCAATTTGGGATAAATGTGTGGTGTGGAATTTTTGTGGCAAAATTATTGGCCCATATTTTTACGAAGATAATTTGAATGCGAATAATTACCTTCATTTTCTAAGGAATACTCTAACAGAGGAATATTTAAATGAATTACCACTTCATATTTTTAGAAATCTTAAATACTTCCAACACGATGGAGCACCTGCGCATAATTCCCGCGAGGTAAAACAATATTTACATGAACAGTTTGATAATGTTATAGGAAATAGAATGGATATCGACTGGCCAGCGCGAACACCTGATTTGACCCCCTTAGATTTCTTTCTTTGGGGGTTATTGAAAGATAAAGTTTATGTGACAGCTCCTCTAGATATAGAGGATCTAAAAGTCAGGATTCAAGATTAGAATTATACATTAGAAGCATACATGGACATACAATAAATAATGTTTTAAGAAGTATCCAGAAACGTTGCTTACTATGTATCCAACAGGATGGTGGCCATTTCGAACATTTACTTCAATATAATTAATTAATTAATAATTTCTGTTCTCAAAACATTCTTTTGTTCCATAATCCATAGCATTCTTGATGTGACAATAAACTTTCTTTAAAAACAACGATTATTATTACTTTTGTAAGGATAAAATATGGACTATGTTATATCATCTGAAAGAGAAAAAAGGGGACTTTCGGTTAATGTCACAACCACCTATCCATTACATTTAAAAAAAATATATTTTACTGTGATTCTCAACCATTTTAAGAGATATATAAAAAGTAGCAAGTGCATGTCATTTTACATGAAAAATACTGCAAAAAACATGTGAAGCATTTTTCTCTAACTCTTCAAATGAACGAGCTACGAGGGATAATAGAAAAGTTGGATTTTTCGTTTTTTGTCAATAACTTTTCAACCTTCCCCCGTATATAATTTTTCGCCTTACCGTAGAATTACTAATACGAAACTGCACTAATTTGCTCATTTAAGCGTTTTTGTATCTCTACTAATAAAAAAGTTACCCATGCAACGGGTCAAGAAATAGGGCGCCCTGTATTGTTTATTAAAATTGGTTGCTATGTATTTATTGCAATATATCACATATCAGCCTAAAGACACTAAGAGCAGAATTACGTATATGTATTTATTGGAAATAGGGAGGTTTTAAGAATAATAATATTAGTTTAGACATTTCATTTAGGGTATAAGAAAAAGCAAGTCAAATCTGTCACCTTAAAAACAAAACTAAACTCAAACCACTTTAAAACTCAGTCTACACATAATCTAATTCAATTCAAACATTGTAAGAACCAGAGAACCAATGAACAAACTAATTGTAATAATAAGAATAATAATAATAATAATTTGTTGGTTGGTTGGTTGGTTGGTTGGTTAACTGGATATAATAATTGGACCAAGAATGTTGGTCCATCAACCAAATTCTATAGAAAGTAAAATTAGACACATACAGCATAATTAATGGAGCCCAAAATTATCAAGTATTTATATTCTTAAAAAAGATACAGGGTGCCAATTTATTGCGATTAAGATACAAAAATGCTTATATCTTGTGAACTACTCCTGTACTATACACCCTGTATAAAAAAATTCCTGCTGAGCTGTGACTAAATTTCCTTGCTAATTTTAATAAGGTAAATTGAGCAGTAAAATTGTGCGGCAATGACAGAAAATAAACGGTAAGATTTAACAGTTATGGGCAAAATGAGACATGGGGATACACCTTTTGTAATATATATATATATTTTTAAATTGACATGTATGTATTTTGAAAGGCTATATCTAATTTCTTCAATCAAGAAAACAAGTACGTTTTCAATGACCGTATGTGCTGAATGACGAATATTAACGCACGAATATTAATTTATTTAGGTATCGAACTTTCAAACTACTTAACTCTGAACAGATAACGAAATAACGAAATCTAAACTAGGGTCGCATTTGCAACGCCGTCTTCCCCACATTCGATCTATCTATATGCTCGAAGAGCACTCTTATTTTATTTCAGTAAATGAAAATAGTTTTCCTATACGGTTTCATATACATCACGACCTGAATATAAACAGCATACATCTTACAGCAAAACGTGCTTTGATGCCTACTTGTGGAGTACTTTCTTTATTTTTTATTTTTGTATAGGGAGATCTATCTCGACTTTGTGGTTTTGTATTCGGAATATATATTTCTATTTATCTGACGAATTTCTCAAGATAAATCCATAGAAATCCCTTTAAACTACTTATGTCCTTTTTAAATATCGTAAAGACTTTTGCAAACAGTCTATCTTGACAGTTCAACATTTACTGAATCATGTCAAATATGCGAAGAATTAACATTCACAATTAATTATTGCTGTCTTTGGATAATCAGAAAATAAAGTTAAAATAGTGGCAGCAAATAACAATTAAGTAAACTAACTCCATAACTAGATGGTCAGACTAATGTGAGTTCCCCAAAGTGTGCTTTCATAACCGCTAATGATTTAGTTCAAGGAACGAGAGACTCTGACAGCCGCATCACATAGTTATTTGTCAATTCTGCGGTTGCTCCTCCCTAGGGTTTCCGCTACTGCCTGTTTCCGCATTCCTAGCTTTTTGTGGGGCGTACTAAAAAGTAGAGACAATAATGTGAACTAATATTAGGAAATTACTACCTAAATGGTTCTCCATCCAATGCCTAGACCAAAATCTTTAATTTATTATAAGTATATTTATTTTTGATATATTAAATCACATTTTAGTTAATTGTTCTAATGCATTTTAATAATTGTAACTGACGTCACTATAGTTTCAGCGCTTATTTTTAAACGATTCATACTGATTACACACACCAAGGTTGAGTTACTTTTATTTATACATAAATTTAAATACTAAAGAATGATTATCAAAAGTAATATCTCAGGTACATAAAAATTGCCGATAAAATTATGTCTCTTGTCAAATTATATGTAATGATTTTATGATGTTTTTCAACCCGTTGGACTTTAAGTGGAAAATTCTACGGGTGCAATTTTATTTTATTTATTTTATTTTGTACATCACCCAACAGAAAAGTCAATTATAGAGTGAGGAAAAAATACAGAATAAAAATTAAATATAATAACTAAAATATAAAAAATATACAAATTATAAAAATTAACTAATCTTAGTTTATATAAAGTGGAAAAATGAAAAAGAACTAATTAAAAGTACGGTAGACTTTGATAGAACTCAAAGTGGCATTAAAAATATCAAGTCTATCCTGCAGGCTGTTAAACATAATGAATACATTTGAAAAACTGGATAAAATTTGAGGCTATTAGTAGTAGGTCTAAATAAATAAAATACACAAATATTCCAAGTTGATACTGCAGGAAAGTGTATCTGAATTAACGATAACAAAAAAGGACAGTCATACAAATTACAAAGAATCTTGTAAAGGAAAATTACACAGTGCACGTTCCTTTATACTTAATAGTTTGAAACGTTCCAGTAGTGTATTTTGACACCTATATAGGCGGGTAAATACCATCTACTCGAAATGACACTAGTTTAAAAATCGTCTCTGAACATTCTCAAGATTGTCCACATAAACATTATATCCAGGATTCCATACAACATCACACTAGCAAACTCCAGTTTCGATCTAACCAGGATTATAAAGTAGCATGCAAACGCCAGCATCAGATAAGTAATTTAAGTGTCATTCTAATTAAAAAATCCAGGTTCTTATAATGCTGGCTGAACAATTTTTTGAATATGAACACTAAAACTTAATTTACTATCAAAAAACACACCCAAGTCTTTAATGATTTCAGGACGATCCAGGACCAACTTTTATACATGAGGGATATTGGACAAGATTATTTCTCTAATCAGTAAAATTTTCTATAGTTAAAAAAATTTATTTGTACTCCAATTTATATAAGAGGAATTTATAAAGAAATTACAATTCTGAAATTTGTTGTCCAACACACTGTATCAGGACAACATTTTTAATTTAAAATCATCATTTAAAGGTTAAAAACGTATAAAACTGAAAAACTACTTCAAATTTAGTTAATTTATTAGATCTTTATTTTATTGCATATTATACAGTGTTTTTTTTTTTGGGAAAACTATAGAAATTTACCTTCATACCTACCACACTTTGAATATTTAATTTGAATACTTCCGGTTTCCTGTTTTGTATTATTTTACAGGTGGTGTAATCCCAAAAAAGACAATGGACTTGTGAATGTCTTCGACATTGAATACTCATTGACTAATTGTAATATACTAATTGTATAATAATGAAGATATAAAAATACACATTTAATATTCCAGCGTAGGTCAGTAACAAGCACCTACTAACACTTGCTAATGATGATGTTGATCAGAACTTCATTGTGTCAAGCAAGGTGAACCAATCGATGGAGACGTATCAATTAAAGCGTGTCAGTCTACCTATTGTGCGTACATTCTTTGTTAAATATACTTGGTTCTATAGTTTTGAAAAAAATAAAGGCGATTCTCTTTTATTGCAGATTTTTTATGTAATTTCGAGTAGAAAAGCGGGTGGTTTAAATTATAAATAATATTTTTTTTCAGAGATCAATTAGTTTAGTGTTCTGTGATTCTTGTAGGTATGGAGTGGATGTAAAACTCACTGATTTATGAAAAATTGCATATACCTACTTCAAACTTAATATACCGAAGGAAATGTGTCAAATAAAATGTTTTACTAAGATGACCTGTCTTATGATAGTAATTTTTCTTAATCAGAATAAATTATACTCCACAAACCATAATGAAAATCGTTTTATTAACATGCTTTCTCTGTCTCAAATAGTCGTTTTTCTGTTCTCGTAAAAGTAGGTATATTTCTTAATTATTTTTCCTATTATTAATTTTCCTAAAGGTAAGTAAATAAACTTTTGTAGGAAGTGTGTGCACTAATTTGGTACGTACTTTGTTGGAGTTGCTACACGTTAGTTTATGGCAAGTCGGACCTAAGTTATGATAACTTCCCAACTAGCACACAAGTAGTTGTCTCCGATACAGGAACTCGAATAGGTAATTATTACAGAACTGTGACCAAAAATACTACTTTTATGAATAGATAACTTTATTGGGTAAATATGTCAGTTCTAGTTACGTAGTTTCTACCTTTAGTAGCTACTTTATAGTTTCGTCACTAATAAGTAGCTCTTTTAGTATCGGCGAGGTCTTATTTACTTGGGCGGCAACATTAAAGTTTTTAAAACTTAAAGGTAGCAGGCGAAAGTAGCAGACACTATTTCAAGTTACTAAAATTCGACTTCAAAGTAAACAATTACTTCAAAGTGTCTTTGCTGGTTTCCGCGACGTTTTGGAAATTTGTTTCTTTCCCCCCAAAGTTGCAAAACTTGAAAGTAGTATGTATTTGTGCTAATAACGTTTGAACTACCACGACATGTAAACTCTATCGAAGATGGCTACTATAAAGTGGCTGTCACCCTTTCAAATCCACCATGAAATAAATTTTACCACTACGTTTCCGGCAGTTCGCGTTTTTTAGGGTGTGCACTGTCCAGGCAGTACGTACTTGTGGTTTTCTTATAATATAATTGCTCAGTGTGCCGTTGTTTTACAAAAAAGTTTCTTTAAAAACTAACAAAATGTTATAGACATTCCACAAACTTCTACAGAAAATTTAAACTCAGGACAAATGTAGGTAATCTGTAGCAGCACGGCAGTGAAACAATATTTTTTTGTCGTGAATAAACCACCCGTGAATGCAGCATGCTTTCAATCAAGACAGCAAGTGGAGGACGAGGAATTAATTGATCATTTAGATGCCAGTCGTTTTGACAGGCATTGCTATGAGGGGTACGTACCCGAAGATCAGTACAATGACAATGAAGAAGTAAATTATGTAACCTCACAAATATCACTTTCTGAGCAACTGAGAGAACTCATAGAGTTTACTTCTAACTTACTTAGCCATCTGCTTAAAAGCCCATGACATAAATTTGCCGGTGATGGTAGAACTTTATTGAAAACGCGTAGTTCTCATTGAAAAATGGGAAATCCATACCTATCTGTTATTAAAATAATGATAAATGACTCAAAAATTATAATTTTAACGATTAAGTCGATACGAACACCATAACGAACACGTTCACCATATATAAATGACGTTCACGGTATGTTATGATTTTATGATAGCACATAACCCAACATTCCCAACAATTTTCCAGCCCAAACACAAACCATAGACAAGGAAGGCACGACAGAAGTTCCCCATAGAACTGTATAGTAAAAAGTTGACTTTTGAACAGGCAAAAGCGACTTTGAAGTAAATAATCACTATAAAGTTAGATTTATATAGTTCCCGTTTGATTACCGTCACTGTTGTCTTGTAACAATTAGTTTGAAGTCGTATTTTTTAGTGGAAAGTACTTTAAAGTTAAATTTCCCGAAATGCGCCATTTTTATGCAGAATATTCCATAAAACATTAAGACGCTATTTTAACAAAATGATGAACTTTCACGTAATAACGATTTTATAAGATGTTTCTTATAATTTCAACATTAATTATTACAAATTAACAATTCACATTCAAATTGTAAAAGGTATTAAAAAATTATATTATTTTATTTTATGGTATTAGACAAAATTTTATTTAAAAAATCTAAATATAAGCGGCGCCTTGTTTATTTGGACTGCGGAAATGTCTATTTTTCGTACATTTAACCTCTACTACTCATATCCATGTCAAAGATTGGAATCCATATTACAGTAGTTAATTTTGTTTCACTTAGGGAAATAATGGACAAGGATCATAAAAGAATGATATAGAAATATAACAAAATCATGTGCAAGACAAAGCAATCACAATGACCATGTTTGTGGAAGGGAAATCCCGTGAAAGTCGTGTCTACCACCCAATAATGTTGACTCAACGTAATCACAACTCCGCTGGCACGTCGCCGTGATTGATCCAAAAACGTTCGCGGAACGTCGTAACTACTAAATAATTGTTCCCCATTTTGGTCACAGAAACGTAAAAGTAACGTTGCTATTACGTGCCAGTAGCTTGTAACTAAACACTTAAAAGTTCTTACAATGGTAACGGTTACGTTCCAACGACTAATTGTGCTAGTTGGGTTAGGACCGATTTGCCTTAAACCAGTTATATATTTATCTATTATTGTTATACCTACTATATATTTATTCATATATCACCAGTCTATATGGATAGCTTAAATGATTTAAAAAACATTCCTTAGCTGCTAGGGAGCATAACATTTAGCTTAATGTATCCTATTTATGTATCTGGCAACATTACTCTGCTACACTACTACACATTGTGATGACAATAGTGTCATTTTACTAAAACCACGGTATATCATTCTATAGATATAAAATTATTAGGATAAATAAAGGTGCGTGCTGTAGTGAACCAGTACTTAATAATTTTTACTAATTGGCACCAAAATCATTTACTAGCGGCAAGAAAACATTTTTTCGCAAGTTGCAAAATATTAATACTGTATTAGAGAAGTATCTGCTGTTCCTAAAAATTACTTATTAAGAACCAAATAAGCCTTGATTACTGACAACAGAAGTATCGGTTTACAGTAATAAAGAAGTTTATATTATAGTAGCATGTAGAGTGATTCAGCAAAATCGTTTTTCAATGTAACAATTGAGCAGTCTACTTGCAGCTTAGTTAATGCTGATATTTTGTTGAGGATATGTAATTTCTATTTACAGTTAATACCATCAACATTTTCCTGCAGATTCACATTGCAAGAGGAATTAAGGAAGGTTTACATATTACTCAATTTTAGCTAAATATTTATTTAGGAATATTGGAAGGGAATATTTATTCTATGGTTGGCATTTAAATTTCTTTATCCAGCTTGAGTACTTGTATATCACTTATCATGTTCTTACAATTCCAATTTCAATTACTTCCGCATCAATTATTTGCATTCTCTCCTACACAATTAGTGAAATTTTTCCAGTTGGGGCTTTCGGAGTAACATAACTCTTGCAATATGGATTGGAAGAAGGGAACTTCACAAAGTAAGACAATTAGGCTCAATTAAGTCCCTTCTATGTCCTTCTAGGATCTCAACTAAGCAACCAACAAACCTATTATAACCTATTGTCTAACCTATTGTCTAACAGCTTGGATTCTTTAAAGCTCGTGGCGTTGTCATAAATTGTTGTAATCCTTCTCTTGGCAGAATCTGCAAATTCCTCTAGACCCACTGCTCAATTTATTTTCCTAGCTTATTTTGAACCGACAGTATACATATACAGTATAGCCCAGAAACATCCACTACATCATAAAGTAAATCTTAACTACAATGTTTATTTTAGAGTATCTGAAACGTCTGCATCATGTACCTTTGAAATGCAAATTCAGTATCCGCGTCCAATTTAGTGATTCTAATGGGAGGACCTGAATCTGTATGTACATTTAATTAGTGTAACCGTATAACTAAAAATAAACACGGGAGATCCCTAAACGTAACAGCGGCATGAGGAGTATCAAGTCTAGCGTAATTGGGTAATGTGAGAAGATAATGCTATAATGCAACAGTAATTAAAGTGCTTCCAACATAGTTTGCATGCTTGAATTTTTAATAACAGTAATTCACTTCATACCCAACATAATAGGTGTTCCTGCTTCCGGTTCATCGGTGATAATCTACATTGTGACCTTTTACAGGAAATAATAAAACCGATTGAGACAGACATTGTTGAAAACTGTTTTATAAACATTTCATCCCTATTGTCTTCTAAAAAGTAAGATAAAAAATTAAATTAGAGGTAATTTGTACAATTTCAGACAAATGACAAGAAATCTCACATAACTCTCTGTTTGCTAAAAATGTCAACTTGTCAAAGACAAGTTGGGGTTATGGTAAGATATGCCCTGTAATTCAATGTTGGGCGGTGCATACTGTACGCAAATTAGTCGTTTGCGATATGTCTTAAAAATAATAAGGTTAAGAGTCCATTCGCTAGGTCGAAATAAGCCCTAAATCGGCGTTCGGCTCGTGTCTAATTATAAAAAAAACTATAAAAGGTAGCGACTTTTAGTAAAAAAGTATTGAGAGATAAGACTTTAATCTAAGTCCCTATGGTAGTAATCTTTGGTATTACTTTTTATTTTTAAAATTCCAGGCAAACAATCTTGTACTAAAATAGCGTATTTTCAAAAATTATTTTCTCTAAAATACATGTATTAAACAAAAATTTGCTACTATAGGGACCTAGTTTATCTTTTGATCTTTCCGGCGATATATAATTTATAACATTAAAAAGAAATTTTGTTGCAATTATAAGACAAATCCGGTACCCTTGGAATGAGGGCTAACTTTATTTCCATGTGCCTTTTTACTTCGGCTTTACGTGCACCTCCGATATCTTAATAATTCGATAGTTGGAATATATAAGTCTCCACCTATCGGCCACCCATCATCTCAATCCGACCCAACATTCATGCCTGTCAAATCTACAGAGAATGGACCCTTAATCTTTTGCATATCTAGGATTATAGGTAACGAGGGAATATAAAAACTTTATTGAATCATAATATTTGATAATTTATTTCTTCAATAAAAAAACCAAAAGAAAATATTTTTATCCTTTTATTTTTGGAGGACTTTCAGCTCATTATTATTTACATTGATATATTCTCCGACGTTTCGCCCGAGTTTTCGGACTTATATGAGAATGTATCAATGTAAATAATAACGAGCTGAAAGTCCTCCAAAAATAAAAGGATAAAAAGATTTTCTTTTGGTTTTTTTATTGAAGAAATAAATTCAACTATAACAGCCCACAACTTGTCTAGTATCATTTGATAATTTCATTAATAATTGATCTCTTGGTTAACTTTTTGGCTTAATTCCTATATAAAGAAAGATGTAAATAGTTCCTTCCAAATTTTACCTTCCAGAACTTTGAATGTTGTATACAATATTTTCAAATTGTTTATTTTAGAAAGTGAGTAATTTCAGCTTAATAACAAAATCGATTTATAGATAGATAACCGAAATATGAATTTCTATACGGAAAATATATCAGAAAATATTTAATTTTCTATAGCTTCAGGCACGAGTGGGGCAGATAGTATATAAACATACAGTATATTATGGTTGACCTAATGAATATTTATAAATATGTATTCTTATTTTAATATCATCTGTTGATAAAGACAGTGGGGACTATTTAAAATTAAATAAATATTTGCACTGCAGAATCCAAGTAGCATGTTTAATCGGATGTCGATATTCATGATGTAATTGATAAATTTAGCTTGTAAAAATCAAAATAAAAGCAGAATCTAGTGTCACATGATATCGCCAATAATCGGTCAACATCCAAATATACTAGATAGGGCATTTATAATTAGAAATAGTGATAATTCATAATCCAAACAAAATTAGGAGCAAAAAATAGCATATCGCATGCAGTTGGATTTTTCCAAAAATGATCAAAAACATAGCACAGTGGTGCTAGCACACATTCAATGGTTTAGCGCAGGAGGGGTGAAAGACCCCTCATTCTATTGAAAACCGTCAAATTTGTTCTTTCCTTTATGCATCGGATATAATAATTATTGTGTTCTATTTTTAAATCTTGTGGATCTTACTGACTTCTACACATACATTGGACTATAAGAGCAACGTATCGCGTTTGTAATTGGATTATGAATTATGGAATGGTTAATTACTGCTTACCATTGATATTTTATGTCAAGTAGTTTGTTACCAAGTAGGAAGCAGCAATGATATTCTTCAAAATTAATAAATGTACAGCAAATCGCGTGAGTGAATACCTAATCTGAAATAACCTTTAAAAGTGGGGAGAAAATTTACAGAGATTGGTGTTGTTTGTGATAGGTTATTATACTTATACCTACTTTCTTCTAAATCTGTTATCTTCAGGTTTCTTCAAACTTAGTGAATATTTTAATAAACGGGAAACCATTTTTCGAAATAAGTTAAAAATGAAAGAATTGGAACTAAAACCATTTATGTTATAGCTAAGGCACTGGAGAATTTTATGTGTTTCTCGAGGTGTTTATTTTTTGCCAAGGTTTTTTTTTAAGGAATAATAAGTTTAAAGTAGGTACGTTTTTAAAGTACAAAAGCGGCCATGAAATTTAATTTCGAGACATAACAGACAATTTTTCAAAACATTTTACCGGAAAATTTTTAATGACAAAAAAGTAGATGTAACCTTAGATCACTGAATTCGTCTTTAGAATGGCTATTTATTTATACCATGAAATATAGAGCCTCTTATTTAAAAAAAAATTTTGGTAATGTCATATCTTCGTCAAACATTAAAACGGAAAACGCTGTTGCAGTTTCAACAATTAACAAGCGGTGCCACTTTCACATTCACTACGAAACGAATCATTTGAAAATGGTGTGAAATATAATGATTTTAGGTGATTACACAAAAAAGAGTAGATAACTTAAAAGCTAGAAGAGATAGGTATAGGGATACCATGATACCATGATACCATGATACCGTTCGGAAGAGAATAATATTGTGAAGCAGACTATGGAAAAACATACAGAGTGTTCCATTTGAAAAAAGCAACTTATGATGGTTTGAAGTTAACTTAACTCGGCATTAAATTTCCACCACCCTGTATACAATTAAGCCACCTTGAAAGTATAGATGGGAAGCTTAGGGGTCTACCTATCCCTCCTATAAATATTGTCGCTTTATCTTCCTCACTGTAAAATACACATGGTTTTAAGCTGGTTTATGATTCACTTCATTTTTTTTTTTTAAATTAAATATCTTGAAAACGGTTAATTTTAGGAAGAGGAAAACTTGACGAAAGTCCACCTAGAATTTACGTAGAATTCAAAATTGCAATAATATATAGGGTATGTTATCTAAAATAAGCCTGTTGATGGCGACTTCCGGTATAACCTAAAGTGCTACGTGGGCTCCATTATTTTATTTGAGGAGGACTTGCCCGAAAACCCGATATCCCCAATTTTCAAAATTCAAAATTTTCTAATAGATAGTCACCGTGAGACACCCTGTATATATATCAACTGTATTTTTAGGCTAACGTCAAGTCCATTAGTTAGTATTGCATAATATAATAATAATAATAATAATATCTCTACCCCTCATTCTAATCACAAGGATTAGCGCGAAAGTCGGAGGCTTGTGTGGGAGAGGGGGCGGCATATTATTATTTCGCGGGCCGCATTTGCGCCTCCGGAACGACTAAACGTTGGTAGATCCTAACCACCATTCAGTGCTGGAATGAGGGAAACCTGGATAACCTCATTAGTTAAGGGGACAAGTCAAACATCAACATCAACTCACATTAACACCAAGTTGACATTCTTCCCATCCTAGGCCATCCCTGCGAATAAGCCGTGATCTACGAGTAAACAATTTAATGAAAAATTGTTGGTGGAATAAAAATTAGAACCCACGACCTCTGGGTTGAGGGATCGAGACGCTAAGCCCTGAGCCACCGGTTCGATTGGATAGGCATGTTCGATTTTTCATGGCATTTTCCGTCACACAGAGATTTTTAGCACATTTTTTTATTTATTTATAATAGTTGCTTCTGCCACGTTTGTTGTGTTTTGCCTGCAATATAAAATATGTGATAATTTTTTAATTAATATTATCGCCCATCACGATAAATGCATAAAACGAGCTTCGAGTAGCGCAAATGTTTTTCCTTGAAAACTATTAACCCAAATTTTAATAATATATACCTAAGTATATATCAGTATTGTATACTTAGGTCAGTATTGTGTTTTTAATTATATTGTAGTGAATTTCTGAAACATATTTCCAGGTATGATGCGATTTTGTCTTTCCTGTGCCAGAAATTAATAACAAGAGATTATGAATTTTCCTCAACCTAATCTAGGTTGGTTTTGATTAAGATTTTAATGAAAACTGCAGCACTTTTTTGCTTGTGCATTGGCCGCTATTAAGGGCAGTGTCTCTGCGAAATAGATGCGGCTGAAGAGACGTAATATTAATTTTCAGCGGACCCGGAGCCTGCACTCTGTAATTAGAAGAGTTCCGGTCCGCTGTAATAACATCCCCGCTTATTAATTCTAATAAAAATACACGTTTGCAGCTACCGTTGTAATGAAATATTACACAGAATAATTAGTTAATTAGTTCAACTTCGGGGAAATTCAGATCCTATATTAAAACTGTCGCTATCTGTGAAGCTTATGGGACTCATTTATTCAGGTATCCCATGGAATAGTAAGGAATTTGGAAATAGTTAATGTGATTCTCGTAGCTGTTTTATTTGCATATGTTGTTTACGAAATGCTGATGGCAATAAGGCAATAAGTTATTTTTCCATTAGAGAAATGGATGGATGTAGAGCTGGTCTCAGGAAAAGAGTTCTTACATCCCAACAGTGGCGGCGCGTGAACATTAATTGTATGTGTACTGCTTAGGGTTGTCCCATTGGTCGAATTCAATTCCGGGATATTAAGTCTGGCCGGAGCCGCTAAATTTTTTAAATATTCAAGGTCACGCGTTTCCATGGCACTTCTGAACTTCAATCGGGAATTTCAATCGGGACCGTACAGCTAATTCCCGGTAGAACAACCGCAGCAAATCCCGGCCATGCCCATCTAATTCACTTCTTATGTTTATTTTACCTAATAGGTCCAAGTTAACCTCATTTGACAAATGATTTTTTGTTATTACATGTCTCTTGATGCTCTGACTTAAATGACTTAAATCTGTCACGCCGTATATTGTCCATGCTTTATCCCCATCGAAAAGTAAGCACGGAAAACAAAAGAGTGCATTTTTTATATCACACCCGTACATCCACTCTGTTTTTTTTGTATACATTATTGTTAAATTGTCTTTTGTAACTTTTACTTCGGCTTGTTCCACTTACTTCAATATTTAATTGTGGTGGCCTACCTAATTCTTTTATTTTCAGTTTATCCTCATAAGGCAGAGAACCAAATAAAGTTTTTTGTAAAAACGAAACGCTATTCATTTTAGTATAGTATAATATCCGTGAACGCCTAAACGAAAATATTTACCCGTGCCGCTCACAGAAATAAACGACCACGTACCACGTCCTATTACGAAATATTACTGAATTTACTGCAGTGGCTGTTGTTGTTGCAGCCACATAAGACCATATATTCGTGTATTGGATCACGTGCCTGATTAGCCAATAAAAACAAAGGACGCATCTAATTGTTCGCTGTGCACACATTTTGTATATCAGGTTGCGGTTGCATAAGGCGGCGGTTACATTGGATGCAAATTCGTACGAAGTTTTATTGGTACGAATTCGTAAGAAATCTATTCGTACGAATGCGTAATTAAAAGTGGTTACACTGGTTACATTAGATGCCTACTAACAGTGCAATTCAGTATTCAGTAGTAGGTAGTTCAGTAGTGCATACTCTGCATATGTAAATACTTTAACAGCATTGACAATGAATCCAGTTGTAAAACTGTATTACTTGTGTTGACGATTAGGGCCTTCTTAAGGATAAAACAGAATGGGGATGAGTTTGGACAATCGTTTACAGAAATTAAAGAAAACAATCCAAAATTCTTCGATTTTAATAAATAATTATTTTAATACATCAATTTTGTTACTTATATTAATCGGTTCTGTAATAACTTATAAGAAACAAATAAAAAATCTCTCTGCCACTTTCCTCCATATTTTTTTAGTTACGTCTCTATTATGATACTGTTTACTTTCTTGTCCCGCAAAGACCTTCTTTCCTGTATTAAAGTTATAAACTTTTCGCAATCTATCTTCGACTTTTCCACTCCGCACGAATACTGACGAAAAAAACAAAATAGTTTGGTCGCATCAGAACATCGTCCGAATTCGTACGAAATCGTAACAAATGTTCTTATGCACTATAAACCTCCAATATAAAGAAGCATTTATTTGTTTACTTCAGACGAGTCCATACGAATTCGTACCAATTCGTAAGAATAAAATTTCGTACGAATCCGCAATCAATGTAACCGCCGCCTAAGGAGCTAGCTCGCGTCGTAATAAATAATAATATAAGCTCCTAGATTTATTTTAGCGCGAGAACATTTGGATTCTTTAAATTTTAAATATTTTGTATTTTGTTGATATTTAATATGCTTAAAAGCTTAAGTAGGTACAGGGTGGGCCGTATAAGAGTGCGTATCCCCTTATCTCAGAAACTATGTGAGATAGAAAAAAAAGTTTTATATAAATGTTGTTTGCGTTAAAGTTGTCGGTATTTTTTTAATATAGTTATATTTGTAGCTCTTCAATATACAGGGTGATGAACTAAACTTATCTTTTTTTAAATGGAACACCCTGTATATTATTACATTTTTGAAAAGCTCTTCAAAAGACTTGTTCAACGATATATAATATGATGGGTCTGTAGCCCACCGTTTCGGAGCTATTGACTGTTATCTTCAGGAAAAGGTTAATACTTATAGCGAGCTAGAAAAGTTACTGATTGAGGTGATAAGCTGTAATTTGGGCCAAGAAATTCTAATTTGGTCTATTTTATGAAACTTCTGTCTAATACTAAAATAAAAAAAATTGCAACAGTGATGCCAAGTTTCGTGAAATTTAATTTTTCATGATTTTTCTAAATGGAACACCCTGTATTTTATTACATCTCCTGAAAGTCCTTGCAAAGACGAGTTTATTGATATATAATATCAGGGGTCTACGACACACCGTTTTGGATTAATCTGCGTTTCTCTTCAGGAATTGACACATAAGTTATGCATGTTTCGGATGGTGTTATTGAAATTCTAGATATATAATTTGAAAAATGTAGATGGATTAATATCATATTACTAATATGATATTAATATATATAACTATATATAAATATAACTTATGTGTCAATTCCTGAAGAGAAGCCCAGATTAATCCAAAATGGTGTGTCGTAGACCCCTGATATTATATATCAATAAACTCGTCTTTGCAAGGACTTTCAGGAAATGTAATAAAATACAGGGTGTTCCATTTAAAAAAATCATGAAAAATTAAATTTCACGAAACTTGGCATCACTGTTGCAATTTTTTTTATTTTAGTATTAGACAGAAGTTTCATAAAATAGACCAAATTAGAATTTCTTGGCCCAAATTACAGCTTATCACCTCAATCAGTAACTTTTCTAGCTCGCTATAAATATTAACCTTTTCCTGAAGATAACAGTCAATAGCTCCGAAACGGTGGGCTACAGACCCATCATATTATATATCGTTGAACAAGTCTTTTGAAGAGCTTTTCAAAAATTTAATAATATACAGGGTGTTCCATTTAAAAAAAGATAAGTTTAGTTCATCACCCTGTATATTGAAGAGCTACAAATATAACGATATTAAAAAAATACCGACATCTTTAACGCAAACAACATTTAAATAAAACTTTTTTTCTATCTCACATAGTTTCTGAGATAAGGGGATACGCAGTCTTATACGGCCCACCCTGTACATAAAATTGTATGTGTTCTGGAGCTCCGCAGCTCTTATGGTAAAACCGCCACTGCATCCCAATATCATAGGCATCAACTCTCTGTAGATTTTGAAGTGAAAGTGAAATTGAAATAAATATAGTAAAAACATAAAAAATAATCTGCAAGTCCGTAAATTCATTGAATAACAATTATTGTTAAATTTTTTATTAAGATCGATAATTTATATAATAAAACATTGTGAATGATTCTATAAGAGTTTTATGGAAAATACAATTCAGAATTCAATCCACTATATGTATTGTGATATCATCAAAAATCAATTTGCAAATCAACCGGATCAGACTAGCGGAAAGAATATTTTTATGTAATATACATAAAAAATGGATTTAATTTAGAAATCTATATCACGCAACTGATGGCGGGAAACATGCGGTTTCAAACTTAGGGGAGGTTGTTGTACCTTGGAACACTTTATGGGTTTTTCCTTTTTTTAAGCAGGACATTAACTATTTTTAATTGGATAAGAGCCTATCTTGAAGGATTGACTTCATACATAATCACATTTATCTTTTTAAAGGTAATTGAACAAAACTGTACGTTTTATAGTTTATTTAAATTTTGGAGAAGTCTGTCTCAAGGTTCAAGACCATATTGTACCTTTAAACACAACGTCTTGTACCTTGAGAATATATTATACAAATAGGAATAATAATTCATACAAGTAATAAAGGGTTTTTAATATTAAAAAGAAACAGTAATTTACCTACAGTACCTACAAATGGAATCATTTTACATTGTATTTTGAATGACTAAAGTTCACCTCAAAAATAAACTGTTATTCCAGTCTTTTTGAATCACCACACTTTTTTGCATTTGGCAGTTTTAATACGACATCCGACAATGGTACATCAAAAATTGTATCGCTTTCATACCGGAATTTATTTGATTCATTAATTTTCTTGAGAAATTTAATTTTTAAATCACTCAGATCAACGTTCGCATGCATTTCGCATATTTTCCCAATATAATGTTCTGGGGATCCCTTTCTTTTTTAAAACTGAACCAAAACGAAGTCGCCAACATCTCGTTTTGCGTCTCGTTTTTTACCAACTTTGCTTTTAGGCATGGTGGATCTAAAAAAATTAAATAACATTGTGATATAATACGAACAAAAATATATGAACTTGTACCTTTGAACAGTTCAAAGGTACAGGAGGGGATCTTGTACTAAGGTACATGACCCTACATATTGGCAAAGAATTCCCCCCAATGATGTTAGATTATGAACAAAACTTCAGTTAAACACATCAAACTACTTACCAAACCCTGCTGTATGAACTGCACAAAACAAATGTTAACTATGCCACACGATACAAATGTAATAAATTTAGGTTTGCCTTTGAAAACTGTTACTTTTTTTAGCTAAAATATTAAGTGATTCATGGATCAATGTAGACACAACAAATGAACTGCTAAATAGGTTTTGTATGTCGCTATGCTACTGAAGTATAACAGCTTTTACTATTGATCGCTAGATGTCAGGACTATAGAGAAATATTATGGTGTGTTCCAAGGTACACTATACTTAAGGTACAACAGTCTCCCCTATACTTAAAAATCAACTCTATGTTCTAATTAAAATGTAGGCATCTCTCGAAATCAAGGCAATAAATTATTTATCAAAGACTATAATTATTAGTTTCTAAAGAATAGAAAATGTTTGTTAAATTTCCTCGAAAGCCCAGATTACTTTTGGTGTTGATATTTTTTTTAACATATACCTACAAATTTAATAGCCATCCTCCTTTAGAAGAAGTATTAATAATCAAGCTCCAATTACGTGGCTTAAAAAATGCTATGAACATGAGCTTTTCAAGGGACGATATTTTATTACGCACATTTTTTAGCTTTGCCTCACAAATTGTGATTGATTCGCTTCGGACATTAGGAAATTATTAATATTTATGGTCAGCAATTTATATTTATCGATGGCCACCAGTTAGATGTTGACAGATTTGGATATTTCGTTTAATGAGAGGCTCGTAATTATCTCAACTGGTGTTATTAATTGGTTTTCGTAAAAAATGCTTTGGTACTAGTGTATTCAATGAACTAGTTTCTTACGGAAAAATATAAGTGTATTATCACCACAATGAGTGTTCTGCATTTTTTACGGGGAATAAATATATGACGTTATATTTTATCACACACAAATTCGTACAGTTTTTAAACATTTTCATCATTACTGAACATTCCTGCATCTTTTAAAAATATCCACAATAACTAATTTATAACTGTTGAGTAAGTGGCAATCTAACTGACATGTCACAATTGAAAAACGAAGAGAGTTAGGATATTTTCTGTTGGTATGTGGAAACACTATTGTCAATTAGTGTCAGCCCCCTCTGACAACACTAAAATCTTCTCTGGCCAGCAGCGTCACAATGACAATTTCTATATGACTTACCATGCACAAGAGTGATCATGCTCTTATATGATTGGTTACTCTCAAGATATATATTTATTTGAAAAACTAGATTGGTAAACTGGTAAAAATTGATCTAGAAAACTGAATGTTGTCTAAAGGCATTAGTCGAACATTGAATGCCAAAGAGTACTTATCGAACTATAGCATATATACAAGCATTCAGAAATACTGGTTTTTATTCTTGTAATAATGGACACAACCTAAAGAGGACCAGAAATACGTCTTAGATAAAAAAAACCTGTTATTGAAACTATTGGGAAAATTGTAGTCCGTAGTCCGTAGTTGTATTCGAGTGGTAAAGAAAAGCTTAAAATAAATACTAAAGCAATCATATTCGGACAAGTTTAGTAAACTTAGTTATTGTGTTCTCACTATTTCACTATAATAATATAAACTTTAACATAATTGCCTGCAAATATGTCTTAACCCTGACGTAGTTTTAGACATAATACCAGAACACTTATACACACACCAAGTTAACATCATCTAAAGATGATTAAAACTGCTTTATATCTTTTTATAAATATTCGAATTAGGCGATATCGATGTTCCATATATTGGAACACTGTTGTTCTCAAATGCACGCATAAATATGGTATCTCAATTAATTGGTTCATTTCAAATATTACTAGAAATAGAAAAACAAAGTTTATTTTCTCATTTCTTATTTAAAGAAGCGCTACTTATTTTCTAATGTGTTTATAGAAAATAATTGCAACAGTTTTTAGGTTCTTTCAAAGGTTATAGGTTATAGGATGTAGGTAGCATTATTTTTATATTTAAGATATATACTTACATTGCATATTATGGCATAGAAATATTGTACGAAATGTAACATAGTTATAGCACGAATAAGCTATAGATTACAATTGCAAATGGAATTAAATTTAAATAATAAAAAATTGTTGATAGTCTACCAACACTGTTTGATAAATAACGGATAATATGCTTACTCGCATTTCACTGGGCTATATTCGAGTACGAAAAACTTGCGAAATCACATTTAAAATATTTCCCATTCAAAATTCTTAAAATAGGAGATTACTTCTAGGAGGAGTCACTGTATAGTAAAAGATCTCCGGAACACTGTATACCCAATCAGCTTAAAGCTTCTTACTATGTGTAAGATTTATCTGATTTCAGCAGTTACGATTGTTCGTAACTAATGAGGTCTTCCAAATTTTCTTATTCCCTGCATGAAATGGTGGTGGTTTACCATTTCAAATATTTCTTGGGCGCTAGTTAGCTCTGCAGAGTAATAATATGCCACCTCCTCTCCACTCAAGCTTCTTACCGCCGGGAAATCAGTGTGATTGGACTAGGTAGTGGATATATTAAATTATTGTTACGTGAATGTGATTACGTGAGTGGTGAATTTTTATAATAACAACTGACTCACCCAACATCTCTATATTATTTACATTTTATAACAACCATAGAGTACACTCAGTTGTTTTTATATTTAAAATCTGTTGATTGTGTTTTGAGTTGATTATGAAAACTCAATATCTAACAGTTAATATTAATAAATCCTTCACATAGTAGGAACAGTTATGATCCGTTAATAAACCTTTTGCATTAATATAAACGGACGAGTAATTTCACATTAATTATTGTTATTTTAATAACAATACTGAGTAAACCCATTAGTATTCCATTGTATCGGGAACTGAATAATTAATAATGCCTCTTATACAAACGTTATTATAAGCGTACCGCTCCGGTTAAACCATACACTGGTATAATTGTTATATAAAGAGGTCGATAAGGGGGAGCTAGAAAATGTTATTAAAACGGAACCAACAAAAATATAATATTAATATTTCAATTAATTGAAGGAAAAGCCATGCTGTTATCATCACCCAAGTATATGAAGATGTGCATGATAAAAATGCTTCATTAAATTTTAATAATAAATGAGATGTTCTGTATCTGTATATTCAACTAAATTGAATTGAGTACTGTGTCACTGAAAAAAAAAAAAAAATGTATTCTGCTTACGTTGTCGACCGAATAAAATGATTAAGTTACTTTTTTATATTAATGATTTTACAAATTGTCAAAATGTTGGTGCTGGAACACCTGTGGTGGTGAGATTTTGTAGCAGTTAGGAAATGTTGGTTAGTGGCAGAGTGAACAAAAAATATTTTTAAATATTTTCTTGGATAATGCGTAATTTAGAATATTCTTAATTGGTTCAAACATTTGTTTAAGCATTTTTAGCAAAAAAATGTTAGTCAAAAAATACATTATTAATGACATTATTTGAAAATCATGGTATACCAAAGTATTTTATTTTTCTTGTCACCTTATAACCTAGGTATTCAGAGGAAATAACCTCGTTATTTAAAAGAAAAATTCTTATCATTCAATATATTTTGAATAGCAGACTTAACGATGCTGATGAAGTCTAGGTAATGATAGTAAGAGACAAAAACAAAGACTGAAGAAACAATGCGTTTGAATAAATAGGAAAATGAATCAGTTCCACAGCCCGCCGACACTTAATTTCTAATTTTCTCCAAAAATTAGGTAAGGTACTAAAATATAGATAATGTCTGTAACTTATTTGTGGTGCAGCTTCATGAATCATTTTATTTTCTTTTGGGGTTACACAACCTGTAAAATAATTAAAAACAGAAAACTGGAAATATTCAAAACAAATATCGAAAGTATAGAATCAAGGCAATCTTCTAAAGTTCGCCCCAAAAAAACACTATATAATATGTAATAAAATCCAAAATATGACAAATTAACTAAATTTTATAAATGGTTTCTTTAGTTTGATATACCCGAGACTATAATATTTAGAAATTATATTGGGAAAGTTTGTATGAAAAAATTGTCAAGCTCACATTTTTAATTTAAAAGTCATGTGATGACTTTTGAATAAAAAATGTCAATCTGACAATTTTTTTCACACAAATTTTTTCACTGTACTAACGAACAAAGTTTCTTTTCTTTTATCTACATTGCTTTTATCTACATTTTACTATAATTTGTTTGTTTAGATATAATTTGAATATAATTTGTAATATTATAGAATTACATCAAAATAAGGAAACCACTGATAAAGTCGGATAAAGTAAAGATAGATATTTATTTTTATAGGGTTATCTCAAATAACACAAAAAAAAGCAATTTGGTACTTGGTAATCATTAGAATACAAGGTAGTAATATTCCTCTCTAATAAACCTCTTCTCTTCATTGATACCTGTGTGGGAAAGGGGCGATATATTATTATTCGGGAGATAGCATTATCGTAGCAGGAATGACTGAAGTTGGTAAACTTTAATGTCATTAAATACAGGGATAAAGGAGATTTAGGAAAGCTTAATTATGAGAGGCCGAATCAAACACACACTAATGTCTTTTTCCAATATGTCTCGCACGCAAAGTTGATGGCCAATGCATATCTCCATGCTAACTTTATACAGTGGAACACAGATTCAAGATATATCCTTATTTCCCCTCCCCTTATTGTTTTAGATACAATTTTCAAATTTGGACTAGCCAAGGCACCTATTAAAGGTGATTTTTTGAAATAAAAATTACCTTTGCCTCTTCCGGTTTCACCTGGAGTAATACCAACTCGATTTTTGTATGGAACACCCTGTATCTTATTATATTTTCGGAATTTTTTTGGACTCTATTTTGCTTTGGAATTTAGAGTGTTTTGGTCATCCCCTTGTAATTCTATTGTATCAGCAACCATAAAAAAATAGAGTTAGCGTCAAAAGCATTTATTTTCTCTACTTACATCGCGTTAAAATTCTTCAAAGTGGTTATAGAGCTGGAACTAGTTTCTTTTAAATAGTACCATAATGGGACTAAGGTACCTACTATTAGAAAGTACAATTAATAAGCAAGCTACCCATATGCTTATTTTATCCGTGAAACCAACAACAGAAATTACAGTTTAGAGAAGACACACTACATTAAAAAGGAAAATAGAGTTCAAAAAGTAATTTGACAACTGAAATGTCATTTATGTTATATCGTTGGATTCAGAAAATGACGTAGATTCGAGAAATATAATAATACACAGTAAAAAGAGGCAAAATGGTAATTTTCATGTCAAAAGGTGACCTTTATAAAGTAGTTCCGCCATTTAAAATTTCAAAATTGCGCCTAAAAAGATAAGGGGTGAAAGAGGGGTATACCTTGTATATCTGTGTCACACTGTATATAGGTCAACAATTTAAATAAAAATTGTAGGACCTCCTGAAATCGAACCTACTACCTCTGAATCTAAGGACGAATACTTTAGATCCTGAATAATGGACTCGAGTACTCGCTGTTGAATTTTCTATAAAAATGCACAGGAGCACAGGAAAAGATATCAGTATCTGCTAATGTTTTTAATTATGAAGTAGGTTTTATTCGTAGGGTATTTTTTCACTTTTCTCTGGAATTATAATGATTGACATTTAAAATATCTATTATGGAGATTTTATGGAGGTTCTTCAATAAGAAAAATATTGTTATAACAGATATAGATAATAGATATACTTCCAATAGGAAAGATGGCCTGAGTGGCATAATTTTTATTTACCTACTTTAAAAATTCAACAAAAAATTATAGTGACCATAAAGAAACGCTGATAGTGATTTATTCAATATATCATCAAGATTTACAGTAGTTAAAAATAGTTCTGCGCAAACTTGCTACTTTAGATACTTGTTTATCAGCGACTTAATGTTGCGTGTCTGCGGCTGTCTGTGCTTATAAAAGGATTAATAAGCCCGCGTGTGGGAGGGACAAAAGGAGTATATAACATAGTTAGAGAATAGATGATATCAGGGTCATAACTCATCGTAAAACCCGGCTGATGACACTGCCAAACATAAATAACCCTTATCAATGCTCTCTTTTATCGCAAAATTATCGGAATACCATCGGTCCATTGTCGAGAAATTAATAGAATCATAGTCGAGCACGCCCAGACATAATTAATAAATTGATTTTTCTTATTAGTCCGGTTCTGTAAATCATCCTTGCATTTTTCCCTTGACAAGAGCATATAGCAGTAAGTATTACTGCTTTATTTTGAACAAGATAAATCAAAAATGATATATACTCCCCATTACCTCTGCATGGCAGCATTTCTTTTAAGGTAATTATAAACGGAAATTGCAAACCGGTGGGAATAAAAAATGAGAGGAATGTAATACGTTTTCTTATAATTCCTTAATATGAAGTATTGTGTTCTGGTTAGTGATTGTGCAGGTCGGTGATCTAGATACGTCACTTTGCAAATATAAATGTGCTACTCTGACAAGAGATAGTCGGTAATTTGTAACATTTGACCGACACTTCCATTCCGCAAATTGCTTCGTGAACTGTAAAATGTTATCTGATGGAATCAATTTCGATTTGAGTGATTATATACGAGATACCTGTAAAATGGTTCAGAAACACCGTGACATTAACATGAGGTATCTTTAATGGAATGCGAGCTGGGTTTGTTAGTAATTCTCTAATTTATACCGTTATTATTTGATTTTAATATTGTATTTTATGTTAATAAAACATTCGTATATCTTGGGGTATTACTTTAGATGGTTCTTTAAACTAACCACTACGTCCAGAGTTTTCGTCAAAGGACGTGCGGGTTCTCTGATGACAACAAAAATTGGTATTATATTATGTATCGAGATTAAATAGGCACTCAAAACGACTGCTTAACCTGTACCGAGATCTTTTGAAATGATTCAGTATACAGTGCGCGTCCAAAGTCCGCCCCTCCCCTGCTAACTTTTGAACTAATTGTATTAGTACAAAATTATTATTATTATTATATATTATATTATATACATATATATAATTTACATATTTATAATTTATACATATATATAATATATTTATAATTATAAATAGAGGTGTACCTCAAGGATCAATCCTTGGCCCTTTATTATATTCAATATACACTAGTAATATTTGCGCAACCCTTAAGAAAATTCAAATTCACATGTACGCTGACGACACCCAAATTTATCATTTCTTTGATAAACATGAGGCACTTGCAGAGCAAAATTTGATTAACAGGGAAATCTCCGATCTTATTCAAGTTTCTAAGAATCACGACCTTGTAATTAATTCATCTAAATCATGTGTCATTTTATTTGGTAGTAATTTCCCTGATGATTTAGCCTTTAGAATTGATGAAGACTTGCTAAACGTAGTTGACAAAAGTAAAAATTTGGGCGTTATAATTGATAAAAAACTGAGGTTTACTGAGCACGTATCATTTATATTAAAGCGAGGTTATGCGAAACTTAAACTTTTATATCCTAATAGACACATATTGAATAGGAAAATTAAAATCCAATTGTGTGAGTCTCTGGTCCTCTCATATGCCAACCACTGTGATTTTGTCTATGATTCGTGCTTAACAGCAACTGACAGGGCCCGTTTACAAAAATTACAGAACTCTTGTTTACGATATATTTTTGGTATATGTAAATATGAGAGGATCAGTCATACCTTACGTACTGTTCACTGGTTATCTATGGCTAATAGAAGGAAATTGCATTCTCTGTCCTTAATACATAAAATAATTAATACCGGAATACCCCCTTATATTATGGACAGAATCCGATATAGATCTGATATTCACAGCATAAATATTAGACAAAAATACTATATAACTATTCCTCAACATAAGACATCAATTTTCGAGAGGTCTTTTCGGTATTCTATTTTAAAAAATTATAATGATCTTGCAAATGATTTGAAGGGCTTATCAATGAAAAATTTTAAAAGTAAGTTATTTGATGTATTATTTGAGGAGCAGTCACTGAAATAGTTTCATGTTGATTTTTTTCTAATAGGTTCACTAAATCACTACACTAAGTATGTACCTTACTTGTTTGTTGTTGTTTGTTGTCCGTGATAGGGTTATACTGAATTAATTATGTACTTGTTTCTATATTATATTAGGGGGAAGGGTGGTTTGATATATAATGAATTTAAGATTAAGTTTGGGCTCCTGAGGTAGAACAGCTATGCTGATCAGACGCCTTTTAACAGACAAATTATATTTTGAAGTTGGAAAATTGTATGAGTACATATATATATATATATATATATATATATTATAATTTTTTTAATTACCTTTACTTGTTTGTAATTCAATTAAATTTTTTTTTAACTCCCTTATTTTTGAGGGTTAAAAAATTATATTTGCCTCGACTTATTTATATCATTTAATGAATATTTAAATTAATTTTATTTTAATTAAATTTGAGTTTAGTGTTGGGCGCCAATTATATTCTAGTTTATAGTAAATTTTCGTAATTTTTAATTTTCTCAATTAATCAATTTCCATGTTATACATAAGAAAACATTATGCTTACCTCCTTAATCTACAACTCCTTCTTTTCAGCTATTCACCTATATTCACTCTATTTAGTTTTTATTTTAAATAATTTCAAAGTTATTTAATTTAATAAATTTTTTTAGAATTTGAATCTATTGAATTGTTTAATTAATTTAGAACAATGATTGACTCTTCTTCAGGTGGGGTTCATTACAAATATTTACTTGACTGTAATATTTTCAATTTAATATAAATTTTTTTTTTTATTTTGATTTTAAAAGTATTTTGTAAATTTGTTCTAGCAAATAAACATCTATTTAAATTTAACAATCCTTATTTTATTATAATCAAATATAAACATATGTCCGTGGACAAAAACCGATCTATACAAATTAATGTAATTTGGGTTGCCTAACCTCTTACTGTTTGCAGATCTGGTATTAAAAACTTTACATAACTGTACTAATCTATATAAATTCTGCACAAGCAGGTTATGTTGCTTAACTAAACTAAAATATTACTATTTATGAAAACTGTGATTAAAATTGTTCCTATTTGTGTAACAAATTCTGGATATTATTCTTCTTTCTGGATCATTACTCTGGATCTCTTTTATGGTAAGTACTTATTTAGACTCCTGTCTATTTCAGGCCTGACTTTATATCTAGATATGTTATAGCTTTATGTTTGAAATCGTATTATTAATGCATTAAATGAAAATATAATCTCAATATTTCTGCTTGTAGATCTCTGCTATCTTTTCTCCAGCTGTACCTTTATTTTAAGCAAGTGATTTGACAACAAACTTACTTTGAGGTTATCTTGTTATCCCTGCTTATCTCTCCATAAATTTTTAACAACTTTCCTTCTAAATTTCTCGTCAAAATTCCACTTTTATCTTGATTTTTCAAAAAGGGCGCCGCTTCGGTTTTCTCAAAATTTATTATTCCATCTCTTAGCAACAATTTCAATTCATTCTTTTTCATGGAACTTCGATTTTACCCATGTCTTTAGTCACTCTTTTGCACTTAATAGTCTTTTCTCAATCACTTCAATTCACTTTAAATTGTTTTTAATACATTTTAAACTACTCTATTATTTAATTAACAAATTTATATTACTTAATTTATTATTTAACTATCCTTATTTTCTAAAACAAATCCCTCATTTTATTTTAAAATACCTTCTCTTATCTAGTTACTATCTGTCAAAGTTTTATTTGATTATAATTTAAATGTCCTTAATTCTCACAATTCAATATATGAATTTTAATAAATCATTGATAACTTTTCAATTACTTATTCATTCCTTTTGAAATTTAATAATCTTAATCTTTAATCTTTTCTGATTGAATATATGTCAATAGCTCTGGTTTTATTTTACTTTTTCTAAATGTACTGTGCCTAAATATTGTCATGTCTCTAACATTTTACATATGTATCAATCATATATTTATCCCTATAATTCTTTTAGTAGATCTAGAATGTCTTAATATATATATATTATATTAACAAAACATTATTATTATTATTATTATATTATTATTATTATTATTATTATTATTATTAGGGACTCCCTACAAAATACAGGGTGAATCATGCAAAATGTATTATTTTTTGACCATAAATTAATTTTTCTAAAATGAAAGATGGCCCCACAGTTGCAGTCAAATAATTTTTTTTAATGATAAGGTGGGAAATGTTGCATCATTTTAAAGGTCTCTCAATTCCCTGCGTAACAGATTTTGAAAAATTTAAATCGCTCTATCCGTTCTTAAGTTAGATAAGCGTTTCTGTGAGTAGATATAAATGAATAAAAATCAGTCAAATTCAACAGTTTAATAAAGAAAACAATATTTTAATAGGAATAACCAAAAAAATTGTTCAAAATGAGCACCTTGGCCCTCCTGACAGTGGAAGAACCAATTAGACCTTTTAAACGATATGAAACACGTCCAACTTTCTCATTAAAAAAATATTTGACAGTGGCTGTGGTGCCATCTTTCATTTTGGTAAAAAAAATAAATTGTAAAATTTTATTGATTTCTCCTTAATTGTCTAAATTATGTAAATCGAAACTAATTTACAGGGAAAACTTGCCCTTTATACAGGGTCAAAACCTTTGACAAAAAAAACTTTGTTAAAACGGTTTTAGTAAGTCTTTTAAAGATTTGGAATATGCTATCAAAAACACAATTAGGCATCTGAGACCAAATCTATATGACAACCATGTTTTCTTTTATACAGAACATACCTAGGTACTATTGGAAGGAGATGCCGAAAACAACTACTCCACGGGAAATATGCCCCGACTGGCGTTGCATTACATCAACATCTCCATGGATGTCGCCACATCCTTCATCAAGACCAAATACCAGACAATGACCGGTTTCGATCTTCTTATGATCTCATCAGATTGCCATAGGTATCGGAATCCATGAATGATCTGGCGACATTGATTGCCTAAGGGGCATATGTGAATGTTTGTAGTGGCGAGATACAGTGAAATACACTGCAGTGCCCTCTTTGGGTCTTTGCTACTACCTGTCTGACAATTATTGTCTAATTGACAGACAGATAACGATCTGCAGAAAGCAGATGCCATTACAGCGACCTCTATTGTCTTTGAGGAAGACAATCCTACTTAATTATTGGAAGGAGATGCCGAAAACAACTACTCCACGGGAAATATGCCCCGACTGGCGTTGCATTACATCAACATCTCCATGGATGTCGCCACATCCTTCATCAAGACCAAATACCAGACAATGACCGGTTTCGATCTTGTTATGATCTCATCAGATTGCCATAGGTATCGGAATCGATGAATGATCTGGCGACATTGATTGCCTAAGGGGCATATGTGAATGTTTGTAGTGGCGAGATACAGTGAAATACACTGCAGTGCCCTCTTTGGGTCTTTGCTACTACCTGTCTGACAATTATTGTCTAATTGACAGACAGATAACGATCTGCAGAAAGCAGATGCCATTACAGCGACCTGTATGTTATCTGTCTGTCAATTAGACAATAATTGTCAGACAGGTAGTAGCAAAGACCCAAAGAGGGCACTGCAGTGTATTTCACTGTATCTCGCCACTACAAACATTCACATATGCCCCTTAGGCAATCAATGTCGCCAGATCATTCATCGATTCCGATACCTATGGCAATCTGATGAGATCATAACAAGATCGAAACCGGTCATTGTCTGGTATTTGGTCTTGATGAAGGATGTGGCGACATCCATGGAGATGTTGATGTAATGCAACGCCAGTCGGGGCATATTTCCCGTGGAGTAGTTG
Source organism: Pogonocherus hispidulus (assembly GCA_963924545.1). NCBI lineage: Eukaryota > Metazoa > Arthropoda > Insecta > Coleoptera > Cerambycidae > Pogonocherus > Pogonocherus hispidulus. The sequence goes on from OZ004695.1 coordinate 53,754,386, forward strand.
TTTTCGGCATCTCCTTCCAATAATTAAGTAGGATTGTCTTCCTCAAAGACAATAGAGGTCGCTGTAATGGCATCTGCTTTCTGCAGATCGTTATCTGTCTGTCAATTAGACAATAATTGTCAGACAGGTAGTAGCAAAGACCCAAAGAGGGCACTGCAGTGTATTTCACTGTATCTCGCCACTACAAACATTCACATATGCCCCTTAGGCAATCAATGTCGCCAGATCATTCATCGATTCCGATACCTATGGCAATCTGATGAGATCATAACAAGATCGAAACCGGTCATTGTCTGGTATTTGGTCTTGATGAAGGATGTGGCGACATCCATGGAGATGTTGATGTAATGCAACGCCAGTGGGGGCATATTTCCCGTGGAGTAGTTGTTTTCGGCATCTCCTTCCAATAATTAAGTAGGATTGTCTTCCTCAAAGACAATAGAGGTCGCTGTAATGGCATCTGCTTTCTGCAGATCGTTATCTGTCTGTCAATTAGACAATAATTGTCAGACAGGTAGTAGCAAAGACCCAAAGAGGGCACTGCAGTGTATTTCACTGTATCTCGCCACTACAAATACCTAGGTACTGTTAGTAGTGGTGAGAAACACACCGTAGTGCCCTCTTTGGGTCTGTGCTACTATCTGTCTGACAATTATTGTCAAATTGACGGACAGATAACGACCTGCTTTTCCGCAGGCGCGGAAAAGCAGGTCGTTATAGAAGTGACCTCTATTGTCTATGAGGAAGACAATTCTACTTATTTATTTGAAGGAGATGCCGAAAACAACTACTCCATGCAACGCCAGTCGGGGCACATTGCCCGTGGAGTAGTTATTTTCGGCATCTCCTTCCAATACCTAGGTACTGTATATTTTCATGAATCTGGACACTTTGCATATTATTTGTACCCTCCAACACTGAATTACAATTAACTTTTTGGCTTAATTCCTGTATAAATAAAGATTTAAATCCTGTGTAAACAATTAAATGAGCCAATAAATAATATTAAAGTATATTATCAGTTTCAAAGTCATTATATTATAAACAGTGTGGGTGAGTTTGCATTACAGTCAGTAACTTCATAAATATCAAGATATTAAAATTTTTCAAAAAGTACTTCAAAGTGATTTTTTGTGCTCTTTTCACCCCTGTGGTTAAAAACGCTCTTATTAAAAAAACAAAAGGGCAGCGACGTGTACAGTGATTTTTTTAAACGAAACACCCTATATTTTATTACATAGTTTGAAATCCTATCAAATTCTGAATATGACACTGTTTTTATTTTTCTTAAAAGTGATAATATGTAAGTTAGGAACAATACAAGAATGTATCGGTACTAGGCCATGTATTGCACAATTATTGAAAATAAAGCATTCTTGTGAAGACAAAAGTTGTGAAATAACTCATAACTTTGTTAATTATATTATTTTCATTTGTTTAAATAAATATTTTGTTTCAATTGTACAATCCATGGCATAGTACCAGAATTTACAGAATAAATATTCTGTAAACTTTGCTAGTACCGATAATTTCTTGTATTATTCCTAACTTACATATTATCACTTTTAAGAAAAAATAAAAACGGTGTCACATTCAGAATTTCATAGGATTTCCAATTATGAAATAAAATACAAGGTGTTCCATTTAAAAAAATCATCGTACATGTCGCTGCTCTTTTGTTTTTTAATGAGAGCGTTTTTAATCAGAGGGTTGAAAAGAGCACAAAAAATCGCTTTGAAGTACTTTTTAAAAAATTTTAATATCTTGACATTTACGAAGTTACTGAGTGTATAATGTAAACTCACCCACACTGTACATTCTATTTCTTTACTTTATGCATTGCAATCGCAAACCTAATTTATAATATGGTTATTACGGATTCTGAGTATACTATATCCTGTGCTAGAAAAAAAGTGTGAACTTTGATAGAAAACAGAACGTGTTGAGTGGATCGAGCCTATACCCCAGGTAGGAAGTTAGCATTAGCATTCCACACTATTCAAATCCGTTAATTATAACCTCGATCTACGTTACTGTTAAATATTCTGCATCCGCAATGTAATTTACAAACAACAATAAGGTTTTAAAGTGCATTTCGAAGATAGTAAACCTTTCTGAGCTAATTCGTCGCAGTCACAAAGTTTGTAAGATGTACAGAGTTCGAAAAAATACAACAATGGCTCGTACATGCCCTACATATGGGGATTCATTGAACCCTTGCCTTTGTTTCCAGTCTTAGAAGAACAATTTCTGAATTTTTACTATTACTGATAGTATGTGTTGATATTTATATTTAAAAATATATTTTCAATATTCATAGAACGGCATAGAAGTTCATTTTCTGTTTTAACTGTTTTTCAATAGAAAAACTTGAACCTAAACTTTTTTATACTGAATAATTATACTATATTTTTTTTGGTAAATTATAGTACTGATTACCTATCTACTCAAGAGGCCACCCTATTTTCATTTTTTTATTTTGTTCCTAATATTAATAATTCTAGTGCAAGTACCGATTTTAACCAGTAATACTTTGGTTTACTGATGCAGAAAGAATTTGTACGTAAATTTAAATCGTTAAGTCAGATACACTTCACCAAATATCCATTATAAAATTAATAAGTTGGTAAAATGAGTTTGTATATAATCATCTTGATTAATAAAACCACACCAAGTTAGTTAGTTAGTTAACAGGATGCACAAAGACACTGCCTTACTCAGATTATCAATTCGTTTAAATTTCTATTGATTTAAAATTGTCTCCAGGGTCGTAGAATCTGGGGTTTGTGAGGAAAACTTTTATAACATAAAGAAATTCATATTTCCTGGTCAGCTGATAATGTATATAATATATAGTTAAAAATTCATCATTTTAAACTAACATATTATACCTACTAAGTTAAGTAGTTTTATTAGCTAAAATATTGGCTTGGGTAAGTAGTTCATCTACCCTCATAAGGCAGATTCTGTTTTTATACTATAAAAAAGCAAAAGCAAATTGTAAATTCATATTAATTAAATTCAAATTAATTGGGGTGATTCCTGCGATCATTTTAGACTCGAAAGTCTTAAAAAACCAAGGGTCTGAGGTTACTAGATTCCAAAATAGAGCGCAAAAAATACCACATTTTTCAAAAGCTGTCTGAAGCTGTAAAACGTAGATTGACGAAACTTGAGAAATGATATGTATAATTAAAGGGAACTTCGTACAAGTATATCTTAAAGTTCGTAAGGTAGATACGGAAAGGTAGATTGGAAACCTCAGATAATCTAACCCATTAGGTTTTTAGAAATATTAATAACATCTGATTTAAGGTCGCATATCTTATTAAATAGCTCTCTTACATTTTTTTCTTAGAAGGGACCTCCTCGCTTAGTTAACTGACTTAACCTATCTAACTTCGAAGTGAAACATACGACCGTATGATACGTAGATACGTTCACTAGAAATTCTATCAAGGTACAGTTCTAAAATTTTGGTCCTATAATGACAACCACTTCATGGATAATAATAAACTTCCTATCTCTGTTTCGCAATGTTGTGGGTAGAGGCACAGCCTTCTCTAGTACTAGCCATGAAATGAAATTGGCAACACCGCTCCACGCCGATGTTCTAGTCCGATTGCCGACCCACAGTCTCTTTAGCAGAGAAGGCTGTGGCCGATCGTATTTGACGTGCATTCCCAATTTTGTTTGTAATAAGCTACTTTTGACATAGTTATTTAAGAGAACGTTTGCAAATATTGAACAAATTATTCCTAAAATATAATTTACATTATTTCCACAGACACAGGTGTCTAAGAAGTCTAAGTAAAAGTTATCCGAAGCTATACTTTCTAAAATTAAACTTGCAGCAAATCTTTTTGGTTTTCAGTTTTAAGGAAGTCAATTTCTAAAGAGTCGTAAGTAAAAAAGTCTAAAGGTAAAATAAAAAAAGTCTGTAACATATTGTATGTAGTAGGAGACTGTTTGATCTACGATAATGTTTAATTGTTTAGAATATAAAAAAGTCTCGTTATCGCAAAAATCTAAAGCTTGTTTTAAATACAGCAACGCCTGTTGCAATGCATTTTGAGTATTGCTTGTTTCTGAGTTACTTGAATAATAGGTATATTTAAATCTATCTAATAAATTTTGAAGTTGAGACCATCTCTTAATTTTCATATCAAAATCTAAAATCCACTTTAAGTCATTAAAATACAGTTTACAAATGCGATTGCGATTTACAAATATTTTAACTGTTAGGTCGTTATTTATTGATATCTGATTTTCAATTTTAACTATTTCACCATGGAAATTTATTGTATAAAAAATTATTTTAGATGTCTTTTTTATTCCAACTTTCACCAAGATTAACTTATTCCGAAAAATTATTTATAAAATCATTGTAATTTGCAATAAGATCTGACTTTTCAAAATTTTGTATCGATATTTCATGTTGCTGAACTTGCTGTTGGCGCCTACATTCAGGATCTTTTCGAACAATCGACTTTTCCTTTGACATATATTTAGGTAAATTTGGGAAAACAGATGGGATAGCATCCGCTTTTAATTTTGCTTTACAAGCAATCATTGTTAATGTACCGTGGTAAAAGATGTCTGTCAAGTTTAACGACATCATTAGGATCAAAATGTAACTCACAAACAACGGAATATTTTGTAGGTGACCACTCTTTCCTAGGGATACGTTTGAGCCATTTTTGTTTAAATGTGTCGTCCTTAGGGAATCCAAAAACACTTTTTACCCCTTCACTTTTTACATAGGAATCGTAATTAGATTTACACCCTGGTACACAGCACCGTGCCGGCATTTTCACTATTCAAGGTTAATTTCACTTCACCTCCAACTAATAAATAGAACATGTAAAAACTCGGGAAAATGATATTACATATCAAATTGGTAATACACGGCACTATCTACATTGATTATACTTTAATATACAACGGTCTGAAATAATTATCTCTTATAATTAAACGCTATTTAACACAAATATATAGGATGATTTAATACCACAAGTACAGACGCACCATTTACCAAAACTGTATCGCTCGGTCTGAAATTAGGAAGGGATGCAGTGTTGCAATTTTCTCAGTTCATGGCTAGTACTAGAAAGGCTGTGGTAGAGGTTACATGTCTAGAGACGACTATGAAAAAACATTAATGTGTCCACTTCTATGTGAATTTCCGCATGACCGAGATTCGAATCCGGGACCTTCGCCATGAAAAGCCGACGCACAATGTTCACGATTACTCGATTTGAATACGTTGAATACGTAGAAAAGTTCTTGAAGAAGAACAGCTAATGGGTATTTCTAGAACAGCAGAAGAGGTGTAACCGGAAAGGGCCAGGAATTTATGAATCAATTATTATCTTTAACTTGTCAACATTACAGTAAATTATCTTGATCATATTGTCATATTATGGTATTCTCCAAATATTATAATGGATTAGGTATGCCTATATGTTAGATCTACATTCACTAAAAATTTAATAGTTATAATATCTTGTAAAATAAATCCAGGGCAGGCTGTTTCCAACCAATTTATGGAGCGAAATATTTACAACTAGGTATATCATTCCTTTGATCAATAGAGAGTTTTTGAACCCCTTAAAATTTACGTTATCGTTATGATTATGGTTATTCTGAGCATGCGCAGTGCCGAAAATTATACTATTTTTGGCACTGCGCAAGCGCAGAATAACTATAACGATAACGACGTGCTAAAATTTAAGGGGTTCAAAAACTCTCTAATATTTAACGGACAATTACTTTGTGCATCAAATGCTATAATGCAAATGTTAGTTTAAAAAAAATGTATCCGCCACCATCTGACATGGGCACGTTTTTTATTACTTCGAATGGAAAGAGGGTTAGAAAACCTAGGGAGTATCTGACAAATTGATGTTTTCAAGTTTAGTACTAGTCCTCAATCTTTCAAGATTGACTGTCGGTTTTTATATGTCGGTCATTTCTCTTTATGTTTATGATAGAATAGAATCAAACGTAGAGTGTGTATTTCTGTGATAGTTACAGTGTCTCGATGTATAAACGAGGCAATGGCAATACATTCCTCCAGAAAAATAAAGAGAAACTTACTGCAAAGTCTGTTTTCAGTATGAAAAAAGCTAGTTAAGTGTTTAATTTATAATTTTATTATAATAATTATTTTATTTAGACATAATTCAAAATATGATTTGTGATATTACACAATTTTGTATAAAATTGAAAAACTAATGATGAAATTTAGTTTATTTATCAAATATTTATTTTATTGCAAATTATACAGTGAGTTTTTGAGGCATACTTTAGAAGTTTGCCTTGATACAACACTTTGAATATTTAATTTGAATATAATGTTTTTGGTTTCTTATTTTTTTTTTATTATTTTAGTGGTGTAATCCCAAAAAGGACTACAATGAATACATGAATGTTTTTAAGTTTTTCAGCATAACTTCACCTTAGTTTAGAAAACATGGCATTGTTTTACGAATATTACAACAAATTAAATATAAGAATCATAATTACCCGATTTTAAATTAACTGTTTTTAACAAACCTTCCTAGTAAACAATATCGTATTTATATCAGAGAGTAGTAGAGACGACAGTCTTCTTCACTTCCACTTACGTTTGGTCCATTTCTGCTGGATACATGTAATTACTTCCTGGAGAAAAACGCCTACCCCGCCCCTGAACAGCCGTAACGTTCTTTTGTTTCAACCGGTAGTGCCAGTCTCGCATTGACAACGCTTTTGGAGTTGACCTATGTTTAGATACTTCCTCTCTATTCTTTTGTTCTTCCGCCCTTGCAAAATAAATATCAAGCGGAATGAGTGTATAGAGTCATACAGTGAAAACAAAAGATAAGTGGAAAGTCAATATTGCTAAAGCAAACAGGCAGCGAATATATTCAAACCTTTTCAGTGCAGAAAAACTGTAATATCGAATCAATAATCAGAGGGCAACATGGACGGGTACGATAATAATAAAAAGTGAATAAACTGAAGAAAAATCTAGATATACCTAATGGGGTGATCAAAAAGTGTTTCTCGTCACGGGAGCCTTTAAATAATGTATAGTGAAACGCTTACCTACTGTATTTCTTTTACTGCTTACTTAACTGTATTTCAAATTACTTTTTGGACTCTATTTTACTTTTGAATTTGGAGTGCCTTGACCATCCCCGATTAATTCTAATAGACTATAGTAACCATAATATTTGAGTTGGCGCCAAAAACATTCAATTTCGGAAAGAAAGTCATTTAATATTTATATCAGTTTCAAGTTAAATTGTGCCACTTGAATCTAAATAATTTATTTATTTATTTATTTTAGTATTCGCCCAACAGATACAAAATCCAATTACAGGACAAAACTTGAAAAGAAGTAAATTATATAATTATATAACAAAATTATATCAACTAAATGGTAACAAAAAAAAAAAGAATACAAAGAATAAAAAGTTACGAGAAAATTACACTAAGTATTATTACAAAAGTAAATAATGTATTAACACAATAATTAATTACATACAGTGATGAGTGGAAAAAAAATTTCAAATGTTAAACTAAATAATGTTTAGCTGCTGCAATTAATTCTTTTACATTCCCATGGTTAATGTCGCAATATGGTGAAAGTTTATTAAAATTATTACACATTACAAATATCGGTGACTTTAACAAAATATTAGTTCTGGCAGTTGGCAAGTGAAAGGTGCTAGCTTGACGGGATGAAGGTCTAGGAATTTGAAAATGTAACATGCTGGTAATTTGGATACTATCAATCTCATTATGTAATAATTTAACTAAAAAAATAACGGAAAATAATGTTCTTCTAATATGTAAACGTGTAATGTCAAATTCCCTCTAAAGTAAATTATGTTCAAATCCCCTTTCAGGATATATGTTAAACTTCCTAAAATATAAAAACTTTACAAACCTGCTCTGAACATTCTCGATTGCCAAATTGTCAACTTCATAATACGGATACCAAATAATAGATCCATATTCTAATTTAGATCGAATATAAGAAACATAAAGCGCCTTCAAAGCGGCAATATTACGAAAATTCCTGCAGTTCCTGATAATAAATCCCAACATCTTCAATGCTGATGAAATTATTTTATTAATGTGGTCTTTAAAAGTAATTTTTTTATCAAATTGAATACCTAAATCCTTAATGTTGTCAAATCGTACTAGGGTAGTTGAGTGCAGTTTATAGTTGTATTCAATAATTTGGTTTTTGGTACTGAAACTAACTACTTTACATTTGTCTATGTTCAAATTTAATTTATTTTTGGTACACCATTCCTCTATTTTTAAAAGTTGTTGCTGAACAAAGTAACAATCTTGTACGGCTTGAATAGAATAATAGATTTTGAGGTCATCGGCAAACAACAGTTTTTCACAGTCAATTACATCAGTTATATCGTTTATAAATAATACAAATAACAGAGGCCCTAAGTTTGACCCCTGTGGCACACCAGATGTAGCTATAAAGTGCCTCGAATCATACCCATTGTAAGAAACATATTGGATCCGGTTTGAGAGATACGAATTAAAGAGAGAAATAAGAGAACTCGAAACGTCCGTGTTTATAGCATCGACTTGACCTATGTTGTTAATTGTATTGGCTACATATTGAGAAAATGGTATTAAATTTGTTAGAGTAGAGCGACTCGACATAAAGCCGTGTTCATAAGATGATATAAGTTTACTTACAGCAGGGTAGATATGATTATAAAGTGATATTTCCAAAATCTTTGCGAAGTTACACAATACTGAAATATGTCGATAATTTAGTAATAATGAGGAGGAACCCGATTTAAGAATTGGACAAATACGAGCTATTTTCCATGAATCTGGGAATGTATTAGTTTTTAAAACTAGATTGAGTATAGTTAATAATGGCTTAACAAATATTACTTATTACACTTATTCTTCAATTTATTGATTGCAGCCAAAATATCTGCTTCAGAAAATTCAGTGATATTTAAGGTAGGGGCATTGTTAAAACTTGGTGGGGTAGGAAGTGATGAATCGGTAGAGTATACGCTGCTAAAAAAATCTCAAAATGCTTCAACTATAATAATGAAACATCATTTATAAGAATAGAAATATTTTATTGAGAATAGCAAAATAAATTGATTAAAAAAAACAACACACAAATTAGGTAAATCTGTAATATAGTTAATTCATCCACAAAAAAAAGTCCAGGGCAGTAAAATTACAAGAGTGAGGAGGCCAGAGTATTGAATTATTACTAAGGACTCTGCCATCATAATGTTCACGTAAAAAATAATTCTACTTGTAGCTGCAAGATATGTTGCGCCATGCAAAATACCATGCGGCAGGTTATTGTTGTAAAGTTTCTTTAAAAGTGGTTGCAACAATTGTTGCTGTTATATAAACATCAGTGTTCTCTCAATATTGCGTGGCATACACCTTAGCTTGAATTCTCAGCTAGTACTGATGTTTTAGTGCCCACTATGACCAAATTTATTCAATTGGTTGTTTAAAAATATCAACAAAAATGGGTACTTTTTTTCTTACCAGAACCTCCTTTTCTTTCAAGACTTTTATAAAATTTCTTGTCTTAATGACTACGTACATATCGTACAGTTTCGTAAAATTTCATCAGGTTGGATAAAAAATAGCAACGTGGTTGAAGCTATCTGGAACAGTGTTTAGAAATTTGCAAATGTATTCTTTCAAGTAAGAAACATCAAGATTTACGAACCAGCAGTGATGCCTTGTTACATTAACCATCTACTTGTGGAATAGTAAAAAAAGAGTTGATGATTTTTTCAGATTCTTTTGGGGGTACAAAACAAGACAGTTCGGAAATGAAGGAAGATGCCTCAAATGTGTTACCGGTATCATCAATTCCAGAGTTAATGATTAAAAAGGTGAATAATTTTATAACATACTTTTCAGTTGCATAATAACCAGTAGCATGATCTGGTTATAATGAACTCAAAAAAGTTAAAAATAATGGAAAAACAGAAAGATGCTTTCTTTAGACAACAATTGAGAAACATTTTTTTTTACAAGTGGCTATCTATCTATATTTTTATTTATTATACAACACTTTTATCTTTGACAGATAGCCACATAGCCAAGGCTTCTATAATATCCTATGTATTGGGGTCCGTGAAGTTAGCCCCCAACTCCTGGAGTTGGACGGCACTAATCCACAGTCGGTTAGTAAGTTATTAGTAAGTATTTGTAAACCCATTGGTAACATTTGTAAGTAAAGGGTAGCCGTTTTATTTGTTATTAATTTTTAGCGGCTAACTTCTTAGCAGCCCCCAAGTTGTTTATAATTGCAGTTTTTATGTTATCAGCTATTAGTAAGTCATTTGTAAGTATTTGTAAGTTGACTGTCGACATTTGTAAGTCTCTAATAAAAAAGTTATAACCAATTAATAAATGGCGGCTAACTTCTTAGCAGCCCCCAAGTTCTTTCAGAATGTTTTGTTTATCTTACCAGTTGTTAGTAAATCGTTTGTAAGTATTTGTAAGCCGTATTGCAACATTTGTAAGTCGCTAATAAAAAAGTTATAACCAATCAATTAAATGAGGGCTAACTTCACACCAAGCTCCCAAATTCTTTCAGAAGGTTTTGCTTACCTTACCAGTTGTTAAATCGTTTGTAAGTATTTGTAAGCTGTCTTGCAACATTTGGAAGTAGCTAATAAAAAAGTTACAACCAATCAATTAAATCAGGGCTCACTTCTTAGCAACTCTCAAGGTCTTTCAAAATATTTTGTTTATCTTGCCAGTTGTTAGTAAGTCATTTGTAAATATTTGCAGGTGACTTTCAATATTTCCATGTCACTAATAAAGAAATTATAACCAATTAATTAAACGGTGGCTAACTTCTTAGCAACTACCAAGTTTTCTGTAAATGTCTTGTTTACATCATTTGCAAGTCCCTAATACAACAGTTACTTATCAAGTAGTTCTGTCGAGGAAACTTGTTTGCCCTGTTTGTTTTATTTACTGTTGTTGTCGAAAATAAAAAAAACTATTTTGGAAGTTAAAGATTTTACTAACGTAAGGTACAGATCTTGCGAGATATACCTAACAGATTAAAATATGACAAAATCAAAATCTCGTTAAAAGTATCTAGTTTAGTAGGTACCTATTTATCAAGTTTAATTCAATAGGTATATATTTTTTTAACTATTTCACAAAGGTTACTCAAATATTATTGCGCTGCAGTTGTTCAAAATAGATAGGTATGTAATAAATAATGGACCATGAATCCACGCTTATTTTAAAAAAGTGAGGACTTAATAAATTTAGATCTTATAGTATTTAAGTATGTTGTCTGTTTTCTAATGTGTGTAGTGTTTTCTAAAGAATTCGGTATACACAGCAGGGGAGCAAAGTTAAGTTAAGCAGAGAATCACGGTGACACCAAATACGGATCATTCTCTGCCTAACTCACACGTACCTACATTGATTGCATTCAAACAATAAAAAAGATGAAAAACAGAATAAAACCAACCCATACAATAAAATTAAAATAGGAAATTGATGTATTAGGTAAGGAAACACTTTTTGGATATTTCTTCTGTCACTAATCTAATTTAATACTTATGTTAAATCATTATTTTTAGCTATTAAGTAACCTTGAAAAAGTCCGAAAACTCGTACGAAACGTAGGATATTTGTCGTAAGTTGTTAGTAAACCGTTTGCAGATATTTGCAAGCTGATTTTCAATATCATTTGTAAGGCTATAAGAAATTAATCCAGTGAAGCAAACTTCATTGTTCTGTTTACCTTAACTATTGCTAATGGTATTTATTATAACATCATTTATTAGTATTTGTATGCTGACTTTTTTCATTTGTAAGTTGTTAATGAAAATGTTATTACTAAATAAATTCATATCAATTCCACAGAGGCTTACCTCTTATTAGTTCTAACTAAAAGTAAAATGTCATATGTATATGTCATATGTATAAATCATATACTTAACGTATCTACAAGGCACTAAAAGCAGTTAGAAATCGCGGACATATCCATTTTAGTTGGGGATTCTTCTTATATTTGTAACTTTCAGTTACCTCACTCAGAGATTATAAGATAATCTCTACTTCACTCAAAACACTTTAAGGTTCATATATATAGTGGGGTAGGTTATCTACCTAATATAATATTAATATAAATATAAATCTATAAACATAATATTAATATCTACCAAACCAATACCAATATTAAATTAATTGTTGGTTGGGTACAATAATAGTTGTTTAAAATAAATATTTTAAAATTTTAGTATTCAAGGGAAATCTTTATATTAAATATCAAAAAAAAAAAAATAGTTAATTTGATGAAATCAGTTCAACATTTTTAACCTAAAGTTTTAGCCGCAAAGATGAAAAAGGCCGTCTCAAAAATGTCCCGAATCGGACTCACCTCGGTAAATAGTATAGTATTGAAAGAATCTTTATTTAGTTAATGGCATTGGTTCCTCCATTGACCAGTTATTCTTAGTTACAGAAGTTAATTTTCTTAGTTACTTGAAACCAGACACTGACCGATTATGCGCTCATCAGAGTGCCATAGCGCATGATAAGCGCGAAACTGGTCAGTGTCTGGTAGTTGGTCTCGATGAATGATGTGGCGACTCCTGCGGAGATGCCGAAATAATGCATTGCCAGTCGGGGCACATTGGCCGTGGAGTTCAGCATCTCCTTCAAATAAAATTACTTTTCGTTAAATACTATTCACAATGAAATATTAATATATTTTCGTTTCATTATCAAAAAGTTGTCACATAAATGACTGTAATTGTATAAATTTTTTATATATACTGTTCTCAAATCAATCTGTAACGGTGACTGTATTGCCGACTGTGATGAGTATTACAATCACTAATATTCTAAAATTTATTTGTTGAATAAATATCCTACGTTTCGTCCGAGTTTTCGGACTTTTTCAAGGTTACCTAATAGCTAAAAATAATGGTTTAACAAGTAGTAAATTAGATTAGTGACACAATACATATCCAAAAAAGTTTATTCTTAGGTACCTAATATCAATTTTCTATTTTAGTTTTATTGTATGGGTTGGTTTTATTTTGTTTTTCATGTTTTTTATTGTTTAATAATGCAATGCACGTGTGAGTTAGGCAGAGAATGATCCGTATTTGGTGTCACCGTGATTCTCTGCTTAACTTAACTTTGCTCTCCTGCTGTGTATACCGAATTCTTTAGAGAACACTACACACATTAGAAAACAGACAACATACTTAAATACTATAAGATCTAAATTTATTAAATCCTCACTTTTTTAAAATAAGCCTGGATTCATGGTCCATTATTTATTACATACCTATCTATTTTGAACAACTGCAGCGCAATAATATTTGAGTAACCTTTGTGAAATAGTTAAAAAAATATATACCTATTGAATTAAACTTGATAAATAGGTACCTACTAAACTAGATACTTTTAACGAGATTTTGATTTTGTCATATTTTAATCTGTTAGGTATATCTCGCAAGATCTGTACCTTACGTTAGTAAAATTTTTAACTTCCAAAATAGTTTTTTTTATTTTCGACAACAGTAAATAAAACAAACAGGGCAAACAAGTTTCCTCGACAGAACTACTTGATAAGTAACTGTTGTATTAGGGACTTGCAAATGATGTAAACAAGACATTTACAGAAAACTTGGGAGTTGCTAAGAAGTTAGCCACCGTTTAATTAATTGGTTATAATTTCTTTATTAGTGACATGGAAATATTGAAAGTCACCTTCAAATATTTACAAATGACTTACTAACAACTGGCAAGATAAACAAAATATTTTGAAAGACCTTGAGGGTTGCTAAGAAGTGAGCCCTGATTTAATTGATTGGTTGTAACTTTTTTATTAGCGACTTCCAAATGTTGCAAGACAGCTTACAAATACTTACAAACGATTTAACAACTGGTAAGGTAAGCAAAACCTTCTGAAAGAATTTGGGGGCTTATTGTGAAGTTAGCCCTCATTTAATTGATTGGTTATAACTTTTTTATTAGCGACTTACAAATGTTGCAATACGGCTTACAAATACTTACAAACGATTTACTAACAACTGGTAAGATAAACAAAACATTCTGAAAGAACTTGGGGGCTGCTAAGAAGTTAGCCGCCATTTATTAATTGGTTATAACTTTTTTATTAGAGACTTACAAATGTCGACAGTCAACTTACAAATACTTACAAATGACTTACTAATAGCTGATAACATAAAAACTGCAATTATAAACAACTTGGGGGCTGCTAAGAAGTTAGCCGCTAAAAATTAATAACAAATAAAACGGCTACCTTTTACTTACAAATGTTACCAATGGGCTTACAAATACTTACTAATAACTTACTAACCGACTGTGGATTAGTGCCGTCCAACTCCAGGAGTTGGGGGCTAACTTCACGGACCCTATGTATTGACAATTTTATAATAATTTTCGGGGTAATCTCAAAAGAAGTAACTTTAACTTTCCTTTATAAAAGAAATGATAATAGTATCACCAAAGCTTTGTAATTTTTCAAATGTTTTTTCTTTATTATTCATTGGAAAACACACACACACACACACACACACACACACACACACACACACACACACACTCATATGTAACTATGGTAGATTCTCTAAATGTTCCCCATTGCTTCTACTAGAAAGTAATGCTTTTTACCTAAATTTAGTTCGACTAATTGAACAATTTTGAGCTATGTGTTGTCCATTTAAAAAACTAACAAATGTACAGTTTAGATGGGTAATCTTGCAAAGACCATCTGTGATGCTTACTCACCTTCTACTCAGTATTTAAGTTGTCTGTTTCCAAAACCCACTAAATTCAATTTAACATCTTATGGGGAAAAAGAGAAAATGTTATTGCTAGTGACGAATGAAGTTTTCTAAAATTCTGAACGTAGAAATTGATGGCTAGTGACAACGAACTACAGGACTTTTTCGGAAAAATCTTACATTATACTTTTTTGGAAAACAAAAACTTCTCGGATTTAGCTGAACCACGAGCCATTCTTCGAATAGGTTCTATAATCTTAGGTCACTTATACGCACAATAACAGGAAAGTGAGGTGTGAATCTGATAAAGTGAGTATTAGCCAAAATTATAGTTATAGGTTTCTTGTCTCCTGCTGGCAGCGATTTGCCTTAGTAACACAAACGAATTGACGAAATAAGCGAACTTGGATAGGACGATATCTATAGAAAACTGTTCCCACCCTGTAGAAGAAAACAATTCATTAATATTAAAACATATTTTACAAAATATTTCTGTTCATCACTTTCTCGCATTTTATAATTTTTTATTTTTGTACTCTGCTGAAATACCACGACAACCAACCCACGCTTAGGTATCTTAAGTGTATAAATTTTATTTCTCTCAAGCGATAAAGGATTTGACACAGTTATTGAGGTATAAATCAACTCAGCAAGCCATGTACAAAGCCTTGACGGCATTTCATCTTCAGAATGGTCCATATTAAATTTAACACTCCTACAATGTATCGCTTATTTATGTAAAGATTTTCTATGTAGAATTTTAAGTGTAAGGGTTCGGCAACTGTAAAAATTTATTTTATTTTTTATTACATAAAATATTTTGCAATGTGACCTGTAAAGTGACTCTTAACTGTAACGAATTGTTCTGAAGATTTATGTTACAATTATTTTTTATTGTTTCGCAAGTAAACAAAGTCATAAAATGGACATGAAACCTTGAGGTAGTCTAATATGTAATCTAATGGTAGCTGTTCGACGAAGAGTTTTTAGAATCTACAATGAGAAATAATAAATAAATATTTTACTCATCTTAAGATGATCGAAGATATAAATCGTTTAGGCATACAGGGTGCTCCAATTTTCTTACCATGATAATTTTATTTCATTTTGACCAAAATTCAGGTAAATATGAATTATGTCTTGTAGTATAATAATATAGTGCAATTAGTTGTTACATGTTCACAAAAAAAGAACTTCTTGTAAACAATTTGCTTGATATTGACAATCTAAGGACAGAAAATATTACCCCTGTTACCCCAAAAGAAGTAGCTGAGGAAATAAAAACAAATCTAAGACTAAAAAAAGCACCAGGTTATGACTTGATTACCACTGAAATCTTAAAGCAGTTACCGAGAAAGTGCATAGTCAAGCTGACCTACCTCTTCAATGCAACCTTTAGACTGAAATACGTTCCTGCCAGCTGGAAGGTAGCGGAAGTGATCATGTTGCCTAAACCAGGCAAACCACCAAATGATGTCAAGTCTTACAGACCGATCTCCCTGCTGCCAACCATTTTAAAGTTGTTTGAAAAACTACTTCTCAAGAGATTAAGACCACTAATTGAAAATGGTAATCTTATCCCGGATTACCAATTTGGCTTTAGACAAAAGCACTCAATCATTGATCAGGTACATCGTATTACTAACATAATAGAGCGTACACTTGAAGAAAACGAAGTCTGCTCTGAAGATTTCTTAGATGTTGCTCAAGCCTTTGACAAGGTATGGCACGATGGATTGATACACAAATTAAACAAAATACTTCCGACACAATATGTAGAGATTCTGTCATCGCATATCTCAGGCAGACTTTTCAGAATAAAGCAGGAAGATCAATATTCTGACCTGAAAGATATAAGAGCAGAAGTGCCCCAGGGTAGCGTTCTTGGCCCTATCCTTTACCTGCTATATACTAGTGATATGCCAGTACTAGAAGAGGTCGCTGTAGCTACATTTGCTGACGACACTGCACTTCTTGCGATCGGTAAAGATCAAGGAATATCCATTAGAAGACGCAACTCCGACTTGCATCGAGACCTTAACATCCCAATGGTTAAAGATGAGATCAAAAGGTTTGCTGGCAGACATGAGGCCAGACTTCACCTCCACATTAATGCAGAAGCTCTTCAGCTGTTGGACAACCAGCATCTTGTTCGAAGATTGAAGAGACCCAAACCATTTGAGCTGTTGTAGTGTGCTGTGTAAAAGCAGGACATAGTGCGCCAGTGAAATTGTTAAAAGAAAACAATCTAAAGGACGTCGTTGGATGAACTTTAGTTAATAAATGTTTAGTTTGTAAGATTATTAGAAGAAAATTAATAGTTGGTCATCAGACCACTTTTAATAGAAATAAGATTCTTCAAAAAAAATCTTAATAAAAAAAAAATGTTCACAAAAAAAAATTACGATGCAAAAGTGCAAATGTTAACTTTTATAAATTTGGGCTTTATCCAATTACCTACCAATTAGTCTCTTATGCTACCGACAGAACAGAAATATGCTCCTCTTCTCCCACACATACTTCTAACCTTCGGGTTACTCGTTGTGATTAGACGACGTTGTTATGATATACGAAGAAACAAATAAAATTCCAGAGACCACTCTTGGAGCGACCAAAGAGAATAGAGATTGTTTCTGCTCTTTCGTCTTTCTTTAAATCCAAATAGGCACTAATAGACTTCTATAGACTGGGAATTTGATTCACATTTTTGTGTTTCTATTCTTATTTATTCATAATAATGTTTGTTCCGATCCATTTCGAACGTCTCTTAGGTATGTGCCAAGAAAAATTTATGACAACTCATTTAAGTAACTGTTCCTTACATCACAAATCCACTTGTGGATGCCGGGATTTATTAAGATGATTAGATGCACAAAAGCATCGTCGGTTTATTCACATGTTTAATGGCTCAAAATTTGTCCTCCAATAAAAACTTAGCCGCGCTCCTGAGCATAGATTTACTGCTGCGTCGTTTAATCAGGATTAAATTTAAATTTATAAGTAACATGCATCGATTTATTTAATTCCTGCTAATGTTAGTTCTTAGTGAACTGCTGGAGGTTATAAATATATGGAGATGCTGGGTAATGCAGGACCTGAATAATATGATTTTATCACATCGCATTTTTCATTTGCGATGTGGCAATATATATTTTTTTATTTGGCTCACACGGGACTTTGGAATACCTATATAATCTGTAGACAGAATACATTAGGTAGATTGTTTACTTATTTTTGGTAAATACAGGAAGTTGGTAAGTCCAATAGCACACTTCTGTGGGGTGATAGTAGTCAAGAAAGTAAGAAAAGGGATGCTATGCATGAGTACTGGCAATGTTCCAAAATATTGAGAGAACCGTGGCCGAAATTCGGTTATAATAATTGTGGAAAATAAACAACGCCATACGTTTACTTCTCCTTTTCTAGAAATATCTGACGCTATAACTTAATAAAATTCAGATAGGTACTTCTTCATAAACATTTAACCATTTTCTCAAAATCATTAAATATAAAAAACGACGTGTTCAATTGGGAAATCAGCAAAAGAACACTTTTAGCTATATTTGTGAGTACCTGCACCCTTTTGTACCTGAAACATACTAAAAAAAAAACAGATAAACACAAAATAAAAAATTTAAATAGAGAAGCAAAGTGTGATTACTAGATATGAATTGTGTTTGAAAAATTTTCGAAATTATTTTACCGAGTGCCAACTAATAACGGATACATAACCGAAAATTAACCCAACAACAATGAATTTATTGATAAATAATAATAATATTCATTGGTTTCTTTTTCAGTATATGGATTGTATTTGTGACTGTGTAGAATTGTTTCAAAAACCTATCCTTGATTGATGTAATGTATCAGAATAGCAAAAAATGTAAAAAGCTTACAGTATGTTTCAAAAACAAACAGATCTAGGTATGGTAAATGTTTTAATATCTTTGGCTGAACTAATCATTATACCACTATAACTCTGATAATAATGATCATGAAATCAGTATTCGTCTTCGAAAAATGTCATTTGATGTCATCATTTGTTTAGATATAGAATGTTTAGTTTTTATGAAGTAAAATGTTATTTGTTAAAGTAAGCCAGCAGTTTGTGTCTTTGTAGACCTGGCTAAAGCCTTTGACACGGTTGACCACTCTGTGTTATTGACCACTCTTGAGCAAATAGGTTTTCGTGGCACAGAATTAAAATTAATGTGTAGCTACTTTGAAGAAAGGCATCAATATGTATTGGTAGGTGACGTTACCAGTAGAATGAAAAAGGTTGAGTATGGGGTGCCTCAGGGCACGGTGCTTGGTCCAGTTTTATTCAATATTTACTTAAACAATTTGTTTCGTCAAAATTTTATCGGTAATATAGTTAGTTTTGCAGATGATACCGCCATGTTCTACACTGATGACTCTTGGGATGAATTAATAAGAAAGGTTGAAACCGATTTAAATAATATCAAAAAATGGTTTGACATGAGATCATTAACTATTAATTTTAGTAAAACAAAATACATACCATTCTCAGTTAACGCCATCTCAAATCCAATGCCTCCTCTAAAAATACATAATTTAGAAATTAGTCCAGTTAGCAGCATTAAATATTTGGGAGTTATTATTGATTGTAACCTGAAATGGGATAAACATATCAATAAATTAATACAAAAAATCAGAAGCTTACTATCTAAATTTAAGTATTTGCAAAGATTTCTAGATACAAAACAACTTACTACATTATATTATGCCTTTGTAGAGTCACAATTAAAATACGGTATTATTGCATGGGGTGGGGCATATAATTGCTATATGAAACATCTAGAAGTGATCCAAAAATGGGTGTTAAAGATCATACACAAAAAAGATGTAATGTACCCAACTAATTCTTTATACAAATTAGCAAAAGTTTAAGACATCAGGCAACTTTATTGTAGTGTTATAATTATAGAACAAAAATTAAATAGAAATAAACTAGTAAATCATAGTCATAACACAAGGTATAAAGAGAGTTCGGTGGTAATTCCTAAAGCTAGCAAAACCTTAACCCAGAGATGTTTTACTTACCTCAGTCCAAGAATTTATAATAAAACTCCAACTGAAATTAGAAATATACACTCACTCACGCTATTTAAAAAGAAAATAAAAAATTGGTTGTTAAATTTGAACAGATTGTATGCACACCAACTTATAGATATTAAAAATGCTTACCAGTTATAATTATAATAATTTAATAAAATGTAAGTGTAGTGTAAAGTATTTTGGTAATTGTATTTCGGTGCAGCGTTAAAATATTTTGGGTGAATTATTATATTAAGCAGGATAGTATAAGTTACGGAATAGAAAATAAGTTAATTGATTGCTTATTGTTGTAATAGGTACCTATACAATTTAAACATATATAAGTATAAAGTAGTGTATAAATGCAGTTTAGTACTCACAGACAAGGAAACTTTTGTGATTATGCTTTTCTCTATTTATTTACTTACTAGACTAGGAATCTATGTCATCTATGTAACGTACTTGAAAGATTGTAAAAATTATTTTGAAAGATGGGTAAATAAATATTATTATTATTATTATTATTATTATTATTTAAAGAAGTTAAAAATAATAAAGGGTTAGAATATTTTTCAGAATAGATATTCTGCTGCAAAAATTTACTACAAAACTTACTTTACAAAAATACTACAAAATTTTGTAACAATACTTTTCCCAAAGGTATTTTATGTATCTACTAATATACTCATTGGATGTATTGTTATGTGCAAAACCACTCTATTTGAATTTGAGGTACTCTTGCTTATTTATTTTATTTAAAATAAATTATACTGAATAGTTTATTTAGATTTTACTATTTCGGCTCCTTTGCAAGAAAAAAAAGTACTCAGTAATACTTTTTAATTGGGTTTGGGCAATTTAACATGTAGTATAATAACAAAAGTAAAATTTAGTGAAAGTTTAACAACATAGTTCCATTTTTTTGAATACATAATAAATAATATCCCTTGAAAACTAGTAGGCAAATATTGCAAAATATTTATGTTTATACTGCCGAGATAACCATCTAACTTGCTCATTCCAACTCTTTATGTCATGGGGTAATGCTCTGCATCTTCTA
Source organism: Pogonocherus hispidulus (assembly GCA_963924545.1). NCBI lineage: Eukaryota > Metazoa > Arthropoda > Insecta > Coleoptera > Cerambycidae > Pogonocherus > Pogonocherus hispidulus. Next base: position 53,775,317 of record OZ004695.1, read on the forward strand.
CTGCTAACTATTATGATGATATAACTAATTTAACAAATAATCGTGATGTACCTTTTAATAAACAGTTTTCTCATGGTTTCACCGGCATGTGGAAATTTGATTAAAATCAGCAATGTTTCGGCCACAGTAAAAAATTAGGTGCAGCAAATTCTTGGAAGCTTTCTAGTCTTGTTAGTTAGCAAAACGCGGAGAAGTATATAAACATTTTTTCAGAAATCATAACAAAAAGATCGTTAGTAAAATATAAAGAAAAAATCAATATTCTTTATTTTTCACTTAAAATAATAAAAAATAATATTTAAACACTTGCTAATTAATCGTAACTAACTATGTAGCTATTGATTATTACAAGAAAATAGGTAGGTATCTCTAAATATAAAGTACGATTTTTACATTGCGTACACTCAGAGGAAGGTTTGGTAATTATACCTAGGTAATTGCTTCATTTCCTTAAGTGGTACTGCACTGACTCGTCCACTAGGATGGACAAACAGTTTTCAACGCATAATTATCTTATACTTGCCAATCCAGCCTTATAATCTAGTGTCCAATGAAGTGAAATAGTCTAATAACGCCATCTATAAAAGCATAAGTCAATATATTTTACAGATTTCTATCTTATCAAGTGTCAAAATGAGTGCATTTGGACGTGCCACAATTGACTGTAAGTATTAACTAATTTTTCTAGTATTTCAAAGCTTATTTGTAGTACCATTGCTCTGGTAGTTTACAGAAATAGTAAATCTCAGCATATTTAGCGTTAGTTTCAAGCTGCTTTCGGTTAAACTAGTTTTATTAGTTGAAATTAATTTGTGTACATTAGAATGGACATCAGGACCTCATGCCCAAAATTTCTACTTAACCTATATCCATTATAATGGACACCAGGACTTCATGCCTAAAATTTCTACTTAACCTATATCCATTCGAATGGACATCAGGACTTCATGCCAACAATTATTCCTAATTAAGAGGAATATTTTAAAACTGTATTTTTTATTTTAGCTATTTTTGGAAATAGTAAATACTTGAAACCCGGTGAGAATGATGATAGACTATTAGAACTATTGAATTTAGATGATTCTGACGTGGATGGACTGTCAGACGATAATGAATATGAGGGGGATGAGATTGAAAATGAGGGATTTCGAGATGAAGAGAATGTAGATCAGGAAGAGGATGTGAACCAAGTAGAAGAACTGGAACAAGATGATAACTCTGATTCGGACAACGAGCCATTAATTGTTATCAGAAACCGCCTATTGGCAGAAAAGGCAAAATAATAATAACAATAATAATAATATCTCTACCCCTCATTCTAATCACAAGGATTAGCCCGAAAGTCTGAGACTTGTGTGGGAGAGGGGGCGGCATATTATTATTTCGCGGGCCGCATTTGCGCCTCAGGAACGACTTACGTTGGTAGGCCCTAACCACCATTCAGTGCTGGAATGAGGGAAACCTGGAAAACCTCATTAGTTAGGGGGACAAGTCAAACATCAACTGATTTTAATCTCTCACATTAACACCAAGTTGACATTCTTCCCATCCTAGGCCATCGCCAGGATAGTTGCCAAGCCATCCCTGCGAATAAGCCTTGATCTACGGGCAAACAATTTAATTAAAAATTGTTGGCGGAGTGGGAATTAGAACCCACGACCTCTGGGTTGAGCGATCGAGACGCTAAGCCCTGAGCCACCGGCCCGATAAAATCCAGGCACACTTGGAAAAAAACCGATAGGTAAGGATAAAACTCAAATTTGCCTTAAAAAATCTTTTCATTATTTTTTAACTCTTCAGATTTCAACCTACCAACTTTCTAATAGAGGAAAATAATGATACAAGTGTGCATGATCGCGTGAATTGGAAAGGGAGTGATTATGTATTAATGTACCTCGATAATGAAGTTTTTGAAAATATTGCATCATGCACCAACGTAAAATATATGATAGACCATGAAAAAGCTTTAAATGTAACAATAAATGAAATGAAAAAATTTGTTGGAATGACAGTACTAATGTCATGTCTTAAATATCCTCGACTGAAGATGTATTGGGCCAAAACAACTCGCCATGACTCTGTGGCTAAACATATGAGTCGCGATAGATATTTTAACATACGAAATAATTTAAAAGTTGTTGTCGATAACGACATTCCTGAAAATAAAGAACAAGTGACAGGCTATGGAAAATTCGGCCAATGATAGAAAAAGTTCAGAGAGCATGCCTCTCTCTTGAAAGACAATCAATTGTTGCTGTAGATGAACAAATGATCCCTTTCACAGGTGTTTGTGGGTTGAAGCAATTTGTAAGAGGAAAACCAAATCCTGAAGGTTTAAAAAATTTTGTATTAGCAACACCAGAGGGACTTGTATTAGACTTCGATATCTACAAAGGAAAACATACATTTCTAGAAGAAAGTGACAAAAATTTAGGTGTTGGTGCTTCAGCAGTTATCAGGTTAGCAAAAAGTTTGAAAGAGAATTCCCACATGCCACATTTACATGGATAGATATTTTACAACAATCCCCTTACTGGAGTACTTGCTAGAAAAGAAATTGTTGGCCACTGGCACAATCATGAAGTCTAGGATTCCTTCTGCAGTTCATCTAACAAGTGACAAAATATTACAAAAATTGCCACGTGGTTTTACTGAGCAGACAGTAAGAGATGATAGTAAGTTGACAATTGTACAGTGGTATGACAAAAGGTCAATTCTGTGTGCATCAACTGGCTTGGGAATAGAACCTCAAGATGAATGTCGGAGATGGTCTAAAAAGGACAAAAAATACATTAATGTTCCCCATCCAAATATCATAAAATCATATAACAACTGCATGGGTGGTATTGACTTAATTGATCGTATGATTAGTTATTACAGGATTCAAACTCGAACAAAAAAATGGACGGTCAAAACAATTCTCCATTTGATCGACTTGGCAGTAGCTAACTCGTGGATACTGTATCGCCAGGATCGCAAAAAGTTAGGAGACAGGCCATCAGAGATACTACAATTTCTTGATTTTAAAATTAAAGTGGCGGAAAGCTTTTTCCAGACAGATTTTGATAAAGAAAATGTTGCACCTAATGTTGAAAACCTCAGACTAGTGACTAGGAATTATACTCAAGGATATGGAACGCCCAATAACACCCCACGAACTCCCCCAACTCCCAGAAATGCTCGGGTTCTTCATTTGCCTGTTATCGTAGGTAAACTGAAGAATTCAGCAAGATGTAAAAGAGAAGGATGTACAAAGAAAACAAAATGTTTTTGCAATACTTGCGAAATTTTTCTTTGTCTATCTTAGAATATCATACATCTAATAGATTAAGATTATAAGATTATTATAACCATGTTTATAATTAAGAATTTTCCTTAATTTTCTAATAAAATGTTACTACTTTTATGCATAACTATATATTTTTTTTGTTTATTTTTATGCCATCAAGACCGCGTGTCCATTTTAATGGACATCTTTTTTTTTGCATTTAGGGTTTACAAAAAAATCTTTAAAAAATTATATAACATTTTCAACCGCAAAAAAAAACAAATTTTGAAGTTTTATAAATATTGGACTTGAGATTACTCCTCGGGTCTCAGGAGGATATAAAGTACGATTTTTACATTGCGTACACTCAGAGGAAGGTTTGGTAATTATACCTAGATAATTGCTTCATTTCCTTAAGTGGTACTGCACTGACTGGTACTGAGTGATACTGGTTTCAACAATATTTACTAATTGGTAACAGGTCACAAAGATAGGTAGTTCAACTTCTGATATAACAGATGTTACTATAAGAGTGCCTCAGAGAAGTATCCTTGGTCCCTTACTGTTTATATCTATAATTTTATTGACGGGTATGACTTCATAAATCTGTTTGCAAACGATAGATTCATTGCTTGTTGGGGTAAAGACCTGGGTGAGACAGTGTATAAAATGAGCTGCACTGGCTAATAAAGAGAATTATTTAAGTATGAATAAGCTTAAGTTGAATGCAAATAAAACTAAGGTTATGATACTCGGGACCCATTACAGATCGCAAAAAATGAATACTAAATATTACCAGTTAAGGATCTATTGTAATCCTATTGAGTCGATAATCAATAATTCTATATAATTATTAATGCTTGTCTTCATCTGGAAAAAATTCATGACTATTTATTTACACGAAAAATTTCAAGGATTTCCTCGCAGATTTCTCTATTTGCAAGAAGAACTGTTTATCAGTCAATAATTCAACCTCCTTTTGATTATTGTTCTAGATTATAGATATAGATATATGTATACATTTATAGATAGATAGATAAGAGAATTCACTTAATATAATTTCCTATCTTCCAAAATTTTTTTTCGGTGTTATTCCCGGCGCACGTTTAGCGTAAGAGAACTGTTATAATATAATTAATACAAACACTCAAGCGCCGGGACATTCGAAGCATGCAAATAATTCAATAAAACAGATATCAACAAAAACAAAATGGAAGGAACGAAGTAACCCAAAGAACGAATCCCTGACTTGACAGCGAAATGTGGAATCACAGCCTTCTCTAGTAAGGAAGGCTGTGGAAGGAAGGATGTTCTTTCATTTTCCATTTCACTTATTAGTGTGCCACTGACAAAGATAACTACGTGTGCGACGATCACTAAACCAATCTCATAAATTTATTATAATTTACTATAATTTGCGTCTAGCGCATCATTTTTCACTCAAATTGAGCGTACCTAGCGCATAGTGACAAAAGCAGATAAATGTGAAAACTCTTAGTAGTTAATTCTCTTTGTCTTTACGGAGTAGGTACTTATATAGTAAATAATTTGTATATTAGGATTTCTATTTAAACAGATTACATTAGATTTTACCAAATGGTAAATTTTAATACAGGGAAATAAATATTTAGCTGATTCATCTGTATGATTTGTTTACTCACTTTGACTGTTATGATTTTCTTATCCAAATTTTATAATGCAAGAATAAATAATATAATTAATATAAAGAAAGGAACGCAATTTGTCACACGGGGCATATTACAAAGGAGCTAAAGTGTTGCACAAGACGGTAAACAGAAGTTGGACATTCAGTATTCATGCAACGGCGTGCCCGACCTAGGACGCTGTCGCGCCTAACATGTAATTTGTGTTTATTGGATTGTTGACTGAAATTGCATACCCACCTTGCAGCGGCACAGGTGCTTTAATAGAAAACTAATCACCGAACTAATTCCAGATATACGGAAACTGGAGCGCTGTTTATGCAAATTTCTACATTGATAGAAATTCGCAGCCAACTGTTAATAATTTACTCCAAAGTTTATTAGGTTAGGTTTTAAAAATTAATTGTTGCGACTGTGCACATACCATCATAATTTGTATTTACTGTGTTTTATACAAGTTGTTCAAATAAGAAAGGACGTCGGCTATTAATAAGGACCGGCTTGTCGTAGAGCACCGAGGAAACATTTTTATGACAAAAGTGAACGAAATAAACCGCTGGAAATTACTTTAAGTGTCTATCTTTGCCGCTGGAGGGCGTGGCACGCATGACCGTCTATACTAGCGTATTCATTTTAAAAAATACAGGGTGTCGCAAGATAATGTGACACATTTTAAAGGCTTATAACTTCAAGGCAAAATGAGATAGCGATGAGCAGTATTCACTGGTGCTCTTAATTTTACAAAAAGTTTTATTTTGTCATTGGTACTAGTTTGTTACTTCTACAGGTGCTCGAAAAAAATTGCCACTTTTGAATTCAAAATTGTGATCATTTTTTAAATAGAACACCCTGTAGATTATATTACCATTCGATAGAGACACTTTTCCTCTTTTCTGTATAGTTTGATAGAGTTGTACCAATAGATAAAGAAGTTATTTAAATTTACACACCTGCCCTTTTCAATAGACCATATTTGTTTTTGAAGGTCGCAAAAAATATATTTATTAAAATATTAAACATATTTAAAATAAAATATATAATAATAAAATATAAATATAATATAAATTATATAATAATAAAATATATTTTATTTTCTTTACATTGTCAGTACGAATAGCGGAATGCATCAAAGGATAAATAGATAGAGCCGAACCAATAGAATGGCCTGCATATTCTCCCGAACTAACGGTACTTGATTTTTTCATATGGGGTTACGTCAAAGGTCGTTACGTTATAGTCCTGTTGTTCAAAATATGAAACAACTAAAATACCTAACTAATGTTTTTCAGACTAACACCGGAAATGTAAGAACTTTCCTTCAACCTTTCCTAGGCGTGACTTTTGATAGCAAATTAAATTTCAATACACACATAAATAATACATGCTCCAAATCTTTAAAAATGCTAGGGTTTATTAAACGTTTATCTTCAGACTTTTCATCAAACACCTTTAAGATTCTCTATTGTTCCTTAGTTCGTTCCATCTTAGAATTTGCTTCCTCGGTATGGTGTCCACAATATAACTCATCTATTACTCAAATTGAAAGAGTTCAACATAGATTCCTAAAGCATTGTGCTTTTAAAATGGGATTTTTCCGAGATACTTATAATTATGATGATTTACTCGCTATACTTTCTATGCAAACGTTACAGCAAAGACGGTTAATTTCGGATATGTGTTTCTTTTATAAAGTATTAAATAGTCAAGTCGATTGTCCAAATCTTTTGAGTTTGTTCTCACTTAACATCACTAATAGACGAACGCGTAACTCTGAATTATTTTTTGTGCCGTTTCATCCTACCAATTATGGGCTAAATGAACCGTGTACCAGATTTTTAAGGCAGGCTAATGAATATGCTCATAATTTGAATTACTTTTCATCTACCTTTAGTACCTTTAAAGCTCAACTTAAAAATTTGTAAATTATTTCGTATTATTATGCTTATGTGAAAATGTTTATATATTGTATATGTCTATTGATTAATATAATTACTGTTAAATTTTAGATTATAAGATTAGTACTTACGATTTTTTTTCTCTTATATTGGATTGTATATAATTATACTTTGGGTTTCCCGTAAATAAATAAATAAATAAACAATATGCAGTTTAGATTGCAAAAGTGTATTGAAGGAAACTGTGGGCACATTCAGTAATTTGAATGAATTCTTCTCAATTGGTGTTTTTGTGTCAATAATTTGGTAATTTATGCTGTAATGTAATTTGCATAAATTTATATTAAATTAGCTCTTCTCTTTATAATAGCTTTAGTTGATGCATACCGTTATTCTGTACTGACAATATAAAAAATTGAAATGCGATCTTCCAGAAAAATTATGGTCTAATGAAAAGGGGTGGTGTGTAAATTGAAATAACTCCTTTATTTTTTGGTATATTTCTATGAAATTATACATTTGTGAAAAGAGGAAAAGTGTCTCTATCGAACAGTAATATAATATACAGGGTGTTCCATGTAGAAAATAATCACAATTTTGAATTAAAAAGTGGGAATTTTTTTCAAGCACCTGTAGAAGTAAAGCAAACTTGTACCGATGACAAAAAAACTTTTTGTAAAATTAAGAGCACCAGTGAAAACCGCTCGTCGCTATCTCATTTTGCTTTGAAGTTATAAGCCGTTAAAATGTGTCATTATCTTGGGACTGTATGACTAGTTAAGGTATAGCACAAAATATTAAAGTTGTAGCCTTGAGTAAATTTTGCGTAATTTTCCTTCTCACAATTTTTGTTGTAGCTTATCAAAGTAAGTACTGAGAATGAGAGGAATTCTTTTTACTTTCTTTGGCTTAGCTTAACTTAATTTAACTCTTTATAGAAAGACTCTTCTTCATTAAGTCATGTGTTTAATTAAAATAATTTATTATGTGTGTGGCCTTTAGTAAAGAAAGTTGGTATTCATTGTTCGCATGAAACTTGTTTCAAGTGAGATAATTTAATACTTTTGAAGTTTAGCCTGGTTTATTCAATTTGGATAATGCTTCTATATTTAAGAAATTATTTGTAGAATTATTTGTCTATATCAATTAAATAGTATAATTTTTATACTGTTTTGTATTTGAATTATTTATTTTCCTATTATAAAAATGAAATGTATAATAATGTATAATCACTGACGTGCTGACTGTAATTCTGGATGTGTGCTTTTCTTTACACCGATTTATTTCCAAAAACTTATTTTTAGAATAAAATGACTATCTGAGAAATACTGTAATGAATTGATAGTGCATTATGGTCAGTAGTTTATTAATTCTTGGATTTTCATGTGAAAATTCATGAGCAAATTACATTTCTTTCTCATCTATACCCCGGAGTAGCGTTCTAAAAAAGTCAAGATGAATGTAAAGGCAATTTGTATCCGTTCCACCTACTCCTCGCATCACGGTTTCGAATAAGTCAGCGTCTTACTCTGATCCACATGATAATTTACATAGTTAAAAGTAAAGCTTGAATTTACGTCAGTAAAATGGAAGGATTCAAATTTTCGCTTCAAACGAATACAATGATACAAAGAGAATTTGGGTCAAGTAGCACATCTAAAGTTTAAATTGCATCATCTTAAGTTGGAATAAGTTAGGGAGAGATAAGAACCGCTTTAGCTAAAAGAATTCACTATCATTCATTCCCGTTATACCACCAAATTAATTTAACAAATTCTCAGATAAAACTTTTGAATGAAACAAATGCTTTGCATCAATTTGTTTCAAGTATGTCCCGCTTATACTTGTTTAAGATATAATTTCTTACAATATCATCATAATTTTCACAGAAGGTAGTCCGAATAGTTCAAATTTCTTCCACAGTCGAAAAGATATGATAATTTGATAGAATATGTACTAATATTTCGTCGCTCCCTAGCCACGGCTCTATAATTATTTGTTAGCAAGAATTAATAATCATGTTGTTCCTATTAAAATAGTTCCAAGTGTACGGGATGCAACTTATTTACTACCCCACTCCATGATTAATCAAATATTCTTGTTGAGATATTCCACCTAAAAAAAGGAGACAAGCTTAATATATGTGATGACTATTTATAAGTGTAGTATCAATGAAAAATCTGAAGGTTAAACAGTTGATGGCCACATTTTCGGTGAATATAATACTCGATATAATATAATAACCGATGTTTTTAACACAATAATTAGTATGTTCGCAGCGAATTGTTTCTTACGTGTTGGATTTAATAAGACATTTTACATAGTTTTGTTAATTATTGTGCCTTAAGTTTCATTAATTTTAGTTACTCAGTTTGTAGTTAAAACCAATTTGTAGAAATAGCATGTTAGAAACGAATTTTGTAAGGTATATTGTAGGGTATTTAATCAAAAATGGTCTTGTGAACAATATTCTAAAGTCCACCAAGATTTGGATAAATCCGCTTTATTTTGCTACTACAAAGATTACGAAAACATCAATTTGGGTGTATTATTTATTAAATATGCCTCACAATCATTTTACATCACATCACATCAAGCTTTTAATATTGTTGCTTGAAATTTTATTTCAGCTAAACTTTGAAAGTATGTATAGTGTTACAAAACAGGCTAATTAAAGTTTTGAAAACATTTGTTAAATTTGTACACCTATAGAAACATTTTTCTCAAATTATTTTATAAAACTGTTTGGTAGAATGAGACTATATTATACACTTAAATGTATAAACATAAACTTTAGAATGAAAAAAAAACAACAATCTTATGATTTGGAAAAGTCAATAAATTATATTTTTTGTTTAAATAATTACTTGTTTTGATATTAAAACATTTTTTCAAAACAAAACTGTAAAAATATAAACTAAGTAGATACGTTTATGGAAAAGCAATAAAATATCTTCGAAAATATGTCTCCTATTTGCAACCCAGGTCACGAATTCAACGGTACCGACACCAAAGATACCGACTGCGATATATTCTGCTGGCTATTTATGTATTATCTTTTTAATGTGACAATTTTATTTTTGGCTAGGCTAAACTGTTGGTATGAAAAAGACAACCATTGACTGTTCGTTTGCGCCGCAGGGGTTTACTTTATATTTTGATGTTTCCAGGAGTGTAGAAAAATACTGAATAAGAAAAGGAATAGGTAGGTAATACCACTAATAAATATTTATACACAGAAAATATTTACTCGATTATTCTTAACTTGAAATTAGCGAGTGTAAATTTGAAGCTGTTTCATCCACTTAATTAATATAAAACTAACTATGCTCAACTTGACTTTGGAAGAGTATTGTTATTAGAAATTGATGTTGAAGTGACATGCAAAATAAAACAATCTTGAATCTGTTCAGAATCGGTTTCAATATTGATTGCTAAAAAGCCAACATGCATAATGTAAAATCTGGTACCTGATAAGCATATAAAAATATAAGGTAAAAGAAAACAAGTAAATAGGAATACGAAATGTCTATTTAATATTATTGTTATTTCACCATCATTTCGTTCAGAAACACTTAGTAATAATCAAAAGGATTAATAATCGAAAAACAATTACAATCTGAAAGACCAACAAAATATAAATATATACATACTTTAGCAGTAAATCTTCCCCAATTTTATCTTTTGACATGTCGAATTGAAATCCTGCGAATTGCCCCGATAATCCACTTTATTTTTTATATAAGGATATCAAAACAACGGGGAGGGAAATGTGAATATACTTGATGTGCCGAATTTTAATTTGAAATGTAAGATGTGTTCCGCAGTCTTGAATAAGGATGAGTCGGATCACTTTCATATTTTCTGAAGGTTTTAATATCAACGCTGTGCAGCGAAAGCTGTATTTCCATATATTCTAAGCTTTCAGATGTAGGGATAATATTTACGATGTCATAATATGACAGTCGCGGAAACCTTTTCCTTTAATACGATGAAAATATATTTATTACCATATAAAAAGTTGTTGATCCTTAAGTATAAAGCAAGATTTTTTGGTGAAATTCATTTCCCATGTAAATATGATAGGTAATACAATTTCTTATTCTTTCGAAGTAATATTTTTGAACTGTTGGTAACATAATTTCCAACTATTTGTAGTGTCAGCTGCTTCTGTCTTATGTAGTTAGTGAGTTAAAAATATTACTAACATTTCTGAAATACCTCAAATTCCATAGTATCTGCTTTTGGAATGTTACTACCTATAGGTAAAATAATAAAAACAGGAAATCAGAATTCTTCGAAATACTCCAAGTGTAGTTTCACCGCAAACTTTTAAATTTCGTCAAAAAAATATTATATAATATGCAATCTTAAATGTAAATAGTTAAATATTTGAAATAAAGCAATAATAAAATTAAAAAAAAATATTAATCGAATATATAAGTAGTTTTCTTCTAAACCTTTCAAGACGATCCACGATCTTTCTTCATGAAAGATATCAGACATTTTTTATATATCAGCTTGTTCATATGCACCGATATCCCTACATTATTAATTTTCATTGGTAACATACTTCCGGAGAAGATACGCTACGTCTGATATAAAAAATACTAGTTTCAACCAAGTACAATCAGTATCATTAAACCCGGTTTCACAATAACCGGTTACTATTACTTAACCGATAGTTAACTAACTATAAGTTTATAGTGTGCATAGTTGTAAATAAAATTTTGTAAAAAAAAAGAAAAGCAAAAAAAATGTAAAAGAAATTCACAATCTAAACTTAGTCAGAAAACTGATCGTTAAAATACATTGGGATACCGGTCTAAGTGTAATAAATGAACTTTCTTTCGGTTTTGGTTTATTTAATTTTTCTTATTTTTGTTTTTTCAGACATTCCCTCCATATAAGTTCGTAGTCTCGTTTGTAGTGTCAAAGTTATATTTACAAAAAACTATTTAAAAGAATTAGGTTTTCAGTCCCAGGAAAACTTTATATGGAAAAGAGATGATTAAATACAAAATGTTTCTTTGCATGCATTTTAATTCACATTTAACACTTTACATTGGTACTTTTTGATAATTATTCCCACAAATCCGCCCTGTAGAATTCATGCCTTCATAAAACAGTTTGATTTATTAATGAATTATGTTGTTTGGATCAAATAAATTCTGGTTCTGTTGTATGTTGTATCATTGAGAATGAAAAATTGAGAGCCGTGTTAAAACGGAGATGGAATATATGTATAATTAAGAAACTGTACGTTCTAATTTACATCCTGTTTTGTGTCACTTTTTATATATTTTATGCAAATTTTGTGTTCAACTAAATTTATCATATAACTTATATTTTGTAAGTTACCAAAAATTGTCTTAATTGGGTATTAACGTTTAGGAAAAAGCTAGTTAAGTGTTTAATTTCTTTTAAATTTTAATATAATAATTATTTTATTTAAACATATTTAAAAATATGTAATATTAAATATGTAAATACATGTAATATTACAGAATTGTATAAAACTGAAAAACCACTGATGAAATTTAGGTAATTTATTAAATATTATTTTATTGTATATTATACAGTGGTTTTTTGGGGAGAACATTAGAAGTTTGAATATACTTTGTTATCACTCACTTTGAATATTTAATTTGTATACTTCTGGTTTCATGCTTTTTGTTATTTTACAAGTGGTGTAATCCCAAAAGAAAATATGAATCATGAAAACGCACAAATCACATCACAAATAAGTTACAGACATTTCTTATCCGACTAATGGTTTGTATAAAAGTGATTGATTTCGGATGTAAACCATGGTTTATTGGTAATTTGGGGTTGAAATCTTTTATAGTTTTCTCCTGCTGTATATTCCAGGTAATGTTGGTCCTACTTATTCCTTAATCTTTCCTTGATGATTTTTTTAACATCCGTGCCTGGGATTTTGAAATTAAGAATTATTTAAGTTTCGGTTGTTTCCTTTGCTAACTGATCTACAATTTCATTTTGTGTTATTCCTGGATGATCTCGGATCTAAGCTATCTCTAGACTTTCATAAATTAGGACTTTTCTTATAAGATAATCCTACACTGAGAAAAACCGTCCAAATAAACTATGTTGCTAAAAAAAGTACAATTGCTCCGAGTAATATTTTAATTGTTGCAGGTACCTTAACCATTACCCACAAGTAGAAAAAGATTTCCAAATCTAAGCTACTAGCATAAATGAATACATCACTTGTCATTAAAGAAGTGTTTAGTTGAATTTTAATGATCACTTGCAGTAAGTGATCAGGTCAATTGTCGTTGATATACTACTAACAGTAGTAGTTAAATAAGGTTGCTAAAAGAAATGTTTCTGTCAGAAGTGAACACATCATTTCGTGTAGAAATATAGGCACTTACAGCAATATCTCTGGGCACCTATCACAAGTGAAGGCATTTTGTTTTCAGACAAATTTATATTGCGAGTTCACACGAAAAGTCTCGAAGAAGGTAACGAAGATTCTGCAGACCGCCGACATTTTCATTTAACGTGGTGTTGTAGAAAAGTGAGGTTGTTACACAGGTTTGTTCCATGCAGTTCATTTAACTAATAAAAATAATAAGAAATACCTAATGAAAAAACTCCGATAGCAACAAAATATTCTTGTTATGTGAAGTATATTGTTTAAAACGAACATAAAATATTTTTTTCATAAAAATAGTGCGATAGAAGTAATTGGATAACAATCTTGGAATTGCCTTGCGGAACAACCTTGCCAAACATCAAGATCTAGACAGTGAAGGTTTTATTTACACTATACTAACAATATTGATTACTTGTGAAAGAATTTGCAGTAATTTACTTTTTATAAAATACTTATAATTTAATGTACAGTGTGCTTTAGCAGGTTCTATATAAATGTTTTATAGTATATACAAATGGCAGTGCACATCATTTTCAAGTGGATGTAAATACGTAAGTGTTCTTAGGTTGTAAGATATATTCAGTCTTAGTTACAAATAAAAAATTGTAAGTTCCTTCAGAACAAAATAGACTGCATGATGGACTTATACTTATAAAACTATAATATGCCTCATAAAATTGAATAACATTGTATCTTTATAAATGCTGAGAATATTTATTTTTTTTTAAATAATGTGTATGTATCATGACTTACAATATTTGTAATTTCTATCAAAATACACTGTATTATATTTCTTTTGGTATTTTTTTAACCTGTGCTAAATATAAGTAAGCTAAAAGGTAAGTATAAAATTCTATACCTATAGCAACACTATTCACGTGTCATTAATGTACGTACCATCCCAAATTAATCGCTTCATACAAACAAGGAGTCAACTTACTATAGTAACATAATTCAGTTGCAACTAATGCACTGTCTAAAATAATCTATTCGTTATAACTGAACAGTTAAATTACAACAGTCATACAGCTCACTTTCCTTTAATGTACTATTCAGAAAAGTCCATTCTTCAGAGCTGACAAGTTCAATAATTGCAGCAATACAGTTCACTTACCTTTAATATTTTATGCCGAACCGTATATTACTCCCAGCTAAAGAGTTTAATAACTACAGAAATACAATATTATTAAAAGTAGCAACCTGTTTCACTTACCGTTAGTGACTATAGTTCAAATGAGTTGTTCACCTGACACAAGTGACAGAGGTTTAGAAAACTGTATTTACCTAGTATAACTGATTTGTTTATTTGTCCCATATAGTATACAACTTTTTTGCTGGGGCACGTGAATTTTCACTTGCCACTAGCGAATTTTTTTCTCAGTGCAGTTATCAAACAAAGATAAACAAAATATTACTACAAGCTTTTTATGAGAAAATTCACATTTTAGCATATAATTTGACATATTATGTACATCTATTAATACTGAACACATTACTCTGAAATGTAGGTAATTCGTTGCAGCAAGTAATTTGTTTGGAAATTAATGTCACAGATGCACGTTTTGAAATTAATGTCACAGATGCACGTTCGTGCGCTGAAGGAAGCGTTCAAAATTGCCACTGACCGGCGGCGGCCGTAGGCAACGCCTCCGAGTGCTTGCAATTACCGTCAGAGACACAAGCGGTAGCTTAAAACTCCTCTTCGACTAGGTCGCATCGTTCCAGTACCCGTTAAGGTGCTGGAGGGTTCATGGACGCACCTATGAGTTTGTTGTAGTGGTAATTTACGTAAACAGTCACAGAAGTCTTACTTTAATTAATATAGAAGACCAATTCCCGGGCAAGGTGCTAGGCCAGGTTTAGAAATATATAAATCCTTCAAAGAGACTTCGTTGACTTGTAACGCATAATCATTTCTGCCATATTCGATTAAAGTTCATCCCTTTATCTTAAATTAAACAACAAATACATAAATTGAAAAATATACAGGGTGTTCCGAAATTAGTGTCTAATATTTTATCAGTGTTTTCTTTGGTTAAAAAGGAGACTTCTTCTTTATATAAACATGGATCAAGAAATACTTCCTAAGGGGCTACAACCCCTTAAAACGTGCAACCTAGCGTCGAAGTATTCTAAATATCTTCGAAACCAGTTGAGATGAATTTATCAAATTTGGTATTCTGCTTAATTCTTATATGCTGAATCCGCTACTGTAAATAAATCAAAATTTGTATCACATACGTTTGAAAGGGGGGGGGTTAATATTACCCCAACTTTTTTATTTGTGATTAGACTTTTTCAACTTTTGATTAAGAAATATGAAATTCGAATATTTTTTACTAGAAAAAGGTACACTTGGTTCATATCGATAAGATGCATCGTTTACGAGCAAAATCGCTTTAATTATTTACAAGCGAGAACACGAGATGTAGTTAGTAACTTTCTTTGTATGTAACTTTCCCTGGTTTTGTTATTAAAACATGAAATTATTTTGGGTTTTCCACATAAAAAAAATACTCTTGTTGAACGTCGATAAAATGCATTGTTTTGCATGTTATAAAATCGATTCTGTAATTTCTAGGAAGCATTTTTCGACCCATATTTACATAAAGAAACAGTCCCCTTTTTAACCATAGAACACGTCGGTATAATATTGCACTAATTTCGAACGCCCTGTATACAGTCGGTAAATTGAAGTTTGCCAGGTATCACATTGGCTTATCTTTTTTAAAAGTTACATAACAAACAAAGTTTACAAATTGAGCTCTTGCTTGAAAATGTTTCTAAACTACGTTTTCTATTTACCTACTTACTTATGGTACCTGCAGAAAAATACATAAGTTGCTGCACTACTGTGCTTCTCCATACTAATAATAATAAAACTAATGCCACCTGCGAAACTAATTTTATTCTTTTCATGCTAATAAAGAATGTCTACAGAAATGAAGTGTTATAAGGACAGCTGAGAATTTGTAATGTAGTTGGTGCTTCAATATTTTATATTTTTGTCATCCAGTTTCCTCCTGCAAGATATGACTAATATTAATTTGTTGTCATCGCATGCAACACCTTATATGTCGGTAACTTGTTGACAAGAAAATAATTTGTAATTATTATTCCAATATAATTATCCCTCCAATTATATTTCATTTACAACACTATTCAGCTGTAGTCATAAAAAAATTACTCACTTATTTTCTCGTATAATAACCACTGCTAAATTTTTTTTTTGTATATCTAGATATATTCACCAGCTTAAATGGTATAAGTACTACTAAATATTCATATTCCTTCTAAATGTGTTAATACTGCTTCCCAATCTGTCATTTTATAAAGGGCCCCATACACCTTCTTTTTAACAGTTTTCCCCGTCGGGTAAGTCGGTTGGAACGAACTGCCGATAAAAACTGAGGTGTGTTTGCAAAATACGTCGTGTTTGTCCGTCGGTAAAAATATCAAAATAGTTTGTTTTTATCGGTTTTCGTGTCATCCGTTCGGGTAAACATGAGGTGTGTGGCTCGAAACCGACGTGTTTTCTTAGTTCAGTGACTCGCGTTTATTTATTTCCTGGCAGTATACTTATATTTAAATTTTTGAACATATTATTGTTGTTGGGAGGATGTCGAACATTCAGCAAATGAAGAGATATTTTAACCGAATTTATAACACTATACCGAAGTCTTCCATGCATTTGGAAAATCCATGCTTTTGTTTCGCACATAATGCTGCCGCCACTGCCACCAATTGCGACCGGTTCATCAAGTAAAACTGAATTAATAAACAACTGATGTGTGTGGAGTCGTCCGACATCGTTCCATCGTGCCAACCGACTTACCCGAAGGGGATAATTATAGAACGAGGTGTGTGGGTTCCTTAATAGGAATTTTTAAGATTTGCCAAAAACAGATTGTATCCTAAAGTCTTGCATATTTTTTTAAATACTAACTGGTTTGCTTAAATAAATAAAACAATAACAGTAAATATAAACATTATTTACATCGATAAGAAAGACGACAATGTATTTAGTTAAATTATAATACGCTTTTGCCAATTTACTTAAAAGAAAAACATTTGTACCCAATACTTTACATTTACAAGCATTTTGTGAACAACAGTGTAAAAATGTTTCAATATTATTTATATTTCAAAATCAGAAGCCATATTTTGGGACCCCGAGTATTGGTCTTTATCTCCATCGCTGTATGCCTGGACTAACTCGTAAGGTGGAGGACCCCATCCTTCACCAACCCCGATCACAAAAGTGATAGGTGTGGGCGATTCGTGGGGCTCCTCATGTCCTGGTTCTACCCCGCAGGCTGGGTTGGATTTTCTGGCGCTCTTCTGTCTTGTCTTCTTTCTTGGCCTGCCACTATTTTGGGGCAAAATTCGTAGAAACTACACTTCGCATGGCCACTTAAGAAACTATGAATAAGAATATATATTTGAAATTAAAGAAAGTCGCCTCTGCCCCTGAAATTAGATTACTGATTAGAAGTCTGAATACATTTTATGGGCATAACTTCATGCTAATTCCTTATTTCTAATATTTCTAATCTCTTTTAACCGTTTCTTAAAAATAAAACTTCTTGTTTAATAATTTTCCCCAATGTGGAAAATATGTATGGATAGAATAACTGTAAACACCTTATGATCTGTAATTGATTAATGTTTATGAATGTTTGATTTTTTATCCAAGCATACCGCAGATACTGTTACTAAATAATAAAAACATTAGCTTTAGCCACTGCGGTAAATCAGCTATCAGAGAACTAAATTAATAGCAATCTAAACCCAGCAAGAACACAAACGTTAAAATAACGTTAAAATTGACGGTAACCAACCGTTGAGTAACCTTTGTATTACGACGTTGAAACAACGGAGGAATGTCCCGCAGTTCAACGTATATTTCAACGCATGTTACTACATTTTAATAACGTTTATAATAACTTTATTTAAAACGTTATTTGTAACTTAATATACTACGTCTCTATAACACGTTTAATAAACGTTGAATTTGATCTTCAACAACGTTGATTTTTTCAACACATAATGTTTATTTAACTACAGCAACGTTATATACACGTTAAAACAACCAACATGTTCTCACTGGGAAATAGATCAAAAATACCTACCACAAGTACCTATTCTGACAAGAAATTACTACAATATGCTTAAAAACATTATCTATATAATTGATAAAACTATATAGGTCATTATTTGACAAAATTAGTTCTGTGTTATTACTAATTAGTTACTATTCGTAAATTATTTATTTTTATTATTAACTTACTTTTCAAGTAAATGTTACTGCGTTTGAAAATATCTGTATGCTTGTGTATTTGAAATGAAAAAAATACTAATAAGATAAATGTTATTTATTGACAGTTGTGTCTAAGTTTAGCGAGTTATAAATTTGTTAGCATAGTATTCTTAATGTTATTGAAAATTTGTTACACTTTGACACGCCACTGGACATCGATGGAACAGTTACTAACCTATTATGTGAAAAATTATGCTGACCAATGCTGGGTCAAATGTTAATGTGGTGGCGTTAATGGCATTATTTTTTGTTCGGTTTTTAGGTATTGTCGGAAGGGTTAATGTTTTTTCTAGTCCGCTTGCAAGGTGTCAGGTTTATTATCCACTAAAAACAGTATAATTTCGGACTTTTTATTACTGGGAATTTGACGCCCGGTTATACAGCGCCTATTTTGATGTTTTTAAACAACAGATGCCAAAATTAATAGCGGGAAAATGGTGAATTGCCTTTTAATGCCGTTTGTAGCCTCTAGTTTATATTCGGCTTTACTAACCTTCATATTAATTTTTATTACGGATGACGCAAGCTAATTTTATATTTAGCATCTCTGTTCTTTTACTTTTTACTCGAAAATTTAGTATATCTTATTAAGTTGTACACTTCATGTAATATACATGAAGACCCTGTAATGTCTTAACTGCCTGATCTTGCTAAGAGATATTCCTCATTACGAATAGGTATTTCGTAGACTAAAGATTTCAGGTGACCCCAATTGAAAAAATTCAGGGGGTTGAGATCGGGAAAACGCGCGGGCCAGGCCACGGGACCTCCTCTTCCAATCCATCGGCGGGGAAATTGCTGATCCAGATAGTGGTGCCCCATCATGTGAAACCACATGTTATTTCTAATGTCTAAGGGAGATTTTCTAATAATAGAGACAAAACATTTTGCAGAAAATGGAGATAAATATCTGCGTTCAAACGAACAAGCAGCAAGTGAACTATTAGATTCTCTCCAACAACACCAGCCCACATGTTAACAGAAAATTGTTGCTAGTGTCTTCTAGTGACCATAGCATGAAATTTCGATCATGTCAAATGTGGCTGTTTCTACCATTAAAATAAGCATCGCGCGTGAAACATCAGAAAACAATACTATTCTCCCGAAGTGAGGTTTTATTAAGTTGTACCCAAAAACCATTGCCAAAAAGCTAATTGATGTGGATAATCTTCAGGATTTAAAGTTTGTATGCGTTGTAAATGGTAGGGGTAGCGCAGTTGTTCATGCATGATATGGTGTACCGACAACCTGGAGGGTCCCATTTGGTGTTCAATTTTAAATTATAATTGAACGGCTAGTTATACTTGCATTATTTGCAAAGGAACACACAGGGACTCGCATGGCAACGCTACAAAAATGGTTATGCTGGTTATTTTCTTCAAATAAATTTATTTGTTTAATGAGTATGTTATGTATTCATATTTATAGTACCCTACCAATATTCACTAATATTTTGTAGGTAAGGTAGTTAAGTAATTATTTAATTTTAGAAAATAAACATTTTAAAAATTCTTGGTACTTATATTCTCTTTACAAAGAAATAATTAAAAATAATTATTTAACTAAAATAAAAGGTACAGTATAGAAAAATAAATAATTACTAATTTCAGAAAAATATAGCTTACTACTGTTTTAAGCAAGATTTTTTCTTCACTGTATATTTCAGAATTTCAGTCTGGTCCTTTTGTTCAACAGCAATTTTATGATGTTCCTTTCTTTAGGAAGTAGTAGGTACAACTAGTAACCCGTTACGCCACTGAGCATATTACCTGAGATATATCTCACTTGAAATCAGCCAATCAGTTCCAGTATATTGTTATCACCACATAAAAGCACTTTACCAAATTACAATTACTTAGCAAAATAACATTAATTCATCGAAATTGTCCATCAGCAACCACCTGAACCAGAGATAAAAACGTTTTTAGTTATGATGTAGTATAAAGTAATACTTAAATATACATTAAGCTGGTGGATTTCCTGGCACCTTGAAGATTGAATTTTTTAGGAATGTCCAACTGACCAGGTAAAAATGTGGCTTATTTTCTCAGGTTATTTTCACGACATGGTTTGGTCAACTTCAGACGAAAATAACTATCATTCTGTTTTGCGGTGGCGTCCTTTTCATTCTGTTAATAATGGGGTTGGCTAACATGAATGGACTGTTTCACCTACCAAGGGTATATATTCTTGGAACACAGAAATGTGGATACAATTTACAAAATTTGTTTTAAATTGTTGGTATCGGATATATATATTTCGTGTTAGGGTTTCCTAAAAGATCTTTTTGAACGGTGATAGAGTTTTGTAAGCAAAATCTTTTGCTCTTGCTTTCTGTTTCCTTTTGCTTATTTATTAGATTGTCACATTTAGTTTTTTACGTTAGATTCTTCCTACACAGTTCAGTAATTGTTCAATGACTAATTATTATGGATTAGTACTATAATGTCCAGAATAACAGAAAATAATAGCTTTTTCAATTTAACCTCTTCATGTAGTTTTCTTTATAATGGTTTTTCCTATAACTGATATAATAACATAATATGTGTGTCCCTAGCAGAAAAACAAGAATGAGAAAATTTTGTTTATTACAGTAATATGTTTGATTTAATAGAAAATATTCATACTTATCCTACTATTAAAATATTTTACTTAATCTAAGTCATTTTTCATAAATCCTTTATTTTTGATCCTGAAGGAATACACTGTATTTCGTTGTTTTCATGACAATTAGCTTCAACTGTTTTCGATATACTTAAACTTAAATAGTTTATCAAGGACCCCTTCCCAATAAATACTACAAAATTATATTTTTGGCATGAATACAGTATATTATAATAGGTAATTATATCCTTAAAATGATTGCAGTTACCAATACTTTAAGATAAAATAAAAAGGATCATCTATCTCATCGATGTGGCTATACGATGTGACTAAAACATAGCTAAAAATACCCAGCAAAGAATGAAAAATATCAGCAACTAGCAATATAAGTTGAAATAATATGAAATCAGAAACAAGTTCATATCATTCATATGAAGAAATATACTGTATTTCATTGTTTTATAATTATTAGCTTCAATATACT
The DNA here is from genome assembly GCA_963924545.1 of Pogonocherus hispidulus. Classification (NCBI taxonomy): domain Eukaryota; kingdom Metazoa; phylum Arthropoda; class Insecta; order Coleoptera; family Cerambycidae; genus Pogonocherus; species Pogonocherus hispidulus. The sequence continues at coordinate 53,796,955 of OZ004695.1, forward strand.
TCAGTATTTATCAAAGACGACCTTCCGAATAAACACTATAACATATAAACATTAATATAAATTATAGGTAATATAATAATTTTAAATCATACCTGTTATTGTAATTTATTAAAAAAAAAATGTGTCAATATTGGTAGCTATATCGTAAGCGTCGGGACAAGCTTTGGTTAGCTGTTTACCCTATAGTTACAGTTTGGATTTCAGTTTAGTAACATACGTCTCCTTAAACAAAAATATATATTAATATCATCATATTATATAAATAAATTATCATCAAACATAGACATAGATCAAACTATAATAATTTATCATTCTGTAATTTACATAGCAAATTATAGGTATATCATTGAAAAATAAACAGACAAAACTTTACTAATAGGCAAATATATAGAAGGTATTCTGCTTAAAATAACAACTTTAGACTATCAGAAGGATTATATTTTCTCAGCCCGAAATGGAAGAAATAGGAATTTCGCACAAAAAATAGAATTAACAAAAATCACATATATCACAATCAATACATAAAAATATCATTTATAATTCATATAAATAAAATTATATTAAAATGCTGAAAAGATATTTAGACATTTGGAAATGAACAAAATGTACATAATTTTCCTATATTATTGTAACTGAGGTCTAAGAAAATGTAAATTTAATTACTGCAAGTATTCAAAGATTCAATTAGAATACGACATATGCTAAGTACACTACAAGTACAATTTCAATGAAATAATGGAAGCTTCGTTGGAGCTGTGTCTCTGGGATATATAATTTAATCTACTTAGGGAGGAGAAAAGTGTGAATTTTTTATAGGAAGTATTACGGCTCGTAGACCATAATTGCTACAGCCGAGATTTCATAGGAAAATTATACTTCTTAAAATATCATTAAGCGGTGCCCATCTTTGCAGGCGACCAGTCTGCAGCATATTTGAAGCCGATGGCTTCAAATGCTTCAGCGATGGTTTCTAACGTGTAAATGTTTCATTCTGAGATCTGATATTTAATTGCATTCGTAAGTGAAATATAAAAAGGCAGACCTCATACGACTCTATGACAACCACTTGCTTATTATACTGGATTATACTTTTCACTGGTATGATTTATGGAGACAGGAAAGATACTTATTTAGCTCATATGGAACTAAATGGAATAAAACAATTTGCAGGCAAACTTCCAAGACTTCGGGCCAACTTTTTTTATTTGATATATAGAGTGTGGCCCTTTAAGAACCAGGACACCCTTCAAAAAAATTTTTGGTAAGTGGGATTCCAATGATTTTTTTTTGTATATATTAGCTTTCTAGATGTACTTGTTGAACCTATTACGATGATCCAACTGCTAATCCTCAGCCTACTACGATTTTTTTTAAATCAATTTTTTTTAAATTACGTTAGAAATTTAGGGATATTGGGGATTACTATAAAGTATTGTTTTAACGTTATTATTAATTTGTGAAGTAAGTAAAGGAACAATATACTAGATTAACAATAATTATTAGAGATTCCAATGCCTGCTATATCTTGTAAGCGAAACACAAATTCAATAAACTTGAAACGTTATCATAAACTTGAAGGCTCTATGAAAAAATATTCTTCCATACAAATTGATGAAATTTGGGCCACAGGTGTTTTAAGTGATGCCACGATGTCAAATTTTTAATAAAAAATCACTAAAATAGTTTTCGAAAAAATTTATTGAAAAAAAAATCGTAGTAGGTTGAGGATTAGCAGGACCATCGTAATAGATTCAACAAAACATCTAGGAGGCTAATATACATATATATTAATATAATTTTTGTTTTCTGGTGAATATATATAAATTTAAATTTTATTTATTATTTTATTTTTTTAAATTTAATTTAATTATTTTAATTGTTTAGATATATTGTTGTTTTATAAATTTAATTATTTAACTAGCTTTCTGATTCTTATGATTTATTTCTTTTCTAGCTCAGCTCATATACTATACCTTTTTAAATCTCTTTTCTTTTATTTTCTATTATAACATAAGATTCTTAACTCAGGAGTCAGTTCAAATGAAATTTTCAAAAGACAATCTCAACTCAAAATAAATAGATATTGAAATTTTATAAATCTTTAATTTTAAAACAAAGTATTGATTTAAATTCCACACTTTTTATAATATAAGAAATTACTCAAATTTTAAACACTTATAACTACTAATTAATTGACTAATTTAAAATTTTTAAATTCGTTCTTTTAAGCATGTATATAAGACCAAAAATAATTATGTGCTTTTTTATTTATCTTCCCAAAATTAGCCCCTTTTATTTATGTTTGTATGCAACACTCTTTACATGCATAATTATTGTTTGTCCTATAACTTCTTACAATTAAACTTTATAGATCAATTCAGTTTTCTACCTTATCAACTTAACTATAACCTAACTTTAAAATCTAAAATAGTTCACTTTTAATGAAAAGTTTATATCGAAATTTGTGATTAATTCTTATATAAAGTTCTTATATAACGGATCTTATCGTTGGTAAGTATTATCAAATTATATATTTCTTAAATATTCTTTTACTTTGGCCTTTTCGAAGTATTTTGTTGTGCTAGCTTTTATTTTTAAATCACTTTATAAGTTTTAAAGAAAGGTACCTTTTTAATTTCTGGTTTTACCTCCCTGTGTTTGTAGTTTTTATTCTGCAACCTGCATTGGATGAATCAGGAACTCCTTGTAGATGTTTTCCAATGCTCTAGGTCCCAATTTAATACATGGAAACCGTGGAAAATTACTCTGCAACTCCTCTAACCTCTTTCTTGCAAACGTAAATATTATTATTATTCCTTTTTTCAAATTTTCTCTCTCAAAATCACTAATTTTTCTTCTCTAACAATAATCGACGCCAATCTTTTCTAAATTTTTCGTAACCAAGTAAATAATTTTCTTGTTTTTCCGTACACTAAGATTTTTAATGATTTAATCCTTGACTAATAGTTTATCCACATGATTTTAATTTCTTAATTAGTTTTTCATTTCACTTACACTGCACTGTCCTAAACTACTACATTTGTTCCAATGATTTTATACAATATTTTAATACTTAAATTAAACATTTTCTTTTAAATTTAACTTTTATTTCTTATATTTTGTAAGTGTCCTGGTTGTAACTTGTAAATGTAGCCTTACCTGGCATTTGACATTTGCTCTCATTGTAAATTTTGATTTAATAAATTTTTATTTTGAATATAAATATAATTTCAATGTCTACTCGTAATGTTGTTTTTGTTATATGATATTGGAGTTCGTTTTCTGACAAACAATTTGATATCTGTTACGTTAAGCAATTCGATTCTATTTATTTGTAATTTTTTATTGACTCGTGCAATGCATGCCTTTCTTATGGATTTATTTTTGAAAATCTTTCAATAATATTTGATTTATTCTGGTTTTCTGCCAATAATTACAATTTAAAATATGTATAATCACTATAACATATGGTATTATCAATTTTATTCAGTTTCTTGTAAATTATATCACATAAATCAGTAAGTATTTAAAATTTGTTTAATGTTGATATACGTTTCCTATCTGCTTTAACTATTGCTATAATTCTATTTTGTATCAATATATAAAAAAAATTCATTGGAATCGCACTTACCAAAAATTTTTTAGAAGGGTATCCTGGTTCTTAATGGGCCACACTGTATATGTTACAGTAAATGCTGGAAATCTGTAAATGTTAGCAATTACTATGGGGAGTAAACTATTTCTAAATTGGCCTACTCTCAGTTAGTAAAACCTAATATTTGTTTCAGGATCACTTGATCTTATTTTTAAACAGCAATATTTGATATATGAAATTATCCCATCGATTTGAAATATTCACTGTCGTGTTTGTTTAACAAGATGTGCAAAATTAAATTTAACTAGATGGAGTCATTGACTTTTCGGTAATTATATTATTTAAATTTGTCAACATATTATTGAATAGGTAGTACCTATATTGAAAAAATTATAACAAATAATGATGATCTAGCAGTTATGGAAATCGAGCTTATCTTAGAACTGTCGCCAATATGCAACTTACTGGTATTGGTCAAGGATTTGTGAAATATCAATGTAAAACAAAATGTAAATTCAACAAATAGGCTTTTATAAAAGAGAATATAATTTATGCAATTTAAAATGTCATTCACCACTCTCTTGTAATAATGGCAATAATCATTACTTATTTGTTTGTACAGTTTATATCTTTTATATATTTGTTGTTAGTTTAATATCCTAAAAAAGACTTTTTTAATCATTGTTTATTTTATATTATACGGATATCTATAATGACAACACTTAATGAAGGATAGAAAATTGCACTGTAGAATAATAGTGGTTTTTTGAGGAAAAACTTTAAAAGTTTGCATTGATACTACACTTTTGAATATTTAATTTGAATACTTGTGGTTTTCTGTTTTTTTATTATTTTACAGGTGGTGTAAAATAGACTACAATGAATCATGAAATTGCATAATAGTCAATGCAATAATTTACAGACATTCCCCTTACTTCTGTTACTTCTTCCCTGTATCGCAAATTGTTATATTGAAAAAATTATGTAAAAATGTATTTTCAGAGTTGGTATGCGAAACATCGTCAAAATAAAGTAAATGTAAAATGAGCAGTGTTCTGGACAGAACCTATAATTCCAAGAACAGCTAAGTGAAATTATACATTACTAATTGTAGCAGAAACGTTTTAAAATGTCTTAATCCATTACTCATCTTGGTAAAATAATATTCAGCGTTACGCCACCATCCAAATAAGAACATCAAATAATAAACAGAAGTAAACTGAGACGGTTAACTTTATTTTAAAAGTACCAGGCGTCTGCTAGAGCAAAATATAATTCAGTAATAATTATGAATGAACTCCAATTCATCAGTTTAATAAACAGGTTCAGCGTCGCCGGCATACTCTTGAGAATTACTTTACATGTCATAAGGAAATGTACAAGGCGATTAGGTAATACGTCTATTCGAAATTTAGAGTTTCTTGATGCACATAGTGATCCAAAATTCAATTTTCCGTTCCCATTGCCTTCTCCACAGTATTTTATTATATGGTCATTATTACCGAGGGAGTAAGTATATTATAGAAAGTATAGAATAGCTTCCTAATTATATCAATGAAGAGTACGCACACACTGAAAGCAAAGAGGTATGTTATTGCAAAACCGCCGTGACAGTGCAGGAGTGCGGCGTTGCCAATTATACTTTTTCCCCAGCCTAGGGACATTGTGCACAATCTGGCAACACCGCCTCTGGGGGGAGCTAAGGACAACCCCCAAGGGCGAAGTTTCAACCCTCTAGGCCTTCATAATAAGAGAGATAGGCCCTTTGTCCATATTTCCTGGACGTCCTGTCGGTACTTATCGAATACCCCTCATATAACTTGGCTGTCGATTATTTATTGAACTTCCCTGGTATGTGGATTATTCGTGAGTATTGAATGGAAATTTTTATAAGGATCTAGAAACCTAGTTCACTTATATAAAGGTCGCGGCGTGCCAACCAAGGAGTCAGTCTTAATAGGACAGCGATGAAGAGCAAAGAAACAACACTGAAGTGAAATAACTGTAATTTTTCGAAGTGTTTTCGGCGTATATTTAATTAGATATAAACTCAACTAGGCTTATACTGTACTTAGGTAAATTTTTGCAAAATTGGTCTATATAACAAAAGGCAGATTAACTGAATTGTTCCTAAAAATGGCTATAGATACCTAGTTATAGGTATGTAGGAAAATTCGAAATGTATTATTATTTAAAAGTTTAGAAATAGAAAAACATAGAAGAGCACCAATTATTAAAAATAATGAATTTGGTAGCTATCTATTGTCATCGTTAGTGCATGGAACATATTTTCATCAAAAGTTATTACTGGTGTCGCAGAAAAAAATTTTAAAACTTCTAATATTCCATTTGAGAGGCTCACCGTGTAGTATTACTTTTCCTTTTCCATGAACAAAGTATACCTCTTGTTTTCTCTCCAATAATTAAATATTCCTGCATTATATCTTGGCTGTAAATTTTAATTTATGTAAAAGGGTTTAGTGAGCTAAAAAAGGTTGCTGCACTAGACGAAGTAATTTTGAAGATGCTGCTTTTTCTAATTAAACTAGTTACAATTTGTAGTAGCAGAAGGTATTTTAGTTTTTAATAAATATTCATAATTTCCCGAACTTCTCACCTCAAAAAGTTGCGCTCTTCTAATTATACTAAAAGGTTTTAAATATTCTACAATGTGTACACTAACGAAAATGTATGTAATTTGTTAAATGCCTGTTTAAAAAATGCCATCTTTATTTATACAATTAGAAAAAAGAAAGAAAGAAATGAATTCAATCTAATTAATCTAATTATTAATCTAATCTAATAAATCTGGTAATAGTAAAGTCAAGTTATGCGCTGATGAGCACATAATAAGCGCGAAACCGGATAGTGTCCGGTGGTTGGTCTCGATGAAAGATGTGGCGACTCCTATGAAAATGCCGATATGGTGCAATGCCAGTCGGGGCGCATTGTCCGTGGAGTAGTTGTTTTCGGTATCTCCTTCAAATAAATAAGTATAGGATGATTGTCTTCCTCATTGCCTTCCTCTTCCTTAGATAAGAAATAGGATTGCCTACGGAAAACCAGGTCGTTATTGTCTGTCAGTTTGACAATAATTGTCAGACAGATAGTAGCAAAGACCCAAAGAGGGCACTACGGTGTGTTTCTCACCACTACTAGCTATAAAACTAATTGGAATTAAATAACATATTCTTTAGTAAATTGGAAACAATGACCAATGAATGATGTTAAACAAATACACCGACATTGTGTCATATATATTATTTATACGAAATTATTTACCTACATACTTTGTTAAATTCATTACATTTGAAATTTATAGTGTGTAATGGTCCATCAATTTCCCCATTTAATGTAAAATTACTGCGTATATAAATATTTTAAATTATACATATTTGAACAGTATAATTCTTTTTAACAAATGTGGTTAAAAATAATGCCTTGTTAATACTAAACTATGACCTTCGTAAGCAACAATATGTTTTACGAATCCAATATAGGCATTCGATTGACGAAAATTTTAATGAATACATATTAAACTTGGATAACTTGAGAGTAGTTTCAAGTTGCGTGTATAATTAACAAAACTGCCGCATTATTAACGATAAGGAATCAAATGGCATATCATTAGTAAAATATTCGTGTGAGATTGGGTTGATTCTAATTCAAGTTGACGAGCAAGGCGAATGACCACGGGTATAATGTTACACTTAGTATAAGGCCAGCTGAAACATTCCTCAGTTTAGTAAAATAATTATCATTAAGTCTCTCATACTTTTGTAATGTAATGTAGAAATAATAACAAATAAAATTTTAAGAGAAAATATAGAAGGATAAAATGTTATTGTGTCACATTGTTTATTATTCCTTACATTTTTAACCCTTCTTATATGAAAATGTAAACCGATCTATAGCTCTTGTATTTCTAGTGAGCAAAGCGACCCGTATTTTTATTATTACTTACAGGGGGCGCTACAATAAAAAATTATAATCATAAAGTTGTCTCAGAAAATAATAAATAAATCGTTTTTAATACAAAAAAGTATGAAATCAGGTATAATTCATATAAAATTTATATTTTACAATCTTATCTAGAAAAAATATCACAATTAAAAAATTCTGAACATGTTTGTCAGGAATGCCAATACATATATCGGAATCGGACTAAGCCTGATCATACAGACTAAAAATTGCATAAGTAAATGGATTTACTGAAATTTTGAGTTTCATATATTGAATTTTTTGCTTCAAGTTCCAGGAAATCTACTTAATTTGTCCTTTAACTTTTTATTGTAAAATTCTCTTATCTGGACTTATTTTTTTATAGAAATTTAAGTGGCATGAAATAGAAATTAATGTTAACTAAAATATATAGTACCTACTATAATATAATGTTTTTACATGTCTATTTACATATGCATATGATAATAACTGTAACAAAACATTATTGTTTTATCAACTGTTATGATTAAATTTTAATTATTATTTATTTATTACTATTATAATATTAATTAAAATGGGGCAGTTAAAAATGTGTTTGAAAGCTTAGCGACTACTTAATTATATAAAATTTTTCGTTTTTTACTTCTTAAACGATCCACAGTTTCTTTTATTTTTTATTTATTTATTTCTTTACATTTTTTTTTTACTTTTAGTTTTATTTATTTTATTTAATTAACTATTTTATATTTTTATTTATCATTACTTTTACTGCACGCATAAATTTGCCGACAGAACACTTGAGGAAGCTGATGAAAATATAATATAGATAGGTATATAATGTAGCTATTCATATAGAAGTAATTCCAAATATATATTTTGGACTTAAGCTATCTGACAGTGATAAACAGATACGGTTAGTATATTTGTGAAATCCACAATAATTTCACAGGTTATAATATTTGCTAGAAGGTGCACTCCGAATTAGAGGCATATCAAAATATCAAATACTAAACATAATTTTTAAATTGATCTTAAAGCATCTCATTTTTTTCAAGAGGAAAAACTCACCTTCTTAGGCCGGATATATCAAAAATCTTCTAGATGAAATCAACTGAAGTGAGATGCGTGACATGCGCGTCAATTAATAAATGTACAACATTTAATTGCACTGAATTAATTTAGTGCAATTACGTCTTGGTACTCAGCCATAGATTATGACTAGATATTTGCAATAAGGCAAAATAAGATAAGAACATAAAAGAATAAGAAATCCGTTTTCGTTATCAAAACTTTAAGTTTGACTGACCAAAAAATTTAAAATTAAAGACGTGGTAAGTCAAAATAGAATGAAAATCGACTAATACCTAATATGCCCATGGAAGCAGATAAACAAAATAAATTACAAACTGTCATTCTATTCTGTACATCAGTCTAACTTAAAGTTTTGATAACGAAAACGGATAACTTTTCGAAACGTGAACGCTTTTAAGTGCTGTGTTTAATATTATATATTGTTAATCTGCTTTTTAGTGTGAGATTTCTTGATTAGGCAAACATATTTTTCAAAAAAATCAACGTTTGACTGATCCGGCGGCACAGAGGTTGATTATTAATTTTTTTGTATTTTTCAGTGGTAGCATAATACCCAAATAAATAAAAGTAATTAAACTATACCACAAATAAATACATTCATACATTATATATTTAACAAATTCGCCTAATAAAAGAAAAGGCAATTATTCTCTTTTATAACATTTTCAATTGCTAAAAAAACTTCGCACTTTAAGGATTTACGTGAGAAGGGCCCTCTTTTCACAGGGCACAACGGAGAAGCCCATGAAAGGTCGATAGTAAACTTCCTGCTCTCATTTCAAGAACAGAAGTTTTAATAAATTAGACTGGATAAATTTCAAATAAAGTAAATGAATTTAGTTTTAATTGGAAATCTGACTTAGCATCATATTGTAATAATTGGTGCTGAACAGTGTAACAGTATAACATTAAAAATAATTACAAGGCGTGAGCAGTAAACTATACATGTAAATAAATTATTATTTGCTATTGTAATGAGCTAATTAGCTTTATTAATGGCAGACTTAATTGTCTTGTGAGTTCGTTAGCCCATGCCACCACCCTCGTTATCTCGATTTTCCGAATATATGTAGTTTCACATTGATTGTAATCTGGGCAACTTGATATAATAAACAACATTAATAATATGCAGCCACAATAATTAGATATCTTAGAACAGTTACCGCCATACCGAACAGCGCCTTTGTTTTAGAAAATAATTACTGATATTGCAGAACATGACTAACTTATGGGTATCTCGGGAATAGATTATTTCAACTATAGAGCATTATAATGGGAACGTCATTCTTAGCTATGTACTTTCAATTTTATCTAGCCAGTTAGATAAAATTGAAGATAATTCAAGAGTTAGATAAAATATCTATCTTACAGTGATAATTTTGACATACAATTTTTTTCCGATAAAAAATATGCTGTGGCAATATTTTTAAGAATTGTATAATCTGATATATATTCAGAAAATAATAGTAGGGAATACCATTCGTGAATAAAAACTGATGTTTCTTGTAAAAATATTTTGCTCTGAAAAAATACGTATGCATGCAACGCACTCGGGGTTTTGTTATGTAAAAATTATTTTTACATATTTCTTAGCATAAGATTTTAACCCGATATTAAAAAAAAAAAAATTTACGGCAATTCTATGTACTTGAGATATACTTTAAAATAATCCAAATTCATACATTTAAATCTTTGGTAACCATTTATCATTTCTCAAGGAAATGCCTAGTATATAGCAATTGTAAGGACGATTACCCTATACCAAGTGGAACAGCAAAGTGGCTGTACCACTTTTATTTGCAAGATATCTCAACTAAATTTGGGGAGTGCTTAGAATACCAAAATATGTGTTGAAGGCCAATATTAAAATGACCTCCACTTTAAAAAGTTAAACAAAACACCCTGTGTTTTCAGCCTAATTTTTTGCATCTATGTATTAGTACTATTATCTTCTGTTTTTGAAATCTCAACTTTCAATTTTTTTAATTTAATTCTTGAGTGACATGATTCATGAAAATTCTTATTGTTGGTATTAATCGATTAGTTAAAAGGCTGAATTTTTTATACTGAGTGAGCCATTACATTCCCTTTCTAAACAAAACAGTTTTTTTTTAATAAATAATTTTTCCCCTCATAAACAGGCAGTCCAAATTAACAATAGAATCTGCCAAGTAATTTTGCAAATAATTTTGTGATGATTTTTAATTTAGTAAGAACCTATTTTCACGAATCACTCTAAATACAAATTTAAAAAAATTAAATGGTATCATTCAAGTGTCAAAAATAGAAAATAATGGTCATTAGTATCTACTTGCAAAAATTTGTAATGATTTTAAATTAAAATTGTTCAAGAGTATCTGGTGGTCATAAACCCTTACAAACGCAAAATATTTTAAAATTAAAAAAATTCAAAAATTTTCTCTGAATTCTCTTCAAACTAACAATGTGTGTATGGCGACCAAACGTGACTGCAATACTCAATCTTGATATGAATAGAACAGAAGAACAACGCTTTGAGAGTAACCTCATTATCGAATCTAAACCAATTTCTCACAATAAATCCCAATGTTCTCAATGCCGATGTAGTTTACATCATAAATGCCAGTACTGTGTCAAAAATTACTCCTAAGTCTTTAGCAGTATCGCACCTACTCAATGTTTGTGAATCATAAGTATAGGTATACAGCATAGTAGATTTCTTACCTGATTTTACATTTAGAGACATTCATGTTCAAATTGTATGATCTACACCAAGCTTCTATTACTATTAACTGGTTTTGAATCACAGTACGGTCGAGAATAGAGTCAATTTCCTTGAAAAGTATAAGGTCATCTGCAAAAAGTTCATGTTGACAGTCTATAAGAGAAGTTAAGTCGTTGATGAATAGTAGAAACAAAAGAGGACCTAGATTTGACCCCATAGTAAAATACATATTATTGTTCCATTCAAAATAAGCAACCTATGCCTTTTATAATATAATAACTTGAATATACTTTCTGAGAACTCCGCGTATTGCAGTTGAAATTGGTAAATTGCAATATAATTAATTCAGAGTGCCCATACAAAATTAATTTTTGGGCTCCTAAATGCATCGTTAAAAAATAATTTCTTTGATAATATAGAAAGGAAATATATCTACAAAATTATTTATATCTGGGTAAGAGATAAGACAAAAAATGAACTTTTAATGAAAATTGTTTAATAATCAGACCAATTTTGATAAAACCAATAACAATATTAAAAGTGTTGATAATAGCGACTTTAATTTGACCATCCTGTATAAAGCTGAAACTGCAGACACTCGTCATGTTTTCTCTTGTGTGCGTATTATTATGCAACATTTTTACCATCCGTAAATACATATTTCTAAAAATATTCTTATACACGATTTGTTCTCCTTTTACATATATTTAATGTTTAATTGTTCATTTTGGCCCTACACTTTAGTTGTAATTTAAAAAAAGCCAATTTACGAAGCGGATTATGGTTAATAATAAATAATCACACCTTCAAAACAGCTTCTGTTCAAAATAATCATCTTTCTATTGTCCTTCCGGAGAAACAAGCCATGTAATTGAACGTTAAAGTGTTTACTCACAACAACCTATTACTTTTTTGGTCTTCATGCGTCTTATTTGATCTTTTATAGTCCAGCGGGGTGATAAATTAGAACCGCGAAACACAATAAAATAATGAGTTTTCTAATGCTATGGATTATTATTAGTAACACTTATACATCATTTTTCATTTTAATCAAAACATAGGAAGATTAAAATGAAGTCAATATATAAAGCATATAATATAATAAGACTGATAAAGTTCATTTAAGAAAAGTTCATTTAAGACAAGGTTCATTTAACTTCAGGCATACCTAAGAGGTACTTAAGACTTCTACTTCATTCCTTGCTTATAGGTATCTAAAATTTGCACGTGCTTTATCCATTCTAATATTCTGATCTACGCAGATGATCTTAAAATTTATAAATAGCTTCTGTTAACAAATATTGGCAGCTTCAATGAAATATTGATAACTCTACGCAATATCACAATCTGATTAAATGTTAGTAAATGTAATCATATAATATTTAATCGACTACTATATAATTTGAAACATATGTAAACTGTAAATGACTGTTCAAGTCAACATAGTACCTAGTAGTAATCATTATTAAATCTATATAGACAAATTATTGACTATATTTTTAGTTAAAATCGAGTACTTTGGTAATTTTACTCATTTAATGCAATATTCCTAATATTGACTATGATTAATTACACTCAAATATAATATGTACGCATTTTATAAACGTTAAAAAATAAACTTTTTGTCGTTTTATCGTTAGTTGCTAATGTTGTCTATTAATTCTTAGTTAGTTATTGATTGCTGTATAAATTTGCATTAAAAATTAGATTAGCAATTTGGATATTTGGATTAAAAATACGTGAATATATCTAAATGTTGCTTGTTCGGATTATAACACATATTGCATTTTATCTAATATCTGAAAACTCTTATGATCCATAACACAAATTTTGGTTAAGTAAACTCAAAAATGAGTTTAACTGATTATGTTTGAGAAAATATAACTCAATCAGTATAAAGTAATAAATCACTCTTAGAAGGGAACAGAGAAACAGAAGTGAAACGAAATTAGAGCAAGTATACGTTTGAGCAAACTTTGACTTAGGTAAAGTGGTAAATTCTGATGCAATATTTTAACCATAAAATTGTGAATTTATTTATATCTATAAAGTCAAATATTCGCTCAAGGGGGTATGGACTGAAATTGAGTCGCAGCCCTCTCCCACACAAGTCTCAGACATTGGAATTAGAATCAGAAGATATACTATTATTATTATAATTTTTTTTTCACAGATTACTCTCGGTGTTGGTCGTACATCCGGGATATCCAAGGACGTTAAGAGGTGGCTACTAATTAGAGAAGACTCTTCGAACTATTGCTGTTGTGGCCAAAATTACAGCTTTCTGCATTCGTCCTACTACTGTAGGCTCAGTTGCAGTTGTTCCAGATAAGAAGCAAGTTTTCTGTGCACCAAATCATTTGCCGAGATGACTATCTGCATGATGATAACCTTATTTAGTTGTCAAATTTGCTTGACTTCTTGGGCTAACTCATCATATTTGGTTATGTTACCGTTATTCGCTCTTTCAATGTTCTCATCTAGCGGAACTGTAAAGTCGAAAAATTGCAGTTTGTTTTTCTTTATAGAGCATAATATCTGGACGGTTATGCGTGACAGGACTATCTGTGACAATCTCTACATCCCAGTAAATTTTAACTTTTTGATTTTCAGTCACTGATGTAGGTAAGTATTTATAGTTTTCTTGTTTGACTGTAATGAGTCTTTTTTTCAGGCACAAGGCTTGGTGTACAATCCTTCCCATACTGTCATGCCTTGACGGGTAGGCAGTGGATGCCAGTGCGGTGCATCCAGATATTAAATGCTGAATGATTTCCTGGGAGGCTTTGCACAATCTACAGATCGTATCATCGATGTGCTCTTTAAGTATATGCTTTCTGTACATTCTTGTGGGTACTACTTGGTCCTGGATTGCACAAAGAGCTCCCTCAGTTTCCAGGAATAGATATCCTTGTTGCAGGTAGGTAAGAGAGTGCTGCTTATTTATATCCTTGTTTTTTAGGTAGTTTGGATATCTGCCATGAATGGATTTTTGACACCACTCCTGCTCTAGCTTTTCATTGATATTTATTTGCCGTTCGTGTTGGTCTGCAGCTAAGTTCAACGGTGATAATTTAATGTCTACGTGCCTTAATGCTCGATGGACGGGTGAGTTATTATTCAAGAAATATCTTCTCATATTCTCATACTGGGACTGATGTGCACTTTCCAGATTAAGAAGACCTCTGCCTCCTTGGTTTCTCGGTGAATATAGCCTCTCAAGGGTAGCTTCAAGGTGGTGGATCCTGTGTGACGTGAGGGTTGTTTTTATTTTCCTGTCCAGGCTCTGCAGTTCCGTGGTAGTCCATCTCAATACACCAAAAGTATATGTTAGTACTGGAGTTGCCCATGTGTTAATGGCTTGATACTTATTTTTGGCATAAAGGTGAGTACTTAAGATTTTATTTAATCTCTGAAAGAATTTTTGTTTAATTTTGTTCTTATTTAGCCTTTCGTCAATGTTTAAAACCTGCTCAATGCCTAGGTACTTATAGGCGTCGTCATCAAGAGAATTTAATGATGTTCCGTCAGCAAGGGTCATACTGTCACCTCGAGTTCTTCCTCTCGTCACATGCAGTAAAGCACACATCTATTCCCAGTTGCCAAATGTATTAACTGTTTCCAACTGGCTGTTAAGTTGGTTTGATCCTCTAGAGTAGAGTTTGAGATCATCCATATAAAACTGGTGTGTGATGGCATAGTGTTTATCAATCAAATATCTGTGTGGTGTCCTGTTCAGCATACTACTAAGAGGGGGTTCAGGGCAAGGCAAAACCACAAAGGGCTGAGACTATTATTATTATTATTATTATTATTATTAATAATAATATTATTATTTTTTTTATCAGCAATAGATCGGTGTATGCAAGTGCAAAATTATATTTTATTAAATTTTTCGGTGTTCATAGGAAATAATAAAGTGCATAATTTGTTTGTCAAATTAGTGATTGTCGGTCATATTTTACTTTTGTAAATCTATTCCGGTAAAATAGAAAACAGGAAATATTGTAAAAAATATAATTAGAAACCTTCTAGATTTCCTTAAATACCAATATCTTTAGACTAAAAGTGAAAATATTTACTTTGAAATACTTGTAGTTATCCATTAATTTCCTGGAAGTAACCATAGAAACCAACTAATTAAGATAAAGAGCATTAAATGCAAGTGTGTAACTGCATTTGCTATTCTACTATTCTACTAGAATAGCTGCTGGGAACACATAAAAACTAATTGACTTTTGAATAATTACCGCAAGGAGGTTTACATTTTCCCATAAGCAGTATAAACCGCAAACAATGTGTCATGCTCAGAATAGACCAATGTCTAAATGTCTTTGTATATGTAAGTTTTACGTGGTGACAATATAAATACAGATTCCTAGTGGAGTTATCTGTATATTGTACTTTCTTTTGGTAATAATTTTTTTTTGCTCCTTTATTTCTTTTTTGTTTAGTGGAGTATTATGACAATAAACTTTTTTGTTTAATTTTGTTTAAAAAACCAGCTTCTGCATCAATCATTCTTGTGATGCAGAGCACATTTCAATCCTTTTTTTCCAGAAGTATGATAGAATGTCAGAGAAAAATAATTTACAGTACATCTCCATTTTAATACAAAATATTCTGATTTGTTATATATTTCATAATATCTCAAATTATTCATTTGTATCAAACCAATAAACATGAATAAACTTTAGTTTATCTAGAGAATTCATTATATAGGTCTATAATTGACCTACCGAGATCAAGAAGACCAAGGATTAGTGATGTCCAAGTTACAGAAGTTCTTCGGAAAAATCACAACTTAGCCAACACTAATCCGTTAGCAATCAGTAGTGTGAATTCGATATCAAAACCGATTGCCAATGTATCCCTATAAACCTAAACTGCTGTTTGAATTAAATGATACATATTTTCCTGTCAAGTATGATTTTTCTTTATAAATATTGGTTCAGACGGAAATTGAACCTGAATGGTTATTCCCTATTTTATGGACAGATGAGGCACATTTCTCTTTAAATGATGGAGCCTCAATACTCAAAACTCTCGGATATGGTCAACAGATAATGCACATGAAATTGTTCAGGAAGGTTTTCGTGACAAGCAAGTCGCCGTTTGGGGGGGGGGGGTGCTGTTTCATATCTAATTTTATTATTGGACCATACTGGTTTGAAGAGATACAGAATGGAGAGGCCGTATCTGTAACTGTTACTCGTGAACGATACATGTATATATGTTACGAGATTATGTCATTCCACGGATACAAAACAAGCAGGAAGGAATTGAAAACATGATTTTTATGCAGGATGGAGCACCTCCGCATATTTACAGACAAGTTAAAGAATATTTAACTGATGTTTTTCAAAATCTTATTAATAATAAGCAGATAAATTCATGGCCTCCAAGATCTTCTCATATTAATCCATTGGATTATCGGCTCTGTGGCTATTTAAAAAATTTGGTATTTAGAACATGACCAACAACGCTGAAAGAATTAAAAGTCTCAATTAGGGAGCAAATTGTTGAAATTTAACCAGAAATGCTGAATAACGTTGTGTACAATTTGGAGGAACGGTTGGTGATTGTACAGCAGCAAAGTAGACGAGATATCGAACACTTGCGTTAATCACTGTTGGACATAAAAAATCCCATTATTAAGCAATCGAATTTTTTTCACATCCTGATATTAACTTAATTTGTTAAAAATACATAATAAGCTGAAATATATTCCTTACTTTATGATAGCTTTATAATGAATAAAACACCATTTCATGGTATAGTTTCCTCTGTTTCTCCCGCATATTTCAAATGTGACATTTTACTGTATAAACAACAAATGTACCGTACCTATGTGGATGTGCTAGAGCAACATCGATTTTTGTTTTTATTCATTTATTTTTTGTCTTGTAAACACGTTTTGTTATCATGCAAATAGCTTATTCAAATACTGAAACTAAGTTTTAATATAATTTTACCTTGTCTGTGTAACAATGAATTCATTCTCTGTGAAATAAGGTTTTCATATAATTGTGTTTGACTTTATTATAGCAAAATATTTTAACATTCCATCACGAAATACCCACCTATCTAAAATCTTTTTGCGTTTTCCCTGGCTAACTTGATAAAGTCGAGTTGCACAGTATTTAGAACAAAATACATTTAATGTACCGTGTGGAAGATCGATTTTCGTGAAGGTTGCATGAAAACGCTTTTCCTGACTGAACTAAAATTAACCAGTTTGATTTTATATCTTAGATATGTGTTAATTGTTGACTTTTGCATGATTTATTATTATAACAAATAAGCTGTAATTTATAAGAAACTTTATTTTAAATTTTAGTAAAAACCTATTATAACTTGTCAAAAACGCGTAATGCTGTAGTTAATTTCTTACTTACCGGTACAACTTTGATATGTAGACCATATTATTAAGATTACTTAATGTTTTAAATATGTATACTAGCATTCATATTTAAATTTTTTAAATTACCAGACATGCGATTTTGGAATAACTTAATTTTAGTAAAGATAATTACCTCCTTTTGTCAGAAAAAAACGACAACCTCCTTTCATAAAGCCTCAGGCTTGTGTAGAGGGAGGGTAGGTACACATGAAAAAAACGCAGACACACAACCATTCCCTGGGAGAGGTACCTTTTGTCCCCTGGCGAGATTCGAACTCGCGCCGCGATATACCATTCTGTTAGTTACAAGCTACCACCCAGCACCTAACAGATGGAGTTATCGCCCCGGCATTATTTAATGAATATTTATTTTAATTAGGTACATCTATGAAATTCGTCAGACCAATAATTGTGGTAGATTAACACGTACAGTGTACAGGGTATTTCTAAAATATATGTATATCTCTTAAACCAGCTTATAATGTTACGTGTGATAATGCTTAAACACCAAATTTAGAAAAACTGTACAGGGCGTCCAAAATAAGATCCTCTATCCCCTTATCTCAGAAAGTATAAAAGATAGAGAAAAATGTTAAATACGAAAGTTTTTTGTTTTTACCTATATTTTTAATTTGTATAACTTTCTTGAATACAGGTTGTTCAGTTTTTCTGATCCGGGCATCAACTTTCTCTTTTTAAATGGGACACCCTATATTCAATTACGTTTTTGAACTCTCCTTAAAATTCTAGGTCGACATTGTTAAGAGTACCCTATACCTATCATTTACCGTTACGAAGATATTCGCATTTAAAGAAAAAAATCTGTAAAAAACACCTGCTCAAAAAATCTCGGCAAAACAAATAAGACATCCAAAAAAAAGCTAAATAGGTTTTTTTTGTAGACAATTAGACTCAAAAATTACTTCTATGGATCAATATTACCTGATTAATATACAGGGTGTTTTTGACAGATGGCTCAAACATGTATATGTTAAAATTCCAAAAAATCAAAAATCTCTTATATCTCTGAATATTTGATGAATATATCTTTTTCAATACACGAGCTATGAATGATGGCTGTATCTACTTAAGGAAAGAAATTTTGGAAATGTAACCTTGGATTCTTCTTAAGCCTAAAATTAACCAATTTTTTCCCAGATTTAGTTTTAAATAAGATATAGAAAATATAAATTAACCTTATTTGTAAAATTATTTTTATATTTTCATTATTTATTGTCTCCCGTGCTAAAATTGATTATTTTGAAGAAAAAAATAAACTATTTTGGTTTAGTATTTTAGTTAATGTTGTGTGCATAACCTTAACGATAATATTATTAGATATTAGATCATTTGTAGATAAATTAGGAATTTAAACCACTACTATTTAATTAGAGAGGATAGCATAGAAAAGGGTATATGCCAAGAATAATCGAATTTTACTGAAATGTATCTTATACGTAAAGAATATATCAATTCTAGCAGATCAGTAAACATAATGTTTTTATTTTGCATCTGCATTACCTAGATACTGATATTTATTATATAAAAAAATATATTACACCAGATCAGATACTCTAAAGAGTAGAAAACTGTAGAAAATCCCGGTTAATTGGTAATAATTTGGTACTAACCACGTTCCTGTCCTATAAAAGGAGTAAAAACGCTTCACTGTTCTCTCTGATGGGAAGTAATTTAGTAATTAATTAATTTATGATCTCTATCTTAATCCTTTTTGTCGTGCGCTGATGAAAATCCTATCTCATTGTTTTAATTAAAGCATAATTAATTTCTGTTACGTTAATTTCAATTTACCCAAGAGTTCATTTGTCTCATTATGACATACAAGATGTGACAAGAATAGTACGGTTCATTATAGTTAAATATCTATTACATCTTCATTTTTGAATCCTATGGACTTTGCAATACTTCTCATTCAGACCAATTTAAAGAAATCTGGTGAACACCGGATTACGTAAAGTAAGATTAAGTAAAGTACGTTATTACTACAGTAATTTTGACTTTTTGCACAAATTCTATTTTTTCTATAGTAAATTTTAAAAGAGAAAACATTTAAAAATCAATTATCAACTGAGTCAAGTGAGTTTTAAAATCTCAATGGGTAGTTGATATTATTATTAGAGAAAATGCATGGCAAGTAAATAAATAACTATTGTTTATTCTGATCTGCGAATTCTGCCTTGTGTCGGCTGGTTTGCTTTGCACAAAGTTAGTGAAACTACAGTGAGATCCAGAATTCTATCCAGATTTTTAGCAAACGGAAACCAGTTTTGATAGCAGTTGGTATAGGGTGCATTCAAAATCTAGTCAATCATTCTGGATCTCGTTGTAGAAATGTGTGAAAACAAATTTGAAGAAGAAAAACTTCTTTCAGACTTGGAAGTAAATTAGAGGCGGTGGAGAAACCATTGATCCAAATGTCGCAACTGATATTCGAAAAAGATATACGAGCTTTCAAAAGTAGTAAAGTGCAAAAAATATAACACCCTGTGTATTATTATATTTTTGGATTCTCTATTAAATTTTAACCTTACTCTATATAACATTCCCTATTCTTATTTTGCTTAGTTTTCAAGATATTGACGAAAATGTGGAAAAATGTTCATTATCGGCTATTATTAAAAATATATCTACTATTATTTGGTATATTATAGTTATTGTGCCTTAATACCGATTAAGAATATATTATTTTATTAAAAACTAATATTTTTTTAAATTATTTCATTAACTAATATAAACAAATCTATGTTGAACCACAAATAACAATAATCAACAAATAACAATAAAAATAATAAATTAAATCAAGAGTCCTATATGTCCTCAATTTTCAGCTATGCATGTTGTGTATATAACTGCTAGTTTTCTTACAGCGCAATCACTTTGATTGAGCGCTTCAATTTCCATCCTGATTTTAAGCTTTGAATCATCAACTTATTACTCTGAATTTGATAAACTCAGGTTTTCAATGTACCCCATAAAAAGTTATTAAGTGGAGTTAAATCTGGGATCCTCGGCGGCCATGGGATATTCCCGTTTGGCCCTATCTATTCCACAAAATAGTTCTTAATAAAATTCTTTACAACTGCAGTATTGTGGTATGGAACTCCATCCATCTGATAGATGATCTGATTGGCATCTTCTTCGGCATCCAATAAAGGTAAAATGCAAGTTTGTAATGAATATTAAACAGGTAATATCGATTCATTGAATTAATTTCAAGTCTAATTGTCTACGAAATAAACCCCATTTACCTTTTTTTGGATATGTTATTTGTTTTGCCGAGATTTTTTGAGCAGGTGTTTTTTAAAGATTTTTTTCTTTAAATGCTATTATCTTCGTAATGGTAAATGATAGGTATAGGGTACTCTTAACAATGTCGATCTAGAATTTTAAGGATAATTCAAAAACGTAATTGAATATAGGGTGTCCTATTTAAAAAAAGAAAGTTGATGCCAGGATCAGAAAAACTGAACAACCTGTATTCAAGAAAGTTATAAAAATAAAAATTCAGGTAAAAACAAAAAACTTTCGTATTTACCTTTTTTCTCTACCTTTTATACTTTCTGAGATAAGGGGATAGAGGATCTTATTTTGGACACCCTGTACATACAAGCTGTTTATAAAAAATTGTATTACTTTTATCGTTTATCTATTGTATCATTACTATTACTTATTACTGTTTTTCTGTCGAGTCCAGAAACATTAAAAATACGACCATTTTCTCTGTAGTCTGTTATATAAGGGTAATGAATATATTTAGGCGCAAATAATAAATTTCTGTAACTCATTGCTCTCTGATGGTACACCTTTCTGGATATTTTAAGGATTGTCCCTATTAATGATTGTCCCATCAAGTCCTATATATTAATGAACTCATAGGACAAAGCTCTATTCTTATGTGTACAAATATACAGTGCGTTTTTATTACAACAAAATGACTTAATTTAAGGAATAAAAACCTTTTTCTATTGGCTTTTCTTAACTGCGATGAAATAAGAAGAAAACAAGTAACCCAGAGGACAATCTTTCGTGAACATACACTACATAGCATTAATACTCAGTACTGAGAAAACTGACTAACATATTACGTATTAAAAATTTACTAAGTACCATGCTGTCAGTAGCATAATAGCGTGATACTCTTACTAGTAGCAACTAAGTGCTAAACTTGTGAGAGTTTCAGTCCTCCCGATATGAGTACAGTACAAATTCAGGTTGTTAACTTGTATGGTTTATAAAATATGTTTTACATAATAAGGTCTAAATTGGGTAAAAGAGTGTAAAACCATAAGTACTAATATTTGATTTGAAATCTGTTATTTATTCCCAATTAATCGACGTATCATCTGGCCACGAAATAGGAAATACGTCGTGGTCAGTTTGCAGTTAATATAGGTACATTCATTACTTTATTATTAACGTAGTCCTGTACCTACTGCTGAAATCTTTTATTTGAGTATACCTCTTTACCCCGAAATGAATGAGTACAAATCTGTTGTTCAAAAATTTTTATTTTTTTTGAATTTTAGACAATTATTAAATAAAAAAAATCTTTCGCGATTAAAGCCAGTCACCGACAGCAGGAGCGAATGTAATCATACATCCAAGCTAACGCAGCTATTTTCTGTAGTATATTCTTTATTGTTTTCATTAATCTTGTTTACATCTATTTTTTTGTAGGTTCTTCATTTCAGTAGCTATTCTACTGTCATGGAGCATCTTGGGTGAAACTTTTGCTTCTATTGTTCTACTATATAAGAACTTTTCTTATTTTGACGGTCGCTAGACTCCTTTTTTACACTTATTCAGAAACATTTTAAGTATTTTAAGTAGTGTTAGTTAAAGTAAAATTTATACCAACAGTTGCTTTAATAATAATAAATATACAACTACATTTTGATGCAGTTTGTTTAATACTTTCGAGAAACAAAAAAAAAACATATTTGTTGATTTATGTTTTACATTTTGTCTCCTCTCATCTGCTGCTAATGAAAAGTGTATATTTTTACATTTTTAATTCAGTAGTTGTTCCATATCCTCATATTTTTTATGAATCCGTTATTTATGAATTGTACTATTAGTGTACCCGAATAAATTTCAGGGGATGTAACAATTTCAGCAGTATTATCGGTAGTTTTGTTGCCGATAAAACGTTACCAAACCAAAGTAATTTGCGTCAAAATATAACACTTTTTAAAATATATCTCTGGGATATATTGGTGAATTTTATTTAATTTCACGCGTGAAATATTATTGTATTAAAATAATATTCCATAAATTTATAAACAATATCCGTGGGTGATTCCATAAAAGCAATTTTTATGATATATTATTATTATATTACTCTTTATTGTTGATCGATATCGTTTGTAGTATAAAATACTCATTGTCATACTGTATTTAATTCAATTTCTAGATCTTCACTTAATAGAAATAGAGACATCTATGTTTAACCAATGCTTATTATTTTAAAATAATTTGAAAAAAATCCGCAAATAATTCGCGGAAATTAATAGTATTTGTGAAATAACCTCGGAAATAGCTAACCCAGTAGGTATCATTAGAAAATACACAAAATCCCTTTTGTAAGCCACAGAGAAACTTTTAAAATTAGAGCTCTGTACTACACACGTGTGAACTTGAAAATAATTTGTTAATATAGGTTAAGAGTCTGATGGGTTAACTCGATCGAGTGTAAAAATACGACAAACAAACTTATAGCAAATAGTATTTTGGGTATGTCTACTTCTGCAATGAAATATAAATTTCCGTAGAGAAAATCTTATTGGATACTCGTATGTCTTACTTTGACTAGATTCGGTTAACTTACAAATATTATGGACATGTCCTGTCTTGACTAAATGGTTTATTTTCTCATTTCAGCGTATTTCACGGGATATGATTTTCTTTAACTGACTTATTTTTGAGGTATGATTAATGCATAGCAATCCAAATCCGTTAAAATCGTGGTTTTTAATTTTCATGGACATGCCTCTGTTTGAATGAACAATCCTCAATTGTTCAGCACGGAAACTCCTTTAAAACAAATTTTTAAGGATTTCAGACATATGAAGCATCTTATTGTAATTATGTTTAAATATTCTAGAACACTTTCCACATATGTACAGTGTGTTTCACTTCTCACCTTGACACTTATAAAATTAAGCAGCAACTAAGCAGCACGATTTGGATGTTTATTTTTTAATGAATATTTATGCCTAATAATATGTACTTCCATAACCTAGTGTCACGGCGAGGTTATCATTCCACGCTCTGCTATGATTTATTTTCGACTTAATTTTTCGAGAAATCATATTACTTATATATTTTTTTACGGAAAATCTGACAACATAATCTGACAAAATCTGACAACATCTGACTTCTAAAACCCAAATATCCCAAGTTACGTGATATTTCCAGATAGAATAACTTTT
This sequence comes from Pogonocherus hispidulus, assembly GCA_963924545.1. NCBI lineage: Eukaryota > Metazoa > Arthropoda > Insecta > Coleoptera > Cerambycidae > Pogonocherus > Pogonocherus hispidulus. The sequence continues at coordinate 53,821,143 of OZ004695.1, forward strand.
CTATCGTAACTTTCAAAATTACAAAATTATTATTTTAGTTCAAACATGCAGATCGCTTTTGAAATGAACGAAATCTTAATAACTAAATGCAAAACTAGACATAAAATCCTTACAATTATAAAAAAAATAAAAAACTGCGATGAATTTTTGTCGTAATGTCAGAATTAGCAAAAACAAATACGAAAAACTATAAAAATTCTTAGTGTAATAGTTATATCGAAAAATATAATATGGCAAAGTTGTTCAAAAACGCTAAAATAATGTAAAAACAAGTTTTAATTAAAAAAAATATTTATTTTGCTATCTTAAAAATATAAATAAAAATCTATTTATCTGTTTCAACTAACATTTCATTGTAATAACTCATTTTATGTTTCAAGTGACTCGGGATATTTGAGTTTTAGAGGACATAATGCTACGCTGTCAGATTTTCCGTAAAAAAATCGCTAATATGGTTTCTCGAAATATCACGTCGAAAAAAAAATCATAGCAAGACATGGCACTAGGTTATGGTGGTACATATTAGACATAAATATTTATAAAAAAATAAGCATCCATCCAGTGTCAAAGTGAGAAGTGAAACGCACTGTACATATTATTATGTTATAGAACGAGTTGCGTGATAAGACGGAGCAGAACTCCTATTCCAACTGTACCTAAATTATACTATTTCAAAGTCATTTGACCAATGGTGAAGTCATTCAAACTACCAATGACTTGTAGCCACCCACCATGCATAGAAAACAGTCCATACATTATATGTAACCTCCGATGAGCACCCAAAACGATTTAGGAATCTCTTTTTTAACTATCAAAATATATTTAAGATTCAACTGAACCCACTAGATGAACTCGTAGAGTCCTCAGTTATTTTAGTATTGCATATTAATATCAAAATATAGTCAAGATAGTGTTTATCCCGATGATAACCGGAACCAATCTTAATACATATACTAACATATCTGCAAATGGCCTTATTCCCTGCCAGACTGCATCCCACTAGTATAATGCATTCATAAGGTCGATGCATTTATTATGAAAATGAAGCGCATTCATTATTCATACTTTGTATATGAGCCGCTTCTTTTCCTCGTGATGTTTACATTGTCCGAGAAGTTAAAATTTGCATCACAAAATTGTATCTGTGTTGCCAAGTAATAAATGATAAAGATTTGTATGTATAATAATGCTAGCATGTATTTACATCTGTACAATGACTTCTTTACATGGGGATTTATTAACTACAATACATATACAATCATAAATATGCAGTGCGTGTTCTAGTCTACATCAATGTACCTGAAATATTGACCTGAAATTGTACCAAAGAAGTACAGCTTACAGATTTAATTCATGTTCTGGTATATGTTATGTCCACATGGGGCCGTAAAGATCTTTAATGGCTGGTGTTATGTGAAGAATATCTAATGCTAGTAATGAGAATTCCGCCCACTGGTAGCATTCAGTTCTTCAAATGAAGTTACAGGACTAGGTATTCCAGTATTCCTTAAAAAACCAGTAATGATCTAATGAAAAGAGAGAAAGAAGAGAGAAACTGAGAGAAAACCATGTTATATAACTCAGTTACATGTTGCTCTAAATTCACCTAATAGAAATAATAAGTATTACTAATTTTAAAATGAGTTTAGTTTTAGAAATTAAAGATTACCGAGACCGAAATTGGTTTTGACCTTAAAATAACCACTTGGATAGCCATCACTGTTGAAGTCAATGATTATTATTTGCTTAAAATATATACCTTCACAGATATTTTATGTTCCATTCATTATAGGTACATTGTTTTTCCAGGTCTCATATATATTTGGTGACGTTTAGTTTAGGGTAACAAGTTATTTTAGCATCCTGGTCTTTTTGATATGAAATACAAATAACAAAGAAAGAACAAACAGTCAACCTCAAGAATGAAATATTTCATATTTTTCTTTACCCAAGCAAAAATCCGTTGGAGATACTGTATTTATTTACTTCTGAGAAAAAGGCTCTCTGATATCGCAAACGAAGTAGAAGAAGTTTTCTTTTTCCATATAGATATGTAAGCATATATGCTCAATGAGACTAAGAAAATGATTGCATAATCATATAAATCTTAGCATCATAAGGAGGAAGTAACAGAAATGTTAACCTATAGATATAAATAAGAGGGGATAGTTGGTATATGTTATCTACCTCATTTACTATAATATTTCTATCCCCTCATTCTAATGACAAGAATTAATCCGAAAACCTGATACTTGTGTGGGAGAGGGGTCCGTATATTATTATTCAGCAGGCCGTAATTGCGCCTCAGGAACGATTTACATTCGAAATTTCTAACCATCATTCACTGCTGAAATGAAGGAAACCTGGAAAACCTCATTAGTTAGGGGGACAGTCAAACATCAACCAATGTTAATCTCTCACAATAACAACCTTCTTCCCACTATAGGTACTCATGTTAGGATGGTTCGCAATTCTTTATATGCAAGTAAACTGTCCGACAGAACGGGAATAGAATCCACGATCTCTGGATTAAGCTATCAAGATATTATAAAATCTGAGCTAATGATTCGTTTGAATTTTTTCTGTCTTATAGTTTACATTTTAATAACAAGAAATATTCATCGATTTGTCATCGATTGATTTTCATTTCAAAATTGTTCCTAAAACTGATTTAGCAGTTAGCTTGCGTGTTCTTTGAATAACCACGTTTAAATTCAAGGAAGCCATTTAGTATACAAGGATGATACAAACCAAAATAAATTTGATCACTTGATTGGAAAGGGACAGGAAAAATTTTACAAGCGAACAAAAAATATAGACTACAATAAAAACCTAATCAGTAGAAGAACCCTCAACGAACTTGAACTGCTGCACCACTATATCTGCAGATTTCAAAACAATAATTAAATGTTGGAATATTCCGTTAAGAATAACGCTATCCGGTATTTCCTGTTGAAAAATATTTTCCGTGGAGAGATCCATCCCATCATTGAATGCCAAATTTTCAGTTCAAAATAGTTTTTCGTTCTCCAGGTACTACTAATGGATGCCCTGTAAAAAATCATTCTGTATGTACGACCGCTTCAATAAGAAACCCGAGAAATAGGGTGTTAAAATTTCGTTTAAATACATCAATCGGTTTGGAACATAGAGGTTGTTTTTTTGAGAAAATCCGCAAGCTATAACTGCTCTGTTTCCAGTCCGATATAATAAATGAAAGAAATACCTATGTTCCAATTACGAGTGCTTTTAAAAAGAAACAAATCAAATACTAGGTATATGCAATACTTACTATAATATTTATATTGTTACATTAAGTTTATATTTAGAAAAAAAATAAAATATTATGTAATAAACTTTAAATAATATATTATATCATTTAAAAAATTATCCGCTGACAGAAATGTTAGTATCTACTAAAAAAAATAATTAATGAAAGTTCACAATATTTTTCTTACCATTTATTCAAATTAACAGAAGTCAAAATAATGGAGTAATAACTTGAAGCGGTTTTTCTGAGGTAGCCCAGGTTCTGCCATAAATTGATTGGCACCACTAAAATAGTAAAGGAAACGGCCTTTCAAAAAAAAATATATAAAATTACAGATATTTTTTAAAAACTTTTACTACCAAAATGAGGCGTAAAATCCAAGAGTTTCTGCTCCCACGTATGTTTTAATATTTACTGAAATAACACTCATTAAGCTGTATTAAGCAATAACACTCATCAAATAACTCGTTAACTGTTCAAATAAGATTCTGGTTTTACTTTCTATGTAAATTTCCTTTATATTTGTGGCCTTTGTCTTGATATCATTCTTATTTTTACTATATTTTTAACCCATCTTTTAAAAGTGTACCTTTTGTTAGTGAACTAAATAGCAATGTACCTGCTGAGTAGGCGTGCTAACTAACACTTACACATGGAGAAAACTAGTATATACGGCTTTTACGGACTAGAATATATCTCGGTCAACTCACGCAGTTTTCTTTATATATAGTTTTTCAGCATACACAAGGATGCACGCTGATTGATGTCATAAAAGAAGCAATTTAAATAGTATCTTGGGGCTCATTACGCGTTTTTATAGGGATATTATATAACCTTTTTAACAACCTTCCCTATATTAATACGAAACATGTAGGAAATTTTGCCGATATGATACTTCAGCCTGCCGACATGCGATTTTCTGCTATGTTATGGTTACGTTAGTCGTGATATAGTCCACAAAGTCCCTGGAAAGGCACGGCCTACTACGCCCTAATTCGATAAAACTCATTCACTATTACGAGACATTGCATATATGCATATAAATGGCTTTAATTATGAGGGAAAATATTCCATTTCATGGATATTTGAAAATCTCTTCCCTAATATGGAGAGTTTTATAGCCTTATCCTCTAGTGATGGAATCTTCTTAGATTGCACCATTTATTCTCAGAATTCGGCTGGCTTCGTGAAAAGGTTTTATTTCGGTGCCCACGAAAATGTAAATTGAAACAATTTGTCATAATCAATTAAATAATAACCTTATCAAGAACAGAGCCTGACCTGGAAATCTTTTAAGCTTGTAATTGATCTTCGGCGTAAAATGTATTTATATCTTTCATCTTTCAGGGTAACTTTTTCCATAAATATGATCTAATTTTATATTGAATAACGTTGTTTATTGAATAATACATTTCGTCTACGCAAACTAAAAACACGAAAAAAATTTTATTCAGCACCTGGTCATTAATTATTTAAGATACCTCTGTTACAATTTGGTTATAAGTTAAAGGTGAAAGAAAAATAAATATTTTTGAAAAAGGATTATAGTATCTGCTAATAAATAAAAACTACGAATGGTAGTTTGAAAAATCCAAATTTATAATCTAGAAATCTAGAATTTAGTAAATTCTAGAACAGATAAACTGCCTACCTAAAATTAAAATCATAGAATCATAGTAAATGAAAAATATTGCGACAAATTCTACCATTCGCGTACAAGGTAGTCCACCACCGCTGTCAGTGAACAGAAGGGTGGTTGGCCAGCTCAATGGAGATGGGGTGGTTCACCCCATGGTGGGTGGGTGATCACGGGTCTCTTCCAATAGTTCTCGACCAGCGACAGGCACAATGGGTCCTGAGACCCAAGACCTGAGTGCTGCGGGTAACCGCGCCGCCTTCCAACAACAAGGCATACAAGTTAGCAAGCAAGCTTAGTGATACCGCAATAGAATAGTAGCGTAGCATGAGGACAGGCGGAATCGCTGTTGATGTCCGTCAACCAATCAAAAGGATTGAACCTGCAGGCGCGAAAAATATTTTAAAATTTTATAATGTAATATTTTTTTGTTGTTAAGCATATACCAAACCACTATTTGCCTAAATGAATATTTTGTAATTATAACCAGAGAGAAAATAAAAGCAGAAAGAAAATTAGTTCATCTCATTCAATATTAGTTTCAGAATCTGATAGAAATAAGGCATATTCTCTTCTAAACTAACATGAAATAAAGTGAAATGTGCTACATTCACCTAGATGAGATTTTACAAATTTTTTCTTAAACGCTAAATTATTAGTATGATACACAGCTAGTGTGTTGAATTTTGTCAACCAAATAAGAATATAATTGTTTTGAAAAAAACATTGATCTCATTTAGATGTTCCAAGAAATATATAGAAAACACTCTATATACTAGTATTTCGGCTTGTTAGGCCTTTTTCAATAGAGTAAATGTCTATTACTAAATATTTCCAAGGGCGTTTTCGTTATTTATTTGTTTACGAGCCTACCTCCGATTGATTCTACCATCTGGCTATCTGGTGAAGCCCGAGTTTTTAATAGGGTTTAAAATTTTTTTTTAACCTACCGTTTCTAAGAAGGGCGAGAGTGTAAAGTCTATCTGATCATTGGTAGTACACGGATTTATAATTTAAGATTTTTTAATTTCCAATTGCTCTAACAGATCTAAGCGCTTTCCTTTCTTTTCCGGATGCAGTACCTTGACATTTTTCTGATCTATAAAATGATTGTTTTCTATACAATGCGTCGCTAATCCTGAATTTTTTGCGTTATTTAATATGGATTTTTTATGTTCTTTTACTCTCGTTTCGAAACTTCTGCCAGTTTGACCCACATACACGGCATTACAATCCGCACAGTTAATTTGGTATACCCCCGATTGTTTTAATTTATTAACCCTTTCTTTATTGTTTATCAAAATTCTCCCAATAGTACGCTTGTTGACATTAATCGTAAACGATACACGATAAACAATAAAGAAAGGGTTAATAAATTAAAACAATCGGGGGTATACCAAATTAACTGCGCGGATTGTAATGCCGTGTATGTGGGTCAAACTGGCAGAAGTATCGAAACAAGAGTAAAAAACATAAAAAATCCATATTAAATAACGCAAAAAATTCAGGATTAGCGACGCATTGTAGAAAACAATCATTTTATAGATCAGAAAATGTAAAGGTACTGCATCGGGAAAAGAAAGGAAAGCGCTTAGATCTGTTAGAGCAATTAGAAATTAAAAAATCTTTAATTATAAATCCGTGTACTACCAATGATCAGATAGACTTTACACTCTCGCCCTTCTTAAAAACGGTATTAAAAACTCGGGCTTCACCAGATGGCCAGATGGTAGAATCAATCGGAGGTAGTTTCGTAAACAAATAAATAACGAAAACGCGCTTGGAAATATTTAGTAATAGACATTTACTCTATTGAAAAAGGCCTAACAAGCCGAAATACTAGTATATAGAGTGTTTTCTATATATTTCTTGGAACATCTAAATGAGATCAATGTTTTTTTCAAAACAATTATTTTCACGATGTTTCATAAAGAACCATCCGCTTCGAGTATCCACTTTATTAACAAATAAGAATAGAATTTAAAATGACAGAATCAAAGGAGCAAGTTGAATTGTAATAATGTAAAATTGTCAAAAATTTTAGTAAATTGAGATCTCTACATTTAAGAAATATCTTATAAATAAAATATTATTATTAAACGTTCAGTGTGTATTTTTATATTTAAAGCTATAAAAATAATTTTTATGAAAATCTTTACCCAATTCCAATTTTTCTTTTGATTTTAGCCATCCTTAAATATATACTTTGCAGGTTTAATAACATTTTGTCGAATACTTCAGCCCTCGCTAATAACTCATCAACTTTCTGCCAATTTTTGGAAATAATTATTAAACGAATAACCTTCGCAACGGGACAAAATTAGCAAAAAGAAAATCAATCACTCCCAATAAGGACATGAAAGAATGTAATAAGATCGATTGGAACATTAATATGCAAAACTCGTGCGCTTGTCAGTTCGCTGTTTAATCTTTTATCAAGGTGGCGCATAAGGTCACGGACGCAGATGGCACAGAAATCAGGCACTTCCATAAATTTGACGGCATCTTGTGCAAGAATTTCATATTGGATCACGAATATAGCGGCCCTTAAAAATGATACTGTTTCTGATTTATGCGATCATACAGCTGATGTCTACAAAGACAAATACATTTTCAAATGAAAACACTTGTCATACCGAGCAGACTGTAGGGATACTCGTATTTCTCTTGTTTGAACTAGCTGAAAAATGTATTATAGAATAGACTGAAATTATTTTAGAAATTTCCATATATGCAGCGGAAATATCGAGGTGATTCATAGCAGACTTTACAGAATTTTTAAGTTATATGTGCGATTTATGAACAAATGCAAGTATCTCATATGCTGCAATACGCGCAAAATAAATTTTGTCTGCAATAACACTTAAAAGTATGGTAAAACTATGTACCATAATATTTGCGGAGAATATAGACAAAATCATAACACAATAACGCAAATATCTATAAAATATTCAACTTGTATCATGATTGTATTAAATTGAAACGTATTTTTCAAGATCCTCCAATAATACTACTCTGAATTATAATGATCTGAGGGAAAACACAAACTGTTAGATTTTCCCAGATCAGTATTTATCGAACTAGAGTGAATGCTTTTAATTCTGAACTATTTAAATATTTCACTAACGCTGCAACTAAATAAAAAGAAAAGGACGTGGGTAACAAGAACATCCAGCAACAAGTTACTGTTACAACTAGAAATATGAATTATCGTTTATATATTATTAATAATAGCATTAATATATTGTTAATAATTATCTCTACCCCTCATTATTATCACAAGGATTAGCCCGAAAGTCTGAGATTTGTGTGCGAGAGTAAGCGGCATATTATTATTTCACGAACCGCATTTGAGCCATAGGAACAACTTCCGTTGGTTTGGCCTTATCCACCGTTCAGTACTGGAATGAGGGAAACCTCAAAAATCTCATTAGTTAGAGGTTAAACACCAACTGTTTTTAATCTCACATTCACATATTTAACATTAACAACAAGCTAACATTCTTCCCATCCTAGTCCAACGCCAGGATGGTTGCCAACACATACTGCTTGGTTGTCCAGGGAAAAATTGGAATGTAGAACAGTATACAGGGTGCTTCAAATTCGATGCAATACATGGGTATCTCGGAAACGGTAAGAGATGCGAAGTCGGTTAAATGGAGGCAAAGCTGCGTATTCAGGGGTGCAATATAATGGTGAAAAGAAATCAAGGGTAACTTGATTAGTTTTCGAAATATTTTTAAAAAACTGAAAATTTCGATTTTCGTTTTTATTTTTTGCGGGCCTATTTGATGAGGTATTCAAAAATAAAGAGCACTTTTCTATAGCAACTTTTTGTCTTTTATCGAATGGTGTTAGCGAATTTTCCGCAAAATGTTTCGTTTCCCAGAAACCATCATCAAGTAAATTTTTTTAAATACGGACCTGGATTTTTTTTCCAGCATTTTTGTAACTTGATAGAATGCCACCATAAAAGGAACCAGATTTAAACGTTTTTCAAAGCACACTCAGTTGCCTAGATAAAACTAAATCTAAGGACCACGGGAAATTATTAATGATGGATTTTTCTTAGACAAAACGTTTAAATCTGGTTACCCTGTATACGTTTTTTTTGTTACAATCTCTTAACGAAAGTGACTTGGTTCTTTTACATGGAGCACTTCATATTTTGGTTTCAGACCAGTCTCAGACCTCTCCTATCTGATTCACTGATCAAATTTCGTGCTCACAATTTATTGAAGATTGTAGCTTTTGGAGCTATTGTAGTAATTAAAGACAAACCAGTCCAATGGAACTGTTCACTGAGATGCGAGCCGTCGCGGCGGTTCACTGAGCCGTTGCTTCGGTTTTAGTTTTAATCTTCTCCTGATGATGCCAACTTGATTGACGAAACGAGCGTCGAGTGCCTTATAGTGTTTTGGTGAGATGTGGAACACTACGTCAGTGTTAGTACATTCTATATAAATTTAAAAATTCTGTGCCCAACCAACGCAACTCATACACGACACATATTATAACTCACGTCACTCTTGACTACAACTGTACCGGAGATCCTTTATTTACTTTCCTTGCCACATATTCCTCATTTAGTTAACCAACCCTCCATTATGGAGCAGCTAATCAAGAAAATGAATAATGATTATCTGCGTAGATAAAGTTCCAGTTCGGCAAAAACATCGAACATAAGGCCCGTCGGGTATGGTTCAACTATTCTCAATACGATTTTGAGGGCCTCGTACGATTGAAAAGGCCACAATAATTGCTCTGGATGGGGTAAAGGTGCACTCGACAATAGACTGAACCCTTTTGCTTAACAAAACACGTGGGAAATATCGAGGATTATGGAAACTGAAACTTGACATTGTTGGCGAAAGTGTAATTATAATGGGTTGGGAACACGTGTCTGCGAAATTTGTGTCTGGAAATTAGAAAAATATTGATGCAGACTTCTTTGAATGGCACTAGGATACGTTGGTGGAGTATTTGTAATTTTAGAAACAGTTTAGAATAATATTTCTATTTCTATAAGAAATAAATTAGTACAATTTACAATAGAACAATTTTTTGTAATTTGTCTATTGTGAACATACACTGTATCTAAAATTTTAACGAAGCAGCTTCTGATTTTACGGGATACCAGTCTACTTTTAAGGAAAATATATCTCTTGTAATTACATTATTTATCAAATTAATTTGATAAATTCATCAAGTTAGAACCTGCTAACTGACATCTCTAAACACCTGCAGAATTGTTAACTATATTCTACAAAAGTTCTATTTTTTGTTTTACAAAAATAAGTTACAAGATATTTTCAGTAGGTCTGAAATCTGGTATCCCCTCGGGTATCTCGACTTAAGAAATTTCCAAATAAAGAATTTTCCCTTCGCATCCCTCCCTAAAAGTTCACATCATTGATGTTATATATTCTGTAATTTCTTAACAGTTGAGATATCAAGTTACATAACCACAAAAGTTACTAGACCCTGTAAGACATATTCCATGCAAATGGTACGAAATATTAACCAGCTGAAATTAGAAGGCACGTTATGTATGAAAATTGTATCGTGTTTATTTTAGAAGATATAAAGGAAACACCTTGAACGAATTAAAATTTAAATATCTTTTCTTCTGAAAGAAACAAGAGAGAGCATGGTTTCTATAATTTTAAACAATTATAAAAAGCCTATGACAATAGTAGTGCATTTAGGAAAATGCGATGTAAAACAAAAGGCTGCTTTGTTTAGTAGGCACAAAGATGATACCTATAAATTTTGTACAAATGACACCTTCTATTTTTTACGTGACCTGAAGGGTAAATCATCTGGTTATTATCCGATAATATAAAACATAAAATTTAGTTTGGATTTAAATTCCATTAAAGTATTCCAGCAAGTGCTATAATATAATGTAACTGTAATGTAATATGTAATGTAAAACTAGTTTTATTAGAAACTGTCTTAGATCGTAGAAACAATTTTCTTTACTTCTTTGAATTTTCACCCATCTCTTTGTGAATTTTGGTTACGTACCTTCACTCAATTTACTTTTGTCCAGTTACTTATCACTTTATGCTACAGTAGGCCATATGTAAAAATTAAAAACCAATATCTGTATGCAGTATATTTCAAATGTAAATCATTCTGTTCATATTCCTTTTTTAGTTTGTAATATAAAATTTGTTGTTTTTCCTGTAAATTATATACTTACCTGAATTAATTAAAAATACATTCTTTATTGCCGTTATACCTTAATACCTTACCTTAATAGATATTTATATAAAAAATACCATCAATACTGCTAATAATACAATTACTACGTTTGAAAACCAGTTCTAAAAGATTTGTAAACTAAAAGGTTTATTTTGTGCCAAAGAATATTAGTAACAGTAAAGTGACAAAAATTGTTGTCAATGGACTTTCAGGAAGACTTTCAGCGACGATTTTTGAGGGTAAAACGTTAAGAATAGGTACCAAGTTGTTCTGTTTTGTTATATTTTCCTTACAGATAATAATTGGTTTAAGTTCTTTATAAACCCACTGCAACCTGTATAACCATGTGCGATGGATAACTTATAAACACGTCATTTATAAAAATATATGAGTACTAAGACCAACAAGATGTTATAATAGTATATTAAGTTTAATCATATGTACCAACAAAATATTATGTATGGAAAAGGTTCATAGTTTAAAATACATTTTAATATTACATGTAATAATGAGTATGAGTACATATAATATATATATAGGTCAAGATTTTGCATACCCGGAATAGCTCGTATTGCAAATATAACCATAAAAGGACTGGCTATGTAATTTTGCCAAAGGCAGGGTTTTCCTAGAGACAGACATAAACTACAGTGAATTCCTGTCCCTCCTTTGTCAAACAAGTTTCACATAGCAGCATGTTTTTTCCTTGTAAAATATGCTTTTAAGTGTAGTAGTCCAGAAACGTTACACTAAAAACATATAGGTATCCATATTATATTTTAAAAGCATGCGGATATGACACGATAGATATATTAATCATAAAATAAAAATTATGATTGTATAGTATAGGTACCATAAGAAGTGTTAGATGTCGTGCTTTGTGTAATGTGAGGAAGTGGCTACTTTTCCCGTGATTCTCTATATATTTATAATAGTATTATATATTGAAATGATAAATAGATTGAAAATTCTCACAAAAACAGAGACACGATTTTAAGCTCAAGTTGGCTCTCGATTTTAAGCTCTTAATTATTAACTAAGCAAATTTTAACAAATAACTATTATTGGTGCAAGCCGTCGTAATTAAAAGTACCTGGGCACATTGTATTACCTTGGGCAATAGTACGTTGTATTATTTCATACAATGTAATTAGTTATTTTGGATGTTTCATCAAATCAATATTTTTTCTACTTAGGTACGTAAAATAGTTATTATGCGAATATTTCTACAACCTGAAATATTCTCATTTTAACTGTTCGTTAGGTTTACCTATAAATGCATCCTTTGCAACATGCATTAATTGCATATACGGTCAACTAAACGAACACCCCTACTATACAGAAGAGTCAATATATCCAGTAGAAATGTAGATATCTACAATATCTAAGTACTTACAGAGCTTGTACAGGGTGGGCCGTATAAGAGTGCGTATCCTCTTATCTCAGAAACTATGTGAGATAGAAAAAAAAGTTTTGTATAAATGTTGTTTACGTTAAAGATGTCGGTATTTTTTTAATATAGTTATATTTGTAGCTCTTCAATATACAGGGTGATGAACTAAACTTATCTTTTTTTAAATGGAACACCCTGTATATTATAACATTTTTGAAAAGCTCTTCAAAAGACTTGTTCAACGATATATAATGTGATGGGTCTGTAGCCCACCGTTTCGGAGCTATTGACTGTTATCTTCAGGAAAAGGTTAATATTTATAGCGAGCTAGAAAAGTTACTGATTGAGGTGATAAGCTGTAATTTGGACCAAGAAATTCTAATTTGGTCTATTTTATGAAACTTCTGTCTAATACTAAAATAAAAAAAAAATTGCAACAGTGATGCCAAGTTTCGTGAAATATACCTATAGCTATGACTACAGTTCATTTCTATTTTTGCATATTAATTCATATCATATTAGTAATATGATATTAATCCATCTACATTTTTCAAATTATATATCTAGAATTTTAATAATACCTTCCGAAACATGCATAACTTATGTGTCAATTCCTGAAGAGAAACGCAGATTAATCCAAAACGGTGTGTCGTAGACCCCTGATATTATATATCAATAAACTCGTTTTTGCAAGGACTTTCAGGAAATGTAATAAAATAAAGGGTGTTCCATTTAAAAAAATTATGAAAAATTAAATTTCACGAAACTTGGCATCACTGTAGCTCGCTATAAATATTAACCTTTTCCTGAAGATAACAGTGAATAGCTCCGAAACGGTGGGCTACAGACCCATCATATTATATATCGTTGAACAAGTCTTTTGAAGAGCTTTTCAAAAATGTAATAATATACGGGGTGTTCCATTTAAAAAAAGATAAGTTTAGTTCATCACCCTGTATATTGAAGAGCTACAAATATATCTTTAACGCAAACAACATTTATATAAAACTTTTTTTTCTATCTCACATAGTTTCTGAGATAAGGGGATACGCACTCTTATACGGCCCACCCTGTACATAATCACTGACAATCAGGGAATCAAGATTACATAAAGATATAGAATTTTTTCTATGTCATTATCTCCACATATGTACTTTCATGTCTGTTTTTATGAGGTGGGTACATTATCTACTGAATGAATATTACTACTAATTACTCATTGATTTGATTGACAAACCTTTAAATATTCTTTTGTTTTACTTTATTTATTAAGAAAATTATTTTTATACCGAATTAAAATATTCCATTTCTACTTTCATGATGAAAACACTTACAGTTTGAAACAGTACAGTTTGAAGATCTGTTGTTCCTAAACCTGACAAAAGTTTCCATAAATTGGAATGTGCCTTTCATTTCTCAAATAGGGCGACAAATTATACAGGGTGTCCACCTAGTGCGCGTAAGTCCAATATCTGGGTTAATAAAAGAGATAACTTAATTTTTTTTTCTACAGGGTTGTCTAATATCCCGAGCTGCACAAAATGAAAATATATTTACATATTCAGGGTGTTCAGTTTTTCCTGGACAGGTACCAACTTCATTTTTTTAAATGGAAACCTATATTTTTTATGGCATTATCGAATTCTACGTAAAAAATTAGTGGGACTTTGTGCATAACACTGCTATTGAAATATTGATAGTTTTCGAGATATTTGACTTTTAATTTTTTTTTCTTATGTTTCGTCACTTCTAATAGTTGACATAATTATGGTTGTATGACAGCTAGAAATTATTTTTTTTCAAAAACTGTAGAGTGAAGATGGCTCTTTCGAAAAACGTATCAAAAGTTGACCTGCGATATACAGGGGGCAACAGAAATCGTGCCAAACCTGATGGTTTAAAATTTAAAAAATCTCGACTTTTTCAAATGGAACACCCTGTGTTTTATGATTTCATTAGATGCCTTTCTGTAGACTCTACAATTTTATAATAGCTTTCCCTATACCTAAGTTGCGTAGTTTTTGCAAAAAACCCACTTTTATGAAAAATACCCGATTTGCGCACTCCTTTGACGGAAAAAATATTGTAAGGCTATTTATTTTTATAAAATGTATTAGTTTACACTTCTTAAAATAAAAATAACTGACAAATTTAGATAATTTCAATTTAATAAACAAGTCTTTATGGAAAGTTACCATTTATTTGTAAATAAAATTAAAAAATCATAAAAGCTCTACATGTAATTAAGAATTAGCAAAACTGGCGTATGCTTTAGAAGAAGTTCATGGGAATTATTTGCTAGCAGCACGTATTTATAGAGATTCCCACGTGCTGACTGCTTTGAAAATGTGAAAGAAAGATTTGAAAGAACAGCAAATGGGAATTATGAGAAAACTACCAGGAGACATGGGAGTAACAACGATAATATTTAGTTTAATGTTGTGGTTTCTGCTGTTGATAATTCTCATGAACTTCTTCTAAAGCATACGCCAGTTTTGCTAATTCTTAATTACATGTAGAGCTTTTATGATTTTTTAATTTTATTTACAAATAAATGGTAACTTTCCATAAAGACTTGTTTATTAAACTGAAATTATCTAAATTTGTCAGTTATTTTTATTTTAAGAAGTGTAAACTAATACATTTTATAAAAATAAATAGCCTTACAATATTTTTTCCGTCAAAGGAGTGCGCAAATCGGGTATTTTTCATAAAAGTGGGTTTTTTGCAAAAACTACGCAACTTAGGTATAGGGAAAGCTATTATAAAATTGTAGAGTCTACAGAAAGGCATCTAATGAAATCATAAAACACAGGGTGTTCCATTTGAAAAAGTCGAGATTTTTTAAATTTTAAACCATTAGGTTTGGCACGATTTCTGTTGCCCCCTGTATATCGCAGGTCAACTTTTGATACGTTTTTCGAAAGAGCCATCTTCACTCTACAGTTTCTGAAAAAAAATAATTTCTAGCTGTCATACAACCATAATTATGTCAACTATTAGAAGTGACGAAACATAAGAAAAAAAAATTAAAAGTCAAATATCTCGAAAACTATCAATATTTCAATAGCAGTGTTATGCACAAAGTCCCACTAATTTTTTACGTAGAATTCGATAATGCCATAAAAAATATAGGTTTCCATTTAAAAAAATGAAGTTGGTACCTGTCCAGGAAAAACTGAACACCCTGAATATGTAAATATATTTTCATTTTGTGCAGCTCGGGATATTAGACAACCCTGTAGAAAAAAAAATTAAGTTATCTCTTTTATTAACCCAGATATTGGACTTACGCGCACTAGGTGGACACCCTGTAGATCGCTCACATTAAAATGACGGTCTGATGTGTGTGCAACTGTTACTTATTTTAATCACGTTTCGAACGCAGAAACTGATTCTATCGCTTCCGATTTGCTTCTCGTCCTATCTCGTCGTATCTTTCAGTACAGTCAGCATGTTAGTTTGTGTTGGACTGGCCAGGTGCCATTCTACTCTAACGCATCGTATATTTTATGAGCTTTTGGTCGATGGAATTTGACAATTTAGGTACCAAAATAATGGGTAGGTATCTCATGGAGGTATCAAATTTATTCTGTCTACCGTGTTTTACATCATCAGCGAACGAAGTGTTTCTGGATGGTTAATAGCTATGGATATCAGCGCAAATAAAAATTTTTTATTTTTAAAAAATTTACATCAGCATACAAGCAACACTATGACAAACTATAAGCAATCTAAATAATAATAATATAAAAACAATATAAAAAACATGAATGTATTTAAGGCATTTTCTACACAGGTTTTAAACAACTCACAAACGGACTACTATTCAAAGAAAACACAGGTAACATTAAAAAAGTTACCACGATAATGCATTATAAATATGAATATATGTGAAATATTTTGATATTTTGTATTTTCCTACTTTGCAAGTCAATTTCTTTAGACATATTCACTTTTAAAATGATATAAATCCGGTATCTTGATCCGTCTCCAAGTTATATACCAGTCCCATTTTTTTACGTTTTTGGAATCTTGTGTACTTCGTGAAATATAGAAAATACAAAAGATGAAAGACGGAAAGATTTAAAAACAACTTGTTCCAGGGACACTTAAAATGCCTTCGAAACTAATGATAACTATGGTAAACTTAGGAAATTCAAAAATCATGTCACTCTTGCATACAAAATTGAAAACCCTTTCAAATGAATTCTGATTTTTTATCATAGATATCGAAATTAATAGCTATCCCAGTTTTGTTCAACAAACAATTATGCAATAATTTTTATAACAAAACAATTATATTTATTTATTTGGGTACTATGTCACCACTCAAAAATATAAAAAAAAATAATAATTAATCTCTGCGCCGACGGGTCTGATCGTTTTGTTGACAGGTCAACGACCCTAATACTACGATCGCGCAAGGAAGTACGAGGGCATGTCAAATATTATCAAGTGTATCTGATGTTGTGACGTACCGTCATAAAAAATTACTTTGGGCCCGGGTAAAAATGTTTCTTTTTCTATAAAATTTTTTTGAGCAACATTGGTAACCAAATAAAGGTTTTTTGCAGTAGCGCCGTTAAATTAAAAAGAATAACAAAATGGGCCCTTGAGTCCGATTAAAATTTGTCTAATTGAAATCTTTTTTTTTAACTTTTTACCTGTTTACACAACTTTTCTGCTATACCGGTTTCTAAAATTTTACAAAAAGTTTTTTCGGCCCAGCCTACTGTACAATAGCCCTGTATTACACAAGTGGCAACTTCTGGAAGTTGCGTCGATAACCTAGACCCTGATAAAAGCCAATGGTTGATACAGTTTTATATCGACCAGAACCCTTCTGCGGCATAGCGAAGCCATGCATTAAATCATCCATGGACGAATGGATGAGAAACAAATCTCTAGAATGGTGGAGGAATCTGCCACAACTGAGACAGGCAAAGCTATTCATTAAAGAACGGACGCCTAAATTCACAGCAGATCTGTTAGGCCAGAATAAAAAGGCCACCAGAATAATAGTAGGTCTCCTAACAGGACACTGTAGGCTAAATAGGCACACGAATCTTATGGGACTGTCAGAAGATGCAAATTGCAGATTCTGTCAAGAAGAAGAGAAAACCTCAGTACACGTACTGTGCCAGTGCGAGGGCCTGACAAGACTGAGATTTCAAATACTTGGGGAAGGAAGACCAAGTGCCAATAGCTACATGAAAGAGCCTCTATCAAGGCTGTGGAGTCTAATGCAAAGGACAAAGCTGGACAGAGTGCTCTAAATAGTGCTCTAAATCTTCTAGGTCGCGGTGGACCAGGCCAGGGGGCCGACTCCTACATAAACCTAATAATATTTTGAAAAACGGTTTCTCTCTTAGTTTAGAACTGATATCCAACTTTAGAATTTCAAAGAGAACTGATTCAACTCTATATATTTGTAAATATAATAAAGAAAAATAGTGTTCTCGATGTAGTTCTAAAACTTTTATAATATTTGGAATCGCCTTATTGTTGGCTAAAAAACAAGAACTTTATCAACTATCATCTCTGTTTCGAAGCTCCTAGTTATGAAAATTACTTTCAACTTGCCCCGTGAAATATTTCAATCAAAATGAGCCTTACTTTTATGAGGAAAGACTAAAAGTTGATGGCACTCAACTACATTATTTTACTACCTCTATATGTTTTTATACTGCAATTGTAAAGTAAATGTAAGACTGTTCCTCTGATGTACTTGTCCCTCTTGACTATGTAAAGACCACAAACTCTAACGAAGTAAATAGTAGTGTTTCTTACAATGCAATAGCGAATACTGTAAAATAAACATAAGGCTAGTTCGCGTTTCCGTTATAGGATTAGATTCATCTCCACATACTTACAAGTCAAATTTAATGGGCAATTCTTCCACTGCACATGCCGAACTAATAATAAAACAGTAACCACTAACTGTACCAGGTAATAAAATTTTGGTATTAAATTTATACGACCGATTTTAATCACAAATGATGCTGTTTGTATAGTTGGCCGTGTCTAATATCTTTATACAGAGATACCATCAGTTCGAACGACTGCAGTTTTATTAAGATCTAGATCTCGAACTCCTTATATATTGAGGTAATTTATTTGAATTATTGTAACATATTACCTGCGTGTGATCTGAGGAATCAAGTCAGAATAGTTCTGTATAATCATGAGAATAAATGTATTTAATTAGGCGCGGTGGTCTTTTTTCAAATAATGCTTCAAGACTTGATGTTTCAGAAAATCATGCCTGTATAAAGTTAGTAATTAATATTTTTTAACACATTTCATTTTATACACACATTTTGTTTTATGAATAGTGGAAGATCACGTAAATCAGAAAGCCAATTTTTTAGGCGAAGTAATATAGATTTGTATTAAATATTTTCTAAAGGATTTGGGAAGATTTTGTAGTTTCTAAATAGGTATTTATTAGATAAATTAGTATCTTGCCTACTAACTAGTACCTAGCCTTATATGATAATTTTACAATAGAGGGAAATTCTACAACCGGTCCAAATACATACCCAGTGCAATTTGTAAGAATAAAACTCTTACTTTCTAATATTTTCGTTCAGTTTATAGGTGTGTGTGTTGAGTTTTTTTTACAGGAAAGGTCCTTCTTTTTTCCTTTAACTCTAGGGAAGCACAAATCCATCCTCTGCTGCCTAATCAATAAGCATATCAGAATTTTTAATTACGTCTTGTACTTTCAATTAAAGTATTCATAATCCATAATTATTATGGATTATGAATGATCAGTCTCTTTATACACGTATGTAAAAAAATGATATTTTGGATGGGTTCTAAGGTACTTGCTTTCGAATATTGAAGTATATCGAACAATATCTCATATAAAATTGAATATAGGTGTATGCAATAAAGTTCACTTTCTCAACCTCTCATTAAAAATAGAGGTGACTGGAGATGGGTGTCGCGAAAGTGGTGAAAAATATATTGATTTACATAATGTCAGGACTCCAAACTTGCAGGACTTCTAACTAAACACATCAGAAATAATAGCTTTATAATTTTTCAGTTGATCCAGGGTCTGTCTCTAAAGAATGACGTTACTTTCAAAAATTTCATTACTTATTACTTTCACAATTCCAAAACCTGCACATATAAATAATTAATAAATATAAACTATAAAAAACATTACTTAAATGTAAATGTCTGCTTATTATTTATGCAAATGGTATAATATTTTTGGTTCTTATAAAAAGAAGTGATAGACGAATGATTAATCTTCATCTTAATCGGGCCGGTGGCTCAGGGCTTGCCGTCTCGATCGCTCAACCCAGAGGCCGTGGGTTCTAATTCCCATTCCACCAAACAATTTTTCATTAAATTGTTTACTCGTAGATCAAAGCTTATTCACAGGGATGGCTTGACAACTATCCTGGCGGATGGCCTAGGATGGGAAAAATGTCAACTTGGTGTTAATGTGAGAGATTAAAATCAGTTGATTGTCCCTGACCCCCTAACCAATGAGGTTTTCCAGGTTTCCCTCATTCCAGCACTGAATGGTGGTTAGGGCCTACCAACGTAAGTCGTTCCTGAGGTGCAAATGCGGCCCGTGAAATAATAATATGCCGCCCCCTCTCCCACACAAGTCTCAGACATTCGAGATAATCCTTGTGATTAGAATGAGGGGTAGAGATATTATTATTATTATATAACGAATATGCGAAAAGATAAAACGTCATGAGGACATCTCTCATGCATTTGCTAAGTATATAGACAAAAGTGTATACACTTCAATCGCATAAAGCGTATTTTTACTGGCGTAAGTCCATGTTTATCTTATATAAAAATGGCTATGATTCCAATCGTATATAACACTATACAAGAGGTACCATAATGCTGAAACTATACAAAAACCCTAAATTTACAGCCATAATGTAATGTTATTTACAATATTTTCCTTTTTATCTTCTTCACTGTTTCCTAAATATTGAAAAAGTGTGCTATTAACAGTCGCAAGTGGCAATCATTAAATCGATTTAGAGTAGTTGTTAAGCAGCTTTTGAATATAAGCGAATATCGTTTATAGGGAACTAACTTGAAATTAATATGTTAAAAATTGGAGTTATTTTAAAATGTTTTGAAAAAAGTTATTTCAAAATGGTTATTCACATTTTATTCTAAATACCTACAACTGTAACTTGAGAAATATTGGAATGTACAGTTGATATTTACACTTAATCAGATAAAGGTTCCTGATTAGTACTTTAGTCCTGTTCCATACTGCACAGCAACATTGTTATTAATCTGAGGAACATTACATGTTCCTTTTCAAATGTTTCATATATCTTACTATGTTTCATATATCTTTCATATAAGGGTACTCTAAAAACAGGTTGTCTTTAGTGAACACTGGAAATTAAACTATTAGCTTAGAGGACTTCAATGAAGAGATACGTATGAGATGAGTGTTTTTAGATATTCATATTTCAAAGCTTTCCATTAAGTACAGTAACAAAGTTTGCTGAATAATATATTTATTCTGTAAACTTTGATAGTAGCCACTAAAAGTACACTAGCTGAAACTATTTTTTTTTCATTTGTAGCAAAAAACCTTGATAGGTTGACTTTAGAAATGGTTTCTAAATATCCAGGTAATCACTTTTCTACATCTAGCCACTTTACGTCTCACACATATTCCTTTCAATAATAGCGATAATATTAATTGCTTTAAATGCAGGCAATGCATTTAAAACCGACGGTATATTGTCGGTAAATGGAAAAGATTGATCGATAGCATTCTTCGAAAAAATTATACACCTGCATATAAATATCAGTAAATATGTCAGGTACCGTACAATCAAATAAATAGGTACCGAATTTTAAACGTTTCGAATGTATCTACAGTATGATTTATGAAACTATATTAATTTACATAACATAGAATTACTTCATAGATTCATACACCATGTATCAAAAAGCCTGGAAATGGAAAAATGAATTAACTTAACTAATACTAATTTCTGAGTTAAATATTTGACAAATAGTATAGGGTAGCGTTCATCTCTCACTTTAAATAGGATACCCTATATATTTTCACATATTTATTTCGATAAATTATTTTCATACGTATAGCCTGATTACAGTGTCGCTAACTCTATCTCTAAAACTAGGCGAACTAGTTTGAAAAGACTACAAATATTGTCTAGAATATACTATAGTGTTATAAAGTGACGAAATGCATTAATAACCTACTGTATTGGTTAGTTTGTCTAGCTATATCACCAGCCTGGTCAGCTTTAGAACAATAACTATAAGATAAAATATAATTTATTCCTAGCCTTAAATGCCACAGTCTAACATATTACTCGTATATGACATTTTTTCTATCTATATATCCCTCTTACCATTACAAAAAAATCACATTTAGACTATTTCTAAACAGACTGTGTTAACAAAATTATTTTATTATTTGCTCTTAGTATTTATAAGTGCGTTAATTATTACAACTTTTGTCATGAAACCAATATTTTGTGTAAAAGTAATAATTATGATATTTTCAGCATGTTGCTTTAATAATTTGATCAATGATCTTTCCTTCTAAATAGATAAAAATAGCTGATTAAAAAACTGATCACAAATTTTATAATTTAATATACAGTCCTTCACGGTGACCGCCTGTTAGACGTATCTCTAAAACTAATAGGTAGGATAATTTGAATTTGAAATTTTGACAGAAGCCATTTTGGTAGCCGTTATCTTCCATGTTTCTCTGTGTGAAGTGTATTGCGATGGAATATTCAAATGAAAATATAGGTACTAAACTTATTTTATATTGATGGAGGTCAAAAAATTATTAGAAGTACCTGTAGAACTTTCAACCAGCGTTTTCCTCTGCTGCTGCCACCTACAACGGAAAAAAATAAGGAAAATCGACTCCAATTTTTTGAGTTTTGGAAAATAAATGCTGCCAAAGAAATAATTAGTCCAGTAACATCGGATGAAAATAACATGACTACCTAACAAAAATATTAGATTGAAGATAGATGGAATCCATCAAGGCTGGACCATGGTTCTGGCCACCACGATCTATAGACATTAACATCACTTGACTTTTATTTATGGGGTCGCATAAAAACAATACTAGTTCCTTATTTTTGGTAGTTGAGTTCTATTTTCAATTTTATTTTTTTATTCATAATGTATATTTATATTGTAGTCTTAATTTTAGTTGCATCATAGTCTACTTAATATGTTCTATGCTGAAATTATATTATTTTTATTTGTGGATAATTGAGTATCAATTTCTATGAACAATTTTATAAGATTGAAGAAAATAGACATATATCAAAAAGTTGTAGTTTTAACACCCACAATGAATAGACTGGAAGAGAGAGAACTTAATTTAATTTTAAGTAACATGATGCAAAAAAATACAGGATGTTCCATTTGACTTAACACAGTTTTCGCTACTTGAATTTCCCAAAATGTAACGGGATATATAAAACATTTGATGTATTGCATTTGTCTTTACTCTAAAATGTAGCATAACTTATCCACTTTCCTTTTGCCCAGAACCGAATAAACCCGTGCTAAACGAAAAAAGTTAAAAAGGTTCTTACAAACCCTTGCACCTGTCAAGGGTGCATGTTAACATCTCCGAAACAGCTGGGTTTAGCTATACTCGTAGGATATGTTACATATTTTTGACTCAGAATTTTATGATTTCTTCGGAAATGCAAAAATATATAGGGTGTTTCATATAAAATAAGCAAGTTGTCATAGAGATCCAGTATAAACGGAAGTAGAAAACACTCGAAAATATTTAAAAAAATATATATTTTCTGTCAAAATGGCATCTAACAAGCGGACACCGTGAATGACCCTGTATACATATTATAATTCTTCAACAGTATTTCACCAAAGTTGAAGTAACTGCAACCTTCCCTTGAATTGTGTCACCATTATACATCTGATGAAGATGCATCTATTTAATGTCGAAATAAGTAATGACACTCTATTGAAAAAAATATATATGTAGCAAAATGAATAATTGGATTTACAAGAGACGAGTTTGTATTATACATATTTAATTTACATAGTCATTAGTATAAACACAGGGCTTTTAGATTAACTAGGTATAACGCTTTGTTCTTTTTATTAAATTAAGACCTGAGAAAGCGGCGGCTCAGCTATAGGAATCATGCTTTTAAGCACTGTAGGTGTTATGACTTGTCATAAAGATTAATTTTCCTGCAATTAACTTTAATTAAATAAAAATGCACCTACTCGTTACATGTATGAATAAAATATAAATACAGCACCGTAATGCAAATCTAAGTGAATAATTATTCTCGCTATAAAGTTTTTACCTCCATTTGCATATGCGCTGCCCCAATAAAAACATTAAACGAAACCGTCTGCATAGCTTTTATCTTTTCTTAACGTTTTCCACAACTTTGAAACCTCTTGACCTCACGTAAAGGTAAGGCCACGCTACTCTACATGTGCCCGTACTGCCGCTGCTCTTGTTGTTTCTTATCCAATGGGTTTGTCATATTCTACATAAATCATTTTTAAATAAAATGTAGGAGCTGCATGCTCTTATCCTGGCATCTCTACATCTTTATAGCATATGAGGCGGGCCCACTTTTATTTTTATTTCACTTAGGAGAGATCGTTCTTGCCAATAATGAGATAAGGCAAAGCGGGACATCGTAAAGAAGTAGCTCCAATTGAGAGCATTTCCCTGTAATTGCACTTTTTGGAGAAAGTACAGAGGCGTAATTTATTTTATGGTCATAGTAAGATGATTATTCAGTCAAATCTTACATAAACCCGAAAAAAGAAAGCAAGCTGTGCACCTCATAAGGGATCCACAAAGTTATTCTCCAGAAATATACAAGGTGATTCGCATAAACTTCACCTATACGCATAAACTTGGGAAATTATAGCTGAGTACCGAGTAATAATTACTAATAATGAAAAAAAAAATGTAGTAAACATTTTTAGTTTCGGAAATAATTTTAAAGACATGTTTACAAAAGTTTATCAGGTCAAATTTTTTGTTTCCAAAACTAAGAAGTGAAGAAGAAACAAATGTTTCTGTCCCTTTAATAACAGACGTAATGTAATTATTCATGTAATTAATTATTAATTTTTATATTTCATGACGTGCGTAGCTTGGATTGTTGTTTTGGGTCGAGATAAATTGTTTGTTTACAATATATTAACGTAATGGAAAAATTGAGTACCTTCATAAGTATAAAGTGCAAGTTTGCACTTAATACTTATGAACAATGCACCATTTTACTTAGTTTTACATCTAGTCAAAAAAAGAGATACGAATACTATCAATAGAACTATTGAAGTGATATGATCTAATAAGTTTTTCGTCTTCTATGTTACCCTATAACCTATGTATGTAAAGGAAATAACTTTTGTAAGGTTATATTATCATTTTTTGCAGCTCCCAGAATTGAATTACATCGACATTGGATGTAATTCAATAACAGTAAGTAATTTTTTCAATATTTTGTTTTACATACTTATCGTCATCGCTTAACATTATCGTAAAAATATTAGGGAAATACTGCATTTTTTAATGTTTAAAATTGTATTTTTTAAATTTCCAAAGTTTATCCCCCTAACATTGTAACTTACTTTCGAAAATAAAAAAATAGTGGTATTTTTTATTTCTTCAGGCAAACAATTAAAAACTTTAGCCCTCCGACATAAAGGATGGCTTAAAAGAAATATCGTATCTAAATGTACATAAAAATCCTTTATCTGCCTGTTATTGGTCATGGCGTTATACTAACTTTAGCCAAATTACTTCTGGTAACATAAACAAAAACACATAATTCAAAAACGAAAAGACTATGAATGAAGTGTTAAAATTCTATATTCCCTGAAAATATACCTACAAGAATGTGCGCTCGGAAACAACGTTTATATATCTTAAAGTACGTTTTTGAACAAAAAAGCCATATGTAGCCAATGTACAACCACTCCAAAATAGCATCCCATATCTCAACCTTGAGCCTACTTGCATACCATACAATATTACGATCACTTCACTAAATAATACGCATTTTCCTTAAAAAATAACACAAACAATTCAACTTTGTTATAAACCCATTGCAATGAATTTCAGTTCATTCACCCAATTCTAACCTAGTAAATGTCGTGTGACTAGGGTTAGAGCGGAATGTATTGTAAATATTAAATTTTAACTCTTTGAAATCTTTTCTGCCAAATATGGAACCTCAAAACAGTTGTTTTATTGGGGTTAAAATAAAGACAATCATCAGAATACCAGATGGTATTTAGTATGTTAATGCACTTGGACTTTAAAATTTCATTTGACTTGTCAGATATTAACTAAGGCACATCATCAGCATACATTGTCAAAGATTCACCTCTGGTGATTGCATTAAGTTCATTGATATATAATAAAAACAGTACAGGTCCCAATATTAAGCCCTGCGGAACTACTTCATTTAGAAAGGCGCAATAATTTATTTTACTGGTCACTCCATTTTCATTGTATACTATGTTGACAAATTGCCTTCTATTTTCTAAAAATGTTGCAACCCAATTTAAGGTCAATAAATATGGCCTTACGTCATATGGAAACAGCTTTGATATCGATATCTGATGATTAATAGAGTCAAATGCCCTGCTAAGGTCACAAAATACCCCAGCAGGACATTCGCCTCCTTCAATAAACTGAATTATTCTTTCGTAAACATCTTGTATCGCAATAGAAGTCGACTTACCTGGGATAAGTCTACGCTGGCCATCTGAATATTTTTGTTTATTGAGAAAGATTGTTAAGCTATATAAATATTTATATTAAAAATTATTGATAAACCAAGGAAACACGTATGCAAGTCTTCGAAAATATGTACAGGGTGATTCACTATATTTGACCCTCCCCTTTTAAGTTTTTTGTTTACAGAATTATATGAAATACAAAAGTTGCATGATTTTTTATGTTTATGATAGTATGAAAACAAATGAAGTCCAAACAAAATTGCCGCGGATGTTAACTTTGTTATTTTAAATGGAACACCCTGTATTGCATATTTTGATAAAACGTTGTCTCACGAATACAGTAATATGAGTCTATTGAGTAAATTGATGAGTCTATCTTTAATAATAACGAAGATATGACTATAAAAATGCGCCATAAGAGCAATGTGTTGGAGAAACACTGTGCCTAGCAACGTATCGGTATTCTCTTTGTAGCACATCGTTCTTATGGTACTGTAGTAATACCGTAGTGCCGAAAGAGGGCATTACGGTGTGTTTCTCACCATTACTAATACCATATTTGTTTACACCATAACCTATCATTTTAAAATACCAATTTCTAATCGTGATTTTTTCTCTATTAAATCGTATTTAACAAGTAGGTACTTACAGTTGTACATTTTTAATGTTAATCATTTTTTGGATGCGCCGAATCCAAATACGTAGCTATACGTATATGTATCTATAATACGGCATATCTTTTAAGCAAAACTGTATATTACCTACTTGATCAAAATAATGCTAATTTATTGAAACCGGCAAATTGTGCATTCGAACAATTTGGCGTCAACATAATTGCAAAGGATCACTTTTAAAGCGATATAGAAGAGCCCATTGAGTAAAAAGTGTAAGCAGCGTGTAAAGAGGATTAAACTTTTTCCGGAACATAATCTAGCACTCAAAAAATTAACACGCATGGCGAATTTCCGCATTGATCACAAAGGGAAATCGAAACCGACACTGGATAAACAACTATTAGCTGCCGAAGGCTTCTAGTGGTCGGGTTTAATCTTACGAACAAACAAGTTATACTTATCTGTGATTACATTATGACAATATGCTAAAACTTGAAAGGATTTTAGCGAACCAAGGGGTTTACCGAAGTGAAGGCAAAGTTTGCGGGAGCGAAATTTCGGCTTGAATAATAAATTCTGAATATATACCCCTTCTAACTTCCAAGTAACTTTAAATACGTACACAGATAAAAAACGTATTAGACGCATCTACAATAATAATTGTTATATACCTACTACTATTTTTTCATATTCAAAAATACTATCTATAATTAAATTAAATTAGTAAACCACACACGGTGTAATATTATATATTAACATTAAGAATATTTTAATACCTACCTACCTACTACTACATTCACCGATATCACAAAAATTTCAAGAGAATAATTAGAGAATTCATATTTAATCCTATTCATATTCTCTGTTCGCAGTATCTACTTACAATCAATAAAAATATATCTGATTAATTCCTAAAGACATTATGTACTCAGTCTATATTATATATAGGTACGAGTATAATCAGAATCATATGAATTCCCGCACAAGTGTCCTAACATCAAACTAAAGGCAGTTCTTTATGTTTAGTAAGTACTCCTCAGTACCGTAGTCTCAGACTTTTAGGCTGATCACGATGATTAGAATGATGAAAATATTATTATTAATAGTGAAGTTATTATTAATAGTGACCCCTGCGGCCTGGGGTCACCCTTCGGGTGACAAAAGCATCTAGAATAATATTATTTTGAAGAAGTAATTATACTAAACTTTTCTTAATATTTTGATGAATTGTAAGGGTATTCTATTCTTGAAAGTAAAAGATCATAATTTTATCAATAGGACCAAACATATATTGCTGTCATAATTGTAGCAGAAAAGTAATATTGTCAATATTTACTTTTGTAAGCTAAAATGATGAATTTTATAGACTGCCAAAATGAAGGAATTAATTCCAAACTAATACTAATAGATAATTGGAATTAAAAAGTGAAAAAAAAGTTGGCCTCCAGCGTGACTCGAACTCGCGAAATCAGCTTTACAGTTCTTGGATTCCTACAACTATCCCACTGGGCTACAGTGCCTGTTGTCAGAAATTTACCTTTAGAAGTTTAAGTATGTAAACTGTACGTGTTATCCTAAAAAAATAATTTTTACCGATTTTCTAATTGCAAAAGTATTTCCTATCAGTATTTTGGTAATTAGAAGTGTTTGGCAGTCAGTACTATCGATTCCGTTAGCAATATTTCTCATAGGAAAATAATGAAAATAACCTATCTGAAGTTTAATTAATTTGACAGTTTTCGTGGGAGGTGCTTGTCTCGATAGTGCCATGTCACATCGGCAGATAAATGAGAAAGAAGTTGAGACGGATGCGACTCGAGATTTCCGAAGACCAAATAGACGTGGATGGAGTCGACGTACGGTCTCGAAAAACATCTCAGAAGATTAGAGAAAGGACGGAACTTTCGCGTGAAGGGATTTTCGAAGCCCTAAAATTAGAAATAGAGTCTAGGGAGTCCCGCGAAAAGTCGGTATTTCGGCAGGCGTGACGGGACCATTAGGCGCGAGGACAAACGCCGGTGCTAGCCGCATCTCTCTCGCCGAACGGCGATCGACGAAAATTTTGCAGAGGTTTTTTGAAAAGGTGTTTAAATTGGGAAAACG
Source organism: Pogonocherus hispidulus (assembly GCA_963924545.1). Lineage (NCBI taxonomy): Eukaryota > Metazoa > Arthropoda > Insecta > Coleoptera > Cerambycidae > Pogonocherus > Pogonocherus hispidulus. The sequence continues at coordinate 53,850,134 of OZ004695.1, forward strand.
CGTAAGAAACGGGACGAAAATGCCCCTACGCATTGGAGAAAGGCCGGGGGCGACCTCCGGTGGTCCGCGGGGATCGCTCTGCGATTCCCTTTCGGAGCGATTCCTTTTCGATTCGGCCACGGAATTTAGAGCGAGACAGAATGGATGCGTTTAAATATATAATAATAATAATAATAATAATAATAATAATAATAATAATAATAATAATAAATAGTCTTTATTTGCACAGTATTACAAATACATACGTAGAAATAGAAATAAATAGAAAGGGAAAAAAAGGAAATATATCTAATATGAATACTGAGCAGATCTCATGGCGAAGTTCAGATAAAGACATAAAGCCTTTCTCTGCTCTACCACTTAAACCATGATATAAAAATACTGTCTAAAGTCTTATATACTAAAACAAAAAACAATCATAATAATAACAAGCTGTGGATGCAATTCATCTAAATAATTGTGGGCAATCTTTATACAGAGATGAAAATAGCTCGAGAAAATAGTAATATATACTACATATTCACATATACTATATATTATGGATTTTTAGGATAAATAAATCAAATATTAATTTTTTCTCAAGTGTCTCCATCTGTGGGACAGTGTTGTTACTACACGACGAAACAAAATCCCTGGCTGACAATCAATTTAGAAATCGACGCTCGTTTTCGGAGTGCGTTCACTGTTTAAGTTTAATGAGAAATTGGTTAATTTGAAACGTAATAGTATTGACAACTTTTATCTTACCTACAGTTTTTTCTTAAAAATGGATTTACAGTGCATCGATTGAGGCAGCTTGAGGTGTTCACAATCGAAGGCGGACACACTGTATGTAAGATGTGCCTAAAAATGTGATATACAGGAAATTATCTGATTGAACTTCACTATTAATAATAATATTTCCTTCATTTTAGCCATATTGGTCAGCCTGAAAGTCTGAGACTTGTGTGAGAGAGGCATACTATTATTCTTTAGACCACAATAACACCTCAGGAATGACTTTCGGTAGTGAATCCGAATCATTATTCAGCGCTGGAATGGGGGAAACCTGGAAAACCTCATTAGGTAGGGGACAGTCTATTAACTTGTCATATTGACATCAAGGCAGAATTGGTGGCCAACCATTCTTCCCATCCTAAATACATACGCCTGGAATAATTGCTAAGCCATCCCTGCGAACAAGCCTTCATGTACCTACGAGTACACCGCCTTCCTTTTTCCTTATTCCTCAAGAAAAAATGTATATTCTGAATTTTATTGGACTGTTTGTAGTGTGTGTGAGTGTGTGTGTGTGTACTATTTCCAATGCAATTTGGCTTTGCTTAAATTTAAATGAAAAATCGATATTTGATAGAGATTGTGTTCAAACAAGAAGACGTAAAATGTCTGAAATTGCACAGAGGAGAGAATTCCAGCTTTTACACATGAAATCGACTGATTTATTCGATTGAATAAATTTAAATACCAAAACGGCATAAACGACACGTTTAGCAGCTAAACGGAACGTTACATGTAACAACCTCCATCGAAAATAAATATGCGATATATGAAATACAACGTGCTTTACCTGGAAAGAGCAAATGCTATATAGTACGTGACGTATGACTAAATATGCTAACTCTGGACTCAACAGCACTGTTTTATGTATTTGGCAGTATTTTGATATGAATACAATGTATCGCATACTTTGCAGAGAAAAAATGGATAACATTAATTTTAAAACGTGCTTTATTCTATATGAAAAAAATCTAGATGAATTCTCTAAGGTAGAAATGTACATACCTATAAAATATTTAATTATTTACATATTGCAACATCACAGAAAGAACAAAGAATAATTAAGGAGTTGCTTTATAATTTATTTCTAGAAAATACGGTTTAAAGTTTTTCATTTGGCATTTGTTGAAGGAATAAATATAGAAGCCATAGTTTGTACAGTACAATCTGTTCTCCATTATAATCAATTACAATATTTTGAAATGTATCTAGAATTATTTATTCTCATTTGTGACCATACCATATTTCAAAGGTATTGAAACTAATTATGTTTATAATGCCTATATAATATTATACTGATGCCTGTATGAAAAAACTAGTAATTTGAACATTTGAACACAAAAGTAATTCCTCACTTGAACTTATTACTCTGAGCGAACAGAACGAGCAGAGCTCTACGAACAAACATACCGAACAAATGTTCTGTACATAATTTAAGGTATTCGTGTTAATCGCGGTGTTCTTTATATTCCCACTATGTACTTCGATGTTGTATGTGTTCTCACGAATTTTATTTTAATGTAAAGGTGCGTATTGACTTGAGCAGTTTAGTCCGAAAGAACCAAACGCGCCAAGCGCGCACAAACAAACGGGACAAACATTTTTGAACAGAAGTTCGGGATATTCGAAGTGCTTGCTGTATTCGCTGTGTTCCCAACAGTTTCATCAGTGATCGTATGTTCGTCGAGTTTAAAACACGAACGTGGACAATATATTAGTGGCAACTGGTGCTTTTTTCTCATAAATTTCTTAATTGAAAAAGAATTGAAACAAATGTGGGCGAGGTGTCTCTTTTTGCAACAAAATACGGTATTGCTGAGAGGTATGGACAGTATACATTTGAAAAATTTTACGCGTATGACTGCAGAAGATTTTGAACGATTAATATGTCTTGTGGGTCCTAGAATTGCTAAATATTGCTTTGGATTCCATAGTACAGGATGCCTTTCATACTTGTCAATGAGTTGCAAACATTTTTCTCGGGTCCACTCCATCTGAAGCTTTTAGTTTTAGTAATTTACCACAAATTATCTAATTGCGCGGGAACGCTCCGAACACTACAAACATCCGTCCTCACTATGGAAACGAACGTTGCCAACGAACAATTAAATCCTTTTGAGCAATCGTGATTTACCGACAAGCCACGGATAAAGTTTGGCGCGTTCAGTTCGGCTCGGAGAAACGTACTGATTAGCGCAATTCGGGTGTGCGCGCTCGGCGCGTTTGGTTCGTTCGGACTAAAATGTTCAAGTCAATACGCAGCTTAATAATAATAATAATTTATTTATCCAGACAGATCACATATACATGACATTGGACAAGTCAATACTAATTTCACACGTATAACATTTACAGAACATCAAATAAATCGATAGTAAAGCACGGTCACATCTTAAGACTATATTAAAACATTAAAACATTAAAACATAATTAAAACGAATAAAATCTGCTATACTGTAAAAGCAATTTTCAGTCAAATATCTTCTCAATTTTGATTTGAACGAGTTAAAATTACTTTCAGTTCTAATATTTACTGGCAAATGGTTCATAAATTTAATGCCCATGTAGGACGGTGTTTTCTCATATAAAGATGTTTTGTGATGGGGTATTCTAAACAGATTACCATGTCTAGTCTTATAACCATGAGTCTGGTCATTCTTAACAAACTTATCGGAATTTTTTGCAATCTGCAAAACACATTTATAGATATAGATGCATAGAAATGTCAGTATATCATATTTTATAAAATAAGGTCTACAAGAATTCAATGGCTGTACATCAAAGATTAGACGCATGATTCTTTTTTGTGAAATGAAAACTCTACTGGTACTAACACCACCCGCATTACCCCATATGATTACATTATAATTATTATACAGACCATGTGTACGATTCTATAAAAGAGAAGAGAAGATATAGAAAATTGTTCAGAAATATTTATCAGATTATGCTCTTTTCTCAATTGGCTGTATGCTCTTTTCTCTATACTCTATTTTCTGAATTTAAATTATTTACTATGGAACAGAACAGCTTGAATCAGATCATTTTGGGTACTAGTTAATTCGCACCCAACGATTACCTAGTAAGAACAGACCGAAACACGTCAAGTGATGGATTCGCCGAACAGTATTTTCCTTAGAGAAATTTCCTTCTACCGACAAAGCTGGGAAAACACTCGGCGCGTTCTGTTCGGCTCACAGAAACGTCTACACTACACGAATTCGATTCGTTCTCCTTGTTTGTTCTGTTCGTTCAGGCTGTAATGTTCAAGTGAGGACCCACCTTAAAAATAAGTACCTACTGTTACACTGCAATGAAGACACATTACAAACTCATACAGGAATTGTGAATGGTATTATAGGATCAAGTATAGGAACCATATAAAGTAATTTTCTTGCTAACTGCTGATTGCCTGAATTTTCTTTATGGATTTTGTCTATAATGGTATAATTAATTTTCTGGAAGGTATGATCTTTTCAGTGTTAATACGTTGCGGTAAAATTGAAGGATGCTTGTGCAAATTAAATGTTTTTAGTTTATTAAGGTTAGGTTAAATTATGAATCAGCCCGTTGAATTATGAGCATTTATTCATAGTACATTAAATTGAAATGGGGCACAATTTCGTTCTTTTTATTCATTTGACACTGATGTTCCAACTACAGATTTTTTATTATCAACTAAACTGAGGGACATATGAAGTGGTCCAGGAAAAATTTACGTCAAATTTAGTGTCTCATATCTTTTGACGTATACCCAAGTCGCAGATAGATGATTCCTTCTTTGTTATTTAGGTGCGTGCCTCAAACATTCGAAATTAATGTCTAAATTCTTGTATCTCTGTTAATTTTAGAGGTAGATACAAACTAACACCTTGTTTTGTTTTTCTTTGCAAAAACTTAAAGGCGGCCATGGTCTATGCTGAAGTTATAGCACTTGCAGTGACTACCTATTCAATAGGATGTAAATTTTTAATATTTACAAAGTAAGCTTCGAAGTTTTGACAGTACGACAATAGAAGCGTCTTTCCTGTTGACAATTAGTACATTTAGTGAGTAGTGTTTTTCAAATACTAAAAAATGGTGGCTATTTGAAAAATTGAAGATTATTGCTAGAAGGATGCACTAATTATGAACAGAAAAGATGCTTTTAGAAGTAAAAATACACCCATGAAGGTGCGCAAAAATTTTTACATGTGTGGGAATATGCTTCACGAAATGTTATAATATATTGTGGCGAATAGTTGGCTTTTGTGTTTAACAACAAATATTGCATACCACCTTGAAAATTTATGAAACAATGTTTAGTCAGTTATTGTAAATTTAACTTTAGCAAACTCTAACTTCTTCATATGCCGCTCTGCAGAAATTATAAACATCTAATTGCAAAGGTAGAATCATTCTGCAATTATTGTACAATTCAAAGCCCAGATGGTATTTGATTTGCACAGCTGAGCGTCAGCCCGTCTAGTATAAGGCTTCTGGTCGGGATGAAATTATAGCAGAAAATAGAGGCTATCTAGTAATAACAGTCCTCTTAATAATTGAAGAATACCCATATATCCACCCATTCCAACGTACTGTCCCCTAACAACATAAAACTTATTTATCGTTGAATTACCTCTCATTACGTATTATGTATCGTAATGACGATGCCAAATTGAATTGCGTGCAATCAATAAAAAAGGTAATAACATAGCGGTAAGTACCAAGACATTACCTTCGTCTCGAGCGTAACGATTGAGGATTGTATTTTCATCTTGACCGGAATGATGGGACCGGAGAAGTATGTCACGTCCAATTGAAAGATAAATCATCTTTGCTGATTGCAGGTTACGATGAAAGAGAAAATAGTTGCAGGCTGACATTGTAGCAGTACAACAGTGACAAAGGGATATTTTACGGAGAAGTACGGACCAGAGTACAGTCGCTAACAGTGCCCATTTCCAGATCCTGCTTATCAAAATATAAAAATGTTTGCTATGAAGGTGTTGCAGTTAGATATATAAGTAGCTCTGATTATCTTTGGAGCTATCAGATATAAAAAATTATTGAGGGGAGAATGTTATTACTACTATTTTTACCAAAGTAATTAATAGTGTTGCATTTAATACTTACAGTATCATAGGTATTATATTCTTTAACTCTATACATTTTTGGAGAATTGTATAGTATTCTCTCTTTTTCTCTCTCTTATGAATGCACTACTATAGAGTTATACCAGTCCGTCTATCTGTAATAGTGAGAGAGATATGCTGAAAAAATATTCTGAAATTGTATTCTGCCTCATCTTGCAAACACTGAAAGGCATAAGAAAAACATATGGTCCAAAAGAATTAGTTACCTACTTATTCTTTTAATGTACCTCTGCCTCATCAAAAGTTAAAAATAAATAATTCTCAAAATGGAACAAGCAGGTAAATTAAGAATAACACTAAATAAAGTGTAAAGTAAATTGAAATAAATATAGTTGGTGAATTTATAATAATATGTGACATTGCCAATAACAATACAATGACAATATCATTCTAACATATATTTTAGTAAAGTACCATGTTGTATACCTTAAATATATTCGCAATTGTTTAAGACATATTATTTTAAACAACAAAACATATAAAACTAATACTATAATATTAATGATGTAGTAATATTAATATAATACACTTGGAAATATAAGAAATAATATATTATTTAATAATGAAGTCTTAAAATCGACAATTTGGTTCTCAACATGTTAACAAAATCTGGTGAACATCAAGCTTTGGTTCAAGGTCCGTCAAGTTAGCGACTTATATGTTGAAATTTTACAGTTGAGTTAGTAAATAATTTTGTGCTAATTTGTGCTGTAGGTTGTAAATTTTGTGCTCCATCCATTTTCGAGGTAAGCCAAAAACTAAGATGAGTCGCCAGCTTGACGCTGCGACTCACACATTGAATTTTTGATATTTAATGTTTCCAACATTTTGTGCTAATTTTGTGCTAATTTGTGCCGTAAGTTATAAATTTTGTGCTCTATCCGTTTCGGAAATAATCCGAAAACTAAAATGAGCCGCCAGCTTGACGCTGCGACTCACATATCGAATTTTTGATATTTAATGTTTCCAACATTTTGTGCTAATTTTGTGCTAATTTGTGCCATAAGTTATAAATTTTGTGCTCTATCGGTTTCTGAAGTAATCCGAAAACTAAAATGAGTCGCCCGCTTGACGCTGCGACTCACATATCGAATTTTTGATATTTAATGTTTCCAACATTTTGTGCTAATTTGTGCCGTAATTTATAAATTTTGTGCTCTATCGGTTTCGGAAATAATCGGAAAACTAAAATGAGCCGCCAGCTTGACGCTGCGACTCACATATCGAATTTTTGATATTTAATGTTTCCAACATTTTGTGCTAATGTGTGTCGTAAGTTATAAATTTTGTGCTGTATCTGTTTCTGAATTAATCCCAAACCTAAAATGAGTCGCTAGTTTGACGCTGCGACTCACGTATCGAATTTTCAAGATCTAGCTTTACAAGTATTTTCTGCTTACTTTGTGCTAATTTGTGCTGTAATTTATAAACTTTATGCTTTATCTATTTTCAGAATAATTCAAGAATTAAAATAAGTCTATAGCTTGGTACTGCTACCCACGTAGCGAATTTTCAAGATCTACCTTTACAAATGTTTTGTGATCATTTTCTGCAAATTTGTGCTGAAACTGATAAACTTTGTGTCCAATCCATTTTTGAAATAATTATTTGTGTTATGCTTTACATATTTTGTGATTTTTTGTTTGTAGTGTATTATTAAATTCTTATATGAATTATCAATATAAAAGATTTTTGAAAGTTAAAAATTGACAAACATGAAAACACAAAACACAAAAAGGCATATCAATTCACTAATGACACTAAGCAATTTCTATAACTAATTGAAAACCTCTATAACCGTTAAACAAACACTACACATCTATTTACTCATTACGCCATCTATCCGATTTAACCGCAACGACTACTGATGAGTACGTTCCCTTTAGTCAGGTAATTTTGAGTCATTTTTCTGCAGTATCTACTTGAAGAAAAATTGATTAAAAACATATTAAATTAGAACTTCGTTATTTTTAATTATCAATTGTATAAGTGAGATATATATTATTTTTGAGATAGAACACAAATTGTTAAATAAAACGAGTTACTACGATTCCAATAACAGTACATATTTATAGCTTTGACGTCTAATTCGAGCTATATAGCGTCTTATTCGACGCCTTCTGTTGTAAAAAAATCGATACATGACTCTCACCGTCAAGCTGGCAAGTCTTGTTAGCTCTTAAATTATCTTTAAATTAGATAAAGCATAAAATTTATAAGTTCCAGTACAAATTAGCACATAGTAAGCATAAAATACTTGTAAAGCTAGATATTAAAAATTCGATACGTAAGTCGCAGCATCAAACTGGCGAGTCATTTTAGCTTTCTAATTATTTCATAAACCGATAGAGCACAAAATTTATAACTTACAGCACAAATTAGCACAAAATGTTGGAAACATTAAATATCAAAAATTCGATGTGTGAGTCACAGCGTGAAGCTGGCGACTCATCTTAGTTTTTGGCTTACCTCGAAAATGGATGGAGCACAAAATTTACAACCTACAGCACAAATTAGCACAAAATGAGCACAAAATTATTTACTAACTCTAATGTAAAATTTCAACATATGAGTCGCTAACTTGACGGACCTTTTGGTTCATATTGAACATATTGTTCCCCACCATATTAACTACACCCATTTCTCCTTTAAGTTTAATAAGATGGGTTAAATAATGAAATTAACTTTGTTTAGTCCCTTCCATAGCCAAGAACGATGGAGCACTTATTAATAAAAGTTGTCAGCTTCCATGATCGTTCCTCGGATTCGCCTGTATTAATAACTTGCATGCTGCAAATTATTTTAAATATCTCATTCTAGCGAATTTTCCTGGGAATGTCACTTGAAATTCGCGATCCTCTGCCGGCTCGCATGCTTCCGTTGTAATTAACTGTTGGCTTTTGTTTTTCATATCTTTCAGTGAACAGACGTCAAAGTCCTTGCTTTATATTATTTATTAGTCTAATTCTTTATTATAATATTACTGACGGGAAGCCAGACGGACCAATTAAGAAAATTACGTATTTACTTCACCGTGTACGTAAAATATTATTATGATTAAATTTTTCAGTAAGACGTAGAAATATACTTAATAGAATAATTCTTCCTATAAATTTGTTGCTAGAAATTACAAAAACTAGTAAAATATTTACAAATGTTATCCAATAACAAGGAACGGTAACTGAAAATTAATTATTAAAAATGATAGGCCAATCCTCAACGATCTTCTAGATGTCCCTAGTCATTTTTAAGTTAAACACTATACAGGGTGATTCAGCTAACCCATTCATTAAAAGTTTATGAACTTCCCATTGGAATATTGTTTTGAAAATTTGGATACAGAGGTTTTCGACAAAATTCTATTCATCTGAAGTATTTCCGTTTTTCTGGGACTTCCGGTTATACCGGAAATGACTATCAACTTTCTTATTTAAAACGGAATACCCTATATGCTTTTAGATTTTTGATTTTTACGCTAAATTTTACGTTTTTTAATGTGAGAACCTATATGAAAAATTAGTAGTTTTTTAGACATTTAAATTTTTTTGAAAAAATTTGATTTGGTAGTGGGTACCTTATTAAAATGCTTGTCATCGATTGACAAGGAAAGTTATGGTAACAAGTTTTGGGCTGTTGTTAGGCGGACCAACAAGCCTCCAAATAATGTATAATTTCATATTTTATTATTTACAGGGTGTTCAAAAAAATAATTTGATTCTGACTAATTTCAACAGCCCAAGAGTCATTTTTTTAATGGAAAACCCTGTACTTTATTGCTCGATGTGATGGAGAATAAAGTAATCCTTCAATCTGTATTAGGACTCCCTATATCTATCTGTTATCATTTTATTGGTATCGACGTATTTACATTCGATACAATAATTTTCTACCGGGATATCAAAAATTATCTTGGTCAAGGGTGGTTGTGGAATGTAAAACGTGTGTCTTACTTTAAATTTTTGAATATGTTTTGTTGTGTCAGAATCTGTCAAGTCATTGTGCTGAAATTTTCTAATCCAGTTTTTGAATCATGCCTCTTACCACACAGCACAAAATTTTCATGATTGAAGCCTATTTTCGAACGGGTGCGCTAGTTAATGGAAATTGGCAATACAGTCAACGTTTGTGTTTGGACAATTTTCGAGAGCACTTCCCAAACGTGGCAATATTACCGGAAAATTTTTATGCGTGCATAAAACAAATGCGTTATTTACAAATTGTGTTGAAGTGTTTCGCGAAGCTGGTTGTGTGACTCATAAAAAAAGTGCTGGTAGACCAAGAGTTCGTACAGAAGAAGTTGTCAATGACGTTCGTCAACATATGGAAGAGGAACTGCAAAACCTTTGAAACGTCTTTCTCGGGAAATTGGACTTTCTTATGGAACATATCATAAGATTTTAAAGAAAGACTTGAACATGCATCCATATAAGATGCAAGTACATCAAGCTCTTCTGCCCGCAGACCACCCCAGACGCCTTGCTTACTGCCATTGGTTTGTCAATAATTTAATGAATGACGATCTTCTGGACTTAACTTTTTTTTCTGACGAAGCGTGGTTCCACCTTTCGGGATACATCAATTCTCAAAATATGCGAATGTGGAGCAATGATAACCCTCATGTTTTTACTGAACCGCCACTACATGCTCAAAAAATTGGTGTTTGGATGGCAGTTTCTCGCAGAAGAATAATTGGGCCAATTTTTTTCGATTTCACCGTCAACGCAAAAAGGTACAGACACAACTTTTTAGCTGAATTTGTGCAACAGTTAAACGATGATGAACTTCGGTACCGTTATATCCAGCATGACGGTGCAACAGCACATACTACACGAGAAAATATTGCTTTCCCCCGCGAGTTTTTTGATGACCGGCTGATAAGTTTGCATACAGAAGTTGAGTTTCCTCCGAGATCACCTTGTTTGACAATTATGGACTATTTTATATTTCCTTACTTAAAAAACAAGATTTTCGCAACTCCGGTAAATAATTTGCAAGAACTGCAACAAAGAATTGTTCAGCAATGTGCAACCATAACGCAAGAAATGCTGCAAAACACTTTTCACAGCATGAGGAGGCGCGTCAGCTTGTGCATCGAACAAAACGGGGGACATTTCCAACATTTCCATTACTGTAATTTAGTTTTTCTTGTTACTAAAACCAATTTGTAGTTAATTATTGTTTTACAACTGAAATAAATAGGTATGAAATTGGTAGGTTATTGATGATGTCAGTGTGACAGTGACCTAATTATTTCAAATTTAAAGTCAGACACACGTTTTACATTCCACAACCACCCTTGACCAAGATAATTTTTGATATCCCGGTATTTTCTTGAATTGCTCATGATTATGAAAATTAAACAAAAATCACGTTTACTAGATTGATTAATAAGACACATTGTTTTAATTTTTGCTCTTCTCTTTTCTACCTCTGTAGTAAACAAAAATTCGCAAATTTTTCATGCAATTTATTCAGCGCCCTCTTCCTTGGAAATGGATAAGCTGCTTCTGCAGAAAGTAACGATTTAGATCTCCTATTAAAGAATAAGCCGAAATTTATAATGGAATAACTGGTTTCAAGTAACCGTAAACAGTTCACCCTCTTATAACCCCCTAATTAAGGGACGTCTCCAAGTACTGTTTACTCTAAAATAATTGGCTTATTTAAAAACATCACACGAGTGCTATTGCGGCTCCTCTCTAATCCACCCCAGAATCTTCCTTTTTAAATCATAGCAACAACCCACCTTATCATACACATCAGCGAAAACAAGCAGTCTTGATGAGAAGGATCTTATGACAAAGAGGGTTGTTAGTAGCAACTCCGTTAAATACATTAAAGAGTAAAGACTAACTTTCGAACAAGAAGGCCGATCGAAACATGAGAACAGGGATGAACTTAACTCTCAAACCAAAAAGTTTGCGGAAGTTGCATCACTTCAGTGTGTAGCCGAGTATAAAGTGATGTCTGAGATGCCGTAATTCTCGACCTTATATAGTTTCTCATGATTGATCGAATTTAAGAGAATAGAGAATTACTTTTCATGTATAGTTACAGACAATTTTATAAACAATTTTCTACTAAAATAGTACACAATATAGCGGCAATTACACAGGTCACTTGATGGTTACCTAGTCTATTATATTAGGTATATTTTCAAAATCCCAGTAGTTCAAATCTTTGACTTTAATATTTGAAATACTGTATGTTTCTGACTCTGAAAAATTAAGACATAAGAAGATAGGCACAACTGTCAATTTTGCACTGTTTTCTATAATTTCACAATTATCGGTAGTAAGCAATATAATTTTCCATTGAATCTACTCTACTTTTGTCATTTCTAATTTTTATTTGACTACCTTTGCAATATTTGTTTTGGATAATTCTGTTTTACTTTTTATATTATTTCACTAATCAAAATAATTCTTTGATGTTTGTGTATTTTTTATTGCAACTCTTCCACAGATATGTGCTACACAGTTTTTACCTCCTAGTTGATAATTATACCTTCTTAATATAACTACCATTGTATTTACATTATTCATAGTAAAATTAAATATATGAGTAATATTTTTCCCTATTAAATGTTTAATGAGTATTCACACACAGAATATTGTAGAGCATCTACAGGTTTCTCTTTTAAAAACTAATTTGTTATTCTGCGAACAAATTCGAACTACTAACATACAATTTTGTGATCGTAATAAAACATTGAATTTATTTTATTCCTGTTATTTTTATCTTTCATTTTGATAATTCCAAACATTAACGTTAAAGTTATTTGAAATAACTATGGTAACATTTGTCACTGACAGAATAAAGTTGGCAAATAGTTCTGACAAATTTGGCGCGCACTGATAAATTTCCTGGCAATAATTGTTGCTCGCCTTGGCCAGCTTTCACCAGTCAGTCATCCCGAGGCAATTTTTCCTGCTGCTCAGCGGTGGGTTTAAATTTAGCAGGCAGTTAAAGGACAGTTTTAAATTTAAATACGAAATGTTTTGCTTCACCTTCTGAACCGTTCTGGACTGGAATCCAATTTGTTCGCAAATGAGGAATTTATTTTACAAGAAGAGGTTGACAACTTTTACATAAATTACCTTTGTACAATTTGCTCCCCTGAGAATCGTCATGAAATTAAAAGATTTTGAATACGTTTTAAAGATAAACTATAATGTTACACAGGTACCTACTACTTATACAGATTGTTTAAAAACAGTGAATAGACTTCTAGACAGTGTACAGCTCAAAGTCTGAACTAACTTAAGATATAAAGCACTATAATTATAACATTTTCCTGTATTTTTGTTAAAATAAGAGAAATACCAATATGAAATGTTGTTTATTCCAATTAAGGTCAATAAAGTATTCTACATCCCAAGCATGACTACTATATAAACGGTAAAATTGGTAGATAACATTAACCTGTACTTTATTCATATATATGAATTACTTGGATACCATCTTCGATATCTCACCTACTTCGGCAATCTTCCTAGATACAGACTCGTAAAAATTACGAAAAATTAACTGTTGACTAATTTTGCGAGCGAAATTCGCGGCTCATTAGGAAAATAAAAAAAAAACAGTAAAAATTGTGAAAATGATATATGGTTTATTTTAGTTTCTTTCTTATATGTAATAATTTCATAATAAAAATAATTTCAATGGAAAATATTACAAACATAAAAACTGATTATCCATGGTAGTCCTATTTCTCCTTTGTTAGCGGAAATTTTTATGAATCATTTTGAAAACTCACTGTTCAATAGCGACCATAATTTAAAATCACATGTTCATTTTTGGCCTCGCTATATAGATGACATTTTTTGTATTTGGACTGGTACTGAAAGAAATTTAAGTGGCTTTCTCAATTGTTTAAATTCGCTTAGCGATAATATTCAGCTTATAATGGAAAAGGAAGAAAACGATCAATTAAACTATTTGGCTATAACAATAAGAAAGGCAGAAAATAAATTAAAATTCTCGGTTTATAGAAAACCAACAACTTCCGATGCAATTATACCAGCAAGTTCGCAGCAGTCCTGGCAAATAAAAAAGCTGTTTTTCCATAGTTTAACACATAGGCTTTTAATGTTTCCGCTAGAAAAAACAGATTTTGAAAAAGGATTAAGTACAATCAAGGAAATTGCAAGAAACAACGGATATAAAGAAAAACTAAAGAAAAGGAGAAAATTAATTCAGGGGAGTTTTACAATATTCGGGAAAAAGAAGCTACCTATAGTTATATTAATCACGTCCCAGGTTATAGTGAAAAAATAGCTCGCAGATTAGAACGAAACGGGTATAAAACAATTAGTGTCAACAAGCGTAATATTGGGAGGATTTTGGAGGAGGATAAACAACAAAGAAAAGGTTAATAAATTAAAACAATCGGGGGTAGAATCAGAATTGTAATACCGTATATGTGGGTCAAACCGGTAGAAGTATTGAAACAAGAGTAAAAGAACATAAAAAATCCATACCAAATAACGCAAAAAGATCAGGATTTTCGACGCATTGTATAGAAAAAACAATCATTTTATAGATCTGAAAAATGTAAAGGTACTGCATCGTGAAAAGAAAGGAAAGCGCTTACATCTGTTAGAGCAATTAGAAAGTAAAAAATCTTTAATTATAAATCCTTGTACTATGAATGATCAGATAGATTTTATGCTTTCTCCCTTCTTAGAAAAGGTACTAAAAACTCGGGCTTTACCAGATGGTAGGATCAATCGGGGTAGGTACTCGTAAACATATAAATAACAAAAGCGCGCTTCGAAACATTTAGTAATAGACATTTACTCTATTGAAAAAGGCCTAATAAGCCGAAATACTAGTATATAGAGTGTTTTCTATATATTTCTTGAAACATCTAAATGAGATCTATGTTTTTTTCAATACAATTATTATCTTATATGTCGTTCAATCTTAGATAACTTAACTTGCATTAGATAGTTATACTGACTAATAGCCCATCCCATACTTCTAAAGAAAATGAGAATTTACAGTCTAAAACCACAAATATCTCAAAAACCGTTGCAATTAGGTATAGGGAATGCTTCATACAATAGAAAGAGTCGTGAGAGGCCTTAATGAAAATGATATAAAACTGTTGTTGCGTGTTTTGATACGCCCTGTATACTTATAGGTAAACCTATTTTGAAGGAAATTCTATTGAAAGTAAAACTAGATCGTATAGCATAATCAGTGGAGCCAAAAGTTATCTAGAATTTATTTTCTTTAAAAACATACAGGGTGCTCAGTCCATTGCGATTAAAACACAAAAATGCTCATATCTTCTGAAACACTTTGTATAATACAAGTAAACCTTATATTGGCGAATTCGGATAAATGATCCGAATACAAATATGAAATAACAAATAAGTCGTTCCATTTAAAGAAAGCATAAGTTTAATTATTAAATGTTAAGAATTTAGGGATCTGGAAGTATATTTGATTCCGAATTGTCATTTGTTAGTCAAATTAACGAGATAGCTGCCGCATCTTACAGGAATTTAGACTTTATCATATGGAATTGTAAAGAGTTTTCTGAGTCTACCGTAAAATCTCTATTTGCCTCATTTGTTAGATCAAAACTAGGATATGCGTCAATAATATGTAATCCTAGTTACACCGTGTATAAAGTTAAATTGGAGATGCCACAAAGACGTTTTTTTAAATATCTTTGGTTTAAAAATAATGGTTACTACCCTACCATTGGATTTCCTCACAGCAATCTGTTAAGTAGATTGAAAATTAATGACTTGGAATCTAGGCGTATATATTACTCGTTCATGGGAAAATTAACTGTCCTGAAATTCTTAGTTACATTCACTTTTATGTTCCTAATACACAGACTCGCTCACATGCTTCTTTATTCTATTATTCTATCTTCCTGTTTGAAAGTTAAATATACATACCTATTAAAATGTTTACCTATACATATTATATGTAACAATTTTACCCAAGTACAAAATAAAAAGATATATTTAACACTAGTATTAGTGAAATAAAAAACCAGACAACATACTTGCTGTACCCCGAACTACAATAACAGAGGGATGTAATTTGTGCACTGAATTATCTTTCGTTTTTTTTATTATTTTTATTTATATTAAGTTTGTATTTAAGTAATTTGTTATTTGTAATTTATTTGCTAACGAATTCCTTTGTAAATCCTGCCCGATAATTGGAATTTCTGTCGGGACAGTGAATCTAAAATAAAATAAAATAAAAATAAGTTTGATATGGCCCTGGTTTATAGAGCACCCTATACGTCTATACATATTTTTAAAATGTGCTTCCTCTTAGGTTCATGAGATTAAAAAATGATTTTTTTTTAATTTTTACTGCGGAATAAGAGTTATGGAACATTGTACACACCCCATTGGGAACACCCTATCCTATCCACCAAGAGATCATGCGTCAGCCAAATGAATGGGATCACTTTAGAGACAACTACTGATAAAAATTAAACAATTAAACTTAATACAGTTTCTGTATTAAGCATTTTGTATTCTGTAATTATTATCTGTAATTTTAATTTTTTTATGATCAATAACACCACAAAATCATGCTAAAGTTAGAAGGGGAGAGGAAAGTTGGCTCCTGCCATGTAAGTGTAGGACGGTTCCTTTTATTATTTATTTCTAATGCACCATGGCAGCCACAAGTCATGCCATTCGACGTTTTATTGTCAGTAAAATAATCTGTGAGTCAATTTCAACAACTGAGGCACGTTGGTTAATTAACTTTATTGCATTTATATGTGTACTCTGCCATTTATATATGAAAAGTTGTCATGTATTTCTGTTAATAACAGTAATGAAATGGCTATCGGTAATTATAATAAAACAAATATTTAATAGACTCATAGTGTATGATAAATAAAACGAATAGCCTTTCTCTCTTTGTACGCGTAAAAAATAGTGGGCAACTCTATATTTATTACTCGTTATTCTGAAAATTTAATTTTGTTGTGAATGATACTATTTATATTGATAAATAATAATCAAGAGAAAAATATCTATGCGCATCAATTTAATGTAAACATAATTTTAGTACCTAACTAGGTATAATTTAAAAATTATTTCCACTGATTGTGTATTTCAATATATATCGTCACTGCCCAAAAAATGTTCTCAAAAAATTCATTATTATAATAATATGTAACAACTACGTACTGGGATTCATTGACTCATGCTATAAGATGAGATGAGAGGATTGTATTCATTATTATTTTTTAAAATATAATTTAGGACATTTTTTCGAGGCCAGGTGATAATTAAGTGGACATTTTTTGACAGTTGAGAAGGTAAACATAATATATGATCTACACATTCCCATCTTATCTGTTTCCTTTACAACCATTTTTTTACTTTACACTTTACAACCATGGATTTTCTTTACCAAATCGCGACATTTCAGTATACACTTATTAAACTCAACATAATTAAGATCTACTAATGACAGAACCGTTTAAACAAAAATGACAAATCAACATATGTCAACAACAATTCCTTGGCCGACTTCGCAACCAGGAAATTAATTAATAATTTTCAAAATATTCGTGCCCTCAAAAAAATTTCGGAAAATAATTTAAGCTCTTGTGATATTATAAGTGAAAATTTTGCACCTACTTTTTATAATCAATCACACACTTTCATTTTGAATCATTACAATGGCGACCAAAAAAAATTGCTGGAAATATTCATCCTCCTACAAATTTCCACAAAATTACACTGGAAATTTTTCTGTCATGTTAAATGTCACAATAATGACGCGGGAACATCAGAATAGCTTTCGAATTAATACTATTTATCGATCCAGAAAAACATATTTGGTGCACAAAGTAATGTATTAAAGTTGATATTTATTTTTACTTAAAGTGTGGATTTTTTTTCATTTGTGATAAAAATAGTTAATATTTCAAAAATTTTAATAGGTTCGAAATTTTCTTACCGAATCTCCCTTGTGATTGAATTAATAAAGTAAATTTCTCCTCGGTCACGAATATTTTAAAAAAATTATTCCTCGTCTACGACTCGGCATAATTTTTAAAATATTCGTTCCCTCAGAACAATTTCCGAAAATAATTCAATCGCTAGGGAGATTACAAGTGATAAAATTTTGATCAACGAAAACGTCGCTAAACAATTTTTTTAATACCAATTTTTTTTATTATGATATTTCCGACAAACAACAAAGTAAGATTCGACAACTCCTTAACAAAACACCCACATAATTCTCAGTAACTTAGATCTATAGTTCTAGTGGTATAATAAACTGCATTGGAGGAACGTAAAAATTTGCAATGTGCCATTTAAAAAATACAATTTTATATTAGTGCATTCTTGTTAGATACCTTGTATAATAGAAGAGCATTTAAAAATGTGTCCCTTTCAGTTCAATAAACTACTTTCTTTTTTTAATATATTTATTTACAAAATTTGACTTGCCCACATAATAACTCACTCTATACAGGGCGCCCTATTTCTTGACCCGTTGCATGGGTAACTTTTTTATTAGTGGAGATACAAAAACGCTTAAATGAGCAAATTAGTGCAGTTTCGTATTAGTAATTCTACGGTAAGGCGAAAAATTATATACGGGGGAAGGTTGAAAAGTTATTGACAAAAAACGAAAAATCCAACTTTTCTATTATCCCTCGTAGCTCGTTCATTTGAAGAGTTAGAGAAAAATGCTTCACATGTTTTTTGCAGTATTTTTCATGTAAAATGACATGCACTTGCTACTTTTTATATATCTCTTAAAATGGTTGAGAATCACAGTAAAATATATTTTTTTTAAATGTAATGGATAGGTGGCTGTGACATTAACCGAAAGTCCCCTTTTTTCTCTTTCAGATAATATAATATAGTCCATATTTTATCCTTACAAAAGTAATAATAATCGTTGTTTTTAAGGAAAGTTTATTGTCACATCAAGAATGCTATGGATTATGGAACAAAAGAATGTTTTGAAAACAGAAATTATTAATTAATTAATTATATTGAAGTAAATGTTCGAAATGACCACCATCCTGTTGGATACATAGTAAGCAACGTTTCTGGATACTTCTTAAAACATTATTTATTGTATGTCCATGTATGCTTCTAATAGCATCTTGAATCCTGACTTTTAGATCCTCTATATCTAGAGGAGCTGTCACATAAACTTTATCTTTCAATAACCCCCAAAGAAAGAAATCTAAGGGGGTCAAATCAGGTGTTCGCGCTGGCCAATCGATATCCATTCTATTTCCTATAACATTATCAAACTGTTCATGTAAATATTGTTTTACCTCGCGGGAATTATGCGCAGGTGCTCCATCGTGTTGGAAGTATTTAAGATTTCTAAAAATATGAAGTGGTAATTCATTTAAATATTCCTCTGTTAGAGTATTCCTTAGAAAATGAAGGTAATTATTCGCATTCAAATTATCTTCGTAAAAATATGGGCCAATAATTTTGCCACAAAAAATTCCACACCACACATTTATCCCAAATTGACGTTGATTTCTTCTTTCAGAAACAAGATGTGGATTTTCTCGGCACCACATTATGTTATTATGGCGGTTAAAAATACCATTGTTGGTAAATCTACTTTCATCACTGAATAAAATCTTTTTCCAGAAGTCTAGATCCTCTTCGCATTTTGAAATGTACCATCGACAAAATGTCATCCTTCTTTGATTATCAGCTGGATATAAAGTATTGCATATGGAATAATGATAAGGCTTTAAATTGTTACCTTTTAAAATAGCTCTTACAGTTTCCTTGGAAGTGTTGCAGTGATGTGCAATTTCTGCAGTTGAAGAATCAGGTTTAAAATTTACATAAGCCAAAACATTTATTTCAGTGTCTTCATTGAAGTTTCTTTCATCCTTAGGCTTTGAAAAAGAACCGTATAATCGTATATTATTTTCCAGCTGTCTAAATATTCTATGATGGGGTTGTCTTCGTTCCATGTAAGTTTCAAAATAAAGATTCGCTGCAGCTTGTGCATCTCGATTTTGGTTATAATAACAAAATAGCATATCATTTTTCTCTTCGTTGGTGTACATATTTGCAACACTATTATTTTGTATGCAGTATTAATAATAAACAATAAACTACTTAACAAAAATTAAAAATGTCACTTATGATCTGTCAATAATTAAATGCCAACTAGACGTTTTTAAAAATATCAGGAATCTTATTTTTTGTTTTATTTCCATAGCATTCTTGATGTGACAATAAACTTTCTTTAAAAACAACGATTATTATTACTTTTGTAAGGATAAAATATGGACTATGTTATATCATCTGAAAGAGAAAAAAGGGGACTTTCGGTTAATGTCACAGCCACCTATCCATTACATTTAAAAAAAATATATTTTACTGTGATTCTCAACCATTTTAAGAGATATATAAAAAGTAGCAAGTGCATGTCATTTTACATGAAAAATACTGCAAAAAACATGTGAAGCATTTTTCTCTAACGCTTCAAATGAACGAGCTACGAGGGATAATAGAAAAGTTGGATTTTTCGTTTTTTGTCAATAACTTTTCAACCTTCCCCCGTATATAATTTTTCGCCTTACCGTAGAATTACTAATACGAAACTGCACTAATTTGCTCATTTAAGCGTTTTTGTATCTCTACTAATAAAAAAGTTACCCATGCAACGGGTCAAGAAATAGGGCGCCCGTATACTAAATTTTGTACCCTGAGTGATCAAAACTTCGATCGAAGGCTGCGAAGGATCTTAAGGATAAGTAATTCATATATGTTTTATATAATAAAAAATTATAAAAATATACTAACTGAAATATATTTGACCAGTTAATATAATAAAGATTATTAAGAATCCTTGAATACTTTTTAATAGCTAAGTACTATGCAATCTGGTGGCAAAATAAATAAGCTCTTGTATTGAATGGTGTCGTTTTATTAATTTATAACCTACTAATTTATTTATTTATTAGCAAAAATAAAGGGCTAACGAAAACAACAACTAATTCTACTCAGCACTCGACATAATTTCAAAGTAAAAAGATAAAGGGTGGTATCATCGTCCGTCTTGTTGCTTATGACGACAAATCAACATCTGTGTCTTAGGAAGGCCATAATATCACCAAAAATATTTCCAGACATAATCTGAACAACCGTTTTGTATGCTCCTGTGCGTGCTATATAATAAAAGTTTCACAATAAAATAACGCACACCCCTAAAGTCGAATTAAAAAGTGATTATACTTATTTCGTTAGGTTTAAGTTGATACAGAAAACAGGCCAGCGACTACACGTGTCGGGAATAAATGAGAAAGATCACGTCCTCATTTAACGATCGGATCACCGGAGATCCCATTGCAGTCAACTCCTACATTTTACTAACTTTACAAATTGTGTTTTCTTGTTTTGCCACTCGTATTTTCCGATTCAATCAGCCCCCTAGGTTATTCAAAATCGATTAACGGCATATGCAGTAGGCAGTGTTGTGCACAGATAATAATAATTTCATCTAGATAAGATAACAGATGAAACCAAAAAATAGTATCTAGATACAGATAAAAGATAATCATATATTAAATTATCTAGATTAAGATAACATATAATCTAAAATTATCTAGATAAGTTCCAGATAAAAAAATTGAATTAATTTGTAACTTGTTCCAAGTAGTAGTGTGTATTATTTAAAACAATATTTCGATAATTTTATGGCAACAAATGCTATCTGACGTCTTCGGTTAATGTTTTTGTCAATTTTAACTTTGCATATTGTTCTATACTACATTATACTGCCCCTAACTGCCATAGTAATTACAGTACAATTTAATGTCGCTAAGTGACCTATGTTTTAATTTTATTGACATTTTTTTAATAAAAATTCCTTAAATTATACTGAAATGTATTTTATTACAATGGGACTGCACAATACAAAACATGTAAATATAAGTTAAAAACTTTGACCACAAAACATATGACACAAGCAATTACCTACATTCTGCATAAATGGGTTCACTAATACAGCTTAGTATCCGACGGGATGCGTTCGCCGTTTGATTTTTTATATTGTGGTTGTGATATGAGACTTAATATTTCGATATTTGTGATATATCTGCAGAAGGTTTATCAGTTATGGCATCTATTATCTAAATTCTTGGTTACAAATAGAGGCACAAAAATATGATGTTCTTAGTTCTATTTCTCTTTCTATAAGTCCTGGCAAGCCATTATGAATCCCTCGGTCTCCGACTTAACCCCCCGACCTTAAAGGTCAGCAAGGGTCAGCCTTCCGAATAAGCCATGGTCTTCAAGATTCTTATAGGAGACACCGTGCAATGGCTTATTCTTGTGCTTATGCTTATTTATTATTATTATTATTATTATTATTTATTTTGTTTTGTTTTGTTGAATTCCAGTCAACCGGTTCCCTGTTTCCAATTTTTAGGGTTGACCGCTGGTGGCTATTATTATACTTATTATTATTATTATTATTATTATTATTATTATTTGTCGAAATCCTGAGTAGCTACTCAGCACATCCGTGCGGGGTGAATAGCTACTGAGTCCGGAAATCGTGTGCCCTGAGTAGACATAATGAGCGTGGACCGTCTGCATCCATGGAGATGCCGGAGTAATCCAACGCCAATCGGGGCACATTTCCGTAGAGTAGTTGTTTTCGGCATCTTCTTCCAACAAGTAACAGCAGTAAACTGTTACACTTTCACTTATCACTAGACATTAAGGATAATAAATTTTTACATTAAGCCATTTCAGAATATTTTTATTACAATTTCTAGTCAAATGTTAATTTAATGTGACATATTATACGAGCTAGTGCTAGGTTCTCTTATCCCCGTTTTCCCTAGATAGATGCAAAGTTATCTACTTTATCTTTTGGCGGCACAGCTCAGAGTTGAAAACTTATTAGTTGATACATGCTCCTTACAAAACAAAGCTTCTATCTCAGACAATATCACACGAAAAACATAAAAGTGAATATGTAAGTATGGGACCATACACAGCGTCTAAAGCACTTTTCAATGTTTTCCCGAATACATTCGGGCTGTCTGCTCAGTTCTCCGATAGCAGTTTTCAGGCATTACCTGTGCTTGATGGACCAATCGACGAAATGCTGCAGTGCCTTGTCGTCTCGAAGGGTATTGTAGAAGATTCCATTGGACTGATGCGAACTGAGGCATTGGGCTACCATGTGAAAATTTTACAAAGGCAGTAAAAATGTATTGTTGTTTCAAGAAATTACGGGCGAAAAGTCAAATGGCACGTTGCTTAGGGAATGGCTTTATATTATTTATGATATATTTGTGGAACAACTTTATCAGTTGTCATATATTCGTCTGGGATTATGTCATTACTAAAATAAAAAGTATTTTAAAAGAACAAAAAACAAAAAAAAGTATCAAAAGCAGCTAAATGTTTTCGGATTTATTCATGGAAAAAATTTAGTAGACTTTCAGAAAATATTTACTATAACTGGTCTTACAGAAATAACAAAATAATGCAAAGAAAAGTTTAATTTATTACTTTTATATAGTGTTCCTCAGAAATTGTACTCTTGATTATAAACATGTTTCTCCATGTTATCAAATTATATGTCTTTCACTCCTTCATTAAAACCCAAGATGGACTCCTTTGGAATATGTCTATGGAATAGAATATGAAATGACTGTACCCTTATTTCCTCAAAATCCAAACAAGTATTTCTTCGTCAATCACCGAAAGTTGGTTTTCCAAAATAAAGGTAACACCAAATAGGTAAAAGAAAAAAAATAAAAATAGATTAACGTAAAAATTACGTTTATCTAAGCTGCAAGAAAAAATCATTTCTTGTGTACTATTTTTCTTAATATTCCGGTTTCTTAAGTTGAACACTGTTTCCCAGTAGGTACAGCGAATTTTCTTATATGGAAGAATACGTACAGGGTGATTTTGAAAATTTGGTTATTTACAAAGGTCAGTGGGACGTACCTTTTTAAAATATTTTCACGTTTCTGATACTTCCGGTATACCGGAAGTCGACTCCAACTTGCTTGTTTTTACTGGAACACCCTGTAAGTTTTTGTAGTTTTGGATCCTTCGTTCAATTTTAACTTAACTTTGTGTAATGTTGTCTATACCTAAATCCAGTTATTTTCGAGATGGTACCTCCAGTTTTAAGAAAAAAGTGACAGTTACAACAACTATATTAAAAATGTCGAATCTTGAACAGTGGAAGACCTTTAACTACAATATTTGCAACAATAAATGGTTTCGGCATCACTACATCTGAACATTATTGCATGATGTCTGAGGAACATACAGGGCTCTCAAAATTTATAAGCCAATTTACCAATTTAAGAAGTTACAAAACTTGATTTTTCAAATGGAGCACCCAGTACATTATTCTACGGTCGAAAGAAGAATTAAATTCTGAATCGAATGATATAAATTTGTATGTCTTTATATGTATCTTTTAAAGTTTCCCATTTGTTGCGAATTTTGTTATAAAAACGTGTAAAAACTGAAAAATTTCATATTGCCAAGTAAACTGGCAATATGACTTATTTTGAAAAAATAAAACAATTTAATTTGTCAAATTTGTTGTCAGAAGCTTCGTCAGTATTGTTGGTGTCCACAAAATTGTTAATAAAGATGCCATCATTATTAAATTATACTTTATTTTGTCTCGAGTGTCAAATTTGTTGTCAGAAGATTCATCAGTATTGTACATAGATGGCATCACTATTAAATTATACTTACGAAGATTATTTAAATTTATTTGTAATTTGTGGACAATATGACAAAGTTATAACAATAACTTACGATACATTTGCTGATCGATATCCCCAGAAACAGAAACCATCAAGACAAGCTGTAAGAACTTTCTAGAGAACTTTAATAATTTCGGTATTAAGAAAGGAGGTATCCAAAGAAGAAAACATATTGTTGATTATGAAAATAATACATAGAAATACTGATTCTGTGATATTAACCAGCTGTACTATGAAATGGGATAGTAATTTAAAATTAAGTTTTCAGTAACTAAATGCAAGAAACAGAAGTAGTTATACCAGGAAAATAATTTGGAATGTTCAAAATTTTGACATCCGACCTCTAAACATTTTTTACATCTACGAACTCACTACGAGTACCACGTTTAATGGAGTCTTGGGACAAATTCCTAAATGCATTCCTTACTCTCTGCATGCAGTCATCCATTGTTGTTAATGGCGTTTCGTATACCTTACATTTTATAGCTCCCCAAATGAAAAAATCTAAAACAGTTAGATCGGGAGATCATGGAGGCCACAAAAATGGCTCGCCATTAGCAATTCATTGGTCACAGAAAGTGGCGTGGAGAAGGTTATTGATTAACTAGGCGCTATGTGGAGGTACCATCGTGCTAGTAAAAAATATTTCTATGTTCCGCCAGGGGTAAAAATATACAGGGTGTTCCATTTAAAATAAGCAATTTGGTGTCGACTTGCGGTTATACCAAAATTGCCAGAAACATTAAAATATTTTAAAAAGGCCCCACAGTCCTTTGTAAATAACCAAATTTTCAAAATCACCCTATACGTATTTTTCCATATATGGATCGCGGTCCTTCCCGGTGCGACACCCCTTTGACTTGTAAGTACATAATATATACTTGAACAAAATAAATGATCATCGGAATGATTATATTTTATTAATAATTAATAAATTAATAATAGGTATCTTAAAAACTAAGTACCTAGGTACCTAGGTAGGTACCTATTTATATATGGTTGGATGTGTTGTAAAGTTATTGGGACGCACACTGTGAATTATCCTGTAAATAACTACGTTTAAGTAACACAAAAAACATTAGTAAGTAGATATGCTCAGTATTTTCTTAAACTCCACCATTATTCTGAATTTGATTTGCGAATTATGTTTTCTTATTTACGATTTAGTACTTCTCAGTGAATTACAATGTACACTAAAAGAAAATAAAATACACTCATCTAAGTTGTTATAGGACATTCACGCTTAGGTATTGATTTATAATTATTATAAAACACTGAATATATTGTAAACTGATAGTTCTGAGTTGAATAATCTGTAGAAGAGTAGTTTGAAAAGGTCCCATGGTGTAATGGTTAGCACTCTGGACTCTGAATCCAGCGATCCGAGTTCAAATCTCGGTGGGACCTACTTTTTTCTGGATTATTCAAATATCTAGTATACATATTGAATATTATAAGTTCAAGCAAGATGTGATAATAATTGAGGTAGCTTCATATTTTTCCAAAAAATTAAATTGGAATCATTGATATGTTTATTTTCATTTGGTGTGGTAATTTCTTAGTTTCAAATTAAAATCCAACTATTGAAGATTACTATTTCTCTGAATATCTCTTGATATAGCAATATAAATTTTGAGAGGAAATGTGGAATATCAGGGCCCATCCAATCGTAATTTTTTGTGGAAACTGAATTTGAGGACTATTAGATATTAATTTTGAATAATTATCATTCCATTTATGCATGAATGCAGCGACATGCTCATGAAAACCTTTCAAAAATAACACTTACCGCATTATGAATTCAATGTAAATAGTTCATTTATTTGTATTATAAAAAATTGGCAATAATAATATAGCATCCTCGAAGAGCCTCATTTGGTCCTTCAACTATGACTATCCTCTGGAAAGGAAATATATTTCGCCATGTAGGTATCCTATGTCATCCTTCCTTTATGGCCATGCGCTGTATATTTTATTTGATTGATGTATACGAGTGGAAACATAAAAGTGACTCACAGGTATGTCTTTGGAAGAAAGGATTGTAGAAGGCTCGTCGCTCAAGCACTCCCTGTTTATGATACTTAAAGAAAATTAAATAAATATTAATACATTTTCTGTTTTTGTTTTTATTTTATATGTGAAAATTCCCAGTAAAATTTTGATGAATTATTATGAAATATTTATATATGTATATTATATCTATATTGAAAGGTATAACCAAAACCAATTTATATAAATGTTAAATAAACTCCAAAGTATTATTATTCAAATAAATACACAAACAAAAATTAAATTACGATTTTAATAAAATATACTATTGGGTACCTCTTGGAATTTGTTTTATCAATGATTTATTAATATAGGTAAAACTCTCGCTTATAGATAAAATCGATGTTATCCCTCTCTTTATTACCCGCACTAAAGCCTGACTATATTTACCTCTTCTTTACGCATTGTTTGATCATTCCTCGACCATCGCATTTCGATATGGTTCTGATAACGCCCCCAAAGACGCGAGGAATTATAATTAATTGTTGAATCCTTCGAATTTCACCCTTGCATCTCTCGAATGCCGCTTCGACTCGGTAGTATACATTTAAATATTTCAACTACCATTTTTACTTAATTATAAAATGTATCCCATAACTGAAAATATTATAGAACATTTTGTAAATTCACGGAATTTGTCTCCTTGGGTGAATCTAAGATAAAGACGGAGTGGATGTCGTACCATAAATTCCTTATTTGGCGCATTCATTAAATAAATTCATTACAATTTTCATTACATTTAGTAACATTTAAATCTTTTTTGTAGTAGACACTTAAATATACCTCAGTAAAAACCTCCAGGTAAGGTTTAAATACAAACACGGATTATTCATTACGCCCAATGGTACAAACGTCCAAAATAGATAAAAGTATATTTCAACTAAAATTTTAAGGCCCGTTTTTTGGTGCGGCCTATTTCAAAACTGTTTCAACCGTTTCAAAACTTTCGTATTTTCGCGACAAAATAGTGACGCCATGGGATGCATGTTTTGAAACATTTTCATTTGGTTTCAAAACGCCTACCGATCTTATTTTAAAATTGTGGAGGTGGTGGGGGAATTATTGTAGCCATTTTGCCTTTTGTGTTTTTTGGTTAGAATTATCTGTTGTGTATATTTTTGCTGCTACTTTACAAGCTAAATACTCAAAATAGCTTTTAACTTACTTAATTTTTAATATATAGGGTGTCCCAACATAATGTGACACATTTTAATGGCTTATAATTTCAAGGTAAAATGAGATAGCGACGAGTGGTTTTCACTGGTGCTCTTAATTTTACAAAAAGTTTTCTTTTGCCATTGATACTAGTTTGTTTTACTTCTACAGGTGCTTGAAAAAAAATTGCCACTGTTTAATTCAAAATTGTGATAATTTTTTAAATGGAACACCCTGTAGATTATATTACTATTCAATAGATACACTTTTTTCCTCTTTTCAAAAATGTATAGTTTGATAGAATTATACCAAAAAATAAAGGAGTTATTTCAATTTACACACCAGCACTTTTCAATAGACCATAATTTTTTGGGAAGAACTAATTTAATACAAATTTATACAAGTTACATTACAGCATAAATTACAAAGTTATTGAAACAAAAACGCCAATTAAGAAGAATTCAGATTTAATATACACACTACACACATATGCATTGTACATCTTTAATGTTTGAGGTTAAATTGCTGATTGTGCCCACCGTTTTCTTCAATATACTTTTGCAATCGAAAAGCAAGTTCTAACATTTCCGGTGTTATGGTCTGAAAAACATTAGTTATGTTTTAGTTGTTTTATATTTTGTACAACAGGACTATAACAACGACCTTTGACGTAACCCCATATGAAAAAATCAGGTACCGTTAATTCGGGAAAATATGCAGGCCATTTTATTGGTCCGGCTCTACCTATCTATTCTTTGACGCATTCCGTTATTCTGTACTGACAATGTAAAGAAAAATAAAATGTAATCTTCCAAAAAAAGTGTGGTCTATTGAAAAGGGCTGGTGTGTAAATTGAAATATTGCTCCTTTATTTTTTGGTACAACTCTATTAAACTATACATTTTTGAAAAGAGCAAAAGTGTATCTATCGAATCGTAACATAATTTGCAGGGTGTTCCATTTAAAAAATGATTACAATTTTGAATTAAAAAGAGGCAATTTTTTCCCAAGCACGTATAGAAGTAAAACAAACTAGTACTAATGACAAACGAAAACTTTTTGTAAAATTAAGTGCACCAGTGAAAACCGCTCGTCGCTATCTCATTTTGCCTTGAAGTTATAAGCCTTCAAAATGTGTTACATTATCTTGGGACACCCTGTATTACTGATGCTCACTACTCAATCTCAAAAGTTTTAAAAGTAAAAAATGTGGTTAAGTATGTTAAAGTTTCATTACTTTATATTTTCGCGACTGTCAATTTGTGTGACGTAATAGATGAATCGTTTTAAAATTATTTATGAATACGGTTCAACGCCAAAAAAACTACTTTCATTTTATCAAAGAATTGATAGTGCCACAATATAAATCAATACAAACATCTCCAGGGTAGCGCAGTGGGTCAGGGCGGGTCTAGCTTCCGAGTCACACTCCCTATTAAGGGCTGGGTTCGATCCCCAGCTCTGGCACTTACAATGTCCGTGGGTATGGGGTTTGTCTGCCTTTTCTTTCAATGTATAACCCCCTTCCGGGCATCCTTTAACTTCGGATTTAAGGATTGTCTAATTTATGTAGTGTTTTTAATTTTGATATTCTATGTTTGTTTCATGAATCCATGTTTGAATCCATCTCCACAGATCTGTAATAGAATTTAATAGAAAAGAGGAGAGTACAACATTAGAAAAGGATTTTCAGCATATCTGAAGTGAATTCATTTTAAATACAGACTTATAGCATAACTTGCTATTTACGACTCTTCAATACATGTCCTGATTATGTTGCTAGCAGTCCTACATAGATTGCCTGCGTGACTACTGTCTAACTCTCTGAGTTAGACGTAATGCTCGCCAATAGAGAATGCGTGATTACACCCTTAATGTGATTCTAAGTTCATGCCCAAATCATTGTTTACTCCAGGTTATACTAGTGCAACTAAATCAGTTTTTTGGAATAGTACAAGTATTATAGTATATTTTTCATAATTTCATGCTACACTGCGCAAAGTCTTGGACATTGTTTTTTTTCGCATGGCAAGGATCACTAGTTATCACATACAAAATATAGGGTTATCTGAAGCAGCAGTAACTTTTCATTTCAATGCGGTGTTACTCAGAATAATTACAGTATATGTAGGTATACAATGAAAGTTCATACTAAATATAAAAATATATATAAATCAATACAAAAAAAAATTAACCAACCTTCAAAAGCAGAGCTCGTGTTTGATTGTACGAATTTTCAGTTGTTGGAGAAAACAAGGGCTGTCGTTAACCTTAAAAAATATGTCCACTCTTAAATCTGAAATTGTATCAGGTATTAAATTTTTCAAGCAATTAGTATAAATAAACTGAAAATAGGAGTCAGAAATCCCATATTTTTATAATACAATACCATTCTTGGAACCTTGTGACTTAAGGAAAATTTCAGCGAGGAGACTTTTCTCCTCGCTGGAGAAAGAAGGGTTCTCAAGACAAGAGAACCCTTGAACAAAGAGCTCATAAGACTCGTATAAGAGTCATAAGACTAGCATTATGTCCAAATTAAAATTATAATAAAATGAAATTTAATAGAAATCGTATAGATTTCAAGTATATCCTCGACCATTCGTTAGAAGAGACATTTTTTATGAAATTGTCGATGCTCCACTGACATTTTTTATTCAAAAGTTTTCTATTACACACGCCGATTACTATTTTATTATCATTTTCCATTGGTAACATTCTTAATACAAGAACGAACTTATAAATAAACAAATAAAGAAATAAGTAGTAAATGCATAGGGGGAATAACAGAAGAAATTACAATTTTTCACACATATTACGTCGTTTTCAGTGTACATAAATTTTCCTGCATAAATAAGTATCTGCTGCAATAATTACTCATCTAAACACCTGAACAAACTATTTAGTTTATTTAATATGGTATTGAATAATAAACTTCAATAATAGTTTCAAAAATAACGAATTCATCATTCAACTTCATAAAATGTGGTGTAAAATGTGTCAAATGTGTAAAAGTCAAATCAGTGCACTGGCCATAATGTGTAGCAAGGTTTTACTGTCACCAAATTTCTAATAATATGAGACCATACAATATATTTTCTGACATAATTACATATATCTGAAACGAATCACGTTAGTTCTCAGAGAAAAATTGCCGATATAAGGTTCCGTTACCATTGCGGCATTAACATAAACCGGGACTTATTAGCTAATTAAAGTAGCGAGATATCCCGTCCAAAAGGACATGCGTCTGGCTGGTGCCACGTGACTGAATGCCACGGATAACGTGAATTCAGGAGGGAAACACGCACGACCCGGTCGCACGCACACTTTATACTTTTAACATGCAGACACCAAACAAACTTTTGAGCTCGAACGCAATTGTCACACGCAAAGCTCCCAGGGCTCAGGGTCGGATCGCCATATAAGCCAGTTGCCAAATTCCCTATATAGTATAATATATCTACCCCTCATTCTAATCACCTGTATTAACTAGAAAGCGTGAGACTTGTGTAGGACAGGGGCGGTATATTATTATTTTGCGGACCAAATTTCCGTATAGGGAACGACTTAGCTTGGTAAGCTCTAACCATCATTCAGTGCTGAAATGAGGGAAACCTGGAAAACCTCATTAACCAAGGGAACAGTTAAACATCAACTGATTTTATTCTCTCACGCTAACACCAAGGTGACATTCTTCGCATCCAGGGCACCGCCTGGATGATAACATGGCATGATAACATGATTGTCATAGTGGACAGTCAAACATCAGCTGATTTTATTCTCTCACATCAACACCAAGCTGACATTCTTGCATCGGCCACCGCCTGGATGTTACAACTACAACTATTTACACTACGCTACTTGCGCGTATAGTGTAAATGGAAAAATAATACAAAAAGTTCTATTCCAGTAACCATGCTCTAATATGAGAACTAAAAATATACAAAATAAGAATCAAAATAAAATCAAAAACAAATTTCTAACAGAAGGTGAAGTAACTTCCAAAAAAAATCGGGAGGATCATATTTAATCTGTTTCCAAGTTTCAAGGTAAAAGTCCAATCAAATAGTTTTTGTTTTAAAAGTAAACCAACATATTTTGGTAATGTATTATCATACTCTGAAGAAACTTTAAACCACACTTCAATGATAACAGTTTTGTTGTTCCTACCTAAAAATTATTTGAGGTATACCTTATGATGATGGAACGCAAAAAATTAGTACACAACTGAATATAACTGTATGTAGATGTACAGTTAATTCATTCACGAGCTATATTAACCCTACGGGTTAATATAGCTCGTGCTGCCTTCTATTTCAAACATTCTCGTCATATATCATTATTTTCCTATTCACTATATTCCAGATTGGCCTTTCCATTGTGTGATCCATTGCATCGTCCATCTCTGCAAAATCTCCGCTGTGTTCCCCGGTCTTTCGTTTACGAATGAAACTTCATTCCAATATAACATCTGAATATCTGATTCCCTCTGATCTTCTAACATCTGTCATACTATGTCAGCCCCCCGTATCAGTATATATACTCCCATTCTAACTTTTAACAATTTATTTCTAATCTTGTCTTTATGAGTTACAACATCGTCGTCAAAATTTGAGTTCCCGTTATGATTCCTGTGATCACAAAATGATCTTTAAAAATGGTTGAAGGTTGTCTTCCGTCTGTTAGAAATATGAAATTCTTTTATCTTTATCTTCATTATTTTATGTTAAATGTTGTTAATATATTCTTATTGTTATCCCGCAACGATGGTACCAAAAGCTACTATGTTTAGATAATACCAATAATTATTTTATTTATATAGTTGTTGCGATTGGATACTAAATGTTCAGTAGACAACTGAGAAGCACCCAGTGTCCACATGAAATTGACCCTTTTCAGAAAATTCCACTCAGCTTAGACTTCAACATTGAATTTTTGACGTGAAAAGATGCGCTTATATTCATGATTTTTATTTTAGCATTCAAACACAAATTATTCTTGAACATTTTAAACTACAACAAAGTGGATTATTTCCTTGTTAGATTTGAAAAGTGTACAAATAGCTATTGTCGCAAATAGCAAATAGCAAATATAGAATCGTTGGATCAAATTGCTCTCAATCCGCCTCTGGCAACAGCAGTCGGCCATTCGCTTTTTAAGGAAGTACTTAACATAATTACGGGGTTTCTGCTTAGTTTGGACGGTTGCAAACGGCACCAGTTGCGATAATTATTATCTATTTGAAAGTAAAGTGTGATAGGCTTGTGATTAGACCTATTATACCTATTTCACGCATAATGGTTTCCAGGAATTATTGCATGAAGTATTCAACATACACACACCGTTGACATTATCAGTTGTATAATGTATTAAATCCACCAACAGTTCAGTGCGGTGAATATTGACATGAATGCATCGCAAAATGGGCACTAAAATTATATTATCATGGATCCTTGTTTAACAAAACAAACAAGAAATTTTAAACTTTTCATTTATTAAAACAATGTATTTTTAATGAAATGGAATGGCATCGTACTTTTTAAATTTAATTTTACAGTTTACAAAAATAAAAAGTACAAAATACTCGTACTTAAAAATGTAGATAATTGAATTCCATAACAAACTTATGCACTAAGAACAATTTTATCGATGTTTTGTTAGTTTAAAATAAAAAAAATACTGCTTAAATGACTAAACTATTACCTAAGGACCAGCAGACTAGGCAGACCGGAACCATACGGCAGACACAGCGGCAGAGGATGTGTATAGAGTCCTAGCCATTCTCCATCTTCATTCCGTGTTTCCAGAATTTGCACCTTTTAGTGACACTAAAACCAACAGTATTTAGGTGCTTGTTGAGAAGTTCATGTTAACCTGTTAATAATCCTGGGATAATCCGTATGATGTTACGACTTAGCGCAAATATTGATCAAGTTGTACGTATCCGACGAGGACCCCTCAACTAAGAGTCTCGCTTTCCGAAACTCAGTCCTGTCTGACCATTTCTTCCCAGATCTTTTTCCAATCCAATTTTCAATTTATTTCGTTACGTAAGTCAGCGGAAGTCCGAAAAATTGTTTGGGTTTCCTAAATTGAATACTCCAATCTTTTCTAGCCAGCACACAGTGTTCTCATTCTCTGTTATGTTGTAAAGACCCGGTACCCAGGTTTATTTTACACTTCAAGACCTCCTCGAAGGTGATTCTGAAGGAGATCATAGCATACAAAGTCACCTGACTGTCAATGTATACCTTGGTATGCTAGTTGGAATATCTTCTTTCGAGATTTTTTTGAACACATGTAGAAATATCCTCACACATCCACAAACACTTGCGCCTGAAAGACCCTGGTATCCTTCCCCAAGGAGAATGATAATTTCAGAATCTTCGAGTCAGGCTCCGGTATCTCTAGTTTCAAAGAATTATAAAACAGAAATGGGAGCTATCCTGTCGCTGGGTGCTAAAACACATAAATGGGAGAGATCCTGGGTGCTTCCAGCACACTGTCTATTCCCACGTATTCCTTAAGAATATTGTATGTCTACCATCGTAGCTTCTACATAGTCACCTCCCTCACTATTTCAGCCTATAAGAGGGCTTCAAGTCAGGTGTCAATTTAATTGTTACGTCAGGTATATTATCAAAATTTAAATGTCTTGAAAAATGTATTATTTTCGACATACATGCTGGTCCCAATTCAACTCTAAAAACATGTCATATTAGAAGGAAACTATTTTAAATTATGCTGTTATTCATCCTCCTTTTATCAATACAATACTCTCAAAACATTTTCCATTACTAGCTGGTTTCTACTACTCAAATAGTGAACCACAAGTTATAAGCAGTTTGCATTACATAAATGCACTTGCACGGCACTTTTTAGTGAATTTTATTGGCATCAGGTCTAGACTTGACTTGATGAATTTGCCCCTCTCCCGTACTTTATCATTGGATACCAAGGCTCCTTTTACATTAAAGGTGTCGCAATGAGTCACTCTGTACACAAGTTTTCTGTAAAACTTCTGTTATTAAATGTAGAAGAAATAATGAACACATCGGTATTTGAATCAAAGTTCCAGGAAGTTTCTACCCAAACTGAAAATTGTGAGCTTCAGACAAAATATAATTTGTTAAAGAATTATGAAGAAACAATGGTGGCTTATGATAGTTTAAAACAAGTAACTAACGAAGAAATTACAAAGCTCAAAACTGAAATTAAATCATTACATAAAAGTATTAAAAAAACTGAAACTGAAAGTAAAGCCATTAATCAATTGAATCAATGTATAGGAAAAGTATTAAGCAAGAGTCAGTTGGATTTACTAGTCAGGAGAAAAAAAATTGTAAGATGGACCACAGAAGATATATCGAAAGCATTCACCATTCGGTATTTCAGTTTGAAGTATTGTTTATGCTTAACAAAATTGTTAACTTTAAATTTGCCCCTCTCCCGTACTTTATCATTGGATACCAAGGCTCCTTTTACATTAAAGGTGTCGCAATGAGTCACTCTGTACACAAGTTTTCTGTAAAACTATTCGGTCTGAAAAGATTTACAACTATGAGAACATGGCTCCTCGGCTGCTAGTAAAGAAACTTATGTCACTGATGTCTAGAAATATTTATTAAGCTGTATATTGTTACACCCATTCGTATACCCACCATCATATAAAAATTCTATACGCTTTTTTGTTATTGTATTATAATTACTTCTATTTCAACTTTTTCCTGTACTCTGACGTGATTTATGTCTAAGCCATAAATAATGTGAAATTTATATGCAATTGTAACTGGAAAGGGTAACATATTCATTTAATAGTAGGCGTTGAAATACACGTGTGTAACTAATAGCGGTTCCCGTGGAGGGTTTTGTTTTATTTGAACGTTCATTTTTATACAGAAACTACTCAACGGGCACTCCCTTTGAGTCGGTACTACAAAGCTTCTAATTAAAGTTATTTGAGAGTTGATTTTGACTATATTTGGTTATAGTGGCGTACATGTATTTGATTCCTCTGGGTGCTATTTAAATTTTCATTTTGAAACATTTTTTGTGTAACAAGTATTAAAAAAGCAGAGTTATGCTTTATGAGTTATGAGTTTTTATCGGGGTAGGTATTTTTATCGGTGGGTTCAACAAACGATTTTTTTACACAGATATATAGGTACAGATAATTAAGTAAGTATTTCCCAAAGTGTTTCAGATAAAGTATTAAGGAGTTCTAATATAGAAGAGGCATATAAGTCTCCAACGCGAATTGGTGATTTTGGTGGTGAGTTAGCTCGGCAGTAACTGAAAATTTAGATATGAGCATTCTGCTGATATGAATTCCTCCTCAATGACGTCGAGCCCGCTCGGCAATGAATGGTTATGGCTTGTCATTGCCAGCGGTAGATGAGGCGAGCGTCGGGTTATCTGACAGCCCAGGGATGCGTTATTACAGCCGTTCATCCCCCATATCACTCCTATGTGGGTCACTGGCAAGTATACGTGTTACGGATTCGTCTGTAATCTCGCCTATATATCGAAAAAGGTGGGATTTCATTTTCGTTTAGCAGTACATGTTCCCAGCATCGAGGACATTAAATGTTTTGTTCTTATTTAGTTAGGAAGCAGCTATTTTGTATACAGGTGCGTGTTAACTTAAAGTGGAATATCCACTTTAACCTAAACCTATGCCCTAAACCTTTTCTATAACTATGTAGATAAACATGGTGGGTCAGTATCAAGTTCCCTAAACAAGTAGGTTACCTCAGTTCTATGTTTGTAGGAGAGGGTGTTGCGGTGTACACCGGGATGAGCGACGTCATCTGGCGACCTTGCCTCTCACTCTTTTTATGTACATCATTGTCTCTCTCATAATAATGCCCTGTGTTTAAATTTGACAAGAACTGAATAATCTGTCAATCCTGACCCTGTTTTGTGAACCAAGTGTAGAATTACAATAGATTAATAAATAAGCACTTAGGTAAGTAAACCAGCAATAATTTCCGTCAAATTACGTTGTCCTTCACTTAAAAAGTATTCCGCCCCAAATGCTTGGGCTATCTCATTATTTAAAGTGACCGAGGCTGTAATGTTTTATGTAGGATGAAAATATAAAATAATTTGATCTTTCAGCAAGATGCCAGGGTGTCGATGTGTTGTTGCTACATGCCATAATAGTCTGGAAATTACCAAAGCTCTGAACAAAGATGTGTTATATCTCAGGTGTCCAGTTGTTATATCAAAAATCCAGTTGTGAATGCAATGTGGATACAAAAATGTAGTCGAGCTGATAAATGGAATTCTCGATTTAGCTGAGTCTGCTCTGATCATTTTACAGTTGATGACTATAAACGGAGATTTAAAAGCCGAATTGTTAAAAGTGTCTGCAAAGAAGCTTTTAAAAGAGTCAGGTTAGTACGATTATTTGTTTTATGAAAATCAGAAAATTATTGTTACCATTTTTTAGTGGTGCCTTCATTGATGTTACCAAAAACAAAACTTTGTGCAGTATCTAATAGTAAGAATATTGATAGACAAAAGAGATTAGAAAAAAGAACAAACAATGCTATTGTTGAGAAGTTATTAAATGTAGAAGAAATAATGAACACATCGGTATTTGAATCAAAGTTCCAGGAAGTTTCTACCCAAACTGAAAATTGTGAGCTTCAGACAAAATATAATTTGTTAAAGAATTATGAAGAAACAATGGTGGCTTATGATAGTTTAAAACAAGTAACTAACGAAGAAATTACAAAGCTCAAAACTGAAATTAAATCATTACATAAAAGTATTAAAAAAACTGAAACTGAAAGTAAAGCCATTAATCAATTGAATCAATGTATAGGAAAAGTATTAAGCAAGAGTCAGTTGGATTTACTAGTCAGGAGAAAAAAAATTGTAAGATGGACCACAGAAGATATATCGAAAGCATTCACCATTCGGTATTTCAGTTTGAAGTATTGTTTATGTTTAACAAAATTGTTAACTTTAAAGCTGATATACATTTATTTTCTAATATCTCCTGATAAGGTACATCTGATCAAATATAATTTGAGTTACATAATAAAAATAAAATATCTGCAGTTATACCTAAAACTTAATTAAAAGTGAATAAGAAAATGTATTATTCTAATAGATTATTGTAGTTTTTCGTTTCTATTATTTTCAAACCATTTAGAATCCGTACAAGACAAAATAACTATATATACATTTTCATATCATTTCTTAAAGTTCTGAAATTGTATGATATAAGTATTTTGCACTAGTAGCTAATTTATACCTACTAGTATTGATTTCTGAATTTGATAGATCATACATATATCTACATCGTTAATATACACATATACCTACCATATCTAGGAGGTCCGCATAAAAGTTTGTAGTTGTGTTATGTATTTTTTTTATTGATTTTACGTTATCTGAAAAACGTTTTATTATGTATACGTTAATGTTTACTGTTTAATGTTTACCTGAAAAACGTTTTATTATGTATACGTTATGTATACATGTATACAATACATTTATTTTAAACTGTTATAGTAAAATTATACTCTTAACCATCATGAAATGCAATATTTACCAGTAATGATATCAAAATTTCGCGGCTTTCTGGACGCCAGATGACGTAGCCTCAAACTAACCAATATAATTTTTTCTCGAAACTGAGGTAACCTACTTGTTTAGGGATCTTGGGTCAGTATGTCTATATACGTAGATTTTCTTCTAAAACAAAATCTTAGTTGTCTGACAAAAAAATATTGCAATAAATTTTTATATGAATGATATAAATTGTATCCGTGATGCAGTATTGATTATTTGATTACATGTTTTTCAATTTGTGAAACCTAAATTAAAAATAACTGATGTTTGAAAAATATACTGTTTTTAAACCAGCTGACATTTTTGTTTCATGTTTTTTTAATGTTATTCAAGTTGATTGCGATTACGACTTTTACCAGTAGGATTTCCAGAACTGCTGATGGTGTAGACCTAATTACTCCAGTTATGGCCAGGCAGGCTGGTCTCTGTACGCCAGGAACTTTGATTTTGGCCCTTTGTTGTAGTAAGATATTATGATGTATGATTCCTCTTAATATCTATTGGAATTACACCACTTGTAAAATAATAAAGGACGAAACGGAAAGTATTCATACTTCACAGAAGATTTCGAGTGTAGTATCATGATAAACTTTTTTAATTTATTACAAAATACCACTGTATAGTAAGGAATAAAAATATACGGTATTTAAATAAGTTGAAGTTGTCAAACTGACATTTTGTTCAACAAAAGTTATCACGTTCACTGATAATTATTTTATTTTTAATTTTCCATTGGTAACATCTTTTTGGAGAAGAGTAAGAGGAAGACGTATAAGGAGCTGCTTATAGTGCTGCCAGAATGGCTCTGGGAAAATGGGTCGAACTAGAACATAGGAATTACCTACTGGTAGTTAAAATCAGGACAGAATCATGCGAAGGTACTCATGGAAGGTTCTTTGCAGAGAAGAAATGTAACGATACTAGGGATGAGTAAGCCTCAGCTCAGGAGCATGACAGGACTCATAACAGAGGGTACTGCCATCTCAAGAAGCATCTCTATAATTTAAGATTAGTAGAAATGCCCGTACGTCAGAGCTGCAACTCCATAAACCATTTTTGGAACCTTGCGAGCTAAGAGAAATTTCAGCGAGTATACTATTTATGCAAAGAACAAAGTTGACCGCTGAATAGAACATCAACAGGATGCACAATAGGCCCAGATATGGCCGCAGTGCATTGGGACTCGCTATAGATGAACCTACCCGCAGGAAAACGGAAGAGAAGAAGGGAAGATGTTTTTTTTTATTGTATCATTTTGTACTAGGTAGAGCTTAGGTTCTACTTTATTTATATTTATCGAAAAAATTGGAGACAGGACAAAGACAGTCATATTTAAATATGACTGTTCTCATTTAAAATATCAATACCTATATTATGTGTGGAACAAGGCTGTACTAAGTAGGTAGCTAGTTTACAGACACACTATTCTACTAGTAAATACTTAGAATACGGGATATTTTTGTTTATTTAATATACAAATTGAATTTATTTATATTGAAACCGAAAGATATGTCTATTTTAAAACATAATAATATCAACGAAATTTGTATCCATAAATTTCAGTGCTACATTTAAAATTGTGTATGCACTAAATCTACGTTACCACCATTACATTACGTTCAGCTACAGATAAACGACATGCAATAATTTCCCGTTATTTTTTGCAGCCTCATATTAGTGATGTTATCAATCACTTGGAGAATTACTGGAATTTATAGAAACATGTGACATTCCTGTGATGTAAGCAGGAGATTTCCGGGACAATATTCTAAATTTGTATTAAGTAAATAGTTTATTGGGTAGTTTGCATCATTGTATTTATATATTGAATTTATTTATTTTTTTTTGTTCAATACTGTGTATCCATTTTATATTTTTTTATTAAATTAAGTCGATATTTTACTACTTCACTAAATTTAATAAAATCCGTTAAAAGTTATATCAACAAATTAAAACATTATTCTTATTATTTTATTCAACAATAAATTATGCACAAAGAGAAACTTATGCTGGGAATATTTACCACTTATTAACTTTTAATAATGGTCCAAATGTAATTAATTCTAAAAGCAGTGGCACTTGCGATGGAGGTAATGTTTTTTTTTGTATAAAATCAAATCAAAGTCATTATTATGTATGTATGTATGTATGTAAAATATAATGCCTGTAGCTTATTTTTAGTGCATTTTCATGATTCACTGTAGTCTTTTTTTTGGGATTATTATTATATTCCTTTTTATTTTACAAATTGTGTAATCCCAAAAAGGACTAAAATGAAACATGTAAAATATTTTTGCGATGTATTACCATAAGTTTGTTTGGATAAATAAGCCTCTGCATTTTACTACAAAAGACAGGAACGAGTCACTTTATAGGTTCAAAATGCACAAGGGCAACAATTTAGGCAAGGCTTAGGGACAGCTCCAAGCAAAAATCAAGGCCAGGTTCCAAGCAAAGCAACATTAGTAGCAAAACATAGTTTTTTATCGACATCATGTCGGTCCCAATTTGATTTGCAAACATTTATTGACTCAAATTGATTTGATTACAAGATATACTAACAGTAAACAGAGTACCTATATTATTAATTCGTCCACATAATCCTGGCATGTTGGTATTGGTGTGAATTATTGATATCGCCTGTGAACTCCTATTCAATAAAGAAGTAGTCAATGGTAATACAATGGTAATACATACAATTTCGGTTAATTTATTCTTGTGTTTTTTCATTTCATTTAACTCTAGATACTGTTTCCTTATTTCCTAAATCTACCATCTCTTATCAAGGTGTTTAGTTCTAAGCTGGGAAAAAGCAGGTCACTATTTAATTAGGACTTGTTATTGTGGCATTACATTAGAAAAAAGTGTGAAGCGCTAGCAGTAAAAGCTATTGATGACGGGCACTTTTCTGTACTTTATTGAATCCTGGGAATCCTGGAATCGCAACAGCAATTGCAGGAACAGAGGAAATAAAAGCAAATGGCCTGTGCCTCGAAATAATGGTCCGGATTAAATTAGGCTGGTCGTACCAGAAGGAAAAATATATATATTGGGCCATCTGTTTTTATTTTACTTTAGAATCTCGTAGACGCAGGCACTTCGTTACGTCTGAAATATTCATTTATAACTCCTTAATGCGTTTAATGGTTATATTTATGTTTGGATAGGTCTTTAGAAAGGAAATCATTATCTTTATTGTTCTGGTAGATACATTAAGAACTACTGCCGTTTTCCTCTACTTTATGAATATGAACATCTTTATGAAAATAGCTTAATGATGAATAGAAAACACAAACGTACCAAGTAATTTCATGCAAGATTTATGTCTGGAAGTACATGGCTTATTTCTTCAATTGAACACGATGTATAGAAATAGTAATTGTTTGTTTATGCTTCAAGAGCAGAAATATCACTATAAATGAATAGATAATCAGAGAGTAAAAATTGATAGCATCTAAAATTATAATATGTCTATATTTGCAAATTTTGGAAACATTTTTTGACGTGAACTGACTTTTTCCAATATTTCCTTTTGTAGAAGTGGGAGGCACATTGATTAAAATAGGAGGATGGTAATGTTAAAATTGGTTAATACATATAAAGTTTTAAGTGTGTATGTGTGTGTGTGTGTGTGTGTGTGTGTGTGTGTGTGTGTGTGTGTGTGTGTGTGTGTGTGTGTGTGTATATCTGTCTATAAGTAGATGCCTGAAATAAACTTAGAGAATTTTTTTAAGAAGACATATACTTCTTA
Organism: Pogonocherus hispidulus; assembly: GCA_963924545.1. Taxonomy (NCBI): domain Eukaryota; kingdom Metazoa; phylum Arthropoda; class Insecta; order Coleoptera; family Cerambycidae; genus Pogonocherus; species Pogonocherus hispidulus. The sequence continues at coordinate 53,892,351 of OZ004695.1, forward strand.
AATGTAGGATCAAAGTTTACAGAATCTAATTCTGTAAGCTTTGGTAGGATCGTAGAATATTCCTCGAACTGTTGATACCTGGCAGTCCATGACTTTATAAATACCACTTTATAATGTTATTACTTGATTCAAAACGACTTAAAACAGTTTTACATAAATGATTTTATTCTAATATCGTAATTATAATATAAGGGTACTTTTCTAAATTCATAAAATTTGTAATATTAGAAAATTCACTCTATGTTAAACTACAATACAAACTGATGGAAAGCTGAAAACACCACCTTAACTATTTTACATACTATTTTATTCAACAATTACATTTTTAGTACTTGTTTGTTGTGGCAATCTTTAACTTTGAATTTGTACGACACTGACGGTGTCTTCTATTCTTATATATTTCTTGTATTTTTTTGAAAAATGTCCCAAATCTATCATTAACACTCGTAAATTTATGTATAAAGTTTAATTCTGCTTTACAAAAAAAATCTTAATTATTAATAATTAACAGTTTCTTTATTGCCCTGTTTCTTCTTCTATTAAATGAAAAGTCAATATTTGCACCAATATTTAGTACTCAAAAATGTGTCGATTTTTTACTGATAATAATGAAAAAAGTTGTACTTTGCTTTAGAACAAATTAGTACACGATTTGCGTTCGTATATAATTTTGAGTAGATATCAAGGCTTTATAGACCTCTCTTAGGAAATAATACATTACAGAACTAATAACGGTACATTTTTTAATTACCATTTACCATAAATAGCTTCTGCTGATGCCCCATATTCAAAGAAAAAATCGATATGCCTTAAGTGAATCTATGTATAAGAAGCAAATGCTAAAAATATAACCGTATTAAAATCAACATCAATTTTTAAGTAGGATTTATGTTGCTGTCGATTTTTATGATAAACCGTTACCGTAAATATGTCTAGGTACCATAAATATGAAGCAATGTAAACGGAAAAGAAGTCTTAAAAGTCTCAAAGCATTTAAAATTTTATTAAATAAGAAATGTAGTAATCCTATAATAATTAATTGTTATATGTGTTGGTCACGCCACCTTTTTAACTTTACTTTATTTCACTTAGGTAGTTATAATACTGCTCAGATTATAGCCGTTGTCGTTAGTTACTGTTATTACTTTGCATACGGTCAACCATACCAACAGGATTACTCCTATCGAAAAAAATCCATATTTAAACCTTTACTTCTTATACCGGGGCATGTAGCATATCTATCCTATGCACACTGTAATTTTAAGTAAAAGTATAGCTTATCTCTTCAGTTTTCGTATTTCCGAAAACCTACAAAATGATCTGATTTACAAATTATCATTCACTCGCATCCATTCTGAATACGGATATCGATACAATTATACAAAGTGCTAAAAATGTTAAGACCGTTTTTTTTAAATCAGAAGACACTGATATAGTTCTCAAGAATGTCAGAGAGGGTACGGTGGTCACGTTTTTGCATTAATAGCGAAATACCAGAAATATATATGGTAAAATATGGTGATATTGGATGAGATGATAAAATGATTAATGACTCATCATAATACATATTTTATTTTAAGGAAACTATAGTTGCATTAAAGCACCACGTGATTAGTGATGCACCACGATTAGGTACTTGAATATCACAGTTGTGTGATATTTCAGGACATAATGATACCAGAAATAAGCGATGCATTTAAATGTTCTCTAGAAATGTCCATCAACAGTACTAATTTTATTTTTGAAGCATATATTTACAAAGAACATATTCGACAATAAGGAAGTTTGTAAATCAATTAACACCATTACAGAACTGTGAAAAACTAATTAGTTTGGTTAATTAGAGTCGTATTTCTGTCAAGAGTAAAAAACGGGAACAACTTTGGAACAGGTGATGTCGTCAACTAATAAGCGATATTTTTAACTAGTCTAGAACAAATATAATTCCCGAAATATTGTTTGTATACTATTTCTATTCTTTTTTTATGAGGCATATTAGAGGTGCGATAAATAGTAGCTTACAACGAATGATGACAACTATTAGGAAAGTTTGAGGAATACAATAACAACTTTTATACCTTAATTTTCTAAGCTGAGTTATGAACGTTATCTATTTGCACATTATTCTTGTACAGGATTCGGTACGCTAAACTCGTGACATTTATACAGGGTTTCGATGTAAATCACACCACCCCTTTGTGATAAAAATGCTAAAATGCATAATTCTTCATCTTAACTACCTACGTCATCTTAAGAGTCAAGATGTAATGGCTAAATCATCTCCTAGGTTAAATAATCATCCATTTCAAATTTTAAATAGGAATGGAGGAGGTTGAACAGTAGGAAACAGCATCCAAGGGGTTGAAAGGGAAGGAAAATTGAATCGGTGTTTTACCGAGACTCTCGGTGTGTTTCAAGATGTGATTTAACTTACCCATTTTAGTAAATTAAAAGAACAAGCTAATGAAATGAAGAAATATTACTGCTTTCAATCTTTGACACAAATATCCCATTATCTCTAGTGTTTACACGACAAGGACGTTGCAATTCTATCTTATAGGTTTTGTCTCATCTTAGACCCAGATATATTATTTATCCATAGATAAAACACAAATGCGCTTTGGTTATAGGTTTGGTGGTTTGGTATAGGTTTACAACCTATACCAACATTTATTGAATGCTATAAGTTACAGTACTCCTTGTCGGCACTTTCATGTTTGAAGATCACAAGCGAACCACAGACACGCTGTTGATAACAAATTTATATATACCAGGGTAGATTAGATTAGATTTATGTAGGAGTCGGCCCCCTGGCCTGGTCCACCGCGACCTAGAAGATCTATTGTGGCACTTCCAACCTATTTAGAGCACTCTGTCCAGCTTTGTCCTTTTCATTAGACTCCACAGCCTTGATAGAGGCTCTTCCATGTAGCTATTGGCTCTTGGTCTTCTTTCCCCAAGTATTTGAAATCTCAGTCTTGTCAGGCCCTCGCACTAGCACAGTACGTGTACTGAGGTTTCCTCTTCTTCTTGACAGAATCTGCAAGTTGCATCTTCTGACAGTCCCATAAGATTCATGTGCCTATTTAGCCTACAGTGTCCTGTTAGGAGACCTACTATTATTCTGATGGCCTTTTTATTCTGGCCTAACAGATCTGCTGTGAATTTAGGCATCCGTCTTTTAATGAATAGCTTTGCCTGTCTCAGTTGTGGCAGATTCCTCCACCATTCTAGAGATTTGTTTCTCATCCATTCCTCCATGGATGTTTTAATACATGGCTTCGCTATGCCGCAGAAGGGTTCTGGTCCTATGAGGTCTTTTGATGCGCCTTCTCGGGCTAGTGCGTCTGCCTCCTCATTACCTTTGTGCCCCTCGTGCCCAGGTACCCAAGCTAGGGTCACTCTATTCTCGTTCCCTAGCTCTTTCAGGGTATTCAGACAGTCCCACACGAGTTTTGACGAAACCTGCGGGGACCCTCTTGCTTGTATCGCCGCTTGACTATCGGACCATATACCATATACCAGGGTAATAGGAACAGACAGCGCACAACATATTGTACCAGAGATGTTCCAAAAGTTTGAGTTAGTAATAATGAAGATCGAGTTATGAATATAAATGAACTAAGAAGCAGTTTGGTAAGTTAAATATATAAATGTACATATAAATAAGAAACTCGACCTAAATAATTATAAATTTTAAATTAAATTTAAATCAAAATTAATCTAGATACTGTTTATTAATTTTATGGGAATCTTCTACGTGTAAAACTCCAGTAATAAAATTTTGGATTCTTCTAAGTGCGTATAAAACTGATAACTGTTCTAAGATAAAATTATTTTGTTGTATTTGATGGTATATTCATATTATGAATGTGATAAACTCCAAATAATACGTGTCTTAAAAAACAAACATCAGGCAGCTCAAAATTTACTGTGAATATATTTTCTAAGGCACCAACGTATTCAGTAATACATTATACGAGTAACTGTCCTTGGTGAATTCTAATTGGGTTCTCCAAATTCGGCATCAGTAAACCTAGTGTCATAATTTTTCCGCAAAATAACAAAACTATTCAATCCCTAAAAATTCTTAAAACGTTTAAAAGTTAAATTTTCATTTTTCCTACAGTTTTAGTAACTATGTTTATACAGCGATATCTTATATAATTTTGTTTATAAATATTTTATAAAAGGATATCTAGATACTCCGGCTTGATGTTTTGCACACCGAGAACATGCAATTATCTACAGAATAATGTAGATAGGACAGGCATAGGATAGGATATTTTCACCGAAATTAAACCGCAGTTTTTTAATCCACACGGTACACATAACCAACAACCAAATCAGAACTCAATAAAGCAAGAGCCACTGTGTGGTACTCGTTCCCTGGCCTTCTGCTTCTCCATCGGGGAGAGAAGGAGGGGATAGGCATCATGTCGCATACAGCAGAGTGCGGCAACTTATAGTATTTAATAAAGTTTGCCTATGCACAGAAACACGGGAAAATTTGGGCCGATTTAAAATTAATTTTCCATTACAGCTGCAAACAAGCCTCGGTTATAACACTTAAAATTGGAAACTATACAAATAAAGACGACGTCCGCAAGCAAAGGGTACCGCACCCTTTGCATAATGTGTAAAGTAAACAAGCGCATAGGATTTGTACTTTGATGTGGGCCAGGGCAAATTTCATGACTGCATTTTTTAACAATAGCGGCTCCTTTTTAGTTAATCTGCCGAGTTAAAACTTTTATTGTGAGCACGAAAGTGCCTACCCTTTGTTTTATTTTTAGCACGATCCCAGATAATCTTAAGCTTACATTGAGAAAGAAAATAAATCAGAATGTGTTGTATACAGAATAACATTCTATAAGTTTATGCCGAGTATTTTTAACCACAGGGCGCAAATATGAGACTTCCTTTAAAAGTAAAGCGCTCACATGGTTGGGCTAAATCCCTCTTTTTTATTGTTGTTATTGTTATTATTAGTATTATTATTATTATTATTATTATTATTATTGTTATTATTATTATTATTATTATTATTATTATTATTATTATTATTATTATTATTATTATTATTATTATTATTATTATTATTATTATTATTATTATTATTATTATTATTATTATTATTATTATTATTTTAAATCGAGTGGAGCGATTCCCTGGCTCCGATTCTCAGGGTCGGCTGCTGGTGGTTAATAGTAGCTACTCCTCACGTCCGTGGGCTGTACTACTGCGTCTGGAAATCTTGTGCCCTGAGCAGACGTAATGAGCCCAGAATGACCGCTTTCTGCATTCTTCCGGCTAGAAGATCTGCCGAATTTTGGCATGCCAGGTTTTGATGAGGTTTTTTTTTTGGAAACGTCATCAAAACTATGATGTATTTTGAATTGAATAATATTCCATAATTAGTTATTCAAAACAATAAACTTTAAAATCAAACCTAGAGATTTGTTTCCGAAAACATTTTATATTTTCAGAAGTGTGGAAAAATATACCTAACAATAAAATAAAAATTTGTACAAGTAACGATATTACTGATATTACATACTTAGTTTGCACCACAGGACGGCTACCTAGTTTCAAATAAATAGTGTCACTTGAATAATACATGGAATGGTTTTCAAATGATCAGGTTTAAAATGTTAGTTATGAAATATAAAACGTGGTGTCAAAATATTTAAGGAATGCAACTCACTAGTAATGCATAGGCGCTCAAGAATTATTTATAGGCGGTAAAAGTGGTCGCAGCCCGCTAATAATTTACAGGCCGGTAAGTGGTAATTTATTTGATTGTCCTTGTTAACACTTGCACAGTATCGCATGTTTACATCGGGTTAGGTGTTAACGTACAAAATACAAAGTATCATTTAAATCGTGTTATTAGCAGCGCGGGCAACTATTAATATCGTATGGGGGAGAGAATTATAAGCCTATTAAAGTGGGTGAAATAAAAAGGCTGGTCGCTGGTCAACAGCAAATTTACGAGACAATAAAAAGTGTCACACAGATATAAGCCTGATTGTCAAATTCATGGCTCTTCTGTAATATATTTGTTTAATTAATAGTTGTAATATCTCCGTTAATTAAATTGATTATTACCGCAATTTACATAGTAGTACATTATCGCATAAAGGTGTAGAAGCATGATACATTTTCAGGATTTACAGGATGATACATTTTCTACAACGCCCTCTCAGTAATGTCAACTCCAACATCTGTCACTCAAGATGTGTACAATGAAAGGAGAAATCTGATTTATTAATGGCCACCAATTTGAATCTCCTTTTTATTATTTTTGTTGTTACCGTAAATAGGTGTGAAATTGGTACCAATGCAAGTAGTAGTAGTAGTATTTAACCTTAATACGTCGATTTGTTGCACTTTCTATGTGCTTTTGAAGCCTTTGACTACTTCCATGTAATAGTTATTTGGTGACATTTTGGTCGCAACACACCTCTGTGCTCAGTTAAAGATGTGTTAAAGAAGTGTATGGACATCTCGGAAACCATTAGAGATACAAAGTTGGTTGAATTAGGAAAAAGTTGGGCAATTTTAGACCCAAGAAGAATTTAAATTTATATTTCATAGAATTCCTTCCCTTAAGTAGACAATGGGTGACAACAAAAACTGGCCATTTGCTGGAAACGTCCATAGCTCGTTTACTGTAAAAGATATATTCATCATATTATCAGGTCAGGGATAGGAGTTAGCAAGGATTTAAAAATTGGTCTCTAAAAACATTTAAGTCGATTAGATATTGCGCCAGCATCTACATTATCTACAGTAGAACACTACCTGTGCTAAGTTTCGATGTAGTGTAGTTGTGTAGTGTCTTTAACGTGCACTACTTTTATTTTGATAAAAATTTTACCCATTACAAAATATAACTGTTTTAATGTTAAAATACGTTGAAACAATTATTTTTTGTCATGTCAGTAGTAATTATAATACGTCAAAACCGTTTTTAGTAGGTTTTGCACTGGTTACTCTTGTGTTTAATATCCGTCCTGTACACTTTTCACTAGCTTTGCCGAGAAACAACAAGAAACGAGACGAGGTGATTAACTTCGTTCTCTCGTTTTCTTTTTCATGGTTTCATTAGTTTTTACTGAATATGAAAGATGAAGCTTAAAATTCTTCTTCTGAAGTAACCAATCTTGATTTACTTAACAATCACGACAGATATTGAATTAACAAAAATTATTTGCTTTACGAGCTTAAACAAAATGGTAAGATTATTGGTGTTGACTTATAAATTTATGTCCATAATATAAATATAACTTTTTAACCAATAGAATATACATTTGTCCCAAATGGAACCCTTAATTACTGCATTAATTCATATACTGTCCATTTATAAAATATCCTAGAACGATAAGTACAGCAAATATTTTTATGTATTCAATAAAGCATACCTTCAATGCTGCATGCTAGAAAAAGGTTTTTCATCTAGTTAGTTGATGATAGTTTAACATAAAAAATTTATATTTTAAAGCAGATTACCTTTATTTAGTACAAACAACCTTCTGTTTTGCTAATGTTCCTTATATGTGAATAAATCTCTGTGTTGAACTTCTAAATAAATAATCGAATAAGATGCAGTAGTAGTAGTAGTAGTAGTAGTAGCAGGATGACATCATTTGGTACTTAACCAAATTTGTTAAATTTGCTTGGTCACATAAATAAGATAATTGCCTGAAATGCTAAAATATGGATGATTGTATACCGGGTGTCAACGGATCTATTAGACAAGCCATAACTTCTAGGGTATTGGATGTATCAAAATGAGATTTGGTATAGGTAAATGGTAGAGGAAGAGGAAAGTTTTTGCATATTTTTTATGCTTAGGTTACTTCCGGTTTCACCGGAAATGGCTTCAATTTTGAATTTTTAAATAGAACACCCTGTATATTTTTACATATTTGAATTTCTGAGACAATTTTGGACTTGAAAATGACATTAAAACTTTTAAAGTATAATACTCGTATACGAATTTATTAAAAACTTCACTGAAGTAAATGTATTTTATAAGCTTATTTTTAATCCAATCACAATGAATTTAGTATCGTTGGATTCGCAAAAAAATCCCTTTTTGAAAAGTGCTTGTCTAAAAAGTGTTGCCATTTGAAAAAAAATAGTTAGATATAAAAAAGTAATTTTGCCAACTTGTCTCATTCCTATCTACCATACTAATCACTACAACTTTGCGATTACATTTTTCTGACATCATCTAAGGCCTTCAGATTAGTTTGCGCTCAATCATGGCCACCTAGATGCAATATTAAAAATGGCTCTAAAAAAATCAAGTAGGCGAAAAAACTTTTTAAAATGTCATTTTCTAGTCCAAAATTGTCTCAGAAATTCAAATATGTAAAAATATAGAGGGTGTTCCATTTATAAATTCAAATTTGAAACCATTTCCGGTCAAACTGGAAGTAACCTAAACGTAAAAAATATGCAAAAACTTTCCTCTTCCTCTACCATTTACCTATACCAAATCTCATTTTGATACATCCAATACTCTAGAAGTTATGGCTTGTCTAATAGATCCGTTGACACCCGGTATAATCTAAAAGGAACCTAAATTATAACATGAATAAAAAGGTGAGTACTACTTCCGGGTTAACTTAATGTACCAGAAAGTTACATTATTTTTATTAAGTAGATCATTTTTTAACACTCCATCAGATACGGCGGGAAACAGTTTTTCATTCTGAGATATCCTGTACAATATTGCATTCCTACATTGCTTTGAATTTTGGAACGACGCTGGAGCTTTTCAGAAAAAGATTATGTATTTTCGCCATTATAGATAAAAAAGGCAGACATAGTGAATTTGAATTTTTAATCAAGTGAAACATGGTCAGACGACATCCAAAGATCATTACTGCCATCCGAAAAGTACCTACCGGTCCTTTACCTTTAAATAATAATTAATTTTCCATATTTTACAATGAGACGCGACAAAGTTATGAACCACAAGAGGATATTTAAAAACAATATTTTTTAATGAAACTTATTATAGCGAAACAGTTAACATTTAGTTTGAGTAGTTTAAGTTTTAACAAACATTGATCTGTTTAACTTGTTAACCAATACATTGTTTTACTGGATAAAAGTATATTGAGTGAAACAAACTATGTAATTTGATGATTAACGGTTTTACCGATAATTTAGGCAATTTTAGCGTGAACGCATTGTTGCGATGGAAACAGCACTTATGCGTGAACTCAGGGGGTGTTTCCTACCAACGCAGTAACTGTGAGGCCATAACTGTCAAAACTGTCTTCGATGCCGTTAATCATAACTGCCATTGTTTTGCCAACATGTTTTATTATACTTGTGGTTTTTATTCGTTGCAAGATACATATGATGATCGTACGTTTTCGAACGTAATCACTAGTGGTTAGATTTATCCAAACATTTTCTCGATTTTCACGAGAACTGTTGTATAAATTCAGTATATTTTCTTAGAGTCAAATTAACAAACCACTTTAGTTCCAGTTGGGAACGAAAAATATCTTGTAAAATATTGAATCTCAATTTGTTGATACTTCGCCAGATATTTGATCATAATAAAGATGCTGTAATTCGAAAAAGTAAGACAATAAGATGAGTTAAGATATAAAGTGGATACTCGAAGCGGATGGTTCTTTATGAAACATCGTGAAAATAATTGTTTTGAAAAAAACATTGATCTCATTTAGAATCATCAGTAAATGCCTATTATTGAGTAATAGGCATTAACTCTATTGAAAAAGGCCTAATAAGCTGAAATACTAGTATATAGAGTGTATTTTTTGGAACATCTAAATGAGATCAGAGTTAAGATATTTCTAATTCAAAATTAAATATTCTATATATATAATCCATAGATACTAGAACATCCGTTGTAAATTTGTAAATACATTAATCATTAGCCTATAAATTGTATATACAAAATGCAATAAGAATTTACTGTGATGCTGTCGCCCTCTATATAAAGAAATAAACAAAAGCGAGGAATCCAGGATATAAAGAAGCGCCAAAGAAAGTATAATTACAAAGACAAGGTACGCTATTTTCGATCGAACGACACCCCAAGCCATGATGAGGGCAACGACAGCTAACATGTGTTAAGATAAACTAAAACGACTGAACTTATGGAGTGTGAAGTTCTCTCATGCATACTAAAAACTATTTAATGTTAGAATGACATGACCATCAAAACATTACGATTTTAAATTTAATTTTATCTCGGCTTATCTGTGTAGCTAGAGATGAATAGTCATTGTGTATGATACTAAAAGAAAAGAAAGAGAAACGTTAAGTTTTTTAAGTTTCATTAACTTTTCTATTGAACTCTGTAAAAATAGATATAAAATTAAAACATTATTTTGAATTTTATCTAATTAAATACCATTCATGCTACAATATCAACTAAGAGTAATTGTGAAAATAATAGGAAATAATGGAAGAAAAATAATACGTGCTTTCTTGAAAACTTGGAACTGTAGCAAAGGAAAATCTGATATCGAATTACAAACTGGTAAATTTAAACAAATTAACATGAAACAAAATTTTACGTAGATTTCACAAAACAATCTTGAAATTGACCAGCTCATTCAATGTACTTCTGTAGGTGCAAAGTCTAAGATGACCCCTATGGTAAAACTTATATGTTGACAGTTTTAAGAATAGGGTTAATTTATGGTCGTTTATAGCTCAACAAAGCTTGAACTGCTGATTTATGTCCAACCAAGTCTACAGAAGAGAGATCAATTAGCAGTTCAAGTTCTTTCATTTTGTGTAATAATACACAAGCAGCACAAACAGAGACTATAAAAATAGGGATGCCTGCGCTTAAAAACTGCAAATAAATCCGCATACATATAGAGTGACTGGCAAAAGAGCAACCAATTTAAATAATATAATGAGATTTTCCAAATACCCGAAAGGGTTTTTGATGTATCTTTTGTTATCTTCCAGTCCTTTGTGAGTCCATTTAAACACAAAAACACGAGATTACAAAACGTAACAGCTCTCTTCATTTAAAAGGGTCTCCCAGGTCAGAAACAACTCGCATGAAAAATCGTCCTTATAAAATTATCCTTTTAAAATCAAGATAGCGTGCTAAAAAAAATTAATGCTGTGGCAATGCCGGCTGTGATCTAGAGTAAAGGAATTTAGTTCACCCTGCAAGTGATTTCTTTAAATTAGATTCAATAGATTCGAGTGGCGGGGAATTTGATCTTTTACGATAACAAACACATTCATTCATTAATCCTTTGACAAAAAAGGTTTTTGTGGTAGTAGGTAGAAAAACTAAATGAGAACAATAATAACAGTACGAACAGGAGGAAGAAATTAAAAATATACACGATGTTGTGAAATATGTATATAATAATTATACAGGGTATCTCATTTAAAACAAATCACTTTTAAATTCTCGAGAACAAAACGAGATATAAAAATTTGCTGAAATAGGTCAATCGTTGATTCGAGGGTGGGCAGCTTTTTGAGCAAAAGTGAAAGTTGACCCCTTCTCCTCTCTCCACACAAAATTTCAAATAGGAATAGAAGTCGAGTCGTACCTCTTTATTTTCTAATCAACGGCGTGTTTAACTTTAAAATCAATCGATTCGTTATCGAGTAATTATTGACGTTTGAAATTTACAGTTCCGTAAAGAGAAGAAAAGGAAATGAAAACAAAATTCTATTTTGTACTCAAATTTATACCAAAATATATAAAATATATAAAAATTGTAAGGTGAGGTAACAAAACATCTAATATACCATCGATAGCGGTATTTACTATTAAATAATAATAATTTAATTTTATATAGGTATTTAACGATTTTTCTTTATTTCGTAAATCCACTTCACTTCAGGTCTGTGAGTTTCTTATTCTTCCTCTTTATTTCATCCGAAATTAAACCTAGATAGGAAACCAATGTTTGTTGTATACACCTACATATTTAAGTATACAATTAAAAAAAATAAATTTTATATTAACCTAACAAGCAACCTATCGCTCGCTGTTAACATAACGCAACTATTGAATATTATGACAAGAGTCCATGTTCTACTAACGAATAATTTTTGGTTTTCGTTCTGACAGTAATTAATGTATTATAGTAAAGCGATAAATCTTTTAGTATATTTAGTTTGACATGCTAACAAACATAAATTTCATCTAGTAATACAGAATTATGCGGCAACATATATAATGGTTATCTTTGAGATACTAATTGGTAATCCATTATTTAGTCAAAAAACGTTTTCATGTACAGGGTGCAAAAATAAAATTGGGTAACTTTCTGACTAAATAACATACAAGTATAGTCTTCTTCTTCTTCAAAAGTTTCCGTTAAATTAGACATGCTTTTCATAAACAAAGTTTTCTGGAACAAAGTTCTATGCTTAAAAATTTCTGGTAGCGCCACGGACATATCTTAAATATAAAGATCTGTACTTTGTACAAATTTTTGCTGTCGTTTAAATTTTTGTTTCAGAAAAAATTTTTGTTTTAAAGTGCACGATCTAATGGATCTCTATATAACCTTATTTTATACTTACGTACTTAAAATTATGATTATCAATGGGAACATAAACTATAAATGTTTTTAAAATACTTGCCAAGTTCGAGTTTATAATAAAATTAATAATTTCTTGTAAAAGGGAACTCATTGGGGATTTATTGGCGGATGAAGCTATGAAGCCACATATAGTTTTGAATAGAAAAATATAAAATATTAAACCTAGCCTAGTTAAAAATATATGTATTTTAAAAGTTTGTTTTGCGTAACCTAGCATTCCTTCTATTTCAATAAATATAGGTATGCCTAGAAGTTGGAAACAACTATAGAACCCTGAATTTCTTTCAAGTGGCATTTTAGATAAATTTTTTGTATACCTAAATATTTTCGTACAGTAAAAAAAATCGACTGATTTTAACACTGAATCCACACTCATCAGTGTGTATATAGTCCACACTTGGCAGTGTTAGACATATCGGTGTATTATTACATTACATAAAAGTAATTTAACACAGTAGATTTTACAAGGTAATGTGTAATAGTTAATTATTCACCGTGTAATTATTCCGTATTTATGGCGGATTGATTCATTTTTAACACAGGGTTTTGTAAATTTTACTACAATTTATGAGTACTTCTACAAACTTGGCGGGTATATCGTTCATGTAATATGAGTTCTAAAGGTTTAGTCATTATACTACCCAGTTCGTGTTAAAAATAACACTGCAGCAAATTACGAGTACCATTTAGTAATTTTCCGATTTGTCTTTTTTTACTGTGTGTTTTTGTATTAATCCTACTTCTTAATCTTCATTCTTCATTACAAGTCTGTTTAAAATTTTCGGAAATATCAATCAGCTAAACATATTAACAATTTTGATCATGCATAGATATATTTGACACAAAAGAAAATTACCATCAAAGGATCTTTGCTTGAGTATATAAAAGAAATATATATTCCATGGAATGATAAAGATATCGATGGTGAAATATTTAAATGAACAAAAAGTCCGCCATAAATGATGATTTTCTTGGTAAATTATTTATACATTACACATTATAAAAAATAATGTATGAGTTGAGTATAACATAAATGGGTATGTGATTATTTTTACAAAAACAAAACCTTAGAAGGATCTAGTAAACCACCAGTTCTCTTTAGTCTTCACCACCAATTGTCTTTAGTCTTCACCACCAGTAGTCTTTACACCAGTTGCTACCAGACAGCTGTATATAATTAATTTTAGACCAATTCAGGGATTACTTTTTTCTAAATCGTGTAAAAAATCAATTTTCCAGATACACTTTTCCATACAAGGTTAATCAGAACGGAAACGCAAACTAATTGTGTTCATTAATTTTAAATACAGGTGGTCGAAATCAATAATCCGCATGCCATGTTAAAAAACACTGATTGATTTTCCTACCTGAACTCCATCATACATTTTATATTTTTAATATTTTATCTTAAAACATCAGCTTGTCAGGGCTATTTTTCAATCCCTGCTAGGGTATAAGCAGACTGAAGAAAAAAGTTCAAACTCAATCATGAGTCAGCCCATTCCTACAGCTATTAATATTTCACGTGTTTTGTCTAAGCACGAAAGAAGTCTTTTGTCTAGACGTATCTATGTACTTTTAACTTATTGAAATATATTGGAGCCGTTCACATTTGACTTTATTTCAAATTAAAATACCCTCTTATACTTTGGTGTTGCTAATTGTTAATCATTGTTTATCAATTTAAAAACATTTGAATTCTAACTGAGATAGTTTTGCTAGGGATTATTGACCAGACAGGTTATTCTTATTAGTTTTTTTAACTGAGGTGCTTCGTTCAAAGTACACATTAATTTTCTCACTCTTAGTCTCACAAAAAATGAAATAAATAATACAAATAATAGCAACAACAATAATAATAACTTTTATTGCTCTTTAGACCTATATAAGATAAGACCAAGGTCTCATCAAAGACTAAGAAAATATAATATATATATAAATATATATAAATTATAAGAAACAATTCAAACACATAAATATAAAAAGTTGTACATTGAATAATAATAATAAAAAAAAAGTTCACATATAGGTAACATACAAAACTATTCAAAGAACTACAAATAACTTACTACAACGGTACTTACTTTAAAAGACGCGAAGGAAGAATTCTTCCTCGGTATAAAATACTTTATCAAACAGAATTTTATGTAATGCAGCTTTAAATTTATTGATCTGCTTCGATGGGGTTTCACAAGGTTCTATCTTAAACCCGCTCCAGTTTAAAATTATTGTAAATGACTTATGGGGTCTATCTTTTTTCTCACAGACTAATTGCATTAACTGATGGTGTAACATTAATTATTTCAAATTAAACTTTTGATTAATATCATTGTTAAAAATATAAATCAGAAAGCTTACATACTACAACTAAACTAATACTGTTTAACATAGAAAAAACTCAAAAACTTAAAGATTTTAAATAAACTAAAAAATGTATCAATTGTATCAAATGTTCAAGATATTAATTTACCGATTTTCTAATGTTATTTTCTTCGTCTCTATGTAATTTGTAATTAAACGCTTTTGAATTTGAATTTTAAAAATATCTCTATAGTTACTGAAAATAATGCCAAACTTTAAACAACAAATGACGAGCTCGATCTTAAGCTAAAAAAGTATACAGGTTATCTAATTTAGAAAATTCATTGATCAAATTCAAGTTCATCATATTCGTCATCTACTAAAAACGTCCCTATATAAATTTTTGCTTAAATGACATTATTGTTTCTTAATATATAAAACATGAACCATACTTTTGCCCATTCCTGCATATGCAGTGTACTAGTCTGATGACCTTGCCACGAAAACACAGGCGACTCCATTAAAACTTTTAAATTTTGTGAAGCATTTGCACAGTACTATTTAAATAATTTTAAATAATATCTTTACCACCGTGAGTTACTATTAATTAGTTTGTATTAACTGAATTTCATAAATAGAAAAGTACTTTTTTAATTGTTGGAGAGAGTTAAATATAAACACTTTTGTATTCAGTTTTCTATTGTTCTTTCTTGTGCTGCCTGATTTGTTAGCTTCTAATAAAATCCCTTTAGGTATATTACAATAGGCATTACCTAATTAGTGACTTGTAAAAATGTACTGGTTCAATAATGCAGTCTCCATCTACGTATAGGGTGGCTCACGAAGTTTTGGTCAGTCGAAAATTATTTGAACTACGAAAAGCCGAAAACTACGATCTTACCCACTTCAGGTTACCTGATAATACTTAATAAATTATGAAGGATCCACTTTAATAATTTATTTGTATACATATAGTATTTTAATACCTACCCAATTGGTAATTTCCACAGTGTACATAAAGCCAGATCCAGACTACTCGTAAATGCGCTGGTCTCTGCCGCGTGGCTCAAAACAGGCAACGCAGCGCAGCGCAAGGTGGCGCATTAGGTTTGGACAACAAACCACGCGAGATTGCACCAAAGCGCGCTGTTTTGCGCAAGAACGAATACCATCCGCAAAGTGTCGGTATATCAAAGCAAAACGTGTATTTGTACGCATTTGCTTTGGACAGTGTTTTGTAAGGCATCGTGAGATACCGTGAATAATTTAAAAAATACATTTGAAACTTAGTGGTGTGAAAAATGAGTTCATCTATTAAATGGTCTCATGAGATTATCGAAAATATTATAGACTTTATCGATATCGAACATTATCGATAAACGGCTGGATCATACGTTTATCGTTCTACATACGGTAGAACTTTTCAAATTGCCCATACACATTTCATTTAAAAGTTGCGTTCCACTGTAAAGTGATCTACTTCTAATCGTCGGTGTTACCCAATGACGACGTTTCCAATTTCGCTTTTTTTATTTACGTTATAGAATAACAATACCACCAGCAAGTCTAACTTTTTCATTAACTTCCATAAGCGCCATTCTGCTCTGTACTGTTTCGCGTAGTTCCGCGCGGTGTTTTTAGACGCGGCGCAGAGCGGCACAACGCAGCGTGTTTGTTCTGCATCCAGCTTAATACTGAACATTTCCTTACTGAACATTTCCTATACAAAAAAGTAACAAAAAATATTCTAAAGCTCAATTGAGTCTACCCTGATATAGGTTTCTTCTATCAGCCATAACTTCAAGGAAATTCCAAATCCAATTGATTTATTCACTCTGTACCCTAATAACCAAACTCAATTTTTTATGGCTTAGGCTGTACGTATTCATGCATAAAAAATAAATGAATTAAAGTAATTAAAGTACTTCTCGACCATTACAACAGTAGCTGCATTCAGGGATCCAGAAAAAACGTAACAGTCACCTGCCGCAGATGCTTAGAGGGTATTTGTGACGGAATTGTTGCAAGCTCTCACGTCTGGGATAACTCAAATAGTCCTACCTACTTCTTACTTTGGCCCACTAATTTAAAATTAAATATAACAATCAGATCTAAGCCATATGTTACAAAGTTCGAACACAGACAGCATCTTTGTTTTCAACTAATAATTACACCTTAATTTTGATTTACACCTGCATGCCTAAAAACTAAAATTCTCTCACAGTATTTGATAATGGTAGTGTAGTTATTGGATGATACGCAGAGTGCCGTCCATAGCTGATGAATTAATTTTCGTATTCGTACATTTCTGATGCACTTCTGGCCTTTATCCAGTCTCTGCAACTGTAATTTATTTCAATTATATCGCCCTTATTAATGATGTTCTCATTTACAGGAAAATATATTCATTCTTTCTATAAATTGGATACAAAATTTAATTTCGATTTAAAAATTTTAATTATATACAAGTACGCGTTGTACCAAAAACTATATTTTTTATTGGGACACCCTATACAGTGTGTTTCAAACTTAATGCAATTTTTATAATTAGAGACTAGGTTAAATTGGGACAAAGTTGTGTAATTAGGTTACCAATAATATGCCTCAAAAAAATTAAGGCTAACTTGATTAGTTATTGAGATATTTGAGAAAGATTTGAGAAATTTTGAAAATTCGTTTTTGTAAAATTTCTGGCTTGTTTGAAGAGTTACAGAAATAAAAAGAACACTTTCTCACAGTAAGTTTTCACACTTTATCGGATTCAGTAGGCAGTTTTTTTAAATAATGTTTCGTATTTTCAGAATTATCATTAACTTAATTTTTTATAATATGGCGCCATTAATATTCATATAGATATCCCAATACGGCTCACCATCAAACTCATCTGCGCCTGTCTGTATGTATTAATAAAACGATAACGAAAAAGCAACCAATCAATAACAATAAATAACAATTAATTAACAAAAATAAAGAACAATTAACAAAACAACAATGACTAGAAAAAAATAACTACGAATAGTAGAAATCTACTTTATATCCACCATCTGTAAACGCGTTATTTAAATCAGGACTTTAACAACTTAAGCCAAACCAGCTATTTTCCTTGCCTTGACTTATATGCCTCCTAGCACATTGATTCTAACTGTGTTAGACAATATAGGTACGGCAAATTTTTGCTTTGTAATTCAGGGCTCAGGGCTCAGCAGAATTTTTTAAGATATACAGTGTGTTCCACGTAACCTGGACTATCATAGCTCTGTACGTTATCAGTATAGATAGAGATTTGGGTATGCAGGTACCTAAAGTATTACAGAATTTAATACTTTATTGAACATTCTGGTATAGTTTATTATAGCCAGTCCGAATAAAAAGTTTTTAACAATTTGCTGGTATTTTTATAAGCGCCTTATGGATTATTTTCCATTTCAAGGATATTTTATTATTAATTTAATAAAGGTATCTTTCAGCTGTGTGGTATAGGTATATTTCAGATTTTATACGTTAAAAATGGAAACTGTAGATTTCGGTAGCCTAAATATATTATTTTTAAGAAATGAATACAATACCGTGACATAATCATAAAACACCTACTAGTATCATGGGCTCAGATTATTGTTCTAAATGTTTAGTAAGGTACAATATTTTAATTAATTAACTACATGAATTCTTCTTGCCTGAAGATGGTAAAATAATTTTTTTATTTTGCTCATAATTAATTTTCACAAAATATAAAGTAAATATATGTAAACATTATATACCTTCGATATGATAATGGGTACCTATCTCTAATAAATCAGTAGATCTCTACTCCATTTTGCATATTTTATGAAAATTATACAAATACGAAATTCCTAAAATTCTATATTAAAATACTGAATTCCATATATAAATTTATGTTTGTCCTTTTTTTTCTCAGCTTGACTCGGCTTTATGAGTGAATCTTTGAAAGAAATATTATCGCGTGAACACAAGACGGCCATAAATCAATTATAATATGCAGTCATTTTTGACAAAATAGCTACTTTGTCTGCGAAAGCTAATTAACATTTGCAAACAGACATATTAAATGTGAGCATCTGAAGCCTGGATGTCATTAAATCTGTGACAAATGAACTTCTACGCATGCGAAACTAACTTGATGTGATTACTGTTGTGTATGATAAATGTTGATTGTTGTATTTGCTATGACAAAACAACATGACACGACTGTGCTCTATAATTCTTGTTTGTGAATTTATAATTTTAATACGAACTGTTAAAGGGAAAATGGTATTGGTTATGTATATCCTTTTAAATTTACAGCTGAAAAGTTTGAAAAATGGTGCAAATAAGTTTAATTCAAATATTAACAAATAATAACGCGAAACTGAATGCTCAGACTGAAATTCATCCATTCAATAACCCAGTGCTATACGGAGTTAGAGGTAATATAAGGATAAAGAAAATAGTTTAATAACAAACCATAATTATTGCATTCAAAGGATATGTTTCGTGAGATGGATGACATTTGGAAATAAGTTTTAAGTGTAAATAACTAGATGTGAACCCTTCAATTTTGCTGTCTTCCTATCGGATAAAACATTTTTCTAAATAACCAACCAACCACCAATGGTTTGCACAAGATTATTTTAACATTATTTTTTTATCATCATTAAATTGAGGTGTAACACTGACTTGCCACTTAAAAATTTCGGAGTACTACTTCGTTGGAAGTCCTGGAAGTAAAGGAGGAGTTTACTACTACTGGAAAATATAGTTTAATAGGTCCTATAATAGTCGCACAATTATAAAATCATATCTTCATCTTACTAACGTATACAAATATCTTCTTACGTATCCGATTTATAAAACTGTAAAGTAAATTTGAAAATTAACATCAAATTGAACAAACTGAGAAGATAAATCAGTTAAACTAGCATATATCTTGCGATTTACACATTTTGTATCTTTTTCCAGAGTCACCCACGAATGATTACTATAATTTATTTGACAATAGCCTGATGTTACTCTATCTTACTGTGATCATGAGAAAGATTTATGGAAAGGAAAATCAAATTGTTAATTAACTATCAGGAAGGGTAACAGAAAAAAACATGCTAAATCATTTTCAGATTGGTAGTAGGTATAGGCACTTGTTGGTGTCATGTGTCAAGCGTAGCAGTGTATCTGTAGCGGATTGATTACAAGTTCAACAGCTTATGTGTATTCCTATGCCTTACAAGAAGTAACCGCTTTGATTTTCGATTGCTGATAAATAAAACCCATAACAAACTAATATGCTACAGGTAAGAAAATCTTTGAATGATTTTGTTACCTGTAGCATAGAAAGTAGCATACAAACTTACCTGTAGTTAGAAAATGTTAGTATAACTTTGACAAATGGTTGAATGTAATAATATTTTTTTCCAACCATACGAAGAAGACACTATAATATTAAATTAGTTTGTATAAAAAGAGGGCAATTTCGGGACTGTTTGAGATCGCCATAGCAACTGTATAAAAAAGAAATTATTGTACAGTTGTACAGTACCGAAAGGTAATTTGACATTGACATTGCATGTCACATAATATATTGAAGTTTAATTAAATAGAAAAATAGAAACAGATAGTAACTCCGATAAATCGGTAAACTGGAGGTGCTAATTAGAAGAGGTTGGAAAAAAATATTATGTTAAACTCGTAAAAAAAATACATTTTCGAGACTCGTAAAATTGGCGGATTTCGCTATAAGCGTTGTCCAGCAACCCTTTTCCTCGTCCCGAAAACGTGTATTTTTTGTACTAGTTAAACATATAACTATTTAGAAATGGTGTGAATGAACCTACTCTCACTTTACTTTCCCAAATAAAAGTACTTATACATTATATGAACACTTGAAAAAATATTATTAAATAGTTGATCATAAATAGCTAATAAAGATTATTCAAAGGGACCACGATCGTACAAAAATATAAAAGATCGAATAGGTTTTTCGCATTTTTCATCGTGAAAAAAAAACAAAACCTAAAAATATTATTTCTTCAATAAAAAACAAAAAAAGAAGAGGAAACCCAACAATATTTAAACAATCGTACCGGGATATGAAAAATTATCTTGGTCAAGGGTGGTTGTGGAATGTAAAACGTGTGTCTTACTTTAAATTTGAAATAATTATGTCACTGTCACACTGACATCATCAATAACCTACAAATTTCATACCTATTTATTTCAGTTGTAAAATAATAATGAAATTTCCATTAACTAGCGCACCCGTTCCAAAATAGGCTTCAATCATGAAAATTTTGTGCTGTGTGGTAAGAGGCATGATTCAAAAACTGGATTCGAAAATTTCAGCACAATGACTTGACAGATTCTGACACAACAAAACATATTCAAAAATTTAAAGTAAGACACACGTTTTACATTCCACAACCACCCTTGACCAAGATAATTTTTGATATCCCGGTATAAATCAACATAAATTATCAATTAGAAATTCCATAGCAACTCCTAATTCCCAATTCCTAATCCAGTGTAAACAAGTTACACAATTTTAACTTTCCGGTACAACTATACTGCATAAAGAAAGAAATATCAAAACACATATGTTTTGCAAATAGCTGAAATACGAAACAACAGAAAAAACAGTTAATTATCAAACACATATAGAAAATCTAAGTAACATATATCGCAATCTCATTCAATAGTAATATTTTTTTAAACATGGATGTTTAACAGCCAATTTTCCAATATCAAAATCTAAAAATTATATACCAACAAAAAAGAATAGTAGTTTTTGAAACAAGAGCAATTTAGTTCAGTTTGATAAATAGCTTTTATTATTAAGAGATGGTTTCTACCAAGTATGCTAGAAATTATCTATTTAAAATCTAATTTGCATTTAAATAATGCAACCTGAGTTTAGTAAGAAATATTCCATCTCCCAGATATAATTTTATAATTCACAGAAATAACACAGCCTCCTCCAAATGTTTATGGTATATCTTATGCGTACAATTAGAATATTTTTTCTAAATCCTATGCGATTTAAATATTTCAATTCGAAACAAAGGCTTCATTTTTACACACAATTACATATTTTGATGAGTTGAAATTACTAAAATGATACCCTTTGCCTTTGTCTAGCCGTGAGTTTTTGTAGCGAATGGTATATTCAAATGATACACAAATTTTGTATAATTATTTAAGTGGCAGATTCATTCCTATTTATGGTGTATAATTTTGTGGTGGTTAAAATATTCTATTTTACCTTTTCTACAACTGCAGATGAATAAGTTCGATAACGATACAGGCACGTTATTTGTTACACGTTCGTTCAGTAGCACATTTCCTTCTGTTACGTATAATTAAAGAAAACCAAACACTGACAATTTTAATGATCATATCTTTAAAAATTCTAAAAGGGGTTTCCCATTATTGGAAAACATACATTTTCTAATCATAATCATACAAAGTTGTACAAGAGCCACGTCAAAAGGACTTGTACCGTAGTTCTTTGAATATTTTCTCAAAATTTCGAGGTTGAACTAGATATAAATGTTTATTTCATAATAGGTATTTAGATTTTGGTGTAAAAAATTTCGATAATGATAATAAATGAGAAATATTAATTTTATCGTCGATATTTCAAATGTAAGATCGAAATTTTTAATGTAGTGCCCAAGTTTCAGTCTAGTCACTATCTTGAGATTAGCAACAAATTTTACTTTCTTAAAACCACAATTTAGAGTTAGCTGTTCTAAGTTTCCATATAGGAAATGAATTGTCAGAATAAAATAGATCACTATTTCATTTAAAACCATTAGATATAAGCATCGGCAGGCCATATTAAATACTCTGTGTATTATGCCACGTAATAAAAAATATAAAATTTAGACAAGTTCATTTTTGCTCTATTAATAATTATTCATTTTAATTACCAATACAGATCGAGGTGCAAATTGTAGTTAATCTTCCTGTATCTCTACTGTTAACTACTTTTTTGTTGCTTCTAAGCAAACAGATTTTCTGTTGTAGCTTAGAAGAAATACTAAAAACATTACCTAAATTTTACATAATTTTAGACTTTAGCTTCCATTTATTTATCAAATAATTGTTTTGCAAATCAAATATATATATATATACCAAATAAAAACATTTTCTTTAACTCTTTATAATTCTAATAATATTATATGCAATTATAATAATCTAGGATTTATTTGCATTAAACATAAAAGGCTACTTATTCACATTTATGAATTTCCAATATAATATTGGAATATAATGTAGTAGTAAATATATTACCATCTAGAAAGTACTGTATAGATCTTGTATTGTCACAAAGCTACTAGGATTACATATTATGTTTTAGAAAAAGTATTTCATAGTTTTGTGTATTTCAATGTAACATATTTTGTCTCTAAAACATTTTTGACTATAAAATTGCAGAATACTATGTCTTTATTACTACATCAATACTGTGCTTTATATATTTTCAAAATTCTAATGCCTAAGCATGATTCGTTATTTATCAGTTTATGTACTGTAGTCTACTGTACTCTACCTACTTACTTACAAATATCTAACAGTATCACTATAGGAAATAATTACGATTGCAGTATAGATTACCACAAAAACTGTAAAATGTTTTATTGTATCAAATGCCAAAGTTGCTATTACATAGAACTATTGATATCTGCTGCATCAAGCATTCAGCTTATAAACAGAAACCATTATGCAGTCGCAAAAAATGTAAATCCAATTTACATTTTTCCAACGCAATAATTATTTCTAACCTACTATTGCAAGTAACGGTTCCTTTGAGCGTGTTACAGAAAATATCACATGCCTTAGGTTGTCACAACTGGCTATAATCAGCTGGAGTTCTTTTAAATTTGCACGACAGAAACGGAAATAGACTAGGCCAAACCGATTATTAGTCATTCTCCCTAACGGTACATCTATTCAACTGCCTTCGTAAAGGTGAAATTGATACCATTTAGTTTTTTATCGAAGAAAGGTAATGGACTATAGCAAAAATGGAAACACTTGTTGACTACGTAATGGACTGAAATTATGCATTAAACATTCCTCGTAAATGGCCGAGATTTTAAGATAATTAATGCTTGGCTAGCAGAACAGGTTTAACAAAATGCGGGTTGAGAAATTAATTCTTTGTAATATAGTAATCTACAATGAACTGGGTAACATACCTATATACCTAATCGAATTGAGCTTTAGATACGTAGAATTTTAATAGTACCATTATTACTTATAATGTATGAAAGTATTTATTTGTGGCATTACTTAATTTTTACAAACAAATTAGGACTTATAAAAAATGTGTTAATTAATTAATAATCAGTATCCCGAAACTTTTGTTGATAGAACATTTGACAGCATTGAAAATAGGACAAACAGCCAAATACGTAAAATTTCGTATACTTTAAAAAATCAATATATACTTGGACCATGTCAAATATTACGAAGAATTGGTAATATGTTCAAAATTGGAACGGTTTTTCTAACGGATAATACTTTACAGACAATTTTATCAAAGACTCTGCCAAAAAAATAATTTACAAAGTTGAAAATACTGCGTTTGCAGTGTACTATGTGAGTGTAATAAACATTATATGGGTGAAACATCAAGACCTCTAAATGTTCGGATCGGAGAACACCAAGGTTATATTAAAAGAAGAGAATTTGAAAAGTCAAAAATTTGTGAACACGCTTGGGAAAATGACCATAGGGTACAATGGAAGTCAGTTAAAATTTTAGATAAAGAACAAAACAATATAAAAAGAAAACTTAAAGAATCCGCGACAATTTTATTAAATGGGAGACAAATGTGTATCCAATATTTCTGTAAATTTTGAAATTTTTTATTTTGATCAATTCTAAAAGACGATGTAAGTCAAAATAGAATGAAAACCGACTAATATCTATATACCCATGGAAGTAGATAAACAAAATAAATTATAAACTGTCATACTATTCTGTACGTCAGTCATAGTTAAAGTTTTGATAACGAAAACAACAAAAATATTTGTAGACTACAGGGATCAGGCCGAAATAAATATATCATTAATTAACCAATATAAAAAAAAAATGGGAATAGAATTTAGAAAAGACTACTAAGGAAAAATTCCCAAAAAAAGTTAAACATATGAAAAAAAGAAAATCAAAAACTGCGCCACTCTTTCAACAATTTTGTAATTCACATTCTTTAAGAGGTCATCCCTGCATAGCAATAAATTTGAAGGAGCTGGTATAGGTACCACGTATAACAAATAACAAATAATATATTGTCAGCAATGAATTATTATTTTAATTAAACTGAGTAAGTAAATACAAATGGATTTAAACAAACAAAAGGCTCCTTATCCAACGTAGAATTCCGATAAAATCAATGCCTATTCATCTAAACAGAATGATTCAGTAAAATACTCATACAATTTTAAACGCGCATTGGTATAAGAGAAACCTTAAATAGTTTGGAACTATCTGTTCTTTATTTTCATAGATGTGACTGTGGACGTTATTCCAATGTACCTCTTCTATTGTGGAATTCCTTTTATATTCAAATCCAAAGCCGCCGCAGCTCTGCGTTAATCGAAGTACTAAGTATTTTCAACGGTGTCGATAAGAGTATCGAGTACCGAGGTAATAGACCGGGAGTTATTGACAGAATTTTTGTTGTGATTTTAGTCAGTATGCCTTTCAGAGGGTATTATATTGCGTATATTCTAATGACACGCAAACGGTATGTCATCTTGTTTTCCAGCAGTTTTATAATAAAAAGTTGTATACTTATCATTGGCAGCCTGTTCGGAAAAGCAGAAAAATTATTTATTAAAATATAAGTTCACTGGATCCAAAGGGCTGACCATAACAGCCCTTTGGACCAACGGTAACGGTATGCTGAGGAATTTTTTGTGTTGAAAATAATTTTAAAATACATGGCAGCCTGAATAAAATCGCCCTAAAATGCATATTTTGCGAACAAAAAATGAAAACTCACTTTTCTATGTGAAGAACTTGGGATGACTCTGATTCATTCCTTTTCGTCATTATAATACCCTCTGAAAGGCATACTGACTAAAATCACAACCAAAAATCTGTCACTAACTGCCGGTCTATAAGGAATATGATAATATAAAGATACAAGATTTGTCTATGAAGTGATATTTACTTAATTTAGCTATTCAACTGCTCAGAGCATTGTTCAAACACAGTTTCGTTTCTTCTTATCCGGTTATTACTAATAATTATAGAGCTTTCCATATTTTTCCTAATATGTTACTAATGATAAAATAGATGGTGTGTATAAGATTTGAATTAGGGGCTTTATGTTTCATTTGAATGTCGTTTAAATTTATTTCTATCTTATAACATTATTACATTACCCTGTTAGTATATTGTGCGTAATATTTTTCGTCTTTCCTTTCCAACTACTAGATTTACTTAGCTTTCATAAGATTCCTGTTACAAAGAATATGTTGCCTAGGTCAAGAATGGTATTAGTTTACCATTCTTGCCCTAGGTCTCTTCAACAATTAGACAAAGTTGCCCATTAGCAATGCCATAATATGCACCGATATGTTTAAAAGGTGTAATTAGTAGAACCCTAGATAACTTCCCTTGATCGGTGTTTACCCATGGATAAGTCATTTCTGAAACTTAGCTTTCATACGATAACGCCTACTTGTGCTTGCATTTTTGAAACGTTAGAATTTTTATAATATGAAGAATTTTACAACACTATTTTGGGGCAACTAGAAGTTTACTGAATCCTTTATGTATTTTTGTATTCATTCCAGTGATTTTCTGTAAGAAGCCGAGGTAATATCTATTAATTTTGACTGCGCTTAGTTCGTGTAGGAACCTATGCAAGTAATTCTTTATAAGACTCGAATTACTTAGTGTCATTCTTTCTCTGAGAACACAGGTGGAAAAGATTGTTTAATTTTATCTTGGATTAAAGCTAGAGCATAATAATATTTTTCTTATATTTCTTTTCTGTTTTCCAAATCTTGCATTGAGCCTGCATTACCTTTTTTCAGTATATCTTCAATTTGATCCTGAATATCCGTGTATTTCTCAAATAAATTTGTCAAATTTCCTTTTCTACAACTGAACTGACTTTCACTTATTTCAGCATCTTTATTTTCATTTAACCAATTTAATATTCTTGTTATAGAGGCTTTAGCATGACTTCGAGCATTTTTCAAATCATTAAACTCCATCTTTTCTTATTTCTAATAATTGACAATTGATTTACCTTTTGTAGACGAACTTTTTTACCTGTCAAAGGGTTGTAATTGTCACTGAGTCAAACTAAACTAAATCGTAGAGGCTTAGACAGAGACGCCTAGAGCGGTATAGGCAATTGCTTGTTTATGCCTATAGGGGTATAGGCAATTGATTGTAGATACCTTCAACTTCGTCGAAAACTATACCACGTATTCCTTGTTCCACAATCCACAAATCGCTGATTATTAAAATTATCTGCTCGCTAGGACCAACAAATGTAGGGGATTCCATACATTGAAATTAAATGAAGGACCAGTCGTAATATTTTATTCTTATCACTACACACGTATCACGAAAACACACTTTACAAAGTTTTTCTTTTAACACTGTAAAGAACTGTGAGATTGTAGAATTACTAGTAAGAGTATCGAGTGTACTATCTTTCATTTACCACTTTTCTTTAACGTTTCACAAGAGCAAGAGAAATTAAATTCGGTGAGCGTGACTTTTCTAAGAACGAGACTTGTCATTTTTTTTTTATTTTACAACCAATCAAAACTGTGTAAATTTATAGATGGGAAATGAATTTGATTTTTCGCGGAAACTTATTGTACTTCACAACACTTAGCGTTATCTAGTTAAAAAGGTTAAATATCATCTCTTTTGGTCATAGCTCTCTTACTGGTACAGGTATTCAAGGCTGGTTCCACAAAATTTCACCGATCTTTGGCCACTTTAGAGCTCCTCTCCATTAATTCCTCTTTAACCTCTCAGTTCTTCAGTTTTCGCAATAATTTCCGTCAACCCGATATTTATATGGACATTCCATTGATCTGACTGCTAGCTGCTGGTTTGTTATCGTTATTATCTCAATTGCTGGCTGGACAAGTGAAAAGATTGCATGAATGTGTCATTCATGCAATCTTGTCACTTGTCCAATCATTCAATCTATGCTAAAATCTTAACTATGCTGGGTTCTACACTATTGATGTTGTCATTATAAATTCTGATGTTGAACTGTTCTACTTATTTTGTTATTATAAATTCTTCATCAAATTATAGAACAGTGCATTGGTAGATGGACTTTTGCCCTATTTTAGGACTAAATCGGAATATAGTCAGTTACTTAACTTTATATTACTAATTATTAGTAACTGTTATACACTGCAACACCCTGTAAGAACGCTATCATTAGAGGCTTTACATGCATACACACATGTTACAAACAGATTCCCGGATTTCAGAAGTGACCTGGAACATATTTTGCACCACGATTTCTACTTTATTATTTTTTGCCTTACCGCACGTACTGACAAATTATATCGTAAATAGTTCCCCGGACATCGGCAATGACTAGCCAATATGACAGACGAGCCTCAACAACTAACTAATATGTGGCTTTGTTCGGATCACTTTTTATTTGCTTAGCTGTTCAAATAGAATCCACCGTAGTAAATTGCCTTGCGAGCGGTTTTTAATCAGAGATAACAAGATCGGCTCCTGAAATAAAATAATGGTTTTATACTTATTTGGGTACGATTCCGATGAAAAAAGGATACATTAAAGAGGAGCAGAGCAGTTCGTTTAAGCAAATAGATCCCGTGCGCATGTCAGATGCGGCACGATAAAAGCACACAGTGGGTTAAGTTCTTGAGAGCCGATTGCTTTTTTACAAGCCCACTGCAAAAAGCTAAATACTCCGATGCTATCAGTGAATTAAGACATGCGATACGTTGACAGTCTGACTTGTTTTTGCAGGGGTCTATAAATGTCACTAAAAGTATAGACTTTTTGTTACGTAAAAAGTCGTTTTCAATTCATATGTGCTGCTCCCTTTCAAGATTTAATGGGTGGAGGTAGTATATAAACTGGTACAAGTAATATGGGTACTTATATGGGCAAGTACTATAGCATAAATTTCTCAAATTTTTCTGAAATTTTGTCTACACCCTATAGGGTGTGCAAAATACTAATCTGACATTCTTTTTTTGCGGTTCAGCTTAGTTTTTCAGAAAAACATGACACAAAAGTATATAAAAATAAAACGAAAGATAAATGCAGAGTAACTAATATTTCGCCTGAAGTGTCTTGTAATATACTTACAGGGTGACCCAATAGTGTGAAAAAGTTCCATAACTCCAATGCCGTAATAAACAAAAAATATACAATTTCGCTAATAAACTGCTCACAAAATTAGTCGACAGCTAATTTTTTCGTCTTTTTTGAGAGACTGGCTGAAAAAAAAAGAAACATGTAAAAGCTCGCCTCTAGTAGAATCAGGGGCGGGAGCGCTTTTAAATAAAAAATATTTTTCTAATATTATTCTTTGTGTGGCAGAATGCAATACAAAATTAATTAATTATTAACCTCAAATATTTCAAAAACCGTTACAATTAGGTATGGGGAATGCTTCATAGAATAGAAAGAGTCGTGAGAGACCTTAATAAAAATGATATAAAATAGAGAGTGTTTTATTTGTAAAAATTTGGAAAATTGTGGTTGTCAGTTATGATTCACCCTCTATACAAGTAAAGCTTAGCTTATTTTGAAGCAAATTCTATAGAATGTAAAACTAGATCATTTACCATAACTAATGGAGCCAAAAATTATCCAGTATTTATATTATTGGAAAAGACACAGGGTCCTCAATTCATCGTGATTAAGATACAAAAATGGTTCTAAACTACTCTGGATAATATTAATAAACCCTATATTGGCGATTTCGGAAAAATGATC
Source organism: Pogonocherus hispidulus (assembly GCA_963924545.1). Taxonomy (NCBI): domain Eukaryota; kingdom Metazoa; phylum Arthropoda; class Insecta; order Coleoptera; family Cerambycidae; genus Pogonocherus; species Pogonocherus hispidulus. Next base: position 53,922,212 of record OZ004695.1, read on the forward strand.
CTAAATCAAATATGAAATAAAGAATAGGTAGGTATGTCATTAAATTTAAAAAAAACTTAAGTTTGGTATGGCCCCGGGTTATAGAGCACCCTAGACAACGATACATATTTTTAAAATCCTAAAATAGGATCCTAAAATATTATTTTTTTGTTTATTACGACATAAAACGTCATGAAACATTGTTACACTATTGAACCACCCTGTATGTAACATAAGAACATTTAGCTCATTCAAGATAAAAGTCAAAGAACACTTCGTTGTTCTGGTAACGGTTCAGCATATTCCCGACAAACTCTTACTTGATATTTGATATTTTGAATGTAATATGAAAGATATTTTTTTGAATAATTCAGGTATTTTGGAAATGGAAGTGCATGAACATATTCCATATTCCAAATATCTCTAATTAGTCAAACAAATATCATAATTCCTTCAAATTTATCGGTCCTGTTCGCTAAACTTATAACTAGTGATCATCAATTCTAATTTCGTTGGTAGAGCGTTTAAATGCATTAATTTATATTTACGTTATTAATTTTTAATAGTATAATAAGTTTTTTATTCATAGTGTGTTTTATATTGTAGTATTTGAACGATTTATGTGTACTAAATATTCGACAACTTTCGTTTCCCCGTGAAAATACTTTTGGAGATTATATCAGAAGGCAAAAGTAATGAAATATGTATAAGATGAAACATGGAACATTGCTTCATTATATCAGACAGATAGGCACATCAAAATTTTTAGAAATGATCGGACTAGTATATATGTTACAGGAAATATCCGATTTTAGGTCATTTCAGTTTGGCCTAGGATGTACTAAAAGTTCCTATCGTTGTTAGGAACTTTGCATTTTTCCTAGGACATACTAGTATAATTTTTAGGACAAACTAAAATGGCCTGATTATTATTAGGAAATACCCGAATAAAAATTGGCATCCAAAAGTTTCGATGGTCAGTGATAATAGTGTTGTAACTTCTTAATCGGAATCGTTGTGCCATATTTTTAAATATGGCACAATTAAAGTGGAAGTTTTATTCAAAAAATGTTGGAAATGGAAGCTGAATCCTTGACACGTTTAAATGTGTTAACAAGTGATCAATATAGGGGCTTAATAGATGAGGTAAGTCTGCTAAGTTATTTCCAGGGATATACTAGATGCCAATGCACAAGACACTGTGGTACAAATACGTGTTTATGTAGAAAACGCCAATTACTGTGCAATTCAAAATGTCACAAAAACAGTTCTTGCAGAAACAAATAAGGTACTTACCCTTTTGTTGTTTATTTACTGTTTAATGAAAAACTATATTTTTTGTTATATTATTTAAATCATATTTACCTTTGACAAATGTGTTCCAATTTAGGTTTATAGGTAACTTTGATCTCTTTTAAATATCGCTTTTAAGGAAAATGTTAGCTTTGCTTCATCCTTTTACCCTGAAATATATTTTTCGACTATAATGCATTTTTTTTTTTCAATAATTTAAATCGGATATTTCGTACCACTAATGAGGCTATTTTAGTTTGTCCTAAAAACTATCAGGCAATACTAGTATGTCCTAGGAAAAGTGCAAAGTAACAACGATAGGAAATTATGTCCCTTAAGCCAAACTGAAATAGCCTGAAATCGGATATTTCCTGTAACATATTGTTAGGAACTTTGCATTTTTCCTAAGACATACTAGTATTGCCTGATAGTTTTTAGAACAAACTAAAATAGCCTTATTAGTGGTAAGAAATATCAGATTTAAATTATTGAAAAAAAAAATGCATTATATTAGGAAAATTAATTCAGGGTAAAAGGATAACGCAAAGCAAACATTTTCGTTAGCTTCCATTTCCAACATTTTTTGAATAAAACTTCCACTTTAATTGTGCCATATTTAAAAATAAACTAGAGGCATAGCTGCACGATTTCGATTAAGAAGCTACAATACTAATGTCACTGACTATCGAAATTTCTGGATCCAAATTTTTATTCGCGTATTTCCTAATTATAATCAGGCCATTTTAGTTTGTCCCAAAAAACTATCAGGCAATACTAGTATGTCCTAGGAAAAATGCAAAGTTCCTAACAACGATAGGAACTTTTAGTATGTCCTAGGCCAAACTGAAAGGGTCTGAAATCGGATATTTTCTGTAACACATACATAAATTTATCTATGCCCATTTTTTTGATAAACCATTTCCACTCACTCATTAGGAGTTGTATTTATTTGTAGATATATAGGTATTATTTATAATTATAAAATAATATTATGAGCATATTATGTAAATTTGCTAATGTGATAATAATATAAATGAGAAATCCCTGCAGATTTAGGCAGTGCTACAATAACAACGTTGTTTTGGCTATCATCTTAATTTAGTTACCTAACCCTCTTATTGTTTATAATGACAACATGCTCGTGGAAGGCTAAGTGCAGTTATAACCAATTTACTTGAACTTTGTTATTATAGTGCTCGCTTATAGTATTAATATAAGTGCTTCTACCTGAATAAAGACAACATTGTTAATACGTATATATAAGATTCATGCAGACAAGACCAAACTTGAAATTATTTGCAAATCATACCAATCTATCACAATAACAGTAGATACTTTTGAGCAGTCAACGAACGCTTTTAAAGAACATTTTTAAGTAATAACATTCATTCAAGTGACTAATAATTATACTTCGTACAGCGCGGAGTCTAACAGAGTCGTACTCAGGTCACTGGCCTTGCCAGCTGACTGACAGTCCGTAAATAACTTTTAGTTATTTACGGAACGTTGTAATAATCGGTCGGTGACGCATAAATAAATTTCTCTTTTACGTCTTTTACGTTCTAGCGTGCTCGTATTCGCCGTGTATACTATAAACGTTTACTAATATTATTATCAATAACTATTAATGAGAGAAGTAAATCAAGTAAGATGCCAAAAGAGAGAAGAAATAGACGTGAAGTATTTCAAATGTGGTTTGACAGTGATCCTGAATATTACAAGGACATACGGCATTAAAGAAAGTGATTTGTTTTGTACTGTGTGTGATCGCATTATAAATTCTTCTGACAAAACTAAAGTGAATAGACATTTGAAGAGCCATGCCTCGTCCAGCGCTGATAACTCGGAATTTTTCTATGAACTTGCAGAAGCCTTTCTTGCAAGTGATATTCCGTTAAGCAAACTAGAGAACCCTAAATTACGTACGTTTTTAGAAAAATATACTGACTGAAAACTGCCACATGAAAGCACGTTAAGATTAAGATATGTCGATCGGGTTTACAACGATGTAGTGACATCAATTCGTGAAGACATTGCGGACAATTTTGTGTATTTTATTATAGACGAAGCAACTGATGCTTGTGGGCGTTCAGTCGCCAACTTTTTAATTGGTGCGTTAAAAAGTGACATTGCTAGTGATAGCCACCTATTGGCTTCTAAGGTGCTGGACAAAACCAATCATGAGACCATTATAAGTTTTGTTATTGATTGTTTTGAATATATGTGGCCCGATCAAGATTCTTCAGATAAAGTCCTTGTCATGTTAAGTGACGCAGCCGCATACATGTTAAAATCAGGACAGATTTTATCCCAAAAATATAAGAAAATGGTTCATTTTACATGTGCTGCTCATGCACTCAATCGGGTAGCAGAGAAAATAAGGGAAAGTTTCCCTTTAGTAAATACTTTCATATCAACCGTCAAAAAGGTTTTCATTAAGGCGCCTATACGAAGGGATGTTTTTAGGGAGGTTCTACCAGACATACCTCTGCCTCCTGAACCAGTTATAACTAGATGGGGTACTTGGTTAGAAGCCGTAGGGTATTATGCCAAACATTTCGATGGTATAAAAGATGTTATTTGTAGATTTAATCCAAATGAAAGCAGCGCCATACACAGACTCCATGACATACTAAAGGACCAAAGTATTCGCGATGACATACACTACATTAATAAACACTATGGTTTCTTAGTTACTGCAATCGCGAAATTGGAAACACATGGATTACCGTTAAAAGAACAGTTTCGCATATTGTGTTTCAAAACGTGTTAAAAAGTAATACAGGATATCCCATTTTGGAAAACATAAGCAAAGTGTTAGCTGGGACCTGTCAGGAGTTGCCAGCCAATATACTAATGTACAGTTCATCCCTCAACCATTTTCCGTACGGCCCGTTATCTTCAGTAGACGTTGAACGGTCTTTTTCCCTGCACAAATAAATACTGAGTGATAGACGTCGCCGTTTCACTCCAGAACACTTAGAGAAACACGTGATAATATGTTATAACAACCGCCAATTTGCCAGCGAAACCTTCTCTGAACACTAAGGATTGTCAGGTAAGTGTTGTCACTTTTACGTAGGTATTTTCTTCATTTATATAGATATTATATCCTTGACTTATTCGTGGCATTTGGTAATAATAATATGCACATTGCGTCATAATGTAGCTTCTACCAGAACTAAAATCTATTTCCTCTAACTTTAAATCTGTCTAAATCTATTTATTGCACTTCGATTTTCTTAAGAAAAATTCTCAAAAGTATGCATATGAAGAAAAAGTAATAAGGGTCCTATTACTCTTTCACGAAAATATATTTATTATAATTTATCCTGAAAAAATAGCTGGGTTACATTGTTGACTGTAGAAAGGAATAAGTACAGCAGATTTTGATTACGCTTCTCGCAGTAAGTGCATCTTTCAACCAAATCAGATACCTGCTCATTTTATCTAAGTATTCCTCAATTTGGCATAAGATATATATCTGTTATAAATTAAGATATTAGATAAATTCATAAAGAGGGTATAGATTATACAATTTCATCAAAACGCAATAACATAGCAATAAATAAAATAGCACGTCGTTTAATAAGTAAAAATAAAAACAAAAAAAAAACTTACAAAGCCCTGCATTTTCAGAACAATCTATTTGTTTTTCGTAAAACAGTAAGGCGCTCTATCTGAATTTATGGATCTTCACCAATTACAGCAAAAGATAACTACCTACATCATATGGCGTATATTTGGAATCAGAAAAAGTATCTATCCGAAAATCGTAAAACACCTATATAGAGTGTCTCATTGAAAAATACTGAGGTTATATCGTCTGCTTGAAAATAGAACGCAATAGGAAAATATCCAAAACTACAATACGAAACTTTAGAAAAAAACATTCAAATTCCTTTTTTTAACACCTTTATCTCAAGAAATAAAGATATTACAGCTGTTTAAAAGCGGGACAATATATAATGAACACAGTGTACATTGATTTGCGTCTTAAAATTTTTAATTAATTGATTTATTAATTAATTAATCAATAAATTTTTTTCTTTTAAATGGATCATGCTATGCAAGTTTCATATTATCCATCAACATTTATTTACTTAAGAATATACTCGTATCTTCATGTTCAGCAAGAGTAAATGACAAGCACTCTCAACCGGCTGTTCGTCTGTTGTACATACATGCATACAAGTAGAAATAATTACATTAAAACTATTTAATAATTATTCTCGGACGGTTTGGGACATATACAGCAGTGAGATTTTAGATAAAGCTATGACCTCTTAAAGAGAAGTGATGTCAAATGATTGATTGACAAAAGAAAACTACCATGACTAGCGCAAGCTTAATGTACTGCGCATTATGACTATTACTAAATAGGTAAATACAGAGTTGAACTAGCCCGGTTAGTAAAAAAAGAAATATTGACTAAATCACTATTAAAGGAATAATCCGCCCATAATGACCGCGTTCTGCATTCTTCAGGCTAGAAGAACGGCCGAATTTCGGCATGCCGGTATGACCTTCAGTTCCGAAAGCAGTGTATCTATTGCTCCACCGAGGGCTCCTATTATTATTACCACACGCTTGACAGTATGTTCTGGACAGAGTCTGCAGAGTTCGAAGAGAAGGTATCGATATTTCGTCCATTTCTCCTCCTCTTTCAAGACAATGTTGGCTTCGGCAGGAGCCGAGAACTCGATGACAAACATTGTCTTCAGCTGGTGGTCGAGGAGTACTACATCAAGCTTATTGTCTCGAATCTGCCTGAGCGTGGGAAATGAGTAGTTCCAATAAATTTTGGCACTTCACATTCCCCACAAGACACTCAATATCCCCCGGAGCGTATGGCAGCACTGGTGTTTCTTCTATCTCCTACGAGTGCCGTAGAAAGTAGTTAAGCACTTGTAAAGCCGCATTATGTCTACGGATATAAGGCCGAGACTGCATATGCCGGACAAGAGGAGAGCAGATGCATAATTGTCTCTGGCGCCCTATGGCAGGTCCTGCAATTGACATCAGGGCATGACACGGTTTTGATAGATGAGGGTGTTAAATACACCATCCTAGCAGGTGATTATGAATCCCTCGGTCTTCGAGACTTAAGCCCCACTGACCTTAAAAAAGCAAAGGTCAGCCTTTCGGATAAGCCATGGTCTTCAAAGCTCTTATAGAAGACACCGTGCAATGGCTTATTCTTATGCAGCTGCAGAAGATGACAGCCTACGGATTATTATTATTATTAGTATTATTATTATTATTATTATTATTATTATTATTATTATTATTATTATTATTATTATTATTATTATTATTATTATTATTATTATTATTATTATTATTATTATTATTATTATTATTATTATTATTATTATCATTAAATTCTCACTTTTAGAAGTGGTCTTTTATTCTGAGATGACGGGCAATACCAAGTCGTCTCAGAGTCTATTGCTTGAATTTTGAATGATTGACAAATTTTACAGGTTTACGTACAATTACAGGTTTTAAGGATGACAGATTTTTGTACGTTTGTGTGAATGCTTCGATTAAGGTTGAGTTGTTTGAGTGCTCTATGAAAATGTGTGGGGTGATTCCTGTGGTTGATATGATAAACGGTATAATGATCACTTTTTTCTGTTTCCATACTCGCTGAACTTCTATTGCTAAATCTGTGTACTTTGTTATTTTTTCATTATATTTAGTTTGGATGTTGGTATCATTTGGTATGGATATGTCTATCAAGTAGGTGATTTGTTCTCTTTTATTTTGGAATACTATGTCTGGTCTATTGCATGTTATTGTTTTATCGGTGTGGATTTCAACGTCCCAGTATAATTTGTATTCATTGGTATCTGGATTATTATTATTATTATTATTATTATTATTATTATTAATTATTATTATTATTATTATTATTATTATTATTGTTATATCTAAGTTTAATCATTTTAGAAATATTATACTATACTACTCGTAGTTATTATATTTTGCACCTATGAAGCCAAAAAAAATATATCAGCAGAAAATTGAATTCCCGTATAGGCATTTTTATACATTTTCTGCGACAGTTGGTATCATTGACATTTATTTTATATTAAAACTATTATGTATCTCCCCTTTCCCTTTACTTAGGTAAAATATATGACAAACAGTATGTTATTATAAAAGTTACCAGTACAGTACTGGTAACTTTTATAATCATTTAAAAAAAATAAATAAATAAACTTTTTTAATCAAGTACTGGCAGTACTTGATTAAAAAGTTTAATAATTTAAAGAAAAAAATATTTTGAAAATTTAGTTAGATTGTAATTGCTAAATTGCTGTGTATACCGTTACCATATGGCACACCATACAAAACAAATGATGTAAATTTGTTACTACCAACATTAAAAAACAAAAAGTTGACTGTCGAAGAGTGTTACGCAATACGCAATTGCGTTTAATAATGACTTGTTTACAGACCCAAAAAAGAAAAAATATTTTTCTTGATCAGGAAAATATGACTTGTAAAGTTAGAATATGACAAGATGCGTATCATATTTGTTCCGATATATATTAAGGCGATCAATTTGATCCATTAAGATATTTATTGTCAAATTGCGGTGACTCTGCTTTAATATCACCTTCAGCTTTTAGTAATTTGGTTCCACAGATACAGTAGATAACAGAGAATCAAGCGGTACGTCTCGTTTGCCTATATATTTTTTAGTTGTCGAAACCAATAATGAACTTAAAACCTGCTTCTACTTAGCTTGAGTGGCAGCCGATATCGTATTCGCCAATCTCTCACAACAGTTTCACTTCCAGACGGTATAAAACTCAAAGAAGATTAAAAAATGATTCACTGTACTCTTCAGTGTGTCTTATACCAGTCGCTAGGATTCAATTAAGAGTCAAATTTGACATAGTTACAGAATTAATTGCTTTCAGTAACCAGACCACCTAATAATCATCTTCAAATCGTTTAAATTCAATTAATAACGTCGGATCCTTCGTAATTGCTTTCAAGTCCAACCCTGTTGATTGCTGGGAGACCGTATCAGCTTCATCTACAAGTGCACATACAGAGATCTGTAATCGATGGATGAGTAGTTTAATCTGTACAAGCAATTAACATTTTTGTTAACTCAAATAGTGGAAGTCACGGTGATTGCGCTGCGTTTCGTACGTGTGCCGTGTAAGCATTGTTAAACGAATTATATTAAAAATCAGTTTTCTGTGCGCTGGGTGGTCTGTACATTTTTTAGGATGCGCGCATCTTGGTTTACCACCCATTGATTTTGAGAATTTGCAGGTAATAACAGTGATTCCACGGGAGCAAACCCTAAACGATAAATATACGGCTCATGATATCTTTGAAAAGTTCAATCAAACCGAAAAGTGAAACAACTGAATATTAGTTTACATATATAATATATAGGGTGTCTACAAGTGTCCAGAGACGTTATACCAAAAAAGCACATTGAAATTGGCCGGTAGATTTTAACAATATGTCCTTGAAAAGACATGATTATTTTGTACCTAAGAAATATTTTTTATTACGTGGCAGTTCAGTTCTTAGAAAAACTAAAATCTAAGAGGATGGTGTGGTATTTTACAAATATCATTATTTGAAATTTGAGTATTATTTAGGATAACAGATATCGAAAAACTGAAAATTTTTTTAGTAATATATCAACCCAATATATATTATAAAAATATCAAGAACCTTGGCTATTAGTTCCATTCCAAATTACCACTGTAGTTCTCAAAATTATGTGTTTGTAGGAGAGGATCTGCAGCTTACAGTAAAATCCAAATCAGTTCTGGAGAATTATTCAGTAAAACATTATTTCTCCGTCAGCGGGCATTTATTAGTTTACAGTGTAATGTTCTTTATAGTATACCTATCAATTAATAATACTTCCCCATCCATCCGATAGAGGTGACATCGACGACGCCATGGTAGTATACCATATACGTCTTAACGTGTTTTAATATGACTTTTTAGTTATATTTATAGACTTTATAGACTTTATAGTTATTATTTAAATTTGGCACAGATTCCCGATTAATGGGTTATCCCTGAAATAATGTTAAATCCATTAGAAGGCAGGGGGGAGCCTATTTTTGTATCTGTGTTTTCCATATGGAATTATATGCCTTTAAATATCGTCAATCACCTGAATATAATTAATGTCTCTAATTTTTCAATTGGGGCATCACTTTGATACTGTTTCATTTATTGGGTATTTTGAAATATAAAAAATGTGAAGTAAATAAACTCCTGATTCAAAGGGAAATTCTGAAACAGAGTTTTATTTAAACAAAAATAAAGTTCTCATACTGAAAATTGTAATAAGTATTCTTAAGCAAAAAACATGCTTCTTGAGATTTCGGATATTACATTTGTTTCTATTCTACAAAACTTGAATTTGTTTTTAAAATCGGGGCGTCTTAATTGACCAGCGTCAACTACAGTATTGTTTTTGGATGACTAATAGTTGTTACTTCCGATATTTAGCTTAATTTTGGCTTTAATTCGATGATAACCTATATGACCATTATTTGATAACTGCAAAATGTCCAGAGTTTTATGAAAGATAAGTTTTGAGAAATGAAATGTTGTTTTTCACCATTTTTTTTTACGATGAGTATCCTTATTTACAATATGGAGATTCATTTTAGGGTATTTTTCTTTCTTTTATTTAATATCGGTCTATTTCCGCGATTAAGGCCAATCATTAGGTAGGTTTAGTTATGAAAACAAAAATAAGAAAAAATTTCATTATTGTTGAAATATCTTACCCTAAGCATCCTCAATTTCTAAACCAAAACAAACCTAATATGTTGTATCCTGCCAACGCCCTCCAGATATCTATAGAGTGCTGATCATGCTAAGACTTCAAGACTAAACGCTATGGTTTAATGTTCATGTTCACAGTCAACACCTTCGTTTAAATTCCAGGAATATTGTGCAACAGCTTTCCACTTACAAAGATGTCTGAATAAAAAATGTACAGGGTGGTCAAACGAGGTCGGGGTGGAGGATTATGGCCAAGCTAGATAATTTTATGATTGTTTTAATCCGGGATGTAGTCAAAGTGAGACAGACATATTTTAAAATTAGTTTAGCTAATACAGGGTGTCTCAAAAAGTTATGAATCAAACATATATTTTTTTCAATGTAACAACCCGTATATTTGGCTTTTAAAGGATGACGGACAACTAGTTGAACAATTTCATATATCTAGAGTTATGCATATACTATGGTTATATTTTTTTAAGTTTCAAACGTTAGTATCTAGAAAACTGTGGATTACAGGGTTATGCAATAGGGTTGAAATATATAATTTCAAAGTCTGTTTAACGTAGATTTTATAAGAGTAATAGAGTAATAATATACAGGGTGTTCCATTTAAATTTTTTTTCCAGTTTGCGTATTGTGACCACCCTGTATTATGCTGAGGTATTGAATGACGAACCGACTTCCGTTTCAAATCCTATATTCCTAATTATCCTTTAAGTTATTGGTAGTACGACACCGATTTTAGAGGTAAGTATATATTTTATTGGAGAATTTACTAAACATATTCGTAAAATTTAATAAAGCGATATTAGTGGAACTTTACCAGATATAGTTTTGAGGGACTATGAAAGTTTACCTTTATTAATGTTTGTTGCTGAGAAGTTCAGACATCAACCGTCTCTAATACCACTAGAAACGTTTTCAGTAGTTGCAGAGGTGTTTTAGTTTAAGATGATGGTCTTTTCGAAAAAAGAGTCCCGCTACCTAGGTGGTTGCAATATTCATATTGGCTTTGAAAGCGAGAGGTAAATTCGCAGCAGTTTTATTATCACCGGCAATTATAGAGCAGACGTATGTTATTTTTTCTTCTATACTTAGTTATATTTATTAGAAAACTGCATTCCGTCACGCTGTGATCATACGTTTTCTGTTTTATTTACTGAATACCGAACTAAGATAAGGTAATACCTTTGCTTAAAAAATATTTTAAATTTGTTTCAATTGCCAAGAAACTATTTTTATAAATTGTCCATTACGAAAATGATAAACGGAATTGTCCTTTATCCAATTAAAAATTCGTAAAAACCTCAAAGTAAACTGATTAATGTAAGTTATAAATTTCGTAATAAATCGATTATAACTTTTATTGTATTAAAATATATGAAATATGTTTTAGAAGAGCAGAACATAAGAAAACATGTACAGGGTGCCCAGTTAAGCGAGGTAAGCGGCTGTATCTTGGAAACCGTTCACCGTACAGCTTTCGGGAAAAAAATTCGTTAGTAAATAGGGCCAAGAGAAATCGCTGGAAATTATTTTCAAGTTCGTAAGATAGCCGCCAGGGGGCGTAACAGTAGCAGTGTGTTGGGAAACGGCGATTACTCTAAAATTTGCCTTGACAAGGTCTACTGATAATACTTGGAAACAAATCTCGCATCTATTATGAACAACTTTTCTTACATACATTTTTCTCTAACTCTTCAAATAAAGTGGTGGGGGTAAGGTGAACATTCATTTAGAAAAAATGCAATATCTCAGGAACACCTTGTCAGATAATATTAAAATTTGTACCATTTAAAAGAGTTTTTCTTGTTCTATCACCTACGTTACAAGCGATGTCTTTGTTATTTTCACTATGGTCGCTAGATGGCGCTTTTTTAAAAAATGAGAAATTGTGTGATTTTTCTCGAAAAATTTAAATGTAATGGTATAGATATTACACTGATACAAAAAAGAGAACTAAAGGCCAAAGCCAATGGTGAAAACCGCAAGTCCCTATCTTTTTTCTAACCGGAGATATTAATGGAAAATTAATATACTCATCTAAAGCTAATTTATCTAGACCCCCGGGCATAATGCTAAAAGACAAGTAGGCACGGACACAAAAGAAATGTTTATTTGACATGTGAAATTACCTATAAAACATTTTTCGAATTGATTGTAAGTAATATGTGCTTAAAGTTTAAACAATTTATCAGAAGTTCAAAAAATGTAGTTTTTTGTTTTAAAATCTCTCGCACTCTTTCGTGTGATAGAACATTAGATTTCAACTATTAAGAAATTAAGGATTTAATTATAAGTATGCTAGTGCCTCCTTAGATTTTCAAAGTGCCTGCCATCATTTTCCACACATTGGTCGAGTCTTTCTCGGGTAGACAATACAGCAGCCTCTACCTCTGCTGCTGGCAGGCTACGAATTGCGTGTTCAATTCTGTTCCTCATATCTTCCATGGTCGTAGGAACAGTTTGGAAGACCATATCTTTTAATCGTCCCCACAAATAGAAATCTAGGCAGGTTAAATCGGGTGACCTAGCTGGCCAGGGAAACAATTTTTTGAACTTGTGATAAATTGTTTAAACTTTAAGCACATATTACTTATAATCAATTCGAAAAATGTTTTATAGGTAATTTCACATGTCAAATAAACATTTCTTTTGTGTCCGTGCCTACTTGTCTTTTAGCATTATGCCCGGGGGTCTAGATAAATTAGCTTTAGATGAGTATATTAATTTTCCATTAATATCTCCGGTTAGAAAAAAGATAGGGACTTGCGGTTTTCACCATTGGCTTTGGCCTTTAGTTCTCTTTTTTGTATCAGTGTAATATCTATACCATTACATTTAAATTTTTCGAGAAAAATCACACAATTTCTCATTTTTTAAAAAAGCGCCATCTAGCGACCATAGTGAAAATAACAAAGACATCGCTTGTAACGTAGGTGATAGAACAAGAAAAACTCTTTTAAATGGTACAAATTTTAATATTATCTGACAAGGTGTTCCTGAGATATTGCATTCTTTCTAAATGAATGTTCACCTTACCCCCACCACTTTATTTGAAGAGTTAGAGAAAAATGTATGTAAGGAAAGTTGTTCATAATAGATGCGAGATTTGTTTCCAAGTATTATCAGTAGACCTTGTCAAGGCAAATTTTAGAGTAATCGCCGTTTCCCAACACACTGCTACTGTTACGCCCCCTGGCGGCTATCTTACGAACTTGAAAATAATTTCCAGCGATTTCTCTTGGCCCTATTTACTAACGAATTTTTTTCCCGAAAGCTGTACGGTGAACGGTTTCCAAGATACAGCCGCTTACCTCGCTTAACTGGCCACCCTGTACAGTGGTATGACTAGATAAAGCTCTATTCAATACCTGGTTAGAAAATCAGCAAGAGGACGTAGGATAAAGTAAATTTACCATATTTGGCAACGTTTACCGACCACCTTGTACATCACGCAGCGTTCTCATACCCAATATCGGATATCTAATATAAGAAACGTATGTGTGTCTGCTGGTAAATGCTATCTGAAATCTGTAAACGTATTTTCACATACATTTGATTGGTATTTGACATGTAGCCGATAAATGGATGTATTTTATTACAACCACTGGTACAAGATCATCTTTCATGATAGCCAGAAATATACTGACTTATACCTGATACTTGCGTGTACCATGTTGTAGTTTGTTTATTTTTGAGTTTACTGACATGGAATAACTGTTTTTTATTTCCGTCTGGAATGCACAATAAGAAGCAATTATTAAATCATTAATCATAGTCCACGCTATAAATGTTAAAAACATTTTCATATTTGTCAGGTTAAAGTGTTAAACGATTTTTTTTTTGCATTCCTCGAAGGAATAGTATTTCTATTCATAGTTAATGGCTTGTGAGGGCTAACTGCTGCGTGATTGAAGGCGAGAAATTGATAGTTTTCCTTTAGGTAATAAATAACCATAGTTTTTATTTAGGTACAGATATAATATGGCGCACATCACATTTCAACGGATAGACTAATAAAAATGTAACAAGAAGCCTCACATACATTATTATTACAATTTGTGTGGAATAATCTTGAAGTTCTATTCTATTTAAAGTTAACATGATTAGGAATTGGTTTGGATCCACAGAATAATCTTAACATTATTATATAGAAATCATTATTTTGTTACACATTTAAAAGTATTTGATTTATTTACTTTATAATATGATTAACCCTTTGGGGACCGGTGGTTCTATATTGATACCACCTTTTCATGAATTTTTATAAATTTTACGGCTCACTGGTAGCTCTAAGTGACCACCAGACTATGTATACTGATGCGCCATCTGCTGTAAAAAAAATAATTGACAGGAGGAACATGATCGAGTGCACATAGTGTGGTAGTGTGAAGTGACATGACACAGTGCGTGCATGTTGCTAATGTGTTTACAATAAATAAATCGTAAATTTCAGGAATAATATGGGAGGTAAGTGTTTTATATGATTGGTAATAGTAATAATAGTTGATTGAACATGTCATATTCACCATTCTTGTAGAAAAATAACCTCAATTTAGCTTCAATATCTGGTGGTTTCTGCAGGGACCACTGGTCCTTATAAGTTCAATTGAATTTTTTGTCCATATTTTCCATCACAAAAGATGTTTCTTATGAGAAGCAATATCAGTTTTTTTTTAGTAGAACTTTTGTTTACAGATAAATTGCGACAATTTATTACAAAGAGCAAATGGGATTTTGATAGTCTTGAGAATCTCAGTGCTGACGAATTCAATACTCTAGTTGCGGAAATACCTTCTGATGTCGAATCAAATGCCAGCGACTATGTATCTGATGATGACGAAGAAGAAAGTGTCGTAACACTACCTAGCCCTAATGAAGAAATTCCAGAGCAAAACGAGGTAGTACATGATAAAGAAGAGTCATCCTTTGAAGGCAATGAAAGTAGTTCTGCTAATAATAACATTGAAGTTTTTGATCAAGGAATTCTGGATGAAGACAACATTCCTTTGATAAATTTTGTACCAGATGTAGGAGAAAAAATCATTTGGAGGCGTAATTTTGCCCCCGCTATTGTTCCACATTTTGCAGAGGAATATGGACCTATTTCTGAGTGTGAAACACCTTTAGAAATATTTACACAGTTATTTACAGACAAATTGTTTGAACACTTAGTATTTCAAACAAACCTCTATGCCACGCAAACCAATAAAACATACTTACCGACCACTAAAGAAGAAATAAAAACTTTTATTGGCATAAATATTATGATGGGATTGAAGTTACTTCCCAGTTACAAAGACTACTGGTCTTCTTTACCTGAAATTAGAGATAACTATATAAGTTCAGTGATGCCGCGAGTTCGATTTAGCTGGCTTCTGGGAAACCTTCATGTTAATGATAATTCAGTGCAGCCTAAAAAAGGTGAACCAGGCTACAATAAATTGTATAAAATCCAGCCTATGTTGGAAACTTTATCTGAAACTTTCAAAGAGTCCTGGGCTTCAGGAGAACATCAGTCAATAGATGAGTCAATGATTAAATTTAAGGGTCGCTCGAGTATCAAGCAGTATATGCCCAAAAAACCAGTAAAAAGGGGGTACAAAGTTTGGATAAGGGCAGATAGTACTACGGGGTTTGTTCACCAATTCCAAATTTACACGGGGAAAAAAGATGATCTCACAGAAAAGTGTCTGGGGGAGCGTGTGGTGGTGGATTTGACAAGAGATCTTGTAAATAAAAACCACAAAATATATTTCGATAACTTTTTTAATTCTATACCTCTATTGATCCATCTTCAAGAAGAACACATTTATGCATGTGGAACGATGCGCCAGAACAGAAAACATATTCCAAAACTAGCAGCGGACAAGGATATGCATAAAGGTGATATTGATTACAGTATGCTGAAGAATGGAGTAGTTTGTATGAAGTGGAAGGATAATCGTAGCGTACTGATGGGGTCTAATTTTCATGATCCATCTATAGTAGAAGTAGTAAAAAGGAAACAGAAAGTTGATAATAGAATTGAAATAGTGGAAATTCCATGTCCACAAATTATAAAAAACTACAACCGATACATGGGGGGGGTTGATAAAGCCGACATGCTCAAATCACTTTATGAAATAGACCGTAAAAGTAAGAAGTGGTGGCACAGAATATTTTTTTATTTTGTAGACATATGTGTTGTAAATGCCTATATTATTTTCAAGTCAAAATCTGAAGGAGCCTGTGTAACATTGAAGGAATTCAGAACCTCGGTGGCTAGTGGACTAATTGGTGCTAAACCAAAAACTCCAAAAAGGGGCAAACCTGGATGTAGCAAGCCTCCAAACCACTATAAAATCTCGGTTTTACCAGAAAAACGATATGACAAGAATGCTCACATGCCGGATTTCGCAACTAAAAGAAGGTGTCACTACTGCAGCACAAAAAAAAATGTGCACCGTACAAATATTATTTGTCAGTCTTGTAATGTACCGCTATGTCTACAGAAAGACCGAAATTGCTTCAAGCTGCATCACGAATCTTAATTTTGGAAAGTAAATACAAAAAGGCTCAGTGGTCCATACGGTGGACCACCATTTTTTGAAAATTTTGAATGTAAAAATTTATGTTTTTTAGTTTTTGTCAGCTTTTTGTACCATTTTAAAATAAAATTTTCAAAGCAGTTCGTATTTTTATTTTATATTCATAATTCAGTCCTCAAAGGGTTAAGCAGCCGTATAAACATTTGCCGCAAGTATAGAACAACAGAATAGAAATCATACTAATATTATTAGAAGCGCGGATTTATACATTTTTACGATTTGCATCGTTACTATGCAAGTGTCAATAATCATCATCTTCAGACATCATAGGTTGAAACAGCTGTCTGCCGTTTTGGGTGTTATGAAAAATACGGTATGTCTAATATTTCACTCAGCGGTGTGAAAAATGATAAATATCTGTTTTTTGTGGAACCCTGAATCGAAAATATAGGTATACATACTTACCCTAGTTCCAAGCTAAGAAAGTTACAACAACATATTTTTAAGTCGCTGTATTAGAAGCATGGTATAGAAATATATCTTAACGGACCTTTCCACCTCAAACAAATTGAGAGTACATATTTGGCTTAAAATATTCTTCTTTGAAATGAGAACTTTATTCCCAAATATTTTTCTCGTAATTTAAAAAGAAGTTACTTGATGACGTACTTCTAGGTTATGCCTAGGCTAACAATTTTAGGGCGGATCTTCTAAATACAATCTGGTAACATTGACTTTGAGGCGTGTGTCACTGCCAAAACCAGAGCTTGTCAAAACATTTAAACCATACCAGTCAAAGCACAGCGCTCCATTTTTATGTGATACTTGTTAAATATTGTCTGCTGGTTAACATCGTTTTAGTGTTTTCCTGTTTGTATTTCTGTTATCTGAAGTTTTGTATGAGTAATTTAGAAATTATATTGTTTGTAGTGTGTTATTTGTCTGTGAACAAAATGTCAAAATGATCAATAAAGACGGGTGATTTGACCTACTGCTGAATACTGTTTCCAGCTTGTAATATTCACTGATAGTGCTTATAGCTAATCGGAAGCCGAAGATTACGTCACAATCTTATTTTTTAGAAGGCACTTATGTTTCTGTGGAAAAGTGTTAAATTTTCACAAAAACAGTGATATATTATTTGTCAAGTATTTTTTTACGTTTTATACGAATATATTTTTAAATATGTGTGTAGAAAGTCCGATTGTACCTAATTGGATATATTACGAAAACTGATGTTTCAATTTATTCAGAAACTACACCTCAGAATTGCTGAAGTATTATTTATTTTCAACACATTTCATGGAAAATTTTATACAACAAAACTATTAGCAGATATTGATTGATACTAATGTATCTACCATGAGATGAAGACATACACAGAACCTATTTATTTAAAATAAAGCAGTATGTGATCCTCCCGTATATAATTGTTTTGCTATTACAAACCAACTTTATACAGAGTTTTAAATTTTTTAACAACAGTAAAAAGAAAAGACAAGAGTATTGAAGGTCTATTATAGTTTTGCTCTTTTGTTCTTATTTTAGAAGCTTCTCTTCAATTTTGTTGTTTTTTTTATTAATTTTGTTTTCTTTTAATAATTTTTTATAATTTCTTATATGATTAAAAATCTTAGTGAAATTACTTGTAACTTTTAATGCTTATCATATTGTAAGTAATTATTTATGAAATGTTATAAACGCATGTTATATACCTGCTGGTTGTGCAGGATAAGAGTTTTAGATCCACGTAAAAGAAAATTAATAATTTCTTGATTCACCCCATATTGTTTACCTACAATAAACTGCATTATTTGTAATTTATCAGCTCACTATCTGCTACTTTAACCCAATTATAAAATGTTTAAAAATACAAGATGCCATTTGAAATACATGATGTTTGCCCGTATAGATACCACTATAACGCAATTACTGGAAATACCGAAACTAATTGAAGCTAATCTGACAATAGAAATTTGGGTTACAAAGTTTAGAACACCAACATATATATCCAGATATGTCACACGGGAGCGTGAGAATCGAATTTCTCTGTGAAATTGACAATTAACAGATTTAACTTTATTGTTCAGTTTACATGTGAGTTGACACACACTGTGGGAAAACACCTATCAAAGGGTGTAATAATTATGTAAAGTATTGCAGGTACTCCGCCTCATACAAGTCTTAATGAAGTTCGCTGTGCTTAATTTCGCTACATATTAAGCAAGGTTGACGTCATAGACGCCCTCCAGATATTCTACCTGAAGCTAGTTGTAGGAGACTAGGCCTTATCTTATTGTATAATTTTAGTTAAACGTTGTTTACCTAATAATAATATTTTATTTCAAGTTCTGGTTAATAGCGAAATAGCATTTCTTATTATAGACAATAAAATATGCCATTGCCGAGTTGATATTTAAAAAAATATATGCGGGTTTGCTTCTGATATTGTCTTTATTAGTACATTTAGCAGGTACTTAAATCAAGTATGGCACACAGTATCTACACTTAAATATGCCTCAGATAAGGTAGGAATTATGACTATATGAAACTCTCACAGAACTGTCAAAATATTTTAGTAGCCGAGAGCACCCTGTATTTACTACACGTACAAAATTCGTATCATAGTTTCTGTGGTAAGCTATTGACTGGACACACTGTATATATTATATATACTGAGGTATTTCTTCTAAATACATGTTTTTGCAAAATTTCAACTTCCTAGATATTAAGAACGAAAAAATAAATGTTTCACGTGAATTGTTTCATAAAGTTAGCCAAGAAATACCCATAGAAGTATGTTAAGCTACTTAAAATAGATCCTCTTTAAGACCGTTAAATGGGTACTAGTTGCGAATCCAGAATTTAAGCAAAATACTTCAATGAATTGATTGAATACAATTCTTAAATGTAAAAATACATGACAATTAATTGATCTAATACAAGCAGATCTTCGTACTAAGGACAATACACTAAATAACACATTTATTGTGTGTGTACTACTGTGTACTGTATATTATCATAACTACTAATATAAAATTTGTATTTTAAAAAACATCAATTCCATTGAAGAATGTGTTGTGATAATTAGAACTGTCTATATTAAAGGTTTTAGAATTAAATTGTACAAAAATATTTACTAATATTTTCCGTTTTTTTTTTCAATATTTTCAAAAGTATCAGACGTAGTTTCAATTCATTTTCAGATTATTGATCAGCATAAAATTGCGCAACATTGCCCTAACAGTCCTTACATCTCTTAAGATGAGTCAGGTACCCATAGTGGGACTCGAAAAACGAACATCCCATATATCATTCAAGCTTAGAGTGCCTAATAGAAAGAACAAAATTAAAAGACTTACTTAAATGACAAATATGTTAACAATCTGTTATTGTTGGGTTACTTTTAACATATTTATTGCAGATCTACTCTAGATGTTAATGCATTTCAATTACTATCTAATTTACTGACATTTTCTCAACTAGATTTCTAATTTTGGGAATTTTGAAATGCCCAAATACATTCACATATACCATTAATACATGAATTACAATCGATGCATGCCCTAATACATCAATTACAACTTTTTGGTTATTGAAAAGTTTAACCAAACCAAAATGCACTAATATTTCATAGTATATTTAATTCATAACAGTCTGCAAATACAAATTTCAGATGGATTTCCATGACAATACGTCGCTCAGTTCTTCGTTGATTGCATGGGGAGTCCAAAAGTTTTTACCCGCTTTCCAGAGCTGCATGCAAAAATGGCAGCCATTTCCCGTAACATCGTATCAAATAACATTTTCTCATTAAAAACGTTCGTTTATGCCCCTAAACTTATAAACTAGCTATCATAAGAAATATGGACTGCGATAAAAATCGTTCTCAAGGGCCGTATCATATTTCATAATCAAAAATCGATCAAAATGCAATTTTTTGTAGAAGTCTCTAGGGTGAGCTTAATGCCAATAACTGGAAGAAACAGGGGTGAGTTGCGAAATGTATAAGGGATTGTTCTTATCAGTTCTAATTGACTTGTGTATTGGGTCCCATTAGGGTATTTATAGCTATTAATTGGGCTAACTTGTAGCTTTGGATCAGTGACCCTAAGAGGATATTGTTCATTATATCGGCTGACATGAGACGAACAAGATAAAATAGAGCAAATAACCCGCATGTTTCGGTAACTGTGCGTATAGGATCCATGTGGGTGAGTCCTTATACTAGAAATGCGATTTTGAATTAATGTATACTTAAGTTAACTTGATGTGTTACGGTCATGATGTATATTTTTAAATTATTGCAGTTTAATTAATGTCTACTTGCACAGAACAAATGAAATCTTTTGTGTCCTCATTAAAACCATTTTAGTTTAATTAATATAATGTCATTCATTAATAAAAGTTATTATTTATATTATTTTATGAACGCTTGGGGAGCTCTAAAATGTTTATGTCAAATTAGTTTGATCATTATCGTTTTTATTTGCCCTAACAGGAGGTTATTTCGAAATACTTTGCAATATTAATATAATTATATCAATATTATAAACTGGGAGCCAAATTTTTCTGCATACTTGTTTATTTCGAGATATATAAAACATACAATTGAGTTTTGTTGAGACACAGATAATCATAAAAAAAGAATTCAGATTGACACAACTTCTATCAATTTATTTCAGGTACTTTAGGAAACATTCACGGGATTTCACTTCACATGTTGACTATTCATATTTAAATGAATTGTATCAGCACATATCGAGCATATTAGACATAACAGAAAAATATGTAAATTCCAAAACCAAATGATTACAAAAAACATCAGGAGCCATTATGCAGACGACTAAATATAATAAAAAAAGTATATGGA
Source organism: Pogonocherus hispidulus (assembly GCA_963924545.1). Taxonomy (NCBI): domain Eukaryota; kingdom Metazoa; phylum Arthropoda; class Insecta; order Coleoptera; family Cerambycidae; genus Pogonocherus; species Pogonocherus hispidulus. The sequence goes on from OZ004695.1 coordinate 53,943,683, forward strand.
CCAACTAGTGGGAAATAGTAACTTAACTTATACGTCATTCTTATAATATGAGAATTTCGTGTAAAACTTTTATCCACTTTACCACCAAGGAAGGCAAATAATGCTCGTCCTAGGGGGTAGAAAGGAATATTATGACATTCGCCAAGGGGGTTAGCTGTTGTAAGAGAGTCCTAGGATAGCAGATGCAATGTCAACTGGTAATATATGGTTGGGCGTGACGTTTACCGTTTTATAAAAGGTGTTTCTGACCAAAAATTGCGATAAAATCGAGTAATGCAATGGTTTGTCGTTCGGACCGACGTTTTTCACAAAAATATTACCTACAGATGGTCTATAAGTAGTGGTGGCGTCTGATAAAGATCGTCCCTTTAAAGATCCCCGGAAGCATTTTAGAATTTTCAAGATTTACACCTTTTACCACATTAAGTAAGTTGTATTCTGCTTTTACAAAATACATAATACGTTGAAACAGCAAACGATTTTAAACTGATATGTAAAATTTTAACGAATAAAGCCATTTTATAAACAATTTATGATTTTTTAATCATTTATTAAGTATATACAGGGTACCCAAATTTGGAAGCTAAAGTACCACCTTCGTACCTTTTCTTTTTTTTCTACGTTTGCGGTTAAATAAATGGTTACATGAATGGAAAACATTATATTATAAAAATATACCTTAGTTGAATGCAATATTATATATTATTGCATATTTAGATAGAAAGTTGACATAAAGGTTGCAATGTCCAGAGATTATTGTCAATAATTATGTTACTATACTGCCACTTTTTTTATGGCTGTTTTTCTCAAATTTTCGATAAAATTAGACGTAAACTCAACAGTATCTACCTCTCCAGAAATTGCTTTATACAAAACCGGAAATATTTACATATTAGATCATGTCTCTAACTTATTTGTGGTGGATTTTCATGATTCATAGTTTCTATTGGGATTAAATCACCTGCAAAATAACAAAAAAACAGGAAACCAGAAGTATACAAAGTAAATATTCAAAGTGCAGTATCAAGGCAAACTTCTAAAGTTTGCCTCAAAGAACACTGTATAATATGCAATAAAATAAATATTTGATAAATTAACTAAATTTCATTAGTGGTCTTTTTAGCTTTATACAAAATTCTGTAATATTTCAAATCATATTTTGGAATTGGATAAAATATTTATTATAATGAAATTTAGAAGAAATTAGACACTTAACTTGCTTTTTCCTAAACGTTTCAAATTGATCCTCAACTCGTCATCAATAGAAGGTTTGGATCAGATTACATAATTCAGGTGTGGAAGTCACCATTATTTGTTATTAAAGTACCTTTATTTTCTCTAGTTTTAATCTTCTGTTTAAATATTTATAATTACCCCTAATGAACGAACGTATTTGATTTATTTCATCTAAAACATTCCGTGCAATATCCAAAGTCACAATCAGCTAAAAAGTTAACTATTTTAAAGTGTTTCGTACAAGTTAAATATTACCCTTTCGACAAAATACATAAATTTAACTTCCTAACTTTTAGTCATAATCATATATTTTGAGATATTATACTATTTACTTAGCCTTTTCCCATTTCCCAAAAATTTAACCGTTTACCTGCTCGCTAAGTTTAATATTTGGTATTTGCAAATAGAGGTAGGCTACTGCAAATAATGAGAAATTTAGTACATCCTACATTTCCCAGACGGTGAGGTTCCATTAGTATTTTTGATCCACTATAAAGCCAAAGTCCAAGTGACTAAAGACATAAAACAGATTCAATTCGATTTTAACTAACTAAATCGATAAAACCACTGATACAAATAATTTTATTTATAAAATAATTGCATTCTTAAAATTTCATGCAGTAGGTTTTTGGTGATAACTTTAAAATCTAGCCTGGATACTATAGAATATTTTCTGTTGTCTTCCCATTTGTGGTTCCATTTTAGAGGTGATATATTGGCAGAATTGTTGATAAATATTGTAGGGCAAAATGATAAATAGTTTAAGCCCATGTTCTTAAATTCAAACGCGCTATCAAATATTCACGTACATAATATACATGAATGTACAGGGTGGGCCGTATAAGAGTGCGTATCCCCTTATCTCAGAAACTATGTGAGATAGAAAAAAAAGTTTTATATAAATTTTGTTTGCGTTAAAGATGTCCTGATATTATATATCAATAAACTCGTCTTTGCAAGGACTTTCAGGAAATGTAATAAAATACAGGGTGTTCCATTTAAAAAAATCATGAAAAATTAAATTTTACGAAACTTGGCATCACTGTTGCAATTTTTTTTATTTTAGTATTAGACAGAAGTTTCATAAAATAGACCAAATTAGAATTTCTTGGCCCAAGTTACAGCTTATCACCTCAATCAGTAACTTTTCTAGCTCGCTATAAATATTAACCTTTTCCTGAAGATAACAGTCAATAGCTCCGAAACGGTGAGCTACAGACCCATCATATTATATATCGTTGAACAAGTCTTTTGAAGAGCTTTTCAAAAATGTAATAATATACAGGGTGTTCTATTTAAAGAAAGATAAGTTTAATTCGTCACCCTGTATATTGAAAAGCTACAAATATAACTATATTAAAAAAATACCGACATCTTTAACGCAAACAACATTTATATAAAACTTTTTTTTCTATCTCACATAGTTTCTGAGATAAGGGGATACGCACTCTTATACGGCCCACCCTGTACAAATACTGTACACATTGTCTTATAATGATAAAATTACAGTGAATAGAATTTGTTTCTATTAAGAGAAAGTTTATCTTTAACTATTGTATAAGTTTTCATTTCTTGTTTTGAAGAAGAGGTGGGTTAAATGTAAGTAAATAGAACAATTTGAAGGGTTACATTTGATTGTAACTTGATATTATAGGAACTGATAATATTTTATTTGCTACAGTAAATAAATTGTGTGTAGTTTTCTCGGTCATGTTAATTTTGTATTCATTCAGTAGATATGGTTTAAAATTGTTATTTTTAACCAAATATAATAGGTCCTTGAATACTATATTACTCCTTTACTATCCATTATATTCCCAGCTATTGTTAAAATTATATTCGACCACACAACACACAAGCAAGGCAAGTACAAGCAAAATAATAGACTGAATACGTTGAGTAAGCTTTCCAATGCCTTTAAATATGCCTATTTGGCATAATGAGTTTGACTCGAACGGGAAGTTTTATAATTTATTGAACTAGTTCCAGGTAGAACCATTAATCATTTCATTGTGTTGCTGTAAATCCTATTTGATAAATACAATCCATGTTTTCTACTTTGTTAACGTTTTTTAGAATCTGGGTTAATGCCATGATTTAAAATAATGCCTATGACATAAATAAACCATGAAAGGATATCTATAAGTATAATTTTATATGGAGCTAATGTAGCAGTCAAGAACGGAATATTTAGCTATACTTTTTGTTAAATAATTGAAATATTGATCAGGAAATCATTTCCCAGTTATCTACTTACTTTCACTAGGTATTCACTGTGTAATTTAATTGGTCACAAGAATATAATAAAGACAATAATAAAACATAAAGCAACAACTAAACAATATCTAACAAATGCAACGATTTAAATACAACAAAATTTGAATTAGTAAATACATATCTAGATGAATATCTGTGCTAACAACTAAATATAGTACCTATCTGCATCATTTCAGAGAAACTGTTTAGAAAAGTATAGCAGGTTATAATCTGAGTCTTTAATTTTACTACAAATGAAACATTTTATATTTAAGAAGGATTATTATTTAAGTGCACATAATAACTAATCCATATATATTAAAAAATTGGGAAAACACATAGGAAACGGGACGAAAATACCCCTACGCATTGGAGAAAGGATTCTGTCTCGCTCTAAATTTCGTCGCCGAATCCACAAAGTTTCAAAGATATCTCATCCGAGCGAAGATCGCGGAGCGATCCCCGTTGGCGACAGGAGGTCGCCCCGACCTTTCTCCAATGCGTAGGGGTATTTTCGTCCCGTTTCCTATGTGTTTTCCCGATTTAAACGCCTTTTCAAAAAACCTCTGCAAAATTTTCGGCGAGAGAGATATGGCTAGCACCGGCGTTTGTCGTCGCGCCAAATGGCCCCGTCACGCCTGCCGCAATCGCGACTTTTCGCGGGACCCACGAGAGACCCCTTTTTCTAATTTTACGGCTTCGAGAACCGCTTCACGCGAAAGTTCCGTCCTTTGTCTAATCCTTTGAGATTTTTTTTTCGAGACCGTACGTCGGGTCCTTCTACGTCTATTTTGTCTTCGAAAATCTGGAGACGCGTCTTCGAAAATCTGGAGTCGCATCCATCTCACCTTTTTTCTCATTTTATGTGCCGATGTGAGATTGCACTAACGAGACAAGCACCTCCCACGAAAGTTGTCAAATTAATTAAACTTCAGATAGGTTATTTTCTTATGAGAGATATTGCCAACGGAATCGATAGTACCGACTGCCAAACACTTCTGATTACCAAAATACTGAAGCGAAATGCTTTTCCAATTAAAATATCGGTAAAAATTAATTTTTCATGTTAACACGTACAGTTTACATACTTCATGGTCAATTTCTGACATGTGGCGCGATAGCGCAATGGGATAGTAGTAGGATTCCAAACATCGTAATGCTGATTTCGCGAGTTCGAGTCATGCTGGAGGCAATTTTTTTTTTACTTTTTAATTCCAATTATTTATTAGTATTAGTGTTTAGTTATTCTGATTCATTATCCGTAGCTTTTATTCTTTCTGCACGTAAAGTTTGGAATTAATTGGTTCATTTTGGCAGTCTATTAAATTCATCATTTTAGCTTACAAAAGTAAATATCTAGGTACAATATTTTTGGTCCCATTGATAAAATTGATAATAACGTTTACTGAAAAATAAATTATAAAAAAATTAAAATAAATGCTTTCAGCACTTGAAAAATTACGATGTTTTACATCAAGAATATAGTACCCTTACAATTCATCGAAATATTAACAAAAATCGTTCAGTATAATTACATCATCATTCCAGATAGAAAATTTCTTTAATATGTGTTTTCTTAAAAATAATATTATTCTAGATGCTTTTGTCACCCGAAGGGTGGCCCCAGGCCGCAGACCTGGACCCCTGCTAGTACTAGAAATGGGAACGAAAATCGCGATAGCGATTTTCTCCCATTTCTAGTTTGTATATTAAATTTCGACTTAAAAAATTTCTAAGGACGCACATTTGCAGACAGTATACGCTTATGCTGCGCGCGAATATTTTTATGTATATCCTTTTATTATTTTTTTTAAGAAGAACCAGTTTTTGGTCAATAGTATTTATATGCCTTTTTGCTTAACAATTAAATTTTCAGTTACGCAAGTCAAAGTTAAAATATAGAGCAAAACTATTTTTTCAGCGCTTTATTTTAATACCAGAAATGTGAAAATTATAAATAATAGGTACCTACTTCGACTACCAACTTACTTGCTTAAATTCGAACAAATACTAGAGCTGACACTGCACTGAATAATATCGTCTGTCTGATGATGATCTTATTTTTGCAAATGATTGCTTTTTTAAATTAAGCTCATATATTTAGGTGACAGATATGTTGAAAAGATAAAACAAATATTCTCAGATTATAGTAAAATACGTTATATATTATTTTCTGTAATTGAAACATTTATGGCATTTACCAAGACCATAAGAGGATATAAAAATTAATTAATACTGAAACTACCCAAATAATTACGACATAAAGTGTCGTCCATTTTATTTCGCTATAAATTCCTAAAAGAGTGCCATATATTTTATATTCTGGAACTGGACATGAACAATAAAACGAATAATAATAAATTTTATTGAGGGTCTTGGACTTTTCAAGTAGTTGCTTATAATTAATAACAATATATCTAAAAGAAAGTAGTGCTTGAAAAATATTAAGTCTTCTTAACATACCAAATTTACATTACCTAAATAATTTCCAAGCCAAATTTTCAATTCGTATGTGATTTGTAGTATACTAATAGCAAGTTGGTAATTTTGTTCCCTGATAATAGATTATTGGCGAAAAAGGGGTACCTAATATTTTTTGAATACTGCGAATATTGTTCTACTTCTGAAAATCTAATGAATTTTAAAAAAATATTCTTAGATCATTTAGGTACTTCCTACTTTATGGAGAAGTGTATTCATATATATTTTCATATAATATAATCCATATACAAAAAGAAAGAGGTGTTATACACATGCAGTTTTCACAAAATACTTAAATAATGTTTATCTAAAATTAAATTTAACATTTTTACGTAAAGAGTTATTATAGTTTTGTAAAATATCAAGGCAAACTTCTAAAGTTTGCCCCCAAAAAAACCATAATGTGTCATATGAAACAAAAATAAATAGGGTATGACAATTAACTATCAATTTAATTTGTGGTTTTTTAGTTTCATATAAAATTCTATATTATAAATGTAATAGTTGTGAGAAACACACCAACTTGTGAAAAGACCCAAGAAGGGCCACCACGGTGTATTTCTCACCGCTACTTACATTCGCGATGCCTATTAGGCAATCATGTCGTAACATCGTTCATCGAGTCCACTATCTATTTCACTTTGATGAGCGCATAATAAGCGCCAAACCAGTCAGTGTCTGGTCGTTGGTCTCGATAAAAGATGTGGCAACTCCTATGGAGATGCTACAGTAATGCTAGCCAGTCGGGGCACATTGCCCATGGAGTAGTTGTTTTTGGCATATCCTTCAATTAAAAATTATAAATGAAATTTCGAATATATTATATTAATCATGCAGTTGCACTACAAATAATTTTGAGATATTACCTTTATTTATTCTTACAATAATTTTAATGGAAATAATAATTTCTCAGTTTTTTCTAATTTAAAGAACCCCTTGCTTGAAATACAATATGAGTAGGTACTATCTTAATTTTTTTATGATTCATGTTCTTGCCTAAAATTAGAGACATGATTTCATAAATAGGGATTTGCAGAGAAAAAGTAAATACCTACATAGGAAAATACTCAGAACCTTCTTTATATTTGAAGAAGATGCCGAAAACAACTACTCCACGGCCAATGTGTCCCGACTGGCATTGCATAATATCGGCATCTCCATAGGAGTCACCACATCGTTCAGCGAGACCAACTACTAGACACTGATCGGTTTTGCGCTTATTTTACGCTCATCAGAGTGCCTTAAGGGGTAGTGGACTACAAATCACATACAAATAGATACCTGTCAATAATGTATTATTTGTAAATAAGTTAGTGGTGACATAAGTGGATGATCTTGAAACTAACCGCAATTCGCGGGATATTTAAATCACTGAATTATGTAAATTTTAGTCACAAGCTTATTTTCACAGCATTAAAAAACTTTATCAAAACCACTTAATAGCCATACAACTGTGATTTTGATAAGTTTTTCATTAATGCAGAAATAAACACAATTACTTTTGTGGTTATGTGCTATATTTTTTTATTTTTGCATAATATGTTTAACCCTAACATGTAAAGTAGGAAAAGCTGCTATATTTTTATACATAGGTAAATAAATGGATTTTCATAAATTACAACACTTATGAGAAAAATACATAATTTATTGTCACATACATTAAAAAAATATTAAAAGTGTAATAGATACAGCGAATAATAATAGGTGACCAAGATTTTTTCACTGCCAGCAGTTTTGGATTAGAAAACACATTTCATTTTATCCTCAAAGCAAAGCCTAGTCACGATTGAAATTTGTCATAAAAATTTATATTAAAAATTTGATCATGTTCTATTTTGCAATACATTTAATAATAAATGTACGAACAATCACGGGGGACAAAACGGAGATGATTTACTACTTTTACCCAAATTTTAAAAGTCTCTTCATCGCCGACAGGCAACCGATGTCTTGGAGAAACACGATCATCACACCCAGATACAGCACAAGTTTTAAAAATAAAATTAGTGTTGCACAACATTTTCTAGAATCCACTGAACACTCTAAACACGCAATTCGTAATAACTAATAACAAACCAAACACAAAACTCCAATAAGACGCCGACGCCACAGGTTATGGCGGTTATCGGTTTTGTTTTATGTTATATGACTTCTTGATCTTGATTGACTTGGGGCTTCTGCCTTCTGTCTAGTATCTCTACTTTATCAGTACATCCGATACAGCGACAGCGACATCCAACGTCTGACCTTGGCAACATTCTATTTGGGAATCATATATATAATACTACTATATCGCGGGTAGAGGCCCAAAAATTCCGAAAACAACACGGCGCCGACATACAATCTCTATCCTTATCGAGAGTACCTTAGTCAAATATGCGCATGCGCACGAATTTCGCGACATCCAATAAGCATGCAGCATAAATACTGCATCTCTGTCTACCGACTTCTTTTAAAAAAAGTTGAAAGTTGGGAAGTCTGTCAGCCTATAAACAGTGTGTCAGCTTCCGTAACCATGGAGATTGCGCATGCGAAAATCGAACAAAGGGTCTCTGGAACAGTATAGCACTATATCTTTTGTCCTTTAATGTTTTCGGAGACACCGCTTATGGGCTAACATAGGAAATACGCGATATAGTAGTATTATATATATGTTGGGAATGTACCATTCTCTTATTTTTCTATTGTAAGTGTTTTGTGTAGTGGACTCGATGCAAGGATTGTTAACTGTTTACAGGATTGCTCGATCGCTCAATTTTGTCATCCGCCTTTGTGACGTCATCGAAGATATATGTAATCGAATTGTCAAAATATACCTATTTTGTGTTTGTTATATTTCACATTTGCAAGAGAATTTTCGTATTTGAATGATTATTAATATTATTATTTATTAAAGTTTCTAATAACAGTATAAAGTGTACCTATTTCTACAAGTTCGAGATCTTTGGATCTTTGATGACGTCACAATTATGGATTACATTGTAGTATAGGGATCGAGCAATCCTGTAAACAGTTAACAATCCTTGGACTCGATGAACGATGCTGCGACATGATTGCCTAATTGGCATCGTGAATGTTAGTAGTGGTGAGAAACACACCGTAGTGTCCTCTTTGGGTCTTTGTCACTACCTGTCTGACAATTATTGTCAAATTGACAGACAGATAACGATCTGCTTTTCCGCAGGTGCCATTACAGCGACCTCTATTGTCTTTAAGGAAGACAATCCTACTTATTTATTTGACGGAGATGCCGAAAACAACTACTCCACGGCCAATGTGGCCAGACTGGCATTGCATTACATCAGCATCTCCATAGGAGTCGCCACATCGTTCATGTTCATATTTCAAAATAAATGTACTCGTAAAATCAGTATTTGCTGTAAGAAAATTGGAATTGTTTAAAGATTTGTGTTTGAAGAATTATTGTTTCATTAATAATTCATTTACTGATAACTTGTGCAAGCACGTTAGTAATTACATAAATTTTTTGTTTATTTCTTGTAAATTTCTTAATAGGTACACGATTTTTTCAAAAATACTGCGGTTGATGTAAATTAACATCTATTTGTGTAAAACAATAGGGACGAATCTTCGAATTATAATGGCCAGACAGCTATTAAAAAATATAACGGCGAATATCAATATATCTACAGTTTTGAGATTTCATCTTTTGATCTTGGCTCTCGCGGTAAAAACATTCATTTACACCGTGGCAACAAATCAATTGGTGCAATCTCTGAATTTTAAGTGGAATGTAAGTGGGCACGTTCAAAGAAGTCACTCACACAGATATTATATCAATTTTCAGTAGCAGAGTACTCCATTCCCTTTGATAGCGAATCTCTTAACGTAAATATGCCATAGGTTGGATTTTTTATGTCGCAGAGATCCCTAAGGATGACAAAAGTTCGACAATGTGCATAAAGCATCCCGTACGAGAAGTTTCAGGTCGTTGCTTGCCCCCGTATCCGTGAACGCCCACTTTGGTCCTATTCTTCTTCTTTCTTTGGGCCCATTGTCGACTATTCATTGCCAAAGTCTGAATTTATAGTTCTCGAAATAGCTTGGCTGACGTTTATTAGGTATAAAGAATGGCACTGTTTGGAAATACTTGGGTAATATATGCTTCCTTTGGTTAACCGATATTGGTAGGCTATTATTATTTGGTTACCTCTAGTTAATAGCTTTTTGTAGAGGAAGGACATCGATTATTATATAAGATAATGGTTGTGTATAAAGGAATACGGGTAAAGTTGAGTCGTAGGGTACGTATTCAAAGATATTGTGATTTATAGTAGTTCTTACCTATATAGCGTAGCGACAGGAGTATATGTAACAGTAAAGAAATAGAGTGATTCAGGATAATATTATCATTTCCTAGGATCTAAGTTGAGTGCTTGATTAAGATTTCTCTTACAATGCAGTAAAACTGTGCACCTGGACCTGAAGTTAACAAAATTATTAATAAAATAAGTTGGCTTTCTTCGAGAAGTTCGGTAGATATTTATTCTAAGTCTCCATATTAAAATAAAAAATGGCTTTATACAGTTTGAGTCAACGAAAAGTTCCATCTTCGACTATCTGTCAAAGGATTGGTTTCCATGGAAAATGCGCAGGAAGGTAAATTTTTATTAGAAGGTGGACACATTTTTATATTATTGACATAGATAAAGACTGTTTCAAAAAGGAGAGGTATACCACAACTTATATTTTTTAAATATAACACCCCGTATATTTTTACAGATTTGGCTAGAACATTCTCTGAAGAGGATCTTCTATTAATCTCCCATTAATCTTCCATGAATTATCTGTATTTTTTTAATGCAAAAAGGTGTACCTACCATCTCCTATTAAAAACAGATTATCTGATTATACATGGGTGTCCAATATACCTCAGAAACCAACATAGACAGGAAAAAACGAATACAACGTTCCTCAATTCAGTTTTCATGACAAATTCAACTGTTAAATAATATATTGTCTAAATCTGGACAATTTTGATCACGTCTTGAAGCCAGCTCAGAACCATTCAGAGTTTATAGAGAAAACGCATGCGATGTTCCAGAAGATTAGTTTGAATAAATCTAATACTTGTCACAATATTTTTTTTTAATTTATGTTTATGTACCTAGCTACTTTTTAATTAATACATTTGTGTTAATATTTTACGCTTTAGTTGCATGTTACATTAGTTAGTTGAATAATGCTTGACGTAACCTCCATTTTCTGTTTAAAGAGCACTAAAAAGTTGAAAAAAAAATAAACCATTATCACAGGACGAAACTTCTTCAAAAAATATAAAGATTCCCTAGACTATTATAGAAAACATTCCACATCTTATATTTTTTAATTTACCTAAATATAATAATACGTCACATCATGGAAAATATAAGGTTATCCTAAAGTAAAGCATATATTTCAGCTTATGAATTCTTAACAAATTTAGTTAATAACAGGATGTGAAAGAACTTTGATTGCTTAAACAATGGGATCTCTTATATCCAACAGTGGTTAACGCAAATGTTGAATATGTCGTCCAATTTGTTGCTGTACAATCACCAACCGTTCCTTCAAATTGTACACAGCATTATTCAGCATTTCTGGTTGAATTGCAGCAATTTGAGTGCCTAATAAAGTCTTTTAATTCTTCCAGTGTTGTAAACACCAAATTTAATAATCCCACAGCCAATGATCCGTTGGGTTAAGATCAGGCGACCTTGGAGGCCATGAATTTATAAAATGTGAACAATTCTCTAAATCTCAATGATTACGTTTGACACTTGTATCGGCAGTTGACACGAAAACTCTTTCGTTTTCCATAGATACATAAAAATTCAATTATTGAAGCAACTTTCCATTTATATAGGTACAAAACTGTTACGCGTTTGTGCGTTTTTGTATTTTACTTTATTTATTTATTTTCGTGTAAATTAAGGTACTTACTTTATTTTTAAATTAATTATATTTGGATTAAATGAACCAATTTTTAGAAGTCTTAGATGCTGAGGAAATAAAAACAGAAGTGTATGATAATATAAACAGTGATCTATTAAACAAAATAAAAGAGTTTGCAAATGAAAAATTAAATGTTGTACATTTTAACATTAGGAGTTTAAATAAAAATTTTGAAGAGCTGATGTTATACTTGGAAAGTTTTGGTCATGATTATTTAGATGTGATTGTCTTGTCCGAGTCGTGGAATTTAGAAGGGGTAAGTAATTTTTCCATACCAAATTTTTCATGTCACTACAATGAATCTAAATTGAACCAAAATGATGGTGTTGTTGTATACATTAAAAACAATATTAATGCACACATCACTATAGAAAAGCTAAGCCAAACAAATCTGATGAGATTTATATTTGTTAAACATCATACCTCTTTCGGAATAACAGTTTCTTATAGACCACCACAAACAGATGCAAATATATACATACATGACCTGAATCAGTATTACTTTAATATAAATAAACAAAATATTGAAATGTTTGTTGGGGATATTAATATAAATACAGGGGACAAAAATGATAATATAGTAAATAATTATTTATGTATGTTTGGTGAACATGGTTTTTTACCTTATATTACTGTACCTACAAGAGTTACAGATACCTCCTCAACTACTATCGATCATGCTTTTTTTACAATTGAACAAAAGAAAACAGATACAGTTCAAATAAATCCTTTGGTGATTTTAACTAATTTGACAGATCACTTTACTTTATTTCTGAATCTAGTTATTCAAAACAAAGCTAAAAATAACGAAAATAACAATGATAATTTTAAACAACTAGAGTCAATTAATTATAGAAAACTATTAAAGTCTTTGAAAGAAGAACAATGGTATGATGTTCTTGAGGAGGACGATGCAGAAAAAGGTTTTAACTTATTTATTAATAAATTTCAAAATTTAATAAAAACTTATACTAAAATTAAGATCATAAAAAATAACAAATTTCGTAAAATTAAACCATGGATCACTGATGGTCTAATTTGCTCAATAATACAACGTGATTTCTTAAAAAAAAAGTTAAGGAAAAATTATTCGACTGTAACATTATCAGAATACAAGAGATACAGAAATTATTTAAATAATTTGATAAAAATAACAAAGAATGCATACTACAAAAACAAAATCAACGAAGTAAATAACAATTATAAAAAAATATGGCAAATTGTAAATGAGGCATCGAATAGTGAAAACAAATTTAGAGAACAAAAATATAACATAACTGACGAAGATGGTAAGCAGATGGCCGATAATAAGAAGAAGGCCAATTGTTTTAATAAGTATTTTGTTGGGATTGGCGAAAAAATGGCTAATTTAATCCCAAAAACTTTATATAAATCAACTTTACGAAGTAGTTTCACAGATTCATTTTTTCTGCACCCCGTAAATGAAAATGAATTAATCTTAAATATAAATAAACTAAAAAATAACTCGGCTTCGGGTCCTGATGGAATTTCTACAAAAACAATTAAAACATGTCATAGATATATACTAAAGCCCCTTACACATATAATAAATGTATCATTTGCAACAGGTTTAATCCCTGAAGAGTTTAAAAAATCAATAACTACCCCAATATATAAATCCGGCAATAAAGAATTACTCACAAATTATAGACCTATTACAGTTATAAATAACTTTTCAAAAATTTTTGAACACTGCATAAAAACTAGATTAGTAAATTTTTTAAATAGAAATAAGATTTTAAATAAAAACCAGTTTGGGTTTCAACAGAATATCAGTACCGAAGATGCTACAGTTGAGTTAATTAGTAATATAGTAACTAATATGAACAATAATATAAAATGTCTGTCAGTGTTCTTAGATCTGGCCAAGGCTTTTGACACTGTCAATCACGGTTTGTTATTGAAAAGACTCGAGGATATAGGTGTTCGTGGATTACCATTGCAAATTTTTAAAAATTATCTGAAGGATAGAATACAAGTTGTTAAAATTAATAAAACATTAAGCAACCCCTTAACAGTAACTATGGGTGTCCCTCAAGGGACAGTACTAGGGCCAATTCTATTTTTAATCTATATTAATAATTTAGGAAAAATTGATATTAATGGTAACATTTTTTCATATGCAGACGATACCGCAGTAGTATTTGTTGGAAATTCATGGGATGAAGCATATTCAAATGCAGCTAATGGCCTTCAAAAAATCCAACTTTTTTTAAATATTAGTCTTTTAAGCCTAAATGTGGCAAAAACTAAATTCATGACCTTTTCTTCTACAGCCGCCGATCAGCCAAATAGAAATAATATTTATATTCATAAAACAACCTGTAATATGGTGAACTGCACTGCATGTCCACAGATAATTAGAACAGACTGTATAAAATATCTTGGCCTAATGGTTGACCAGCATTTGAAATGGAATAGTCAGGTGGATTATCTTACAAAAAAGCTTAGAATACTAGTGCATAAATTTTACCAAATACGTGATATTCTTAACAGACGACTTGTGCTTGCGGTGTATATTGCTTTGGCTGAATCAATTCTTAGGTATTGTATTATCGTTTGGGGAGGGTTATATGAAAATTCTCTACATAAACTTTCTGTTGCGCAAAATACAATAATTAAAATTATTTACAAAAAATCGTATCTACATAATACAGATAAATTATATGATGAGACTGGTTTATTTAATGTAAGACAAATGTATGTTTTTCAATGCATTCTGTGGATATTCAAAAATAACGATAAAATTGATATGTTCTACCATCAATATAATACGAGGGCCTTAAAAACCCAAGTCATTAATACTCCATTCTGTAGAAAGACACACACTCAAAGATTCGTTCTGTATTACGGACCAAAACTGTTCAATTCACTTCCAACTGATTTAAAAAATATCAAAAGATGTACAACATTTAAGAAAAAACTAAAAAAAACATATTCAATTACACGGTGTACCAAACATATTTTGACTGATTTTTACGAAGGATCGGTTACCAATTCCTCAGCATAGACAAATCAAAATTAGGTAGGTACGTTATAGTATTCTTGTTATTTTTGTACAATACCATTTCTTTTTGTTTTTTTTTTTATGAATGACTACTGAAATAGGTACTTAAATATTTCTGTTTTTATATCTTCTGGTTCCTTTATTCTGTTCTGCTTTGCTTTCGGGTCAGTCGCAATCAAGCATCTATGCTTAGGTGACAGCCTGGGAGACAGAGAAGTAGGGCGGGTAGAGGAGGAATAAAGAGGGAAAAGAAAGAAAAAGAAAAAAAGAAAAAGTTATTAAAATAAAATAAAGATAAGTTATTCTTTTATCCTTCAGTGGGCATTCATAATTATAATTAAAATTATAATTATTTATTTATTATTAACTGAGAGACGTGTTGGTTGTAGCGGTTTTGTCCTATGGGTAAATGTACTTAATTATGTGCCTGTGTATGCTAATTGTTTATACTAAATTTATACTTGCCTTTTGGAATGAATAAATTGAATTGAATTGAACTATAGATTCCATTTACTTTTTGCTACTAGCTTGATTTCTTAAAATTATAGGATAAGACTTTAAAGTATAAACCTTACTTTATGATGACCCCATATAAAACCTTTTTTCTTTTAAAAAAATCGTTTGCTACGATTCGCATTTAAAGACTATAAGTTTATTTCATATCTATACTTAGTATACTGCACCAAACGATGCAAATTCAGAGAATTGCACACGGTGTGGTGGACTTGAACGAGGACTTCTACAAAAAACTATAGCACCATTCAGTTCCACCTCCTAAAATATTATATACAGTAGTTTTCAATTTAATTACATTATTAAACAACAGAGACATGGAAGTGATCAAAATACCAACAAATTATTATTGTTATGCGTGATTAAAAACAAACGCGGCTAGTTTCGTTTGATTTCCTTACCTCTATTGTCTGCTATGTCACTTTATTTTTGGTAGCTGTTTGTGACCTGAAGATGTCAGTAAAATAAGAAGTCTATGATCGTCTCAGATTAAAGAAGTTCTGTTGAACAACATTTTCTGAAATAGTTTAGTTTTTTTTTGTAGTTTATTAGTGATACATTATTATAGATTACGTTACGTATCATGGGACATATTTCTCTGAAAGAATTGAGATACCTGAAAAAATGGACTTGGAAACTATTGTGAACAGTTAAGATACCTTAAATCTTGGGGACAGAAAGCCCTCAACAATTACAACGTACCGTAATCCATCTATGAAATCTCGGAGTTGAACCACAACGTGATTTTGAATGTGAAACAAATATTTGCTTTGCGGTCGAGCAGCCGGCATGCATGGGTCATTGATTACACAAGATCGTCGGTTGCAGAGAGATCACTTGAGAGAGTTACAAGATCCACCGGTGTCGAGCTCCAGCCTCTCAGCTGCTATTCTTGCTGTAAGAAATGACACGGCAATTGTGATACCTGCAACTTTTAGTCGTCCTTCAGTCTATCGAACAAATATTTAGGAAAGGATATTTCATTTACAAGGGTTACAAAAGCAGTTTATGATTAATGTGCAAGAACTAGCCAAACCTAAATTTTCTTTGTATTTGATTTATTGATATATAGGAGTATGATATATTATAATAATAATAATATAATAATAATAATATAATAATAATAATAATAATAATAATAATATAATAACAACAATTTATTTACCATTAAATTGTATTACAAAGCAATCAAAATCAACTAAATAAATACATTTCATATAAGGGGGACCTTGAGTGTGACTTATTTTGATTACCAACCATGAACAGGTAAGTAAACTTAAAAATTCTTAACATAGTTTTAAAAACCTATAAATAATAAATATTACGCACGAAAATTAACATAGAATACATACATATTGTTTAATAAAACACAAATAGAACAGAAAATCTTGTATAGATAATAGTAAGGGGACGAAAAAATTATATATCAAAAACACGTTTAGAAGATTTGTTATTATCATTATATTTTTATCCCATACTAGGTACTAAACACAGTCGAGATTTCCTTTCTTTAAAAAAAAATTAAATGTATAGGGTATAGGTAATCTTTTATTATAGGTAATATTTATATTTACTCCAGTGAACTATAGAGCAAAAGTTTGATTATTTATTAGTGTTGTAAATTATTCTAAAACTAAAAGAATCTTCTAGTTCTTCCTTTAGGAAAATTAAAATAAATAATAATTTTAAATACATTTGCTAAACTGGATCAAAGTAGGAGGTGTTTGTAACCACTTTTACACTTGGTTTTCTTTTATTACGTAATATATTAAGGGCAAGGTTTTGTCAACAGAAGTATATACAATTTTCAAAACAATTGTGTTTATGCCCAATAAAGTTGAACTCAAGTTTGGATAATTTTAGTTCTAATCCTAGATAGCTCTTAGCTTCTACCTAGGAAGCGAGGCAAAATACCGGGAAAACTAAAAATTTAAATAAATAAATACATTATTAGTTTTATAGATTTAAAGGGACTTATTATATGATTCAGATAAGTTCCTAGTTTTATTTGAAAATGGCCATTTAGATCTTTGATGTAAAATTATTGAGAAAATTTTTATGAGTAGGTATACAAACCTAGACTGTTTTCTTTAACTACCATTTGGGAATTATTTCCACTTTCAAAACTATATTATAGAAAACACAGAATGAAAACACACACACTTTAAAACATGTTTTCCTTTAACGAGAAAAAATGTCTCAATAATTATTGTCCTTGCATGGAAGATTTATCTATTATTTGTGGATCTAGATATTGTGAGATTTATCTAAATCAAGAAGAGTTTCTCTCAAAAAAGGAATCTACTTAGGTTTATCAGTATTGTTCTTCGATTTAAACATTATGTACAATAGAGAATTGAAACAAAGTTTCTATTAGATACACGTCATTCTCTTGTACCTACTGCAGCAGACAAAATATATATTTATTTTGTCCTTTGCTGGATCTTTCAAGCAAGGTTCATCTCAAATGGACGCAGTTAAAAATTATAATAAACTAATGGAATTAACAAAGATAGTCGATATCACTTTTAACTTCTGTATTCTACAGATACTTGAGGTAATCTTACAAAGCTTCTAACGATTCCGGTATCAATTTCTTAATGTGTAGGCATGAAGAATATCCTTGCTTTGTAGATATTCTGCCACACTTAAAATTCCAATGCCAAAAGGATTAATATGATGAATATGTTTTTTGGCACTTATTTTCGCTTAACCGAAAAATTCATCTTAACATTGAAGCAAAGATAAAGGTATAATGTACTGTGAGCAATGACGGAAATGGTAAATCTGAACCATGAGGTGTACTATATATATGAATTATGTAAAATTTCGTTTCATTCCTGCAAACACATTCTTTTGAAGTGTTGGTAAAAGTTACCAGTTACTCGATCGTTGTCTGTCAATTCTGCAAAAATGTTTTATTAATGACTACTTTATTAAAGTAAGTTCCCAATAATTGAAAATACGAGATCTTTTTAAGCAAGGTAACCTTAAGGAAGTGGTACATTATACCACTTCCTCCAATCACTGTAAATTGTTGAAAATATTTGTTGAATGATTTTTCATGGAATTTTGTAGTACTTTGTATAATGTATAGTAAGTGCAGTATGTATAGTGCTTTTGGGTAATAATAACGTAAGGACAGTTGGTTTCTATATAATCGTAATTCCATAATTTAACGGCTAGACCAATATTTTATTAGTATACTATTTGAAGAAAATATGTAGTAGGTGTTGTTTATCCTGACTTGAGTTCATCAACCACCTGAATAGCTTATACATTTACACCTTCAGAAGTTTCTTAGAACGCTACTCCCTTGTAAAAAAAATGCTTGATAAATTGAAACTGCCAGAACACGGAAAGTGACTTATGATACACGCGCTCTTAAGGTTCAGGATCCAGGTAGTATTACAAGATGTTTATTTTTATGTCAACAATTTTAAAACAAATTGTACATTCGGTACCTAACTATAAATAAACTTGTAGTCGTTTATATCAGATTTTACAATTAAGTGTTACTTGTGTTTTGTTTGTCGTCGCATAATCCTTTGTCTACTATATTATATATCCTAGTATACATGATTCCATAAATCAACTGAGCTATTAGATTTTGCTGACAATCAACCGTCGACAAGCTAGAAATAACGACGATTCCTTTCTTTGTATGCATAAATAATGAGTCTTCATTGTTAGGCGACATGCGTGTTTGTAAAGAGAGGGCTTCTACGGAGGTTTCAATCATTACTAGTGGAATTTTAGCTTGATTGCGAAATAAAGAATTTTAAAAAACTCTATCTTCAAAAAGTTTAAAAAGACAATAGGTAGACAAGTCCTATGAATTTAAAACGGCATAATGGTTTTAAACTATTTCATCTGCGAGATACAGAGTGTCGAATGATTATCAAAAGTTTACAATATGTTTCTATACAGGGTGTGGTGCGAAGACCTTTCATTAGACGTATCTGGGCAACTAAAAATATTGACATCGATGTAGTAGGTACTTCCTGTTATACCGGAAGTAGACATCAACTTCTTTATTTTAAATGGAGTGCTATCTACAAAAACATAAACACAAACCTGCGAGGAACTAAGAAGTGAATAATGCGAAAAAATATGAATAATATTAACATGTGTCTATGTTAAACCAAAGTAATGTCGTTCTTCCTCAACACCATATGTTAAAATCAGCTAACACTCCATTTCTAATGGCTCCAAAAATATTTAAGCACCTTCATGCTATTACTATTAGATAGATCAATAATATTATTAAATATTTTAAGTGTAATGTCAAGAGGGTTCTATTGTTCACAAGTTCACATAACTTCATTGATTATAACGGTGACGTTATTAATAATTAAAAATTATTTACTCAGTTTAGCTCATCTCATTTGACTTGATCTGGAAGAAAGTATACAGTGTTATTCAGAACTTATCCATAATAAAATTTGAGGATGTTCAACATTCATGTACAAATGTGGTAGTGCAAAAAAAACTTTTTTGGCGGGTTCTGAAAACTATTTAAAAATGTTTCATTGCACGCCGCTGGATACTGGTCCACTGTAATGGAGTGACCTTGGGACTGACAATGCAAACTGGCTAGCCCGAAAAGATTTGCAGCGTTTTTACTTTAAAATAAACTTAATGATAGATAGATCTGACCAAAGTGACGTGTCTTTAAAATGAATAAAATTTTGTTACACTAATTTTGAAGAATTGCGCTACTTGATTACTAGGTATTAGAAACATGAAATTTATAAAAAATTTGCACATACCTTGTTACAAAAGCTGTTCGAAAAACGGTGTTGGAAGTGATTTCGTTGAATTGCGTGCAGATTTTCGAGTGCCCAAACGTGTGTATTGTGAATGTTCTGTATTCCATTTTGAGTAAACAAAGCTTCATTTGTAACTAGTACATCAGCAGTAAATTGGGGATTTTCAGCATTTTGCTGCAACAACCACTCACAAAACCTAACTGTCGATTGGGAAATCGTTCCGCATACAAGCACGAAGCTGCCAATGAATTTTGTTCAACTTCGTCGTAAATAAGAATCATGTCGCTTAACTCAGCATTACTGTACACATGAGCCATTTTGAAAATTTTACAGTTTAACACTCCTACGATAAATAAAACACCCGCACTGCGAGAGCGACACACATAGACTGATGAGATGACTGATAGACAATAGAGATATTATCCCCACTCCAAGTCGATTCGCTCGGTCTTAACCAGGCGTTCCAGGTACAAAAAACTTCTTTACTGTTTTTTACTGTGGTATATCAGATGTCGTTGAAGTGAAGTACAGTTGCCCATATACGTAGTCCTTTATAATGGTATAACTTTAAACATTGTTTACGGGAAATCCGAAGACTTTTATTATAAATTTTTTTGGTGATATCGATTTCTTATTTAAGGATGCACATATCCTCAAAGTTTTAGAGATACGTTCTGAATAACCCTGTATATACCTAGGTACTCACAAAAAGCGGGCATACTTCATACATGCAATATAGTAAGATTGTTTCTGAACCAAATTTCTTGTTATTTATCCTTCTACAAGAAACATAAACAAGTGAAGAACCGAAAAGTGCATAGTGTGCCAAAACACAATAATAGTAATAATAATAATAATAATAGCAATGATATTAGCTAGTAATAATAATAAGCATCACCCCGTACTCATTCACAGATCACCGTACTCAACTTATCTTTGAAAAAAGCGTACGTATATCCATAGTTGCTAAGCTTAATACAGTACTTAAGTATGTAATCAAAATGTAAATATGTACGTAATTAGTAAACGTGTATAACCTTAGTTAAATGAGACACTCGTTTCTAAATCAAGAGTTTCAGCTATTAAATTATGAACAGCTCTAAAACATTTCCACTACTAGAAGTTCAGGTAAGGTAAGTACACAGTTTCAGAATCAGCCGTGTGACAAATAATGAGCACATTAAAGCTCTTCTACAAATTATATCAATTAGAACATGAGTTTATCAGTTCGGTACGAGAAGGCAGAAGGTTTAAACAATAAGTACATTAAATGTTAATGTCACACTACACTAATGCAGCATAAAAAAAGCTTCATCGGAAAAGCTTTCACAAATTCTACTTTTAAATACTTTAAAGAGCCTAGATATAAAACCACAAGCTACAGGATGAATAGGTATATAGTTTCCAATGAAAACTATACACCTCAAATAGCCTCGAGGAATATAAAAAAAGAAAACAATAAAACAGGTCGATTTTTACAAGAAAAGGGCACATTTCGAAAAAGTCAATTATGTAGTATAGGGTTGTACCCTATAATTCCGGGTATTCGGGATTCGTATTTACCTTAAAAAAGAGAGACTGACCAAACTTAATTTCTTTTAATGGAACACTATATCTTTGTGCAGCTTTGAAAAAAGGATTTTCAATACAGTGATTTGATGATGCTTAGATTTGTCATAAGCTTAATGTGTTACAAAGGGAATGCCCACGTGGCCACACTGCTTTGGAACTCATCTTAGAGAAACCGACTCGCAGGAAGAAGACAAGAGAATGCCAGCTCGTTACTCGAAATGAGCGAAACTACAGTCTGTCCATAAAGTAACTCCCCCCTGTTAACTTTTGAACGAATCGAGTTAGAGAGTTTTAACAAAATACAGGGTGAATCATGTAAAATGAAGTTGATTCTGACGATAAATTCAAATCTTCAAATTCAAAGATGGCGCCACGGGCGCTGTCAACTCAATTTTTTTAAATGGCAAAGTGTGCCGTGTTGCACCTCATTTAAAAGGTAATTCAATTCTCTACATTCTCGTTTTTGAAAAATGACAATCGAGTTATCCGTTCTCTAGTTACAAGCGTTTGTATTAACGATATTTAAAAATTTTGCTTTTATCAAGTCTCCTTGCCTTTGCTTGCCACTATCACTGAAACGTCAATAAGGTTCGAGAAAGTAGTTTAGCGTTCAATTTAATAGTATTTGAAAGTTTTTACAGGTTTTTTCTTATTTTTCTAAGTTATTCGATTTGATAGATTTAAGAGAAAATTTAAGAGAAGAGCGGTACTTAAGAATGCTGTGGGAGGAAATTTTTCCAAAGATAGAAAGAATAGCAGGCAATAACATTCAAAGTATTGTATTTCAACAAGATGCCTCATTTCTATGGACCTGTTAACGATTTTTTAAATAACCATTTCCTGGGCAGATGGATTAGCAGAAGGGGTCCGATAGAATGGCCGGCTCGTTCCCCGGATTTAACTCCTCTTGATTTTTTCTTATGGGGATATTTGAAGTCAAAAGTCTACAGAACTCCTCCAGTAAATATTGACGAACTACAGCAACGTCTAACACATATGTGTAGAAATATCCCTGCAGAAATATCAGGCCAGAATTTCAAAGTAGACTTTTTATGTGCCAAGAAGCCAATGGACAACATTTTGAACAACTTTTTAATTCTTTTATTTTTAGTTTTAATAAATATTTGTTCAAAATTAGTTGTATTAAAATATTAATTAACATTTTATTCATGGATCAGATTAGAAACAGAAACGCTTGTAACTAGAGAACGGATAACTCGATTGTCATTTTTCAAAAACGAGAAAGTAGAGAATTCAATTATCTTTTAAATGAAGTGCAACACGGCACACTTTGCCATTTAAAAAAATTGAGTTGACAACGCCCGCGGCGCCATCTTTGAATTTAAAAAATCGAATTTATCGTCAGAATCAACTTTATTTTACGTGATTCACCCTGTATTTTGTTAAAATTCGCTAACTCGATTCGTTCAAAAGTTAACAGGGGGGGTTACTTTATGGACAGACTGTATTTAATTTTAATGATGTGACTCCATGCAGAATATCCTTTATAATCGTTTCATAAGAATCAAACTCTTATCAAATTATTTTATAGTGCCAAGAATGAAGTTTTTTAAAGCCTGGGGAAATATTTATATAATAGTTTTGTAATGATTACGTCCAGCTTTACAAAATACCAACGGCGACTAAATAATTTTATGAGATGGTGCCAATTTTCCATTTATAGCTTCTGTAAAAATGTTTTAATAGAGTTAATAAAGTCTGAGAGTAAAGTTATTTTATAAAATTTGTTTCGGAAACATTTCTGCAGTTTCTATAAAATACAAAATTGCTACTACAAAAACTTTTAAAATTAAAGCTTTGTACTATACTTCAAAATGGATTGTTAATTGAGGTTAGGAAAATCAGCTGATCTAGTGTAAAAACAAATAAACTTAAAGCAAGTAATATTGGACATGTATTGTCTACCTATGAAATAAATTATAAATTTGCTTAGGGTAAATCTCATTGGATATGTATTACTTTGACTAGATCTTGTGACCTTACCAATATTGTGGACACGTACTGTTTTGACTGAACGGCTTACTTTCGTATTTCACAGAACAGGATTTTCTTTGACTGACTTACTCTTGGATTGATAAATGCCCATCAGAGGAAGACAACTTTCAGTTAAAATCTCAGTTTTAATTTTTGTGAGCATGTCCCTGTTTGAATGGACGCTCCTTACTTGGTCTATTTTGAAAAAGATGTAGGTACTAAGTGAAGAATATTCCCTAGATTGGAAATATTACTTACAGCTGCAATACCGGTGTAAAAATCGATTGATTTGATTATAAAGGACCTAATCGGTTTTAATTAAATAAAATTCTTCTAAAATATTTTTCACTCGGTAAATTACTTAATTTTTTATCGATTTGAATGTCTTTATTCTGCATTCGAGAGGGCTGCTCTTCCATTGTCCTTTTCGGAAAGCCGCTGACGTCTATTAAAAGGTGTCTAGCCACCGTCACACGTTCAAAAAGGGTTAAGATGTTTTTTTAGCTGTTACAGGTGTTTCCAACACGACGTTCTCAGTTAATTTCGTTCAAGTCTTCATGGTCTTGTGCTGATAACAGCTTAAAGGAGCCATTAGCGTAAGTTATTTTTCAGCTCTGTTCTGTTACTAATTAGCTAGTTATATCTACCTACCTCGATTGGTTCTAGATTGTGGAACACGATATTCCGACCAATGGGAATTTTTCAACTGTACACCTTGATGTCACTTCCATTATGGTAGTAGTTGATTGTATTGTTCGGTCTTAGTCACGGCTGGTGATTTCTCCCACATTAAAGGCTTGAAGAACTGTATCGTAAATGTCGGAAACTTATAAAGCAAAATGGTTAATTGCGAATACCAAGGCGGCTGTATATAAGCAAATAACCACACCTAGTTTCAATTATTTTAAATACTTTTTTGTTTCTGCAATGATCGCGTTTTCTAAATACACCGATAAAACAGTTTCTACATTAAAAACACAGTTAATTATAGTCTAACAGCAGATTGCAATCTATTTTCAATATTATTTAGTTACCGGAAGTACCGTTGTTTAAAGATTATTGAAGTTAAATATCAACAAAGAAAATATAAATTATTATTTGTATTTTTACAAATGTACTGTATTCATAGTAATGTCATATTCCCAATTAAATATAGTTCATTTATATACGATTGCGAGGTAAAAGAAAGAAGAATATCAATTTAATCTTGATGGGCACTCAAACATTTAAAAAATATGAAAAAGGAGTTGAAAATAACACCTTTTATTAAAAAAAACATGTCGAGCTGAAAAATATCCTTACCATGTAAACGTATACTATGTATTTATATATACCACATGATTACCTATATAAGAAACATGTTTCTTCCCAGTATTTAAATTTTTTGAGTATTTCAATGAAACTGAGGTTAGAGTAAAAAAATACGTTAAATTTGTACAGTTTATCCAAAGACTATTTTCTTTATTCATAGAATATTTTCAAGAATGTCATTAGAGACTATAAATTAAATAATAAAAAGCAGGAATATAAAATATAAAAGGTAGATAAAATAATTAAACTTCCGTTGAATATAGGAGTCATCGCCTAATGATGGCCTACTAAAAAATCCATGTTATGTTGATGGTATATGCGGGTAATTTGCTCAAATTGGCAATTTCATATTATCACTCCAACTGTCAAGCGCATTGACAGAAAATTGCGAAGCTATACCCACTGTTCTGAAGCAAGGTAGCAATTATTTACACTAAATAATCCAACGTTAGCCTTCCTACCTATAATGAATGTAATGACGTACAAATATAATTATCTTCAACTAATAAACATGCATAGGAGGTACTGTTTGTAAAGTAAACATACCAAAGTATCCAGCTGTACAATATACTTAATTGGAATAATGTATTTCAAACAACAATTAAGTCTTCCTGTAATGATGGTAATGCAAGGCATTGCAGTCGATATTTCAGAAGCTACTACACAACACAGTACGGGTCTGCATTCTCCCCCATTATTGCTTCTATACTAACTGCTGTAAAAAGTTCGTACAAAATACAGGGTGAATAATGAGGAATTAATATTTTTACACAAAAAATGTATTTTTTTTTTTTAATCAAAGATGTGTTTAAATGGAACTTTACTCTTACAAATATTAACGTACATTTCATAAATAAATTGATACGTTACAGTTAAAATCCTATATCACGACAAGGCAGATTTACCCTAAAAACCAATTCCTAATCATAATCTACTCTTTATAAATACGGGTGATATACGGGTAATCTTCACCTTATGTTTTCGTTCTTGAAAGAAACAAGGTTATCATAGTAAACTTTGGAATTAAAATATTTATCAATATAAACTTCTAAAAAACTGACACAATTTTTGTTAATATTAATATTTGAACTATTTATTCTATTACCATTATTTGATTGTTTAGGATTGTCTACGCTTTGCTGTGGTTTGAGTAACCAGTCTTGAAGTCTTCCTGCTCAATTTTGATAACTGTATTTGCAATTAATGTTAGAAAAAATATATATATAAAGGGAAAATTTCAAAGGCTCAAGATATTGAGCATTTGCTACTGAAAAATCTAAAAGGAAGATGGTAAGAAAACTTCATGAACAGTAAAATTAGCGAAAATTAGTTACCATTAAAACATTAAATATTAGAGAGTTATTGGAGGCCCCCCTAAGTTTAAACAGCATTTAGATTTCCTTTATTTTAACATATAAGCATTCACATTTATAGTTTTAATTAGAAAACCCTTAATAAAGTTAGTGCTTGATATTAATTCTGCAGGTTTACGCAGTACGGTGTTATATTTTTCTTATTTGATATTTTGGGCGTAAAACTCGTAAAAATTATAATATTTAGAATATTTATGTATTTTTAGTATTACAAAGGTTAATACGCAGAAGTATTAACAATAAAATAATATGTGGGTATTTGAATATAAAATAGATAAGCTAAAAGCTCAAGGCGTCAGTACAAAGTTTAGACATCATTATAAGCACTTTTAAACACAAATATTGCAATCTTAATTACTTTAATTTTTCAAAATTCTAGTATTCACTTTAGTGTGGGCAAATTTTAGGTTAGAATAAAAGTGTGACGTCAAAACAAGGTACACTGTTCAGTCCATTCTAATAACCACAATCTTGTGAACAAGATAAGGTCAAGCAGTGTACAAATAAAGTAATCCTATTCCAAGGGATTTCTAGTAGCATTAAATAATAAACACTATGTAATTTTAACCTCTAATTTTTCTGATCACCTGCAAGATTATCCACAACGCCTTCAAATATATAAAACTTTACGAATGAACTATAACTAAATTTATCATTCTATACCAGCATCTGACCTTAACTTACCCATTCATCACACTGTGTACTTCTTTTATTGACGTACACAATGTTTCAGCTTTCTGCTTCTATATTTTACATGTATAGAGTACTCGTACATCTGTAGTCTGCTATTCTTTGTTGCGTAGATACGCGATTTTTTTCCAAGTAAATATGGGACTGTTTGACACCTCAACTCAAAAAAATAATACCGCTACACTACCATATTAATAACGCTATTGTAACTCTCAAGAACTGGTCGCAATCAAATACAACCAAAGACGATTATAATGGGCACATCATTTATAACAGATGTCAATGGTAATAAAGTCTATATTGTGGGCTATGTGATTGATGCAAGATGTCGGATTAGAGCCACGTTCATCCGACTTTGGTCTATGGCTGCAGGTTACTGCGAGAACTTTGGCTTCGAAATAATCACACATCTCAGGATAAGCATCTGTAATGCATTTTAAAGTTGAGTTTACTTCACATGCCTCCGCGTCTTAAGGCTAATGTAAGAGAATTTACCATCAACTGCTGGAAAGGATTAAAGATTCAAAGGGAGTTCATACCATTTTTCCATTACAGGGGAATTTATGGCTTACGTGGCCATTAAATTGGTATTATTCCTTTATTAAAATAAAACCCTGGCAGATTTCGCGTGGAACAGATGGAATACTGAAATATTGCTACGGCCACTTCATTTTACAACATTGTATCAAGTATCAGGTAACAATGTAATAACAATTAGTTGTAGATAGGTAGGTATAGTACACTACCTCTATATTACATTAAACTTCTATTATATACCTAATAAAAAACAAAAGCGCTACCCCAAGGCCAGTAAATTTTGCCATCTATACTTCAATTTCACTGAAAATCGGAAATATTTTTGGGAAAGAACTACTAGTTGCTCATGATGGCGGCGCAAATTCTGGGGACAAATTTGCCATTTGCCAATACGACTACATTAAAAGAATTTTCAGATAAAGAATTAGGAATTTTTCTATTAAATATTAGAAATTGAACAAAGGAACATGAATGATGCACAATATGCCGGGTGGCTAAAGGTTGGTGGTCTATTAGATTGATTCAGAGACCATACACTTTGATTTAAATTTTGAAATTTGGAACTCTGAGGTGTTTAGTATGCTCTCCTGAAATAAAATAGTAGCGTGCCTGTAGTTCTTCCTGTTGTACCGGAAGTGGATGTCAACTTTGTTATTTTAAATGGAACACTATGTACCTATATTATAGTATTTTTTCATTCTACATTAAATTTTCGGGCCACTTTCATCGAATTTTCCTATCTGTAAAAGTAATCGTTTTCGAGATATTTAATTTTCTTAAAAAAATCAAAAATCAGTACCACCTAGCTTAAATGAAAACCTTGTGTTTTTTATAGTAAGAAAGACAATATTCATAGGGGAGAAAGTTCAATCCCTAAACTTTGCAACTATAATTTAAGGTGGCTGAATATCATACAGAGTGGCAATTTAATACCAATGAACAGTTGATTTTTTTAAGTGGGACATCCCGTATATTTTTCCAGATTTAGATACGGAATTATGTTCTGTTTCGATAGATAGTATGGTCCCCTATTTCCATATTTTATTTTTACACTTATCCTCAGTTCTCTCAACAATCAACTAAATTGCATTCAACTTTTTAAAAAGTTAGGTATTGTTGTTAAAAAAGTGCATTATAATGGCATTTATAAACTGTTGCTGTAAAAGTTTTAAAAACAAGTTGTCGAAAATAATCATACAAATGTTGCTATCATTTGTTAGAATTGTTTCAAAAATAAAAATGCCATAAAAGTACCATTTTAAACAAACCGTTTGTACTGAACAGCTAGTTCTTTATTCTGCAAAATAAAAGTTTTGGGTGATTATTTAACATTTTTGATGTAATATAATATAAATTCAAAAAACTGAAAAAAGGATGGATCAGAAAAATCTGCATCAAATATTAGATAAATCATCATCACCATCATGTCAACTTGGTTGACGGAACGCTCGTCGAGTCAGTATACTGTTATACATAGTATAGTGATAGACTGCGTCAGTGTATTTCCACCAAATATTCCAACCCGCTTCAACATTACATAAATAAGTATTTATTATTACTGTATTCAAAAGAAAAGCTTTGACTACCACACAAACTGTAGAACTTAAGCTTGTTTATCTTATAAACTTGCAAAGCTTTGTATATGCAAAATATAGCAATACGAGATAACCGATAGAAAGTTTTATTTACAGAGTTTGGGTCATGCATTTTGCCCTGCGACAAATAATCCGAAAGAGTGAGGTCCCAGGTCCCAAAAGGTACGTGCACCAACTACTGTATTATTAAAATGTCCTGGAAAGTTTTAAATCCGGTATTACGACACGAGAAAAATAAGCATATACCTAGAGATAATCGCCATAAGCTTTGGTTTAATTTCCAGATTAAATAAAACTTCTTTAAGCGAGCAATAAAAAGTAATTCCCTCGATGCAGCAGCTATATCTCCACCAGAAGTTCAAACAAGCTAACTCATGGACTGTAAATCATCGGTTTATTTAATCGGTTTGATTGCGAAATATTCCAAACCGTCTTATTACCGGGGGATTATAAAACGTAAATCCATATTTATGAGCAGCGACACCGAAGCACATGTTATTATTTTGTACAGTAAATTTCGTCTTCATTTTTATATTTGACGGGGAAGCTTAGGTAAGCCTATCTCGAGGTCAAGCCTTTCATTTCATTTTAGCTACCTATGTATATAATTTTAAGGCCTTTTATTTGCTGCGGGTTTATTTATTTATACATTTACTGTATGTAGGGGTTACTGTATGATAAATTTATGCATGTCTATTGGCTTAAGGTAATAAAGTTAAGCAGAATTCGCTGATTTAAGGAATGATATTAAACGGATGATGATTTGTTTGAATATTAAGGTAGGCTAGGCTGTAGCTTTTATGTACCTTTGTACATTAGTACTCCAGAAATAGATATTAACTTTTCCATGAGTGTATGAACGACTATAATTTAGTCCCGAGCAACCGACTGGATGTTTATATGATTGTTGATAATTTATCAGTTCCAAAATGAGCTAGAACTAAGCATGCATGTACATCAGTAGTTTATATTTTTAAAGTTCTGTTTATTTAACTTCACTTGAAGATTTGATTTGTATGAAGAGCATATTGGCAATTATAATCAAATGACAAATCAGATGAAGCTATTTAGTATATAATAATATTATGCTCTCTCTTATACCTAGGTTATAAAGATAAAATTAATAAAAATAAAATTAAAGTAAATAGATATATATTTATTAACACAGACGTAGTTTTCCACATAACACCAAAACACTATACTGCTATCTAAGTGCAGTATAGTGCTTTGGTGTTATGTAAAAAACTACGTCAGTGTTATCTTCACACCAAAGGTTCCAACCCCCTTCAAGATATATTTAATACTAATTAACAAATAAAAAACTGGAATAAAGAACTAGAAACTGGAAGTAAATAGTGATACATTTATTAACACTGACGTAGTTTGCCATATAACACCAAAACAATATACTGCTCTCTAAGTGCAGTATAGTGCTTTGGTGTTATGTGGAAAACTACGTCAGTGCTATCTTCACACCAAAGGTTCCAACCCCCTTCAGATATATTTAATACTAATTAACAAATAAAAAACTGGAATTAACATAATATAAAAATCTAAATTATTTACCAAACCGTATCACCGAATATAACCCATATTTATAACCTTCTATTCAGATTTACAATTTAGTAAAACAAATTAAATAATAGGTATAATCATGAACACCCATATTAATAATAATCACAATAACATGAAGTTAACTAATGACAACTAACCGTATTCTTAAATCAATCTAAGTAGTTCATATTAATAATTAAATATTTATAGACAAATAACTATAACAGCATGCTAAATAAGAAGTTAATGTGACAACATCTCATTCTTTACATAGAGCTAATTTTTAAATGTTTCTCTCAGTCTATGTTTTTGAAATTACATTTTTACGTCTACATTTAATAAAATTTAAATTTTGCAGGACGGTATTAGCTGCAGTTTGATATATAACTGCTGCAATGTTATAAACGTACCTATCCTTGTTTATATACGTATTTTTGTTTTATGCTTTTCACAAATCGGATAATCCTAATACTACGCTCACTGGTATCGATAAGAGGATAAAAAGTGGACGATCGGGCACTCCTCGTAGTTTAAAACCGAGTCAGAATGTTTACCAGTTACCGGACTCGATTTAAGACGCAAGTCAACATTCTGAGAGGATTATATCATAAAATATTGAAAAAAGTACGCCCCGTAATCGGATAAGCTAATGACTTTACACTAAAGTATTGTCCAAACATGTTTTTGTTGTACCGTGCCGGACATCGATGTGACAGAAATTGTTTGACTAAATCTTTAATCTTAATTCTAATCTGCCTCATCAACTATTTGGTTATTGTCAACGATTGGACACGTCGCATTATGTTTCAAATATACTGATTAGGAAATTGACTTAAAAAAGCTTTCATTATGTTGCTGCATAAAGGATTATCTATGGTTGTCAAAGTTCTAATGAGGTTCAGTTGAACAGACTCATTTTTATGATGAATGCATAGGTACATCACGTATTCATAAACCAACATTAATTATATACAATTTATTATAGTAAGTAGGAATTGCCCCAGGTTGTGCATTGGCAATAGATAGAGATAGTACGGAAAAAATGGTTTATAGGAAAATAGTTCAATCATAGGAAAATTTTTACAGGAAATATTGATGGGATAGGGAAATTGGTGGAAATATTCTTTAAAAAATCTGTAATGCGGTTGATTAAATTACTCATTTTAATCAGCTGAAGTTGATTATCGTTTAACATTGATGAAAACCAATTTAATCCTTGAATTTTTATCGTTATGTAAATATCCAATTACCTTATTTCTGCAAATATTAATGGTGAATTAGTAAGCCCTCTCATAATTTAAGAAACATTCTGTATTTTGATACAAATCAATATTGGAAAGTGCACTGTGCCCGATTCTATTAATAATATTAAATCTATTATTACACAATTCAGTAAAACTATTACAACTCCTTTATATATTTTAACTGCAAGTATTTCAGATCAATTTGAACCATTAGTAATTTATTTTTAAGTATAAACTTAACCTCAACTATTTAATATCGACTTTAAAGTAAACTTTCAAAATGGTTATACATTAAATTTTCAAGTTTATCTTCTTTTACTAAGTACCTCCTATTTCAGAACTTATAGAAGTAACGATATTTTAATATATTTTCTATACTTAATAGTTTTATTAGACAATCTCGTATGAGTTTGCTTTTATAGCGGTCTACTCAGGCACTAGTCTACCTTTTCGTCATGTCTTTAGACTGACTGTTGGACACCCATGGGTTGCAATAGATAGATGACTTTAAAAGTTTAAATAGACAAGTAATTTTAAAAGAAAATTTGTTATTTCAATTTATTTTTTTCCAAATAATCTTTCATTGCATCTTAATATTTTATAAAGATTGAAAACTATATTTGCACCAAAGGCTGTGTAGTATTCTGTCTAAAATTGTGTAGTATCTTGTAATATTGGTAGTACTTCATAATTTGTCGAATTAGAAAACCACTGATGAAGTTTGCAGTAAGCTTTTTAAATAATATGCAATAGGTTTGTGAGGCTTAATCCAAATGGTTACCTTGATACTACAAACTACATACTACAAGTCTGTATTTTCAATACTTATGGTTTCTTGTTTTTATTACATTATAGATGGTGCAATCCCAAAACAAATTAGGATGTGTCGTACGGCTGCACCACACGTAAGTTAGATATTAGCAAAATTTACACTTCAATATAAAGCCATTCGTCACCATTAACGGCAGCAAAAACTAAACTAGCATAGTTCTACTCAAAAATTCAACGCCACAATCATACGCTGTTTGAATGTTGGAGGTACGTGAACGAAACGAACATGAACCTGAGGCCTCATTATTATGCAATAAGTGAACAGACTCGAGCTGTAATACATGTTTATTAACATACGAAGAACTATTCATAAATCAAACAACTGGTCGTCAGTGTAATCAATATCACTTTTCTAACAGTCGATCTTCCTTCAGAGAGAAATAAATTAACAATACAATGACACCGCGATTGCTAATCAAAACAAACCATGATATTCACACTGGTGTAATTATGCGTAAATAGCTTTATTAAAGATTTGGTATGGAAATAAATTCTGCTTATAGAGAGCCTTTTAAAAGTGTTTGAAGAGAAGTGGAATTTGATCACAATATTTACTTGTGGTATAAATATGTTGAGTCATTACCAAAGAGTTTGACTGTCACAAATGAACTCTTGCGTTATTACTAGCAATTTTTATGTTTTATATATTTTAATTAATGAAGAAATTTACTAACAGCACTTAATATTTGTTGCTATATGTTTTCAGAAAAACGTAATATTAGTGTTTTTAACAATATGACCAATAGTTACTTTACTATACTGAAAACTTTGCTATTAATTATTTTCAAAAGATTTCCAGACAAAAACTTAAATTGATGACAGATGATGGTGAATCTTTAGTAATTCAATCTAACAAATTTAACAAAAGTATTTCATAATATTTATATAAATACGAGATTTTAAAGTTATATTGTTTCTCTTATAGTACAAATATTAGTCCTTAAATCGGGGCTTATCCAGAAATCTTATGGATCGCCACATAATTTTATGGCGCAATGGTGCATTCTAGGACTAATTTTATTTATCAAATTCTTGGCGAAGCCTAGAACTTAGTTGCTAATTTCTTCTCAGTCTAACACTTCTTCTAACACAGTATCTGATGGGCTGTCTGTTGTTCTTCCTAGTCAAATCGGTATATACTTCTCCCACTATTCAATCACATTTTTAGAGGCTGCTGTTGTCGGCCTCTAAAAGGCTTATCGTATGCACTTTCTTAACTCGACTTCGCAAAAATTTAGTAGCTGTTTGGTCCTTCTTGATCCTTGACTATTTGGTGATATTTTGATGTTCACAAAACTGATCATGACCAACAAAAGATGTGGCTGCAACTGCATTGTTATGTTTGTCCTCTATATCGTTATACCTTCATTTCCCTCGTGAGTCAATTTATTGACTCCTCAATTTCTTGAAGGCTCTCAGATAGTTCCAGATACTCAAGATACTATAGACTCAAAGTATTTGTATTCTACGAGTATTTAGAGCTCTAATTGGATTCTGGTTGCACATCAGATTTGTGTGCTTCTTCAATACTTTTATTAATGAATGTTTGAGTACATACTCCTGTGATGTGTATGCTTGTAAAATCAGGGCGATAGTTAAGAAGAATGGCGTCTATATCTAGATTCCTATAACTCAAAACTTGCCAATAATAATATTTTTAGATCCATTAGTATATCAATCAATTCCAAATTTATGATCATGCTTAAAAAAATATAACATAAATTATACCTTATTATCCTTTTGTTTTGAAAAATAAAGATTAAAACTGATTTGGCGCAATAACTAAATATTACTGCTGCTATTATTAATATTGCTTTTTAAAAATATATTTTAAATTCTCAGTCACAGTAAGAAACATGATGAGTGGCGTGTCTTCGCTTCACCGTATATGTTTTCAAATTTTTTTTAAAAAAGTACATTCTCATTCGTTTTCAATAGCTTGTTTCTCAAAAGCTATAGGTACTGCTTAAAAATAAAATTTTATAAAAACTGCTGTACATACAATATTGGTCATCAACTTGCAATTTTATTTCTAGGCAATTTATATGCACTTATATTGCATGCCTACCACTATATAAAATACTGCAAGTATTTTTTTCATATAGGTATCTGAGAGAAGTAGGGGAGACGTCAGATAGAGAAAAAAGAATTATTATTGTAGTCAGAGTTCGTGTAAGAAAACTCATCCTAATAAGGGAAAGATTACCCCATCACTCTTACATCCACCCTTACATCCATCGTTTTTGTTCATTGCCTGCTGCGACACGAATTGTTTTCGTTAACTTAATGCGAGGACAAATGTATATTTATTGTATCCCTCCTGGCCTTAAACTAGTTTTTCTTGCAATTTGTTATGCTTTTGGAGTGGCATTTATATAAATAAATACTTGTGTATTGAAGAAAATAAGCCGAGACGGAAAATGCTGACTAAAATTAAGATAAAAACCTTAGATTGGATGATATCAACATTTTGTGAACACTGATACGTAAACGCTAAGGATTTCAATGAAAAAGATGATGTAAATTTGCATTAATCTGCAAGCGGTGGTAGACGCGAAAAATATTTCCAACAAGTCCATGCATAATATCCTTATTAGAGAAAAACTGGAATCTAATCTAAATGGGATCTAAGTTATTATAATCTCATTTAATATGGTGTTTTCTTGCTCTTTTATCCTACTTACAGGAGGTTGCATTTAAAATTATCGAGTAAATTTGGGATTCGTGAAAAATGTTTACCCCATCTTTATGTTTTTTTTTGTAATTTTGCAACGGTGATATTATTCTATAACCACTCATAGCTTTTGTTGAAATTAGTTATAAATGGACACAACTGCTACAAGGAAAACTACTGGTCAGAATGTTTTTTTCTGCCTACATCTTGACATCACTATAATGTTAAAGAACTGCTGGTTGTTATATCTAAAAAAATACATGTCATCACCACTAAATCACCACTTTCTCGTATATGGCGATTGCTTAAAAACGAAAAATGTTTATATATTTAGCTTGTGTTCAGAAACTAATGACGGACCCTATATAATTTACTATACAGGGTGTCCATTTATAAACTGACACATTTTAACTGCTTATAAGTCGAGAACGATAAATGATATCGATGTGCGGTTTTCACAGAACTTCATCAATTTTTTTAAAGTTTTTTTTGACAGTGTTGCCAAGTTTCAAAATTTACCTGAAATAGGAGGAAAAAAATTTATTACTTTCAAAGGCCGATTTGACAAAGAAATGTAATGGGACACCCTGTACTTTTTAATTTTACATGAAAGCCTGTTAACTTTCCTTTCCGAAAATGTATAAATTGTTTTTCATTGCAATCATTTCTTTGTCCAGAGCCAATTTTGGTAGATGACTCCTTTTTGAAAAGGTCCCTGCTCTAATTGATGAAAATTTTATGGTAATTACCTATGTATCGCTTTATCATGATTAAATGATTTGCGCTATTGCCATGTCTATAAAAAGTATTTATTCTATTAAATAACATTCTCGGTATCAACTAACAACAATAACAACCTCTAACTTTGGCTTGTCAAGGAGGCTATGAATCGCATGATTTGTTTTGTATCCCTTAACTACTGTCAAATCTTGTTAACGTCGTTCGTTGGGCAGTCTCAATAATTAGTTCTCTATACTTTTGCAATTTGTTAAAGTTTTAAAATTGGTTTAAATATGTTTACCACCCAGGAAAAAGCACGTTGCGTGTTACTATTTAGTGAATGCAAATCAGTTACGGAGACGAGAAGAATATTTAGGCTGATTTTTGGAAAAGCTCCACCTTCACGCAATTCTATACTTTATTGGGTACACCAATTTTCTCAGGAGGGAACAGTTAAAAGGAAAGTTCGAACAGTCCTAAATGCACAAGGTAATCTGTTGGATGATATTTTGCGGGTGAGAGAAGTGTTGTCCGTGAACAATAACCAAATATCTATTAGAAAAATAGCCCAAACGATAAATATGTCAAAAAGTAAAGTACATAAAATTTTAAAAATAATTAAGTTTAAAGCCTACAAAATTCAAACTTTCCAAAAAATTGAAAATCACGCCCTTGAAAAAAGATATTTTATGTGCGAAACATTACTAGATCTTTTTAGAAATGAGCCGGATACCAACTTAATAATGTCAGACGAGGCAGCATTTCACCTTAGTGGGCGGGTAAATAAGCATAACTGCCGAATTTGGGGGGATGAAAATCCTCGAACTTATAACGAATTTGAAAGGGATTCTCCTAAGCTGAACGTTTGGTGTGCAGTATCGAAGTCTAAAATTTATGGGCCATTTTTTTTTCAAGAAGCAACAGTGAATGGAAACAATTACACCGATATGTTGGAAACATTTTTTTATCCACAACTTCAGCAGGAAGGGAATTTAAACACGGTCTATTTTCAGCAAGACGGTGCACCACCACACTTCTCCAGAGTCGCAAGGCATTCCTTAGATACTACTTTTGGAAATAGATGGCTTGGGCGAGCAGGTCCAATCGAGTGGGCACCCTATTCTCCC
The DNA here is from genome assembly GCA_963924545.1 of Pogonocherus hispidulus. Taxonomy (NCBI): domain Eukaryota; kingdom Metazoa; phylum Arthropoda; class Insecta; order Coleoptera; family Cerambycidae; genus Pogonocherus; species Pogonocherus hispidulus. The sequence continues at coordinate 53,981,147 of OZ004695.1, forward strand.
GATCTAACCATTCCAGATTTTTTTATATGGGGATATATAAAGGAACGTTGCTACAGTCCAACCCCAAGAAATCTGGATGAACTGCGCAACAACATAGTAAACGTTTTCAACCAAATTACACCGGAAATGCTACAAAACGCCTTCAGCAACTTATTTGTGCGTCTGCATATGTGTTCCGAGCAAAATGGGGGTCATATACAGCAGCTAATTTATTAGTTACGTATAAATTAAAATTAAATTGTTCAGTTGTTAAAATTGTTATAAGTATTGTTACCGAGGTTATTGTTACTGTTAGTTCTTATTTAACAGTATTGTTTAGTAGTTGTTATTTAATAGAATAAATACTTTTTATAGACATGGCAATAGCGCAAATCATTTAATCATGATAAAGCGATACATAGGTAATTACCATAAAATTTTCATCAATTAGAGCAGGGACCTTTTCAAAAAGGAGTCATCTACCAAAATTGGCTCTGGACAAAGAAATGATTGCAATGAAAAACAATTTATACATTTTCGGAAAGGAAAGTTAACAGGCTTTCATGTAAAATTAAAAAGTACAGGGTGTCCCATTACATTTCTTTGTCAAATCGGCCTTTGAAAGTAATAAATTTTTTTCCTCCTATTTCAGGTAAATTTTGAAACTTGGCAACACTGTCAAAAAAAACTTTAAAAAAATTGATGAAGTTCTGTGAAAACCGCACATCGATATCATTTATCGTTCTCGACTTATAAGCAGTTAAAATGTGTCAGTTTATAAATGGACACCCTATACTATAAGGAAATATATCCTAGGGGAATATAATAGGGTAATTGTTTTACTTAACATATAGTATAGGTACGCATAATTTAGGCATAGTATATTCTGGAACAGTTGATGTTATTGACGTTTATCAACTTTTCTTTGCTTGAAAATTTAGGTTATGATTTATCTATAATTTGTATGCCATTACTATAACAACTAGAGCACACAATACAAAACAAAGGATGTAAATTAGTTGCTACCAACATTTAAAAAAAAAAGTTGAGTGTTAAAAAGGGTTCCTTTTCGATACGCAATTGCGTTTCATAATGACTTGTTTATAGACCCAAAATAGAAAAATTTATGTTTCATATAAAACAGTATAGGTACTTATTATAATATTTTTAAAATAACTGAGATTTAAAGTTCATTTTTAAAAGACATCCTAATGACATGTGACTAATGATACAACAGAGTTTGAACTACGACCTTTTTTGTAGTTGAACTTATTTGGAGTTCTTTTATCTACTCTGCAGTGCCGATTTTTTTCTATTGAACGTACAATTATCTACGGATACATAGCAGCACTATTTTATTGTAGATACATCATGATAACTATGGAATTGTAATGTTGATGAATGATGTATCATTTTTTAACAGTTGTGTTTGGCAACTGTTTCTCGAGGTTGGATTATAATGACTATTTGTACTATTACAGTAATAAAATAAATCACACTATTGTAGCTGAAAAACGTGTAGGAATTGACTCGATCATCGACCTCTCCGATTATTTTGCCACCCACATACAGCAGAGATTGGTTCCAATGGAACAGTCGGGGAAGCTTGTTCATCTTGCCGCTATTAGGTGAATTTCACATGTACCTACAAAAGCTGTAGTAGAATTTGTAACATTTAAAGTATAAATTTTAAAGTTATATTGTTGTTGTCCCTTATAGTACAAATATTATACTTTAAATCGGGGTCAGTGTTTTACGGAGACAGAAATCTTATGGTGCACATAATTTTGTGGCACGAGGGTACATTTTTGAACTAATTTTATTTATTATTAATATATTTAGTATAGATTTGGGTGGTTCTGGGGGATCTTACTATACTAGCTTGAACCAAATATAAGAATTACTAGCAGGCATATGAGCTAAGCCCTAAATTAAAAAAAAATATATTAAACTTATTATAAACTAGAGAATAAATATGAATTATATACAGATATAAACAAATTCCTAGATCAAAATCCCAACAAAGAGAATTTAAAAACAAACAAGGTAACCTGTTTACTAAATGTACTAAATTGTTACTAAATAACTCGTTACAGCAGATTCAGCAGTTCATAATGATTGATTTATAATGATTGTTGACAAATATGATTGACGAGCTACAGACGGAGGAAGTGGACTTCCTCACCAGAATCACCCCTTAACGGGCAACCTGTCAAGATATAACAACCTATTAGTAGTATATGAGTTAAGTTAGGTTAGGTTCAAAAATGAGTGGGTCGAAAACCAGACCCTCTCCCGCGACCATGTGGTCTATTGTGGCTCACACCTACTTATATTTCACCCAACAGGTTCAGCTTCTTAATGAAGCTGATCACCATATTGGGTGAGAGCTTATTCAGATCCTCTGGCAGAAGTTGCCCTTTGCCAAATAATGAGTATCTGATCCTTTCCCCATCGGGACAGGTGCATAATATGTGTCCTGCCGTTTCATCATCTTCTAAGCACAAGCGGCACTCAGCATCTTCTGCTAGGCCGAATTTGTACAGATGATATTTTAAACGGCAGTAACCAGTATATAGGCCAATTAAAGTTCGTAGGTGGAACCTGCTTATCTCTAAAAGTTTCTTAGTTCTTGTTTTTGAAGAGAGGATTTGTCCCTCAGCCCAGGTCAAGAGCGTTGCTTTGGCACTACTCGAGGATATGCTAAGCACCGGTTCTGGTCCGACAAATTCAGAAGCACCACCCTCCCTGGCTAGAGAGCTGGCTCCCCCATTCCCTTCATGGCCAGAATGGCAGTATATGAGTAGAATTACATACACATAAACTAGAAAATCTTTAGCCCAAATCTAAAGAAAGACGAAGCGATGTAAACAAGCACAGCGACGGTGGTGGGCAAAGTACGGTCGGCCCAGGCCACGCCTTTGTCTTCTGTCCCTCCGGCGGGCGTGGTGGCCAGCCGGCAGCTAGTACAACCACAGCTTGACCGACATTCGCTATCGCTCTCGCACTGAGAAGAGAAGTCAGAGTTTGACGTATAATATTTGTTGTTATCGTAAATGCGCGATAACAGTGCCGTATTAAAAACTCTTGAAACATTTTATAAATAACTTTTGAAATAGACATGAATAAAACGGTGATGCCTAATTTAGAAATAAGTACTAATGGGATTCAGGTCTACCTATTTGACAAAGTTTTAAAAAATAAATTTGCGATAGTAATTATGTACATATGTTTATTACACATTAATTATTTACAAAAATAAAAATAGACAATACTTCAATACAGTGATGCCTAATTTAGAAATAAGTATAATAATGGGATTCAGATCTACCTATTTGGGAAAGTTTTAAAAAAGAAATTTGAGATAGTAATTATATGTACATATGTTTACTACACATTCATTATTTGCAAAAATAAAAATAGACAATACTTTACAATGAGGTACATATAATAAATAATAATAAAAAATCTTTATTGTGTTCTTAACGAAAAAAGAAAGAAAGAAACACAAACGGTAAGAATTCGGCATTGCCGTTCTTCCATTCCACCTATATATAAATTTTCAAAATTGAAGCTTGGCTTGGCTTTTATGAAGTGTGTCCAATTTGTCCAAACGGTCTTCCCTATTAACTTTCATTAGCCATATCCTTGCCCTTAAAAAAAATAATATTTTTAAAAATTAGTTAAAATTATTTTTAAACACACCGCAAAACATTAGCAAAAAAAATTTACACTCGACTACTTGGGCAGTACTGTTCTATAATTTTGTTTTTCCTAAACCTAAAATTGTATAACAGCTGGCCAACTTTTAAACGAAATTTATTAAATCTTAAATTGAGTGATTGTATAAACCATATTATTGGCTGTCTATGAATGAATTTCCTAAATTAAGTTTACTTAGATACTAAATTACATTTATATATAGCACATTTTTATCTACTTACCGATGGAGTTGCTTAGGAAAGGTAAAAAAGCTCTTATTACAATTATAGCTTTTATTATTGCAGTTTTTAGTTGCACATACGTTTCCTGTTTTTCTATTACTCATTATCACTAATGAAAAAAGGAACACTATAGAAAACAAAACAATAAAAAAGCACAATAAATAAACACAAAACATTACACTCAAAATAAATTCGCAAGAAACTACGTCGCTGGCTTAATCGATAATCAACACAAAGTGATTTCCCTATTTCGGTTCGAAACTCGCCACTGTGCTGTTCTCTTCTCAAAGGCGGGCCTAAGAAGTGGCGCGCGTGGATCGGCGTAAACCGTCCCTGTCAAGAGAGCGAGTGTACCCTTCCACTTAGCTGGGCGGTGACTCTACGTCTACCACAACATGCATGCCTTTCACCCATTCGCTGAGGACTCTCTGTTTATCACATTGTTGCCTACATCGCTTCGTCCCTCTTTAGATTTGGGCTAAATATTTTTTAGTTAATCTGTATATTAGTTGATTTGGGTTCTAATTGTTTATCAGGAACATTAGCTTATACTGATGATATAAAAATATATATTCTTCTTCTCCTTGATAGTACAAGATGTATTAACCTCAATTTCTTTGCAGTAGGTATGTGAAATTAATAATACTTTTCTTAGTCATAGTAAGTGCTAGGCTTTGCATGTCGACATAATCCTAAACGTACTGACAATACCAATAATAAAACGCGTGGATTTAGTGCATTGTTATTGCTATTCCTAGAGACAGCAAATATATATGAAAAATAGAAATTCCAAAATACTACTGATTAATATCTCTAGACATCAACAGAAATATTAATTTCTTTTAAAACGCCAGTGCAAAATGTCAGTTTTCTGTCAGTTTGACTAATTACAGAAGTATATAAAGTAGCTCCGTGACTGAACAATTAAATAAACGAAGTTTTTAAATCCTTATAACATGGATTTTTTAAAAATAAAAACACCTCCGCCGCAATACGTGGCATTACTAGGTATACAAACAAATTTTCGCTTTTGATCGGATGTAGACTTACGCGCGGTATTGCAAGTACATTGTGAATAGTTTTGTCTACCCAGTGAAGTTAAAAAGCTTGTATGTTAAAAATTTGTGGGTTATATCCTATTGCAAATAAGTCCTCGATATAATTCGTTTTTTTTTCTTAGATATTGGACTTCAGCGCGCTAGTGGGATATAAACGTACAAAAATACATACAAGATACTCGAATAAACCCCAAGACTGCTGTCTGCCATTTGCTAATTGCTTACCCAATTTTTATAAGTAATTTGGGTTTTGTCATGACAAGCCAGTAGTGCTAACACCCAAAAACTATATATGCATATTTCTATATTCACTATAAAGTTATTGACAGCCATACAGTGGGGTATCTTTTCATTGGTTGTTATTCAATGCGAGAAGATACCAATGAAAAGATAAAACAGCAGTTGGTTAAATTGATTAATTTTTCAACAAAGTAATTTAGCTTTAGATATTATTCAAATAAGTTTTAAATTCTTGGTTATGTAAATTTGATTTAATATAGAAGAAGGTTAGTTTGCTAACCCACTGTTTAAGTCTCTTTAAGTGTTTGCCATATAAATATCTATTATAGTACATATTTATTTTTTATGTCAACCAAAACAATTACAAAGTCAGTTGTTACTGGTATACAGAGTAAAATGGGATAATTCATGTTGCATTTGAATACTCTGAAGTGCACTGAAATATACAAAAGTAATAAACTGTAATAGCATAAACATCTTCATTCATAATTTAATAATCAGTACACCTGTGGTAAGTAATAAATTTCCTTCTTATTGTCAGTAGATTTTATTTTAAATGAGAAAGTACTTATTGTTGATTTTCATATTCCTCATTTCAAGGGAACTCCTGACTATTATATTATCCTGGTAATTGCGGTTCTTTCAGTACAGTTACTCCTATTAAATTATCTGTTATGATTGAGTTAATTATAATGCAATATGCATGGAGGTTGAGACACTGTTTTAATATAAAATAAATCTAATCAACAGTATATGTCTCCCATAGCTGTACCTACATCACCACTGCAGAATTATAAGCCTTGGGCATATTTTTATCAACAATTTAGAAAAAGTCAGTTTAAAATACAATTTATAACAATTGTTTCAACATACATATATAGCTAACCAAATAAGATTGATAATGAAAATTGTAACGACAGACAGCTGTTTTCACCTATTGGAACTCTTCAGTACCGTACAGGTCTCAGAACGAAGTTGACTCGTTGTGACTGGTAGATGGTATATACACTACGATTTGTGTTATAAGTGTGAGGCATAAGTACTTAGACTAGACACAGGGTAAGTTGGCCTAAAATGGATACTTGGATAAAATGACATAGTCGTTGTTTTGAAACACGCGCGCAAACAACAGATAGCATAAACTTACCACAAGATTGGTAACAGTGCTACCAATGACCTTTGCAATAGAGAACATCGTGACTCCCACTAGAGAATATTTAGAGTGCTTGTTGTGTTTTCGTGGCCTTGAAAATTTAATCTTTCAAGAATTAAACTTTGCAATTTTATATAGAGTGATTGTACTGCAGCTAAGTTAAATTCAATGCAGTTTGTCTCGTATGGGTAAAGCGGCAATTATTATAAGGATAAAATGGCATACGACCCAAAAGGTATGCCATTTTAGGTTCATATAAAATACGCCGTCATCAAACCAATGTTTTTTCTCATTTGCATATTTAGGAATGTCTTAACGTTACAGCGATGGTCGACGCTTACATTAGGAAAACTGCCGGGCCAAAATGGGACGAGAATGGTACAAAACCAAAATTTATATTTGTGATGACTGTCAATAGTATGCCATTTTAACCTGTTTTATTAAAATCGCATATAGTGCTTTTAATCTCAATGTTTTATAGTTCAATTTTATTTGTTGAATAAGTATTTTTATACCAGGATACCAAAAATTATCTTGGTCAAGGGTGGTTGTGGAATGTAAAACGTGTGTCTTACTTTAAATTTTTTAATATGTTTTGTTGTATCAGAATCTGTCAAGTCATTGTCCTCAAATTTTCTAATCCAGTTTTTGAATCATGCCTCTTAAATCACAGCACAAAATTTTCATGATTGAAGCCTATTTTCGAACGGGTGCGCTAGTTCCCTCCAGCTTTATATCCTATCCTAGGAATTGTCCGTCTTCTTCCACACAAATCTAGCATAAGCTTGTATAGCTTCTGTAAATTTACTGAAGTACAGACCACTAGAAGGTGCAGGCAAGAGCCGAGGGTTTTCACTGTTCCGTCATCCATCCAATTTCTAACCGCAAGAGCGTTGCTTAGTCTTCATATTAATGAAATAAACGATATATATTAAGGCATGAAGTCACTCATGGCTTGCTCATGTTAAGTTTTATAAAAAACCGTAAACAGTAATATACCTTAAATTGATTTTTTATTTGAAATTTTAAAATGTTAAATAGTGTTTTTAATATAAATGGCGTTAAATATAGGCGGTCATCCGAACGATCCATACTCATTATTCTAACACCTATTTGGAGTTATGCGATCTCATCTGAATTATTTAACCTCTGACACCCGAGATCCAGTATCTTACTTTAATTGGTAACAGAAATTTAAGCATTTTTTAATTAACCATTCATCAAAGTACTCGCTCTCCCACTGAGCATTTACCGACTCATTAATTAATTACTCCTAATAATTATTGGGCTTTAATAGTAATTTACTAAAAGAAATTAACAAGTCATCCTGTTAAATCGTGATCTTCAAGTCTCCAAGCTAAGTGATTAATTACTGTGAACCATCGGACAAGGTGGCTCCAAAAAAATCAGACGGAGCTTTGCCTACACTTTTATCTTACCAACAAGCATTGTCAGTGTTTTGTATTTTGCTATTACTTTTGCTGAACAAATTGATATTGATATTGATAAGAACATTTCAATATCCAAATAATGAATAAGCAGGTATTTCCAGAGATAATTAATTAGCCACTTGTTATAATAACTATAACATAGCAATATATATATATATATATATATATATATATATATATATATATATATTATATAATATACTATAATATAATAATAACTAATGTATTTAAAACCTATATAATCTGTATTTTATTTAGATTTCCATTACATATCATTAGGATTTCAAGTCTTTAATGAGAAAATATGAACTGCCATTATTGCTGTGAAGACAATTTCTAAAATTTTAAATACAGTGTGCTATTTTTGAAACATTTTGTGTGCTTTGTTCATTCGGATAAGTTTTAGGTGAGATACAAATGTACATGCAATAAATCCAAAAAACCGATTTGTCGTTCTCTTGAAGCATTACAATGTTAAGAAAAGGAAAATCTGCTGAATTCCAAAATTAATTAATCAAAATATACGTAGTAATGAACTTCAGTACAGAAGTGTAATACTGTAATGTATTTCAAGATTTCAATGTCTATATGGCATGTAGCTTGACAAACTGTGATAGCTAAACTAAGACGGTCGTTTTCCATTTCATGACTACCATAATTAATTGAAAAACGGAAACAGAATTTATAGCAAGTTTAAAGTCATAAACCTTTCATAAAAAAGTCGTGAGTGGCTTTGAATTATAACACGTATTTCATTTATAACTTCACTATTTGGCCATAATCTGCTAGATCACAGTCCAGTTGGCTATGTTCGCAGGTAGCGCGATCCATCGGATAAAGGTTTGACATTCAATTTGAATTGAAATCGACTGTTGCAAAAATTAAATTCCAACAGGATCTTTTGATATTCCCTCAATGTATTGCCATTATTTCATTATGTTTATTAAATAAACTTCAAAGATAAAAACTATTAAAGTAAATATAATAATAAACATTCCAGTTTGGCATACTTCTAAGAACAATTTAAAAAACCGCAATAATCTTTGAAAGAAAAGCTAGAGCTTTAGCTTTTGAAATAAAACAAAAAAAATATATATATACAATTTTCAAAATTAGCTCATTCGGCTGTAATACAGGCTTCGCAATGTCTTCGCATAGATAGCTGTACTCGTTCCAGTATTCCTGGGATGTTTTTAATACTTTGAAAACTCTGTTCAGTACGTTTGCGCAATACTTCTACTGTTTCAATTGGAGCCCTATAAACAAGGTCTTTAAGGTGACCTCACAAATCAGGACTTCTAGCTGGCCATGCTACGGATCCTCCTCGTTTAATCCGGGGTGGTAATTGTTGTTTAAATATTCCCGCTATCAAGCTGAAATGATCCGGAGCTCCATCATTGTTGTCTATGATTCTATCCATTGATGAACTATTTTAATGGGTTGCAATAAAGGACATATTAAGTTATCACCAATGATACCAATGACGTCGTCGTCGTTGATTTTCTGCAATGCATATGGGTTTTCGTCTGTCTAACGATGATTGCTATGAAAGTTTATTAATCCATTTTTGTAAATAATGTTTACATTTGTCTTATCGTGGCATACTTTTGACTTACTGTGACATACATTTTCAACTTGGCTAAACCTCATAGATACATAACCATTAATTATTCCCACGTAATCTGTAACTACCCTGTCGTCGCAATCACTAAGGAATCCGTACGTACCGTTATCCTTACCGTTCATTGCCGTTTCAGTGGTTCAGAGGATGTTCCAAACTAGCAATAGTGGTTAATTATGAATACCTAAAAACAAATACGAAAACTAACTAAAAATTATGATAGATGTGGACGAGGGTTAGAGCCAAACAAGAGATATGAAATGGAATGTTTACTCCCCCGGTATATTTTGCTACAAGTTTGAATCCAGAGCACATACTTTGCTCCACATCACATTATTAGTTATTTCATATATTATTCAGTTACACTTTTCTATCCTTTCACGTAACGCTAATATAAAGACGTCAACTTGGAAGCTCTATAAGGCAGCGGAATCGTATTAATCGTATATACGTTTTAACATTTCTGTTGCAGGCATTAACGGTTTTAACATTAAATTGCCATTAATATCCCCATTAATTAAGCGTATTAGCTATAACTCATACAGATGTCACTACATAATGTACAAGACTTCACACATACCGAGATGAAGACATGTTAATTTACCTTAATAATATATGGCCTTAGAACTGTTCGGAAAAAGCGAGAGTTGTAATTTTTGTTGAACTTACCAGACTTAATTATCTTTGTAGCCGACCCTGTTAACTAATCCAACAAAATTTATTGCATGTAAGTGTGAACTTCTACATTACTTTGCTATATGACTACATATAGAATGTACGTACTTAAAATCATGATATTGATGCGTGGTTCCACGTCTATAATAACTCAAACATTTTTTAATAACTCAGATAGGACACATATGTCATCCAAAAACATTCCTAAAGTAATAGGCAGTTGAATAAATGTAAGACCATTTGTTTTATAGATAATGCATTCATCTTAAGGTGGAGTGTCAATCAGGCGATTGCAGCGGCTACAGCCAGCTACGGCTGGAGACGCGCGACTTTTGCAGTACGACTACAGCGGCCTATACGAGCGATTGCGCGATTTCGGCCGCTTTCGCTTTATAAAGTTTCAGTTTGCAATAGACTATCATGGAGAAAGCAGTGGCTTTGTGGTGCTATTTAGAAAATGAAGAAGAAGGGGAAGAAGAACTTTTATTATTATTACTTGCGGATTCTTTACGAAGCAGCCCTCATGATATTTTTAGTACCCGAGGAGAAGAAGGGTTTCGAAAATATGTTGGTTCGGAGACATCTATTTGATTTGATTTTTTAAATTTGATTATGACAGCCTGTTGTATGTATAACATGCCTCGAGATTCTTTCCTTGAATACAATAAACTCCTTCCTAGAGACGCAAATCTGCATGATGTACCAACCAAAAATATGATACCTATACGTGCAACTGGTGGTTTTGCCAATGCCGAAGGGTCGACGTCAGAGAGGCATTTACTCGTTATTTCAGCAGTTTAGAATGCTCACTTTCGTGGCAAGAAAATAGAGTTAATGAAACCGATACTTCTAATAATACATAAATATTTTTCTTAAATTTTATCACTAATTTTTGTTGTCATTATTTAGTTAAATTTCAATTAAAAATTATATTTGTTTTATTTGATTACCTGATTGCTTTAAAATGTCTGCAATTTCCTTCCACATGTTGTCTTTTAAATTTTGAATTTTATTATGAATGTTCTTTGGGTCATATAAACTGGGATGTTGCCCTACAAGTTCACTTAAAAAGGAGTCATCCATTTATCTTCAAAACTTGTACCAAAACACGTAGTTATAATTAAATTTGTTACAATCTGTTGCGGCGACTGAAGCGGCTAGACTGCTATTTTGGCAGACGCGCCGCCACAATCGCCGCAGACGCTTCTGTCGTCACGTTGAAGTCGCGTAATTGACAGTGCGTTCATATATTTACACGTAAGTCGTAAACCAGTGACCGATGCAAAGTCGCCAGAGTCGCGCGTCTCCAGCCGCGCGGCTGTAGCCGCTGCAGTCGCCTGATTGGCACTCCACCTTTAAACCTAATTTGTGTTGTACATAACTAAGTACAAATTTAATCAATATTATCTCAAATATTGTCTTTAATCCGTACTATGTTGTCTATGATCTTACTTTTGTCCCACGTTTGTTGAAGATACCCTTACCCCATGATGCAAATAAGACAAAGTAAGATATTCCGCATCTGTATGGTTAGGACAAGACCTGTATGTTCACATTATTGGGAAGTTCTGCGTTTTTATGTTTTTTTTTTTTAAGAAAAAATATTGTCTCACTTTTCTTTCTATTATCTGCATTATTCCATAAGGTAGGAACTTCTACTACTACTTACATAAATCTACTACTTCTACCTACTTCTACCTACTTCACTTTACATAAATTTACCTAAAATACTATGTGTAATGATATACACAAAGCGAATGCATTTTTCTACTTATAATATAATATTATACCTTATCGCGGTGGAGGGTCTGATTTTTCGCCTACTGGCTTTTGAATTTCACCTAATCTAACATATCTGTAGCTGCATCGTTGTTTCATTTAGAACCAAAACACTATTGTTACCCTATTATTTAGATTCAATATTTCAGGTTTTTTGGAGCTAGTCACAAGTAATACTATTCTAACTGTTATGAATAATAATATGTTCTGAGAAAGAACGTACCACTATTTTTCATGTTATATAAATTGTAGTTATTGTTTAGGATTAAATTTACCTAGGTATAATGTCCATAATAAGTGTTTTTCAATATTTCAACGCCACCTAATCGGGCGGTATAAGTTGTCCTATTATTTTTGTAATATATACGTGAAATCAAGTGAGTCTAGCACGTCACGTAATGTCAAAAGGAGTCCATGTGTTGGTTTTTTAAATAGACTAGAGCAAAAATTAATGTTACGAAAGCAAGAAGTAACAATTTATTAAAAAATATACTCCCAAACCTTAATTACAACGTACCTAGATCATTTTTTTTCTGAGGACGTTCGGCAGATGGTTGTATGCTTTTTGAACTCGGAAAAGAAAGTTGACTTTTCAGAGTTAAAGAACTGACCACCGTCTGCAAAACGTCCTCGGAATAAAAAAAAGTTAAATCAGCAGTATTTGAACAGAATCTATACCCAAGAACAGGGAAGTAAAATTATATATATAAAAGTTTTATTTATTTATTCGTAGTATGTAACAGTTCCTTATAAACAATGTTCTTTAAGAAAATATGCGTTCCTCTTTCTGTTTTCTTATCTCTTTCGGTTTAAAGAATCGTTACTGAATATAATTGTATTTTAAACGTCTGCCGTCGGACGTACCTCACAAAATTTTGAATAATTCAATACCGCAGAATCATTTATACATGTATGCCTCATTCAAATCGACATTGTTGTCGACGTGTTCCGAAGGAATATCCTGATATTCCCTTATTCGATAACAGAAATAAACAGGATAAAAGCGGTCCACGTCAAAAATTTGTAATGCAAAGCATCTTACCGTTAGCTTAGCATATTTTTAAATACCCATGTCGTATAATACAAAATTTTACGTGTATCCGGCATGTATCGTTCAGAAAATAAGGTTTCAAAGATAGACATCTCCGAAAAGGCAGCTGACACGGGATGGGATATAAATTGCAGAGTGCCTTGCATTCACTAATGCCTTTTCGTAGATGAAATCTTATCAGAACTCTATTTCATTACGTGTGAATGTAAAATAAAGACGTCATTCGCGAACTAGGAATTTGATAATATGCTAGGAATGGAAGCAATGTCACAAATCATCATCATTTCCTTTTCCGTGTTTCCATGTGAAAAACAGTTATTATATGTATAAATATACATGATATATTCCTTTAATAATGGCTTCCTTCATATATATTTTTAATTCGTGCATTTTTACTTGTTTATAATATTATTTGAATATTCAAATTTCGAGTTTCGATGGCAATACTTCTATTCTTTTTTATATATAGTACATTTAATATTTTCTGTTTATGTGTGAATAAAATGCTCTGCCATCTTCTTCTTCTGTAATTCATACAAAAATTAGTTTCAATGTCTTTATTTGTTCACAAGGTATTTAAATTAACAACTTAGTTTATGAAAATTTGAATGCCTTATAATTTAAAAATAAATTTCCCAAAAACGTAAGTCCATATGACAAAATATACTTAGATTTGTTCACAATTTACTGTTAAATTTGTATTTTTCAAGAAATATGCTGCTCTATGTGCATTTGACACTTGTGTTATACCCTGTATAAATATTAATCTAAATGCTTACGGAAGAACAGTTTTAAATAAAACTAAAAAGTGAACTGAAGCCTAATAGCTCTTTGTTATTTCGGTATTTGATAACATAGGTTTTCCGTTACCACAATTTATATCTATCCCTTCTAAAGTTGAGTGTCAAAGTTGGGATACGTTACTCGAAAAATGCACTTAAATTCCTCCAGAGCAATACGTTACGGCAGATTGGTGGTGAAAGATAAGACGGTAATGGACGACAGGGACAAGGAATAGACTCCGGGCCATTTCTACTAGATTGCAATTGACAGGATGACCCCAGGTGCGCGTGCTTCTGTCGTATGGCAATGGGAAAGCCAACCGTTTTGTTTTAGGGGTTGTTTCTGCATTTTAATTGGTCATTTAAAGAGAGGCATTCTTTTGTTGAGTAACATCCTTGTAACTCGATAAGGCTAATATACGCAGCGGACGTATCGGGTTACAGTTGTTATGGTAGAAGTACTTCTTGAGAACGTTTTGGGAAACATTATTAACAGTTTAATAAGTACGGTGAACTTTCGCGTTGAAATTAAGATTTCACTTCCAGATAAGGAGGAGAATATAAAGTTGCTTGATGTCGTCTTTACGGTGGATTAATATCATATTAATATTTCAATATTATTATCTAACAAATGCTGTTAATCATCTTACGAAAATATGGAAATTAGTGTTGTTAAAAAAATTTAAAGATGTGTCTTTTATACTGCTACAAATAGGTGTATTAGGATTTTCACTTGAAAAGTCAGGGAACTTTTTCATTTATTTTCTGCTATAGTAATTTATCTTCAATTTTCGTTTAAACCTCTCGCCATCTATATGGCCTTCTATGCGTTAGTAAAATATTGTAAGTAGGTGGGGTGATTAAATAGCTTCCGATATTCTTCAACCATTTTTGTACACATTTTTTCTTCAGGGGGTTTGGAACCTTTGATGTGAAGACAACACTGACGTAGTTTTCTAGATAATACTAAAACACTATACTGCACTCGACGCGCGTTTGGCCAACCAAGTTGGCATCATCTGAAGATGATTAAAACGAATCATCTCCAGATGATGCTAACTAGGTTGGTGAAACGCGCGTCGGGTGCAGCATAGTGTTTTGGTTTTGTGTGGAAAACTAACCCGGTGTCATTTTTGTACATGTTTTACTTTATTTAAATACAATTGAGTAATTATTTTAAGGCTGATTTCTTCATGTAGGTATGGAGTAAAGCATTTTTTATTTATTTAAATATTTTGTCCTCAATTATTTAAAGTATTGGAGAAACAACTGCCATTCTAGTTGCTATCAAAAATTGATATAACCTAGATATGTTTGCTTTGTGAAATGTGGGGAGGAGAACTAAAATTCAGTAGTCGAAATAAATTATTCAAAATAACTTAAAAATAACCTATATTACATATTTAAAGCTTCAGTTCCAACATATCAGTTCAAGAATTACCCGGCACCGGCCTAATAGCATAATTCTCATGAGCCAGTTCCATTTACTTTGAGCTGTTAGCTACTATCGTTCCTAAATAGCCTGAAAATGCTGGTATTCCAGACGTTTTTCTGTCCTTGTGCTTAGTTAATAAGTATTGTAACATGTGTATCCTACAAACAATAAAACAAAAAAAAATGCAAACTATATTTATTTATTTTTATTTATTTATTTATTATTTTAAGTTCATCCAACAGGCCTAAGCCCAATTATAGGAGTATATCAAATACAGGAGTGTAAATATTAACTTAATAATAACACTAAAACAGGATATTAAAATACATAAAAAGAAATTAAAGTAACATATTATAATATAATAGCAACAGAAACACCATTAGCAAATGATTAATTAGGAAGCAAACCAGATATATTATTTCTATATTTTTTCATAGTAATATGAAAAATATCAGTATTAATAAACCTGTTAAAATTACTGCACGACATAGTGTTTAAGGGACAGCGAAAATGGTGTTGGGAATTTGGTATAGGAAAATAAAATGTTTGGTGTGTTCTTGAAGCAATTCTAGGAATGTTGAAACAAATACATCTTAATAATTCAGAAGAATCAATTAAATTGTGAATGATTTCATATAAAAATAACAAACCTTCAAGGTTCCGTCGCTTGTGAAGAGAAAAAAAGTTAAACTCATTAAGTAATTGTAAATAGTCATAGTTTCTGACACAATAAATTTTATGCTTTCTAAAGAATATAAACTTTAAGAATTTTCTCTTCACAGATTCAATCATATCGATATATTTAGCTTCGTGAGGGTTCCAAACTGAGGCACAATATTCTCACTTGATTCTGACAAGTGCAAAGTATAGCATACAGATAGCATGAATAGAAGTAAAATCAGTGCTATTACGAATAATTAATCCTAAAGTCTTCAAAGCAGTTTTCGTAATACTTCCAATGTGAGTTGAAAAGGTTAATTTGGGGTCAAATGTAACTCCCAAGTCGGAGTTTTCAAATGTGCGACTAAGTAATGTACTAATGTCGCTATCATAATTATAAGTAAGAGCAACCGACTTTCTATGGTACGTTATAACCTTGCACTTGTCGATATTCAGAGATAATTTATTATATTTACACCAAGCAGATAAGGAAACCAAATCCTGCTGTAACAATTCACAGTCTCGAACCGTTTCTACCTTTCTATATATCTTCATGTCATCAGCAAAAAGTAGTTTATCTGACATTATTTGACTACAAAAATCAGAAATAAATAAAAGAAACAGTAATGGTCCTAGGTTTGACCCTTGGGGTAAACCAGAGCTAGCAATAAATACTGACGATTTTACTCTCTCTATTTCGACAAATAATTTCCTGTTAGATAAATATGAACTAATCAAATTTACTGTTTGAGATGATATACCAAAAACAGATAGTTTTCCTAACAATATTCTGTGTGACACCCGATCGAAGGCTTTACTAAAATCTGTGTAGACTACGTCTACCTCCTTTTTAGAATCTAAAGCATTTGAAACAAACTGAGTAAAGGTACACAAATTGCTTTCAGTACTACGTGATTTAACGAATCCATGCTGTTCAACTGGTAACATACCTACATTTAACATGCGCACGCAGCAAGTCACATATTATAATTTCAAATAACTTAGAAAATACTGAAATTAACACAATTGGTCGATAATTCTTGATATCTGAAGCAAGACCTGATTTATAAATTGGAGTAACCCTTGAGAGTTTCCAGATATTAGGAAAAATACCTTTTTTTAGAATAAGATTATAGATTTGAAAGAGAGGAATTAAGAAACATTGAATACAGTCCTTAACAATTATAGGAGGCACATTGTCAGGTCCAGTGGATAATTTATTTTTCAACTTTTTGCTGGCTTCTAATATATTATTTTGAGAGATATAATTAACATTCAGATAGCTACTAACATTTTTATCATCGTTTAAAAGATAATTTCCTAACAACGGTTCATCAATCAAATATACACTCTTAAAATGTTTGGCAAAACCTTCAGCAACAGTGTGAATGCTTGAAAATGTTTCATTTTCATATGTCATGCCAGGTATTCGGGATTTGTTTTTCTTGGAATTGATAAAGGACCAAAACTGTTTAGGATTATTGCTCAGCTCAATCTCTGCCCTTGCAATGTAACCTTTATAGGCTTTATTTATGTCTGATTTAATTTCACATCTAAGGTTTTTTAAGCGTTGATGATAAAAATGAAGTTTATGTTTTTTGTACATTTTGAAGTAGTGACTTTTTATTTGAATTTTGTGTATAATATTTTTATTGTACCATACAGGATATTTAAAGGATCGACATTTTTTTAACGGAACGCATTCTGTGATAATACACACGATAATACACACATTCTGTGAGTATCATCAAAATATTGGTGGCAAGCTTCATTTACATCATCATACAGAGCAATCTGATACCAATCCACATCACCCCAGACCAGTCATTATATTATAATGACTGGTCTGTTAAGAATTTCCGAGAGAATTTATCACCTTGTTGCAATTTTGAATGACAATTTCCAAGTCTTTTCCCGAAATAGTCACAATCCGGTCAATCATTGTGGATCTTTCTGTATGACAATGATTATTATTATTCCTGCGGATCACATAAAGAGTTGAACATCATAAATTAATTAATCAATTCAGTTAGATTTAAACCACCACAAAAATATTTTTCGATCGAAATTTAATAAATAAAATATTTTTGGAGTGATAGTTTTAAGAATTTAATGAAATTATAATTGCCCCAATTATAATTTAATTTGAAAATATATTAAAATATTTAGGAATTCGTAAGTAAGCTGAAGTTAAACTTATACTGCATCTATTTATTATCTTTAAAATCTGTGCTGAAAATCCACTGATGAAAGTTTAAAATAATAGGTTTAACATTACTACCTACTGTTCGGTGGATTCCCACCTACTAAATCAAAATATTAGAAATGTGTTTACAGGCAATTTTACAGCAATGGGCACATTATTACCAAGTCATGTGAAAAATGTTCTAAAAATGAATTATTTTCTCTATTAACCATTTTTCGGTTCTTAGCTCCTTCTGAACCCATTATGACACATACTTTCTTCCACAACGTTAGTAAAATAGTATTTGGAGACCCAAAAATTATTATTAATAATCGCACACGGACCATTCTTCTTTACTGTTGCTTCCCACGAAGTGATAAAACAAACGAGGTTTTCGCTGAGAGCGGTCCCATAATGTGCAGCCAAGGTGATATCTAGTAGTTGCAGACGCGTTATCTTGTGGGTACACTGAAACAACAGAAACATTTAGTTTTATTAAAAACTTCTTAAGATTGTGAAACACGAATTTAATAATTTTTACGAAATATATAAGCTTCTTTAGCTGGAGAAGATAAATTCAATCAGTTCTATTCTGTGGTACAGACGAAGATTAAAGGAATTAGAAAATTTAAAAAATATGGTGCGTTATTAAGCGATCAAATGAACTTACCTGTGAAGTTCGATCGTAATTATATGAAGGTCCAGTCCGAAGATATTACATAATTGTTTACAATGTAGTACATGCTTCTTCTACTTCCGAGCACAAGGTTCAAAGAAAATTTTAAAGCTTGCCCTGTCCCGTATTGTCACCGCTCTGTCAGGCCGGTCTGTCATCATTTTGTTTAAAGTACCTACCTATAAATTTTACGGCAGACTGGGATATGGGCCGGGATGTAATATCTTCGGACTGGACCTTCATATAATTACGATCGAACTTCACAGGTAAGTTCATTTGATCGCTTAATTATATTTCAGGTCCAGTCCTCGATATTACATAATTGTTTACAATGTAGATGTTCAAAGAAAGGAAGGGGGGCCGTAAAACAAACTGATCGAAAAGCATATTATATTAAAGATATTAAGTACACTATACTCGTGTTAACAGAGATAAGCGATATAACTGAAAAATGCAACAAACGACTTATATAATATTCTATACTAATTCGTGTTGTCTAATACAGTAGTAAGAAAACTGTCAGTGTTTATTAAAGGCCTATTATAAAACCTTGCAAATGTATTGGCTTTTGAACTCCATCCTGCGGACTTTCTCACTACATCCATTGAAAGGCCTTTTCTCGCGGCGGCAGAGGTGGAGGCATGTCTGACCGAATGAGGTTTAAAGACATCAGAATTGATACCCGCTGCTTGAAGGATGTCCTTCGTCCAACGGCTAAGGGTTTGTTTTCCTACTGCAGTGTACGGTTTTTTGTAAGATATAAACAATCTAGTCGATTGGGTTTGCCTCAATGGTTCAGTCCTGTCTAAATAATTTTTCAAAGTTAACGCTACACAGATCCGAGGATCGTCAGCAAAATATGGAAGGTCTAAACATGGTTGTAATGATTTTGGATTGGAAGTTTTAATTAAGTCCGGGACAAAAATCTTTGCACCTGAACTAGAAAAATGTATATTTGGGAGGTTTATCAAAGAAATGGTTTGCAATCGCTGCCCTGTAGCTAAGGCCATCAGAATAACTAATTTCTGGGACAATAGCTTTAGACTACTATCCTCAGAAGTTTTTAAGTATGTGAGGACTAATTGGGGGTCCCACGTACAGTTGTACTTTGGCGTAGAAGGTCGACGTCTAAAAATGCCCTTTAAAAACCGCTTCAAACGTAAATCGTCCCCCAAATTTCTTGAAGTTATTAAGGAAAGGGCCGATCTATGGGAATTAAATGATCCGTAAATATTACGAGTGTTGTCGAATATATCCTGGAGGAAAGATATTATATGTACTGTTTCCCCTTCGAATGGTGAAATTCCAGCGTGGTTACAGTATTCCCACCAGTATTTTAAGGTTGTGTTATATTGTTTTATTGTATTGTCACTTAAAGAATTTTCCATAGTGGTTATTGCGTTTTCGGGAATACCATTGCGCCGAAACGCTTCCCTGATAGCCTCGCGACAGCCAGGGTAAGCTCGTTGGATAGGGGATGCTTCCTTTTGCTGAAAGGACAAAACAGCATATTATCAGAAGGGCCCAGAAAAAGTAAAGTACTATCTAATAATTTTAAAAACAATGGATACCAGGATTGCGACTCCCAAAATGGTACCATTAAAATTCCTGTTGCGTGGTCGTTTACAATTTTTTGTAGAGAGCGAAGAATAAGGGAAAAAGGAGGGAAGGCATAAAAGTTTAGGTCACCCCAATGGACCGTAAATGCGTCTATATTCTCCGCCTCTGGGTCTAACTCCCATGAAAAGTATCTTTCACATTTGTGGTTGTGGAGAGAAGCAAAAAGGTCAATTTCGGGAATGCCAAAATGATCTACTATATTTGTGAAAAAATTCGCATTCAGAGACCATTCCGTGTCGGCTTGCAAAGCACGAGACGCCCTATCAGCCTGCCAGTTTTCACTGGAAGGTATGTATGATGCGAAAATTGAAATATTCTTGATTTCGCACCATTGCCAAATTTCCCTAGCTAAAGAGTTTAACTTAGGAAATTTGACGCTCCCCATTCTATTTATGTATGATAAGGCCGTGGTGTTATCAGTTTTATCAATTAAAATGTTGCAATTTAGCAAGTTTTTTGCAAAGCATTTTAGTCCGTAATATATAGCCTGCAACTCCAAATAATTTATATGGTTGTCTGCATCTCGGATTGTCCACCATCCGAAAGTGGTTTCTCCCTTACAATAAACTCCCCAGCCAGATAAACTTGCGTCAGTAAAAATTTCTAAATTGAAAAAATCCCTTTTGAGGTCATTTTTTACAATTGGAATTTTTTCAAGCCACCATCTTAATTCTCTTTTGACGTCATGTGAAATGTACATTTTTGCCTCATAATCTTGGTGATTTGAAAGCAGTGCACGATATTTAGCCGTCTCTAAAAGCTTTGTATATAGCCAGCCGTATTTGACCGCTGGGCATGCAGAAGTTAATAAACCGAGAACTTTTGCAAACTCTATAATTTTGCAGCTCTTGGTATTGATAGTCTTTAGAATACATTTTTGAATCTTTTTGCGCTTATCAGAAGGCAATTCCATTGTCATATTTCTGGAATCAAAAATGAAACCGAGATATTTAAATTTGGTGCTAGGAGATAGCACGCTCTTTTCAGTATTAATTAGGAACCCAAGAAATTTTAATAGTGAAGTGGCCAGAAGAGTGTTTCTGGAACATTCCTCCTCTGATAAACCCAAAATCAAGAAGTCGTCAAGGTAATTGACACAGAGTACACCCCTGGCGCGCAAGGACTGTACTACTGGTTTTAAAAGTTTGGTAAAAGCATAAGGTGCTGATGCCAAGCCAAACGGTAAGCAAGTAAATTCGTACAAATCGTTCTTATAGCAAAACCGTAAATACTTCCTGTGATCTTTTTTAATTGGAAGTAAATAATATGCGTCTTTTAGGTCAATAGTAGTCGCGTAACATTTGTACTGAATTAATCTGCTCGCCGTTCGCGCATCCTCCATTTTGAAATGTGGAGCACAAACGTATTTATTCAAGTTTTTTAAATTAAGGATGAATCGCTTCTTGCCGTTGGGTTTATCGACCAAAAATATTCTGGAAACAAACTGATTACGTGCAGGGTAACATCTTTGAATAGCGCCAATTTCAATTAAGTTAGAAATTTCGGTTTCAATGGTTTTTTGTTCGGTATTATTAAATTTAGTTGGTGCAAACGGTCTTGGCTGGAAGGGTGCCTCAGAAAAAGGTAATGAATAACCTCGTATCCAACTCAATACAATTGCATTGGACGTGATTGATAGCCATTGTTCATAAAATTTATTTAAGTGTCCAGCATAAAAACTTACTTTTACTCCCTCCGTCTCCTTTTTTCCCCGTTCCTCCACTGGGAATCCTTCATGTTTTCCCATTGGTAATTTTTCGAGGTTTGGCTTCTGACCGGTACCAAGTCCCTCGAGCGACGGACCGGTCTCTGTGAGTTTAAAGGACGACTGGAAGAAGGAATGTTCGGATTATATGTCCGTATCTGAGCTCCTCCCCCTCCTCTATTTTGTCTCCTATATAGTGGAGCCCTTGGTTTGTTAGCAGTGATCTTTAGATCCTTGCTGATAGATTCAATGGTCTTTAATGATTTTAGCCTATCCAGTAAATCTGTCCCAAACAGATATTCTGATGGAATACATTTGTCTGCCACTTCCCTCAAATTCTTCACGTGAGGGATGATAAGGTTTTTCCTAGTATGCGAAATACGGTGGAAAAGATTCGTCAAGATTCTGCCAGAATCTAAGAGACTAGATAACATATTATTTTTAAAGTCTGCAGGTACTTTATCAATGTTAGTTAAAATATCTGTTAAACCTTTTCCTAAAGCGCAAATCCCTTTGCCTAATTGGTTCTGAACATCACATTGAGAGGCATCTATTGCTAAATTTTGTTTTTGTAAGGCTGCATAAATTTCTGGATTCAGCTTCGGCGGGGCTAAGTTTGCTAAATTGGTAGGAATAGAAAACTTGTTTAAAAGAGTTAAACAGTCCTCTTTTTTAAGTCCAGTTTGTAACAACGAATTCCATCTAACCACTAATTGGTCATGTAGTGTATCTTCATTTAAACATTTCTTTTCTGGATTTTCGCCAAGAATTTCCAGAATATCTTCCGGCAGCGATACATCATTGTGAATCGCCAGGCCGTCAGCATCAAAATTATTTGTGACGCTGCAAGTGTCTATATTACTTTCAGAAGCAATACTCCTAGTATCGCTTCCAGCATCCTGTGAATAGGGAATTTCCACTCCAAGTGGGAACTCCGCATCAGCACTCGCTCGATCCAATCGAACGCTGTCAGGTAATGTCGACCGTGCGCGCGGTAGATTGTCACCGTGACGGGTTGAGGTACGAGAGTTGGAACGTAGCCGCTGTCTGGTCACGTGGCGACTGGCTGATCGAGATGTAGACAATGAACGACGGCTGAGTAGTTCTTTCTCTAATCTCTTTAAACGCTTTGCCAATTCCCTGGAATTTTCTGACTCACTACTGCTAGTTGACCTATTACGACTCCTTTTACGACTGTTCTTCTTGGATTTACCCATATTTCAGGGACTGAAAAGAACGTTAGTATAAAACAGAGACTGCCTGCCTTCCTTAAAAGGCAATCTCCTTCCTTGGATTATGTATGAAATCAGATAGATGTCAACTAAAAAATAAATGTAAATGTCTACTTACATAAGATAGTCAAATTCCTCGGCTGTAAATTACAGCAGAGTTGCTTTTCTAATTACTATATCGATACGATATGTAAGAGCGTGGTGACTGCTCGGAGCACAAAAAACACAATGATGACAGACCGGCCTGACAGAGCGGTGACAATACGGGACAGGGCAAGCTTTAAAATTTTCTTTGAACCTTGTGCTCGGAAGTAGAAGAAGCATGTACTACATTGTAAACAATTATGTAATATCGAGGACTGGACCTGAAATATAATAACGATTTTAACGATTTAATAACGATTTTATGACGATTTTGTTTCATGTTGATTCTATAATATACTAGTAAATTATATTATTCAAGGCCTTTATGTTACCTTTGCGGTCATATACCTTTTGTACTGAATTTTAATGGAAACATTTATTTTTTACTTACAAAACTGAAACTGTAGCAATCATTTTATATATTATTTATAATTACATAATTATTTGTAATGTAATATACATGCTTGTTTAATAGTTCATTATTTAAAACAAGTTTGTAACACTATTAAAAAGAAAAATGTATTAAAGACAATAAGTTGGAGTTATATGAAGATATGCTGTTGTAATTCAATGTTAGGGTGTGCATATTGCACGCAGAGCCATTGCTTTCGATATATCTTAAAAATAATGTGGTTATTCCTTTGCGTACCTAGATTATAGATAACGAGAAAAATTGAAAACTTTATTGAACCATAGTATTTGATAATTTCATTAATCATTTATCTCTTAGTCATCTCTTATATAAAGAAAGATATAACAGTTTAAGTACTATAAAAATACATTTTTTTAAATGTATAGAATACCTTCTTTTTAGAACACATCTTTTTAGCATACCTAAACCCAAAAATCTATTACGAATTAAAGATAGATATAAAATTAGGTATATTCTCTTCATACGTAATTCTTTGAAATCGATTGACTTTCTAGATAATTTTCTACTAATTTCAACCTTTCGTGGGCATTTAATTATAGGGGCTGATAAGTTTTTTATATACATTGTATTGATTGTTCTATATTCATGACTAGAAAGTGCAATGAGTTAGGTAAATATTATTATCTCGTTACTATATAAGCTTAGAAAGTAAAGAGTTCTTCTTTATCAGATACAACTATTTTGTTTTATGAATACCGTCATAGTTTAAGTTTAAGTTATGAATCGTGCTTCTGATACTCTTTTTATAAAATCCAATTAACTTAATTCTACTCAAAGTAATCTCAAAATGGGTCGAAAATTATCTTAGATGTGATTTTGAATGTCCATATGGGACAAGCACAATTGTCTGTCTTATATAATTTTTAAATTATCCATAGACTATGACACAAATATTCTATGACAATTTTTTTTTGTAAAGGTATGTATAGTAAAGTTATGGTAAGTAATATTCTCCTAAAGTATCTCCCATTATATCTACCCAGATTTATAAACTCCTTTATTAATTAATGTATTTTTGACGTATTGTATGCAGCTAACACGTATGTAAAAATATGGGGGGGATATATTTTAAATAAAGAAATTTATCTTCATTTGTGATGAAATTAAATCACTCGAAATATTATTGTAATGAATGAAAATACACCTTCTTTCTAAATCAACGGCTCCATTTTATATTCTGCTAATATCTTTTGAAAGGACTTATTTTCTTAGAAATTTGAACAAACATTTTTCCCAGTCTGGCCAGATTCTGCGGAGATGAGACTAAAATCAAACCCATCGGCTTCAATTACCGGCAGGCGTGTCAAGATTCTCCACCCCCGAGGAATATCCGGCATCGGCCGGAAGTCACGCCGTCTCACACTAGGAAATTCAGTTATGACGACCCACAAAGCGTCCTCTGCCGGCGTAATCCGCAAGCTGATATTATGGAAATGGCCCCGATAAAAATTTCATCGCGTCTATCTTGTAATGGTTTGAATGTGTCTAGGGAGGCTCGTTCTGAGCATCCTTTCATGGAATTTTCCAGCAAAAACATGCATAAAAACAGATAAAGCTGGTGGTACGATTGTATTGTTCTCCCTAAGACATTCTGGTGATATAAATTGTGTCATATAAGCGTAAATATTTTACATTTTATCTTTGATAAGGTACGAAAGCTGCTACAGTTGGATATACAAAGTGGGTAGCTACAGAAAGTGGGTTTTCACCGTCGCCATATGAATTTCTCTTACGTAATTTACAAGTATCTAAAGCATATTTGACACTATTTTCACTTATGTACTTAAAGATTGTACTCAATTGCAACCATAAGTAAGTTTTTCTTTATTGGAAATAATAGACTAAAGGACTTTCTGCACCTGGTAAAACACGATCATCGAATTGATCAAAATTCTCTATTGAACAAAACTATGACTGGTAAGATTATAGCTAGCATTACAGGTTTTTGAAGTATTCCAAATAATGCCGATAAAAAACATTTTTCAATAGCAATTATCTTTAAGTAACACAGTAATTTCTCAAAAAATCACTTGAGGAGTCTGTGTGTTACTTCAGGATAGGCCGGTATAATACAATGTTGGGAAGGTCTTTAGTCCGCATTATACCGGGATATCAAAAATTATCTTGGTCAAGGGTGGTTGTGGAATGTAAAACGTGTGTCTTATTTTATTTCAGAACAATGACTTGACAGATTCTGACACAACAAAACATATTCAAAAATTTAAAGTAAGACACACGTTTTACATTCCACAACCACCCTTGACCAAGATAATTTTTGATATCCCGGTAGTTGTTTCTAATACTTATTTTGAATGAGAGATTGTTGATTTAAATAATGAGATTTTTCTTTGATTTCCTATGTTGTAGATAACAAGGAAAACGGAAACATTATTAAATTTTAATGTTCAATAAATCTCATTAATAGTATGGTTCATAGGATTATTGATTTTGTAAATACGTAAATAAATAATAATGTGGCCAGTAGTTTTTGATTATATATATAAATATAGAGTTATAGGTACACGAAAAGTAGGTGCAAGTAGCAGCTATTGTAAGTTTTTTTTATCTTATTTAAAGAGTTGTTTAAAATTTTATGGCACAAAAGAATTTGTTTTATACTGGCGCTGGTTTCTTATAATTCAGTTAATATTTTTAAGCCCCTTTATCACTTATCGCGTAAGATATATCAGTTTTGTTCTGAATTAGTAATCAGACCTAACGTCTTTGTCTTGTACTTTTACAGTGAGCTGGGTACGGAATCTTAATATAAAATAGTCATTACATTAATGGAATGAACCTTTAAAGTGAGGCGGAAAACTTGCAGAGGCAACTGAAAAATTGCAGTTTTCAATTCACTACTTTTTAATATTCTGCATAGCTTTCAACTAACTTTACCTTCATAGATCTATCGAAACGAATCGGAAAGTTTTCAAGAAAGCATCTGTTTTATGGTAATGCAGATTTCCTTCCAAGTGTTTATTCCCCTATTCAGTAAGTAGCAAGCAATTCCTTCTCAAAGTTTGATTGCGTCGTTCAGTACTTCCTTGTTACAAGTTGTGCTTAATAGATTTTCTTTGTGGTTGTGGATAGTTTTATACATTGTATATATACGAATAAAAGGGCCTTAAATTCATTTTATCCTTTCCTACAATAGTATGCTAATGTTATGATGAAATAAAACCTGGAAATCATCTCAATCTTCTTATTGAATTGCGAACTCAGTTTTATTGGTATTTTTATTTTATTCCGTTCAGGTAAAGCGGCTGAGCAGTATTTGTTTGTGTTTTTTGTTTATTTATTGACTATTGACTACTATTTTGTTTCTGAATTATTGGTGTCACTGGAATTTTCAGTGCCTGCCACATATTTCTGTTATTTTAGATATTAGAACAAATTTATATGTTCTTTAGACACTTTCTTAAACAGAATGGAGTGGCGTATACAATAATATACAATACAATATTTTAATAAGTTGATAAAATTTCTAATAACAATAATATAACACAACAACAAAGCCAAGAATAAAACTAAACGGAAAAATTACATGTAATCTATAACAAAGATTCAAAATGTTCACCATTACTGGCTACACATAAATTACATCTTCTGATTACACTGCCAATTGCCTTGTTGATGTTTGTAACAAAATTTTAATCATTTTGTTCCTTTGTATATGACGAGCAGTATATTTCCGGACGATTAAAAATAATATCAAAAATCCGTATAATTTTTCCCTGAATACCCGCAACCCAAAATGCTCTCTACATTGTAATGTGTTGTCTACCTCTAAAGTGTTTCTGATTGGTCACTTTTATGAAAAGGTAGGGACGCAAAACAGACAGGAAATTAAGACATTTTTAAAATTCGAGGAGTCTGGTTTTCAACAGAGTACGAGCAAGTTGACAATTTTTACGCTTATTGAAAGCACATGTTCTTAAATTTTACTTTCATTTAAATCTTGAATTATTATCACTATTGTTAGTGATCGGTGTTCTGATATAATAGAGTATTATCTGTAATAAGCTCATTAATTGATATTATCGTATATTTTTGTTGTTGTCACGAGATAAGTAATAATAAATTTAGTTTACACTTGGTGTAAATTTTCTGCCGAATTTTTTTCTTTTTTTGCAGAGTTGTTGAGACGCTGGCTTAATCTTCCCAGGAATCTACTTTATATTCTCGTAAACCATCCAATTCCATGTGGAACGTCTTAGGACATATTTGAGGTGGATGCACGAGATTGGAACTGCACTTTGCACACAGGTGAGTACATTTCATTTTCTTAATAAATTGAATATGATTAAAGAAAATTGTACCCTGTATGCAAAGGTCTGTTCTCTGTGAAGAGCCTGGGTTGGTTAGTGCGTTTGTATATAACCATATGGTTATTTTTGATATACTATAAATTTTGTCTGCTAATTACAGAATCTATTATATCCAGGAATTTTATTTTTGATTACTTGCTGGTATTCTAGACCGTCTCACATTAATTTTTTTTCAATTTAATTCTATTTCATTGTACTTGATATTGTTAATTTTGCATTTAAAATCTCATGTATGAATTAGAAATTTTCACCTTTATGCTAACCAGTTTTTTTGTGTAGCACAGTTACGAATTTTGTTACTGCAATTTTGGTAATTTTTATTGTAGTATATAGTACTGGTCATAAGTTACTTTTTCCTATTACAATTTTTATATACTGTCCTTCAGACATAGTTGCTCTACGGTTTGATTGTTTACAAAATTCCAATTCCTGGATCATTTTTTTGTACAACTCTGGGACTGGGCTAATCATACAATCTTTTACATGTGCCTGTTTCCACCTTTGGAGCCTGAAACCTGAAACCTAGCTACGTGGGATTTACTTACCTCCATCCATGCAACCCCAGCAAGTCTAGCTAGACGGGGACCTGTTCAGGAGTTCCTGATTAATCTAGGAGAGGCTAGTGGGTGAGATCAATCCATAAGTAGGCCGAAGACTGGTGAACCCAGCCCAGTAAAATTTTTTTGTAAAATTTTGATAAACGCTTTCAGGCTGTAGAGTTTTTTTCAATTTAACATAAATTGAGTTGTAAATATAATTTGTAATATATACTTTTATCTTAACGTAATTTGTTTGTTCTTACTTTCACGCATTCACAATTTCATATATTTTTTTCTCATTTAAATTACCTGGTGCCCAATTTTTTTATAAGTAAGCTTAACAGTAAAATCCAATCCCCGCCTTGAGCCCAGAGCTAACCGGAGCTATGTCCCTGAACCTTTAGGGAAGAAGCTAATAATTCCCGAGGTTCAGTGCATGTTCTTGAAACGGAATTTACTCATCGAATAAAATTATTCTTTAGATAGTTCAAAATATTATTGTCGGTCACTTTATAAAATTTATCCTTTAAATGTCCCAAAGAAAGAAGTCTAACGGTGATACATCTGGCGAGCGTGTTGGTCTCCTGACAGGTACCTTAGTGCCGATTCAGATGTTACCAAGATTTAATTATAGTAAGTCAGTAACCATTCTTGCATTTTGCATTATGTAGTGGCGCACCATCCTGCTGACAAACTGTTTCCTGTCTTCAAGAAAAGTAGCAATCCATGTAAATGTATGTGTCCGTATACCATGCCATATAATTTGGATATTAATAATTTATGATCGACACAGCCATAGATTATCAGTAATATTTCTTCAGCAACAAAAGATTAACAAGTTAAATATTATAGAAATCTCTGCTTTTAAAGAATATTCGGCAGCTATTTTAAAAGTAATCCTATGTTAGTAGCATGCTACAATTTGAGAAAACAATTTCCAAAGGAACATCAAAAGGATATCTTTTCATTCACCTTAAATATGCAACTACGATGTTCCATGTTTTATAAAACTTCCATTTGAAAGTTTACTATTCGACTTATTCCGGAACTTCCCCTGCGATTTGACGTAGGTATTTACTTGCCTCTGTTTGCAAGTAATTACTCAGGTTTACTTTAAACTTATGCCTTTCAATGGAGTCAAAGAGATTAAAGATGGAGCAAAAAATAATTAATTAACCTTCGAGATTCGCTAAAGGGGAACTGATTAAAAGATTGCTAAATTTGATTATACAAGTTGCAGAATATTAGCAAGGAAGAACACTGAATAAAAAAGCTTGGATGAAAAAATGAATTTGAAATTAGTATTAATTGAATACACCGGAAAATGGAGTAGACTTCTTCTTAAAATTTATTAAGCAAGTACTTTTATTTTTACTTACTTTTACTTTTTTATTCAAAACCTGCTTGTTTGATGAATTTCACTGAAATAAAATTGAAATTTCATTAAAAAATGTACATTTTTATTTTATAAAACATATCCTGTTAAAGATGTTGCTAGAATATACAACCGGTCGTGTAAGGTATTTAATGTTAGCCTAGCAATAATAATAATTATTAAAAAATAATAATTTCATTTTGATATAAAATATTTGTACGAGTATATATAAGTGTATATATTGTATAAAAATAATTTGTTGTTATAATCAAATAGTTATAATACTAAGATGAGCCCTCGGTGGAGCAGCAAGAGGATACACTTCTTTCGGAACCACATCATACCAAGAGCATACCGGTATGCTGAAATCGGCAGACCTTCTAGTCGGAAAAATGCAGAAGGCGGTCATTCTGGGTTCATTACGTCTGCTCAGGGCGCACAATTCCCAGTTTTAGTAGTTATTCACCCCACGGACGTGAAGAATAGCTACTGATAACCACCAGCGCCATACCCTGAGAATCGGAGCCAGGGAACCGATCAACTGTATTTCAAAGAAAAAATAATAATAATAATAATAATGCGATATATAATCTGCAATCGGAAACTCAAGCGACTACCATTATTCACCACCAACTATAATAGAAAATAAGTATTATAAATTATACTGGGCCCTAACCATACAAACTGATAAAACGGTAGCGCTTAATACACCAGATATAACACTTAAAGGGTCTACCTACCTCATCGATGTGGCAATATCATCTGCCTAAAACAGCTAAAAAATATACAGAAAAGAAAAGAAAATATCAACAATAGAAGTTGAGGGAATATGGAAACAGAAACAAGTTCATATAGTTCCATTCATTATATTGGTGACGGGTGTCACTCCACACTCATTTCTATATCACCTCGCTTATCTTAGCCTAGAAGAAAAATAATTCTTAGATAATCTGAACCATATGGTTCCAACAAGACGGTGCGGCGTCACATAATACTGGAGTTTCTTTTAATTATCTAAACAATACGATATATTGTGGCCAGCACGCTCACCGGATCTGTCTTCTGTCGATTTTTTTCTTTGGAGATTTATAAAAAAATATAATATATCACATGCCGCGTAACTCTGTGGAGGAATTAAGACAGCACAGAAGTCGCATTTCAGAGATTAAATCAAAAGCCCCTGTATATTTTAAGAAGTATAGATAGTATGAAAAAAAGATGTAGACTTTGTGTGAACTTCAATGGAGAACAGTTTGAACAGTATCTACAGTTAACCTTTTCTGTTATATAAATTTTCTAATATTTGTAAATTTGTTAGTTTCATTGTTGTTACTTATTATGTATTATTGTGCATTGCCTTAATGCTAGATGTTATCCTATCGTATATATTACTAGATACTGCTATGTTACACGCATTTATTTGTTCATATCGTAAATAAAAATTTTGGTCATTCTTCTACAAAAAATGCCGTAAATTATTATTTTAAAAACAAACATATTAAACTATATGTTTTTTAAAAGCTAACAAAATAAGCTTCCATCGCTGGCCCAAGCCGACTATGGTTTCCATTTAAAAAATCATAAGTTTGGTTCGTAATCACTGGATATATAAACAAATAATATCACCGTTGAATTATGCGATCAAACGTCGACAAAAGTTGCCGAAAAATATTTTTTCTATATCTCTACAAATAAGGGAGATATAGAGCCCACATATTGGCCAAAGTTACTAAAAAATGACAAACGGCTTATAACTCGACTTACCGGATTTCAATTTGACTGTTGAATTTGTCTCGAAAAATTAGCCAAAAAATTCGTTCTATTCATTTTTTCTGTCACTCATAACAATCGAATCCCATCGAGAATGCACCTCTCTGTACTATGCATATTTTAGTTCTTTAAGTATAATAATTAACCCTCTTGATATCATATGGAAATACTTTTCTCTGAACTCGCTACCCATTTTACATATTCTGCATTTTATATTTTTAGCTGCACCAGTGTTATATACAAATAACCATATCAAAGTTTAATCTAAATATACAAATTCAGCGTTGCAAATGTATTCACTCGTGGAGGCTCTGTTTTCATGCATATGAAAACAGAGAAATCTTTATTTTCATTATAACACTACGTATTCCATTCTGTACATTGAGAGGTTAATGCATTTAATTTTTTTCATTGTGTACTAGTATATAATTTAACAAATATATAGAATGAGCAATAAGTATTATTACCATGCGAATAATTAAGTTAATTTGACCTAATAGAAATATTCCTAATGGTTAGTAGGGTTCTATAATAGTGCTTTAATGCTTGGAGGTGTAGTCCTTAGACCTATAACAGATACCAATTAAACTGACTTCCATCAGATAATGGAAAAAATATATTTATTTCTATATTTTTCGAGAGCGCGAATCTGAAATTATCTGGCAACAAATATACTACCCTTATGTCACACTCTTTTGGTCATATCTTCCTTATTATCATAGTTAGATCAACCAACTCCTATATTAGTGAATTCGTAACGTAACGTTCTAACTAAAAATTAAAGAATATACAGGGCGTTCCATTAAAAAAGGGCAGCTTTAATTTTTCCATTACTTTTTTAAATTTCAGTCTACGAATTTTTAGAATTGCACATTAGTTTATTTATAAGCAAAGGAATAACAATAACATGAATTTTCTTTAACAAGTACGAATTATTTAACTATAGTTAGGCCGAACTTTCAGTATTGCCTCATATTTTATACAGTTTCTACTTTATTACAGGAATAGGAATATTATATTTACTGCAGAATTGTATTTGCCGGCTAACTAGTTAGGGTAAAACATTCTTATCTGCAATCGCAATATGGCTAAAGTTGAAAGTTTGTTCCAATCTAGATTGTCACGCTTGTGGAATAATATTATATTAGTTTTACTTTCCAATAATTTTAAGTTTAGTTTCAGATTGAAATAACTACGTGATTCGTGCTAAGACCATTACAGGCGTGTACTTACTATTCTTAAGACCATTTAGATAGATAGTCCAGCATAGATAGGTATAAAGACCAGGAAATTTATCGAAATTATAATTTTATAATAACCTGTTTGTAGTGGCGAGATACAGTGAAATACACTGCAGTGTATTTGATATAGATATATTGCCCGTGGAGTAGTTGTTTTCGGCATCTCCTTCCAATAATTTATAATAACCTGTTAGACTATTTACAGAATGAACAACATGTAATTGTGGTTGTTATTATTGTAGTATTATTATAATGTTACAGTAGTGCAGAAGAAAACCTGTCAATATTTATTTTAAAATTGAAAATACAGACACTCGGAGAGAATATGTATACATCATACACAGAATTCAAGACAGAATATGTCTTAGTTTAGAGACTGAAATATTTTATTTTGATCTTCCTGACAAGAGAACAGACTAAAACTAGATGCAGGTGAGCTAAGAAACTATATCAGAATTTAAGAAGCCGTTTGCACCATAAAATTATGTCTATTAATAATACACGAATTGGCTTTTAAACAAAAATAGAAAATGGAAAATAGGAAACTCTTAGAACGTCTACCATATTTATTGGAATATGAAAAGTTCGTAGTAAATAATTACGACCTCTGTTTCGTGAAACGAATTTATGATAAGACGGATTTTTGGCATCTAATCAGTACGTCACGAAATTCTGAAAGAGGAGATTTATTTAATAAAACTTTGCCGGCAACATGAAAGTTAGAGTGACTCACTGTGCGTCCCCAGGACTGAATAATTACTGATTTTCCGAAATTGCCTTGTTTGCTTCTGCATATCCACTTATTTATAACATGCGAAGTATGAAAACACGCCAGCGTTTCTTAATAAAGTAAATTTTCTTATGTAACTCAGTTAGCTTATGTTTTATACAAATTGTAATATCTAGTTAGATAAAGAAAATACTCTGTTATTCTTGAGTGTTTATAATTACACCCAGGTTCATGAGGTCATTATAATTTTTATACCTATAATATTTTTATTTAATATACCTACAATTTGACAAAATTAATATTTTATAAAATATTAATTTTGCGTAATATTAGATTTGTAGGATTGCTGCTCTGCTGTTTAACATAACTTTTTACAAAATAAAACATATGTTTATATTATCAAGACATCACTTTTGTTGAGTTCAAGATTCTTATTTTTATAATTTTGATATAATAAGTAATCTACACATTGATTGCAGAACATATCGAATAATTTGCATTTGGTAATATTTTCTGCATATTTTTAGACCATACTAACATATGTCGCAAAGCCACAAACGTCGAAACTAAACAGATTTTGAGTGGGACTTTCTTGTCTAAAAAGAGAAATGAATAATACAATCAAACTCGCGGCACGCAAAATAATAATATGCCGCTCCCTCCTCCGAGAATAAGGGATATAGGTATTATTATTTATTTATTTAAATACAAAAATCATGTGTTGGGTCATTTATAAAAAAAATTCCGTCGTAAATGCTTAATTTATAATACAATAGAAAAAAGAAAAATAGTGGTATCTACCTGTACATTTAATTATTATAATAATAATTTAATATAAAAAATAATGTCAGGGTTTTCAGAATAAACTGCTCGTAATAAATTTATGTAATCACTTTATTGCAATTTCAGTTATTGTTCTGACAATTGTTAAAAAGAAGATGGACGTATTTTATAATTCAAAAGTGTATGATATTTTGTTTATATTGTAATAATATACCTATTATTAAGTATTTCGCCAAACAAACTAAACAAAGAGATGTGTTATGAATTAAGGTAAATACCTTAATTCTAGTTTTAGTTCTAATTATACTTATGATCAAATATGTCTTCTATTTTGCTTGTTTTCCTTATGGTGCACCAAGTAAATAAATAACAGAATATGTGGAAAACCAGTTCCTACTGAGCGTGCTATTTGCACCTACCAGCATTGAATTATATCCGCATATCCTGAAATACTCACGATATTCAGGATTTGGAAATGTAATTTTTTTGGTCATCATAATTTTAAATATAAAATGTTAAGTAAATATTAGTTTGAAATTGAAATTGCTATTTATAGTTAGGTACACAAGTACCTTTCCATAAATTTTGAAGATATTGATTTTTGTATATTTATTATTGAGGTATTAATAATTTGTTTGCGAAATACCTAAATAAATATGTACCTATAAAGCAGGTTAATAAATAAGTCCGTTTTGAATATACGTTTTTGGTATTTAGGAACTATATTTTTTTATTGCTATCCTTTATAACTTTTTCTTACTCGGGAATAAGTCGCGCACTGCTATGAAGAAGCCATGAAAGCAAAAAAGCAGGACATTCATAGTGTTTACTTTAACTCACATCTAGTTAACCACAAGAAGGAGGTTCGTGTTCAAAGAGGCAGAAGTATCTCAGATAGAGGAGCGGGTTGTGCCTAAAATATTTAGTTGAGGTTGTCCAATTATGATATAACAGGGCTGTAAGTACAATTTCTTACGTGATATGTGAGACCAGAAATATATCGCAAACACCCAGCATAAAATAATTTATATCAAAAAACTTATTATAAAAAATGTTATGGCAGCTTAATAATTAACCTCCAATATGTTTGTATAAAAAAGGCGGATTAATAAAATATATGTAATATTACCCCGTTTCTTTTAAACAGGCTAGTATTATAACCTAAACAATACAGTAAGAAAATCAAAACATTTTCGTCCAGACCGTCTTCAACGTTATTTCTAATTTTAGTAAAGCGTTGACCTACAGAATAATGGGGCGGACACAAATAATAATATACCGCCCTCTCCCCCACACAGGTCTTTCACTTCCGGGCTATTTATAATGATGATATTATTATAATATAATAACAAGTAAGTACTACCAAACGACAAAAATTTGATAGAAATATCATTTTAAAGCTGCTATTGGAAAAATCCGTAACATGAGATCGTGTTGAGCTAAATGATGACAGCATATTAATAAAAATTGTATTCACATTGCCTAATGGAGGGAACATCTTCATCAGTATATAGCTTCCAGAGATATGACAAAGAGAGAAATATGAGAAATAAGACAAAATTTCAAATCGTTTTTAAAATATGGGCGTTTCACATTATATTACTTTCATGAAAGGGTTATTTTTTCTAGAACTCTGCAATAGAGCCGATATTGCAGTTTGCTTCACTAGTGGAACATCTCTATGTTCGTAAACAAGCGGTCTAACTCTTAGAAAAGGGTTTAACATGCAAGGATTAAATTTCCGCTTAACAATATTTGTTACATTTTCCCATTGTATTTTAACAACCCTTTCCCATCTGAAACTATTAAAAATATTAGAAAATAGTCTCACAAATGCGAATACCCAGCTAGATAAATATGTCATCACATAAATCCACACAAAGTTTAGCTAAAAATAATATTTTAGGTTTGATTAGTTTTCCAAATAGAAACAATGTATATTTAAAATTTCTGTCTATAAACAAAGAAATTCATTCAATTTAAATGTGGTATATCATTTGGTGCAAACTTGTAGTTTTTATCACGGGACTATACAACTTTTTCTATATTGAATCGATAAGTCTATAGTTGCAATAAGATGAAACATTTTATCGTAACTTATCGTTTTAGGAGGTTACCGGTGTGAAATTTTACAAGGAATGATTTTATAGATCTTGCTTAAAACAATTTTGTATCAACATAAAGCTAATAATGATACTAATAATTTTAAAACGAAT
This sequence comes from Pogonocherus hispidulus, assembly GCA_963924545.1. Lineage (NCBI taxonomy): Eukaryota > Metazoa > Arthropoda > Insecta > Coleoptera > Cerambycidae > Pogonocherus > Pogonocherus hispidulus. The sequence continues at coordinate 54,017,952 of OZ004695.1, forward strand.
AATGCGACATTTGCTAGTTTTACTGCTCTAAATTTCACATATACATCATCTTAATTTTGGATAAATTTTCGGTAAGTATATCTAAATAGAAACATTTTTTCAGCTGTAGATAACCTATTTCTTACATCACTCTGCCTTCCTAATGCATGAGACGGTGGTTAGTAAAGACAAGTGGGTTCGGGAGCTCACATCTCAGGGCAGATGTGGCTACTTACGTGGGTAGAGATGCGTTATCAGCGGACGGAGATGTCAGATAACGAGGCCGGCCGGCTGTCATTGCGCTTGCGCGATGAGATCCGGCGATTAGATAACACGTCCTGAGCTTTATGCGAAGGTATTCACTAATCTTTTGTGTTAGACGGAGTAACCACGTGGGACCGGGGCAGAACACGACCACGACTACAAAACCACCTATTGTACTCCCTCGACCTATCCTTAACACTGGTTTCGGCTGTAGGGTGTTCGATGCCGTAGAATCTATTGCTTTCCTCCTAGATAACATCTAAGACGCGGTCTATCGCATTCAGCTATTGAAATTGATTTGTCGTGTTTTACAAATTCCTATTTATTCAGCAAAGAAGCTGTAAGTATCGCTTGTTGCCTGAAGGAGAAAAATATTTACTATTCCTACCTTCATTTAGCAAAGTTAGGTAGCCTTTGTAGAAATATCTAGTGACTGTATCGATAAACTATACAGGGTTATTCAGAATTTATCTCTAAAACTTTGAGGATATGTGCATCCTTAAATAAGAAATCGATATCACCAAAAAAATTTATAATAAAAGTCTTAGGATTTCCCGTAAACAATGTTTAAAGTTATACCATTATAAAGGACTACGTAGATGGGTAACTGTACTTCAACGACATTTGATATACCACATTCCTACAAAAAACAGTAAACAAGTTTTTGTACCTGGAACGCCTGGTAAGACCGAGCGAATAGAGTTGGAGTGGGGATAATATCTCTATTGTCTATCAGTCGTCAGTCTATCTGTGTCACTCTCAGTGCCGGTGTTTTATTTATCGTAGGAGTGTTAAACTGTAAAATTTTCAAAATGGCTCATATGTACAGTAATGCTGAGTTAATGGACATGATTCTTATTTATGGTGAAGTAACCAGGAGGAACATTCGTTTTAGTGTGGCAAAATTAGATAAGGCGTGCCCAAAAGTGTGTACAAGTTGAGGGACAAAATTTCGAACAGTTTTGGTAACAAGGTATGTGCAAATTTTTTATAAATTTCATGTTTCTAATCAAGTAGCGCAATTCTTCAAAATTAGTGTAACAAAATTTTATTCATTTTAAAGAAACGTCACATTGGTCACATCTATCTATCTTTCAGTTTATTTTAAACTAAAAACGCTGCAAATCTTTTTTGCGCCGGGTGTCGGTATACTCAGAACTTCCGAAGTTTTTTCGTGCTATATGTGATATCGCCAATTTTCATTGTCAGTCCCAAGGTCACTCCATCACAGTGGACCAGTATCTAGCGGCGTGTAATTAAAAATTTTTAAATAGTTTTCAGAACCCGCCAAAAAAATTTTTTGCACTACCACATTTGTACATGTATGTTGAACATTCCCAAATTTTATTATGGATAAGCTCTGAATAACACTGTATAGCTCAGAATTGTAAAAATTATTAAGTCGTTCGAATTTTAAGAATTTAGGTATGACACATAGAATGATTTTATTTTTCAAGAAACATTTACTTTCAATGCTTTGTTCGGCATCTAACTTATCTCGTACGAGGAGTTTGTTTAATAAAAATATGTGTACAAATAGTTTGTGGGTTGGTCGAGTTTAAAATTAGATAAATTTCATGGTATTATTTTTTCTAAATATACAGAAAAAGTAGAAAGCAACATGGACACCCATTGGAATCAGAAGGGTGCACCTGCTATCTACTTAATGCAGCAAAAGTCTTAGAGCGAAATAACTTAACTTTCTTATTTGTTGATAACTTGATATTTACTTTGATATTTAGAAGGAGATGCCGAGAATAATTTCCCCACTAAGGTATTGACTATAGTAGGGTAGTATAGGTAGTTAGTTGATGATTATTGAATCATTAACTAACTACTTATGGTAATCTGATGCATACAGAATAAGTGTGAAACCTGTCAGTGTCTGGTAGTTGGTCTGGTGTTGAGATTTCGGAGTAATACAATGCTAGTCGGGCACATTGCCCGTGGAATACTTCTTTTCGGCATCTCCTTCAAATAAATAAGTAGGTTTGTCTTCCTCAAAGACAATAGAAGTTACTGCTATAATGGCACTTGCGGAAAATCAGGTCGCTCTACTTACCTATTACTATAACCGTTCGATTGCCATTTTCTCCGATAGTCAAGCGGCGATATAGGCAATAGGGTCCTCACAGGTTACGTCAAAACTCGTTTGGGACTGTCTGAATACCCTGAAAGAGCTAGGGAACGAGAATAGAGTGACCCTAGCTTGGGTACCTGGGCACGAGGGGCACAAAGGTAATGAGGAGGCAGACGCACTGGCCCGAGAAGGCGCATCAAAAGACTTCATAGGACCAGAACCCTTCTGCGGCAAAGCGAAGCCATGCATTAAAACATCCATGGAGGAATGGATGAGAAACAAATCTCTAGAATGGTGGAGGAATCTGCCACAACTGAGACAGGCAAAGCTATTCATTAAAGAGCGGACGCTTAAATTCACAGCAGATCTGTTAGGCCAGAATAAAAAGGCCATCAGAATAATAGTAGGTCTCCTAACAGGACACTGTAGGCTAAATAGGCACATGAATCTTATGGGACTGTCGGAAGATGCAAATTGCAGATTCTGTCAAGAAGAAGAGGAAACCTCAGTACACGTACTGTGCCAGTGCGAGGGCCTGACAAGACTGAGATTTCAAATACTTGGGGAAGGAAGACCAAGAGCCAATAGCTACATGGAAGAGCCTCTATCAAGGCTCTGGAGTCTAATGCAAAGGACAAAGCTGGACAGAGTACTCTAAATAGGTTGGGAGTGCCACAATAGATCTTCTAGGTCGCGGTGGACCAGGCCAGGAGGCCGACTCCTACATAAATCTAATCTAATCTACCTATTACTAAGGTATGAAAGCACTCTTGACCATAACCTTTATAGAAGTACACGTAGAATAGTGGTAAATTATAAAGCATATACAATATATTCCAGAGAGAAAGCACTAGGAAATGTATCACTGGACTAATTTAGTTAGCTGATACGCCTAAATCCAGATATGGTACGTATAAAAAATTAATTTATTAAAAGTTAAGGTAGAAATTGCAATGCAATAGATAGATCCAAATAAAGTATAGATATAGATATAGAAGATAAAAATTCTAAATTGTTTATAATCCATATACTTAATCAGTACATTTGATGAATTATAGTGAACAATTCTTCCTCCTGCGATCAGTATTAACATTATTAGCATATAAATAAAATCACTAGGTATTCAATTTTTTCCTAGTTCTGTAGTACATATACCAACAAAATGATTACAAAGTGTATCATTAATCTCAATATGAATCTGATTATTTCAGAAAGATATTTCATATTCATTAATCATACACAATAAATTTGAAGGCCGAACTTCAAATGTGACGTTAAGATATACCAGTTCATTCAACCAAGAAGCTTTTATTTCTGATCACGATTATTTGATTATCTTTTTTTTATCTAAAGTACGATGTACAACATGAGAAATTAGCAGATTCAAATGAAAATACATATGCAGCAAGAGCTGAAATTGGATGAAATTGAGTTGGAGTTTATTAATTATAACTAAATAAAAGTGACGAACAATTTTATATATAATCTCCAACTACAGTGTAATCAATAGAACAGAAGCATGAAAAAAAAATTGAAAACTGTAACTTACATTGCAAGAACCTATTAAACTTTATAATAGTCGAAATTTTGTATTTTTAATGTAGGTAAAAGAATGAACAGTATCCTGTTGACAGGACAGAAATAACTCAATTGAGTACTCTGCAAAAGTAAAATTTTATTCCTTTGCGTTCTTCTAGTCGGACCAATTTTACTATAGGATAAATCTACAAATTACAAATTAGGAGCTTGTAGCGCATTTTTTTGCAGTGAGTGTACAGTGATTGGTATGGAAGTTGGATTTGGTGGAAACTCGTTAACTTTAATCGCAAAAATTATAAGTACATGTGGGTCTGCGTATGTTGGTTCCAGTAACGGTTTTTTATGGAATAAATAACAATTCTTCGAGTATTTCACAGTTCGGGGATCAGTTACATGTAGCAAAGTGATATGAAATCGTTAAGAGTGTGGTAGAATCAAACACCAATGCTATTATCACATGGGACATTGTCAGTAATACGACAAGAGTATCAATTATTTCAAGGAGATGCCAAAACACCTAGTCTTTGGGCAATGTACCCCAACTAGCGTTGCATTACTCGTTCATTACATTAGGTTCCAAAGAAGGCACTACGGTGTGTTTCTCACCTAAACCAAAAATTAGTTATAAATGTAGCAGCTATTGAATTTGAGCTCTTATGTGTGCTGCAACTACAGGTCGAAATTATTTCACTATGATTCAAAATGGCATCCCTGAATAATCCTTGATTTTTTTTTATTTTTATATGATCTCAAGAAACTGTTTTATTTTACAAAAGAATATTCCATATTATGAGTTGTTGCTTTTTAATGAGTTTGTGCAGTTCAATATTTATTTTCCCTACCATTTCTGTAATGTTTAACATGAAGTTTTAATTAAATGTCAAAAAATTATGTTGACTAGATAATAGTCTTAGGCTTTACGATTTATTTGATCCGCCACGGATTCCTCAGAATAATGTTTCCCTAAAGACCTAATAATTTAATATATGATAACGTGCCATTTGTATGTCTGTTTTATTTTGTATCTTATGGGCGGAGTTGTGTCCTGCTCACTCTATGAGACTCTATCGTTCTTTGCCGTAATGCCTTACTTGCATTTTACCTCTTTACAATATTACAATTGATCCCCAAGAGTATACAGAACTTGAGTTTCATCCTGTGTGATTTTTTTTGAACATATGATATTAGATGTAGGCAGTTCTGATATAGCAAAATTCTGATGTTACGATTATTTTACAATAACATGTTTGGGAAAATAAATAATAGTTACAAACAATTGCAGTTATTCTTGTTTATAAAAATATGAGTTTTAGTGGAAAAACCTGCAAGCCTTTTTATAGTAGTAACAGCTTACCTGTTTCCTGTATATTTTTTTAAGAAGAATTTGTAATCTTTAAATCGGCAAATAAACTACAATACAATATAAGGTTGGCATAGCAAAGGCCCCAGTTATAAGTTTTAGTGGCCTACAATACCAAACGGTTTTTTACACATCGGATTAGTCAGACAATGCAACTTCCTTCTCCAAACAAATTTCAATCTCACTCAAGTTCCTAATCTAATATCTCGGTTCCAATCGACGCACCACCGCAAGTCTCTCTATAAACCCTATCCATTGAAAAAATATTTATATAGGAATCAGTGAATACAAGGAAATACACAGAAGAAACTTGAAAAGGGTTCCCTATTCGTATACATCTGCCCTAGTCATGTGACAATTTCTTAAAAATACCGATCTCTTGTGATAATATTTTCGCTTTCCCCAAACATATTATTTGTCGTTATATCAACAGTGATTAGACATGTGAGAAAACAGTTCACAAATATTTGTCATTAAGTTTTCACGCTATACCGTGTTGCTATTTTTACAGCGGCTGTGCCCTATCGGAAAAATTCCTGGTCAGTCGCGTGCACAAATATTTTTAGGGTACTTTTAGGACTTCTGAGTAAATAACTGGACAATTAAATGACACGCTATTTATTTTGAATGCTTACAGCTGCTATTATTTGTTCGACTGAGTGAAGCTTTAGAACTGAAATGCGTCTCCAAACGTGAGTGGATAATTTTCCTTACATGAAAAATAAATTTGGTAGTTATATTTATGACAACGGTAATAAGTATGATTCAGTAATTAACAAATGATTCTAGGTTTAGTTTTAAAATCAAGTGATAAATACCTCAATTTTTATAACCACAGAATATAAAAAATAGTTAATACATCAAACGATAACAGAAAAGAGAGTTAGTTTAAAAAACGAAATAAAAAAATAAATTACGATCGATCTAATAAATGCATTAAAAGAAAGTCCGTGGTTAAACGGTTAAAAACACGATGTGTTTAATTGTTGAGGAACGATTTTGAGGACAGTTCCAATCTCTTCGTTGGTCAGCTTTTTTCTAATTGCTCCTATATTAAATTTGTTCGCATAAAACTAGTTGCGTTCTTAATATGCAACTAGTACTGCAACCTCACTCAATAAATGGTTAAACATCCTACAGTTCACTTTAATTAATAATATCCCCGTCCTACATAAGTCTCAGGCTTTCGTGCTAATGCCTGTGATTAGAATGAGGAGTTATTATTATTATTAATGTTATTATTATTATTATTATTATTATTATTATTATTATTATTATTATTATTATTATTATTATTATTATTATTATTATTATTATTATTATTATTATTATTTTGTTGAGATCCAGTCGACCGGTTCCCTGGCTTAGATTCTCAGGGTCGGCCGCTGGTAGTTATGACGTAATGAGCCCAGAATGACGGTCTTCTGCATTCTCCCAGCTAGAAGATCTGCCGAATTTCGGCATGCCGGTATGATCTTCAGTTCCGAAAGCAGTGTATCTCCTGCTCTATCGAGAGTTCCTATTATCAGTACCACAAACTTCAGAGTATGTTCTGGATGCGGAGTTCGAAGAGAGGTCTCGATATTCAAGTGAATATACACAATTTAATTTTTAGTGTGGTAATACAACCTGTTAAACGTCTGTACCACACGTTTATACTATTATCAGTTAAAATTATTCTTGTGTAATCTTAAATAGAATTTAAAATGAGAAAGCCTAAAACTCAAAACCCCACAGTAAAAGAAATCTGCTCTGTTATCTGCTCTGAATATGGAAAAGGAAATAATTCTTAATTTTTATTCATTAGCATTTAGCACTTTTACATCCCTGTATTTAAACTGAAACGTTGTATCTTAGCGGAAATACTTTAGTCTTCACAATATTATAAAATATTAAATTGAAGATTACTACAAAACCTTTTTGTAGAGCGGATTATTATTATATGGAATATGACGAGAATACAGGCTGTTGCAAAGCATGAATCCTTTTAATGATTTTTGGACACATATTCATACTTTTTCATTAATATGTGTATCAATTGAAATCCGAAGTATGTATTCCATATGTAATACTAAATTAAAAACACCTCAATAGATAACTACATAAAACATTGCATTCAATGCAATATTTTTTGTATTTGTAAAATGGAAACCTTAATGGAATAAAGGGAGTTTACGTTCTGAATATTAACAAAGGCAGTATTATCGGTGAGTCTATTCATAAGTAACAAGCTCAAAACACGAAATCCAATCAAAAAGACGTAGAATATGGAAAGAGATCTGTAGGCATAAGAAGAAATGTGGGGTCATCACTCCCTCGCATACCTGTAAATACTCTTCCTGCTAACTTTATCAATTATCCACCCCGGGTCCGTTTCCTTTTCCCGTCATTAGCCTATTATCCTGCTACCCTCTATGCCGTATACTTTTTCCTTTCTCTTTTCAGTCATGAAATCATGGCTTAAAGGCGATATACTGCAGTATTTGAGATATTTCTTTCAATAGATGTTTTCTGATATTTCTTTCGAGTCTTTAAATGCCTAATTTATGTTTTCGACTATTCCTGGAACTGTTAAAATATTGTGTAGATACTACTAATTACACATTTTAGAGACTTTAATCTAATATTTTAACAGTCTCTAAATATAGAATAAATATTTCTTATGGCGACCATGCTGGAATTTCGGTTTTTCTAATTTAGCTGAAACTAATCTTTCTAGCAATGTATCATTATGTTACGAACCAATCATTTTTAAGAAGGTAATTTAAGAAAAATATTGCTTTCATAATTGTGTTTTAACAATGTTTTAGTTAGTTAGTAGTAATGTTTTAATAATAAAAGGAGCAGCCCATTTTGTATGGGAATCCAGAGTATCTAGAAGACTACAAAATGCACAACAAAACCGCCCACGCATCCTCGAGCTACTTTCTCTAGTTTGACTTAATGAAATCAGATCGGGTCTACTTGTTTAGGTTTAGAGATACAGGCCATTTTTCAAACTTTGCCATTTTCGCCAGGGCCCTGTAACTTTATTATTTTAGATCTATCAAAAAAGCTTGAAAGGGAAAAGTTTTAGATAATTTTGAGTAGAATCCATTGGCGTAGCCAATTCTTTATCGGATCCGGTTTTTTAGATACACACCAAACTTGTGGTTTTCACAGATTCAGGATCAGCATAAAAATGTCTCTAAAACATTTCTCATTTAACCGACTTTCTAAATTTTCTATTTTCCGAGATATCAATGGTGAGTATTGAATTTGGGACACATGATATAATCCAAAACAAGACAACATTTTACTCTAAAATGGACGTGTGTAGTGAATTCAGTTTCAATGAAGTTATCTGTTTTTAAAATTATGTAAATAATTAGTCTATTAGTGTATGTTCTGTCTCTAGAAGCAAGATAGTTATAAAAGAAAGAAATGAAAGAAGAAGTAATTAACTTATTAACTATACTTTGCATAAAACATTAAGAGAAACGTTTACGAGTTTTAAAGGTCTATTGGTTTTCAGTATTCTTATTGTAATAATATTGATTTCATGTAGGTACTCTTCTATTAGAAATAGATCTATTAAATCTTATATCGATGAATTTGTAACAGAATTCTTTATCCAATCATCAAAAAATGAAAAATGTCTAGTGTTGCATTTAATTTTCAAACTCTAGAGAAAATGCACCTCTATAAATGATAAATCACCATCAAATTTAAACTGTCAAGATGCAATAACTACAGACATGACAAATTGTTTGTTGTATAAACCTTAGCACCTAATAAGGTCATATATAACGATAGGTGTACCTACTAATTACTAGTGACAAGTAAAATACTAGTAATCATTTAGCCGTAACTGCGAAAATCCTCTTAGTGACATAAAATATCTCTAATTACCTGCTACATATATACCGGTATTTATAAAGATCAAATAAATTGGACCGGCTAAAGAATTCAAAAGGATTCCAGGAACAGCCCTCATATTTTCATATTTTGAATAAATCAGAGTTGAAAATGGTATAATAATCACCTGCGTATCAGTTTGACCCTTGTCTCCAAGATGACTTATACAAATTTCTCGAAAACAACTTTCTGATTTTTTATTTTTCTTAGTATAACACAACACCAAACTCACTAAGAGATTGAAGAGGTGCAATTAAGCATGCGACAGGTTTATTAGTTTGGTATAACTTAAATTAATCGGTACAATCACGCAGGTAGTTTTGATTAGTCATCCAGTGTGAAAAGGAATCTCTAACGTTACACAAAATTTGTCATGACTGGTTAAGACATTTTAAAATAAAAATTGTTATTATGTATTATTAATAGATAAATAACTAAAATATTTTAGAGGCAAAGTTCAAACCAAAGAAGTATTTTATTTTTGCCCTCTCACGGTAGATTGATATACAGTATGTTTTTGCAACTGTCCTCTCAATGTACATCGTAGAGATTATTCTAGTGTTTCACTGGGATACAAATAAGATTTGTTTTAAGATTTACTTGGAGAAGTTTATAACAAATTTAAAATCAATTTAATTTCTCGCAATCACTGATATATTTCATTCTATAACGTCTGGTTAGTATCTGTCGCACAATTTATAAATCAAGGAATATTACTTGTAATTAGAAAACTTTGCAGTGCCGTTGACCAAGTAGTGACTGCACTTCATCATTGTCTCAGTGACACATAGTGTATCCATAGTCATACCCGCCGCTGGCAGTTACTTCTTGCAGACTACTTAATACAAAATCTTGAAGTTTGATTACTTTTTTGAAACATGGTAGGCACTGAAAGTATAGTAATTATCTTTAATATTGTCGAAGACGCTCTACAGTAAATATTAAAACAACTGTGTGGCTCTGATTACAAACAAAATGTTATTCCTACTTTCCAGCCCTTTATTAAAGTGAAATTTGTAAATTTATATTTCAATATTACAGGAAAATAAGACATTTATCATGTAAAACGTTGAATATACCTGCCATATAGAATAAGATAACATTCACTAGTTGCTTTAAATATATATACACTGTGACCCATCGAAAACGTACCGTAGCACATGCTACGGTACTGCCAGGAAAAGATTTTATCGGAAAAATGCTGAAATACGTCGATTTTGTTTGTGAGAGGGTCAACCTTTGACGCAAAAATCATAGCCCAAATTTCACCCTTGTATGCGGGGGTGTCATCCACCAAAATTTTTCAAAAGTGAATGGGGGTCAAGTGATACGTTATCCTAAAGGGTTTTTGATTCTCTATACAGGGGCGCTCCGTTTTTGAAATTCGGTAAATTCGTTTAGAAGTTACGAATTCTTTACGGTTTTAGTTACCGAGCCGGTGGCTCAGGGCTTAGCGTCTCGATCGCTCAACCCAGAGGTCATGGGTTCTAATTCCCATTCCACCAACAATTTTTCATTAAATTGTTTACTCGTAGTTCAAGGCTTATTCGCAGGGATGGCTTGACAACCATCCTGGCGAAGGCCTAGGATGGGAATAATGTCAACTTGGTGTTAATGTGAGAGATTAAAATCAGTTGATGTTTGACATGTCCCCCTAACTAATGAGGTTTTCCAGGTTTCCCTCATTCCAGCACTGAATGGTGGTTAGGGCCTACCAACGTAAGTCGTTCCTGAGGCGCATATGCGGCCCGCTAAATAATAATATGCCGCCCCCTCTCCCACACAAGTCTCAGACTTTCGGGCTAATCCTTGTGATTAGAATGAGGGGTAGAGATATTATTATTATTATTATTATTATTATTATTATTATTATTATTATTATTATTATTATTATTATTATTATTATTATTATTATTATTATTATTATTATTATTATTATTATTAGGCGCGCACTAAAATGGTTTTTATTTTTTACTCAAAAATGGCGATAAAATCTGTAGAAAGCCTTTTTCTTCATAATTGAACAAGGAATTCAGAAATAATTTTTATTTTTAGAATCGTTTAAAAATAACCAGTGACGTGCCAGTAGGCGCGCCACTGGTAAGACTAAAAAATTGTTTTGTATTGCAAAGTCTGCGTCTCCCATAGCTATTGACACGCGTAAACTTTCATTATGATATCTCAAGCGGTTTTGGAGAAATCTAATTTTACTGTTTTTTAAATTAAACTTCAACATCCTGTAGATCGGTAACGAAGCGTTTGCGGACCTATGTTTATAGGAACTTTTTTTATAAAAAGACCTGGGCAATCACCCCCTTAAATATTGCCGTGTTTTTTTGAACACTCTATATATTTCATGATATAAATAGATAGCCTTTCTAAAGACGAATTTAGCGATATAAGGTTATACCTACTTTATCATCGTAGCGGTTAAAAAATTTAAAAAATTGTGCAAGAAAGAATTGATGAAAGCAATAGTTTTTGTACTAGTACCAATTTTCTTTTAATACAGCAAATGTTCAATGAGGGCCGCTTGAATGGCCGCCACGCTCCCCTGATTTAACTAAACTATTTCTTTTTACAAAATTTTTTACATTTTTTAACAGATATGACGGAAAAAGTAGGGGTAACCTTAAAGGCTACCTATGTATGCTATATCTGTATACTGTGCTATATCTTATATCTATTTGTTCTAGTATTTTGGGACACACTGTATATGCTCACCAATGATTATTTTCCAGATTAATGTCTTTACAGTTACATATTATTATAATTAACAATTTCCAGACAAATGAAAACTAGCTCCAATTTGCATACAAAGTGGTCATAAAATAAATTAGTAACTTTATTATGAGCATAAATGTTTTACCGAACAAAAACACTGTCAAAGAATTTCATTGTTCTCCTGGTTTTATTCTTCAATAAATAAATTCAAAACAAAATCTGTAAATTGAATTTGCATTCACTCGAGAAAGTATTTTCTTTATGCGAACAGTTATTTGCCAGTAAGTGACAGAGTCACATTCTGTAGAAGGATTTGTAGGAACACAATTTTATTTTAAATACATTTATTGTGTTTCCGTGCCGTTCATGACAGAAATTGAATCAGAAATAAAAACTTTGATTTGCTGAATAGTTTTACTTACTTGGTATGAATCTTCAGCTATACTTATATAGCTGACCATATATTTGCATATTTAGTTTTCTATTCTTGTTTCTTCTACTAAGCCTCTATTTTCAAAATGTATTTTTCCTGTACTTAATTTCTGAGATATAGTTTATTTTATGATTTTGATTTGATCGATTGATTTGATGATATTTAGTTTACGATTAAAAACATTTTTCTCCCAGGAATTTATAAGATTTGCAATCATTATTGTTGTCAGAAAATAAAAGAGAAAATTGAGTTTTGCAAATAACAAAGGTCAAACCAAATCAAAATCAATACTGCCACAGAGCTATTATCAGTCTGAAATGCTCTGTTTTTATTTCTGAAGGAAAGGTTTATAATTAATTACTATATGACATTGAACGTTTTTTATTTTATTAGGTGTAACTGTTTCACTAGATATGTATGTTTGTATTATGAATTTGAGAATATAAATTGTTTTACCAAGATCTATTGTTTAAATTAAAAAATAGCTTCTGTACCGTTTCACATTAACCTTCTGTAGACTACAGCAGTTTCTATAAAATAAATTTCTGCAGTGCATCGGGCGTATATCATTATAACAGTCCATTGTAATGTTATTTGTAACTAAGAAAACATGTCTTATTATATATTTGGCCCTAATTGAACGTCAGTAGACGTATAATTTTGTGACACTTATATGACATATGGCAGGTAACACAATGCTACGAATGAAAAATCTATTTTTAATTATATACCTACCAAGTGCACGACTCCGACAGGAAATAATATTCGGATTCGCCAAATCATAAATTTATAATTTAAGTTAGAATGTGCATTTGTTATTTTACTACAATTTGTGAGGCGAATATCTGTATGATTAAAATTTGCTTGTGCAAAAATTATAGGTCGAAAGGGTCTATCTCTCTTTGTATAGCATTTCAATTGCCACAGTGGGTGTCACAATCTGGGCGAAAGGGACAAGCTGTCTACAACCAGGCTGAGTAAGCACAGGTATATAGAGACTGATCGCAGACACAACCGAAACCGCAGGAATTAGCAATCACTCCTACCAAACTACAGGGTTCCCCATCATGGACTACCCATTTTAATAGCTCAATAAAATTGTTGATATTTAAAAAACAAACATTTTATTACACTTAATTACAATTTACTCTTTGGGATTTACTGTAACATACGACTTATCCTAACTTTTAAGAATTACGTCTTTTAAGTGACCGCCATCAACTTTAATGCACTTTTCAAGATTGGACAAGAAATGATTCATGACACGATGAAGCAAAACCTGATCTATCCACCGGACTTCTTCAGCAATTCAAACTTTGAGCTCTTGGATGTTTTGTGGACGAGTTGCAAAAACTTTTGCCTTTAAATAGCCTCACAGAAAAAAGTCTGGTGCAGTTAAGTCCGAGGACCTCGCAGGCCAATTTCAATCTCCAAATCGTGAAATGAGTCGCCCATTAAACACTTCTCGTAGAACTCTCATAGAGTTTCTAGCGGTATGTGGTGTTGCTCTATCTTGCTGGAATACACAGTAAAAAAAGACAAATGGTAAAATTACTAAATGGTAATCGTAATTTACTGCAACGTTATTTTTAACATGAACTGGGTAGTATAATAACTAAACCTTTAGAACTCATATTACACGAACGATATACCCGCCAAGTTTGTAGAAGTACTCATAAATTGTAGTAAAATTTACAAAACCCCGTGTTAAAAATGAATCAATCCGCCATAAAAACGGAATAAGTACACGGTGAATAATTAACTATTACACATTACCTTATACAATCTATTGTGTTAAATTACTTTTATATAATGTAATAATACACCGATATGTCTAACACTGCCAAGTGTGGACTATATACACACTGATGAGTGTGGATTCAGTGTTAAAATCAGTCGGATTTTTTTACTGTGTAATAACGCATTATTTAGTAATCACCTTCATTCTAAATCAGGAATAAAATACATCTCTAGCATATTTCCTAATTTACTAATTTATTAGAAAAATTACGTTTTACGAAAAACAATTGTATCCTTGTTTTATGACAGGCGCCTACTTGATTAATAACATGTTGATTAAAATCCTAAAGCCCATAGAAGATAACGGTATAAAGAAAAACGTACTGACTTATCTTATATAGAATTTATTTCAATATCAAAATAGGTAGTCTATTATAGGGAACCCTGTATATAAAATAAGTTCTGGCTCAAGAAACTGATCTTATCAAGAACTTGCAGACGTCACCACTAAGACAAATATTTTAGTCATAATGATGTATGTAATAAGGTTATTACTGATTTTTAGAAGATATAAAATTAGTCATTATTAAATTTTACTTCTTTCCAGGTCCGGAAGTGATCATTTTCTACTCAAGGATGGAAAGTAAAACATATGAAAAATACCATGCTATGATGTTTGTATTTTGAGTGACGTTAATTTTGATAATCCATTAATTAGTCACAGAAAAATCCTTTATATTTATTTATACAAAATCAGTTTACAATAACAATAAATTGAATTTAAATATTTTTGTAATTCAATCTAAAGTTAACTACGCATACATACGAAAGCAATTGCATGAAACTCTTTTAGGAAGAAATTTTTCCTATCTAAAACAAGCAGTGCTCATAATAAAGGTACCTACTTATAAACAAAAGTATATAAATTAACAATCAACTGTCGGTGCTGTGACAGTAACAATTTATACCACCTTTGTTAAATAATGTCTGTGCTATGGAAACGGATTTTCACTTCACCTTCCAAATTAAAATGAAGTACGAAAAATATGAATGAATAGGTGAAGATCTTCTCGTTTTTTTTTAGAGATGGTTGCGAATAAAATCGTATACATACCTCGGCGAAAGGTTTTAATTCCTGCCTCGCGCTAAAGCTAAACTGGATGCTTCGCATCTCGATTACTTAATCAGCCATCGACAGTAATGAAACATTTTCCGCCTCAATACGTAATATACTATTGCATATTGGATCACAGGTGCCATTCACTGACAATAAAGAAGAGGAGAGAACTCAAAGGTTAGGCTGTCGACTAGTACCCTCTCTTAAGCTAAGGTTACAGTGCAAGCGATTTCGCGCGAATCATAATTCACGCGAAATCGCGCGAACTAACAAACCTATACAAACAAATGTAGGTAGTTATAGTATAAGCGAATATATATATATTTCCATTACTATATATATATATATATATATATATATATATATATATATATATATATAGTAGAAGCGAAATATATAGTACAAGAAACCATCCTATTTTCGCGCGAATCATAATTCGCGCGAAATCGCTTGCACCTTAGCCTTACTGTTGATAGTAATTAACAGCAAAAGTATACAAAATTATACAGGATACTGAGGAGAAAGTATTTGTAATCTTCGTTCGTAAGGTACCTACCTTAAAAAAAGTTCAGTTGTGAAGTAACTTTCAGTGACTACAGAAACGAACATAAGTTGTCATTTGTCAAGTAAATATTAAGCCGCGTTCTCCTACAAATTCGCCAGTCGTTGGTAGCCGCGACTGGATAGCTGCTACCAATTCGCCAGGCCTGCATTAATGTAATTTAAATACGACTGTTCTACAAATTCTCGAGACGCTGCTACCAAAGATTCTTCGCCAGTCGTTGGTCGTCGTTTTTACATAAAATGGATGAATTTACCGCGGAAATGACGAACAGATTGTTCATCTCGTTAGTAACAACCCAGAATTATATGATCCTAAAAACGTATCATATAAGTTAACGTTATAATTAAACTTACACCGCGAAATTCTAAAAAATTCTGTAAATTTTGTTTAATTATCACTTAGATGCTTTTTAATTAAAATGGATTGGAAACCTTCCCTCTGTCTATTTTTAAACATATCCAGTTGTTTCTTCCTATGATTCTCATTCTGTAGTAATACATGTAAAATTAAATTCTCCTCTTCCGCCTGGTAATGCAACAACATTAACATAATTGCCTTTTTAATAATATTTATTTTTAATATTCAATTTTTCCATTAACTAGAACTTAAAAAGTGTACTGAATATGTACGTAGGAAAACAATCTTGGCATCAACTGACTCCTACTCGGTGTTGGCTACTAGTGACCAGCGAATCTGTAGGAGAACACTCGGGTCGTGACGAATTGGTAGCAGCTACCCAGTCGCGGCTACCAACGACTGGCGAATTTGTAGGAGAACGCGACTTACCTTTCATATTATGAGGCTAAATCGACAACTCGAAACATTCCCACACATACTTCATAATAATTGTTCTGTCATAGAGTCCACTCAGGAATAAATACTGGGAGTCACCAATCTATTCACTAAAATTGTTTAAGTGACCCTAAAAGGGTACTAGGGTACACTTATCCTAGACATAATGAACAAGACACCTAATAGGAGATTAGGTGATGTAGTTCATATTACTATTCTACCAATTCCAGTACTACAGCGGCAAATAATCAAGATGTTATAAATTTAGACTAGAAAACAAAAAAAAAATGTTTTAAATAAATTTATTGTTCAGTCAGTGAAAATGTTTTACGATATCTGCGTTGATTGTTAAATATTTTTTCCTTTATTTGCAGAAACAATTGCAATTTCTAAATAAATTCTAATTATGTGAAAATCTAGATAACTTTCAATCTGTGACTACTTCCGGTAGGAGAAACTTTCTACTCAACGAATCCAGTTTCAAAACCGAGTTATGAAACATTAAAAACGAATCAAGTAACCTCCGTTTCTTTAGCAGGAAATTATATTTTTAGATTTTAAAAGAGTTTGCAAACACCGCACCAGAATTTAAAACACAAACTCCTTTATTCCACTTTAGAACTCATTTTCGTGAATTCAGCGCGTCGCCAAGATAAGGCAGTACAAGCTTTGTAGCAGGAGTCCTTAACTTACGGACAATATTAATATAGATATAGATTTACGAGGTTGCAGAAAGTGATGTAACAATTTCAGGGAGGTGAGTGGTGGAGCAGGCAAGGGAAGTTCAAGGACATTCGACATCTAAGCACAAAATAAATCAAAAGTTTTTTAATCCTTGAAAGGTACTACATAGGAAAGCAGGAAACTAATATCTATAATAAGGACACTATTATGAAACGTGCGTCTGTATGCAAACATTTTTATACACCCATCGTATAGAGAGAATCCAGAGATACCCAAATGTTAACACAAGGTGATGCTTGAATTCCAATTTACAATAAGCAAACCATTGCATGAAAAGGGAAACTTAAAGTTTGGCTTAAGTAAATGTATTCTTGACCGATAATTTGTACCTGGTTAGTGTTGTTATTGCAACGTGTAACCGATGTTCAAACCTTGGGCAAACGCATCTTCTTAACCAATAATAGTATCTATAAACATTTACCTTGCAAACATGTAGAAAGTAAGTTGTTTTGGTAGGTATTTTCTGATTTTTCCAATTCTACTTTTTCCTGTATTAATTATGATTAGTGACTGATTGATTGTCAACTTGTGACTTGATTTTCCATAGTTTCTAGCATGATTCCTGCTACTTATCTTTAACCTGAGATTTTTTTAATGGAAGAAACCTCAGCAACAGCGAAAAGCCATATGATGTCGATGTCAGTGTTTTCTATTGGGAAAAAATTAGCGATACGTTGAACATGTAAACGATCTTTGAATAACATTTTCCAAAATCCATATCTTTTAAAAGCTACCTTTTCTCTTAGTTCCAAAATAACATGTTTTCTTTTTGATATTTTTGAAATATTAGCTTCAGAAATAATTGATTGAGTTTTCAAGAACTTTAACTGCTTCTATCGCGGAAACCAGTAACTTCAGGTCCTTGGCTTCTTAAGCCATTTGGTTTTAAGTTGACCCAAGGAATCATTCTCTTAATTTATTTAAAATACACCCTGCATATACGACCGTGTATATTATTCTAGATAATTTCGTAAACAGGGTGATTCAGGTTTAATTTTGATAGCTTCAGGAATTGATATAACAGGTTAAAATAAAGTATATTTATGATATAAACTTGTTTCCTAAATCGCCTCGCAATATTTATAGAAATATGACAGATTCAGTTGTTATCTTCAATTATTTATTTACTGTTTTAGTTAATTAAAGCAGCCTGATTATTTATTTACAAATAAGTTGGCCATAAATATTTAGCGAAAGGTATCTTAACATACATGAAAAAATATTATTTTTAACAAATTGTCACTGTTTTAAATTCTGTTGCAATACTGCTACAAGTTGTCCTAATTTAATCCATCGATAAGATTTGATTTTAGTACATTTTTAACTATTTCTCTCTTTTGGTTATTCCATGGCGTTATGCTCACCTTTAGACAGATAAGTACAAAAGATAAAAACTATTTTATAAAATTAGAGACTGAATAATGAGTGGCTCTTGCTTAATTTATTCGTTAGAATGCTGCGTATGTGACTTTGTTCTGGCAAATAGGATAATTTGATATTGTCTTGAAATTGGACTCATTTTAGGGCACACAAGCAGACCGGAAAATAAACAACGACGGGCATACTTAATGTAATTTGCTTATTCCAACACACATGCAGCCAGGCATCTTCATAGAGTGAAGTTCACAAATGTAGTATATAAAGTTGCATGGAAAAGTTTAGGTACAGAATGGAAATTTAGCTATAATACAGAAAATTAATGAAAACAATGCAATATTAATTATAATACAAAATTAATTTTTGATTAAACTAATCTCATAGCTTTTCCTAGAGATTGTTTGCCTTTATCACACACAATTATTATACCGCAGAGAGAATTTAATTTTCCATTTTTTTCCATTTAACTGAATCTGTATCTCTTATAGTTTCCGGGACCCACAGCTTTATCTGGGACAGACATAAGCGGTAGCTTTTAATTGTGTCATCCAATATATGAAACCGTTTTTTTTTATTAATACTCTCTGGAGATAATAAATACCACTGTCAGAATACCTTCCAATCCTTCATAAGGGCTTGAAGAAATGTGTCTGCCGAGAAATTTCAATATCTAATTGTATTAAGAGTCCATTCACTAGGTCGAAATAAGTCCTAAATCGGCGTTCGTCTCGTGTCTAATTATAAAAAAACTACAAAAGATAGCGACTTTTAGTAAAAGAGTATTGAAAGATAATACTTTAATCTAAGTCCCTATAGTAGTAATTTTTGGTATTTCTTTTTATTTTTAAAATTCCAGGCAAACAATCTTGTACTAAAATAGCGTATTTTCAAAAATTATTTTTTCTAAAATACATGTATTAAACAAAAATTTGCTACTATAGGGATCTAGTTTATCTTTTGATCTTTCCGGTGACATATAATTTATAACATTAAAAAGAAATTTTGTTGCAATTATAAGACAAATCCGGTACCCTTGCAATGAGGGCTAACTTTATTTCCATGTGCCTTTTTACTTCGGCTTTACGTGCACCTCCGAAATCTTAATAATTCGATAGTTGGAATATATAAGTCTCCACCCATCGGCCACCCATCCTCTCAATCCGATCCAACATTCATGCCTGTCAAATCTACAGAGAATGGACCCTTAATAGATATGATATGATATGAAGTTTTTATTCATCTTTGAATAGGTACAATTGTATAATGTACATATATATATATATATATATATATATATAAGAACATACATACAAATACAAAATATAAGAATAAAAACAATTAATCACAGAAGCATCCATAGATACTTGTACGTGATATTGATAACTCACACTAAAATCATAATCAACATCAATAACAATTACAATAACAACTAACATTAATAACATACAATAAACTTCAAAGTACTCTTAATAACACATCAATTTTCATGACAATATAATAACTTTCTCAGTACTAAGCTACACATCAATAAACATTTCTACAGATAACTAAATTTATCCTTCTCTATGAGAAAAAAAAGTAACAGCCAAGACAATATGATACAGATGCTTTTTGATTTTCTGAATAAACAGCTATCTAATCTAATCTAATATAACTAACTACATACATAATACATTTACATACAAATATAAACATACATATGAATTCTCACATCTCTAGACACTTTAAGAAAAATATAATCCAACAATAATACAAATACAACTAACATATTTTTTTGTACATACCAATACATATAATATTTATATACTTAATGTATCGCTGGCTTGAACCTCATATTTAAAATAATTTATTAAAATACTGTTTGGGGTTAATAAGGTTGTGAATTATTATTCTACATTGTTCTAACACATATTTCCTGAGTTGTGCCTTGAGTTTTGTAAAGGAAGTTATACCTTTTATATACCCAGGCAGCGAATTGTAAGCTCTCACAGCAAGGTAAGTGAAACATCTTTGCCCACAAGTAGTTTTACATTTAGGCGTTCGCAACATATCATTTAAATTTCCTCTTGTCTTTTCCAGGTCTGCAGATTTTTTATTTTTCCATTGATGAAGAACACACTGATAGAAGTAAAGTGTTCTTATGTCCATTATTTTGTTGTTATTAAACAACTCATTTGACGAGTAATTGCGTTCTTTCCGAAATATATTTTTTAAAAGCCGTTTCTGTAAATTCTCTAAATTTCTGACTGTTGCATCCAGTACTCCCCCCCAACCTAATACACCATATCTTAAATGCGATTCGACAAGCGAATAATATAATATTTTTAACTGCCCGATGTTGAGTATATCTCTCATATTTGCGAATCTATATAATAGTTTCCTAATTTTGTTAGCCACGTAATCCATATGTTTATCCCATTTTAATTTGCAGTCAATTAATATTCCTAAATATTTAATGTTTTTTTCAGCTGATATTTTTAGATTAGGTTCAATAACAAGATGATTAAAAGGAGGAGCAGATGTTTCATGTAGATAAAACGGTAAGTATTTCGTTTTTGACGAGTTTAATGTCAGATATTGACTATCAAAGTAATTTTTTATATTTTTCATATCCTTCTCTATTTTGTTTTGTAAACTTTCCCAAGTTGAACTCAAATAGAACACAACGGTATCATCCGCATAACTTAAAATCGACCCAGTAGTACGAACATAAAATAGTGAATTTATGTATATGATAAATAATATCGGTCCCAGTACGGTCCCTTGAGGTACCCCACACTCAACTACTTCAGCGTCACTTCTTATGTGATTTATTTCGGTATACTGTATTCTGTTTGTTAAATATGATTTCAATAATTTTATAGTGTTTCCTCTAAAACCTATGTTATTTAATACCCTTAATAGATCAGTAATAGTTTTATAAAGATATTTAGGTGATGAATGAGGTTGAACCGGATTTTTAAATATAGGTAAAACTAATATAGAAGGAACAAAGCTCCTCTCACTCAGTTATGACGAATATTACTGTCAGGTAAAAACCCATCTCATAGCATTTCAATTTGAATAAACATTTTAGATCCAACCTTGTCATTTACCGGTCTTTTAGGAATTTATATTTTGTAGGTTGGATACGTCAAAAAAGTGTCAGTCAAATGGGAGATTATATTCTTGTATCTAGCTTATTTTGATCGGGATTCCATCAAGCTTACACATCTAGTCAGAGGCGCGTATTCATGGGCATTTAAATTGGTAAAAGTGTCAAATATTATCAGTTATGTTTAGAATCTCTTTCTACACATCATGATCCAGTCTGATATAAAGTTAATAATCTTCATGACAGATTGTAATATGACGCGAAAGAAATGTTGAGTAGCTTAACAAAAAACAAATCACTATTAAGTATTTAAGTCTGCGTACCAATTTAAGAGGTTTGTAAGATATTGTAAAAACATTTATGTGTAGAAGAAATCAAATAATGTACCATTTCCCGAGCTACATGGGGGCAAATTGGAATTAATTACTACTATAGCAATTTTAGGTATAACTGCATTTTAGTATGATAAGCATCTATTTTTGTTCCCTTCCTACAAGTTTTTTAAATTAGTATATGCGTTTTAACCTTGTTTAACTATTATTAAATTTTTTAATGTTCCAAACATTTGAACTTTAATATACAGGGCGCCCTATTTCTTGACCCGTTGCATGGGTAACTTTTTTATTAGTAGAGATACAAAAACGCTTAAATGAGCAAATTAGTGCAGTTTCGTATTAGTAATTCTACGGTAAGGCGAAAAATTATATACGGGGGAAGGTTGAAAAGTTATTGACAAAAAACGAAAAATCCAACTTTTCTATTATCCCTCGTAGCTCGTTCATTTTAAGAGTTAGAGAAAAATGCTTCACATGTTTTTTGCAGTATTTTTCATGTAAAATGACATGCACTTGCTACTTTTTATATATCTCTTAAAATGGTTGAGAATCACAGTAAAATATATTTTTTTTAAATGTAATGGATAGGTGGCTGTGACATTAACCGAAAGTCCCCTTTTTTCTCTTTCAGATGATATAACATAGTCCATATTTTATCCTTACAAAAGTAATAATAATCGTTGTTTTTAAAGAAAGTTTATTGTCACATCAAGAATGCTATGGAAATAAAACAAAAAATAAGATTCCTGATATTTTTAAAAACGTCTAGTTGGCATTTAATTATTGACAGATCATAAGTGACATTTTTAGTTTTTGTTAAGTAGTTTATTGTTTATTATTAATACTGCATACAAAATAATAGTGTTGCAAATATGTACACCAATGAAGAGAAAAATGATATGCTATTTTGTTATTATAACCAAAATCGAGATGCACAAGCTGCAGCGAATCTTTATTTTGAAACTTACATGGAACGAAGAAAACCCCATCATAGAATATTTAGACATCTGGAAAATAATATACGATTATACGGTTCTTTTTCAAAGCCTAAGGATGAAAGAAACTTCAATGAAGACACTGAAATAAATGTTTTGGCTTATGTAAATTTTAAACCTGATTCTTCAACTGCAGAAATTGCACATCACTGCAACACTTCCAAGGAAACTGTAAGAGCTATTTTAAAAGGTAACAATTTAAAGCCTTATCATTATTCCATATGCAATACTTTATATCCAGCTGATAATCAAAGAAGGATGACATTTTGTCGATGGTACATTTCAAAATGCGAAGAGGATCTAGACTTCTGGAAAAAGATTTTATTCAGTGATGAAAGTAGATTTACCAACAATGGTATTTTTAACCGCCATAATAACATAATGTGGTGCCGAGAAAATCCACATCTTGTTTCTGAAAGAAGAAATCAACGTCAATTTGGGATAAATGTGTGGTGTGGAATTTTTTGTGGCAAAATTATTGGCCCATATTTTTACGAAGATAATTTGAATGCGAATAATTACCTTCATTTTCTAAGGAATACTCTAACAGAGGAATATTTAAATGAATTACCACTTCATATTTTTAGAAATCTTAAATACTTCCAACACGATGGAGCACCTGCGCATAATTCCCGCGAGGTATAACAATATTTACATGAACAGTTTGATAATGTTATAGGAAATAGAATGGATATCGACTGGCCAGCGCGAACACCTGATTTGACCCCCTTAGATTTCTTTCTTTGGGGGTTATTGAAAGATAAAGTTTATGTGACAGCTCCTCTAGATATAGAGGATCTAAAAGTCAGGATTCAAGATGCAATTAGAAGCATACATGGACATACAATAAATAATGTTTTAAGAAGTATCCATAAACGTTGCTTACTATGTATCCAACAGGATGGTGGTCATTTCGAACATTTACTTCAATATAATTAATTAATTAATAATTTCTGTTCTCAAAACATTCTTTTGTTCCATAATCCATAGCATTCTTGATGTGACAATAAACTTTCTTTAAAAACAACGATTATTATTACTTTTGTAAGGATAAAATATGGACTATGTTATATCATCTGAAAGAGAAAAAAGGGGACTTTCGGTTAATGTCACAGCCACCTATCCATTACATTTAAAAAAAATATATTTTACTGTGATTCTCAACCATTTTAAGAGATATATAAAAAGTAGCAAGTGCATATCATTTTACATGAAAAATACTGCAAAAAACATGTGAAGCATTTTTCTCTAACTCTTCAAATGAACGAGCTACGAGGGATAATAGAAAAGTTGGATTTTTCGTTTTTTATCAATAACTTTTCAACCTTCCCCCGTATATAATTTTTCGCCTTACCGTAGAATTACTAATACGAAACTGCACTAATTTGCTCATTTAAGCGTTTTTGTATCTCTACTAATAAAAAAGTTACCCATGCAACGGGTCAAGAAATAGGGCGCCCTGTATAGATTAGCTAAAATGCTGTAGACATATTATAGAGATATTGATCTGCTTTGTTTCATGTGTTCAATTCCTTCAATAGGCAAGATTTTTTATTTTCTAAAAGACTTGTCTCATAAGTTGACTAGAACGTAGTTCACGGTTACATTAGGTTAGGTTAGGTTAGGTTAGGTTCAATAATTAAGCCCAAGTAACAGTTTAAGTTTTATCACAATCTACAAGAGGTTATTAAGTCTATATAATAAAACTGATCGTAAAACTGTTTATACTAGATAACCTCTTAAAAGCTAGAATAAACCCGGGATAAGACCAAAAAAAAACCTTTTATAAAGGTTATAAATATCTTCCTTAAAAAAATCAATAAACCCAACAGTCCTTTAGATGTTTCTGCAAGATGTTTTCAACTTTACCAGAAAACCTTTTATAAAACCTTCTTAAAACCGTTAGTACTTGCAATCAAATTTTAAGCCTGCTTTGAAAACATCATAAAAAACTGTGTCTTTAATAATTCTTTGACGAGAACTTGTTGCACTTAAACTGTCAAAAACAAAAAATGTCGCCAAGTAATAAAGTACTGCCTCGATTGAAATATCTTGTTTATTCTAAATATAACACCCTGTATATTATTTTATTTCTGGATTCTACGTATAATTCTAAACACATTTCATGTAGGATGGATGTCCTGTACATATCTTCAACTGTTTTCCAAATATTGACAGGTGAATATTGACATTTTGCAACTTTGACACCCTGTAAAATATAAACGGTTTACACATTCCTATCTTAACTTTTCTAGACTATCTAGACTAACTAGACTATCGTTTGACACTAATTTGAGATTTAACCAAGAGATTAAATCTGAAATTAGTGTCAAACGACAGCTTATGAAAAGATAAGATAGGAATGTGCAAACCGTTTTCCTTGATCTCAAACCGTTTAGATTTTACGTTTAGAATGTCAAAGTTGCAAAATGTCAATATTCACTTGTCAATATTTCAAAAACAGTTGAAGATAGGACATCCTACATGAAAGGTATGTAGAATTTTACGTAGAATCCAGAAATAAAATAATATATAGAGTGTTACATTTAAAATAAGTAAGTTGCTGATAACTTCCGGTATAACCGGAAGTGCGAGGAAGTTGACACTATTTTCATTGAATAGATCTTTTTGATAAACCCCTGTATACAATTTTTCAGATTTCAATTCTGACTACTTTTAGAGATAATCCTAATGGGCCATCTTTGTGACACACCCTATACATACGTCGACCGTTTTTCGGTTGAAAGTTTTATTAAAAGCTTATAAAATGCTATATCTTTTAATGTGAGACCAGGTAACCCTGCGCCACTATTTTTGCTGCTTTTTGAACGGATTCCAGCGGAACGATGCTGTCTGTCAAAAGTCGGCTTCACAATAGTAACAATGCCATACCAGCTAATGCACTTGTGGTCTTTGAGGCAGTGCTATTATATTAAGTAAAATACGGCAACGTTTCGTCAAACGATAACATCGGGTATTACGCTCACAATGAAATCATTTATTCTGAATAATTTAATAATCGTAGCAGCCTTGTTTGTGGCGACCGTTTTCCACAATGTAATTGTTTAGGTTTATGTGGTTTCGTGCATTTGAAGAAAAATGTTCCTTAATTGTGTTGCCCCAATTTAAATAATGTTCTAGCAGGAAATATAATTGTAATTTCCTAGAGATCAGGATTCATAATCTTTAATATATCTTTTGCCGTTGAGGTCCACTGGCGTGTTTAGTTTATAATAACTATACCGAGTAACTCATTGCTAGCGTACGCCAAACGTTTTAGACAGAAATGGATAAAAAACATTAAATTTGCGTTCAATATGTCACGGAGTATATACACGGCATCAATTCATTATTTTATAAATACACCATTTTTTAAAAATCGCTGATTTTCCTTCGCTTGATTTTCTTTTATTTTTGATCTTATTTTAGATATATTTAATTTTTTACAGGTTGACTCAATGAAGCTATGTCGATAGAAACTTTAATATTTTAAGTGGAACACTGTATTTGTTTCCATATTTAGATAGAAGCTCCTGTCACAAATACACTGATATAGGGTTTGATGGATCTGGTTCTAATAAAGATAGAGATATACTCTGAAAAGTGTTTTATAAACATATCGCGTTGGAAAGATAATATCGATTCGTTTCTAGCTACAGACGCTACAAATACCTCACATTGTTGTTATGCAACGCTCTTTATGGTATATAATTAGATAGATATTCTTCAGATATTCTTCAGATAGTCTAAAGTAATGCTAATACATTACTGTACGCAAAATCATCCTGAGCGAGACGAGGCCCATTTTCATTTAAGTGGCTTCGTGAATAAACACAATTGTAGAATTTGGAGTTCAGAAAACCCTAGAATAATAATTGTTGACAAACCTCTTTATCCAAACTGTAACCGCGTTACAGTTTGGTGCAGTTTTTAAGGCTGGTGGTGTGGGCCGACCATACTTTTTCGAGAATGATAAAGGTGAAAATGTGACAGTCAATGCGCAACGTTACTATATGATGCTTACAGACTTTTTGCGGCCAATATTGGACGAAATGGAGGTAGGCAATGTTTATTTGGACGGTGCTACAAGCCACACAAGCGGAGAAAAAATAGCACTATTGAGTCAGCGATTTCCCGGACGTTTTATTTCGCGAAGGTAAGACATAACTGGCCGCCTAGGTCGTGTGATTTAACACCGCTAGACTTTTCCTGTGGGGCTACATCAAAGATAAAGTTTACGCCAATAATCCTCCAATAATTGAAGTGTTCAAGCATAATATTCTGGCTGTTATTCGCGAAATACAGCAGCAAATGTGCCCCAGTGTGATTCCGAACTTCTTCCAATGAATGGACACTAGTTACAACCGTAACCATGGTGGTCAATGGATACCATATTCCACAATTAATCGGAGGGTTTCTATTTGAAATTAAAATAAAAATATAGTTAGGTACGTTCTTAGTAAGAAATGTATTAGTATTGAAAATGCTTATAGGATCGCGAAAGTTTGTATATGGGTATGCTTCGATGAAAAGTGTAACGCGATGAGCATGTCACGCCGACATGATGAGGTTATTCGTATATTGCAAATTGCAAGTTTGAGAATCTGAGCTCTCATTTGAATGTGATATTATAAGGTGGCAAAGTCCGTAAGTCGCAAATGGTAAGTTCTCAAATTAGAAGGTAACTAAATTATAAAAGTTTGGCATTCGCATTCGTATATTGCAAATTGCAAGTCTGAGAATCTGAGCTCTCATTTGAATGTGATATTATAAGGTGGCAAAGTCCGTAAGTCGCAAATGGTAAGTTCTCAAATTAGAAGGTAACTAAATTATAAAAGTTTGGCATTCGCATTCGTATATTGCAAATTGCAAGTCTGAGAATCTGAGCTCTCATTTGAATGTGATATTATAAGGTGGCAAAGTCCGTAAGTCGCAAATGGTAAGTTCTCAAATTAGAAGGTAACTAAATTATAAAAGTTTGGCATTCGCATTCGTATATTGCAAATTGCAAGTCTGAGAATCTGAGCCTCATGTCAATGTGATATACAAGTTGGCAAAGTCTGTAAGTCGCAAATGGTAAGTTCTCAAAGTACGAGGTTAACTTTTGCAAGTTCT
This sequence comes from Pogonocherus hispidulus, assembly GCA_963924545.1. Lineage (NCBI taxonomy): Eukaryota > Metazoa > Arthropoda > Insecta > Coleoptera > Cerambycidae > Pogonocherus > Pogonocherus hispidulus. The sequence goes on from OZ004695.1 coordinate 54,046,102, forward strand.
TTATAGTTCCAAATTTCCTTAAACCATTTTCAATGCACTCCGCTGGTTGCAAGAATTGCGAAATCTATGAATTTTTTTAATAAAATGAAAATGACACTTCTTAATGGAAAAGCCTTTATATGTAATATACAGTGAGGACATAAAGTCCGTCCCCCCCTCCTCTAATTTATGAACCACTGGGTAGATTGCGATGAAATTTGGAACGATAATATATGACTAAATTCTGCATTTTTTGACACATCAATGACAGCTCTGAATGTCAAAGTGACATTCAGAGCTGGGCGCGCAATAGGAACATTTTTTTTAAATGGAAATGGGGATCTAGTAATAACTCATTTGGAAGTTATTTTTATGCTCAAAACATCCCCAAATTTTGAGAACATTTGAGTTCAGTAATTTCCAAATAAAAAGCAGTAATATCAGTTTATAACAATCTTTTTACCACATAATCTTTATAATAGAACTTACCCATGGAACATTTATTTGTCAGGAGATTCATGGTGGTCATTTTCAACATCTTTTGAAGTAACACGTGTTTTCTAAATTTGTTTCTGCCTCTACGTTTAATTTAAATTATTTCATATTTTTTTAATTTAGGTTATTTTAGGTTAGAGATGGTTTATTGTTATTTGTTTACTTTTAATTTTTGTTTTGCTTTGAATAATTTACAATAATTTGTAATATGTATGGAAAAAAATGATATAACAGAAATCGATATTAGTGGTTTTTATTTGGAAATTACTGAACCAAATGTTCTCAAAATTGGGGGATGTTTTGAGCATAAAAATAGCTTCAAAATGAGTTATTACTCAACCCCCCGTTTTCATTTAAAAAATGTTCCTATTGCGCCCAGCTGTCACTTTGACATTCAGAGCTGTCATTGATATGTCAAAAAATGCAGAATTTAATCATATATTATCGTTCCAAATTTCATCACAATCTACCCAGTGGTTTAAAAATTAGAGGGGGGGGGGACGGATTTTATGTCGTCACTGTATGTGAGACAACAATGAATGCTTTTCCACACACACATTATACAGGGCACACATTATACAGGGCATTATCCACAACAAGAATTCGTTACGACATGATATTTATTTCATTTACTGTAAAAAAATACTTTTTTCGGGGTAAGCAGTCAATGTCACATATATATTATTATTCATTATTATTATTATTATTAGTAACCCATAATACTCATTCTGCAAAATAAATACAATGGCCACTAGTATTTCACAGTAATCCACTTCTCTCTTGTAACGTACATGATAGACGCATAATGATTCAATTATTTTTATACTTACCTACTACTAGGTATTCTTAAATCAAAAATTTCATCTCATCGAATGAATTTAAATTTCAAATGACAACACCCTGTCACCGTCTATATCCGCTCTTTCGGTCAAATTAATCAGTTGAACATTTAACATCGTGGGATGATGAATACAGAAACTTGTGACTAAAACACAAAAATAAAATCGAGACGATTTTCTATGGTTAGTATAAGCGCGCTTCTAAAAAGTAACTACTAGGTATTCATAAATCAACAATTTCATCTCATCGAATGAATTTAAATTTCAAATGACAACACCCTGTCACCTCCTATATCCGCTCCTTCGGTCAAATTAATCAGTTGAACATTTAACATCCTGTGATGATGAATTCAGAAAGTTGTGACTAAAACACAAAAATAAAATCGAGACGATTTTCTATGGTTAGTATAAGCGCGTTTCTAAAAAGTAACTTCAAACGCGAGATTCATGGAGTGAATTAAGTAAACGAGACGAATACCTGTTGTGTGGTCCGTTTTATATGTCGTCATATTCTGTGTGGGATGGATAATCTTATTTTAAGCTCTAGGTACATGAAAAAGAGGTTGTGGCGCACATTCATCTGAATATGTAAAGTATAATAGAGTAATTTACGTAACAAGTTCCGAAAATACTGTTTTGTTTTTTTTTTCGACGAGTAGACAAGATTCGAGGACGAGCCGTAGGCGAGTCCTAGAAGTCTGCGAGTTCAAAAAACAGTTTCAGGACAGTTGCCGAAAAAAGTAATTTGTCGATATGTTTTTCAAGAAAATATTTAGTTTATGGAATTGCCTGTTCTATATTCATTTACAATATTTTTAGGATTAAGTGGATTAACCTGATTCGAATTTAAAATTGGTACATTGTTCTGGTATTGGCAGTTTATCAACAAGAGTAAATCCATTACCTCCCGAAGAAAGCTAAATAACTACTCTCACTTTATAATATTTTCTAAAATATCATTTATAATAAGGCTAAAATTGCAATTTTCCAACGGCAATGGTAAATACAAAACTACAACTAACAATCCTTCCCTACATCGGCGTATGTCTCCTGTTGTGTCTCTTCTGGGAACTTTATTTAAATTTTATACACAGATTGTTTCTCTTGGGTATATCGGTCACTTAATTACATATTATAAAAAAGGTTACATTTTTTTATACATATATATATTTCTGACGTATCGGCTTTATTATGCCATCTTCAGAGATTCTGCAGAAGATTACATTTTACATTATTTGTTTAATATTTTTGTGATATATTATACTTACATTTATAGGATGTTTCATGTATTATAACTAACTAAATTATAATAATTTTAAATTATTTGAAACGATTATTGCGTTATTTTGCTGCATACATGTTGTTTGAGGGCTTTGACGCGACTGAGTTTTAAAGTGGTTTGGGTTCAGTTTTGTTTCCAAGCTGACAGATTTGGTGATAATATTCATATACATGCATTAGGTAGAGGTATAATTGACCGATATACCCAAGAAAAACAATCTGTGTTAAATCTGTAACGGTTAAGAAAAGTTAAATTTAAATTTTCTCTGTGACCACAGTTGTATCGTGCATGTTATGCCCAATATGGTCCTAATTATGCATGAAAATTAAACTTGAAGTTCTTGTATAAGGTATTGTACTTTTTGCATTTAATTAAGTTATCTTCCAGATCTCTGCCATCCTGGACTATTTTCATTTGCTATGCTGCACTAAAGAAAGGCAAAAATGCAAATCTTTGTACCTATTTGTGTATCGTTGTCTCCTTCTGCGGACTAATTTACAATAGTTGAAATATTTCCTTTATGACAAACTGAAAAGCGGTGAAAAGCTTTTATTAATTTATTAAATTGTATATATTATTATATACAAGGTCTGTCTAAAATAAGGGCTATCCTTCTAATCCCTATTGAAAGTTATTGATTGATAATATGTAATATGATAATATTAACTATTAATTTGTTGTTAAAACTATGTCTCAACTTGTTCTCCTTTAAGGGAAGTTTCAGATATAAACTAATTTAAAAACTAAGTAACTACTACTTATGGCTTAGAATTGTGATATATACGAAGTAGGGATTAATTATTATTATATTTAATTTTTCTTTAAATGCAAAATGAGTGAATAGTAAATTCTTCTGATTTGCAACCATGAGCAACTTTAATAACTAAAGTTGCATATTACATTGGAGGTACATTATAGTTGTTATAATGTACCTCCAACGGTATTTACATTTTCCTATCCAACAAAAATATGTTAAACAAGCTAAATGATTAGTTCCTTAGAAAGCTATTTTTTATTCCTAAAAGAATCCCCATATTTCGGAGGAACCCTGTATTTTTTGTAATAGTTTTTTGAAGTAAACTTTGTAACTTATGATATTTAGTTTGAAAATTGGAATTACCTTTCTTAAATCATTAAGAAAATTTTCTCTGCAACCATCTAATGGTGTTCTGTTTTCGGAAAAGCCATCTATTAACAAAAAAACACTTCAGCCACTTTTAAAAATATATTCAGGGGTAAGATGAATAATAATTTGTAAAAGATATGGGACAATTTTTTGGCAAAAAATATGGTACCTACTGTTTTTTACTATGTTCACTAACGGCTAAAAACTATGTATCATCAGTGCTGTCTTTCACTCAACTATTATTTTTTTAAAATTCTATAAATTCCTTCTACAATGAGTCATCAAGCAATATGTCGGAGTACAGATAAAAATTCTTATCTTCAGGAAAATTTTAAGGAAAATGTTTTGCATCACATTTTGCATAAGGAGCTGCAGGATTTTCGCTAAGACACCTTCACTACTAATAATGTTACACATTCACTCTACATGTTCGTGTGTTTGTTTTTATTGAAAATGTATTTATATAAAAACGTCATAATGGACTAATACCTTTTATTTTCCGCCTATGCGAGATTGTCATCAACTGATCGGCAGGTTATTTCTCCTGGCTCTATTGAATAAAATTAATTCATGAGTCATGAAGGAAACAGTAAATATTGACAGTCATGACGACGATGAAAAAGTCGTTTATCTTCCAAATTGATATCGATACCACCCTAAGTCCAATGTAAACATATCAAATACTAATGTAGTCGACTTGTCATCCAATGAAATAAATGTAGTCGGTGCAAATAGAATTATGGTTGCAAGCAATAATGGGAATTTTTCTATTAAGTAAAGGTAAGTAATGGTAGATTTGTAGCGGAAAATATTGATTTATGACAGCTTAGTAAGAAAAGTATGAATCACTTTAATCGCACATCAGATACCTACATATATTATATTCAGGAAGTTGAAGGTGGTGAAAAATAAATTAAATATGTTAATAGTGGTGAGAACCACACACCGTAGTGCCCTCCTTATTATTAGTGGTCTTTATTATTATTATTATTTATTACATAGGCATCTCCTATGCAGTGCCGATGTAATGCAATGCCAGTCGGGGCACATTGCCCATGGAGTAGGCGTTTTCGGCATCCACTTCAAATAAATTAAATATGGTTTATTTTCTCTTTGTTATCAAGGAGGTAAGAAGGCGCAAAGTAGTTGGAACCAGTTAAAGAATATATTTTTCTTACAATTATCATGCTATTTTGTTTATATAGCTTGAGACAGTTCTAGAACTATAATATCTCTCTTTCTATTCTAGAATCTTTAGTATATCATTTTTTTTTGTTCCGAAATTATTTCAAGTAAAGTAAGAAACATAAGTTCTCTTTATATTTTGTGTAAGGTTTGTGTTACGTGGCAAATTACATTTGTTATTTTATTAAACCGGGCGAGCCGGTGGCTCAGAGCTTAGCGTCCCGATCGCTCAACCCAGAGGTCGTGGGTTCTAATTCCCATTCCACCAAACAATTTTTCATTAAATTGTTTACTCGTAGATCAAGGCTTATTCGCAGGGATGACTTGGCAACCATCCTGGCGATGGCCTAGGATGGGAAGCATGTCAACTTGGTGTTAATGTGAGAGATTAAAATCAGTTGATGTTTGACTTGTCCCCCTAACTAATGAGGTTTTCCAGGTTTCCCTCATTCCAGCACTTAATGGTGGTTAGGGCCTACCAACGTAAGTCGTTCCTGAGGCGCAAATGCGGCCCGCGAAATAATAATATGCCGCCCCCTCTCCCACACAAGTCTCAGACTTTCGGGCTTATCCTTGTGATTAGAATGAGGATGCCAGGATGGTTGCCAACTCAGCCCTGCGAACAAGCCTTGATCTACGAGTAAACAATTTAATTAAAAATTGTTTGGTGTCTTAATTTTTTTATTAAATTATTTATGTGTAGGTCCCATTTAAGGTGAGAATCTAGTATAACACCTAAGTATTTGATGTGTCTTACAGATTTGATTTCCATGTTCATTCCGCTGTGCTTGGTTATAGAAATTTTATTAAAATTGGGCATATTATTGCTCAGTGAAGTGAAAGGAAGCCAAAATGTCTTTTTTCATTGATGGTGAGTAACTTGTATTCAAAAAGCTTTACAACTTCTCTAAAATCTGACTCTACTTTCAATTGAAGTAAGTCCCATGTAGACTCCTTATAGAACAATACTGTATCGTCAGCGAAAGCAACTACTTCACCAGATATCTGAAGATTAATAAGATCATTAACGTAAATGCTAAATAATAAAGAACCTAAAACTGTTCCCTGTTGAACCCCATAAGAAACAGTTTCTCGATTGCTTTCTATCTTCCAAGTAGTTTTTGAAATGCTATACGCCATAACGCGAAATCTAATATTTTCCAATGTTTCTAATAGATTTTTATGACATACAGTGTCAAAGGCTTTGGACAAGTCAACAAATACCCATAAAGCAGGGTCACTATTATTAGTCATAGCTTTATAGATCTTTCTTATGAGATTTGCAATCTCATCTTAGGTTGACCTGTCCTGCCTAAATCCATACTGCTTCACTGATAATAAATATATTTATCCACCTGGTGCCCTTTTGGTCTTCAGTTCGTTCATTACTTTTGTTACTACCTGCACATTTATTTTTGAGAGAAATATAGAATAATTTAATCTAGTAATAGGTGGATTTTTGTTTTTTCGGGAAATATTATTAGCTAGTTTTTTCCTATGCTAGAAAAAGTAAGTACACGAACTATTCGCAATATCTACTTCATTAGAAATAATTTGACCACATTCATCTTTAATAGATATAAGAGTATTATTTCAAGAGTCTGTGAAATTACAAATTCCCTCTAATCATAAGAACGTTTTCACATTGTGCCAGTTGCGAAATATTATTGTGTAAATATTTAAAAAACGCATTATTATCGCCATATTCCATCTTAGAAACAGTGCCCTATAAGAGCCAATTCTTGTGAATTTTCTGATAGTTTTATGTAAGGAATAATGTACAATTTTCTCAACATCACATTAGGCCAAGCTGCATAGTTATTATCTTTTCCGTTTAAGCTTGAAAAACGTAACCCATTATGTTATATGGTCAAGGGCGATAATACAACAACTATAAATTTTATAGAACCATAAAATAAGCGACAGGAAATTTTATGACCCACATAATAAAACATCGGAAAAGCTTATTCTGACAAAAAATCAAGACAAGCAGTTTGAGACCTGCTGTTTAAAAAATACTTAGATACTATGAGAGTATAATAAAAATAAGTATTTACTTAAAACAAATGTAACTAAATGTTAACTATCCTCATAATATAATAGATACACCTACGTACTATACAGGGTGTTCCAAAAACATACCGGCAAACTTTAAGTGGTGGTAGGGGACATGAAAGCAAATCTTTCTTGTTTAATAAACTATGTCCGCAAATGAGCCGTTTGGTCTGCAGAGCAATAAAATGTTTTAAATTATACCCAAATAACTAAATTAATTCTTGATTTAGTGAGACACCACTGTATTCCGTTCAACATTTTTTAATTCAACCATGCTTCTTGTTGGGAGAAAAAAATTTAAAGATGCCAATTTCAAGACCGTAGTATTATTTGTGACTTACTTAGTTGGCATAGGAACATTAACTTTGTTAATTTTTATTAAAAAATTTTATTGAAAATGGACGATAATTTCTTATTTCAAGAACTTACCGATACGCACCTTGCTTATGGTGCAGCAAATTGTAATGGAAGAGAAGCTGCACGCTTTTATGAGAGATATATCCGGAACGCCGGCAACATCATCATACAACCTTTGTTTCCATCCACTGTCGCTTTAGATAAAGTGAGAACCTAAAGCGTTCTGGTAGTGGTGGTCGTCCAAGAACAGCTAGTATGCTTGAACTTGAAGTAGTGCTACACCGTGTGGAGGAAAATCAATCCACAAGTGTTCGCATAATTGTACACCAAATGGGATCCTCTAGGTCGACGGTACACCATGTCATGCATGAACAACTCCTATACCCCTACCATTTACAATGCGTACAAGCCTGAAGATTATCCACATCGATTAGCTTTTTCCCGGTGGTTTTTCGGTTACAACTTTATAGAACCACACTTCAGGATAATAGTATTATTTTCTGATGATGTTATGCGATGGTTAATTTAATGATAGAACAGCTACGTTAGGGATGATGAAAATCCTCACGCTGTGATCTCTAGAAGACATCAGCAATAACTCTCTGTAAACATGTGGGCTGGTATTGTTGGAGAGAATATAATAAGTAGTTCACTTCCTACCTTCAACATGAAGGGGCACCTGCACATTTTGGTTTGAAAGTGCGCCAGTATCTGGACCAGCAATTTCCCAGCCGATTGATTGGAAGAGTCCAGATATGTTGAAAAAAATAATTTGTTACAAATATTTGGTTATTAATAGACAATATTTTAAAAATTGGTATTTATATCTAAAAAATTGGGATTACTACACCTCCTCCAATAATAATAAAAAACAGGAATCCAAAAATGTTTGACAAGTGCATCATAAATATACTTACAAACATTTAAAACATTCAGCCAGAATAAAAAACTGATACTGTAATTACTTCCAGAGATGCGTTTGATTGGCCTTAACAGTTCATCATCTGAATCTATACAAACTGAACGAGCTATCATATTAAAGCTGATTTTTATAAGGTTTTACTTTGTTTACATTCGCAATATGTTTTAAACAAAGCATGTTTTCTGTTTAGAAAGATATTTTGCATTACCTAACAATTAAACCTATAGAAAATTATGATTATGGTATGATGGATCGTTTAGCCTATTTTACAAAGTAGCATTGGGGTCTTTTTCGTAGGTATTAAAAAAACATATTACCATCAGCTTACATAGCCGAAGGCGGAATAAGGTCGCTATAAAATTTATATAACTATAAAATAAATGACAGTCAAAATTTTATGACCGACACCACAAAACACCCGACAAACCAACTGCGTCAGAGAATCAACTGGAATCTATCAGAGGCCCGACGTTGGCTATCATCTACACTACACTTGAAAATCAGCGGTCCGAGGACGCCAACCAGTGGAAAATCAGTGGAGCGAGCAGTCGATCAACCGTGACATTGTTATACATATGTACAGGTGGCTCGATGGGCCCAGAATATTTTACTTTGTCCCCGAAAATAAAAAACAACACGGTACGTTTAGAATACCAAGTCTGAGTATTTTGTGACAGCAAGAAAGCAAATGTTTAAGATCATTGTGTATAAAGAATAGGTATGCTGCCACATGTTTGTTCTTATTTTAAAATGCTTGAATTTAGGCAACATAATTAAATAGATATTTAACCAGAAAACATGATTTCCGAATTTACCTTTAATTGAGATAAAATGCAGAGAAAAACAATTACTTATAACGTTTTCACTTTAATAAGAAGGTATAGCTGTGAGAGAAGCCTTATATACATCTTTATCTCAACTTTTTCCTCATCACCTATTTAAAGACATATTCCAGGTATATTAATCATGAAATATTGCCTTCCATCGCATAACCTCATTAACTTGTTTTTCGTTGAGGCCAGTAACGAGATTCTTTTCACCGTCAAGCTAAAAAGCTGCATAATGAAATTAAAATATGGTTTTATAAAACGTAGGGCAGTATACAAAAACGATAATGCTTTGTTGTGAGAAGTTTATGGGAGTAATTGCCACTGTGAGGTTAAGAAATTTGCAGGGCCGCAATTGATATCGTTTCTATTTACTAAATTAAAGGTAAAAGTGTTTTAGTGGTGAAACAATAATTTATCTTTTTAGTCATTTATATAAAAATTATTACGGCTATATTAACTATTTATTATAAAATAAGTGATTACCGTATTTAACTCTTCTTCCTTCTTCTTTTTTTGCGGGTCGGTTCCCCTACAGCATGTCCCAAAGTAGTGTGGCCACATCTGGGCCTATTGTCTTCTATTCAGCGAGCAACTTTGTCCTTTGCACAAAGTCAAAAGCCTACTCGCTGAAATTTCTCTTATCTCGCAAGATTATAAAAATGGTTTACCCAGGAGCGTTAGCTTTATACGAGCGAAGCCTTCACATTCACTTAGAATGTGAAGCGAAGTCTCGTCTGCATCGTCGCAGCCCCGACATACCGGGCTTTTTGCTAATCTTAAATCATAGATCATAGAAATTCTTCTTGAGATGACAGTGCCCTGTCATGCTCCTGACCGAGGTTTACTCGTGCCCAGCACCTCTACAGTTCTTCTCTGCGAAGGACCTTCGATGAAAGCCTTTGCATGATTCTGTCCTAGTTTTCGTCCTGGTCGTAACTTTCTTGTATCCTTACTGAAATTATAATTATGGATCTACTAAATCAATTTGAATTATATGCCTTCTCATGATTCTGTCCTGGTCTTAAAAGACAGTAATTCCTAGGTTCTAGTTGAACTCATTTTCCCAGAGTAGTTCTGGCAGCACTATACGACTATGACTCCGCAAGCGGGCTATGGTCCCATGCAACTCATTTCAGATCCCTTTCTAACAAGTTCATCCGTCCGTTCATATCCTTCAAGGCCTTTATGACCTGGTACCCAACAAAGTCTCGCCGTATTGGTATTTGCCAGTTCCACTATCAATTGCAAAATGTCCCAAACAAGCCTCGAACTGATGTTGTATCAGTTCAGAGCCTTTATTGCGGCCTGACTATCAGAGAATATGTAGATGAGTTTACGTGTGTACGCTATACTCACATTCTCCGCCAAACATGCCATTATTGCACAAATTTCTGCTTGGAATACCGTGGGATAAGTCCCCAGATTATAGCTTGTACGCCATCCAGGTTTCAGCCCAAATACTCCAGCTCCTATTCCTCTGCCTGTTTTGGAGCCATCTGTGAACCATACAAGGCTCCAAACCTCCAGAGAATTTATCCTCAACTCTCAGTCACTGATATCCTGTATTTGAACCTCGAATGGCTTACGGAAGTTACTTGACTCTAAATTGCATATACATTATTAAAAAGAATTATGTAAAATCATGTTTAGGCTAGCGATAATAATAAAGATCAGTAATAAAATCTATTTTTGTTTAAAGTTTCATCTTTCTGCCCGTAGCAATAGAAACGTCAATTTGGTAGCACACTGAGGATTACCAACTAAAAAATAATTTAACAGCACTGACTAGAAATCGTGAAAAAATTGTAACATTACTTTATCACAGCCTGGTAAACTGACTACTACAACTCTTACTGTGAGCTTCTAGTTAGTTTATCTATAGTTCAGAATATGTTAGGCAACGATTGAAATATCGGATATTAGTGCGATCAATGTATATTTCTTTAAAATATCCTCTATGAAAGTAACAAGTAACACTTGTGATTAAGGATTAATTAGAAATTACTATTAATTCTGCTTTGATGCTTGTAACATGAAACTACATACTAAATTGAAATCATCTAAATCTTATTCATATTTAATTAATATCTAATGAATATAAAATAATTTAATCTAATAATATTTCATATCTTATATTTAATATCTATACGGTCTTGCAACTTATTGAAGTGGAAATACTTCAAATAATCACTTAACTTATTGCAATTTTTTTATGCTACTAGCCAGGATTCGTTACAATTCTTAGATACACGACTCTCACCACCTGTATAAAGAGATGTAACCGTACATCCATACAACCATACATCCAAGCATTATCAGCGTTTGCACATTGCCCGATAGCGATACCATTTATCGTGCGCTGTAAATCGTATCGCGACAAGCTAGTGCTTTCATACCAAATGATAAATATCGCGACTACAAATTTCTTTCTTTAAAAATAAATAATCAAAATGTCTTCGTTGCTGTTGCCAGCAGTTTCATTAAAGCTGCGGCAGTGTCCACGAAAAGACTATTATGAACTCTATCTCTCTATTCTCTTAGAACCTTATCTTATATTGTTCTGTTCTTTTGTCCCAAATGCAAGGTCTTTGTTCAACCAATTCGATTAAATCGATAATTTTGTAATTACACTTTACTATTTTAGCCGCCATCTCATCAGTTGGAACACTGTTCCTGAAAGACTCCTCTATTTGTGCTGAAGTCGAACTCCACCGCGGATCGCGATCGTACAGAATACCAGCATGTAGACTTGTATACTCCACTAGAATCGCGACGACAACCTACCGCACGATTGCCCAAGAATATATCGATATCGTGTATAACCACGATACTTTTATACCTCTGCGATACTTCTCGTTGTGCGACATGATATCGCGTATATGTGAAAATTGTTAATTTAAAATCATTTGTTTACAATGCACGCGATATCGTAACGATTTACAGCGTACGATAAATCGTATGTGGCGTTTCATGCTCCAAACATAAAGACTCCATCTGCGTCTGTATATGTATTAACAAAAATATAACGAAAAAGTAACCAATCATTAACAATAAGTAAGAATTAATTAACTAAAATGAAGATCAATTAATAAAACAACAATAAATTAAAAAATAATAATGAAGAGATAATCGAATAATAAACAAACTATAGTATATAATACATCATTGAAGTTACAAGCAAAAATGCTGTCGAGTACCTATCGTAAAAATATGAATACTTACTTAGCTAGTATTAGTAAAAACGAAATTGATGATTGTTCTGAAGAGAGGAAACATTACTTAAAGAATAATTTTGTTTGCATATTTATAATTCAGTAATTAGACCACTTTTGATACGCCCCAGCTACGACTCTGAGACGTTGCATGTTAGGTTCCAATAATTACCTACCAACCTTTGTGAAAATAAACTTTTGCTGTAATGCGTCCCTAAGGCTGTTCATTCCATAATTTTTAATATATGTGATATGCAAATATAATATCAGAGGAAAAACTCTGAGGTTAGCGTGACCAACTGTCAATGCTGGTGAATTTTAAAGCAGCTATATTTAATTTCTCATGGAGTATTTTTTCGTTTTTTCCGCAATGATGTCCGCTTTAATTTCTGCTCGTAGCGGCACGAAGTTATTTGATTTTGTCATGACCCTGTGAGATGTGTGATGGTGTCACAATTACCGCGACTGAAAATGCCATGCTAATATATTCCTTTATACAGAAAGTAAGAGAAGTTAACGTTTAGAGGGATACATACGTATAAATTATCTGTAATTATTATCAATAATTCCGCATCAAATTTATGCTAATGGTTCTGGCTTAACATATTTAATGGTACCAAAATTTAACACGGGCCATAAATTTTTATTAGTCTTTATGTGATGCTGAAAAACGTTTAATTCTTTTGATACCACAATAAAATACATTACACTACTGAATAATTACCATATGCTTTGTGTTGAGTAATTTTAATACCTCCATATTTAAACGAATATGTGGAAACTGGTTTTTCATCTCGGTACATCTTCCAACAGCAGTCATGAACTGTTTTCCAACTGTCGCCAGATATGCTAGACCACATAAATTATCGATATAGTGTTAAAATAGAACTATTTATTGTGCCAATTCTAGGAAACTTGATGGAACGAGGAAAAATAGAATCAATAAGAATGTAAGTAACGCCACTTGTTGACATTTCCTCCTGTCAAGATAGACACATCAAACAAAAACAGAATAAAACGCGTCACATGTATTACCTTCTGAAATGAAACTGACCTAAAAAGTCACAATAAATGTGATGTGATGTGCTAAAATCGCTTTCAAAAATGACATTTAATGACAAATTGGGTTATGTAAGGATTGCTTGAAAGAACTTTGATTTCTATATCTAACGGTGATTTTTAAGTAGCAGTAATTAAATCTGAAGTTAATGGTGGTATCCAAATGGTGGTAACTCCATACTCCATGTAGTCTAACAAATTTATTTAATAAGATGTTTAAACAATAACGTGCAAAATGGTGTAAACTATATTATAGTGTACTATTACTCTAGTTACATTATAAAAGTAGAAGGTCTCATAAAGAAGCCAATGATAATTTCTCAACACTTGTATTAAGTTTGTGAAAACACAGAAGTCCATTTAGAATTTATTATTATTTGTTTAGTATATATTGGCAGAGAAACTTTGCCCTATATATTGGGAAACTTTTTTATGTGTTATCGATCAGTACTTTTGAGAGAAGTTTAGTATACGATGTGGAAATTTATTTGTAACCTATCTTAGAGAGAAAGAAGCTCACGTGTATACTAAAGTTCATTTGATGAAAGATGAAACAGGCAGCAAACAAATAAAGTGCATAAACTGGACGTGGGTAGATTAAACGCATACTGTCATTGGCTGTTTTCCCTTTCACAGGATACATTCACAGTTCTCTTCTCCATGGACTGCTGTGCATTCTGTTAAATTAAACCTAGTTATAATATATTTCTTAATATTTTGGGTTTAATCCAGATATAACAAACGTGGATATTTAGAGAACGTATTATATAAAGCTTGGTAAAATTATTGTATTTCATTCACTGCAAATTTGAAAAACTTTGGGCACTAGTGTTTTTAAATTTGAGCAACGTTGACAAAAGACGTCCTTCAGTTAGAAGTGGAAGCATAAGGTTATGTTAATTCTGGTAATTTATGGTAATCCTTATGCTAATACTATTACCAAGTCTTTCATATACTGCTCTAATTTGTAGAATATTATTGGTTGCCATTAGATTTTCTCTATTTACAATTATTGGCTTATTACGATAATCCAATAAATTTGGCTTAAATATACTGAAGTTCATATTATATTTTACTTGGTTTATTGGTTATATGGTTCCCAGTGTATCCTGAAGACTTGAATTGAAGATATAAAGTGAACTAACAATACCAGAGACTGGCACTTGAAATTTATTTTATATTTAAGTGTAGCGGCAACTCAGTGCGACGCAATTCTAATAAAACCTAGCCGGGTTCTGGCCAACAAAAGGAGAAAATAGTTAAAATTAGCCCGAACACACTAGTTTCACCACGATATCCCTTAAAAGGATCAGCAGGAGCGTAAAACTGAAACCACAAAGGGAACAGGATTGTCCTCATTCATGCGAAGGATCGTCTAGAATCGATCCTGCGAACAGCTGAGTGAATTTCTGTGTCGTTATGCGTACAGCCATGTCGACAATGGGCTCATAACTCGGATTTATTGCAGAGATTTTCATGAACAGTGGCTAGCTGGGAGACTGGAAGACATTGTTGTCGCGTTGCGTGTATGAGAAAGGCGGTTCTTCAGAGAATTTCGTAAATTATGATGGATGGATACCCGGCCTTTTGCTTATTAGCTGTGTGATATTAGTAACTCAACTAAATATGTAGGTCAGTGTGGTGGGAAATCGATTAAAATAATACAGCTGTATTAAAATAATGCAGTATTCGGCAGTTCCAGGGAAATTCCGTATAGAGCGGTAATTCATTATATTTTTATCTTTATTTTTCTACAAAACTGGATTTCTTAGTAGTAATTATACAACTGATTTAACTGGGCACTCAATAAGAAATTTAAAATTCTGTGGGATGAAACATGCAACTGCTATTATGCGAGGGGAAGATGTCATCCGCCCCAACTTGTGGCGGATATTCTTACCGGACATTGACAACTAAGGAAATACTATAATATGATGAAAGTGAAAAAACACTCTGCAGAAGCAGTGAACATGAAAACGGAACTATCGACCACCTACATCATGACTGCCTTGTCATCGTATCCATTAGATAACCCATACTGGAAAACGTTGGTCTACTACAACCATTTTCAGGAAAATAGTAACCAAGAAAAGACGTTGACTGTGTCTTAGTGTCAAGTAAATGCTTCCTTTTATATTATTTTAAATAAAATTCAATGGAAAATAATAAAGTGTTTACAGAGGATGATATAAATATAGATACTGCAACAAAAAAATAAAAGCTGTTATTTTGTGATGAACTTAATATTTTGTTCTTGTTGTAACTTAATGTTTTGTTTGTTTGACAAAGTAACAAAAAAGCTGGATTTTATAAGGATTTAAAAATAAATGTCTCATATTTGGATAAATATTTGGTTTAATTCACTGCTAAGATAAATATAATTATTGTTAAGATTGTTGATATTAATATATTACTAAACATTTATCATTAATATACTAATAATCATTTCTATATATATTTGTAATGGTGTCCTGAAAATTCCAACAGATTAAACATTTATATCGTTGTAACCGTTAATATTTTAACTCTAGTTTCATCAGTGGTGAAGAGTTTTAAACGAACTTATGTTTTGAGATGCTATCTAGAAAAGGACTATAAACTACCAGGCAATAAAGAGTGATAACCATTTATGTTTTAATTTCATTGTATAACTTCATTAATCTAGACAGTTTTCCAGTAGGCGTGGCAATTAGGTTTGGCTGATCCTGGATAACAACCTGTTAACATATTTTTTTGTCGGTATTAATAAATGTAACTTTATTTATTCTCCAGATACGGAATATCTCTCATTTTAGATTTGTTTTACGAGTAAATAAAATTGTTTAATTTACATTTAGCTCTTATTTAGATTAAGAGCTCTCTTTAAATTCATTTTTTGTACTTTTCAAATACACATATACAGGCTGATTCACTTAAGGAGGCTCACCATTGGGATATCAGTAATGGTAAGAGATACAGGGTGGCCCAAATTACAAAAAAGTTGCGCAATTTTATGACGAATATTTTGGTAAAAGCAAACCTGAAATATCTTTTTTAATTTCTGAAATATTCTGAAAAAACTGAAAATTTAGATTTTTTAATTTATGCCGTCATTCATTTGTTTTTCAAGATAAGTTCATGAAATTCGGTTCCCAGGCATAAAATGATCTATTGATTGCATTGGCGAAGTCAGATCGCCTCTATCTTTTATCGTTTTTGAGAGACGATAGTCAGCTTTTTTTCTTATGGGCGCCATATTGGATTTTTATATTTTCAGATAGGTCTTCTCATTCTCTTTACGACGAGGTATCACATTATGGGTAAATATAAATTATTAGGGTAATATTTTTTATTAGACTGCTATGAAATTAAACTAAAAAAATTGCATGCTTTAGTTGTCAGTTCATTGATTGTCAAAAGTGTTTATTCTAGCATCGTTGCACTAAATGGTTCATATTTGTATTGCTACTGTTACCATTAAAATGATTTTAAACGACGAAAAAGCAGATATGTATTCTATTTATATTCAGTGAAGAAGAAATTCTATAGCAGCTGAGCAGATGTGAGTATTTAAATATGTATGCCGAAAGAGAACAACCACATAGAACGTTGTTTGCAAAATTGGAAAGGAATTTGCGTAATTTTGGATCATTTACCAATAAATCCCGAGATAGACAAACATTGAGGGACGAAGTAGCAGTGGTAAATGTAATAGGTTTAGTTGCAGCAGATCCTCAAATTTCCACTAGACAAATATCAAGGCAGTTAGACATTCCACAATGTACTGTACACAAGATTATAAAAAAACAAAAATTTCGTCCCTATAAAATACATCTTTCCCAAGCTCTGCACCCTTGTGACCAAGAAAGAAGAATACGGTTTTGTCAATGGTATCTCAATCAGTGTGAATTAGATAATAATTTTTCTACAAAAATATTGTGGTCTGATGAAAGCAGATTTACGAATTGTGCAGTTTTTAATAGACAAAATTATCATTATTATGTACAAGAAAATCCTAAATTAAATAGACCTGTTAGACATCAAATTCGCTTTGGTATAAATATTTGGTGTGGAATTCTAGGAACTAGGATAATTGGACCTTATGTTTTTCAAGATAATTTAAATGGGGAACGCTATCGTCAATTTTTGGAAAACACTCTTCCAGAATATTTAGATGATTTACCTCTTGCAATACTGGGAAATTTATATTTTCAGCAAGATGGTGCACCACCCCATAATGTTAGGAATGTAAAAAATTATCTTAACATGCAATTTGCAGGGAGATGGATACGAAACGGAGGACCATGTGAATAGCCGGCCAGGTGCCCCGATCTATCCCCTTTAGATTTCTTCCTGTGGGGCTATGTTAAAAACATTGTTTATACTAGAACTTATAATAACCATCAAGAGCTCATTCAAAGTGTTACAAGTACAATAAGAAATATAGACGGTGATACTTTGAGGAGCAGTGTTTTACAAACAATTAGTCGAGCCCGTGCCTGTCTTGATAACAATGGGTTGCAATTTGAACATTTGCTGTAGATAATTAATTTATTAGTTTAATTTCATATCAGTCTAATCAAAAATATCTTTTTATGACTATTACCCTAATAATTTATATTTACCCATAATGTGATACATCGTCGTAAAGAGAATGAGAAGAGCTAGCTGAAAATATAAAAATCCAATATGGCGCCCGTAAGAAAAAAAAAGTTGACTATCGTCTCTCAAAAACAATAAGAGGTAGAGGTGATCTGACTTCGCCAATGCAATCAATAGAGTATTTTATGACTGTGAACCGAATTTAATGAACTTATCTTGAAAAACAAATGAATTACGGCAAAAATTAAAAAATCTAAGTTTTCAGTTTTTTGCATGTGAAAACTTAGGAAAACCAATTGAACATAATATTTTTAAATGGAACACCCTGTATAATTTTCACGCTTGGGTAAACATTCTTTTCCTGATTTCAAAAATATATATTTTGTTGACATTTGCACTGACAGTTTTCGAAATATTCGACAGCGAGTACCATAAAAAAATACAAAAAATACAAAGAACTACAAATATTTAACAGTAGAAACGAACAGTAATAAAAAATATTTAACCATTTTCGATGTAACCTCCTTAGTTGTTTAGATATTTTCCAATATTTTCATTTTTTAATATTTTTTTATGATTTATTTTAAACATTATATATTAAATATTTCGAAAACTGTCAGTGCAAATGTCAACAAAATATATATTTTGAGATGAGAAAAACATTAATTTCCCCAGCGTCTAAGATTATACAGGGTGTCCCATTTAAAAATATTATGTTCAACTGGTTTCCTCAAATTTACGACATGCAATTTTTTTTTTCGACCTAGCCAAAAGATAATACGTAAAAAACCAAATAACTTTTGTATTTAAACTTTTTTTCTAACTTTCTTAATAACCCCTGTAGGTAGGGGTCAAAATATACGCGAATACCCTGTACTTCTCATTATAATTTCTTTCAGATTTAATCACCTGTCAATAACTGAAAATACAAAACCGAAAGCATTCGAAGCAAAGATATGAAATGTAATTTTAAGAAAAAATTCTAAAATTTGTATGTGAAAAATATTTTACCCAAAATTTTATTGAATATTAAACCAGCTTGGCTTCACTATGTTAAATACTTCTGGTTTCCTGTTTTTATTATTTCACAGGTGAGGTGATTTCAAAAAAAACTATGATGAATATTATATATTTGCAAGTTTCTTACATTCCTATTGGTTGATAAGAGTGGCTGAGATTCAGGCTAACCCTTGTAATTAGAATGAGGTATAGAAATGTAGGTATTATTATTAGTATAGCCGTATAACGATGCATTGATGAATGATTACCACCGATCAATTTTTCATGAACTTATTTCTTGTTATAATACTTTGTACTATAAATTACAATGAAACTAGAATCGCAGGTAATTATTTCAAATACAGGTTAGACTAGCCGATACCTGTGTTCCTTCTTCTTTGTTTAATTATTTACGAGGCAGATTTACAGTCCAAGTAAATAATTTGTCTGCTCGGAAATGTCGTTGGCTGTGTGCATTTATTGAGCATGACCGGAGTAAAACTGTCGAAGTGGGTTTATTTCTCCGGTGTATCTCGCATGTGGCTCACCGGTCGCATGTCCGACACACATTACTTTAGCCACCGTTGATTTACCGACGCTGGCCGGTCGCGACTGCGTTATATTTAAAACAATCTTTACTTTTTATAAAGATGTATGGCCTGGGGTGCCATAACTTCTTTCAGGTTTCGAGAGATTCCAATCTTGGAACCAGCGAACGCAGCGGTTAAAAAATCATTAGTCAAAATTGCTCAATTTCGCACGCCTTTTACTCTGTTTCCTAAAATTAAAATCTATTTCCACTTTTTTATATATGGGGAGTTATCACGCATTTCCCTAATTTCCTTTACTAACAAGGTTCTCGACACTACCTGGTGTTAAGTCAACAACTGTTTAGGAAAATTTGGCACAGCGGGGTCCTTCCCTGTAACAGCAGTGGCGTTCCTTGTATTTTTAGATAAATTTCATTCCTTTTGTTCTGTTGTAGTAAGACTTCTAGACGAAATGTTTTAAATTCTGGTTTAGATGTTTTTATTTGCACTAAACTAAGATCCACCGGTAGACATAATTTTTAAAATAACTGTAATGTGGATTTTTTATATAAAAAAGTTACAAAATGTTACTATAATCTGTATTATAGCTAATACAATTCTTATAAATTGTTAAAATATGCCCGACATGGTTAAGGTTGGGTTGTACGCTATGTATTTTTGGTTTTTGATTTTGTATTCTTTTCAATAATATAAAATATACAGATTGAACCAAATTTGATTACCACTACAGAGATCTCGGGCTGGGGCTACAAGATTAGAGGTACAAGAATGCTTAAATAATAATAATAATAATAATAATAATAATAATAATAATAATAATAATAATAATAATAATAATAATGTTTATTATTCCAACATATTATTCCAACAGGACAATGTCCCAATTACAGGAATAAGCAATAACAATTAAAAAGTTACCCGTATATGAATTAGAAATATAGACACTTAAAAATTACATATAATTAACATACCTACAATTTTAACCTAACTAACCTAACTGAGACACACAATAATAAATCAATTTTAAGCTATTATTAACGATATCACAGTTTGTAGCAATTCTGTTATATAAATTGCACGTTAGAAAAATTGGAGACTTGATCAACAGATTTGTTCTAGGAGCACTATAATAAAATAATCCTTGCTGCCTTGAGTTATCTCTTGAAACCCGAAAGAAAATGTTGTTTAGAAGTGTAGAGCAGTCCATCTTATTGTTTAAAAGGTTGTATAAATATCATATTAGAGCAATATTACGCCGTACTTCCAGTGCCTCTAGGTTAAAACGGTTTAATAACTCCATGTGATTAAAACCAATAGGTGGATAGAATCCATCTTGTGAAAATGCTAAAAATTTAAGGAATTTTCGTTGGACTGACTCCAACCTTTGATAATGTACGTCGTATATCGGGTACCATATAATAGACCCGTATTCTAGCTTGGATATCTAACTAGTGAACAGAATAGGGTTTTAAAAGTATGTACATCCCTAAATTCTCTGCAATTACGGTATATAAAGCCATACGTCTGGAGTGCACTCGATACTACATTATTAATGTGCTCAATAAAGCTAAAATTCTTATCGAAAGTAATTCCTAGATCCTTACAAGATTCAACACGACCAATTTTACTATCATTAATAGAATAATCGTAAATTATGGGATTAGTTTTTCTGGTAAAAGACAACGTTTTACACTTGGAAATTTTGAGTGATAAATGATTGATTTCACACCTTGCCGACATACGATTAAAACAGAGCTGAAGGTCATAGCAATCAGACAAAGAATCAATTGCAGAGTATAATTTAAAATCATCTACGAACACAAATTTATGACAAGCAACAGTGCGTTAGCAAGGTCGTTAATAAATAGTAAAAATAACAGTGGCCCTAGATTAGAGCCTTGCGGCACACCTGAAGAAGGAATAAACGAGCGAGAAATAAAGTTTTGGTAGCTAACCACAAATTGTCTGTCCGTTAAATATGATTCAAGAAGCCTTATCAATGAATCGGAAAAACCAAATCGATGCAACTTCGCTAGTAAAATAGAATGATTTATCTGATCGAATGCTTTTTGGAAATCGGTAAAAATTACATCGACTTGAACTGTCTAATGTTTCGGAAATATATTGCGAAAATACAGCAAGACTTGATATTGTAGATCTTCCCTGCATAAACCCGTGTTGATGTATGGATATCAACTGCTTTGTGGAACGGTAAATTTCGTTATACAACGAAGATTCAATGGGGAAAGTAGTGAAGAATTTAAAGTGGATCAACATTCTGTTTTTAAATAATGACGATTTTAATTTTTATTTTTCTAAATAAAATCGAAATCAAACAAAATTCAATTATTTTCCTAACGCAATGTTGATCCACATTAAATTATGCACTACTTTCCCCATTCACCTCTTCTTGTAGCTCTAATGGTTTCTGAGATCTCTGTAGTGGTAATCAAATTTTGTTTAGCCCGCATTGCACACCATATAAAATAAGTTTTTTGGGCCATAGAATTATCAAATCACCCTGTATGCTCGCTAACATTTTAGATAATCCAATGAAACAACAAAACTAACATCTCTCAAAAAATACTTTCTCAAAAAGTCTTCTTTGAGTCTTTCTCTTAAAAAACTCAAGAAACAACAAGGTCATAGAAAATATAAGCACTAAAAATAATGCAATGTAACTTCGAAATAAAGTTTCAGATTATATACTGACAGATTTATTACCATTAGTGTAGAAATACAATACCGCTTCATAGTTGCAGTTGCCTAAGCCTCTAATGAAAACAAGCAGCAACCAACTCGTAACAGCTAGAAGTTCCGAACCGGAATAAACATGAACTCAGTAAAGGACTTCATCACAGTGATGAAATATGTCGTCGCCGTTTTTCCGAGTCAGGACTGTGCTACAACTAAAACTTGTCTCATTGTAGAGCTTACAAATTTACGCAAACAATGAGGTTCAGTTTACCTAAGCTTGTTTTATAATGAGTTTACCTCTAATTTATCTATCTTACACTTTGGTGGGATTTTGCGTTTCAGTTTTATTGCCTAATCCAACAATTTAACACTTTGTTATCAGAGGGTTACAGATTAGTTAATTTCGGTTATATTATTCGTCCTGGGCGAGGAGAATTTCCAGGGACGTACCGAAATATTTGGCGAGTATGTTACACGCACGCAGTTTCGCTACATTTGGTATTTTCTTTTAGTTCATTTTAACAACAACAATTTTACTCCTTTATTTTTATCTAAAGGCCCGTTTTCACGCTCATGCTATTTGTGCAAATTGATTTGTGCATGCAATTTGCGCAAATAGAACTGAAATGTTGTGGTTCGTTTACACGTTCAATGCGCATTGAATGCAAATTGCGCAAAATGATTTGTACATGCAATTTAATAAAGTGAACTGTTGCATACTACTGGTCAGGTCTATACAAATTTGTCCCTCAACTCCCAAATTCTCCTAAATTCTATCCCCAAATTCTATCATGAATTCTTTTTCTTTTTTTAGACATATTCTTTGTCAAACAAGTATATGAAAAGCACGCGGAGGGTGCACGTAAGAACAAGAATTCGCCACTACTAAGCATACGCCGAGTTGGAGTGTCGTTTACACGTTCATGCATTTGTGCCAACCACATGCAAATTATCTGTCCGATCGGATTTTACTCAAGCCAAATTTTCTGGCTTGTGCAAGTTAACGATTTTGGTTTTCACGCTACAATTTACTTGTACCGGGATATCAAAAATTATCTTGGTCAAGGGTGGTTGTGGAATGTAAAACGTGTGTCTTACTTTAAATTTTTGAATATGTTTTGTTGTGTCAGAATCTGTCAAGTCATTAGTAGATAGGCTGTAGGCGTATGGAGCCAAAAACCCATGTATTTTTAAAGGGGCCTAAATTTTGCAAAAAAGTGAGTAATTTTACCCCCTCCACTTTCCTTTTGGAGACATGCCATGCCTCCCAACCCATCACGCAACCCTTGCGCTTGCGTAGACGCTCTGCAGTTAACTGTGCGCCCTCGCCACAGCCATCGCCCAGGAGGTCGCGGTCATAGCTTCTGCAACCGTCCTGCGGGTACCTACCGCGTTCTCCATGGAATTATTTTTAGCGGGGAAATTCGACCACCGGATATCATCCGCCAGACGCGGTTCTTCAGCTATCTACTCAGTAATCTGCGGGTCTCTCTCCCTTCACTTAAGAACGGAGGAACTCGTATTTAAGCCGTACAGGAAAATACAATATATAAAACATCATCAACGGGATTTACTTAGGCGTAATTTTTAAATCTCCAAGTCATTTATAAAATGTTTATTGTAGCGCTTTGAGTCGGCATACTTTCACTTACATAAATCTGACGGAAATATCAGCTATTTTATTTATTTATAATTGTAGCATTGCTCGCGCGATACGACTTCCCCACCTTGCTCGTTTACGTTCCTCGGTAGCGTCTATAATCTACCCCCTATTATTAATTTTTAATATACATATTTTTTAGAAAAAACCAGTACGTTTAATTAGTTCGCGCTAATTTTTTACAATCGACAAACCCACAGACGCATTTTTAACATTAATGAGATGTTATTATTGGTATAGTGGATTTATTCATTTCAGAGATTCTACAGTTCCAATTATATATTATATGGAGTTAAAATACTGTCTAGAATGAAAATAGATAGGTAGTTATTTCAAGTTATATGATATAAGTTTATCTCAATATCCTCGTCATCACAAAGGATAAAAAATTACCAATTGGTAACCCAGTACAAATTGGCATCGGATATTTATTTTTAGATTTAATATGTACAGTGTGTGTGTGTGTGTGTGTGTGTGTGTGTGTGTGTGTGTGTGTGTGTGTGTGTGTGTGTGTGTGTGTGTACTTAAATATTGGTAGAGTAAGAAAGGTTTCTTTGTAGGTATTTAGTGTTGCATGTACAATTAAAGTGATATTTTCTTCAATGTAAGAAGGAGTACGGCATACCTGAGTATCTAGGTAAGTACCTACTTTACATTATTATTTTTCTAGATCAAAAAGTTCCCTATTATTGCTTATAAGTTTTATTTTCCTAACCAACAAGTTATAAATCCACACAACAAAAAATATCAATAGTTGTAATATTTTATTAGTTTGAGCATCTGTAAGTACATAGTTAGATGTAAATAATAGTTTTCTAACAAGTATGAACCTTTCAATTTTTATAGACTTTTTAAAATAGATAGCTATCAAGTTTGATGTAGGTGCAATATACAGGATATATCATAATTATCTTGCTATTATTATTATTACAATTTATTCAAAATAGATCTAACAGTCAAACGTTAAGGAATTAAAAAAATAAGTGTCAATAAGCTTTAATGTGTACAAGGTAGCATAGCTAAAAATGGTAGGAACATTTTAGTATACCATACTTATGTTTTCAGCCGCTGCGTACTATAAATTTTTGATTTATTTCTGCGGTAGCTAAATATTTTATCAAGGTATTTTTTAACAAAAATTTTTCATAATACATACAAGATTGGAGCAACATTCACCCATTTAACTTTACATGAAGCTTTACATAATTTACACTAATTGTTAGTATTTTATAATTGATTTTAGCCCAAGCTCATTTTCTATGGAGAGAGAGAGACATTCAATGCTATTAAAATTAAAATATCGAATTTTAAATTTTCCTACATAACCATAATTGCAGATAAATAGTTTTATATAACAAAAATAAGCCAAGCTTAGTTATAATTGATTTTATCCCAAGCTCATTTTTCTATAGAGAGATACATTCAATGCTATTAAAATTAAAATATCGGGTGTTGAATTTTCCTACATAACCATAATTTGTAGATAAATAGTTTTATATAACAAAAATAAGTCAAGCTTAGTTATTATATAGAACGTGTCAACATTAACCCGAAAATATTTCCAAAGCCAAAAAGATGTAATGTCGTTTAACAAACGATTGGAAGCGCCTGCGTTCTCACGATACAGGGTATTAAAAAGAAACGGATTTTATTTGTCTTATTAGACTAGATATTGTTACTTACCTATTAATTGCTTACAATTTTTCCTGTTTAATTTTCATTCATACTGAAGCACTATGAACACTTCAGAAAGCTTTTTATTCTGAATATATAGACCAGAGCCTAAGTTATTTATTTTTTATATACAGAGTATGACGTACATATCTACATAAGTAGACAGAGCGATATAACATTTTGAGTATACATTGCATAGACCAGAGTTTAAGATTTTTATTTGATATATTATATATTCTACACTTAAAGTACGTAGTAAATCGAAAGGGAATAATACAGGGTGTGCAATTAAAGTAAGATTGATTTTAGGTTGTATGATATTTACTAAAAAACTAAGGATTGGAAAATACATAGGCTTCAAACATACAAATCTGAACAGGTTACAGTTGGCTGACATCAAAGAAGTGCGTACGTGACTTTTGAGCATTTAACATATCTGTTAACATTTAATTAACAGATTTATTAGATTTCTTGTCTTCAAACGACACAATCAATTCATTTAACCTTGAGACTTTTTGCTTGTCGAGACTCATCTATATAGTGTTTTCTTATATAAGTATTACTTTAACTAAGTTTTCATTGTAAGTGTAAAATAAAAAGATATTTGAGTTTCAATATTTGAATTTAAAGTTTATAGGTATATTCTCTGACTGGAGATGCTAGAATCCATCATAAAATAGCGGCTTCCGATTTCTACTTCCAGTCTCCCGAAATATGTGATGTGGGTATCAAACAATTCATCTCAACGTCTAGAATACTAATTTAACTAAATTTTATTTAGAGATGACGTCACAAAGATGGTTAAGTTACAGTTACTTTACCTCTAGTTCTTTTATAGAATTAATGTTTTCAAGAATTTCAGTTTTTGTTTCATTAGAAGCGCACAAAGTTTAAGGTAAGGCCATTTTGGCACAAACAAGCCTATTTGAGGTCTAGTATACCCACGTAATATTTTACTTAGATCTGACGTTATGAAGCTGATCATTTAGTTTAGGTATTTATATTCAACAGGTACATTTATTTAAAAAACAGTCTCTATCTATCTTTATCAGGGACATCCGGTACATAAGAAATTATATTTAAAAAACAATCTGTCTATATTTATCGGATACACCCAGTACATAAGAAATTATATTTAAAAAACAATCTGTCTATATTTATCGGATACACCCAGTTCATAGGACTGAAATTGTTTAAGAGATTGTAAGTATAACAGTATTTTTATTGCTTCGCTCTCACGATATTTCAACATATTACAGACGAAAAATAATTTTTAAACAAGTTTCTCGACTTGTTTGCTTATTTAGGTTAACCTTGATTACAATGCCGTGTACCGTTTATATAAAAGCTACATGGAAATGTAAACCAACATTTGTGACCCACATTTTAAACTGTGCTGTGTGTGTGTTTTAGTTCAGATAATTCCAGTGTATTTTAATCATTATTTAGTGAACATTATTAGTATAGACATTAAGTATTTAGTAGTAGTAGTAGTATAATTATTTGTGCCCCAGTGATATTTAAATGTAAGTACATTTTTAATATATTTAGTGGTTGGTATTTAGGAGATAAAACAGCACTCATTTTTGTTATTTCTTTCCAACGAAAATATTACTTATCCTGGACAATGGTACCGAAATAGTTCGTATTTCATGTTTTTGAATATCAGCTGAGCTATGCTGGCGTTTTCAAGATACAAGATTTTTAGCAGAAATAGCATTTTAATATAAATATATGGTTAAGGAAGCAATTAGACTATACTAAAGCAAAAGTACACATTTTTTAGATCAATATCTCATTAAAAACAAATATTTTCTATATTTTAAATACATCCATGTATGCTTCAATGTTTTTCTTATTCAATCAAACCAATAACAAGTATGGGTTTTTATTAGGAATAACCAAAACTAGCCATTTTTTAGAAGTACTAGACTAGAACTAAAAGTTTATAATTATTTCTCAAAGCTAATTCTATAACATTCTACTGTATCAAGTAAAATTGTTTTCACAGTACAGTATTAAATTCAGAATGTATATTTGATTAATCTTTTGCGAATTTTTTTCTAATTTAAGACAATTGTGTGGGAAGCCATAAATCGAATTTAATTAGGCAAATTTAATTTCAGACTATCCAATTGTAGTTTTATTAACAAATATTGAATATATACCTAAATTATTTATTTGTAGTACCCCAAAGCAAATAGTCCCAAAATACTTTAACAGAAAATATATTAGATATCGAAAATCATCGAATTTAATTAGGCAAATTTAATTTCAGACTATCCAATTGTAGTTTTATTAACAAATATTGAATATATACCTATATTACCTAAATTATTTATTTGTAGTACCCCAAAGCAAATAGTCCCAAAATACTTTAACAGAAAATATATTAGATATCGAAAATCATAGTATTACAGGCATTATTTGAAATTTTATACATTCGCTGGTTGATAAGTGAAATATTGAAACAGTATAATAATTATATAATTGTTTTAGTACTTGCAATTCATTTTTTGTTTTGTTATTTATTGAAAAGTATAGTACAAAGAAAAAGGACTCGGATGAGAAAAAAATATTCTATACAGGTGTTCTAAACTTAATTTTATTTAGGTAGGGAATTTACAAATATACAGGTTTTAAGATCAATGTATTATTTTTTATTTTATGGAATGTATCTTCTATATTATGTAAGTATTTTCTATTACAGGTCGCGATAATACCTACAGATATACTATACAGATCACAGTAACATATGCTGGTTTTGGAAAATGTACGCTTTTCAAAGAATTTGGGTTTTCAGCTACGCGATTTTTTTAAATCCTTACGTGTCTGCGAAAGGCTTTCGAGATACCGAAATCATTTTTATTGCTGTCTTGTTAT
The DNA here is from genome assembly GCA_963924545.1 of Pogonocherus hispidulus. Lineage (NCBI taxonomy): Eukaryota > Metazoa > Arthropoda > Insecta > Coleoptera > Cerambycidae > Pogonocherus > Pogonocherus hispidulus. Next base: position 54,074,488 of record OZ004695.1, read on the forward strand.
AGGTTTAGTAATAACTAATGATTCATACTATGATATACTCCTAGGACAGAAAATAATAGTAATTTCATTCAACCAATACATACAGTGTGTTCTAATTTTTTGTAATTTTGTATGGACAGTTTTTATAAGAAGTAGGTATTGTTACCGTTTAGCTAGTTTTTAAAAATCATAAGTACAGAACAGAGTATTTGATCATATTAATTTAGTTCAATTGATACATGCAGAGTGTTCTAATTTACGTAGGCTGTTTTATAAGTAGATATTGTTACTTGTAATTCATTTTTTGTTTTTGGATTAGAAGTATAGAATAAAGGAACCTACAGCGACTTGGAGATGGAAAACATTAAATATATAAATATTCTCAGCTTAAAATTCAGTAGATAAGCTATGCCGGTACTTAGTTTAAGTAGATAGAACATACTGTTTTTTAGCTTGAGGACACCTGGAACATATGAAACCGTATTTAAAAAATAATTATTATAACAGCCTGCCTCTTTTTGCAGAGTCTTTTTGCTGCCTCTTTTTGCTGCAGTTTGCAACACAATTGCAAAACATATTTAAATATTCTCCCTTAGGGGTTTTTTAGTAGATGGGTTATATCAGCCATTTAGTTTAAAAATTTTCTGTTGACGGCATGGAAAAGGAAATATTAGTGTACATTATTAATATTGAACATCTCTGTGATAAAAATAGCAGATTGTTTGAATGTTGACCAGAGATAAATATTGTTTAGAAAAAATATTTGTTACTGGGTGTTCAAATAACTACCATTATTTTTTACATTTAAACAAAGCTATTACCTCAGTTTTTATTTTTGTTACATTTTGATAACTTCAAGTCAAGGAAAACTTATTAAATTCAAACTATATTTTTCTCCATTCAGACTAGAACAAAAATTATCTTTCAAACAATGCATTGTAGATGTTGAGGTTATATTTTTCATAATATTTATAAATTTCTATCGGAGTATCCATGTGACATTGAGTTAAATAAAAGTACGTTTTTATTGAAGTCTATACAATCTATTACTTGGGGCTTTTGTTGCAATTTACAATACAAAATATTAATTTTCATTTAAAGCGAATTGTTATTAATATCATAAAGCTGAAAAATCAGGAGAAATAAAAGTTTGGGGCAAATTAGAATGAGACCGTGAGGCCAGGAAGTGAGATATTTTTAATAATATTACTATACTACTTACATGGATGTGTCTATATATTATAAATTTAAGCTTTGATTTAATCAATTGTGTCGCTTTTGAAATAATACGCTTCATGTTGTTAGGGTGCCAAATAGTTTCATATTGCTATAAACGGTTAGTTTTGATTACATTTTTTATCAATCCTCAGGTTGATATCCAGAATTCTTTAATCAGTATTTTTTTTTTTTAATTTATTATATTTAGCTTAGAGGCTAATACGTCATTGATTTAATATAAATAACTGATTATTGCTAATTTTTGTAAATTATTTTCGACCTTGAATTGCAGCTTTCTTTTTGTTGTTATAGGTTTAATTATTTTAGCTATTAATTAATTCTCACCTCATAGTTTACAATTTTTTTTTTTTTGCGATTGATATATTTTTAAGTTTGATTGATATTCCAAATTCATTCTGTTTTAACTTTCGTTTATATTCCAAGCTTTAATCGTTTTATTTAATTTAAGCCTCTAGGTTAATTATTTTTATATTTTTAGTTCGATAATATCGACTTGGAAGAAGTTTTGGGTCTCTAAATCTGATACAGTTTTATTAGTGAATATCCTAAAGGTGAGTATATTTTTATTTGAACATGTAATTATAATTTTAATTTAACCTTACATTGATGGAACTGGTTTCACATTACCTTTTGAAATTGATTATTAATTTTTATATATAGTGTTAGAAATTTTACCTAATTTTTAATTACCGTATTTGAGATAATTATTTAAATTTATCTTTTAAATCTTCTTTTGGTTTAGGAATTAATGAGGTAACTTTGATTAGTAATTTTTATATATAATTTTGTTTTATCTTGATAATGTTCATATATTTTTTAATATTTACAAATTCCTATCAGAGTATCCATGAGATATTAGGGTAAATGATGTATGTTTTTCTTAAAAATACTGGGGATGCTGTTACAATTTATTAAGATATGATTTCAAGTTTGGGGGAGATTAGAAGATTAGCATTTTAATAATATATTGCATAGATGTATCTATATATTTTAAATTTAGCTCTTATGGATTCTTTTGGTTGTCTGGTTATCCACCAGTAGTTATCAACATTTTACGTGACGGTTGTTAACAGTTAGCCGCATTTAGCTACATTTAAAGTTTATTAAATTAAAATAATCAACATAAGACGACTGAAAATTGATAAAGAGAACATAATTTTTCTAATTTTAACTGAATCACCTTACTTCTTATTCGAAAGCCATTTGTATGATGTAATCATTGATAGAGATTACACATTATTATGTGGTTAGAGGCTATGAGATTATACCATTTTTATTGGATTATTTCAATGTTTGAATATATGGATGAGTTTTTGCTTGCAGGTGACACGCTAAAATATAGATTTATAATCAGCATTCAATAGTTGTAATATTATTTTGATTTTTTTGTTTTTATTTAAATACCGTAAATCCTTTGTCTCATCAATTTTTTAATAATATTTTGATTAATTTATATCACGTTTCTCGATTGTTTCAGATTACATCTCACCGACACAAGGTGACTGAAAGTTACTAAAAAGAACTTTTTCCAGTTAAAACAGTATCGTGCTTATTGCGCAATATTTCATCATTTTATTGGGTTCGAGGCTACGTGCTGATTTCGAGATTAAATTGATTGATATAAAAGCAACTGATAACATCTAGCTTCTCATTCATACTGTTAGTGTTTGAGAGAGAAGACGTGTCCTAGCTTTTATCATGGGTGCATCAGAAATTTTGGATTATTTAATTTTTGCCATCTCCAGTATTCTTGGTGTATTGTCTACATCATACACCGAGGAGGCTGCTCGAGATGGTCTGAAGAATTGTAATAAAGCCGTATGGAATATTAATAAGCAACTGAAAACTGCTAAGACAGTGGGGGAAAAACAACACCTGTTATCAACGCTAGCTACCATCAAGACCCAGAGGAACCAGATTAAAGCATTCATCAAACGGGGTTCTGGTATAAAAAAACGGAAAGAAACAGCAACAAATCGGGTTCATTGGGATGACTCCACCAGCGCGTTTGCGTGCAATATTCGTACTGGTGTCATTTCCAATTTGAAACATAAGAACCCCAGCGAATTTCTCAAGGACTGCTTCACTCTCTTCAGACGTCGAATTGTCAACGCCTTGAAAAAAGATGAGGCTGTCAAGGTAAATGCAGTGTTCTGTGGGCAGTTTATGTTGCAAAAGGCTGATAGAATTATTGAGGAGCCAAAATATTTTAATACCAAAAATTCTCCTATTTATCGCGATACTAACATAGATGAGTGGTTTCAAGCGCATGTTGTATCACCTATTCTAACTAAATTATCGGAGTATCAAGAACGCGACAGTGGGTGGGCATTGAAGAGTATAATGAATTTGGGGGTAAATATTAATAAATTCACACCACAGTTAGGCTCTTCATATATAGAACTACCTAAACAAATCAAAGCAAAGCGAGCCTGCATCAACGTTAAAAACGTTGATCAAGCCTGCTTCGCTTGGGCAGTAACTTCAGCTCTTTATCCTGTTGGTGATCATCGGCATCACTCTGATAGACTCTCATCATACCCTCATTATTCTACAGTTTTAAATTTTAAAGACATAGTTTTTCCAATGTCTATTAGGCAGATTCCTAGATTTGAAAATCAAAATAATTTATCAATAAACGTGTATATTTTGAAAAAAATTAGTAAAAATTTTATAACTCTTCCCACATATTTAACTAGAGATAAAAAAGATCGGCATGTAAACTTGTTACTTATTCAAAATTCGTATGATGATGAGAACGCGATAAGATCTAACGATACGACGCCCATTCAGTATCATTATGTTTGGATTAAAGATTTATCTCGACTTCTCTCGACCCAACTAAGCCAAATGCATGCTAAGAAATTTTTCTGTGATAGATGCTTACATTATTTTTATAGCCAAGAAAAATTATCCAAACACTATGAAGACTGCAAAAACATGAATGAATGCAAGATTCGGTTACCAAGTGAAAAAGATAAAGAGTTGAAATTTAAAAATTTTAAAAATAAGGAAAAGGTGCCGTTCATCGTGTATGCTGACTTGGAAAGTGTCCTCAAGCCAGTGAATGATAAAAGCAAATATCAAGAACATATTCCGGCTGCAGTAGGTTACTATGTTAAATGTTCATATGATTCCACATTATCTTTTTATCGTTCTTATCGGGGTGAGGATTGTATGTCTTGGTTTGCAAGGGAACTTAAACAGTTTTCAGATGATGTTGAAACCGTTTTCCTTTGCCCTTATGATATTGATATGACGTCACAACAGGAACTTGAGTTTCAGGCAGCTACACACTGTCATATTTGTGAGCAGGCCTTCGGCCCAGAGGATGTTAAGGTACGGGATCATTTTCATTTAAGTCCTACAAATAATTATAGAGGTGCTGCTCATGAGGGGTGTAATATTAATTACAAGGATGCGGTAGTTATACCGGTAGTATTTCACAACCTGAGCGGGTACGACGCCCATTTTATACTGGAAAATATCGCTAATGATGTGGCAGGACGCGTTGATATATTACCTATCACTAAAGAAAAATATATATCTTTCACAAAAAATTTAGATCAAAATTTAATTAAATTTCGCTTCATTGACTCTTTCCGTTTCATGGGCTCAGCCTTGGATACTTTAGCTTCATATTTGACTGAATTTCCAAATTTAAGAAACGAATGCCATGATTTAGATGAAGAGAGACTTAACCTGTTAACTAAAAAAGGTATGTATCCCTATGATTTTATGGATGATTTTGATAAATTTAATTTCGAAACATTACCTGATATTAACGGATTTCACAATAAACTTAACGATGCTGACATTGAAGAGGAAGATTATGAGCATGCCAAACTTGTGTGGGATAAATTCAAAATTCAAAATTTGGGGGAATATACTGATTTATACATGAAAACTGATATTTTACTTTTAGCTGATGTCTTTGAGCAATTTAGGAACAGTTGTCATCGAACTTATGGTTTAGATCCCGCGCATTATTACACTCTTCCTGGATATACTTGGGACTGCATGTTATTCAAAACTCGACAAACCTTGGAACTGTTGACTGATATCGACATGATAATGTTTGTCGAGCGAGGAATACGTGGAGGACTAAGTCAATGTTCAAAACGTAAATGTGTTGCTAATAACAAATATATTCCAAATTTCGATTCTAGTAAACCTTCTTCATATATAGCTTATTTTGATGTTAACAATCAGTATGGTTGGGCTATGTCACAATACTTGCCCTACGGGGGGTTTGAGTGGGTAGATTCAAATATTGATGTCTCTACTGTACCTGATAATGCTCCTGAAGGTTATCTCCTCGAGGTAGACTTGGAGTATCCTCAGCATTTGCACGATTTACATAAAGATTTACCATTCTGCCCTGAACATAGCGCTCCACCCAGTTCGAAAAATAAAAAACTTTTGGCTACCCTATACAATAAAGAAAAATATGTTATACACTATAGAACTTTAAAACAAGCACTAAAACACGGTCTTATATTGAGAAAAGTGCATAGAGTTTTGAAATTTAAACAGTCTCCATGGTTAAAGCCTTACATAGATTTGAACACTAAATTACGCCAGGCAGCTAAGAATGAATTTGAAAAAAATTTATTTAAATTAATGAACAATGCTGTATTTGGAAAAACCATGGAAAACATTAGAAAACATTCGAACGTTAAATTAATCAATAAATGGGTTGGGCGTTACGGAGCTGAGGCTTTGATTTCAAGACCAGAGTTTAAAGCAGCCACAATTTTCAATGAAAATTTGGTTGCTATTGAACTAAATAAGACAGAAATTTTCTTTAACAAACCGATATATGTGGGGATGTCAATACTGGATCTAGCCAAGACAACCATATATGATTTTTACTATGAGTACATGAAACCGGAGTTGGGTAACGACTGTTCTTTGCTTTACACGGATACTGACTCATTAGTACTAGAGATAACTGATAAAGATATATATGAGGTCATTCGTCGCGACTGCCATACTCGTTTCGATACCTCAGACTACTCGCCTGATAATCAATATAACATCCCTCTTGTAAATAAAAAAGTTTTGGGCTTGATGAGTGATGAATTCCATGGTACACCGATAGAACTCTTTGTAGGTCTTAGATCTAAAATGTATGCTGTAAAACATCTTGGGTCAGATAATATCACTAAAAAGATTAAGGGTATTAAGAAAACTGTTATAAAAAATGTTATTACTTTGGATGATTATTTAGAGTGTGTAGATAATTTTAAAAACAAATATATTAGTCAAAATTTAATTCAATCTAAAAAACATGCTGTATTTTCTGTAACCCAAGAAAAAATCGCCCTCAGTCCTGACGATGATAAGCGGTATTTGATTGAGGGGTCATATGAAACTCTGCCTTGGGGACATTATTCAATCATAGATACATGTTAACGCTCCTCACTTTCTATAAATTTCTTCTCAACTTGAAATTCAAAATTTTATATATTAAGCCGGTTCTTCTAATAAAATCTCTATAAAGCCAGATGCATCATCACCTTCAGACACTTAACCCTCGACCTTCAATCAGATAACATGCCTAAAGAATGTTTCTGGGGAAGAGCATGCAATTGCTTTGAATGTACACCTAACCTCAAAGATCATTGCGAAGAATGTGGAAATGAATCCTATAGAGTTGCATCCACATACCAGCGAGATAGAAAGGGAATAGGATACTATAAATTTATGACATATTGTCACGATTGCTATCAACTACGCTGCGGTCTAAAGGAAACATCCAAATTCCAAAATATGATTAATAAAGTAGCTGGAACACCAGAAATTGACGCAACAGATGACCTGGCTACTATATTGAAAAAACATTTTGCGTTACAATCTCCTTTCCTAGAAGAAATACAGAAAATCTCCAAAGGTTCTACATATATAATGATTCATCTAATACTACTCAGCAGAAAAATTAGATATCATACCGAGTTACCATGCTTAATACTAAAACAAGAAGATGATATTCACCAGTGGTTTGAGACAATGGTGTTGCCTGGAGCTCTACAAGAACTGCAGAAATATTCTGATCCTGTCTTATTATTGATGTATATAGATTATGATATTTGTTAATATATTGAAACTTTATTGAATACATAAGTATATTATATTAATTTCTATGAACTATATACCTACATAATTATATCTAATAAACCTTGTTCAGGTTACATTATTACACATTAAATATAATAAAATGTATAGTAGAGTATAATAATAATTGACATGTATATAATTGAATAAGTAGATAATGAATAATAAAAAATATTATCCAAACTATGGTGTTTTATTTCATCAGATAATAATGATAATCAATTAAAACAAGTTAAATAATATCTAGTCTTTATTTACAGATACACAATAGCCATTTTATTATGGGTACATTAGAATTACAGTAAGTGGTATTATAAATTTTAGATATATTTTTCAAATACTTTTAGCTGTCTCATTACAACAAAATCACTATATTGTACATGTTGATTGAGATGTTTCACTATCAATGTTGCTTTTCTAGTCTTGTAAAGTATATATGTAATTCAGAGTTTTGGTTTTGTGATAGGGGCAAAGTACCTTTTCAATACCAGGAAAGACAATACAGGTTTTTTTAGTATATTCAAGTCCTTTCTTCTCAATATATAATTAGAGGCGTGTTACAAGTAATTTCCAATGTAGTAATTTTTCTTAGGGTATTGGGTCAGAACAAACTTTATATACATAATAATACTGTGATATTATTTTACCACTACAAAGAGAAGAACAAATTTTACAATATAACCTTTAGAGGGGTGGGGATTATAGAATTTTAATAACTAATAAATTATATTCATTTCTCGTAGCTCATCGATTATGTTTTTACAAAGAGGATGCCGCATATTCAATTTCTTATTGATAAGGCAATCCTTTAATTTATCAACAAGTTTATTAGGGTCATTCGGGGGTTCCTCCTCCTCAGAGTTTTTATATCTATAAATGTATTTTCTGATAGGTTCGTCATGCTTAAATTTATCATCATTGTCCTGAGCTATACTTTTAGATGGGTAAGTTCTAGGTAGTGGATGGTTCTTGGTACTATCTGTCAGAGCATGGTCTTTCATCTTGTGGTGACTATGTTCATTTGGGTGTTTATTTTCTATGTGAACACTCAAGTTATCCTTACGCGTAAATTTCTGGTTGCATATGCTGCAAACAAAGAATACTGTCTTGTGTTTGTTTCGGTGGCGGCTTAGAGCACTAGGCCAGGAAAAATTTCTGTCACAAGTGATGCAAGCATACATGTCTACTGTTTGAACCATAAATGTTGAATCAGTAAGTTATCATATTATACATCCTTATATACCCTTAGTATACACCCCTATATTACTACCCTTGTTACCCTTATTATTGTTATCCTTATTGCCCTTATATACCCTTATTATTACCCTTATTGTTACCCTTATTACCCTTATTGTTACCCTTATTACCCTTATTGTTACCCTTATTACCCTTATTGTTACCCTTATTACCCTTATTGTTACCCTTATTACCCTTATTGTTACTTTATTTATTATTAACACCCTGTATATTTCAAACATATAAGGATTTAACTGGAAACTTACAAGATATTTATGGAAATCTATGTTGATTAAGAACTAGGAGACAATCTCGATAGTACCTCGATCTTGTGAAACTCTAGCAAAAATAACCAATTTGTTTAACACCTATTTTTATTTAGCATAAAGATTGTTTTTTAAATATAATTTCTTATGTACCGGATGTCCCTGATAAAGATAGATAGAGACTGTTTTTTAAATAAATGTACCTGTTGAATATAAATACCTAAACTAAATGATCAGCTTCATAACGTCAGATCTAAGTAAAATATTACGTGGGTATACTAGACCTCAAATAGGCTTGTTTGTGCCAAAATGGCCTTACCTTAAACTTTGTGCGCTTCTAATGAAACAAAAACTGAAATTCTTGAAAACATTAATTCTATAAAAGAACTAGAGGTAAAGTAACTGTAACTTAACCATCTTTGTGACGTCATCTCTAAATAAAATTTAGTTAAATTAGTATTCTAGACGTTGAGATGAATTGTTTGATACCCACATCACATATTTCGGGAGACTGGAAGTAGAAATCGGAAGCCGCTATTTTATGATGGATTCTAGCATCTCCAGTCAGAGAATATACCTATAAACTTTAAATTCAAATATTGAAACTCAAATATCTTTTTATTTTACACTTACAATGAAAACTTAGTTAAAGTAATACTTATATAAGAAAACACTATATAGATGAGTCTCGACAAGCAAAAAGTCTCAAGGTTAAATGAATTGATTGTGTCGTTTGAAGACAAGAAATCTAATAAATCTGTTAATTAAATGTTAACAGATATGTTAAATGCTCAAAAGTCACGTACGCACTTCTTTGATGTCAGCCAACTGTAACCTGTTCAGATTTGTATGTTTGAAGCCTATGTATTTTCCAATCCTTAGTTTTTTAGTAAATATCATACAACCTAAAATCAATCTTACTTTAATTGCACACCCTGTATTATTCCCTTTCGATTTACTACGTACTTTAAGTGTAGAATATATAATATATCAAATAAAAATCTTAAACTCTGGTCTATGCAATGTATACTCAAAATGTTATATCGCTCTGTCTACTTATGTAGATATGTACGTCATACTCTGTATATAAAAAATAAATAACTTAGGCTCTGGTCTATATATTCAGAATAAAAAGCTTTCTGAAGTGTTCATAGTGCTTCAGTATGAATGAAAATTAAACAGGAAAAATTGTAAGCAATTAATAGGTAAGTAACAATATCTAGTCTAATAAGACAAATAAAATCCGTTTCTTTTTAATACCCTGTATCGTGAGAACGCAGGCGCTTCCAATCGTTTGTTAAACGACATTACATCTTTTTGGCTTTGGAAATATTTTCGGGTTAATGTTGACACGTTCTATATAATAACTAAGCTTGACTTATTTTTGTTATATAAAACTATTTATCTACAAATTATGGTTATGTAGGAAAATTCAACACCCGATATTTTAATTTTAATAGCATTGAATGTATCTCTCTATAGAAAAATGAGCTTGGGATAAAATCAATTATAACTAAGCTTGGCTTATTTTTGTTATATAAAACTATTTATCTGCAATTATGGTTATGTAGGAAAATTTAAAATTCGATATTTTAATTTTAATAGCATTGAATGTCTCTCTCTCTCCATAGAAAATGAGCTTGGGCTAAAATCAATTATAAAATACTAACAATTAGTGTAAATTATGTAAAGCTTCATGTAAAGTTAAATGGGTGAATGTTGCTCCAATCTTGTATGTATTATGAAAAATTTTTGTTAAAAAATACCTTGATAAAATATTTAGCTACCGCAGAAATAAATCAAAAATTTATAGTACGCAGCGGCTGAAAACATAAGTATGGTATACTAAAATGTTCCTACCATTTTTAGCTATGCTACCTTGTACACATTAAAGCTTATTGACACTTATTTTTTTAATTCCTTAACGTTTGACTGTTAGATCTATTTTGAATAAATTGTAATAATAATAATAGCAAGATAATTATGATATATCCTGTATATTGCACCTACATCAAACTTGATAGCTATCTATTTTAAAAAGTCTATAAAAATTGAAAGGTTCATACTTGTTAGAAAACTATTATTTACATCTAACTATGTACTTACAGATGCTCAAACTAATAAAATATTACAACTATTGATATTTTTTGTTGTGTGGATTTATAACTTGTTGGTTAGGAAAATAAAACTTATAAGCAATAATAGGGAACTTTTTGATCTAGAAAAATAATAATGTAAAGTAGGTACTTACCTAGATACTCAGGTATGCCGTACTCCTTCTTACATTGAAGAAAATATCACTTTAATTGTACATGCAACACTAAATACCTACAAAGAAACCTTTCTTACTCTACCAATATTTAAGTACACACACACACACACACACACACACACACACACACACACACACACACACACACACACACACACACTGTACATATTAAATCTAAAAATAAATATCCGATGCCAATTTGTACTGGGTTACCAATTGGTAATTTTTTATCCTTTGTGATGACGAGGATATTGAGATAAACTTATATCATATAACTTGAAATAACTACCTATCTATTTTCATTCTAGACAGTATTTTAACTCCATATAATATATAATTGGAACTGTAGAATCTCTGAAATGAATAAATCCACTATACCAATAATAACATCTCATTAATGTTAAAAATGCGTCTGTGGGTTTGTCGATTGTAAAAAATTAGCGCGAACTAATTAAACGTACTGGTTTTTTCTAAAAAATATGTATATTAAAAATTAATAATAGGGGGTAGATTATAGACGCTACCGAGGAACGTAAACGAGCAAGGTGGGGAAGTCGTATCGCGCGAGCAATGCTACAATTATAAATAAATAAAATAGCTGATATTTCCGTCAGATTTATGTAAGTGAAAGTATGCCGACTCAAAGCGCTACAATAAACATTTTATAAATGACTTGGAGATTTAAAAATTACGCCTAAGTAAATCCCGTTGATGATGTTTTATATATTGTATTTTCCTGTACGGCTTAAATACGAGTTCCTCCGTTCTTAAGTGAAGGGAGAGAGACCCGCAGATTACTGAGTAGATAGCTGAAGAACCGCGTCTGGCGGATGATATCCGGTGGTCGAATTTCCCCGCTAAAAATAATTCCATGGAGAACGCGGTAGGTACCCGCAGGACGGTTGCAGAAGCTATGACCGCGACCTCCTGGGCGATGGCTGTGGCGAGGGCGCACAGTTAACTGCAGAGCGTCTACGCAAGCGCAAGGGTTGCGTGATGGGTTGGGAGGCATGGCATGTCTCCAAAAGGAAAGTGGAGGGGGTAAAATTACTCACTTTTTTGCAAAATTTAGGCCCCTTTAAAAATACATGGGTTTTTGGCTCCATACGCCTACAGCCTATCTACTGTCATTGTGCTGAAATTTTCTAATCCAGTTTTTGAATCATGCCTCTTACCACACAGCATAAAATTTTCATGATTGAAGCCTATTTTCGAACGGGTGCGCTAGTTAATGGAAATTGGCAATACAGTCAACGTTTGTGTTTGGACAATTTTCGAGAGCACTTCCCAAACGTGGCAATATTACCGGACAATTTTTTGCGTGCCTTACAAATCGTGTTGAAGTGTTTCGCGAAACTGGTTGTGTGACTCATAAAAAAGGTGCTGGTAGACCAAGAGTTCGCACAGAAGAAGTTGTCAATGACGTTCGTCAAATGTCGCTTTTCACAGCATGAGGAGGCGCGTCAACTTGTGCATCGAACAAAACGAGGGACATTTCCAACAATTACTGTAATTTAGTTTTTCTTGTTACTAAAACCATTATTTCATAATTTGTAGTTCATTATTGTTTTAGAACTGAAATAAATAGGTATGCAATTTGTAGGTTATTGATGATGTCAGTGTGACAGTGACATAATTATTTCAAATTTAAAGTAAGACACACGTTTTATATTCCACAACCACCCTTGACCAAGATAATTTTTGATATCCCGGTACAAACTGGCATGCACAAATCAATTTGTGCAAATTGGATGAGCATGAAAACGGGCCTTAATACCTACTAATTGTGTTAACAAATCTCACCTTTGCAAGAGACCGGTTGTAAACTCACCTTAACAACCGGTGCTTTTAAAAACCTATACACTATACACAGCTATACATTTGTGAACGCACCTCTTGACCAGGGGATTTAAGTCATAGTTGGCAGTCCGAGTGCTCTCTTTTGTATTCCGTTCTTTGACACTTGCTTTTTGGAGATCGTGTTCCGAGCTTGATTTTTCGAACAGGGTAAAGATAAGTAATAAGAGAAATATTTGACTAATCGGTGAATAATTAATACTTTTTACCTTTCATTTATGATTATAGTTTATTTAGCTTGATTTATGTAGAAATATTTTTGAGTAGGTATATGTGGTACTTGTCATATTCTTTTAACCTATTTACAGCCTCGTGTTTCTCCTACAGAAATAGAGTGTAATTTCTGTGGGAATCTTATAATATATGATTTTATGTTCATTATCAGATAGCAGATCCTTTGATGTATTACTTATTATATGTATTTATCTTCATGGTGTCAATCAAGTAATTTATCGTTATATCTTTTGGGAAACAGTTTTGCTGTCTGTCGATTTTTCAGGACTATACAGTGTGTCCCAAAATTAAATAAGGCAGAGACTATAGCAGTGAGAATTGAAGAAGAATTTAGAGCTTTATAATGAATTCCTAGAGAAACGTATGGAGCACACCAATCTGGGTAATATTTCATAATCTTACATGAACACAGCTAGGCTGATAAATTCCTTATTTTTACATGGGTAAGTGGCCTTTCATTGTTTTAAAACCTACCTAATAGGTTTCAGCATATCGTATCTTGCTGCATCAATCAAGATAGTATTTTTAGTTTTTCTTTCCTTTTATTACATTTAGCTTTTATAGTTATCGCTGTTACAGATCTTTTGTTGTTCGTACAGTGTCGGCAACTTATATTTTAATTTTCTTTGTGGAAGTAAACTGGGTTAGACAGTTGATTTCTTACGTACCTTAAGTACTTTCAGAAAATTTTGGTTCCCTTAGTAATCAATTATTCAAAGGAGTTTTGTATCTTCCGCGTTTTTTTTTTTAATAGAACCATTTCACAACTTACTACTAGTACAACAGACTACTAGTGTATGTGTGTGTGTGGTAGGAGTTCCATGTCGCCCATCGTGCACTATTGTGGTTGCATGTCGATAGTCAAGGTGGTGTGAGAGATATAGGGTTTGAAAGTAGTCAGGTTCGAATATGTGTGTCGTTATCGAATTTTCAAAAAAAATGTTCCTGTTTTTTCTAGAATCTTCCAGAATTTTAAAGAATGATTTTTCGAGTAAGAATTTTACAATGTCCTTCGACATAGTAGAATTATCACACATACATACCTATTCTTTGTCCTCACTTCACTCTTCACCCCTACACCTTACCTTTGAAAAGGAAATGAAAATTATGCGAGGTTGAATGTTCTTCAATGTTTATAGGGTTTTTCTCAGCTAGAATGTCTTTAGGGTTGTCGTCAAATGTTCAATAGTGCGTGGTTTTGTATGTTTTTTCAGATACGCCAAACCAATGAGCGTCTTCTGTATCAACAGTTTTAGAAAAGTTTTTAAAACTCTAGTATTACGGCCTTAGGTTTACCGTTTATCACATTTATTTTATACTTTTTTTATTACCGAGGTTCTCGAACATTTTAGAACCCTGATAGAATTTGTATACCAATATCCTGGTTGTACTGTACTATCAACATATCTTCATGTACCACCCTGGATACAAATGGTATCATAATATGAGTTTATATATCCTGTGATAATTTTGCAGGTGGAAGAATGAGCAAAATAGTATTTAAAAGAATATGTAAATCAATCATTCCTTAAAAAATGTGTAGCTGTTCAAATTTGACATAAGCTTTGGGTACCTCACTAAAAATTGTTATAAATATCACAAAGCCTAAACCATTAAAACCATTTCCGAGTCAATTCTTTTGTATTCAATGAAGCTCCTAGTAAGTTGAAGTTCGATTTGAAGGTGTACGCAAATTTTCTAACCTGCCCTTATGATATGATGCGTCCCTGGATATAACCATGATATAACGACGTCAGTTAAAACGGAACATAGCAGGTGAATTTAAATACCACCTCAATTATTTTCTCCAGGCTGGTATCATATCGCAACACGCCTGCTTTATATGGCACTCTGAATAAACTAATTAAACTTTATTTCATGGCGAATGATTATTTTTTGGCACGCACAAGCTGTATCTCCGATGATAGCTTTAAGATTACTCCGAGCTCATTGTACTTGTTCCTCGTTTTATTACGCTATGAATGCCAGTTATTTATTTCAGAATTTCGCATAAATAGCGAATTAATCGTTTATATTAATAAATGGGAGTATAAAATCATCTCATTATAATATTATTTACGGCAGAGAACTTCAACGTTTGCTAGTAATGTTGAATGAGGTCTGAAATCAGATATTTTATGAGCTAGATAAGAAAATTGATTAAGAGTTCAAGAAAGAGCGGGGATAAATAATTAGATTGAGTGTTAATCCCTAGTATTATATGTCTATGGTGTTAATATACAGGGTGGCCCACGAATATTGAAACAAGCGAATTTTCGGATACTTACCAAATATTTTGTGCAATGTCGTAGTTTTACCCCCTAAGCGGGGGTGAGGTTCACCCTTCAAATTGTAAATATGAAGCGGGGGGTCGAGACAAACCTCATTTTAAAGCTTGAAAAAAAAATATCTTTCCAATGCTGCATAGTTCTTTGAATTTGAGTCACCAGTTCTTGAGAAATTTAATTTTTAATTTTTAATTTTTTTGTTTTCATTTTTGCAAAACAATTGGAAATATTTCGAATTTCTTTAGATTGTAATATTGTTTATTAGGTAAGTATTCTCTTTTAAAAATAATAGTAGTCCTGATCTGTAAAAAAATTAATTAATTATTAATTAATCAGATTGCCATAGGTATCGGAATCGATGAATGATCTGGCGACATTGATTGCCTAAGGGGCAATGTCAATCAATGTCGCCAGATCATTCATCGATTCCGATACCTATGGCAATCTGATGAGATCATAACAAGATCGAAACCGGTCATTGTCTGGTATTTGGTCTTGATGAAGGATGTGGCGACATCCATGGAGATGTTGATGTAATGCAACGCCAGTCGGGGCATATTGCCCGTGGAGTAGTTGTTTTCAGCATCTCCTTCCAATAATTAAGTAGGATTGTCTTCCTCAAAGACAATAGAGGTCGCTGTAATGGCATCTGCTTTTCTGCAGATCGTTATCTGTCTGTCAATTAGACAATAATTGTCAGACAGGTAGTAGCAAAGACCCAAAGAGGGCACTGCAGTGTATTTCACTGTATCTCGCCACTACAAAGTATGTAAATATATTTCAATGCTCACTATTTGTACGGTGAGAAATATTAAAATACGAATTCTAAGAATATTAAATGAAATAGAAAATCTGGAAAAATATATTTGATTACAGGGCATGTACTAGGAGTATAATGCATTGTGATAAAATCAGTTAGTCGGTTAATACTACATGGGCAAACAAAATTTTGGGGAATATGGAAATAAGCTTTGAATATCTTTCCGGGTCTTAGGCACAGCTATGATATATTAAGACAATTAGAAACATTCACCCTCACCCTCTAAGGGGAGTAGTAAAAGCAGATATCAAAGTACATGGTGATGGCTGAGACCTCACAAAGTAACGATATAATTAATAATTTGAAATATGATGTCATTAGCACCCTGGCCATGTGTTTATTCCAACCCTAAAGTCAAGGGATGATGCATGTAGAGGAAAAGGGGCAGGTAACTATCATGAAGATTGATGATAAAAATGCGGAATCTAAAGCATAATCTTATTTCGTTTTTAATTTTCTGTTCTTTTGATTTATGATCTTGCGAAATGTTTAAATGCTGCAAATTTGAATAAAAGTCGGTGCTAGGAAAGCATATTCACCCAAGCACACTGAACGCAGCGATGTAATAAATATCAGATGCATTATTTCGTAAATACGTTAAAATGAATGGAGAGTGCAAGTTAACGAGTTTACTTCGATAGCTGTTTCAGAAGAAATAAAACTGTACTGTTCGTTGCTTCAAGTTTAGACGTAAACTAATGGATTGTCTTATAGGTATAAGTTGGAAATTGGAATATTTAAATTTAAATATAAACTTATAATCTACCAGTCATATCAATACTGATGGTGTATAACTTTTATCCCATTTTTTAATATTATGTTCAAGTTATTTTAGGGGGATATTCATTAAGCGTCAATATACTTACCTGATTTTAACCATTTTTAAGCCACATTATATATTCTTTAATTTCCCGTTTATTTCACATAGTGATACTTTGAATAATCTGCTCCAGGCGTTTTTGGAATTAAGGAAATAATGCTAACAAGTGAAAGTCGGGCAGAATGCTTAAATTAATTGTCATTATTTCTCTATAGGGGGATTAGTTTAATAATTTAAATATATAATAGATATACAATGTTTACATTCTTCTTTTCTTTTAATTTGCCAAGAAGCATCTATAGTGCAAGAACTATATTTATATTAAAAAATTACTACCTATTTAAGCAGAATGAAAATACCAATAAACAATTTTATTGTGAACTAATAAAAATATTTTACTTTTATTTTAATAAAATAAAATAATAAAAAATCAATCACTTTTATTAGTTCATGCCAATGACAATACTGAACTATTATATGCAATATAATATGTTATATTGAATTATTTATGTTGTAATTGTAGAAACTACGCTCAACAACTGTTAGTTGTGTTTTATTAAGTTCACTCTATAAAAATACTGTAAGTAGGTACCTACAAATCATTCAAAAATATATAAAAACAATAGAATAAGAGTGAATAAGAATAAGGAGAAAATGACATTGTCTTACACGGAAAATTTCCTTCGCTGAAAAAGAAATAATGATTTAACTTACCACTAGGTCATGAAATAAAATTTATAAAAATTTCTTATAATTATTCCGGGCATAGCCGATATCCCTATTATAAATTACTTTACCTGTAAACACTCATGAAATAATTCGAAGAACAATGAACAAGAAATTAAGGTTTAGGAAAGTAAGTGATAAAGAAAATTTTGTCGAAAGATATCTGAGTAATTATAGAAGGATCTATTTCTCTCTCATTAGTCACCACTCAAGACATTCGATTTTCAGATTTAAATCCAACAGTTAATTTCTATAGTAATGTAAGCAGTTTGTTGTATCTGAGAACAGTACGAATCATTATTTGAGGGGACTTCTCAGACGTAGGTATTACTTACCTTGAAATGACACAATTTTCATTTACCTGCTGGCAAATGAAAATTGACGTTGACTTTAGCATCGAGTAATAGGATCATAATGTTGACTACTTCGTTGTTCTTGTTGCAAGATGGTGCAGTTACCCGGAGCGCTCAGGCCTTTCGATCCATTGTGGTTGCTGCTAGTCGAGAGCTATTGGAAGAGGCCGTACTCTGCGAATAGGCCAACACCAGTTCTAGTGGAAGCTCTCTAATGTCCTGCAACAGGACAAACGCTGAACCCAAATGTTTGCGTCTTTCGACCATGTCGGAAGCACAGCGACAGAGAATGTGAACGGAGTTCTCGTCATCGTATCCGAAAAATATGCATCTTCTAGTGTCATTAAGGCGAATAGTATTAAGGTGCTTGTTGAGATATCCGTGGCCAATTAATAGTCCTGTGATAATCCTTATGCTGGTACGACTTAGCCCAAGTGTTGATCGAGTATCGTTCGACTAAGGCTCTTCAATTATGAGCCTGGTTTATCGCAGCCCAATCCCGTTCAACCATTCTTCCTCTAATCTCTTCCTGCTCCAGTTTTCAATAGACCTTGTTACATAACTAGGCGGAAACCCGAGTACTGGTTCGATGTTGACTGTTTAACTTTTTTGACTTATCCTAAAAGTATGCCAGAAATAAGTACCTACCTTTTCACTTACACTACTGATATTTTTTGCACTTTACTACTTTTGAAAGCTCGTATATCTTTTTCGAATATCAGTTGCGACATTTGGATCAATGGTTTCTCCACCGCCTCTAATTTACTTCCAAGTCTGAAAGAAGTTTTTCTTCTTCAAATTTGTTTTCACACATTTCTACAACGAGATCCAGAATGATTGACTAGATTTTGAATGCACCCTATACCAACTGCTATCAAAACTGGTTTCCGTTTGCTAAAAATCTGGATAGAATTCTGGATCTCACTGTAGTTTCACTAACTTTGTGCAAAGCAAACCAGCCGACACAAGGCAGAATTCGCAGATCAGAATAAACAATAGTTATTTATTTACTTGCCATGCATTTTCTCTAATAATAATATCAACTACCCATTGAGATTTTAAAACTCACTTGACTCAGTTGATAATTGATTTTTAAATGTTTTCTCTTTTAAAATTTACTATAGAAAAAATAGAATTTGTGCAAAAAGTCAAAATTACTGTAGTAATAACGTACTTTACTTAATCTTACTTTACGTAATCCGGTGTTCACCAGATTTCTTTAAATTGGTCTGAATGAGAAGTATTGCAAAGTCCATAGGATTCAAAAATGAAGATGTAATAGATATTTAACTATAATGAACCGTACTATTCTTGTCACATCTTGTATGTCATAATGAGACAAATGAACTCTTGGGTAAATTGAAATTAACGTAACAGAAATTAATTATGCTTTAATTAAAACAATGAGATAGGATTTTCATCAGCGCACGACAAAAAGGATTAAGATAGAGATCATAAATTAATTAATTACTAAATTACTTCCCATCAGAGAGAACAGTGAAGCGTTTTTACTCCTTTTATAGGACAGGAACGTGGTTAGTACCAAATTATTACCAATTAACCGGGATTTTCTACAGTTTTCTACTCTTTAGAGTATCTGATCTGGTGTAATATATTTTTTTATATAATAAATATCAGTATCTAGGTAATGCAGATGCAAAATAAAAACATTATGTTTACTGATCTGCTAGAATTGATATATTCTTTACGTATAAGATACATTTCAGTAAAATTCGATTATTCTTGGCATATACCCTTTTCTATGCTATCCTCTCTAATTAAATAGTAGTGGTTTAAATTCCTAATTTATCTACAAATGATCTAATATCTAATAATATTATCGTTAAGGTTATGCACACAACATTAACTAAAATACTAAACCAAAATAGTTTATTTTTTTCTTCAAAATAATCAATTTTAGCACGGGAGACAATAAATAATGAAAATATAAAAATAATTTTACAAATAAGGTTAATTTATATTTTCTATATCTTATTTAAAACTAAATCTGGGAAAAAATTGGTTAATTTTAGGCTTAAGAAGAATCCAAGGTTACATTTCCAAAATTTCTTTCCTTAAGTAGATACAGCCATCATTCATAGCTCGTGTATTGAAAAAGATATATTCATCAAATATTCAGGACAGAGGTAGCAGTTAGCAAGGACCTTAAAATTGATCTCTTAAAAATTTAGGTTTACTAGATTTACTATGCGCTAGCATAAACAACTTTTGTTTTTCTTATGGGCGCCATTTAAGATTTTCGCATTTTGTAATAAAACACCGTAAAAAGTGCTTTGTTTACATAGGAATTTGGCCAAAAAGTTAATAATGCCAAAAAGATCTTTGTTTAATATTTCATTATTTAAAAGATGTAGGATAACACTATTACAAAGTGTATTAATAAAAATGTATTAAAGACTATAAATTGAGGTTGTACGAAGATATGCCGTTGTCATTCAATGCTAGGGGGTGCATATTGCACGCAAAGTAGTAGTTTTCGACCTATTTTAAAAATAATAAAATTATTCCTTAATGTATCTATGTGATAGATAACGAGGAAAATTAAAAACTTTATTGAACCATAATATTTGAGAATGTCATTAATAATTTATCTCTTACTTGACTTTTTGGCTTAATACTTATATAAAGAAGGATATAAACAGCTAAATAAGCCAATAAATAATATTAAAAATGTATTATAAAATTACGAAGGCGTAGAAGGGCCACAATAAAATAAAAATTTTAAAATTTAAAATTCTGAGTTTTATTTTTTCTCAGAATTCTGACATAAAACTCAGAATTCTGACTTTTATCTCAGAATTCTGACTTAGAACTCAGAATTCTGACTTTTAACTCAGAATTCTGACTTTTATCTCAGAATTCTGACTTAGAACTCAGAATTATAACTTGTATCTCAGAATTCTGACTTAGAACTCAGAATTCTGACTTTTATCTCAGAATTCTGACTTATAACTCAGAATTCTGGTAACTTAATGTAGTAATGCATTGATTGATTTATTTCAACCTAAAAAAATCTCGCTCTTTTCATTAAAATCTCTCTCGTTTTTGACAGAACCTCTCGGTCGAAAAAATATATGTACATTGTGTCCACGTTAAGGACTTACCACCCTTCTAACTATTTTAATTCTTGGCGGATTTTGATATGTTTATTGTTACGTTGTGTATTCAAAATGTGCAATCAACGAGTAGGTAACTTTATTTTTGTGCTGTAATCGTCAGATCGAAAAGTAACAGCAAAATGTACTTTACCAACCATTTCTATACAATTCGGTCTTTTATCTCACAATTATTCGAGTTGATAAGTCAGAATTCTGAGTTATAAGTCAGAATTCTGAGATAAAAGTCAGAATTCTGGGATAAAAGTCAGAATTCTGAGATAAAACTCAGAATTTTAAGTTTTAAAATTTTTATTTTTATTGTGGCCCTTCTACGCCTTCGTATAAAATAGTTCTGTTATCTGTTTGAAATTTATTTCAAGTAACTCACTGTCGATAGAAAAGTCAAAAAGTCGGATAACTCATTTCTGCGACCGTTAAGGAAATGCCACCTGAAATATGTCTCGGCGTCTCAGTTATAAATGCATGCAGGTTTTTGTGGCATTCGCTGGGACAAACAGTGATAATAGGAGAGTTATGCGGCGAGCCGGGCATAAATCTACCAGGGTTCGTGAGTGTTATTGCGGGGAGTCACGCGAGCCCTGTGGACGCGCTTTCAAACCCTATTAAAGTCATGGGTAGGACGGGTGGGGCACTCTTCGCAATCACGCTGAAAAATATAAAATTGTAATATTTCAAAATTAAACAAAATAAGGAATGTGCACCAAATACGTTTTAGTTCATTTCTACCATCTATAAGTAGTAACTTTAAGTCATCCTCTTATCCACTACTTTCTATTCTTGGACAGTGTAGTGAAATACTTTGACAATATAATTGGATTAAAAAGTCACAGGGCTATACAAAGACCATAAAAATCTTAGGCTACTTTCATACCGTACCATAAAACAAAATCCCACTGAAAGGTGAACGTTATACGATTGCGAGACGGTGGCTCAGGGCTTAGCGTCTCGATCGCTCAACCCAGAGGTCGTGAGTTCTAATTCCCATTCCACCAAACAATTTTTCATTAAATTGTTTACTCGTAGATCAAGGCTTATTCGCAGGCATGGCTTGGCAACCATCCTGACGAGGGCCTAGGATGGGAAGAATGTCAACTTAGTGTTAATGTGAGAGATTAAAATCAGTTGATGTTTGACTTGTCCCTCTAACTAATGAGGTTTTCCTGGTTTCCCTCATTCCAGCACTGAATGGTGGTTAGGTCCTACCAACGTAAGTCGTTCCTGAGGCGCAAATGCGGCCCGCGAAATAATAATATGCCGCCCCCTCTCCCACACAAGTCTCAGATTTTTGGGCTAATCTTTGTAATTAGAATGAGGGGTAGAGATATTATTATTATTATTATTATTATTAAAATTATTATTATTATTATTATTATTATTATTATTATTATTATCATGCATCATAAATCATCATACACTAATAGGAGTACATCGCAATATATTATCCTTTACCACTGTTGTACCTCATGGTCTAGAGGCATACATACCTAGGAGTAGGATCAGTGCAGGATTTAGATTTTGTGTTCTAACTCTTCATCAGCGTTAAGCAAAGTTGTTCGAAAGACCTGGATTTGGCTTCATGAGTTGACTCTGGACCAAAGCATGAAGTTACTATCGGTCAATTGTTAGTTCAACTTCCAGTGAATACTTAACGCTTAGTTAATGGATAGCCTCTTAAAGGCCAGAACTTTATGGTTCGATAACTAGAAACATTAAAAAATATAGAAAATTTCTGTTGTCGAGTTGAAATTACTAAACGACATTGATAAACAAAAAGAAAAATCCTAACATCGACTGCAATATATGATTTTCTAGCTGTTAGGTCTTTCGGTTAAAGCTAAAATTTTAACTGATGTTTTTCAAAATCGTTTTATAAGCAGAAATTTTCTAAACTCATGGCCTCCAAGATCGCCTGATCTTAACCCAGCGGATTACTGACTGTGGGGTTATTTAAAAAATTTGGTGTTTAGAACACGACCAACAACGCTGAAAGAATTAAAAGACTCTATTAGGGAGCAAATTGCAATTCAACCAGAAATGCTGAATAATGCTGTGTACAATTTGGAGGAACGGTTAGTAACGGTTGGTTGGTTGGATAGGTACAGCAGCAAAATAGACGACATATCGAGCATTTGCGTTAACTACTGTTGGACATAAGAAATCCCATTGTTTAAGCAGTCGAATTTATTTCACATTCTGTTAACTTAATTTGTTAAAAACACATAAGTTGAAATATATCCTTTACTTTATGATAACCTTGTATATAAACTTCCTGGAGAAGGAAAGATATATATCTTCCGAAACAGCTGCTATTAACAAACAATAAATTAGTTATTTCTTCTCTGGTTCTTTATAGTGAAAAAAAATAAAAGTACTAATTCAAAATTTTGATAAAGAGGACGCGCCTATGTCACCAGACCTTTTCGGATGAACAGAAAATGGATATTGTGAACGTGACTATATGGAGAGATTAGCCAAAGACCAGCTGCACGTTAGCTGACCCTTAAAATTGATGGCAGCTCCTTGAGAAAGTAACTTCAGAAGAAGTCAGCAATATGGACTGACCCATAAATCCGATCGAAGAGCTGAAATATGAAAAAGCTTTTTGTGGAGGATGTGAGGCTAATTTATTATCTGCGATTATTGTTTTATATAAATTTTCCTCGAGATCTCTCGACGTAACAGAGGGGTACATAATATCTATAACTTAAGAAAGTAATTTCCAGATATGGACGGTTACTTCAGAAAAATGGCCGGTGGACTTTGGAAAGAGAATGATATAAAGATATTATTATTATTGGAAAAGTTTTCTTTGATACGTTTTATTTCATTAAGTATATTAGAAACTATACCCATATAGGTATAGTGTTTTATTTATAAGAGATGAAAAACCTATACAATAAGTCAAAATAGTCAATAAATAATAGAAAATATTTCTTTGGGTAGTTATTGTATTTTTTAAACGTTTCACATCTGCCTTCAGGATTTACTACCAACTTCTAATAAATGTATTTACATGTTTGAACCAAAACTGTAAGATGTAACGTACATATGTATATATAGAATCTGAGGATAATTCGATAGCATTACAGAATATCTCAGAATTTTTATTTTGAATATTTCTAGTTTCCTGTTTTGTATTATTTTACAGGTGGTGTAGGTTATGCCAAAAGGAACTACAATGAAGAAATTACTTTTTATTTATAATGTAACAAATAACTTGATGGCATGACTTGCTGTAGAATTTCGTATATCGAAGCCAACTTAGCTTTCCCGAACGAGTAACTTCAAACATATAAACATCCGTTACCTACATACAGTATTTATACTATCGTTTGTAGTTATCGAATGGCAAATCGATACCTTACGAGTTTATTAGTTTAATTGATTTAACAGCAGGGCAGTCGAATATGTCTTCCCATGGCATGAATACATAAACTGCGGTAGCAGTAACGGTGTTCCAAGGGAGCGAACATGCCCCCGTTTATTTTATGGGGCCGTTAAATCAAACGGCGGCAGTGTCGGTGGCGGTCCACTAACCGTACACCGACTACGGCGAATGGCCGTCATAAAAACACGTGTGGAGGCAGTTACAATACTTCGGATATTCGGAAAGGGTGGTAAAATTCCTAAAATTATCCTAAAAAGGGTACATACACCGGAAAAAATGTTTACCATGTTATAAACTAAATTTAATAATCTTTTTGTTATTTACATGAATCGTGACCCTCTGATTTGGTAAGTACCCACTAATTTGGTAGGTATCCCTTTGATGATGTTCAGGATTAACAAAACGCACAGCCGTACTAGTAGTTGGTGTTAAGTTGGAAGACAGTATTAAAGGTTAAAATATTAAATGTTAAACTTTCAATATCCGCCGATATGCTCTATAGTATAACATAAGAATAAAACTTCAGTTAACACTACAGTATTTAACTATGTAATTATGCAGTTAAGTGGTCAGCTAAATTACGTATAAATGCTTCAATGACGTCAACAGTCACCCTATTAGCGCAGGTCATCGAGCGCAGATTATGAAACGTATGTTACTCAAGTCTTTTTAGGGATACATTTCAGTTTGGATATATTTAAACTGAAATTAAGGAAATTCAAAACGGTTTCTGAACCATAATTTTGCGAATCAATTCGAAAATGTGGACCTTATTACTAAATATTAAATTTCGAAGGCGGCACTGACATTTATGGAGAGGAAGGGAAAATAATTATAAACTAGCGTAGATGATTGCGATCTCCTGATGTTACCTCATTATGTTATTTTATTGTGAAATTATCAACATACTTTTGATGCTAAATCATAAGCGGCAGACCAGGAAGGCTTATTTCTTTAACACGTTAAGGAAATGCAGTTTACAGTTGCAGTTACATTGTACACTAGAAATAGAGAAATTATTTGCCCTCTAAAACATTATTAAGGATACGACGCCATTATAACCCTTCCACAATCCAAGTAACCATTTAGAGCGATTGCCATATAGGTACTTTTGCACCTTATTCGGTAGTACGAATCCAACTTAATACTATTTGGTTTGTTGTTATCTTGTTCTTCTACCCTTGTGATCTGAATTGCACGGTAAGAGCTACCCTGTCACACCGCATTTGAGCAGCTATTATTGTAATTAGTCCGATCAGAATGAGTTATGTGTTCTGTTACTGCTGTTTCCTGAAACCCTTCTCACAAAAAGCATTTCCAAAAATATCTGAGAATCCTAAAAAATTATTGTCTTCTTACTAATTATTCGTGGGTAGAACAAAGATGGCATCAACAGTCAGCATTCTTCGACTGAAATTTGTAATATTCAAGAAAAATTATTCAATTGAAAGGTGGTTAATTTTAAGAAAGGCGTTTTGAATAAGTTTATGGATCTACGCCGTCATTCGGCTCCATATTTTGTCAACGTAAACATTTTTATTAAAAGGCAGAGAAGGCATTTCCAATTTGATTGTTTACTTATCTGTTCTTCCATCTACAGTTATATATAGTTTTCTCTCATGTAAGTGTGATTGTATGTTAATTTCCTCAATAGGTAAGGGGTCGGTTGAACCAGACAGTGTAACGTTACTAACGCCAATATCAATAAGCATACAGGTATTTGCAAACAGGTACGAAACAGCTGTTAAATAGAAAACAGGTATTTGTAAACAGATACGAAAACAGAAAACAGGTATTTGTAAACAGGTATGAAACAGAAAACAGGTATTTACAAACAGGTACTGAACAGAAAACAGGTATGGAACAGAATATAGGTATGAAACAGCTGTTAAACAGAAACACATAGGTGTAGAACAGAAAACAGATAATTATGCTTACCGACATTGACGTCAGTGACGTCACACTGTCTGGTTCAACCGACTCCATGCCTTCTTAATACCCCCCCCATACCCCCCAGAGAGATATAGTTTCGTTCCAGAATAAATGAAAATGGAGTGAAGTGATAATAGATATACATAGAGAGAAAATATTTTCGTTGTACCATAAAGACCCTCTGCCATATTAACCGTTATCAAAACGGTGCATCGTAGGTTGAAGTATAGAAAAAACATAGTCGAATAAAAAATTTGTTCAACCACATAATCTTTCGTAGATTTGTAACTTTACAGAATTTTTTTAATTAATTTTTAATTACAATTTCTATATATTACTATAATTTAAATAAAATATAATTAAGTGTTGCTGTCTCTATCCTTCAGTCTCATTTCAATGAGGAACCCGGATCTGAGAGACTTATGTGGGAGAAGGATTGGTATATTATTATTTTGCGGTCCACGAGTGCGGCGAATAGAAACGATTTCTATCTACTTTCTAATTCAACTATTTTAGAATATGTAATTATGTCATGTTCTCTGTTATGATATGTAGCGTATGCCTAAAAGAGTTCATGTATACATGTCATTATTGGAACCTCCTTGTCCAGTATTACATAAAAAACCAATTTTTTTCTAAAATACCTAAACTATAGTTAACATACCTACCTAAACTATAGCTAACAAAAATCATTTTGATTAATACAGATACGTTCTGACAACTGGGTTGATTATCTTTCATGAAATAAGTTACTTTTTTTGTACCACTAATTCATTTCTCCTCTATTTGCAATACCTAATCTAATGAGTTATCCTTTTGGCGTTCTACACAAAAGAATAATAAATACATTTTTTTAGCCTTCACGCTTCATAAGTAGAATTTTTATTTATTTTTTATTCCCTAAATTACATGAACACAAATACAGTCGACACACATCAACACAGCGGGCATCTAGTAAACATAAAGCATTATTTGCAAGTTTAATTTAATCTAGCATGAACATGTAAATTCCGCAGTCCTTTTCTACGTTAGCCCAAAATATTCGAAATATACATATACATCCATATGCTTCATGTTAAAATACTTTTATGAATATTTCTCATAAAAATTATTCTGACTTTTATTTTCAAATAATAAAACCTGGTCCCTTGCAAAGCAATGAGCAAATATGAATAAAATGAGTTTCCAACATTATATTATACAGTAAAACTAAAACAAAATAGTTCATTACGGGGAGTTAAAAAATATTATAATTTATTGTTGTGTATCTGTTTTACTTCCCAATATTAATGTAACTTATAGTATTTTAATTACGTTTTACACTTCTACTTTCCTCAAAAATGACGAGGATAATACAATGTACGTAAAACGTCATGGCGTAAAACAGATTAAATTTAAATGAGTTAAATATTGTTAAAGAGGTAGCTAGAGCGAAATATGGTCAAAGTATCTCTAAAATAACTAGTGGATTGATTAACCCCATCGAATCGGATGTTTTTAAGTCACCTTGTATCTGTACAACAATTTGAGCAGGTGAAAAAAAACCTTTTGTAAAGCTCCTTATAAAAGCTATTAAATTTATTTTTTTTTTCTCCATGCTTACGCCCTTTTGAAATAGCCTGACAAAAAATTTGTAATCCACCTTATATAATTCTCTTGAAAAAAAATTCTTAAATTAGTTACACACTAAAAAAGGCAAAGTGCCAATAAAGTAACTTTTAAAAAGGCTATATGGCAAAAGACTAAAACTGGAGATAAGTGCTGCCGTAAGCAAGAAAACGATTAGGATTATTTATTTCGAAATAATATTTATTTTTAACAAATTATAAAATATAAAACTGCATTATTAATTTAAATACATGAGTTATTTATAATAACGAAAAACTAAAAATTGTTCTCAGTTTAAAAACAGTAACGGTTTCGAAACAAACTTATTGGGCATATGTTTTTTTAACAAACAAAATAATCTTAAATCTAATTAAGTCTAATTCATTTGCATAAACTGTAATAATACACTCAGTTTACTGTACGCTTGGCACTTAGCCGATTTTAAAGGAAACTTCGGATGGCACATACCTAGTGATCTGCCATATTTTAGTAGGTTCAGTTAGTCAGATAATGTGTTTGGTACATAGCCCTTTCTAAGGTACAACCGCGTTGGCATTTAGACCATTTTCATGTGAAAAACTAAAAATTTAAAAAAATGCTAGAAAGCCGACGTATCAATTCTACTCTTCAATTGCGCTTCAATATTATAGTTATTATAGTGCTTGGGCCAATATGATTATTCGTCGATTAGGGCAGTTACTGTTACCTATAATTATTATCACCTCATAGTGTATGTTAACACGGCTTTGTATGCCAATTTCATAGCCAATTTAATAGAAGCTTCAAATTGTTAAATGGATCGGGATTCTGGACAATGCGATTGCGATACGACATCATCGTAGAAAATGATGATGGTCCTATCTAAACTCTCTGATTTACTATTGAATAATCTAAATATTCACAAAATCTATGAAGGTGCCCGCATATATGCATGTATCGTGGAAATTACAATATATACGAGTACAAACAAATATCTCATTATGTTATGAATTAAACCTGAGATATTTTGTACTCTTTATTTATCTTATAACATAACTAAGACAATTATTGTGGTAGAGTTGTTCCCTAATTTAACAATTTGAGAATCGTGTTTATGATCTGTACATTGACATGATTTCATTTGGATTTTAAATTAAATTGCCACATAGATACATTGATTAATATTGATGGGTTTTATAAAAGAACATCTAAATTTGTACATTTAATTTGTTTCGATAGCGTAATTCCTTTTCCACTTTAGGAAATGCAAACTTTAGAAATGCTAACATTAAAATTAAAAATATTACCTCTGCCTTTTATTTTGTTTTGGGATTAAACCAACTGTAAATAATAAAAAATATTAATATTTATTTTTATTGCATATCATACAGTGGTTTTATGAGGCAAACTTTAGAAGTTTGCCTTGATACTAACTTTCGATATTTATTTGTGAAAAAAGAGAGAAAAAAGTACACAGAATAAAGCGTACCTTCAAACAGTCCACACATTTTCATTTTTATCATTCATTATCACAGTACATTATTCAATCAAAACAATCTCATACATAAATACCGTCAAAAAGGCTTGGTGGTCAACATAAATGGTCAATGGTCAATGGTCACCCTGGTGGTTTTATGTTTTTTATTATTTTACAGGTGGTGTAATCCCTGAAGAAAATAAAACAGATCATGAAGCTGCACCACAAAATTACCATAAATTAGCCACATTATGACCTCTGGTATAATATTGAGTCCGTTAAGGGGAATGAGAAGTACCGAATTTATTGGAACTACTCATTTCCCACGCTCAGGCAGATAAGAGTCAACAAGCCTGACGGAGTCCTCCTCGACCATCAGCTCAAGACAATGTTTAACATCCATTTCTCGGCTCCTGCCGGGATCAACATTGTCTTGAAAGAGGAGGAGAAACGGACGAAATATCGAGACTTCTCTACGAACCCCGCAGACTCCATCCAGAACATACTGATGTGAAGTTTGTGGTACTGATATTAGGAGCTCTCGATGGACTAAGACATGCACTACTTTTGGAACTGCAGATCATACCGGCATGCCGAAATTCGGCAGATCTTCTAGCCAGAAGAATGTAGAAGGCGGTCATGGTCATTCTGGGCTCATTACGTCTACTCCGGGCATACGATTCCAGGATTCAATAGTTATTCACCCCACGGACTTGAGGAGTAGCTACTGATAGCCACCAGCGGCCGATTCAGAGAATCTATTTCGTAACGATCGAAACATTGTATTATTTATCACGATTAAGATGAATTTTAATATCTAATTTTTCAATCTCCTACTAAATTATTGATTTTAATTTATAGATTTGTTGAAATTTAGATATTTAGTTTCGTACAAGAAGAAATCGTATATATCATTAGGAGCAGAAATAGTTTTATGTGGTCAGGCTGGTTCTATTGGCCTTACCACATAAAACCTCATTTACAACCTCCCGTAACGTAAGAATAACAAAACGAAATATTTTCCTGTACCTATCCGTTAATTACTACGTATTATTGAAATATGGGAGAAATGCATATGTGAATCACGTTAATCCTGAACATTAGAAAAAAAGGCAGCTTAATGCAATGTTATATCACAGCGTCGCCTTTTTTAATATCCATAAATAGTAATAAAGTCTAATGGGCCGTGATACAATTTGCACACGAAGCATTTTAATTTACGGACATTAGAAAAATCCAATAGGGAAGAAACTTTTATGTGGAAAAGGTATAGTGCAAATTGGAATTTAACATGACTTTATTGTTAAAATTTCGTGGAGAGTGTTTTTCCTTTATCCAAGTACCTAATTTCAGCCAGCAATAGGGTTCAGGGGAATAATAAGTAGTTATACCTGATTATTTTTCACATGAAGCAGATTAGTATTTATTATTTACATCAGAAGGCAAGCCCGGATACATCAATGTGATTTGAGGACTAATGACATTGTAATACTATATTTTTGCCACAATTAGAATTAATTGTGTGTGAAATAAATATGATTAAATGATAGTTTCAAGAACTACACAAGTATTTAATATATTTTTGGATTCGATTGGACAGCAGAGTATTTGAATAGATAATACGAAATGCCAAAATATTTTTTTAATTAGTCGTCAGTTTTAAACCAACCATTGACTAAATCAGCTAAAGTTTATTTACAACTTTCTATTTTAATAATATATATGATAAAACTTTTAAATTATTAGTTATATTAAGTTTATACACATAGTACTGAGATGGTGTGAGAGGAAACAGATGTCTGTGAACCCCCACAAAACGGTAATTGTTCCATTTGCCAACAACAGAGGATTCTGGACAACCTAAGACTATTTAACTAAAACTAGAAAGGACGACTAATTCTACCTTCTGCCAGATAAGTTGATAAAGCTCTCACCCAACAAAGTGATCAGCTTCATTAAGAGGCTGGACCTGTTGGGTGAAATATAAGTAGGTGTGAGCTAAAATAGATCACAGTATCTAGGTGCAGTACTGGATATGTCCCTTAATTGTAACTCCCATCTAAAGAAAATGATCCGTAAGGCACGACTTTTCTTATGGACATGTCTATGAATCTATGGGAAATCTTGGGGTGTAGGTCCAAAACAAATATATTGGCTGTACCTATTCTAAATAATGACGAAATCTGTGCAGCAATTATTGTAAAAAATAATAAAAAGTGTTGCACTTGATACATATTAAATATATAAGATATTAAATTAGGTGTAAATTGGTAGATGTAAAAAATTTACAGTTGAGATAAATGGTCTAAAAGTGATTATTTTAAGTTATATTTTCATAATATTATCTTTCTCATTATAAATTAATTATAAATTCTCCTATTTTAAAATTTAAAAGGGCATTGGCTCATAATACTGATATCAATTTAATAGGTACTGCGAGACACTGCTTGGTTGTACAGCTTAGAAAGATTTAAATCCTAAAAACCATAGAGCTTAACCCATGTCATTGTGATAAATGCTCGTATCTCGAAATATTTTTTTAATGCAGCGGGCGATGAGGATTACAACTGACTTGATCAAATCCTTCTTCGTCCTCTAGTTAATCTAGGGCTCTCTAGTGTCCAAGAAATTAAATACGATGAGAGAGTTCGTACTGTTTCGTTCTCATCCGTAATTCCTGATACTAATTATTGGTGGTAAATTGGTGGGGATGTCGACAACAACTACTTTGCGTCCAAAATGCACTCCCCCAACATTGAATTACAACGGCAGATCTTCATATAACCTCAACTCTCTCATGTCTCTAATACATTTTTTCTTAAAGTGTTATCTACATCTTTTAAATAATGAAATCTTAAACAAGCATCTACATTACTTAAAAAATAATTATTTTTGGTAACATACATTTTGTATTGAATGTTAATGAAAAACATTTATTTTATTTTTTACTGACAGAACTGAAATTGTAGCAATCCTCCTTAGAGTAACGTACGATATGTATTTCTGCTTGCGGTGTCTTCAGGCACACGTGTGGCAGGAGATTTATCCTCTAAAAATGGTTAAAAATTACAAGAAATATATGACAATTAAACTGATATAAAAATTCTCAGTTTGTACATAACATAGTTGTTTTTTATTTTACAGTATATGTCTGAAATTATTTAGGTAGGTATTGGTTTATTTAACTGTTTATATCTTTATTTATATAGAAATTCAGCCAAAAAGTTAATTAAGAGATAAATTATTAATGAAATTATCAAACATTTTGGTTCAATAAAAAATAAGGTTATTATAAGGTCCTTTGCATACCTAGGAGTATAGGTAGCCAGCAAAATTAAAAACTTTACCAATACACATTTTATATGATTAAAATTTCACTGAATTTTGTCATTACTCTATTTTCATTTCTGTTACCTATCTACAAGCTTTTATATATCTGTATAGAATAAAACCATTCACTCCTTACTATAGCTCGCTAAGCAGATTTAATCGGTCATTACACAGAAGGCATTATTTTTTATTTAATAAATAATATACAAAATAAAAATGTACCTACTAATGATTGGTAGTTGGTGAGTTCAGGTAAGCCTGTGTAGTAAATTATTAAGAAAATAATTTTATTTCAAATATCTTAACTAAGTGGGATTAGAGGTTTATTGGTCCCTCCAATGAGTCTGAATTATTTTCTTAAAGAGCAATGCCATGGCACAGGTAACGATAAAATCTCAGATATTTGCGGGTTAAAAAATTATCGCTTGATAATCAACCTGAATGGAGACCTTAAACTAACTCTTTAGTAGTGAGTGAATGTAGATATTGAGTCTTTGTCATTCGAGATAGGTACTTTTCATCCTATAATACCAACTGCGGTTCAATAACCGTCAATACTTTTAAAATAATTAAAAATAAAGTATACTATTAGCAACTATATTCTTCGTAGTGGCAAATTTTAAAACCGACTGTGGTATAACAAACATATTTACGGTAGAGTTCTAGTAGACAGATTTGAATACTGATATAGCAGTACACAATACCCGCCACAATTGATACACATACCTACAAAGCAAATATTAATTTCCAGCTGTTCCATAACTACCTCTCAATTCCCGCATTAACCGGAAAATTATGCTCGACTTAAGTTCGCTATTGCTCACTCCGAATTCTCCATCCAGAATGGCAGCTAGATGTTGCTATCAGTGTAGGTAAATTACCGCCTCCTAGTCACAAATTAATATGGAGCAACCACGATGTAGAGGCCGCAACCCGAAATGACAGTTGCCTATAAATCACAATTATCAACCCCTGCGAAAACGACTACGGTTTAGGAAAATCCTGGGAACCTATTTCGTATATTATGCATAATTATTTTGAATTATTGTTCGGTTAATTTCAGGACGACAAAAAAACACAGGACATGAGTTTCGGTGTGAGTTACAATTATTGAATTACTTAAGTTGAAATACCTTCATAGTATTAAAAATTAAAAAATAAATTGAACAGCACCCAAATCTAAAGTCATAGGTTGTCCGGAAGAGGGTTAGACATTCAAAAACACACAAAAACACCCCATACGCATCGATGTTGCCACTGCCGGAACTGGGAATCGAACTCAGACCATAATTGGCACTGTGATCGAGAAATTCTGCCATAACATGCTCTAGCTGACTGCGCACCGTGGCGGTGTATAGGTTATAAAGGATACAATGCCATAATGTTAAGGTATATTATGAGAAAAACAACATCAAAACCGATGATTATTGTAAATTCGAATATTTTCTTTAACATATACTTAGTTTTTTGTTGATATTTTGATCAATAGTTTGAAAATCGATAAAGTAATCAAATTACTCAATTTACGAATGCTAGAAAGTCTAATACTTTCCGCACTTGTAAAAACAACCGTAAAAACAGTATAAATTAGATTATATTAGATTAGATTTACAAAGGAGTCGGCTACCTGGCCTAGTCCACCGCAACCTAAAAGATCTATCTACTGTGGCACTTTAAACCTATTTAGAGTACCTTGTCCTGCTTTGTCCTTAGGATCATACTCCACAGCCTTGCTAGAGGCTCTTAAGACCATGTAGCTATTAACTCTTGGTCTTCCTTCCCTAAGAATTTGAAATCTCAGCTTTGTCAGGCCCTCACACTGGCACAGTACGTGTACGGAGGTTTCCTCTTCTTCTTGACAGAATCTGCAAATTGCTTCTTCTGTCAGTTCCATTAGATTCATGTGCCTATTGAGTCTACGGTGACCTGTCAGGAGACTCACTATTAATTGATGGTCTTTTTATTCTGGCCTAACAGATCTATTGTGAATTTAGGCGACAGTTCTTTAATGATTAATTTTGCCTGTCTCAGTTGTGGCAGATTCCTCCACCATTGTCGAGATTTATTTCTCATCCATTCCTCCATGGATGTTTTAATGCATGGCTTTGCAATGCCGCAGAAGGTTTCTGGTCCTATGAGGTCTTTTGATGCGACTTCTCTGGCGGCTATCCTTGTGCCCCTCGAGCCCAGGTACCCAAGCTAGGATCACCCTATTCCGATTCCCTAATTCTTTTTAGTACTCAGACAGTCCCACACTAGTTTGGGCATAACGTGCAAGGACCGTATTGTCTGTATCGCCGCTTGGTTATCAGAGAAAATAGTTTGAGGAGTTTTTGTCCACTATACTACTGACCCGTAGGTTAACATCAGTCTTACAACCTTAGTGTAGAGCCGAGGAGTCATTTTTGGTTTCAAGCCCCAATTTTTTCAACACATCCTTCTGCACCTACCAAAAGCAAACAAAATTGAGCCGAATTTTAAAAAATATGAGAAATGAACTAAAGTGTCTTAAATAAGTCAAATTAGGACTTTTACGAATACTAGAAAGTCCAATACTTGCCGCACTTGCAAAAATAACCGTAAAAATAATGTAATAAATTACCTTGCAATCAATCGTCATACCAACATATCAACATCATATTAACAAAAATAAGTTGCTTATAAAAACACGCTTTCTACGCCACTTCAAATATACTCGGATGTTATTGAGATGTAAGTACGTATATTCCAATTTTCGATCTTGATCTTTCTATATTAACCAATCACGTTACTTATTTTTTAATATATACCACTCACATTACACCTCGTAAAAAGTCTATGAACATATAGTCAAAGTCTCTCTCCGTAGGGAAGAGCACATTAAATTTCTATACAGCATCGTTTTATTGGGTAAAAATTATTTTATGCGGTGAATAGAAATAGCACTCTGCGATACTACTTATGAGACACTCTATAATTTTGGCCAAACACACACACACACAACATCGTAAAACAATAAATTTATTCCTCATCTGTTTTCTTATTAAGGGTCCATTCTCTCTAGATTTGACAGGCATGAATGTTGGGTCGGATTGAGAGGATGGGTGGCCGATGGGTGGAGACTTATATATTCCAACTATCGAATTATTAAGATTTCGGAGGTGCACGTAAAGCCGAAGTAGAAAGGCACATGGAAATAAAGTTAGCCCTCATTCCAAGGGTACCGGATTTGTCTTATAATTGCAACAAAATTTCTTTTTAGTGTTATAAATTATATATCACCGGAAAGATCAAAAGATAAACTAGATCCCTATAGTAGCAAATTTTTGTTTAATACATGTATTTTAGAGAAAATAATTTTTGAAAATACGCTATTTTAGTACAAGATTGTTTGCCTGGAATTTTAAAAATAAAGCAATATCAAAAATTACTACTATAGGGACTTAGATTAAAGTCTTATCTTTCAATACTTTTTTACTAAAAGTCGCTATCTTTTATAGTTTTTTTATAATTAGACACGAGACGAACGCCGATTTAGGGCTTATTTCGACCTAGTGAATGGAGTCTTAACGTATTTATCAATTCTCAATCAATAATTATTAATGTCTTATCAATTTTCTTATTATACTGTATACCATAGAAGTTTTGAGTACTACGGGTGCATATCTACTCTTTATTAATTATATTTTTCCATCATTTCCCATGTTGTATATTATACATACATCCAAACATCAATTCAGTCATATTGTAAATTAAAACAATATACTGCTAAACATCTATATAAAATAAAAAGTCGAACACGTACGCCACTAGTTTTTATTATTTGATTAAAAATGTAAATTATATTATCTACGTGGATGCATAATTTTAGCGCCCGCTTGATAAAAATCGCGTGCAGCCGCCCTTTTTATTTACTGCGAATAATCTGATACGGAATAATGCCCCATGCATTATCCACTAACGTGTCCATTAGTCATATTGTGAAATACGATATTAATATTATTAACACATTCGTAAACAGTTAACTCTGATCTGACACGAGAGACACGCAAATATGGTTCCACCAGTCCACCTCACTTGGGAGATCGGACGGCAGCTTGTTTTTTCAGTGGTTGCCGACTGGCAGGAAGGATAGCCATTGTCCTGATCCTGATCGATAATACGCATAGGCGTGCATTTAATTGGATCTCCCTCTGTGTTTGTAGAAACATGCATGGCCTTCAAGTTTCGAGAGATGAGATTTTTTTTCTGGAAATTTGGCTAATATTTATTTAGTTTTAATAGGAGTATATTTATGAAAAAAAAATTGAATCATTTAGTTTAGGATTTGCTGTTTTCAACAAAATGTTATCTGAAGAGTTGATACTAGGTACATGACTAAAAGATTGACCCTTTCCTTACAAGGCATGCTTATACAATTACGTAATTGTATACAGGGTTTTCAGAATTTACTACCAATTTTAGTTCATTTTAAACTCGATTTTAAAAGATTTACAGCCTTATTAATAATAAAACTTAGAATGTTCTAAGACCTGACTAGAACGTGATTAGTGAAAACTGTATTAATAATACCATTTAAATGCGTGTTAACGCTAGAATGATGTTAAATCACTAGTTATCAGTTTGGGTATGTTTTACAATAAGTTAAAGTTAACCTAAAAGTTTGACAGAAATGTCAGCAGTTTTTCTTTTCCCTCCCAATTAATAGATCAAGAACGTTTTTCTGAAATATTAAATAATTCAATGCGAAATTTTCCGTATTTATATGTCAGTAACCTCAATAATTATATAAAATTTTATTATGGCATGGTTACTTATCCAATTCATTAGGGGGTTTTTGAACCCCTTAAATTTTAACACGTCGCGTCGTTATCGTTATTCTGAGCATGTGCAGTTCCAAAAAGAGTATCATTTTTGGTACTACGCGTGCTCAGTATAACGTTTGCGATAACGATAAGGTAAAAATTTAAGGTGTTCAAAATCTCCCTATTATAAAAAGCAAAGTTAATGCTTATCAAGGGCGGATTTACCATAAATTCAAATTTTACATTAGCAAAAAGCAAAATCGTAATTATAGTTAAAAAAAATATAAACGTACTTCACTAGGATATTTTATTAAACACTTCTATTTGCTATTTCATGTTTGTCCAAAGAAAAACGTACCTATCTAAATGCACAGATAATTTTTAATTTCACAACATTTTTTAAAAATGAGGTTCTTTGAGATACTTCCCCATGTTGAAAAGCTAAATCCGCCCTTGATTAATTATTAGCACAAAACAATTTTGATACAAGACACTTGTCAGTCTTGTCACTTTGGGTAAATATTTGTAAATGCAGGTTAGATTTATTGCAGTGAAATTAGCTCTATCTATAAAATGAGATGTTGTCACATTAACTTCTTATTTAGCATGCTGTTAGTTATTTGTCTATAAATATTTAATTATTAATATGAACTACTTAGATTGATTTAAGAATGCAGTTAGTTGTCATTAGTAAACATGATGTTATTGTGATTATTATTAATATGGGTGCAGAAGTTTATTTTTTCAAAGAGAATACCTTGTGGTATTTATAAAATCTAAAATAGAATTTTACTATATATATTATTAAAATAGAAAATAGAATAGGGACAAAATATTAATGATTTCATTCCATATCGACTGGTGTTATGGTTCCGTATATCTAGCTCTTTTAAATTTCCTATTATTGATAATTTTTATTGTAACTGAATGTAACAACAAATATGACCAAACATATTTTGAATTTATTTTATTTATACTTACTACTTTAGTCGTAACTTATATTACGGGCAATTCGTTTGGGAACTATTGCTATTATATTTTAAAGTGTAAAACTAAAAAGGATCAAATGCATGCAAAATACGTAAAATAAACTCAAGAGATCAGAGCTTCATGTATTTAGGTGACTTTCCAAATATTTAACTGCATTTTCCTTATCATATTACTTATTAATAATAGATAAACTAAAGGAAATATTATATACAGAGCCCTAAAGCCAAGCAAACACTGAAATAAATCGAGAATTCTGCAAAAGGCAGTGTAAATATTTTGACGATAATATTTCATCGGTAAGAAAAAGTGAAACGCAATGATTATTATTTTTAAAACTATATATAAGTATCTTTTGTTTTGTGTTCTAACTTAACCGTTAGTTAGCTGGGTTGAACAATGTTTTAAAAATAAAATAAGGAAAAATAATCACTAACAAGTGCGGCAAGCACTTAAATTTTAACAATTAGCAATGGAAAATATGAAAAAAATTATTTTTAACAATAAATCTCTTTGAATATAACATTGTTAAATAACATTCTCCTAAACAATAAAAGTGTTTTTTCTGCTGTGTAAGAGTTTGGAAAAGTAAAGAAATCTTCCCCAAATAGAATATCATAGCTATTTAACTAATTATAGGTTGTTAACAAATAATAATTAAAGGTTGGGTCTCAAAAATGTTAACTATTAAATTATTTTCTATCTTACAACAAATAAAGGTACTCTCATTTATCTATATCATCTATTTACTCTCATTTATTATAGTTTTACTACTACTAAACTACATTTAGTTTTGCAATGTTACTTACATCTTGAACTAAAAGTTATACTTAGATATATAAGTACTCATTAGGTTCCTTAATCAAATT
The DNA here is from genome assembly GCA_963924545.1 of Pogonocherus hispidulus. NCBI lineage: Eukaryota > Metazoa > Arthropoda > Insecta > Coleoptera > Cerambycidae > Pogonocherus > Pogonocherus hispidulus. The sequence goes on from OZ004695.1 coordinate 54,114,189, forward strand.
ACTGAAAACACACCATAATGGCAACTATCTATCTTTCAGCAGTATTTGTAAACAGTCCTGATGGATATGGACGATGTTCGCCGCTTTACATTCTGAATTAGAATAACCCCAGATAACATTAACATGATCCGGTGTGCGGGTCTCTATTTATCTGGATTCTGTACATTCAAAGTGCTACTCAACCAAACACAAATTCACCCGAAAATGTGCTTGCAAAGCTCAAAAACAAACAAACCATCCGTTTCATTTACACAACTGGCTAAAATATGCAAAAGCGCGTATAGAAATCTACACCAGCCGATAACTTTATGTTTTTAAAGGGTAAGTAAAGTATTCGCATATTATATATAAATGTGTACAAATCATTAAACATTTTAGTTACCCTCTATAAGCAATTACAAAATCATAATGTAGAGAATTAAGTACTTTAAAAATTAAATTGAAAAGAGTATTCTATTTATATCAAATAAATTTGTGTTGAATGATGAATAGGGATGGAACCTTTGATTTGTAGAAATAAATAGGATCTATTTTTTTTTCAAATAGCATTTGCTAACTATGCGACAATACACTGTGTCCTGTTTAAGATGAATTGTATGGGCAACCCTTAAACCATTAGGGATACGGGGTTGGTTAAATTGAGAAAAAGTTGGGCAAGTTTAGACCCAAGAAGAATCCAGGGTTAAATTTCCAAGAAATCATTTATTTATAGATACAGCGTGAAAACAAACATGGAAGAGTCCATATCACAGTAAAAAAAGACAAATGGTAAAATTACTAAATGGTAATCGTAATTTGCTGCAGTGTTATTTTTAACACGAACTGGGTAGTATAATAACTAAACCTTTGGAACTCATATTACACGAACGATATACCCGCCAAGTTTGTAGAAGTACTCATAAATTGTAGTAAAATTTATAAAACCCTGTGTTAAAAATGAATCAATCCGCCATAAAAACGGAATAATTACACGATGAATAATTAACTATTACACATTACCTTGTAAAATCTACTGTGTTAAATTACTTTTATATAATGTAATAATACACCGATATGTCTAACACTGCCAAGTGTGGACTATATACACACTGATGAGTGTGGATTCAGTGTTAAAATCAGTCGGATTTTTTTACTGTGTAGCTGTAATTGTAAAATATACATTCATAACATTTTCAGGGCAGAGACTCAACAGTCAGGAGGGACTTCAACATTGGCATCTAAAAAAATTATATCTACAAGATTTTGCTCTAGCATATTCAACTTTTTTTTTCATACGGGCGCCATAGTGGATTTTCGAATTTTCGAAGACTTCTTAAAAGTTATTTTCAACCATGTATGCATGCGTAGGTATGTTCAAAACCGAGGATCAATAAGATGGCTTGTTAGGTCACCTGACCTCACTGCACTGGACTTTTTTGTGTGAGGTTATTCAAAAAACAAAATGTATACAAGATTGTATGAAACTACAGAGGAATTACGTCGAGCAATAATTAAAGTCACAACCAGTGGAATTACGCCGAACATGTTTCTTATTTTTCCGTTTTTAAAATAATATGCTTATAATACATGGTGGAAAAGCACTTTCTATGGAATTTTCCAAAATGCGAATTTCCAATATGGCACCCATAAGAAAAACAAATGTTGAGTCTGCTAGAGCAAAATCTAGTATACCTATTTCAATTTTTTAAAGCTAATGTTGAAGTCCTTGTTGACTGCTATCCCTGTCCTGAAAATTTGTTGAATGTATCTTTTACAATAAACGAGTCATGGACGTTTCCAGAAAATATACATTTTGGTTATAACCCTGTATCTACTTAAATATTCTTGGTATTCTTGGAATTGTAACTCCGTGGGTCTAAAATTGTGCAACTTTTTCCCAGTTTTACCAACTGTGTAGTTATATCTAATGGTTTCCGATATTCCCAACAGTTCATCTTAAACTGGACACAGCATATATCATCCGCCTTTTTCATTCACTTATACACTATGGTAGGACAGTGAAGAATAAAATAGTAACTACGGTTTTTTAAGAGAATGTATACAACGAGAAAAGATATGTAGGTATACAAATGCAATTCAGGATTATCAGCAAAATAACGATAAGTAGATTGTCCGCGTATTGACGATTTATTTCCAAATTTTCTCCAGACAGTTAAATATAACTGATGAAGAAGGTACAAGTAGCTATAAGTGGTAGCTTCCTCTAATAAGTAGGTAATATAATTTATGTTATTTAGATGAGATACGATCAAACAAAGTAGAACAATGATTGAAAACGATGTTCTAATATCTCCTCAGCACGAGAATAGCTGCTTATGCTAAATTTATTTTTAAGCTTTATTGATAATGGGTAAATTTCGCAATAGTAGGTGCAATATATACAGGTAAGAGCCGAATATTTGTTCAAATTAATAATATATTATAGAAAATTTTAACACAAACTCGAGCGTGTAATGCAGTACAAAATTTAAAGGAACTGGATTTACTGTAGGAATCTGTGTGTTAATCCTGCTGATCAAACTTGAAGGTCCATTAATATCAGAAAAACATCGGAAATATAGGCATAGGTAACAAAACAATTTAACAAAAAAAATATAACATCATCTAACGCTCCTCTCTAATTGTGGTCACAGTATTCAGTATTGCGGTTGTCTTTCCTCTGATAAACCAATTAATAAACTGTATTTAATGCTATTCATAGAACTCTAGGTTATTGGATTAATATTAAAGAAATTTTCTTTGACACAATAAACTTTTTATATAGGTCCCTTCTTCGTTCGATGTAGATTTCACTCATAATAATATACCAGAGCACCTGACGAGAAGGGTGAAACTGAGACTTCTTATAGGAAGAAGACCTAGACGATAATCCGGGGAATATAATATACAAGTACCGGTAGCTTAAACGCTCGTGGGAAAATCGTTTGGTGCCTCAAATACGCAAACCGGATCACGTCGATTTTGCGTTTTACAATTTTGCGGCAAAACAGTTTACACAGGGATCAGATGTCAATCATGCGGGCGTTGTTTCACATTTTTATGCACCCTTCTGATGGGGAGCCGGTTCGCACAAACGTCAAAATTATATTTATTGCAATCTGATACAGCGCATTTCCGTACGTGACTTCTATGCTTCGCAAAACACATTGTTATGGTAATTAAAAATTCATAACGAATACCCTCACGTTAAGAATAACTTGCACTGCATTTTCTATACACTCTTTCTGAATTGTGCTTCTATCCTACTATATACCTTTAGAAGATCACATTTGACGAAATTAAAGTTTTTTCGAAAAACATTAATACTGATCAATATACATACATTTTCTCTGTCTGATTGTTGAGTAAAAATCAATTGCAACCATTTGTCATTTTGAATTACTCAGTAAACTTTACAATTAAATTACAATAAAAAGTATATTTTAAGGATCATTCAGTTAACAGCTATAGATGAAGAAAATGTCATCAATTTCCTGAAACAACAGAACATATAACTAGATATGGATTTAAAATCCTAACACGTGTCCAATATATCAATAGACATAATACAGTGACAAAAAATGATTCACAGGGTACGATTATATCGTATATCTACAATAGAAGTCTGAAGCTGACTATAGTGATATTCACCACAAATTATAATACAGAACAATTATTATAAATTATACTGGGACCAAATTGATATGGTAGCCATAATAGACCAGATATTTATAACACTAAATAAATACCAAATACCAATACTAAAAAGGTATCTCATTGGCGTGCGCCAGTAGGTACCATCTGACCAGAAGATGCTAAAAAAATACGGAAAAGAAATAAAAATATCAATAACTAGCAATAGAAGTTAAAATAATATAGAAGCAGAAATAAGTTCATCATTTTATTCATTAGGTATATCGTTGACGGATATGACTTTATATTCTTTCATAATTTACCTTACTCAATTTAACTTGGAAGAAACTGCATGTACCTACCCAGTCACAAAAAGCAATCATACTGCATACATGAAATGTAACAGAATCGTTTCTAAACCTAAAGTAATTTCTTGATAGATTTTGTCCTAATTCAAGAGACATAACCCAGCGAAGAACTGAAAAGTACATAATGCTTAAAACAGGAGTAATATTTAGTAGGAGTAACAGGAGACCCCTCATTCTAGTCCTAGTGATTATCCTGGAAATCAGAAATTTATGTGGGAGGGCGGCATATTATTATTATTCTGTAAAACACACCGCATAAATGCCCTGAAATGACTTAGGTTGGTAAACCCTAACTACTATTTGATATGGAGACATCAAAAACCTTATTAGTAAGGAGATAAATATTAACACTTCTACACCTACATTTCTACACCTGTGTACATTTGATATAATATCAAAATGTACATCAAATGCAATAGCATATTGTAGTTGAATTAATTTATGACATGAAAACAATTTTAATTTTCAATATAACCTGTTAAACGAGAGTATATAACGTATTCTACAAAAGGATTCCAATAATCGAAATAGTACATAAATAAAAACAATAAATTTGCTTAATTTACTTTCTGACACTTCTGATTTAAAACCCATTTGTACTTTGCAACAATATTTCCTAACAAACACTGCATTGCTCAACTTATCCGTGGTTCTTTCTTCATTGTGTCGTTTCTACAATAGCAAATCGAAATATTTACTACCACCACAACAATAATTCAGACACACTTACCATAAGCAGGCTTATTGTAATATTTCCTATATGCCGCAACAATGAGCAATAGAGTTCTGCTGAAATATTTTGAACCAACATTTGACATTTACGATTGTTATTTAATACTATCAATCGCAATATAAATAAGTAAACAAGAATAGGATACGGCGTTAAAAAAATATAATGTGTAAGCATATCTCACAATAATATTACATATTGCTCAAATAGAGCAACACATACCTACACCATTCCAATTGTTGCGAGTGAAGTATTATATGTAAAGAATTCCTTTGTAACCTGTCAAGGACTGTTCGATTTAGCGACTTCCATATTTGATTTCACGAGTAAGATTTCATAAGATGTAATAAATACATACCTAAGATATAATGGCATGTATTATTGGTGCACTGCAACTAGATTTCTGAATCTGCAGTGAAAAAGTTGAATTTATATTAAATTTCTAGAAAACAGTTTGTCACCGATTGTTTATTAATACTAACCTCTTTAAATTCACTGGGCAAATGTGGTTGGCAAACAGAAAATTATCGTCCACATAGGTAATATACATGGAAAAATATACCTACTGTAGATCAACTCGTTTTCCAACTAATCTCAGGGTCGTTTCTGGCTTAGCCAATACCCAGGGAAAATAGTTAATAGTTCGTCTAACATTTTATTAATTTTGTCAGTGTTATTTTCTTAATTTTCATTACTTGTAAGTTTCAGTGATATATTCTCTTAAATAATAATTATTAGTTTTGTTGCAGGCACACTTCTTCTAATTTTATTGATGGTCTTTTTTTTCTTATCTTATTAATAAATAAGATTAATTTCATAAATTGATAACTATCTTTTACATAAAAAAACAAATAATGTATTATGATGTATTACTTTTATTAAAAAATGTTTATCTCTTTATTTCATTATCTTTCGAACTGGTACCTACCTACCAGATCGAAAGATACTGAAATAAAGAGATAAAGACATTTAGACAAAAGAGTTACTTCTTTTAATTGATTATTGCAAGTTTATAAATGTAATTTGTACACTAATGTATACCTAGTAATTTGTTTTAAAAATTGATTGTCCACAGAGAAATAAAAATTTATTCGTCAGTGGTGCTTCCAGTGAGATTAAAATTTCTTTAAAAAAGGTAACAAACATAAATATATTTGCCACAATAATATTTTGGTCCCGTCCTGACTCTAATGTCTATTATTTCTTTTAAAAACAAAGCAATAACTTAAGTTTATTTATATGAATAGCCTCGATTTTCTAAGAAATGTAAATGTAGATCCACAATTTATCGGCAAAAGTATACTGTGTATAAATTTAACATATAATTCTACTTGCGCCCAAGAGCAGACTTCTTAGAATGTGAGGATAAATTTCCAGCCGGAGGAATATTGCTTCTGAAATCAACGCCCACAGTCGCTAGAGGAGTACTAAATTTTCGTTAGAGCTTTTCATTGGATTTTGTTAGACGAGCATAAGAAATAAATTAATTCTGTTCTACATGTACGAATACATTCTTAGTACCTGCTAATAAGGATCAATATTATAAAAAGTCATCTAGTGACGTGAGTCATTTACGCAAACATTTATTTCTTAAGAAAATATTACTGAGGAAAGTATATTAAACAACTAAAGGACTAAAACACAAGAACAAGTGGGATATTTTATTATAGAACTACTTTACTATAAGTATTTGCTTTTTGTAACTTAATTTGTGTTTCTTAAGAGTCCATTCACTAGATCGAAATAAGCCCTAAATCGGCGTTCGTCTCGTGTCTAATTATAAAAAAAACTATAAAAGATAGCGACTTTTAGTAAAAAAGTATTGAAAGATAAGACTTTAATCTAAGTCCCTATAGAAGTAATTTTTGGTAATTCTTTTTATTTTTAAAATTCCAGGCAAACAATCTTGTACTAAAATAGCGTGTTTTCAAAAATTATTTTCTCTAAAATACATGTATTAAACAAAAATTTGCTACTATAGGGATCTAGTTTATCTTTTGATCTTTCCGGTGATATATAATTTATAACATTAAAAGGAAATTTTGTTGCAATTATAAGACAAATCCGGTACCCTTGCAATGAGGGCTAACTTTATTTCCATGTGCCTTTTTACTTCGGCTTTACGTGCACCTCCGAAATCTATTCGATATATTCGATAGTTGGAATATATAAGTCTCCACCCATCGTCCACCTATCCTCTCAATCCGACCCAACGTTCATGCCCGTCAAATCTACAGAGAATAGACCTTTAAAAATAATACGTACATTATAGTTAAAGAACATTTACTAAACCTTAAACAGAAAATTTCAAAATATTGCTAGAAAAATAATCGTGCAAACGAAGACAGAGGCTGGAACGACGAAAACAGATATAACATGTATATATTCACACTTATCTAACAGAGATGAAGCTCTATAACTCCCCTTTTGAGATGAAGATCCCTCTTTTCTTGAATGTGTAAAAACCTCTAATTATATAACTTTTTTGCTCCATTTGATTATGTTAATTAAGAAATGCACCTTCCTAAAAATATATTCTAGCACCTGTCTAAAACGTACTCGAGCTGAGAAAAGTGTAATAGATACGTTTTGTTTAAGACCATTTAATCAGCCGTTAAAACCAAAGTTAAGAATATCGTATTCCAAACAATAAGTTCAAGAGACAAGACCATTAAATTTAGTTCATGCACATATTTACACACCTATTAATTTTTTAAATGGAGTATGTATGTATTTGTTTCTACTATATACGAATACACAATACATTTTTTAAAGTTGAATGTTTAATATTAGTGCAGCACATTATAAGCTTAAAACTTAGTCTTGGAATAAAATCATTAGTAGGCCTTAGAGATTCTATATAACATCGGTGTTATTACAATTTTCAATTAAGATTTTAAATTTTTTGAAATACCTACCTATTTTGAATTTCCAGTTCGTGTTAAATAGCAAATAAAAAAATTTATATATTATCATGTTTGAAATGTATTTCATAAGACTAAAGATTTGGAGATATTATTGATTTATACCTCAGGAAGATAGCTTTCTTGTGAAACATTTCTTTTGTTTTGTTGAAACTGCAAACGTGTTTTCAGAATGGTTTATTGTATCACAGAAACAGTAGAAATTGTTGCAATTTAGTATCGAAATCACGATTGCGCTGAAATTACAGCATGAATTTTTAATGCTAATGATCCATAAACAAATTTAAGTCATCAGTACGTTAAGCAACTGATGGATAAGTGTGTTGTATCGGGTTCGCTTCTAAACAAGAAACGCGAAGCAAATCGCCCATTTCGAAGTGAAGCAGTTGAAGTGGCAGGTTTGGGTCATTTGTTGTAGATGGCCAATAATCAGTCAATCAAACCGGTGTCTTCAGCTTCTGGCGTATCCAGTTCAAGTGTTCATGGAATTTTGAAAAAGTACAAGTTTCATCCATTCAATCTGATGCTGGTTCAAGAGATGATTTTGATCGTCATACCCAATTGAGCGACAGCTACTGAACCAAAATGTTCTCTACAATACGTGTTTTTCAGACAAATGTACATTTATATTGAATGACGAAGTGAATAGACACAATTGTCACTAGAAGTGATAGTAATTCTCAGTTGAAGTGTTCATGGAATTTTGAAAAAATACAAGTTTCATCCATTCAAACTGATGCTGGTTCAAGAGATGATTTTGATCGTCATACCCAATTGAGCGACTTCTACTGAACCAAAATGTTCTCTACAATACGTGTTTTTCAGACAAATGTACATTTATATTGATTGGCGAAGTGAATAGACATAATTGTCACTAGGAGTGATACTAATTCTTATTTAATCGGGGAATTTCGTACCCAGTCTCCTCAAAAATTGAATGTTTGTGCTGGAATTTTGGGCAATCATCTTGTTGGACCGTTTTTTATTCAAGTAAATCTCGATTGGGACACCTATTTAGAATTATTGGAAGACACGATTGAGACTATGATAATTGAAATTTTAGAGAGTGACCACAATTTGATAGAAAATGAAATAACTTTCCAACAAATTGGCGCACCCTCTCATTATGCTGTTGCTGTGCGGTAATTTTTGATCTATCTAATCTATTTAATCTGATCTATCCCCTTTGGACTTTTTCCTGTGGGGCCATTTGAAATCGCGAGTGTACTCCACGCAGCCTGAAACACTGGTGGTGTTGCGTCAGAGAATTGTGGAAGAATGGCGATTAATAACACTGAATCTCTTTAGTAATGTTCCAACAGAGCTTGAAAACAGATTGTATTATTGTTTGCAGGATAACGGGGGTCACTTTGAGAAATACATTAAATAAAACTTGTTTTTGTAAAACTGCCAATAACTCTGTCAAATCTCAACCGATTCCCAAAAAACGATGCACCAGTGTATTCGCAAACAGCTTTAAAATGATGTGTTAGAAGTAGCGTAGTTCCATTTGAAATTTTAAAGTTGGTAGGTAAGGTTTTGAGTAATTATCTCTATGGCATTTTGCAAAAATTTTCTGCCGAATTCCACATAACATTTAGGCAGATGACATTTTAACTATAATAATTACGACATAGATATTGTTTTAGGGTAGCCTTTTCCAAAATATAGTGAGACAGTGTCTCCAAATACTCATAATTTCTGCTTTATTCTAAAATATCTGCAGTTTAGGAAAGAAACAAATTATTTATATAACCAAAATTCTAGTACCTCTTAGTGATAAAATGGTGGTAACAGAAACATCCGTATAGTTCTATAAATTACATTCTCCATTTATTCATTAAGCCACAACAAAACTTTCCGCAACAGTAAGCCGCCATATATCATCATCTAGTGCAAACTATCACAGGTAACGAAATATTTCATAATAAAATGCGGTTAGAGAATGTAAATATATCTTCATATATAGCGTAAATTTATCGATGCTAGCTATTTCCCGACGTATAGATATGTGCCGCCGATAATACGCTTTTCGCGCCATTATCTCGGGCTATGTGTCTATAGATCTCCCGCTCTATCCGGCGCAGAATACATTCAACGCAAAAAGCGGGTGTGACAAAGTAGATATTGAAAGTTCAAGAAGTTTTCTAGTTCAGGATACGAAAAGTTAAGAGCCGAAGTGATACATCCTGTTTCGGTTCGAAGTGTGATAAAGAGTTTCACGTCGAGGATGAATTAATAAACGTGAACCTTTTAGGTATTGAGTACCTAAAATGTAGTACCTAGAAGTATATACCTAGTAAGCAAATTTGAAACTCATCCATTCTATTTTCAAATACTCACTTCTTAAAAATTATGTAATGTACAATTCCTATGAATTATTTTATCATTTGTACATCAAATAAATAATGCTTGGATATAGAGCAATATCTTGTGTAAGTATATCGATACATCGGAGTATGTGAAAGGATTATATAAGAAGCTTTTAAATAATACATCACCTACTTTATATTTATAATACTTTGTTAAATTAAACTATAACCAAACACTTTTGATAACTGAATAATTTGTATTTCTAACGCTGCGCTGGTTCTTAGCTTATTTTTAACTTATTTCCTACTATTTCTACAAGAAATAGTTAGTAGTGGTGAGAAACATACCCTAGTGCCCTCTTTGAGTTTTTGCTATGTTATCTGTCTCTTACTCTCTTCATCGAGTCCACTACCTATGGCACTCTGATGAGCGCAAAATAAGCGCGAAACTGGTCAGTGTTTAGTAGAAGGTTTCGATGAACGATGAGGCGACAGTCGGGGCATATTGTCCGTGGAGTAGTTAGAGACATCGTTAGACGGCATCTCATTCAAATAAATAAGAAATACTTATTTCAAATCGTGAGACTTCTTTATGCCACTAGCTGAATTGTGGCACACAAATTGAGGGTATCAAAATATTTCCACAATCTCCAAAGATAATTTAACGGTGAATTATTTAATAAATTAGGATTCTGGAAGAATTTTGGCATTGAAGGGTTTGACTCAGATATTACTCAGAAAAGAAGTTAGTTTAGTTTCACTGTTTTACATTACTGATTTAAAATTTAAATATTTGAAGAAGATGCCGAAAATATCTACTCGACGGACTGTATGTGTCCCGACTGGCACATCTCCATGGAAATCGACACATGTTTCATCAAGACAACCGCTAGTGACTGACCGGTTTAACACGTATACTGTGCTCATCAGAGTGCCATATGGAGTGGACTCGATGAACCATGTTGTGACATGATTGCCTAAAGAGCATCTGGTATGTTAGTAGTTATGAAAAACACGCAGAAGTGCCTTCTTTTGGCCTTTGCTACTAAATACGTCTAATAATTATTGTCTAGTTGACAGAAAGATAGCAACCTGCTCTTCCGCAGGTGGGATTATAACACAGACCTCTATTGTTCTTCGAGTTCACTACCTATGGCACTCTGATGAGCACAAAAGAAGTGTGAAACCAGTCAGTGTCAGCTGGTTGGTCTCATGGTGATGGACATGCCGGAGTAATTCAATGCCAGTCGGGGCACATACTCCTTGGAGTAGTTGTTTTCGACATCTCCTTCATAAGTTGGGTTATTTTGCTCAAAGACAATAGAGATCACTACTATAATTGCACTTGCGGAAAATAGGACGCTATCTGTCTGCCAATTAGACTATAATTGTCAGACGGATAGTAGCAATGACCAAATGAGGGCACTACGGTGTGTTTGTCACCACTACTATCAAGTTTATATATTCTGCACAATCTCCAGTTAAGTATGTTTTCAGAAATAAATAATATCCACGATGTTAACACTTCTTTCAGTGTATTTTCAATACTTTGTTACAGTGTCACGGTCGTCAAAAGTTAAGCATAGGCAGAGCATGTAGCACAGAGGAAGTTGTACTGTTTCTAATGTGAATATATTGCTTCTAAATAATGCTTAATTAGTGTGTGTAGGCAGGAATAACGACTTCATTCTTACCCACTTCCTCATAACCAGAAGTATCGCCGTATAGCGAACCCACTCCACCTTGCGATAGACTACGTGCGGTGATTGCTATCAAAAGTTTCCGTTAATGAAAAAGGATGGTCCAAGTTTGTATTTCCGTTATGGTTATTAACTCCGCAACTTTAGAAGTTGCGGGTGAACTATGGCTCCCTCAGCTCAAGACGCTTTATCAAAATAATACTTCCTAACTTATTAATTGTTAGTAATGTATTTGGAGAACATCTTCGAATTTGCGGTTTTACAGATTTTCTATAGAAACGAGAAGCGGAACAGATTTAATGAAGTTTCGTATTTTAATAAGTATTTAATTAAATTGGCCCTGAACGGACTCCTGATTTATGGCCTTTTGTATTAAGAAAGTACTAATTTAATTGCTTCTTTCTAATTGAATTTCATTTCGCCGGAATTCAAATAAAATATTTATAAAATGAAAGGATTTGAATGTAGTACCCAACTTGGTCGAAGATCAAAAAGAAAAAAAAATATTTGTTTAAGTTATAGAGTCTACCTGCTATTTGGAGTAACCATAAAATTAGTAAAAGTATTAACACTAAGTTAATACCTTTATATATCAATTATATGTACAGTTAATAATACCAATTCCTTCTAAAAAAATTTTGTAACTTATTTGTTGTCCAGCTGTATGATTCATCGTAAAATATTAAAGCAAATTTTATAAGTTTGCCCCAAAAAACTGCATATTATATAATTTTTGATAAAACACAAACATCATTATATAATAACTATAGAAGATATTTGGAAATATCTAATATTATTAGGTATTAATTATTAATAACAATATAAAAATTCAAAGAGAATTGGATACTTCAATCATTTGTTTTCCTAGAGATTTTCCAATAGATAGGTACTTAACTCTTCATCAGTAGATATTTGGTGTTATGGTTTTTAGTTTGAAATGTCAGGATAGACTTTTATTTAAACTTCATCATTTGCACTCCATCACTACTTTACTTTTAATTTTCCACTAGTATCATTTTTCTGAAAGAGAGGAAGTCATGTTACATCTGAAAATAGTACTAAATCTAAATAAATAAACATTAAAGGATATAAATTGGCCAGTTTCATGGAGGTGTTGCTAAATATTATTTAGAATATTAAATATTCAATATTCGTGTAAACTAAATATCACCTGATAAATTTAAAACCTGATGTTTTAATTAATACTTTTATTGTACACTATATAATTGCTTTTTGGAGAAAACTTCAAAGGTTTGTCTTGATAATGTAGTTAGAACCTATTTTCACTATTTCTGGTTTCCCGTATTTATTATTTTACAGCTGATGTAATGCCTCACCAATTTAACATGAATTAATGATGTGTATAATAATAATTAATTATTGGAAATAGTTAATAATAATTTGATGGTGACATTTTTGGGGAACAGCAGTAGAAACTATGTTCGCAATTCGCTGCTAAACTTCAAATTTATAGATACAGCTGCGAAGAAGTTTATAAATATCTGTACACAAAAAGTACACTATAATATTGTTTTAAAAATGAATGTCAACTAATTGAAAACAATTAAAAATGGACTAGTTGATGTAACCTCAACAAGTAAATATATTATAACTGAATTTACATTTTAACTACTAAAATGATTACTTATACTAAGAAAATCCTCTGGATGTAATAAAGCAGTTTACGTGTTAATAGACTGCATCAAGATAAAAACCCTTCAATTTATAAAGAGCACTCTTCAAAGGAAAACCGAATTCGGAACGAATTGCAAGTTTTCCACGTGCGAGGATTGCTTTGTGGGCGAGAATCCGCGAATTGAATGGAAAATTGTCGATTTATGATGTAATCGCACTTTCCTCTTTCCTCGTGTCTGCTTTGTTGGGGCTTATTCTTAGGCATACACGTGAAAATCTAAAAAAGTTTTCATTGTATGACATTTCCAACTCAACTTGAAGAAAAATCTATACCTACACTGCATCCCACACTTCGTAACGTGAAGAGATATGCTTTATACTGATTATTGCTCAAGCAAGAAATAAAATTTAGATAATGGATGTGAAGATTTTGTTTCATTCCTAAGTAGCTACAAAGAATTTTTTGCTGTTTAGTTACGCTCAATATGATGCACTCTGGTATCTAAATTTCTATTCAACAGTGGCATAAACTTCTATTTCATATGGTTGGTGTAACTGTTATGTGCTTGTCTAAAAGCTTGGTATATAACTTGAGTTCATAATCTTTTAAAATCAAGGATATTCCTTAAAACTACACGTAATTAGGTAAATTATAACAATATTATCAAAAACAAAAAGCTACACATGCATTGTTTAAAGGGTAAGTACTTTTACAGAGGGTGCAACTATATCGTATTACTACTCGTATTTAGATAAAAAACTATACTTATTTACTTTACATATTTGTAATATACAGGGTATGCCGAAATTAGTGTGCAATATTTTATCAGTGAGTTCAATGGTTAAAAAGGGGACTCTTCATATAAACGTGGATAGAAAAATGCTTTTTTAAAATTTCAAAATTGATTTTATATCGAAACGGTGTTTTTTGTCGATTTTCAACAAGAGTATCGTTTTTACGTAGGAAACTCTAAAATTTTATATTTTAATCATAAAACCAGGGAAAAGCTACACACAAAAAAGTTACATACACCTCGTGTTATCGCATGTAAATAATTAAAGAAATTTCGATGCTCGAAAACGATGCGTCCTATCGATAGCAACCAAGTGTACCTTTTCTCATTAAAAAATATTAGGGTTAGGGTTAAAATATTAGGATTAGGGTTTCAGGGTTAGGCAGAATGATGTATCCATTTTTGAACTGGATTTATTCGATAAATGAAGGTAAAAAGATCTATATTCAAATCAAATAGCCATGTGTTCCCGATATATGGCAATTTATGACAGTTGTCAACTCTTTGCTAGAAACGTCAGTTTAATAGTAAAAATGGAGCGTTATTATCGCAAGGATATCAACTTGTATTGCAAAATTTTGAACAGCAACTTCATAACGAAGGTGTAGACTTCCGAAGACTATGGTTTAAGCAGGACCGAGCCACTTCCCACATTGCTAGGCAGCCTATGGCAATTCTGCGAAGAATATTTCCTGGTCGTGTCATTTCAAAACTTGAGGTTGTCGCGTGGCCACAGTCACCGGATCGGCCAGCTTGTGATCTTTTCTTATGGGGCTATCTAAAGTCAAAAGTATTCGCTAATCGACCGGCTTTGGAACAACTGAAGCATAATATTTGAACCGAGATTAACGCTATCCCAATTGAAATGTTGCAGTGAGTGATGCAAAATTTTTGTGCTAGACTTCAGGAGTACATTTTGTTTCAGTTTTTGATTAAAGTTTAATCATTAATGAATACCAGTACATAGAAATTAGATACTTTATATATGTGTGTAATTTACCTATGTATACCTATTAGTATAGTAGTATAGTGAATTTTAAATAAAATAAAACAAATAAAACTAATTGTCATTGTATGACCGATATTGTCAAAATTTCAATTATTTTAGAAAATTTTAGGTATAAATCATGATTCATAACCATGATTATTTACGAGCAACCAACCAGTCAGCTGTTTGCTTAATGGTTGTTAGTTAACTTCTCCTCACTACTATAGTGCCTCGAGCTTATGTCTCTCAAAACTCGGTTCAATTCTATAATTGAAAGTTACAATTTAGTAGGTATCTTTTTTTAACAAAAGGACATAATAATTGACGACTCTATATTATATCATTGGACCGTGCAGTAATGCCTCGCCATTAAATTTTATTTAATTTAAAACTCGCGGGCCGACGATAAAACATTTTGATTTACTTTGACCCGTGAAATTTATTACTTTTCCCAATCCAATAACACGTTCGGATTCAATTAATTCCAGTAAGGAATAGTAGAAACTGAACCGCGTTTGTTTTAAAGATAAATAATACAGATAGGCTACTTGAATTGCCGGGTACGTGACTGCTGGATTTATTTTAATAACTCTCTAGCTATCTACACATTCGACGTAAATTAACTGCACCTACGGAATAGGGAAAGTTCGCACATAAAGGAATGTGGTGGCATCATAGACCTGTAAAAAATAGTAAAAAATAATATCCAAGTGTACATTGTGGGCAGATGTTGCTCTTCAATATATTATTTATAACAAATAACTACGAATAGTAAGGACGTCATTAAGATCATCCTCCATCTGCAAACGCCTTATTTAAATAAGGACTAAAACAAATCAAACCAAAACAGCTATTCTCCTGGCTATATGCCGTGCCGAGCGCTGAATTACAAAGCAAGATTTGCCGTATTTTGGTCTCAACACAGTTAGAATCAAAAATACAAGGGGATTCGGATTGCAACGAAAACTACGAGGAAATACTCAGACCACACATCGTAGGATGCCACTAACTGCAGATCGGTTTCGACCTTTTTATGATCTCATCAGTGCAATATAAGTGAGCATACCTACGAATGCGAAGATTTGAGTATTTGGTAGAATAGGAAAGCCTTGCGTACGCAAGTCCTAATGGCGCCACCTCTGGGTAGTTTTCGCAACACAATCCAAATCAATCGTAAGGGATGGGGTAAATCCAATACAATAACAGGTTGTAGAAACTAGTTCTACCACTTGTCAGATGGCATGCATATAGCAAATAACTACGAATAGTAAGGACGTCATTAAGATCATCCTCCATCTGCAAACGCCTTATTTAAATAAGGACTAAAACAAATCGAGCCAAAACAGCTATTCTCCTGGCTATATGCCGCGCCGAGCGCTGAATTATAAAGCAAGATATTCCTTATTTTGGTCTAAACACAGTTAGAATAAAAAATACAAGGATTCGGATTGCAACGAAAACTATTATTTTATTTACTTTTATTATTTGACACCTGTACTCGAAGACACTATGATTATATCCGGTTATTGCAATAGATCTGTCCCCACAACGGGATGCTGAAGACACATAAGAGTCCATTTACATATTTTTCTCTATTCCTCTATTCCTCGAGCAATAACAATATTTTAAATATTGCATACTTAGTTCATAAGCCTATTTAAGATAATCGAATGTTTAATCGAAATGCCAAATAAATCGAAGTAATATTTACAATCTTCAATGACAGAATTCTTGAAGATTCTGCATGTCCGTGGCCTTCTAAAGTCTATTTGAATCTCGAATATGTGGCATCCGGAGGATAATCATGAAAAGTGCGTTATCCTTAATGTAACGACGCACACATGCAAGTGTGGGGTGCGTCACGTAATTTCCAGATTTGGTACCTTTTTGGGCGCCAGTGGTAAGTAGGCCATGATACCACCTACTGTCTACAGGTAACTAGAACAGGTAGAGGAACAGAAGAACAAGCTCCACGTGTTGGCACACAGTGTAAAATATCGAATTATAAAGACGACTAGAAATCTACAAGATTCTTTATATAAGAATCGGGTGCCTCTTAATTTATGTTATCACTAAAAGTGCAAAATATTTATTACATCATTTAAGTGTTGGTTTTATTAACATTAACGTAAAAGATTGTCGTTTTAGTATACGTATTTATCGTAAAAGTCTCATATGTTCCTTGGTTACAATTTCAAATTTGTGTTTACAGTAAAATAAGTATAAGATAGAAAATAGAATTTCATATCTAACTAAAAAACCAATGATGAAGTTTATTTAATTAGTCATATATTTATTTTTTTGCATATTATAGATTGTTTTTTTGAGCAAATTTTAGATTTCCTTGATACTACACTCGATACTCGATATTTATTTTAAATACTTCTGCTTTTTTGTTTTTTATTATTACAGGTGGTGGTTTCAGGTGATGTAATCCCAAAAGAAAATAAAATGAATCATCAAAAAGAAAATATTTGTTTGATTGTGGAAAATATAATGCAGGTTCAATAAACTCTCTCACGAAATATAATACTCCAATTTTGGAATGAGTTTACGTAATTATTTGCTACTTATCATCTTTTTCTTTTCGTGAACATTCTGTTATAGTAAACTGTCTGAAACGGCAAAGTAAAGGAGACGCAGAAGACATAAGTTAAATGTTCTTTTTCCACCGTCTTACATGCCACAATAAAAACAATGATATATTTAAAATTCTCATAAAGTAAAATAACCAAATAAAGTTAAAAACGTTGCCTTAAATGGTTTTGATATAAAAAATAAAAATCCAAATCAGGATGCTCAGTTGTCTTATATACTTATAGGTAGGCTTAAATCTAATTTAACCAACCTCATACCCCTAAATATAATAATAATAATAATAATAATAATAATAATAATCGACTTTATTGCTTCAAATTTCACAAGTATCGTATCTATTAGTAATAAATAAACAAAAGTATAAAGCAAAAGGCGAAGTTCAATTTATTTAAATAAATTGTTCTTCCACTTAACCTGAAGAAATCATCGCCAACATTAAGGCACAATTTTTAACAGCCTCTATTGACCTTAGCCTTGCTATTGCACATTAAACATTAACAAGAATTGACACTATTGATGTTCAAATAATAATTGCTTATAGGCAGTCCTAAATTTTTGGAGAGGGTAACTTTTGAAGGGCAAAGGAATGTCATTATAAATTAAGCATATTTGGTACGTAAAGGCTCGTCTGAAAATTTCTAGTTTAAAAGATGGAGGAGAGAGGATGCCCTTATGTCTTACATTTATGTTGTGAATATCTGCGCGGTAGGTAATTTTTCTATGCAGGTATGTAGGGGTTTTGTTAAAAATAATTTTATAATATAAAATTGCTGCATGCAAAATCCTCCTTCTAGACATATCTAACCAATTACTATCTTTTAGCTTATGGGTAATATGTTCCCCCCTACGAATGCCATATATTAGTCGTAGACAAGAATTCTGCACTTTCTGAATTTTGTTCTTGTATTGAACGGTTAAAAATGGACCGTAAAGTACATCGGCATAATTAAACATAGAGAGAATCAATGTTTCACAGAGTGTAGATTTTACATGCAAAGGCAAAAAGCGCCTACTTCCATATAATATTTTTAGTGTACAATACGCCCTTTTTAAGAGATGATTTATATGTTTCTCAAATTTTAAATTAGAATCAATTATAACACCCAAACTTTTAGCTTCATGAATAATTTGAATGCATTCATTCTCGATACATATCTTGACATTATCGCGTATTTCATTTATTTTTATCTTATTTCCAAACATTAAAACATTAGACTTATCACAATTAATATTTAAACAATGATCGGATGCCGCTTTAATAAAATTATTTAAATCCCT
Organism: Pogonocherus hispidulus; assembly: GCA_963924545.1. Taxonomy (NCBI): domain Eukaryota; kingdom Metazoa; phylum Arthropoda; class Insecta; order Coleoptera; family Cerambycidae; genus Pogonocherus; species Pogonocherus hispidulus. Next base: position 54,133,128 of record OZ004695.1, read on the forward strand.
GTTTACAATAGTACACGCATTTACTACTTCCTTGGGGTCAAAACTATAATAGAGCTGGGTGTCATCAGCGTAGAAGTGAATGCTACAATATTCAAGAGTTTTAATAAGATTAGACGTATACACAGCAAAAAGTAAGGGGCCCAAAATAGAACCTTGAGGAACTCCACTCTTCAGTTCTAAGTAATTGGATGATTTACCATCAACCATAACTATTTGAGAACGATTAATTAGGAAAGATTTTAATAAAGTGACAGCATCTTTTGAAAGACCTATATAATGTAAGATTGCAGTCAATAAATTATAATTAAGGGTATCAAAAGCGCGGCTAAAATCGAGCAACACCAGCACAGTACATTTTCCCTTATCCATGGATCTTACAATATCATCAATAATATGAAGAAGAGCAGTCGTGCAACTGTGACCTTTGCGAAACCCGGATTGAGTTTCAGGTAGCAAAGAATTTAAGGCCAAATGTTCTTTTAATTGCACCTCCATAACCCTTTCCAAAATTTTCGAAAGAACTGGCAATATAACTGAGATACTCATGGTGGGGCTCAAAACAGAGGCCGCTGTATTGTATATCACCTTATAACGCCAAAGAGTTAGAAGAGTAAACTACTTTTAAATCTTCTTATTAATTCTTTCTTCATTTTATAGTAATGTGCAGCGGTCTCTCGGAATACTTGCCCATTTTATATGGAACTCCAATTTGTAATAGCATAGTATCTAGTGAGTCGATATGATGAAGTGAACTAAACATTCTCGATCTTCCAGGACGAGAATTCAGGAACAACTTATGTTATTTCAAGAACGTAATTTCCTGACGGCGGCACAAACAGTCAATTGAAAATTCCAATATCAATAAAAAAAAAGGAGCAGCATTCAAATTTGTGACAAGGAGCTCGGACAATCTTTATTGACAGAGTTATTCAGGAAAGTTTTTATAAAATATATGATAAAAGTTTCTAAAGAATTTGCGTATGAAGGGAAGCGAAATTCTCTTTTGAGTAGGTACTCTGCGATTCTCTACACCCGCCGTAAAGTATGCTGATGGCGGAGGTAGATACGGCTTTCCATAGTTGTAAAAAATATGAGGCCGATTTAAAATTTATTTTAGAAGCGGACGAGTGTTGCATAATCTGTGTGAACAATGAATTATATAAGGGGTGATAAAGTTTTCCTCATTATTTTTCTATTTTTATCGAGGAAAGTGTGGAGACAAAATTTGCATAAGAATAACTCAAATGGAAAATGCTTTGTAGGAGTTGAATTTATTACTTTCATTGCCATGTACTTCACTGAAGTAACTTAATAAGTTGTTCACATTTTTTACTAGCTTAACGACTGTGGTGACTGTTATACAAATGCGTATATAAATATAGATATCTAAAAAATATCTGCTGAATATACTCTTCCTGCAGTCAGGTTTTTTATCATTTTCATCAAATTATTGCACAACTGTAAAAATTTATATGTATTGTAACGTACATTTTAATGTCGTTTCATGAGGTTGACTATTATGCACCCCGTAAAACACCCAACCTAATTGTTGGTGGCTTAAGTTTTCCATTTTCAAATATTCTGCGTTGGAGGACGCTCATTGGCTATAAACGGTAGCCCCTCCAAAATCCAACAGACTCGCGGGTGTAATTAGGAATGAGAGATAGACAGTCCCCGTCTTCGTGGATAGGCACATGTGAGTTATTTATCTATTTGATATATATAATTTATTCACTTTCATTATTGGTTGCGATTATAATTATTAGTACAGAAATACGATCATAGCGATTTGTTGTTATTATTAAGTAATTATATTTCATATATAATCAGGATTTACCTGGATTTTAGGTAAATTATTTAGGCGTGGTCAGTGAGATTTTTTTGTCACCCTATATGGTGATCAGGAATACGATTCAGAACATTAGAATACTGTTTCAATATTACATTATAAATTTGTGAAGCTGTGCTCTAGTCAGGAGATTATAGAAAACATTGTTTTTTTTTAAACCAATAAATTTGAGTTTTCTTGCCTCCATTTTGTTTGAATCGGATTGCTACTAGTCAAAACCACGTGTTGTGCCCTTTGGGAATTAAGTTCATTTATCTTATCTTTATCTTATCTTCTCTTATCTTAGCGTTATCATATATTGTATGTAAGCTATAGAAAATTGCTAATATCGTACTTTCTGCACTACATTAATTAATTTGTTTCTTTGTAATTATCTACATTTGTTTAGAGGTAGTGTGGTATTGCTTTGCCTACCTGAGTAGATATTTGATTTTAATAACTCACATGCACGCCGATTAGAAGACTGGAACAGTTCCTAATATTTGTAAATTCATTGATTATTGTTCTTTGGTAACAAATTTGTACAATCAATCAATACGAATTTTTACAACTTGTCACTCAGTATTTGAAATATTAAGGAAATAATTTTTCTCTTTTACCTAATTAGAGTGGTAATATTTCCTTGTTTAACCGGTTATGAAACCGTTGTTTTTGGAATTTTGGGTCAGATGATAGAGGGTTTTTTTGTTTAATTTATTTTTGTTCCTTCTGAACTATAGTATCTTTAAATATTAACGATTAGAATTTTTTTATTAAGAATAATTGTCGAGTGGCTGAACTGTAGTCAGTTCATTTGAATGCAATTTTTTGGGTAATTTTATTTGCTTCATTCTGGGTAGGGTCACTAAAGGTTGACACCTTCCAGGTTTTGTATTCAGTTGTTAATTACGTTCCCTGTGATAATTCACAGAGGATTTTACCAAACCAGATTTGCTGGTACATTCCCTTCAGGAACTTATTTATAATTTTTAATCTTGGCTACACTAGCCGTCAACGTTCATCTATATATTTGTAAATTTTGGGGCACTCTTAACACAAACAATTCTTTGTATGTACTCTTCTGAGACGAGGCTGCTGTAACCTGACTGCAAGATCTATAACCTGCTGAAGAACTCTGGACGCTTACCACCTGCAGATCCCTAGATAAGAGGATTGGACTTAGCCAGTACGTGACCGTCATCTGGAGAATGGTATCCTTGTAAGAGATAAAGATGTCATTGTTGAGATTAAAAGAGATTATGAAAGGAAGTGGCAAACAAATTGGAGCGCCACGGAAACAGGTAATAAAACAATACATCCAAATGTAACTACTTGGAAATCTGTATTAAAACAAACTAGACGAGAGCAGATAGTAATTTCACGGATAAGAATTGGACATACTCACCTAACATCATTTCATTTACTCAGAGGAGAAACAGCTCCAAGATCTTCTAGATGTCGAGTAACAATAACAGTAGAACACATCTTGATAGAATGTCCCATTTATGGATGCTTTCGACAACTGCCGAACCTCTAGATAACACCTTACAAATAATTTTAGCAAATAATAAAAAATCTATTAATAAATTACTGGCATTCCTCAAAGTTATCGATATATTCGCAAAACTATAATCTTTACTGTATCCACCGAAAATTATTGCATATAATACACAGAAATTATACTTACATTGTAATAATAATGATGAGGCTAATGACTTAAGTAGTCGATGCCAAAAAGGAAAAAAATAATAGAGAGAGAGAGAGTAGTTTATTGACCACATTATATACAATTTGTACATTTGAAGTCACAATAAAACATTAAAGATAATACAATAAAGATGTGTGCACTAAGTTTCATAAACGGCAGAACAGTCCATAAAATCGGATATACTATAAAAACAGTTCTTAGTCAAAAAATGTTTGGCTAAGCGATAGATACAAGAATAGTTCATGTCCAGGATACCGACATTACCAGAGAGATGAATAAATCTATTGTAAATATTAATATTAAGTTTGTTACTCTGAGTAATTTTAATTCGAGAGTAATCCGAAACCAAATAATTTGCATGCCGCGTGTTATGCTTGTGAATATCCGAATGTTTGGGGATTATGTGTCGGCGTTGGTGAATTCTAAGCAATATCTCAAATATGAAAAGGGAAGGCAATGTCAGTATCTTGAACTTTAAAAATAAAGCTTTACAAGGTGTACCATACTTTGCTCCTTCGATAATGCGGATAGCTTGTTTCTGGAGAATAAAAACTTTATTGGCGGATGTAGAATTACCCCATAGTAGAACTCCGTAAGTGAGGTGGGAGTGAATTAAAGCATAATACACCTCGCGTAGCATATCGCAGGTAAGTGTTTTCCTCAACTGTCTTAAACAGAATAATTGGGATGATAACTTTGAGCAGACGAAATCAACTTGCGGAGACCAATTCAACCTGGTGTCGAGGTAAATACCCAACAATTTACAATGCGATGTCGAATCTCATAGATCAGAACTAAATTTTAAAGTTTGTGTCTTGGAATCATTCAATTTAAGTTTGTTACAGGTGAACCAGTCTTTGGCAAAAGTCAGTCTGTCATTGCCCAAAGCTTCTGCTCCCTTGGCAAGCAATGTTGTGTCGTCTGCAAATAACACACATAAATCCTCACTAATAGAGTAAGGTAGATCGTTAATAAACACGAGAAAGAGAACAGGGCCTAGGACAGAGCCTTGGGGGATACCGTTGCTAGTTGGCAATAAACCTGATTTACATTCATTAACATCGACATACTGATATCTGGGAGACAGATAGGAGGAAATCAAATTTAACATATTATCACGGATACCGTAGTACTCCAATTTCTTTAAAAATACACCAGTATCAACACAGTCAAAAGCTTTGGTAAGGTCACACATTGTGGCAGTCGAACATGTGCTCTCATCAAAACCCTTCACCATCGATTCAACCCCCTCCAACAAAGCCGATAGAGTTGATTTATTTTCTCTGAAACCAAATTGCGACTTTGAGAAAATATGCGACTATTCAAAATATTTAATCAATCTAGGTTTAATAATTGACTCTAAAATTTTACCAATCAGGGGAACTATGGCAATGGGTCTATAATTGTCCAAAGTGTTCCTGTTACCTTTCTTGTGCAGGGGTGATACTTTCGAAATTTTGAGAGACTCGGGCCAAATGCCTACATCAATACATTTATTAAACAATAAAGTCAGTGGTTCAATTAATGATTCAGCTGATGATTTTATCATAGAGCTATTTAGACCGTAATAGTCTAAGCTAGACGAGTTTTTTAAACGAAAAATAGCATCACTGACATCCATGTTTGTTATTGGTAACATAAAAAATTAAGAGGAAGGCTTAGGCGCATTATTCAAAAATATTAATGGGTTAAAAGAGGAATCATTGATTGTAGAAAATATCTTACTACAAATTGATGTAAAATAAAGATTAAAATCCTCTGCACAAATAGAAGTATCAAAGTTTGGCTTCCTAGTTTTCCTCTCGCCATTTACAATATTCCAATTAGTTTTGTGTTTGTTACCTGAAATACTGATTTCAGTCAAATAAGCTTTACGTTTTTCATCTGTTATAGCTTTTTTATAAATTCTTCTATGGTCACAGTAATAATAATAATAATAATGAAATATAATAATAATAATAATAATAATAATAATAATGAAACTTTGAAGCTTGTGGTACTGATAATAGAAGCCCTCGGTGGAGTAAGAGATACACTGCTTTCGGAACTTAAGACCATGCCGGTATGCTCTAAATCTTCTAGCCGGAAGAATGCAGAAGGCGGTCATTCTGTGTTCACTACGGCTACTCAGGGCATACGATTCCCGAACTCAGTAGTTATTTACCCCACGGACATGGGGTATAGCTACTGATAACCACAAGCGGCCGATCCTGACAATCGGAGCCAGGGAACCGGACGACTGGATTTAAATAATAATAATAATAATAATAATAATAATAATAATAGCTATGTGGAGTAATAAGACGTGGGCAGTAGCTACTGATAATCACCAGCGGCCGACCCTGAGAATCGGAGCCAGAGAACCGGTCGACCGAGTTCACAAACTCGGGTCAACAAAAAAAAAATAAATAATACAAAAATAATAATAATAATAATAATAATGCTATTGGCTTAATTCTTCGAAATTATTTGGTCACTGTTGACAGTCTATTTGCCTATTTGTTACTGTTCCATTTGTTTGCCTATTCATTTTTATTGTTTCTTCACTTTTATCGTAAAAAATGTCACTTTATATTTACTGCAGTTTACTGGCAGCTTTGATTAACGATGGCTGGCGGGAAACGGATATAAAGTATTTATAAAAGTCGGTAAATTTATTGAACTGCCTTCTTAAACTTCGCAAAATAGTTTTAAATCACGCGATGCAAACTTTTATGCTACCAGTACTACCCGGTGTATGATGCTGATAACTTTTAGGTTTTATATATAGGTAAACATTTGCAAATTCCTATGAGCTATCTACTTTAGTAACTTAAAAATATTGGTAGAGAGTATATCGTGCAACCACATCTGCTTTCTTAATAATTATAAAATAATGATAATATGTACACCGTTCATTATCTACTTCAATTTACATTACTGGGAAATTGGTACGCATATGTTTTATATGTGTCGTTTTCAAGCTAAAATGTTTTTGCTAACGACATTTTAACTCGCAACATGAGCTGAATACGTTGCAAGAATTTTCACAATTGATGAAGGACTTTGAGAACAACGTGCTGTACATTATGTATACACTGTTTCTACGATGTCACCTGATAAGTCTATCTCTCTTTCGATATGTCTTCTTTTTATCTCGACTTTTATGTCAAGGTATAAGGTATATAACCATTTCCAAATAACCAACCGAATTTCAGGTTAGCAAAAGTAGTTATAGAGGCTAAATATGAAATCATGTATTTATACCAATAACAGTTTTTGAGACTTCTACAATATTCGCTCTTTCACCCTTTAGATATATTTTTTATTTTTTAGATATAATTTTCAAAATTTGGGGTGACGAAAGTTCCTATTAAAGATCGCTTTTTTATGTAAAAATTACATTTTTTTCCAGTTCCGCTTTCACCGGAAGTAATACCAACTCACGATTTTTATATAGAACACCCTGCGCATAGAATTATATTTTTGGAATCTACGTTATTTTCTGAATTCAACAACATAACATAAGTGACATTTCAGCTGTCAAATTAACTTTTTTACTTTTAAATTTAGAGTGCTTTGACCATCCCGGATTAACTCTAATGGACCATAGCAACCATAAAAAAATTCAATTGGCGTCAAAAACATTCTATTTCTTTACTTACAAAGCGTTAAAATTCTTCAAAGTGGTTATAGAGCTGAAACCAATTTTTTCTTAAATAGTAACCTAGTACCACAATGGTACTAGGGTGCCATTAGAAAGTACAATTAATAAGCAATCTTCCCATGCTCTTATTTTATCTATGAGACCAACAATTGAAGTTACAGTTGAGAGAAGCCGCTCTAAATTCAAAAATAAAATAGAGTCCAAAAAATAATTTGACAGCAGAAATGTCACTTCTGTTGTATCATTGGATTCAGAAATTGACGTAGATTATATACAGGATGTTCCATATAAAAGTCGAGATTGATTATTATTTCCGGTCAAACCGAAAGTAGAAAAAATAAAATTTTATGTGAAATGTGAAAAAAGTTAATTTTAATAAGTATCTACTTCTGCCATGCGAAATTTCAAAATTGTATCTAAAAAAATAAGAGGGAAAAGACGAGTATACCACGAATATGGTTCACACTGGTATGACTTACTAATTCTTTGAAAGCCATCATGTAACATTTTCTCTTTATATGCTGGTTGACGCAAACGGAACGTACTGTATATATCGAATCTCTTTATGACAAGCACCCACTTTGTATGTTAAGTCTCACGCATATCAGGACCGATACGATCTCTCTCCTAATGGAGGAACCTTTGGTGTCTACATGCAGGAAAATATTAACCGCTCTGTTATGTTGCAACGAGACTACAAAAAATCTCAATAAGTGTTCAATATTTAGTAACACTAGTAACTACACTCAGTTACCCAGTAACTGTTCAATATTTTTTCATACAATTATTTACTATTAAATTGTGTCCTACTCATGGAAAGGGTGCTGGTAGACCAACCATTTGTATAAAAAAAATTGTTATTAACCTTCGTCATTAGCGACAAACAAGAGCCTACAAAAACTTTTAGGCAAAATGTGTATCTCACGAAATGAGATGGGATTCTCATGGGATATACCGAAGGATTGCATTGTTAACTTGCTAGTGCGTTCATATAAGTACTATTATGCCTTTTTGCCGGCAGAAATATTCGTCTTGAGTATCAGTGATTTATCGATAATTTAATGAAGAGGACTTGCTAAACATTTTACTCTGACAAAACATGATTTCGTCTATATTCTTCTTCGACTAGGTATATCAAGGTTTGCTGAATCTCTATAATATGCTCGGAAAATTGGCGTTTGAATAGCAGTTCTCCGCAGGAGAAAAATTGGGCGACATTTTTTTATTTCATTGTCAATTCAGACATATTTTGACTGAATTTGCTCAACATCTGCACTATGATGAAGTTTGATAATTAGTTTTTTGATAACTGACTGCTAAGTGTGACTTGTGTGTGCCAATTTCACACAAAATGTAATGATGTTTGTACCATTATGGAGTTTTGGGTATTTCTGTATATTTAAAATTGGGGTTTTGAGTACTTTTGTAAATAATAATTGTTGAAGAATCTGCGACTATACTGCGAGAAATGCTGCAAAATGCACTTGAAGGATCAGGAGATGTGTACAATTTTATAAAGAGGTCATTTCGTACAGTTACTCTAATATGAATTTTTTGTCGGTCATTTTAATTGTCAAATTTGTAGTGCCCTACTATTTTATCTGTAGAATTAATAACATATTTGCTCTTTATTGATGATGGTATGTATAGTACGTATGGGTATGGTACGTAGCTTAAAAAATATTAGTAACTAAGCTCAGGCGGCCGGTTTCGTTTTCATGACCAATTTTCAACACCACAATTTTTGATATCTCGGCAGTTGATTGAAAGGGAGTAGCGCTATAATAGCTGTTACCTTTTGGTGTTTCAGAGAAATCGTTACATTATAATATCTAATATAACATATTATGTGATCTGCGTCGTAAAGTTATCTTAATTTTTATTAATTAGTTGCGGAACATATAGAAACATTCTTGTTGTAATGCAGTTTACTGCCTGTACAGTCTTAACCACAATACATGTACAGCATTTTTTTTTCAGTCTGCAGGTATTCCTCCAGCAATCAGCAAATAATCTACAAACACCTCAGTGTTTTATTGAAATTTGAGATCGACCTGCACTTTACTGCTGGATACTACTCAGTTTGCCACCAGTTTCCTGTTACATGCAGATATATTATATAACTATCAACACTCGCTGAAGCTTGTAGAATCAGTCCATTAGTTTTAGTAGAAAATGGATATTTATACGGTATATTATTAATAAGTTATAAAAGTTTGCTTTACCTAAAAGTTGAATACTAAACTAAAGTGTTTTAAATAATATATGACGAGAATTTATATATAGTAAAAGCGAATATTTTATGAATATATGAATTAAAATAACAACCAGAGTCATCAACATACTTTGAGCAATGTAATAATAATTTTATATAATATGGATTAAAAATTTGTATAAACAACTCAAATTGTAATTTTTAGTAGGATAGCTATTAAGATTAATCTTTCTATTTTGGATATAAAACAGGAATCGTTTGTATTTTTAACTAATCTATAAGAAAACTAATCAACAAAAAAGGTGTATTTATAAAATAAACCATTGAACTCTAGGAGCTAAGATTTTATAACTAACATGCATCTCCAGATTTTGTTTTTTATGTTGATTTATTATTTTATGTATATATAAGTTTCGCTAAGTCTATATTTCAAACTGGATATTAACACTAGTTAATCTACATAGTTTATTTTGCACACAAATTTCAGCCCTCTTATATTTTAAACAGCACCTAGGGAATACAAGGGTTGCAAAATTAAAGCGAAAATATGGAGTTAGAGCAAGTATATTATATCTCTAGTCACGCTGCCTTACTACAGAAAGTTTAGATAATAGAAGTTAACCACATTTACACTGACATGCACTGTTTCTTGTACCTCAAAAAATCGTGTGGGACTTCATGTGATGCCAGAGGAATGCATGCTTCTGCCTGTCTGCTAGAATTATTCAGAAACTTATGTGTAAAGTTACTTGTGCTTCGGTTTCAGCAACAGACTTGGTAATCCCGCTCGCAGACTTAATTTGGTGACAGTAAATGAATTTAAATTGTTCAACGTAAGAACTTTAACTTCGATCACGCTAAATTACAGACAGCAAAGTTGTGAAATACACCAGCTTTGAGTTTTTAATGAACCCTTTAAAACTATTCCGGCAACTCGATAAAAGTCTAGAAGATTTTGGTCGAGAATGATAAAATATTTACACAAATTCCGACATGCAACTTTCCTGCAAGCTGTTTAACTTCAAATTGCAGCGTTTGTTCTTGTTGGCTACAATTTTTGTAGAAATTGTTTAATGGTCGTTGTTAAAGTTTTGCTAAATCCTGTTAAAATACTTTTCGTGCAGAAGTATTCAGTGTTTTAAACTTAAGATAAACAAGTTAAAATGTAGAAAATTACCGAGAAAATTACTGAAATTGTAATTTGTTTCAGATTTAGTATAAGAACTGCTTTTTGCTAAAATTAATAAATCGTTCGGATATATTAGGTACCCATATGCTATATAGAAAATCGTATACTCTTATTTTACAATTTCACTGCTATATGTACCTACTTCGCTAAAACACAGTGCGACGAAGAAAATATGTTTAAAAATGTTTTAACATACAAACACTCATTGTTAGACCAGACCGTTTCAGTATGTCCAAAATTGACTTATTTTTTGTTCCTTTAACTGTTTGTCTTTTAATTTATTTGGAAACATATAAAGCATAATTTTACAACTGGATAGGGCAAGTCGTGGTAGCAACTGGGCGTTCATATTAACGATATGAGTGCCAAGCAAGGTAGGTCGCGGTTACTACATGGATGGGTGACCATGCAGGGAAGACCGTCACAGAAGCTATGCAAATTTAGGCGAGGTTTGCGTAGAAGACGTACCATCCCTTGGATAGGATGTAAAGCCGGAGATCCCTTGTCTATGAAATGATGGACAAGTAAAAGATCCCTACCCTGCTATAAAAAAAAGTGGGGGTTCCGCAAAATTTCCAGGTTGGGGGTTGCTCCTCTCCTGGCGTCGGTAATTAGTCCGGCCTTAGTCGCGGAAATAGGCCGACGTTAAATAAACGAAAAAAAAATACAACTCGATGTATGCAGTTTTTATTATTCCATTGTGAATATTTCAAATAATTGTACGAAGTTAATGCTCCTATTTTTGCATAAGCACATGTAGTTGACTGAAGAACATAGAGAAAACGTCGATTGGTTGTTGCAACTATTGATTTACTTCTGTATAAAAAATAACTGTGTGTGCTTTTTCTCATCACAGCTACTTTTCTACAAGTAAATATCTAAAATAAGCATACCGTTGGATATCCAAAAAGTATGTTTTAAAATATCTTTATATATATAGGATGTTCCATTGCAAGCTTTTGACAAGTGACATTTCTGTTCAAATAGAGGACGATTTCCGAAATGACCTTCCTTTAAAGCTTCCATACGGGTGAAAACAACCCTTCTATATCCCCTGAAGTTCGATGTATATACGGTGTTAGAAAGCAACAAAATATAGGTAATGGAGCACCCTGCATTTGTAATTTTAATGAGATAAACATGTTTTTGAGGGTAATGTAGGTAAAATAATATTTATTTCTGAAAATTAAATTGCTTCCTTAGTATTTTATTCACACAATAAAATTTCGTACATTATGGTAAATTAGGTTTCTTCCTGGCATTCTGGCTTGTAAGTAGCAATAAGACGAATTCAATATATAGCGGACCATAGGGACCATTGTGGCGTGGGAGACATTTCTTCAAGCGATCCCGCTGGACCGTCTTTGCGTTTAACATGTTAAATTTCCATCATTGTTGGTTGCCTGTTCTCAAAAATGAGGTGAGCAGTAATTAATAAATTTAGTATTTTTTAACATATAATATTATAAATTATGTTTGTAATACATTAACACAAATAAGTCAGATTTTCAGAAGAAATATTGTGATGAACAAGTGAAAAATTTTATGTGTGCAAATATGTGCAATATTTTTGTTTAAATAAAATAGCTGCAAAACTATTTGTTTCTGTTTTCTTCCGAAAGAAAAATTTGCTGCTCTCAACTGTTTTGTCTTGATAATGAATTGATTTATGAGAAATATAGCAATATTATAAGAAGTACTTCTCATGACATTTTTGATTGTCACACGTTCTGCAGATACAATCTTATACTGTAATTTTTCATTCTAGACTGTCAGCCTAGATTAAAATGATTGAGGGAGATAAGCAGAAGTGCCTTAAACATTTCCTAAAAATGTTAAACGATACTATGTTTTTTATTTAGCAATAAATATTTTTGTCCCTATAATTTTTAAGAACTAGACGTGTAGTAAAGTTAATTAAAGTAAATTTAAATGTAATGATAGGAGTGAGCTCAACATATAAGTCACAATTAAAAAAAATATTTTTTAAAAGATAAGTTAAATTAAAAAAAAAATTATACCAGTAATTCAATTTTTCTCCAACCGTCACAAAACTATCACATTTTTTGACTGCCAGAAATCTGTAAGGTTGACATTTTCCTTCCTGAAAAAAAAAAAAAAAATTAAATCTTAGTAACGAAAGTAACCACTTTTAATTCTTAGATTATAAGTATTAAATCAAGTTTTGATTTATAAAAGTTTATTCAACAATATTTACAACAATTTTTGTTTATCCACATTGATATTAAATATAAAGTTTGAATAAGTATTAAAATTATATGAACCACTAATAGTGCCAGTACCCTCATTCTTGGAGAAAATCTCAAAGCAGTCCAACACGTTTTCATTAATAGTTAAATTATTTTTAAGATGTTGTGACATAAGAAATGACAACGGTTGAATAATTCAATAATTTCAAAGCACAAATTAACAGCTAACTGGGGGATTTCGGTTGGAGAAAAAATAACATGTTATATTCGGATTAAAAGTGTCTTTTTTGTCTCGCAATTATGCATCCGCTCGGCTACGCTACGCTTGGCCTCTTAAATACAATATTTGCTCGCCAAAAAAGTGACATGTTTACTCCTAATATAACAATATACTGTAAATTGACTAATTTAGGCTGACCCTGATTAACTGACCTAATATTAGGACAACCTATAAAGAAGCTTAATAAACATTTTTAAATATGGTCTTTTTTAGTGCTAAGTACGTATGGAGCAACCCTAGAGCAGCTGCTTCTATTTTTAAACAAATTAGTCAGATATTTTGACAGAAGAGCGGCCTGATATCAAACAATCCCACCTCACTGAAAAGATCATCACTTCTCTGAAAAGGTCGCGGCTTTTATCAAATGATTTTTAATATCCATTCCTGCATAACATCTAATTTTGTTATAAAGCAGTTATCTTAATTTTTTTTTAATTATTTATGTGTATCATAATCTAAATATAACCATCATCAAAACCACTAAACCAACCACCTATTCCTTTTACGTATTTACTAAACACTCAACCTCATTCTCTGCTCGAGTAATGTAAAAGCTAGAAAAATCAGGACGGAAAACAAATTACTTTCACTACATACAACTTTTATGCTTTGCTTTGTATTTTAAACGTGATATTTTCTGGAGTTGGGTTCCATATGAGAAGTATAAGAAGCAACAAGTCTCCATTAAGTTTCTTTTAAGAAAGAGCAATAAATTTCACTATACCGCAAACTGAGTTTTAAAGCGGAAAATTTGACTGTAACTCTTAATCGCATAAATAACTCCTGAACTCCCCTATAAAATGAATTGGTTTAAAGCATTCGCCGTTGAGTTGTTTCTCTATAGTCGATTTTACTGTGCCATTTTCTCGTATGACTGGCTCTAATATTTTCTAAAATTTTAAATTAATACTTTATTAATACTACTTTAATATAATCGTTATGAAGACTTTAAGGCTTCAGCATAACTGAAGCTTTAAAAGTGAATAATCGGCGAGAATTCATAATGTTTTCATTCATGCAGATAGCTGAAGCGACATTTAAAAAGCTATCACCTTAAATTCCATATAACTATAACATGGATAAGTTTTACACAAAATATAATAGAAGTTAACCAAACCGGATTTAGGATTTTCTGGAAAACTGTGTCGTAATAACACCGATATAATTTTATTGTTTTTGAGCTTTTTTTTCTCGATAAAAATAATTATTGCACTAATCAAAATTTTCTATTCCTTCCTCAGAACTAGGTATAGAGTATTTATGAAAAATAAGAATTTTCTGGTGTCACACCCACAAAAATATAGACTGTAGAATGGAAAAGTCTTATATAACTGTGATATTTTGAAGACCGGAAATGAACGATTGTGTCCGTTACGGATTCTGCGCAGTTCACGTTTGATGACGGAAGTCTGCATTCTAACTCCGAAGGAGACACCATGAGTCCAATAGTATACCGAGTTTTTACATACCTAGACTCTTAAACTTTGATTCCAAGAAAATAAAAACACACAATGCAGTTTATATATGAGAACGATATGATTTTAAAATGAAATAAAATTAAAATTATTTCAGACACAACCAAACTTTTTATATTATCTTAAAGTACAGTCGATAATATTTTTGTTTTGAATAACACATCGTTTGAATGTCCACCTCGACTTCGTCTACACGAGCTAATTCGACGAACCCAATTTTCGATGACCGCAATAAATCGGGCGTGATTTGACGAATGCAGCCTTCAATATTAGATCTTAATGCATCAAGTGTTTACGATCTGTTGTTTGGTCTTAGTCTTTGGTTTGGTCTTGGTAGCTTAGATTTTAAATAGCTTCAAGAGAAGTAATCTAAAGCAGTTAAATCGCAATTTCTTGGAGTCCAGTGAACAGTTGCATTCCTTGAAATTATCTGCAAGACGTCGATCGTTTCATGATCAGTGTGACATGTGACACCGTCTTGCTGGAACCACATATCCTCCAAATCAAGTGTATCTAAATTTGACCACAAAAAAATTCTTAACATCTGTCGGTATCGTTCACCATTCACTGTAACTGCATCTTCTATCCCATTTTGGAAAAAAATGGTGCGATGATGCCACCATGCCATAACACACCATACAGTTACCTTTAGCGGAAACAAAAGCTTCTCGTGAATCTGTTGTGGACTGTTTTCACACCAAAAACGGCAATTTTGCTTGTTAACATATTCACTTAACCAAAAATGAGCTTCTTCTGAGAAGATTATTTTTTTCGAAAAATTAGGATCCCTTTCAATTTGATCTAAACTCCAACCAGCAAATTCTCGAAGCCGACGATGGTCCAGTGGTTTAAGTTCTTGGGTCATGACAATCTTATATGGGGGTAAATTCAAGTATTTTTGGAAAATCCGCCAAGTTGTCGTGTTTTTATGCCCTAACTCTTGAGCACGACGAAGAATTGATTAATTTGGATCCTCTGCAACACTAGCTCTTACAGCAGCAATATTCTCAACAGTTCTTGCATTTCGACGTGTTGCTGGTGTTTTTACATCATAAAGAGTAAAATTATTTTCAAATTTCTCAACGATGCGACGAGTGGCAAGCAAAGAAGGGCGATTGTTTGGATCAAAGTTTTCGCGAAGTTCGCGATAATAGTTTACAAAAGAACGTCCATTTTCATAAAATCTTTGGATAATAACCAAACGTTCTTGAAGCGCGTATTGCCATAATAAATTGTTAGAGTATACTGAACATAAATGACAACAAGTGGCAGGTATAACTTTATTAGCATGGTTACCATATCGTTTCACAATCATATCGTTCTTATTGAAAACCCCATAATAAGAGATATGAACCATCTAATTTGAAATATCTTCAATAGAAAAATTATAATATCTCCCAACAAAGAGGATAGATCTGACAACTTCATCTTCAGGAAGATATTGTAGTTTTTACTTATAGACTGAAAGGATTTAATAGAAAAAGCAGGTGTAAAGTACCAGTCTTGTAAAAAATCTGACCGCAGACTATTGATCGATTAATCAGTTTTTATAGCTCGAAGGAGCAGGTGCCTTTTTTACTTTTATTGAAGTATTGTATTTCAGGGGCACTTAACCGTTTCCAATCTCATGTTGTTGAAATGATTTCTGTGTTTGCGATAGCCATGTAGAATTTGTTGGGAACGGGTTTCGCTGAGGCGGTTTTGATAATCTAAATTAATTTTATTGTAGACTAATTAAGAGTCTTTATCAACCCTTGCAAGGATTATCGGTAATGAATATTTATAGCAGTTTAAAATTGTGATTTGCATGAATCATACGGGGAAGTCTAAGAATAAATCGACAGTGAATATAAATTAAGCTTTTTGTAGTCTCATTCTGGTGACATAAGTGGCATATTATGACATATTCTGTAATAAAATGTTTTCATTACATAAATTGTACTAATGCAGGTACTGACATGACCATCTTCATATGTACAAGAGAAATGCGTGCATGTATTCGGTAGAACACGTAAAGGATATTACCTTATAAAGTCAGTTAATAATAAAAGCCAGTCATAAAGTGGATATTATTTATCGGGTGAAATAAGACTATAAAAAATCAGTGATCATATCCATAAGTTTACTACCATGTCGGGTAAACATTTTGACTTCCCAATTAATTTTTTTAACTTTAAAATTGGTAATGTTGGTACTGAATTTAGAAAGCGTACTTTAATTACTTCATTCAATTTTGTTGTTGGTAATTCTGATTAAACTTCTGTTTAGCGCACATTATAAATCAATTAATCAATTGAATAATTTCCTCAACACTGAGCAGCAATAGACATGCACAAAAATCTTGGAATATTCCGATCGTATTGGTCGAATCTAATCGAATAGCCGATCGTATTAGTGCGAGTAAAGCACAAAAATTCATTAGATTGCTTTTACGCATTTTTATCATTGGTACGCCTAAAAATGCTCTTAAGTTAGTACTGACTTAGATGTTTTTAATATGTGTAGACATTTTTACACGGTAGATATCTTATAAAAGTGTATTTCTTAATCTTCTTTCACACCCACGATTTTGTGTCGTTGTCGTGAAGCGATCGTGTCGTCAAATAAAATTCCTTGTATAGTAGGTACGGTTTTATGGATCACGCGACACCGCATATTGGATATATTGACTTAATCAATCTTGTTTGATAAATGCGAGGATAAATGCATAGTGCATAGCATGCATAGCAAATGGTGGATGAACGAAAAAGACGAATGTTGTTAGTACTGATATAGCATACGTAGAAAATTACGAAAAAAAAAAGAATATACTGGATTCATCCACTTCTTGAAAAAACTCATTTGTGAGCGAATTTTTAACTCTACTTAGTCTAAGTCTAAGTCTACTTAGTCCTAAGTATCTGCGAGAAGACTACAAAATTTTTCATTTACATTCGGATAAAATTGCGAGATTCAATAAATTAAGTGCTAAGATGTCCAACGATTTATAGAACGATACAAATATGCGAAACTGTATTCCATCAGTGAAGATGGTCACAGTTACGCTCAGGTACGTAAAAATAATTACAATTTCTACATATAAGTATTTATTAAAAGTAAAGTGCAGAATGCGCTGCTAGAACATAGGAAATAATAAAATTCCGGCATGTGGCATCAATCAAACAACTTAATACCAGTCGAGCCGTCGCAGTCTTCTAGCCAATCATGTGAGATCAGAAGGTAGGGGTTCGCAAAAACGATGAATTCAGAATTTCCGAGTGAATTTTCCCATCTGTTTCGACTCGAACGTATTCAGAAGACCACAGAAATTACTAAAGATTACTGACTCAACGCTGAACGCTGAACGTTGAAAACGATGGATCTTTGCAAATTTTCGCATGTAAAAATTCACCACAGCTTTTAAAAATCGAGCAGACGTAGACGGTTTGAAATCTTATTCCTAGGGTAAAATGGGCACGTAGATTAAATTTTTGGCATCAGAATTGATATAAAGCTAACGAGTGCTTCGACAGTCGAGTATCGCTTCAGCCAGGAAGTCTGAATCTTGAGTGGGGGACGGGGCGGCATATTATTATTCAACAGCCACCCCCATTCCACCGTTCAGTGCTGAAATGAGGGAAACTTGGAAAATCTCATAAGTTAGGGGATGTAATTATATATTTATTAAACCAGTAAACATATGAACCTGTAGCTAAAGAAAATTACAGAGAGTAAGTATGTACTTACAAAGCACTGAATTCGTTAAAGAACAAATATGTACAATCAAAAAATTACTACTACTTATTTAATAGGGATGCTCAGTTCTCCTGGCGCCTAGCTGGAGGAAATAGAAGTTGTGAAGCAAGTGCCGTCTCCAGTAACAAATTTTGACATGACGGTTTGATTTACAAATTCATATGTACAGGGTGTTCAAAATAAGATCCTCTATCCCTTTAACTCAGAAAGTATAAAAGGTAAAGAAAAAAGTTAAATACGAAATCTTTTTGTTTTTACCTGAATTTTTAATTTTTATAATTTTCTTAAATTTCAGTTCTCTCGCTCAGTTTCTCTGATTCAGGCATCAAATATCTTATTTTAAAGGGGATACACTATATTCAATAACGTTTTTGAACTCTTCTTAAAATCCTAGGTCGACATTGTTAAGGGTTCGTTGTTAAGGGTAGATACCCTATACCTATCATTTTCCGTTACGAAGATATTGGGATTTAAAGAAAAAAATCTTAAAAAAACTGCTCAAAAATCATGGTGAAACAAATAAGACATTAAAAAAAATGTATGCAGGGTTTATTTCGTAGACAATTAGACTCCGCAATTACTTCACTATATCGATACATTACCTTATTAATCTGCAGGCTGTTTTCTAGAAATGGTTCAAACATGTATACATTAAAACTCCAGAAAAACGAAAGTTTTAATGGAACACCCTGTGTATTATTATATTTTTGGATTCTCTATTAAATTTTAACTATACTCTGTATAACGTTCCCTATTCTTTTTCTTTGCTTTGTTTTCAAGATATTGGCAAAAGTAATAAGTGAATATCGCGATATGATTGAACATAGGGTGCCCTATTAAAAAAAAAAAGAAAGTAGATGCTTGGATTAGAGAAACTAAGCAACCTGTATTCAAAAAGTTATAAAACGAAAAATTCCGGTAAAACCAAAACACTTTCGTATTTAACTTTTGTCTCTACCTTTTATATTTTCTGAAATAAGAGGATAGAGGATCTTATTTTGGACACCCTGTACTTGTAAAATCAAGAGAAATGCGCGTTCCAATAATGGTTCTCTACAGGAAATCATCTCAATCGCTCAGTTTCGTATGCGAAAAATTACCATATCAAGTAAAAGTTATGTGATCATAATACGGATGGCACTGAAGCAAGGAACATTAACGCTATTTTCATTGTATATAAAAAATTAAGTAATGATTAATTAGCTTAAGTAAAATTTATACTTATAGTCGACTAGATAGAAGACGTTCAAGTCTATGTTCAAGATAGAAGACACAATTGCATATGATCTGTCGTTCGTCACCAGACGTTGTAACTTTCTACCCTCTGTGACATCCAGAATATCCAGTGGAAGCAAGCATTCTGCAATATGTCTTTTATTCTGGATAATATTTTTTAATCCTTGTTGCAGTTCTTTGTATCCTTTATTACTGTCAATATGAGGTCTGAGATTTCCCGCGTAAATATACTATCCCAGAAAAGATTAGGTAGTTAATTTATTGCAAATTTGTAAAATTTGTTTTGGAGAATTAAAAGTACATATTATTATTTGATTCCGCCTGTAACAAAAAAACTATTATAGATGACAACATTTAACAGATCTAAGATAGATATATTTGGAAGACTAAATAATTTTTCAAAGAATCTGTCCTCGAGAAACAGTCTACGTCAAGTCAGTAGAGAATAAAGATAAAAATTATACTGCCTGTCGGATATTTCATAGGTATGATTCGAAATACATTAAACCTAAATAGCAGAAAAAATGAACGACTTCAGAAGACTGAGCAGAACAGATATATAAACAATAAGAACAATTATTACAAAGCTGTTACGGAGCTGTTCAGTATGCAGAATGCACCCAATCTTTGGGAAACTTTCCTCTAAATTTCGGACGTTCTACACTAAATGACTTATATAAATTTCTTCTAGCAGTTCAAGTACATTCAACAATGGCAAGTTTGTTGACACTTCTTAAGGCGGGTTTACATTGGTATAGTTACTAAGCCTAGTTACTTGTACTTGTAGCTAGCCTGGCTAGCCTACTGTTACATATGAGGGACAGTGGGTGTTTACACTTGAAACCATATTTTATGCGCACTAGTACCAGTAGTGCGGTCACATCGCCAGAAGCAGGATGAATCCTTTTTGTTGTCGTGTTTCTCGTCATTCTAGAATGTTGCGCGAGTAAAAGTTAAGAAAAATATTGGTGAGAGTTAGGCAAATTGTTATTGGAGAACTTATTAGAGAGATTGAAAAGGAAAATTGTCGTCCAAAGAGAATATGGGTCAAAGATTGGATCAGTAGAAGGGATTCAAAAGGAGCATCAGTACTTCTTCTTAACGCGCTGTTTACTATCAATCAACACACAAACACCTATACGTATAGGAACTAGCAAGGGAGGAAGGGTTTATATTGGTGTAGTGGACACGACAGCCCGTAAACTGGTGCCTGGTACGCTGGTGGGGAAAGGACAGTGGCTTCGCAAGTTGTAAGTAAACAGTACAAGTACTTTCCTATGTGATTTACACTAGGTTAGTAGCTGCCTTGCTAGTTACTAGTACAAATAACTAATCCATTTACTATACCAATGTAAACTCGCCTTTTTACGCTTAAAGTTATAACTTAGAATTAATAGGTACAATATATCATTGTACTATTTACTATGACGCCCTGAATGATCCTGAGATAGACTGTGTTAGCGTTTAGTTTAATAAATAAACTTCGATAAGCTTAATAAAATGTAACTGTTCTCGCTCATATAAAATTTAGTGTTAAAGCAGTTTCATGATTCGTATACCAGATCCTGTCCAAGTAGTGCAAAACGCTAACATCTAATTTTAGAAATTATCTTTACGGCTTTCCCGCCGCGAACTGTCGTTGAATTATTGCAGTTTCATTTAAGTTTTATTGCACCGTTAAATTGTCCCGTGTGAGTCAGCAGTAGTTTTAATAATCATTGCGCTGCACCACTATCTACCCTTCTCGAAGGGGTGAGGCAATTCCGATCATTTTTAGGCTATCGCCCTTTAAGTTATTTGACATACACGCATTTGTTATAGGGGAAAGAAAATTTTGTTTAATTTGTATCAGTGGTGTAGAGAGAATAGTTAGGTAAACGGGTAAGCGCTGCTTGAAAATGAGGCAAGGTAATTTTACTTAAAAGAGTACACATATGTGGGTGACTTATTGTTTACAGTATTGATCTTTGAATCCAAAGGTGTAGGTTAGTTTTCACGCGGATTAAACTATTTTTAATGAAAATGTAACTCGTATACTTCTACAAGTAGCATGATAGTGATATGGAACGCATATCTGTTATATACTATAAAGAATAATACCTATAATACCTCAGAATCAGACGAGAGTAAGTAAGATGGGTGGGTTGGACAATCTCTCTAATTAATGAGACTTTCCAGGTTCCTCTCATTCCTGTAATAACTGGTGGATTAATAGGTGGTGGGTGCAGTATAGCTATATATTGTATTATCATAATGTAATTATTTTTTTAGAAGCAATCATCATGACCCGATGTTATATTCCATGTTTATTTATTTACTTATTTATTTATTTATTTCATTAAAATATCCAACCGGCAAAAAACCTAATTACATTACAAAAGTATTGTAGCCATGACAGGACGTTTCCGTTGTCAAGGCTGCAATACTTTTAGTTACATTAAATACTGCACATAATACAAAAAACATAGAACAAATTTTAAGCATAACAGTATAATGATTACATTAAAAATAATAAAACTACTAAAATCTAAGAATTACAAACATGATTTTTTTTATATCATGAAATTGGGAATGGGAACAACCCAGATTATGAATTATTTGATATACAGTGTGTCCAAGATAAAGATGGGATAGCATTGGGATCTTGGAAACGGTAAGAGATACAAAGTTGGTTAACTTATGAAAAAGTTGAGCAGTTTGAATACCTTTTACATGGACTTTGCAAAAACATTTTGCTTTTGCGATATTTGTTTTTATTTATTTCTGGCGTTATTTTAACAGCTATCAAAAAATAAAAAATACTTTTCCATTGTCACTTTTTGAGCTTAACAAGATGGCATTCATCAAGTTTTTGTCCGACGTTTCGTTTCCGAGAAACCATCATCAACTTCTTTTTTTTTAAATACGGCCGTGTATTTTTAAATAGAAATTTTGATACCATTTGTTATTCTCAATTCAATGATGTATCACAAGTAATGGTTTAATTACGTTTTTAGCTTGCTTTTTCCACCATTACAAATTAACGAGGAAAATCCTCCTGAGTTTATAACAAATAAACAAGTAAAATAATTATTTATCTTAATTATTTATTAGCATGTTAATTACAAAAGATGTTCGAACAAAAGACCATTAGACAAAAACAAATATCGCAAAAAAAATGTTTTTCCAAATATTTCGAAATCAAAGAAAGATAACTTATTTTTGCAAAGTCCATGTAAAAGGTATTCAAACTGCTCAACTTTTTCATAATTTAACCAACTTTGTATCTCTTACCGTTTCCAAGATCCCAATGCTATCCCATCTTTATCTTGGACACACTGTATAGGTGAAACCTTATATATTAGTTCTATGATTCTTTGTGCAAAGCAAGATACTCTTTCTAGCTTTTAGTCTAGGTACATGGAAGTCAAGTAGAACTAATTTAGATTCAGAGTTGGCTGTACTGTTGAGGATTTTGTGAAGAAAAATCACAGATAGCATATTTCTTCTTTCGACAAAGCTACTCGTATTAAATCTTTGGAAAAAAGAATCCTCAGGTATCCTTCTAGGTTGATAAACATTATCTAATACAAAAGTTGCAGACTTAAAGAAACACTCAAGTTTGGATCTGGCGAATCTGGTAAATAATGACTTGAGTGTGTCAATATTTTTGAAAACTTTCATATTTCTTATGACAAAACCATGACATTTATATGCTCTGACAGTAACGACAGTATAATATCCGGTCGATTTAATATACATCCGTTTAGCATATAATTATAAATGAATGTTTCAGATTTACGCGTGTAGGACATTATGTTGCACTTACTGATATTGAATGGCAGCCTATCTTTATCAAACCATAATTTGATTTGACTGAGACTGTTCTGCAACTCAATACAGTTTGAAGAAGATACAATCTCACAGAATAGTTTGGGGTCATCAGGACCCCAATAAATAAATAAGAACTCCCTAAATAAGAACATGCACCTACCAAAGTACTAATTTTTATTTATTTTATTTTTTTTATTTATTTTACTACACTGTTCTACAGGTTAAACCCAACTACAGAACAGGAGGGTACAGTATAAGTAATTGATAAAGCAGTTAAGCTAAATGTACACGTAGGTACGGTATAAAGAACATATAAAATAGAAACAAAGAACACACAAAGAAAATTACATATTATAGAAATGGGTCTAAAGTTTGAAATATCAAATTTATCCCCCTTTTTATATACAGGGCATACTTTAGACTGTTTCCACAAATTAGGATAGGCACAAGTAGTAAGACATAAATTGAATAACAGCATCAACGGATATGAAAATATGCGGGCACAATCTCTGACTAAGAATGCCGGTACACCATCTGGTCCAGTGGTAAATTTTGACTTTAATTGCTGTAATGCACGAAGTACATCAGTTTCATCGAAACTGTAAATATTTATGGGATTAGCATTAGAATATTGTAGGTCCTGATACTCAACATCACATTCTTTAGTATCTTCCACAAAGGAATCACTAAAAAAAGTTGCAAAAGAATTAACTATGTCATCCGTAGTTCTTAGTTCTATCCCCTTAAAATTCATTTGTTTAGTAATCCTGGTTTCACCTTTCTTATTATGCAAAAAGTCCCAAAATTTAGTTGGATCAGACATAATATTACTCTCGGTTTTCTGTAGAAAATTCTTATAAGCGACATTTATTTCTGATTTAATGGAAGTTCTAAGGTGTTTGAAAACATTTAATGCGTCACCATCACCGCAATTTTTATATTTACGCCACATTTTAGACTTAAGTTTAATGTTACTTATTATGCTGTAATTAAACCATGGAGGATATTTATGAGTATGGGACGCTTTATGTCTTGGGACACAGAATTCAAAAATCGAAGTTAATTCCTTATAAAACCTGTCACATGCCATGTTAACATCATTATACGTCGATATAAAAGACCAATCAGTATGCAATAGTAACTCATATAGAACAGGAAAGTTAGCCTTCCTGAAGTTAAAATACTCGGTAAAATTGGTGGGGAAGTTATGCTTAAAATTAACTGCACCAAACAGTTCCATTGAAATAGTTAACGCCGGATGGTGCTTGTCCTCAATTATCCACGGATCAAGGGACCTTACTACACAACAATTGTGGTTAGCTAACACGAGATCAAGAATTCTATTATGATGATTAAATTCAAAATTATATTGAAACATAGCAGACAAATTCAAAAAATTTAGTAATAACGCAGTTTGACTATTGGACTTATTATCGCTCAAGTATGATGCATATTGAGTGATATTAAAATCACCAAGAATAATTACATTTTCCCCATAAATATGCTCTAATGACAAAAGTATTTCAAAGAACATTTCATATTCAGCAGAAGTTGTATTTGGAGGTATATAAACAACCAAAACTGATAGACAGAGACCATTATATGTAACTTTGGCTCCCAGAATATATATGGCTGGGATAATGCTAAAACCTGACTGAGAAAAGTCCATGTTTTTTGAGTGAAAATTATCATTTACAGCAATGAGAACACCACCACCTCTCAATTTATTCAAAGTAGAAAATTTTCTGTCTGATCTGTAAACCACATAATTACTAGTGAAAAGTTCATGGTCGTAAACGGTAGAATCTAGCCAAGTTTCTGTCAAGGATATAACAAAATATTCAGATTGCACAGACGCATTATAAATATCAACAAGTTTCGTTTTAAGACCTCGAGTATTTTGATAATAAATAAAAAAATTGCTTTCATCACTGCTCATTATATTAGGTATAATGGAATTACAAGTAGAACTGTCGTTCGATACAGCTAGATTGGTGTGACTGGTGTGACTAATGACATCATTAATGAAGATACTAAACATTAATGAACCAAGGGTGGATCCCTGCGGGACACCATGGAGCTACACAAATTGTGATCTTCCTTGTTTAGTTGGACTTAACTTATTACACATGTTGAAGGAATAACCTGTGTTGTAGTAAATTTTAGAAACTTAGTAAATAATACTTTGATAGTAACTTACTCATCTAACTTTTTATCATAAGAGACGTTAGACGTGTTTCTAAATAAATAAACACTCACTAGCATCCCTTATGGTACAATCTGTTGGTCATACAATGTGGGCAAATGAAAAATTTACACCCTGATTTAATAGCGTTGAAATTTTTTTCAATTGAATTTCAGAGACTGGTTAATTTTTATTTGAAAGGGGGCTAGTTTTTTTTATCATTGACACTTATACTGGATGTCCCAAAAAGAAGAGATTTACCTAAGTTTTTTAAAATGAAACATCTTGTGCATTTTTACAGATTTGGATAGAATAACCTCTCACGAATAAATTCTCTGATAGGAGGACGTTCTATTCAAATCTAGAAAAACACACAGGGTATTCCTTTTAAAAAATGTAAATTGTTGTAAACCTCTCTTTTTAGGACCCTCTGAATAAATATCAATATAAAAATGTGCCCTAAATAGAGTGTCCTGTATATTTTGATTTAGTTGTTGATCAGTTGATACATTCCAATTTTAGTTGTCAACATTTGAAAATAAAAGTGGAGGAAAACCTGCTTTTTTCTTTCCCCGAATGTATGGCTATATAAATAAATAGGCTGTTTGCTCATTATATCATCATATTATGGGCATGCATGTATTTGGTATATTTATTTATTTCTATAATATTCACCACTGTAATACATTATAATGCTATTAGTGATAATATGTTAAACCATCGTGAACGTTTCCTGATTAAATCACTCTACTCTTGCTGTCAACAAATTTTCATGATAAATTGTATATTGTTTGGAACTATTACGTGGTTGGTTTAATATCAAATGTTTTGTCACATACAAAATTAAAATGACATAAAAGTAGCTAACAAATCATTGCCGTATTAAATATGACACTTTGCTTTAATTCTACTTTTTTTTTAATATAAGATCATACACTGAGAAAGGGATTTCATTGAAATCAATAAAATTTCTGCAAAAAAAGTGCAGTGCAAAATTTTTCTGCGATTCCTTTATTTTAATTCCATATAATATCAGAAATTCTGGTACTACTGGAAGGACGCAAAGATAAGTATTGCTAATCTATAAAAATTTTAAATAAATGTGCGATTTATTCATTTTTCACTTAATACTTGCAGAATAATCTTTAAAATCGTATATTTTCATCATCGTAGAGTTCTATTTTCTATTTTATAGAAGAAGTACTTATACAGAATACAGAATAAAAAAAAGACGCTTGCTCCTTATCAAAGCTTTGCAAATATGCATACAATCTTCTAAGTCATGAAAATTAAATCTGTAAAACCTTGCAGAACTATACCCTGTGACAACTTACCTAAAATCCGCGTAAAATTTGTTTCGTTATGGCATTTTAATTCCGAAACTTGTAATAAATGGGTACCTACAAGTCATTAAGCAATTTTATTAACTATAACTATTATAGTCTTGAAGGGGGTTGGAACCTTTAATTGGTGTGAAGATAACACTGACGTAGTTTTCCACATAACACCAAAACACTATACTGCACTCGACGCGCGTCTCTCCAACCAAGCTGGCATTATCTGGAGCTGACTAAAACTAAATATATGCTGACATTATGTCCTATCTTTACCTAAACTATTTCTACGGTTCAGTGATCCGTCGCGACCGCTCAGTGAACCATCGCGACTGATCAGTGAACCGCCGCAACGGATCAGTGAACCGAGACTTACTAACCAATAAAGCAAGCTATATGGGATTATACGACTTCCACACTTAGCAATTTCCAAACTCTCACAAGCATTCAGCTGTCTGGAATTTGTCACATTCCTAATTAATCTCAAATTACTATTATCTATCTATTTTATGGTTGTTCTCATACGCATGTTGGGCGAAACTAGACTTATCTGTTCTACCATGTTTGAGATGAGCCATATGTTCCTTGAATCGACCTTCTAGTTTGCCCAACATACTTTGGACATCTATTATAGTATCTAAAAACAGCATCTGAAGTTTCCGCATCTCATTCAGTTCTCTATTATTTAAAACAGTTAAAATATCTTTCCTTTTAGTTACATTATACTGGATATAATAAAAAAAATCCATAGTGTCGATAACTGTAGTCTTGCCTTCCATTGCTTCATTAATAATCTTATAAAGGGCCACATTTACAAATGCAAATGCTCTAATTTAATCTATCTGCTAGAGTCAGGTTTAAGAGCATAAATTATTTTAAGAGATATACCAGAACCGCCATGCGGTCTATCCACCCTTACGTTTCAATTTTTACTAATGCCTTCTTTCCCATTTGGAGCCTAAATTGAGAAATATCGAGGATGAATATTTAAACACAATTAGCGGGATATTAAGTTATTTGTTTTAATATAAAGTAATACACTAAATGGATTACGAGCCACCCCTGCATTCACGAACAACCACGAAAGCATTATTGGCGTAACCAACTCAATTTGTAAGTTGCTGGGTAGGGTGGTCCAGAATTAAATAATTCCAGAGTGAGATATGGCCCTTTAAAATGGGATAAGCCTATTGTGTGTTTTAGTTACTCTAGGGAGGCTTATTTACCCTATTTTATAACGTGACGGTTTTTATAGAAGGGCAGTTAAAATATGCGAGTTATTGCGCAATCTAGATTTAAAGTTTAAATTTAATTTAGTTTAACAGCTCGGGAACTGATTTTAATAATAAAGTTTTTGTTTATATTTGCAGGGGGATAAATTAGATTTAATAATCGGATATGCCGAGCGGGTTCATTTAGTTATTCGCATACAGTTTATATATTACTGGCCCATTGTATTTCATTTGTCTATAATTAAACGTTCGGGCGTTAATTCGCTTTAATATTACTGTTTTATCTAATAAATCGAATGCTTTAATAATATTTAAAGCCAATTTGTACAGATCAGACTATTTCTATTACATAAAGTATATGCTGGTAATCCAAAAAGTGTAAATTAGAGAAAATGAATAACTTTTCATTCAGATTTTTTTTAATTTCAGAACTATCTAGTTTGAAACAAAATAAGTGCACTTAACATACTCTATTAGGAACAGTTAGAAAGATGAAAACTATAAAATATCCCTACTTCCTAAAAGATAGTAATATTTAACGTAAAAACTGGTTTCCACGTGGTTTACTTTCAATATTGTCCATTGTATTGTCTGTCCATTGTCCATTGTCCATTGTCCATTGTATTGTTCATTGTATTTTGATGGCGAGTTAGGTCTGTATATTGTGTATATACAGGGTGTCTCAGTTTTATGCTTAAAAAATTCGGGAACATGTAGTACCAGTCAGAATCATGGAACTTTGCTATATAAACTTATTTCCAAATCTCAACCGTTTCCGAAATACGGTGGTGTCCAATGGTATCCAATGGTGAAGTTGAAAAACATTTTCAACTTCAAACTTCAACTTCAAATTTATTAAATCGATATTTTATGAAACCACGTGTCGCCCTTTCCTAACAAAATAATACCTTAAAACAAAATTATACGTAAAATAGATGCCATTTTAGGACAATTTTATATGGTACCTATATATGGAGTTCTGTCAGTAAGGTTATAAATGAATAGAAAGCAGTCAAATTCAACAGTTTAATAAATAAAATAATATTTTAATAGAAATGACTAAAGATTTTGTTCTAAATGAAGGCGTCCTGACAGTAGAAGAACCTATCAGGCATTTTCTGGCGCACGTTGTGAAATGTTTGCCTGGAGATCGATGCGCAATTCCAAAAGATTGTCTAAAGGTAACCCCATAGAAAAAATCCAACGAACTCAAATCCGGTGAACAAACAGAGCATTCAAGAGGTTCTTCACCTCCAATCCAACTGTTAGGATAAAATTTATCAAGGAAATTCCTGACTTCCCTAAAATAATATAGTGGCACACCGTTCTGTTGATGCATTATGTGTTATGCCTTTGAAACTCATGGACATTATTCATGGACATGGACATAAGATCATAGGATCCTTTTTGATTGAGAACAATTTGACAGGACATGTATATGTACCTAGACTTGTTACAAAATAATATTCAGCCTGAGGTAGTCGAAATAGTCAGAAATAATGTCCATGAGTCAATAAAGTTATCGTCAGTTAAACAGAAAGCTAGGAGGTTTTATGACTAGATGTATGAAAAATGCTGTTACAAGTAATTCCATTATAACATTTTAAACGGTTTTCTCTAAAATTATTGAAAACATTGAGGTTTCGCACCCCTTCAA
Organism: Pogonocherus hispidulus; assembly: GCA_963924545.1. Classification (NCBI taxonomy): domain Eukaryota; kingdom Metazoa; phylum Arthropoda; class Insecta; order Coleoptera; family Cerambycidae; genus Pogonocherus; species Pogonocherus hispidulus. The sequence goes on from OZ004695.1 coordinate 54,162,871, forward strand.
ATTTACAGCAAAGAATGCGAAGACGGGGGATGTAACAAATATAAAAACAATATATAGGTGAGTTTTTGTGGGTACAGGGATTAGTATTTTACTATAGTAAAATACTGATCTCTGTACCCACAAAAATTCACCTATACATAGTTAAATTTGGATCACCATTATCGAGAAGAAATAAAAACAATATACTTATATTATTCAATTTCTGATAATTGTGGCCATAGCTATTTGAACTAAATATTCACTCGATTTTTTTTAACTTTTTCTATTCGGATTGATCGTCTACATTTATCGTTTGTAGTGCATCGGAGACGTAAGTGGAAAAATTAATTCAATTGTTTGTAATGAACTTTCTTGCGTTTGGGCGTTACTGATGCGTGCCTGGATAGCGAGACTGACCGCAGTAACTCACGGTGACGTCAGCGCCACCCTTTTTACCGACAAGGATCGTTTTCAATTTACACCGTCCGTCCGTACAAAAGAGCTGACGCTTCAATGGGATTTATACGATCCTTGTTTGCCGTTCGTGTTATTGCTATTATAAAAACACTTTATATGTTGTTGTTTCCCTCATTATTCCAACATTGTTTTGTTTGATCTTACGATGATAACTTTTTGCACTTTTATTTTGGCAAAGGTCCGGATTTAAGGAAGCTGGGACGGGCCGCTGCATCAGGACACTCAGAAAATTGGGCAATCCTCAGTGCTAAGGGTCATTTAGGTTAGAGTTTAGTATCATCTAACCCAGAGGTCGTGGGTTCGAATCCCTCTTCCACCGGACAATTTTTCATTAAATGGTCTATTCTGACCGTCTCCCTAAATAATGAGGTTTTACAGATTTTTTTACATTCACTAACAACAAGTTGTTAGGGATTACCAATGTAAATAGTCCTTGAACCGTAATTTCGGCATCCTGAATAATAATGTCCCGTTCCCACTTACACACAAGTCTCGGACTTTTGTAGACATAACATATTGTTAATATTATTACAGGTGTTCCATTTGTGCTAAATATCGGTAACTGGTTAAGTTTTCAAAAAATTATTTAACTTGTATTTAGTAAAATCACCCAAAAAATAGAAAAATTAAGACTTTGAATTTTTCCTAGTCTAGGGAAAAACGTTCTAAATGAGCAAAGGAATGGTTGCTAAAAAGAAACCAATACTCTCAAGTTAATAGTTCTAATATAGAAAATCCATGGTCCAGGTTCTTCAATTCATTTTTTAAAGAAATTAATAGTTAATTTAATATTAAAATAGGTTTGTATTTTCACCAAACACCTGTTTTGTTGATGAGTCATTTAAAATTGCGACGATTAAAACTGCGAAGCCCACAAACATGCCGACTTGCACTAACCTGTTGGGACGTCGGGTAAAATTTCAAGAGCCGACAGAAGTCAAAATTTCGCTGTAACATTGTTGGTTTTTACTACATAGTGTCGGATACACTACAATTTTAACTGAACAAATTTAGCCAAATGGGTAAAATTGTTGAGTAACATTGCAGTGTAGAGGGGTCGTTGGGTCGACAGATGATGATTAATAATACTTGTCACATTTGTAAGTGTCATTTTACTGATTTTGATAACAGATCATCCAAACGTCTACGAAAATGTACGGGTATCTGTTTAACAATATTCATCTGCTATTTTTAGTGTGAATATGCTATTTCTAGGTAGGCTTAACTATATCTTAAAATATCATGACTGATTCCTTTGACGAAAAGTTTTATTTTCTAATGTGTTTAATATTATCAAATGCATGGCAAATAATCCAATAAAAGAAACAATAATTATATTTACTATTACATAGCGCTCCATCAGCGCGTGATCTGTGTCAAGAGATGACAACAGGTCTAAATACGGCCCTGTTGGTGCTTATTAAAGGGCCCATTCCTCTTTTGCTGCTGGCATCCTCTGCTTTTTATGCAATACAATTGACTCTCTTCAGCATGTAACCAGTGGAGGTAAAGTTATACCGTCTAGACGCAACTTGAGACTCGTATTTCTAAAGTAATTTATTTATGTAACACGTAATAATATTTGTTATTTGTTTTCCTTCTTCGCAGTGTTCGACCACCAGCATGCGTGCAGTAAATCAGAAACTGCAACGTGTTCGGATATGGTTTACAGCTTCATAGAAAATACATTCAATCCCCTTAACAGAGAGATCAATTTACCTTCGTTGGTCTATTTCACACTGTGAGTCATGGCTCGCATGTCAAATTAATACCTCATCGTAAGTTCTTAGAAGTCACTTTGAGTTACCTATTGTACCTATGTAGGTTTATGATAATAACTGTACAAAGTAGGCTATTTCATTATCTTCAGGAAAACTATAATCTCAAAAGGATTCTCCTTGCGACAACTTCAGATATCAAAACAAAAATCTGGTGTGATTCTTTTTACTTATATAAACAAATATAATTTCTTACATTTTCTGTATCTGTGCTACTTAAACATTTATAAAGAAAGGGCAATTGCAATTTTAATCAATTCTCAGATGAGAAACACATTGATTAGAAAATATTCTTAGTTATTTGTTTTGTTATATTTTTTTAGTGGAAGCCATAGTAAGCCTATGGCTTGCTATAATATTTTACCAGTGTATCCTATGACTAAACACATTATTTCACTTTGTAAAAACAAGGGTCAAAATGTCGTAAACGGGCACTCTGGTCCTAATTTTTGATAAATAACTTCGAGTCCGGTTTTAATCAAATCTTGGAATTTAATTCTGAATTTAATTTTATTTTACTGAAAGTTTTGAATAAAAAATATAAAAATTCAGTATATTTTACAGAAGTACCTTTTACAAAGGCCTTGAATCGATAGGATACTTTATTTTTCAATAAAATCTATTGAAAAATGACCTTACTAGATAAGAAACAATAACTGAGGATATTTCAGGATAATTGAGATATTTCAGTACATTAAGTTGTTATATCTAATAGTTACAGATTAAAAGGCACAGATTATAATTCTGTAATATGGAATTGACTGTAAAGTGTTAAATTTTGTGCTATTGTATTCATTTTTATTTAATAGGAATATGAATTGGAACTCAGAATCGTTAAATTCTAGATCATTACGAAAAGTTAATTATAACGATCTATATAATCGTTTATATAATCGTTTAAAAGTTTATATAATCTAAAGTTAACTATTACGATCAGTCAGTTGTTTAACAATACTGCGCTAAATAATACAAGCTAAAATCGGAATGGAGAATTTGAAGATTTCAGTTGAGAAACTCAAAAATACTCGTATATGGAAATGCATGCAGCATTAGATCGATCAATGTAGATATATCCACAGGTAATCAATAATATACCCATTAAAATCCTGTGATCTTGAACTATTGAATTGTGTGTAGTAGTAACACACAATTTAAGTGGATGATGAATTACTATTTTCGTGTGAATATTTCCAACGCCTAAGAATTCGCAAACTGCACTAATTTGTGAAATAAGAAACATTCATGTACGTTTTTCTGGGTAGTTCCTGAAAATTTAGAAAGTCGAGATGCACTTGGTGTCAATATTAAGATTTCTTTGAAGAAAGTCTGACCTGTAGGTACGATAAATTGCAGACTGCCTAATTACCAATATGAAAGTGTTTTCTATACCTCTATCATTTATCAAATTATTTCGTCATTGAGGAAGATGGAATCTCTCATTTATATCTGAAAAACTTCTATATTGGCACGACTATGCAATCATAATTAAGCCGCCAAAGGAATGTTACTGTGTCTGCGACAGCGAAAGTGGGATTATGTATTGCATTGACCTTAACCTCACAACAAATAAGTTGAGTGCCGTTTACAGCAATCCTCGGCCTCCCACATAGGTAAGGAAACGTTGTTAAAACCGTGATGACATCTAAATATAGCTAGAAGGTAGATGGAAATGTTTAAATTATACAGATGTAAATAGAATTATTATTAGAATCAATTTATACGTACTGGTAAATTCATGGATACCTCATTTAATGGAATGATACCTTAAGTAGTAAATTCATGGATACCTCATTTAAGGGAATGATAAAATAATATTCAGATTCTGTATAACAATATGTACATAGAGAAATATATTGTCCATTTAAGTATTACATATTATTCATTTGAAGTAAATCACACACTTAGTTATATACTCGGTTATATATGCGTCAGTATACCTATGAAAAATTCCCTTTGAGAATTATATTTACAGAATAAAATCTTCAATTGAATTCTAGTTAGGAATCAATTGAAATAAGACTTTATCTGATTAAGTAATTAAAACTTTGTTATAAATTCTTTGTAAAGAATACGAAAAGAAACTACTGTTTTAGAGAATACGAAAAGTGGTTTGAGGACATGAGCCGGTTGGGTACTATCATTACTGGGCCGAACTTTAGATTTCAAAATAGTTTTTTCTGTTCGTACCTCAACTACAGGTAACAAAAAAGAACACGATCGATTGGATTATAATATTAAAACAATTTATTTAACAATATACCTCTTAGTTTGTTTTTGGTGAATACCTAAAACAAATACACAAACAGCCTAAAAGATCTATTGTGACACTGCCAACTCATTTAGAGCAGCGTATCCAGCTTGGTCCTTTTAATTAGACTCCACAGTTTGGATAGGAGCTCTTTCCAAAAGCTATTAGCCCTTGGTTTTTCTCCCCAAGTATTTGAAATCTGGCTCGTCAGGCTCTCACAATGGCACAGCATATGTACTGAGGTTTCTCTTTCTTCTTGATAGAATCAGCATACTGCTTCTTTTGCCAGTCCCATTAGACTCATGTGCTTATTTAGCCTACAGTGTCTTGTTAGGAGACTCACTCTTATTCTAATGACTAGTATTCTGATATGACTGGTGGTTATCCTTTTTTTCTGGTATAGCAGATCAATTATGAATTTAGGTGATCGTTTTTTAATGAATACCTTTACTTGTCTCAGTTGAGGCAGATTCCTCCACTATTTCCGAGATTTGTTCCTCATCCAATCCTCAATGAGGTCTTTTGGTGCGCATTTTCTGGCTTATGCATCTACCTTCTCATCTGCCTTCCCGTAATGTTCAGGTACCCCAAGCTAGGGTCACTATTCTTTCTAACTCTTTCAGAGTACTCAGACAATCAAACCAGTTTTGACTATTCTGTGCTCACAAACATTTTCTATTAGTAATACTTCAGACATATTTACACACCTCTGAACACATTGAAAAGTCAACTGAAGTACGATCCTGTCGGCAAAAGTTGCCTCTTCTGTTATCTCCCGGCGTAGTCGAGTCGAGCCGAATGACGGCGGCCGAAGATGTATAGCAAATCTATCGGCATAGCCGTGCCGTGCCGAACCGAGTGGAGTCGATTCGGTGCGCGGTCTTCTTTATTGTCTCCTTAGCGCAGCGTCGTACTGCTGCTACTTCAGCCTGAAAACAAATTTTAATGTTGACCTTGTTCCATAAATCCCTGCTCCAACTCCCTGTGTTCTGTCTTATGCCGGGTCCAGACCAAGCAGACAAAAAGTGAACACGATTTTGACAAAAACACGACAAACTTGCGACAAAATTTTAGGTATTCAGACAAGACAAAATTGACAAACTGTCCACACCAAAGGACAAATGTGCAACAAAATTCAGTTGTTGCGAACTCATTTGTTTAACCATGTGGCGTTTCCACCAAGAAGAAAATTTAAAAAATGAAGATTTATTACTAGGCGCCATCTTTCTCTCCTCTTCATTCAATATTGGAAAAATGAAACGCAAACGTTTTTGGATGAGACTGGAAAGCTTAAAAAGGAGAGAAAAGCGAGAAAGTTATTCCATAAATAAATTGTTAGGTAGTTCAGTTACGTGAGGATGATATTGGATTAAGTGGTGAGATTCGTTCAAGCTTTAAAAATTTTCTAAGAATGTCCACCGAAAATTTCGAGAATCTGATATGCCTTGTTGGTCTTGCAGTTGCCAAAAGACATACTAACTACAGAAATGCTATAAGTGTAACAGAAAGGTTAGCAATAACTTTAAGATTTCTATCAAAGCTTGTCTATCAAAGCAAAACTTGTCGTAAAATATGCAGACAAAACAGAGACCCTTTGATCTTTACCGACTCGAAACGTGACTTGCTTGGTCTGGACCCGGCATTAGAACCATCCGTACAGCAAACTTTTTGTGCTATACGGATTACCATTGTTTCAATTTTCTCTATATGGTATTTTAATTTCAAATTTTTTTTCGAAGCTGTAGGGATCTAGGAACATGCAACAAATAGTAAGGAGATTTTAGATTTCCGTGATCTTATTAATTGTTAGTGTTTATGGTTTTTAGTTTCTTGTGTTTTCAATACTAATAAGTACCACTAAACGAAATAAACACATATAGTTAGATTACCTATATATACAGAACATTATTATTAGAAACATCATGATACAGATAAATGGATAATTCAGTTAAATATTGTATCGTTACTTACGATATTAATACACCATTACGAAACTTTAGAAGAAACTTTTGTTGGTTATGAATGAAGAGCTGTTATTCATCTTTCCCATTACCTGTTTGAAACTTTACCAGAGTTTAAGGTTTCCCGACCACAGTTTTCTACCATATTCAGTAAAGTTATAGTGCATATCTGTTTATGTATAATATGTAGATATATATACGAAATCAAATACTATTATGTATCTAAAGTTCTGTATACCCTGAAGTAATACTACATATATGTTACTGTATTAAACACAAATTTCATATTTCATAATAGCTCGGAGAATACGTCAGATGTTTAGTAAACTGGTGTATCCAGGACTAAACTTAAGTTTGAGATAATGGAGTCCATAGTTAGATATGTGCACTATAATTGGTAAAGCATTAAAGTTTAGTTTCTTGTTTGTTTTGACCTCAACTATGTTCATATTTATTTGATCTTGTACATTAAATAGTTATCGGCCTTATAATGAATGCACTTAGACTAGTGGATTCGTTTAATATACAAATAATAAGGGTTTTAAACAAATTATCAAAGACAATTTTTGTTTTAATTTATGTCAAACAAATAATTGAATATTTGAAGTTTTATGGATTTTAGACTTTGTTAAAAATAATTGTTGCAACATACCTACCATATTTAAGACAATATGCCATAGTACCCGAGGTAAAGATATTCAAATAATTACAGGAAGTATGAAGACAATTTTAATGTTTTACAAAGAATTGATCATTGTACCGGGTGGCCAACTAAAAATGGACGCCGGCTGTATCTCAGAAACTACTTATCATAACTTTGGGAACTTTGGGAAAAAAATACTAATAAGTAAACCTACCTGACTGACTGACTTAAGGCACATTCCAAATTATCTCTTTGCTAAAATTTGACAAATTTACAATAACTCATTTAAATTGTATATAGTACACATTTAAAATTGGACCTTACACATCCAAAATAGACAATAATGATCAATTTCTGCGTATAGATCTGGGTTTTGTTTAAAATACTCACTTTTCTCATAATTGGTACTATTCTATTCTGTTTCACCACATGTTAATATTCGACCATTGAAATAATAAGTAAAGTAAAACTCAGCAGAGCTTTTACTATGCTATTCATTATCTAACTGAGCCTTTCCAAGGAACGTCAGTAGATTATTAACCTAAAAAGCCACGAATCCGCGTTTTGGTAATAAAATTTAAATTATCACCGCTTTTACAGCCCTAATTATATCTTTACGGTACGTAGTTTTGTTTTGCATAAGTTCAAAAAGAAACGAATATCAAAGTAAAGCCTTAAATGTGTGAGTGCTAAAGGAATGGAAGTTAATGTTGGAAACTTTGTTCACAAATGTGAACTTAAGTCAAAAAGAAAATTTAAAACCCCATTGTTAGCGACAAGCGTATTTCGGAAGCTTTTTAGTACAAAAATTGTTAAATTAATTTTTAATTTTTCACTTTGAGATACTTCGCAGCATAAAAGAATTTACAAAAGGACACTATAAAGGAAGTTCATTTAGCTACTGATTTAATTTATGCTCCATATGGAAGGAACCATACACCCAACAGATAATTTTCCCAGCAAGAATAGAGTTGGCTGAAGAGATCCTATCAGCAATTACGAACAAGATACTTTAAACTTATAATACTGAATGTTTTTGAAAATTTAAGATTTTTATATTTTTTTCTCACAATCAAATATAGAAACAATAGTTTAATTACTTCCTTTTATTTTTCATATTGTAATATATTGCCCACATATCGCCAATTTAAAATCAATATTTTGTTCCATTTAATCTTTGAATATTCTCAATTTATGAAATTAATGCGTAATTCATACATACCTTGAATATAATATAGTGATGTTTATTTTCCTACTGTGGTGTGTTTTAGGTCACGTTTTGATTAAATTTGTCTTTTATTGCTCTATTTGCACGCAAAGGTCCAGTTTGAATACCTTAAAATGCTGAAAGACATTACGATTCCATAGTGGAAACTACTTGTTTGAATAAATTTAGTAGCATGAAGGATAGGTGTAATGCCCAGGAAACTAAGGAAAATTCATTATCTGAAAATGAAATTAACTTGTTGGTATTGCTATGAAAAGATAAGACCATGCCATGATGTGTAAAAACAAATAATAACAATAGTTGTGATAATAATAATCAGAATTCTTACAAAATAATGTCATTGTATGTACGCCACTATACAACTTATGGTCTTCTAAAGTATTACACGGTACATATTATAATAGTGTTAACTAAGAACATATAAACAAAGAACATCCATATAGTTTTTACAAACAGGCCAATAAAGCGGGATTTACACTGTATCACTTTTGATGTACATCCAAAGTGAATCATCCAGAGTGAAATCATCCAGAGTGATCATCCTTGTTTACATATTTTCATCCAGTTTTGTGGTTTCACCTCTGTCACTATTCACTGTTCCTAAGAATTGCGTCATTTCGTGTTTGGTGCAACAACTTGTGGTACCAGGCGGCAGGATGTTTCGTTCCAGAAAAAATAAAAGTCTTATACGCGATGGCATTGACTTAATTTCAAATGGACTGATAAATGAATTGAACTCAATTATATCAACAACTGGCCGTGCTAAAAGACGTTGGTGGGTGAAACCACCAACGTCTTGGGTGGGGTGGGTTTCAAGGAGAAAATCTAGGAGCTTCGTACACGCTGTTAGAGGGTGGGCAAAAGAAGATCCTGAGGAGTACAGAAATCATTTAAGAATGAACGAGGAACAATTCGCATATCTTCTCGAAAAAGTTACTCCGTTAATCCAAAAAAAATATACTTGGTTCCGAGAAGTTTTGAGTTCTAAAATAAAACTGCAAATGACTTTACGATATCTGGCGACTGGAGATAATATTCGTACATTGAGCGCGCTGTACAGAACTCCAAGAAGTAGGTACATTCTCAGTATTTTTTCCCGAGGTCATATATATAATTGATATAATATATAATTGATTTAAATATTTATTTATAATAGCCATAAACAAACAATCGCACTGGCGGCTCTACTAAAATTAAAAAGTGAAGTAGCGGCGAAAATGAACTCATCGTATTTACATTTTTCACTGAGCCTTCACTTTGGATGAATCATCGGTTCAGGGCAACACAAATGAAAGGCAATCTACTCTTATCACTTTGGATGATTCCTCCAAGATGAACATCCAAAGTGATAAATGTAAATGAGCCTTAAGTTAAATATTATACAGGAAACACAGGGATTTCTACTTGCAATACAAGACCAAGTTATAGGAACAAATAAATATAAAAAAATATGTCTAAAAGGATAGTTCAATTAAGAGCGATATGTGCAGAAAATATTTCCAATTTCCCGAAACAATACAGACAACTACAAGCAGGTGTGCAATATATTAATAGATATAATTCAGTGGCAAAAATTATTCACCAGCCAATAGAGCTGCGATATAATCTGCAATCGGAGCCTCAAGCGTATACCTACCAATAACCACAATCAAATATAATAGAAAACAAATATTATAATAACGGTAGTGCATAATTATAGGTCAGATCAGATAGAGCACTTCAAAAAGGATCACCTGCCTCATCGACTTGGCAATATTATCTAACCAAAACAGAGCAAAAAACTATACAAATTATAATAATATTCATAATCATATTAGTATGCCTGTCCCCCATTTTCACCGTAACGATAAGCCTGGAAGTTAGAGACTTGTGTGGGAGAGGGAGCGCCATATTATTATTTTGCGGACCGCGGGTGCGCTAGGAACAACTTACGATATTATAACTTTTGCCACCGATTAGTACGGGAATAAGGGAAGCCTGGAAAACCTTATTAATTAAAGTGAAGAGTAGGTGGTTCGCAATTTAAACGGTAAGCTTGCGGTACAAGTTTTATATAAATCAGGCTACCAGTTTTATGGGCAACGGTACCTAGAAGCAATGATGAAAAATTGACTGGCGGCGAAATCCGAACTGTCGTCAAATATTGGAAACGATTGGCGGTTGTACCTAACTGCTTGAACATGGAGCTCCATAATAATGAAATAATGGGACTAAAATTTTGAGGTTGTGATGAATCCAAATTTTTATAATTAACAAAAAACTCATAATAGTCAGTGATGACAATCCCATTTTTGCAGTTGAAACTGCAAAAACCTATAATTATTTTGAGTGATGCCGATATGCAATGCAATTCAGTTTAGTTCAGGACCTACTGTTATTGGAGAAAGTGATCTGAACTTTTGGTTGGTTATTTTCTGATGGTATTCGAAGCAAGTTTTTACAATATTTTATAGTACTGAACTAGCGAGTAGTTTATAGACTTTCGTTACTTATTTCAAGTTATTGAATAGGCATGAATCATCTAATACAAAACCATTAAAATAAATATTATACTATAGATACTTGCAAATTTTTTATATGAAGAATATTCAGCAAAACTAGTCCAATGTTGATTACTATGTTGATGGCAAAAAAAGAACAAAAACATCATCATTATTATTATTGTATAAAACGTACCTCCGATTTGTAAATGAACGATATTTTCCGTTGGTTTCAGCCGTAATAACATTTTCGCAATTTCCATGATGATGAATTGGTGTTTCTTTTAAAAAATAACGAGCCGACACGGCGTCATGAATATTTATATTCGATAATACGAATTTCAGATCCAAGGGTGATTTAGCGCGTATTGTTTCACCCCACTCTGCCTTGTTAAAGCGCAAAATTGTATACGGCGGACTCACCTATGTTAAAACTGATACAAAATCTGGAGCTGTAAATAAGCCTACGCCATTTTTGCGACACGATTTAGAAATAACAAAAAAGTGTTGAGAGGAGATAAGGATCGCCTCCATCGGCTATTGTATGCAAAAGCTACTAGAATACATATTTCTGTCACCGGCCGGACAACATAAGTTAAACCAGTCGCTTTTTCACATTTTTGCTTTTATTTGGCACGATAGGCATACAGCGTGGAAACTGCTTATGGCATAAATCTGGTAACTTGAAATTAATTGTTGTCTTCAGGTTCCCTCCTATGTATGGATGAGCAAATTCATCTGTTTTTGTGTTTCAGACCGCTCATGACATGGTATGCCATGATAGTCAAGAAAAGATCCCTATCCCACTACAGAAGTGGAGGTTCGGCAAAATTTCCAAGTTGGGAAAACTAAAAAAACTACAAATCTGCAATAAATGTGTACCTATAAAAATTACAATAACAAATAAATAAAAATTTACAAGAAACACTTAAAATAATTAAAGGCATTAGCATGGTTAGAGCGCATATGAAACGATGACTAATAAATTCTACGTTTAATGATATTAGTAATTAAAACTACTACTGGGTAAACCTTAAATTTATAGTATCTTTTATGCAATACAATACCAGGGTGTACTTATACTACTGGACAGATGGTTTGTACATAGCAAATAACTACGAATTTGATTTGTTTTAGTCCCTATTTAAAATAAGGCTTTTGCAGATGGAGGACCCCTAATTATGTCCTTACTATTCGTAGTTATTTGCTAAGTATCTTTTATATTTGCAGGCAGATAGTTAAATATTTTAGGGGCGTTATAGGAAAACGAAATTAAGAGAAAGATATAATTGTGAATGGAACAATATTTATTTATATATTTATATTAATTTGGGGTTAGATCTCCCTCAGATGGGGAGATGATGGGATCTAGATGGGGTTAGTTGGGAACATTTATGACTAGATATTTTTACTGTGTGTCTAGTGGGATAATATTTTAGTACCTAATATACATATATCTCACATTTATTAATCTAGTCTCAGAGCATTATAAATCTGATGAATAACCGTATTTTTTCCCAAGAATTATTCTCAAAAACCCTTTCTCTTTGATTTCTAATGGATTAAAATGGGTCTCCAAAGCAAACCTCCCCCCCTCAAGTTAATATATCATAACAAATGTGAGTAAACTAGGGTATAACACAGAATCTTCTTCAAGTAACTAATCGGTTAACTTTTTTTAAAGTGACATTATACAGGGCGTAAGAAACAGTGTACCGGACTTTGAGGTCGATAAATAATAAATACTCCCTTGTATTCCTTTGTAACTCCCTTAGGAACCATTTTAGGGTATATGTTCATAGGAATTTTTATTTATATTTTTAAATGTAAGTGGTATAACCCCTCAGGACAGGTACTTCTACTTTTTTTACACCTTGTATAGATACCCTGTATTTTCTGTAACTTTTTGCTTCCATAATTATTAATATGGCAGCCTCATTTTAAGTGTTTGTCAATATATACTCCCAGGTGTTTTATTTCATTTGTAGGTAGTATCGGATGTAACTATGTAACTGTAGATAAGTTAGTAACATTTAACTATTGGAAGAGTGGAAGATCAGTTTCATTGCAACTAAATCGAACATTGGACTTTTTTACCCCGGATTCCTGTGCTCACGGGCGATGACTAACAGTGTCAAATGTCTTAGCCTTAGCTACTAGGTCTATAAATATGCATAAACAGGATCTGTTATTTTCTAGTCCATTCTAGTCCATAGGAGAAGCAACTTTTATGTATGTTCTATATGTTCCATATATTCTTTTGTAGACGTCTTTTTTATAAAACCAAATTGATTTGAGAGTATTTTAAATTTGTTCAGGAATGAATAAGTTACTCTATTTTTAAGAAGATTTTGTAATACTCTTGAGAGGCGAGAATTAGGGAAATCGGTCTTTTATTGGTCATTACTCATAGCTCACCACGGCTTTGTTTACTTTTTTATAAATTGTTGTAATAATAAAATTATCAAAAACTAAAGGATAGATACCTAAATTTATACATCAATATTTGATACCCAAAAAAGCATGTACTCGAATGTACCTAAAACCGTGACTGTATCCGCCGCAACAATAATGTGCTTAACGTCGTGTGAATTTCCCATTTAATAATGAAACGGGAATTCATAATGCATTACAATAGTTTCCGCCGTATTGTTGTCGTGCCATATATATCAATTATTTTTGTTTTATAAATTAGATAAGCCGATATTTACATGTACTATGTCTCGTTTAATAATGCAGTATAATTCACACCCACATAAATTACTGCACCTAACAGTTTAGATAGTTTAGATTTAAACCATGCTAAAATATTTTTTGTTCGAAGGCGCAATATTTTCAAAATATTGCGTGAATTTATTTCAGTTTTTCTATCACCTACTTCTTTCTTGTTTCTTTATGTTTCCTCAATGATTCTAAAAATAAAACTTCTTATATTCAGCTCTTTTATATAGCCTATTTGTTCAACTGGCAAACAAACTAACGAACCATTACAACTGGACATTTTAGAAATGCCTTTGTTATATTCTGTTCATTGTCTCACATTGTCAATTTTAGTTAAAAAAACGACGCAATGAGCTCTTACTAACTCGACAATCAGAATGACAAAATATACAAATCTTTGTTAGAAATAATATATCCAGTTTGACAATAAAAGTCGAAGAACAAGTCGAGGACGAGTCGAATCATTTTTAGCTACTGTAGTATGCAATAAATTCAATTTTTTTTTTCAGACAACTTTTCACACACATTTTTAAATCAGCCATTACTTTCTGTTTAATGAAGTACAAAAATATCGTTTTTTTACATTATTTTAGATGATGAAGGCGTAAATTTGGATATAATGTTCCTAGATCTGTCTCTAATAGTAAGGTAGATAGAACCCAAACGATGGTCTAAAGATATATGTTGAGAGAATATCAATATGATATTGGGTTATAATTGTATATTTTTAAATATTTCATTTATGAATACAAAATTTTATTGGTTGCTTAAAATAATCACAGAATTAAAACCCTAAAACTTTATAACAAATCGTATCTTTATCTTAAGTTATCTCTAATATTTTCGGAGATACTTGAAAAACAAAAAAATTGCATCATTCTATTCAAAAAGTTTTAAAATTCTCGACAAAAACTTGACATATATCATCACATTGTCGTCAAATTTATTAGAAACTGGTATAGAAAAGTTATTTTTGGGCTAGGTACGTTAGATGAATAACATATACAGAGTGTTATAAATTATCTTCTCATCACTGGAATCTCGGGAAAAGTAAGAGACACGCAGCTTATATGGAGGAAAAGTTGCGTAATTAGGAGATAAATATAATCCTTAAAAAAATTAAGGTTATGTCCAAGTATGAGTATGCCTAAGACAAACATTCTGTCCTTTTTCTACAAAAATAACATATGTATACCAAAAAAGGTAGTATAAAAAGCACCTTAATAATATCATTCATTGTGTTAAAAAGACAAACCGAATAAAAAGGTTATTTATATTTGACTTACTGTTGATTTACCATACGTAATATGTACGTATGGCCTATTATGGTCATTAATAATATATCTCATAGCTTAATTTTGAGTAGATTAATCCGTATCAATGTGTAAATGTTCATATAATTTGTAACAACTATGTGGAGAATATCGTAAAACTTAGTTGCGGCTTTGAATTTCGGAAATAGGTTAAATCTCACTGCTACTGATTTATCCAGCTTGAAACTAAATACCTGTCAACTAAAGCAGTGGTTGGAGGTCCGCTGCTTTCTTTAATGTATGATGTGTGAAGTTCCTACAAAAACTATTAGTGTTAGCGATTCAATTATTACAAATTTTGTATATTTGTAAATACATTACTAGTTGTAACAATACCAATTAATTAATATTAAGAACAAACTCTAATAGTAATAGGAAATAGTAAGTAAGTGTGTAAATAATTAATTATTATGCGTACGCAAAATCTCAAAAGCCATAGAATTATTTAAGGATCTTTGTGCCCTGAGTGTACAATAACTTCTATGGCATGTAACCGAAAGTACTAATTTAGCACATGCTACAGGTGTAGCTGTAGGTATAGTCATATCATCGTAAAGAAGCGACTTTGACCTCCACATTTTGGTGTAGTATAGTATTTTATATATGAGTATAGTAATTTTTACTATATAATTTCTAGTGCTTTCATTTGAAACGCCAAGTGATAAGTAGCCACAGTTCATTTTTCGAAGGGTGGAAGATCCATCTCATTGCAACTAAATAAAGCAGGACGTTTTTTAACCCGGATTCGTATGCTCTCGAGGTTCTAGCAGCAGGCGATGACTAATAGCGTGAAATGTCTTAGTTAGGTCTATAAATTTGCATAAACAGGACCTATTTTTTTTTCTAGCGCATTAGTAAATAGGAGAAGGAACCATAAGGTCGAGACACACATTACAGGACCGTGTCAGGACCGGAACACTGCAGGGTCACGGCAGTCTCTCGGTCGAAGAATCGCTCTGTTAAATTAAATGCAACTGTTCACATCTATCCGCGACGTGACCGTGCTCCGTCACCGGACCGTGCCAGGACCGAGTGAGAATAGTTTTGTTTAATTTTTGACGGTCCGGGCACTGTCTGCAGTTGAGCAACGACCACGGCAAAGTGTAGTATTGTACGATGAATGTCGAAAAGCTTATAGAAGAGGTGCGGAAATTCCCCGTGTTGTATGATCAAAGCAGCGAAAAATATAGAAATGCTGACTACAAAGAGAAAATATGGAAGCAAATTTATCACTTACTCCAAAAAGTATCTTTTTTTCTTAATTTGTTTTCCAGCCTTCTCAATAGTTGGTAAAATGTAGATATCGTCATTCTAAAATACTCGTAAAATTTTGTCTCGTCGTCCATGAGATGAGGAAACAATGTCTGAAACTCTCCTTCAATAGACCTGGATTTCCAAGCCTTTGCAATACACTTTCTTTTAAACTTTTTCTTTTTACTTCGTTCCTCATGTTCTTGTAGCGCGAGGGCTATTATACCTAAATCACTATTGCGAAAATTAGCAAACATTTTTCTGATACCACGTTGTTCAAAATTTCAAATAAACTGAATCTTTGTAGCCATTCTCCGACACACGGCCGTGTCCCGGACAAGTGTGGTTTTTAGATCACAGAGCCGAGACACGGCCGTCACCCTGCAGTGTTCCGGTCCTGACACGGTCCTGTAATGTGTGTCTCGACCTTAATATGTTCTTTTCTCTAAAACCAAATTGTTTGAGGAATATTTAAATTTATTCAGAAATGAATAAGTCACTCTATTTTTAAGAAGATTTTGTAATACTCTTGAAAGGTGAGAACTGGGGAAATCGGCCTTTTATTGGTCATTACTCATAGCTCACCACGGCTTTATCTACTCTTTTATAAATTATTGTAACAATAACATTATCAAAAACTAAAGGACAGATATCTAAATTTATATATACATCAATATTTGATACCTAAAAAAGCATGTATTCAAATGTACCTAAAACCGTGACTGTATCCGCCGCAACAATAATGTGATTAACGTCGTGTGAATTTCCCATATAATAATGAAACGGGAATTCATAATGCATTACAATAGTTTCCGCCGTATTGTTGTCGGGCCATATATATCAATTATTTTTGTTTTATAAATTAGATAAGCCTATATTTGCATGTACCTACTATGTCTCGTTTAATACTGAAGTATAATTCACACCCACATAAATTACTGCACCTACACTTTAGATAGTTAAGATTTAAACCCTGCTAATATTGTTTGTTCGAGAGCGCAATATTTTCAAAATATTGCGTGAATTTATTTCAGTTTTTCTATTACTTATTCCTTGTTTCATTATGTTTCCTCAATGATTCTAAAAATAAAGCTTCTTATATTCAGCTCTTTCATATAGCCTATTTGTTCAATGGGCAAAGAAACTAACGAACCATTAAAACTGGACGTTTTAGAAATGCCTTCGTTATATTCTTTTCATTTTCTCACATTGTCAATTTCCGTTAAGAAACGACGCAATGAGCTTCTACTAACTCGACAATCAGAATTACAAAATATACGAATCTTTGTTAGAAATAATATCCAGAAATATCTACTAAGCTGTATCGTGTATAATTATATTCGAATCATTTTTCGCTGCTGTAGTACGCAATAATCTATTATTTTTTCAGACAACTTGGTATATACATTTTTAAAACAGCCATAATTTTCTTTTTAATGAAGTACAAAAATATCGTTTGTTTACCTTATTTAGAAATGATGAAGCACACAAATTTGGATATAACGTTCCTAGAGCTGCCTTTAATAGCAAGGTAGATAGAACCCAAACGATGATCTAAAGTTATGTGTTGAGAGAATATCAATATTATGTTGGGTTATTATTGTATACTTATCTTTTAAATGTCTCATTTATTAATGCATTTTTTTATTGGGTCCCTGAAATCATCATAGAATTAAAACCCTAAAACTTTATAACCAATCCAAATATGTTGCGCCTTAGAGGAATATCTAATAATAACATACGCAGAAATACGTGTATGCAAACCTACAGTGTGACTTAAACAACAAAAAAAAAAAATAAATACGTATATATATATATATATATATATATATATATATATATATATATATATATATATATATATATATATATATATATATATATATATATATATATATATATATAAGTAAGTGCACAAATTCAATTTAATTAAAATATCAAAATTTAAAGTTGACTAACGGTTCTAAAAACATTATGCATAATGGGATACTTTAATCCAATATTAGTGTCAACAGCAGAGCAATAAAACGTTAGTGGAGCACGACTGGCAGATCTAACTGCTAGAAAATTTAACTGGCTTTATATATCAGGACAGTCGATATGGTTATGCAAGAGTGCGTGTAAAAATTTCAGACTGTGGAAGTATCTTCTAAATTGTAGTGAATCAAAATTAAAACGAGTTAACAAAAGTTTATAGTCGCAGCCTCTTACAGGATATCTTCTGTCTGAACGAAACGTGAGGAATTTTAAAAATCTTTTTTGAACCGACTCGATGAGATTGACATGAACATTATACATAGAATTCCAAACAAGCGAACAAGACTCTAACTTGGAGCGGACATATTCATAAAATAACTTGAACAGTACATCATTACCGAGGAAATCACGGCCTTGCCTTATCACAAAACCTAACATCCTAAGAGAAGAAGAAACTATACGTTGTATGTGCTCCGAAAATGTTAACTTATCGTCAAAGTAAACACCAAAATCCTTGATGGACGTTGCACGTATCAAGAAGTCTGAGTTAATTTCATAGTTGAAAAGTATAGGATTCAATTTACGTGTAAAAGAAATTACTTTACACTTCGACATATTTAAATGTAAGTTATTCAGATCACACCATCTCGCAACCGTATTCAAATCATTTTGAAGAAAAGAACAATCATCTATACTCCATATAGAAAAATACAGTTTTAAGTCGTCCTCATAGATTAACTGATTGCAATTGAGAAGAGTAGTAATGTCGTTAATAAAAATAGAGAATAGTAGAGGACCCAAATTAGAGCCCTGAGGTACTCCAGAAGTAATAAGGTAGTGACTAGAGTTGTATCCACTATATGTGACATAATGGAAACGACATGATAAATAAGACGAAAAGAGCTTTAGTAAGTTATCGCAAAATCCGTAATTCTTAAGTTTATGCAAAAGTATGTTATGATTAATCCTATCAAAGGCCTTCGAGAAATCGGTATACAATACATCCACCTGACCGTGATGATCAATGACATTAGAAATAAACTGGTTAATGCAAACAAGATTCGTGTTGGTTGATCTTTTTTCCGTGAAACCATGCTGTACAGGTGATATAATATTTTTAAAAAGAGGATAAATTCGACTGTATAGGGACATCTCAAAAACCTTCGCAAAATTGCACAATAAAGTGATGGGTCTATAGTTAGTTATATCAACTGGATCACCAACTGTGTAAATGTTCATATAAATTGTAACAACTAGAAGGAGAATATCGTAAAACTGAGTTATTAAACGTAAACGTAATATTGTTAAACTTTTTATTGTTAGTACTAGTTCCTGATTTGAATTTCCGAAATAGGTTATATCTCACTGCTACTGATTTATCCAGCTTGAAACTAAATACCTGTAAATTAAAGCAATTGTTGGAGGTCCGCTGTTTTCTTTGATGTATGATGTGTAAAGTTCCTACGAAAAACTATTAGTATTAGCGATTGATAATTCAATTATCACAAATTTTGTATATTTGTAAATACTCTGCTAGTTGTAACTGATAGCAATTAATTAATATTAAGAACAAACTCTAATAGTAATAGGAAATATAGTAAGTAAGTGTGTAAATAATTATTATGCGAACGCAGTGCTCAGAAAGCCATAGAGTTATTTAAGGATGTTTGTGTCCTGAGTGTACCACAATAACTTCTATGGCATGTAACCGAAAGTGATGATAAGCACATGCTACAGGTGTGCACTAGTCATTATATCATCGTAAAGAAGCGACTTTGACCTCCACATTTTGGTTTTACCATGAATTTAGTAAAAAGTAATCCCTATCTATATGCGAACAGAAAATGCTTACAAAAACAATTATTTTTTTTAGTATAGTATTATGTATGAGTATAGTAATTTTTACTATATAAATTCTAGTGCTTTCATTTCAAACGCCAAGTGATGGAATACGGTGATCAGTAGCGTGTATGCGTTTGTTATCACTTAAATTTTTATTAGTTACTTCATTAACATAAATATGTTAAATAGTTTGTTTGAAATTTGTTTGCAACAGAAAAACAGTATAAAATATATCCTTATTTCGCAGTCAGCTCGCAGGTGGTTATTTTGACACGAAACCAATAAAAGTAGGTAGAGTGTTTTAAATCAATAATTTGCCTTTACTATATTCCAAAACCTTTGAGCTCTGCGAAACATTAATAATTTCTATTAGCGTTTTTTTGATATATTACTAAGAGTATCTCCCAAAGTTATATTAACATAACTAATTCCCCTATTGCCAGGGAGTGCTATTGTTTCCTCGAGATATTTGCTGGACTATAATCAATTAAAGTACAGATATTTATTTATAACAATAAAACCTCAAATCTTGCTGGAAATTGACATAGGGAGGGATCAGGTATAATTATCATATATCTGTGATTATAAAGAGAATTCTTTTGTGTACCTATTAAATCTGGACGTTTTAGAAATGCCTTCGTTATATTCTGTTCATTCTTACACATTCTCAATTTTCGTTAAAAAACGATGTAATGAGCTTCTACTAACTCGACAATCAGAATGATAAAATAGGTATACGAATCTTTGTTAGAAATAATATTCAATTCGACAATACAAGTCGAAGAAGTCGAAGAAGAGTCGAACCATTTTTCGCTGCTGTAGTATGCAATAAACTTTATTATTTTTTTCAGACAACATATATGTGTATACATTTGTATATACAAATACATGTATATACATTTTTAAATCAGACATTATTTTCTTTTTAATGAAGTACAAAAATATCGTTTGTCTACATTATTTAGAGATGATGAAGTCACAAGTTTGGATATAATGTTCCTGGGACTGTCTCTAATAGTAAAGTAGATAGAACCCAAACGATGATCTAAAGATATGTGTTGATAGAATATCAGTATATGATGTTGGGTTATAATTGTATATTTTTAAACATCTCATTTATTAATACATTATTTTATTGGATGCCCGAAATAATCATAGAATTAAAACAATAAACATTTATAATCAATCGTATCTTTATCTTAAGTTATCTCGAATATTTTCGGAGGTACTTGTAAAATAAAAATTTTGCATCATTCTATAAAAAAAGGTTCAAAATTCTCGACAAAAACTTGACATAACCTCAGTGTCATCAAATTTACTAGAAACTGATAAGGAAAAGTTATTTTTGAGCTAGGTAAGTTAGATGCATAACAAATACAGAGTGTTGTAAATTCTCTTCTAATCATTGGAATCTCGGGAAAAGTAAGAGATACGAATAAAGTTGTATGGAGGAAAAGTTGCGTAATTAGGAGATAAATATAATGCTTAAAAAAATTAAGATTATGTTCAAGTATGAGTATATGTCACGCATATGGAACGCGCGCGTACGATACGCGTGATGTCGAGTGTTATAATTCAAATGTAGGTTTTTAAATGGACGCGTAGAGCGTATGACTGTGAGCGCGCGGGCTTTGGTTCAACCCGTGAGCCTCGCGTAGAAACGCGAGGCATAAATTACCAGTACTTAACCTCATGATACAATCAAATAATTGTATCATGACTTTACCTGTTGCGTTCAGGTACGGCGACGCGTTTTACGGTCGTATGAAGTTCAATGTTAAATCTGTGTTGCCGGTATATACCAAAAAATATTGTGAATCAGAAAATGGGTAATGAAATAATTGAAACCAAACTTCTTATTGCAGAAGTTGAACAGCGATCCAACTTATAGGATGTCTCAAATAACTAATATAAAAACAGAGACCAAAGGCAAAAAGCCTGGGAAGAGATAGGAATAATTTTAATTAAAAATTTTAACAATTTATGAGAGGCAGAAAAAACATGATATTCTATTTTACTATGTAATTCATCAAACGTTCTCGTTGACACGAAAATAGTTAAAAAATTTTTAAGAGTGTTTACGTAATTCCGAATACATCGTATAGAATGCACCTTTAAGTAATCGCTTCTCAACAATGGGATGAATCCATATCCTTTTCTTTTTTATTATATTTTTAAAAGGTAATGCATTAATGGCAACAACGCTAGATATTTCCACTTGCATGTTCCTTTTTCTACTGCTGTACGCAGTAGTCTGTGCGCCCCATGTGAAAGTTAATCAACGCGTAGTTTATACGTGTGACCTTAATACGCGCGCGTACCATACGCGTCCATCTGAAACGAGACTTAAGTGTGATTTACACTGTATCACTTTTGATGTACATCCAAAGTGAATCATCCAGAGTGAAATCATCCTGAGTGATCATCCTTGTTTTCATATTTTCATCCAGTTTTTTCACCTCTGTCACTATTCACTGTTCCTAAGAATTTCGTCATTTAGTGTTTGGTGCAACAACTTGTGGTACCAGACGGCAGGATGTCTCGTTCCAGAAAAAATAAAAGTCTTATACGCGATGGCATTGACTTAATTTCAAGTGGACTGATAAAGGAATTGAACTCAATTATATCAACAACTGGTCGTGCTAAATGACGTTGGAAATGCCATTGTATAACACGTTTATAATATAATATAATTGATTTAAATATTTATTTATAATAGCCACAAACAAACAATCGCACTGGCGGCTGAACTAAAATTAAAAAGTGAAGTAGTGGCGAAAATGAACTCATCGTATTTACATTTTTCACTGAGCCTTCACTTTGGATGAATCATCGGTTCAGGGCACATCTCTTTCATCAAAAATAGGTAGAAGGTCGATTTGTTTCATCGTTCATTTTTAATGTACACTTTGGATGCAACACAAATGAAAGGACACTACACTTATCACTTTGGATGATTCCTCCAAGATGAACATCCAAAGTGATAAATGTAAATGAGCCTTTAGATATACGTTCTGTCCTTTTTCTACAAAAATATCATATATATTCGAAAAAAGTAGTATCTACAAAAAGCATTTTAATATCGTTGCTTGTGTTAAAAAAAACAAACCGAATAAAACGGTTATTTATATTTAACTTACTGTTGATTTACCATACATAATATGTATAGCCCATTATGGTAATTAACAATATATCTCGTAGTTTAATTTTGAGTAGACTAATCCCTATAAATCAATGCGTAAATGTTCATATAAATTGTAACAACTAGGTGGAGAATATCGTAAAACTTAGTTTCGGCTTTGAATTTCGGAAAAAGGTTATATCTCACTGCTACTGATTTATCCAGCTTGAAACTAAATACCTGTAAACTAAAGCAATTGTTGGAGGTCCGCTGTTTTCTTTAATGTATGATATGTGAAGTTCCTACAAAAAATATTAGTATTAGCGATTGATAATTCAATTATCACAAATTTAGCATATCTGTAAATACATTACTAGTTGTAACTAATAGCAATTAATTATTATTAAGAACAAACTCTAATAGTAATAGGAAATAGTATGTAAGTGTATAAACAATTATTAGGCGATCGCAAACCTAGCAAGCCATAGAGAGTTATTCAAGGATCTTTGTGTCCTGAGTGAACAATAACTACTATGGCATGTAACCAATTACCTAACTTAGCACATGCTACAGGTGTGCACTAGTCATTATATCATCGTAAAGAAGCGACTTTGACCTCCACATTTTGGTTTTACCATGATTTTAGTAAAAGGTAATCCCTATCCATATGCGAACAGTAAATGGTGACAAAAACTTAAAAAAAAAATGGTAAAAAAATTTATAATTATTTTTTTTTAGTATAGTATATTTTATAGTATATTTTTACACCTATGTAATGAGTATAGTAATTTTTTATACAGGGTTATTCAGAACTTATCTCTAAAACTTTGAGGATATGTGCATCCTTAAATAAGAAATCGATATCACCAAAAAAATTTATAATAAAAGTCTTCGGATTTCCTGTAAACAATGTTTAAAGCTATACCATTATAAAGGACTACGTAGATGGGCAACTGTAGTTCAACATCTGATATACCTACCACATTCCTAAGAATGTGGTAAAAAAAGTAAACACGTTTTTGTACTTCGAACGACGACCGAGCGAATAGAACTGGAGCGGGGATAATATCTCTATTGTCTATTCAGTCATCAGTCTATGTGTGTACTCTCTGTGTGCCGGTGTTTTATTTATCGCAGGAGTGTTAAATTGTAAAATTTTCAAAATGGCTTATGTGTACAGTAATGCTGAGTTAGTGGACTGTTACCAGTGGATTATTAATTACGAGTTAGGTTTTGTGAATGATTGTTGCAGCAAAATGCTGAAAATCCCCAATTTACGTAATAATTTGCGTTTACAAGATCAGCAATCAGGAGGAACATTCGCTTTTGTGCGCCAAAATTGGATAGCTTTAGGGACAAAATTTCGAACAGCTTTTGTAACAAGGTATGTGCAAATTTTTTATAAATTTCATGTTTCTAATACCTAATAATCAATTAGCTTTCTACATGTATGTTGAACATCCCCAAATTTTATTATGGATAAGTTCTGAATAACACTGTATATAATTTCTAGTGCTTTCATTTGAAACGCCAAGTGATGGAATACGGTGATCAATTGTGTGTATGCCTTTATTATCACTTACATTTTTTATTAGTTATCTCATTAACATAAATATGTTAAATAGTTTGTTTCAAATTTATTTGCAACAGAAAAACAGTATGAAAAATGTCCTTGTCTCGCCGACAGCTCGCAGGGTGGTTATTTTGACAGAAATCAATAAGGTAGGTATAGTTTTTTAAATCAATAATTTGCCTTTACTTTATTCCAAAACCTTTGAGCTCTGCGAGACATTAATAAATTTGTATTAGCGTTTTCTGATATATTACCATGATACAACTACACAGATATGCCAATGCGCATAGTGACGTCAGTTACGAGGAAAAAACAATTGATAAACACGAAAATAGTTATAGCTTTGTTCCAACACAGAAGCGAACTAGTTCACGTATCGTTCAGTCCATGCTCAGAATGAATTTACTGTTCCAACACAACTTTTGGCTGATATGTACACTGGGAGTTCCTTGTTCCAACATAAAGATGTACAGTACATGAACTGGTTCTTGAACGGTCAAATCAGTCCGTGAATTAGTAGTGGTACTGCTAGTCAGAGACATGCGCAATATGAAATAAACAGAAGTTTACATCCATTATTACCATTAGCCAGCAGTAGGTTATGTTATACGTTATATGTATTTATTTTTTAATTGTTATTTCAAACAAAAAGAAAGATATGTCCTATCTGGAAGTCTTTTCTGATTTTTGGGAATCTGATTCCAATGACGATTTAGAGCAACAGTTAGATTAATAACATTATGGCGGTGCAGGTGGTGTCATGAAAGGAAAGCATGACAAACGGTGCGTCGTGCGGTCAAAACCCGTTCCAACACGTCGCGATTCGGAATCAGTTCGAAAGTAGTACGGTATCGACGCAGGCGCATAAAATAGTACATGAACCAATACGTGTATCATACAAAATCCGCGTGTTGGAACAAAGCTTATATCACTGCCCTTAAGAATTTTCGCATCGCATTACCATTTTTCCCTCACGAATGACGTCATCGCAGAACAAACGAAAGTTATGAGCATATCTGTGTAGTTGTATCATGTATATTACTAAGAGTATCTCCCAAAGGTATATTAACATAATTAATTCCTCTACTGCCAACGAGTGATCTTGTTTCCTCGAGGTACTTGCTGGACTATAATCAATTAAAGTATAGATACTTATTTATAACAAGAAAACCTCAAATCTTGCTGGTAATTGACATAGATAGAGATCAGGTATAATTACCATATATCTGTGACTATAAAGAGAATTATTTTTAGAGTCGCTGCATATATTGAACATATTATACTCAGTATATGTATTGTGTACCTCAAACAATTACATACACCTTTTTGTCGCATAGTTACTAGCAGTTTGTCATTTACGAAAATAAAGTAAATCATAATTGATTCGAATTACTTTTGTACCTAAAAAATAGTACAGAAAGCAACGACTGAGTGTTTTCATTTTTGAATTTTTGATTTCAGTTATTTTAATAGCATATCGTGGGAACTGTAGGTATCTGATTTATTTAATTATAACCCAGTATATTGTTCTTTATACGTATGCCTTCTGTATAGGCCGTCCCCTATTAGTTTATAAGAGATACTAATCAGGTTGCAATAAAAAGAGTATTATTTTCCAAGTTCTAATGGACATAATTTATGACAAACCTGCCTTGTTAAACTTGAACTTCTCTTCTCATATTCAATAATAATTGTCCACAATTAAAGAAATGACGGGTATTTCTACAAAACTGCATACAAGAAATGTCGCATTATTATGACTTTTATTCTGCCAAGCAGCTGCACTTACCCGCACAACTATTATAATTATAAAAACCCTTAATTAAATACCTTCATGCGAGTTCTGCGGTACTGAAGCTAAATTCCTAAATAGAAAACTCCTTTATATAAATAGAAATTTACTTAAAAACTTAAATAGTTTGTGTGTTTATTAAAGGGCACCTTAGACGTGCAATTATATTGTCAATTTAATTGACAATATATCATATTGCGCAATAATATTGAACGTTAAGGGCTCGTATTGACAACATTGCACAATGATTGCAGAAAGTTTGTGCGTATTGTCAATTATATTGAATCGTGTGATGAGAACACTTCATGTGCAATATTTATTGACAATAAAAATTGCGCAATATTGATTGTACGTCTAGGGGCCCCTAAGTTGTGAGTAGTGTATGTCAAATATTTATTGCAATAACCACCAACTAATTATTTTAAAAAAAATTAATATATCTAATAGTTTTATTCTTTGAATATATAATTTGATATTATTTTTCCATTCGCTTTAAGTATTTATTATATCTAGAATGAAAAATATAAGATTTTTAATAGAACATCTTGAAAATATATAGATGTATTAAGGTAGAATAGTTACAAATTAACGGTTAACCTGAGTTTTTATATCATTCACATTTCGGTAACGGAAAAGTATATTTAAGGTATAAAATAATCTTAATAAGGGATAAATACTCTACATCAGTGTGGTACCTAAACTTTTCCTAGTCGCGGCGTCGTTTTTCAGTTAAAATTTGTTCCATGGCACCCTACCCTAAGTAGAAGTATGAGTATTCGTTAGTAAAAGATAAAAGTAAATAAAACTCGTGAATCTTCATTATTATTATTTTTTTTACTTTATTAACATTAAATTAATAATTAATGTGATGAATGAGCCTGCAAATCACTGCACATCTTTTCAAATCGTGGAATTAAACTGACACGGCCACCCCCATTTCCTTCATTTCCACGTTGATTTTTGCTCTATACTTAGGTACTTTTTATTACTGCAACCGCCGAAAAACCAGCTTCGTACAAACACAACGTCGAAAATGGAAGTAAAATCCACTGAGCCTTATCACTTAGAAGAGGATATCCATCTTTTATTGAAATCCAAAGTTCTATCAATTCCATGCTGCCAAGATTTGGCATATAGGTAATCAGATGCTTTGACGCAAGCGCTTCTTTGTGAATAATGCAATGAGTCCACAGTGCATTTGGTGATTTGCTTCGAATAAGCGCCTGTAATCCTCCATAGCAGCCAGACATGGAGCGAGCTCCATCAGTACAAAACTCCAACGCCTTTAGGCAAATTCAAATTATTTTCAGATATGAATGTATCAAGAATCTCGAACAGGTCCTGAACCTTCGCTCCTGCAATGATATTTTTACAAAACAGAAGGTCCTCTTTAATATTAGTATCATCTATAAACTGTACATAGCATATCAAAGGAGCATACTTATTATTATCGGTAGCCTCATCTAACTGCAATCCAAATTCGACTCCTTTTAACATAATTTTTTAAATTAATTGATCGTTGATATCCTCCGCCATATGTTGTATTCTCCGACTAATTGTGTTATTGGACAAAGGCACTTTAAAAGCAGCTTCCCAGTAGACTCAGCAATCGTGATGTTCAGCATATCTACAGCAGCCTGTAGAATAAGTTCTTTAGCGATGGAATGAGGCTTCTTACTGTCGCGATTCTGTAAATCACCTTGTTAGATGCTACCAAAGCGTTGTTTGATATTGATGCAGTTTAAAAAAATTTATTCTTTTGTTGTTTACCCTTGAATATACCTTTCCCCTTGTTTTTTAATTTTTCATAGGAATATTTCAATTTTATCATAAAGGTAGGTACTATACCAACAAAGTGTTAAGTAACATTCTACTTTTGTTTTTAATTGTTTTAGCCGTGGGCTACTAACATATTTCACTTCTTTCAACACCTCCAGTAATTAATATTAAACTTAATATACTGACGCAAAAAATGAATATTCAGTAAAACATTAGGTGCAAATATATTACTTGCCGACATGCGAAAACGTTTCAAATTATTCTCTTCTTGGGTTAGGCCAGTTAAGAATTGTGGCTTAATAACATAAAACTCGATTTATTTGAAAAACGATGCCTTGATTTGCATTAAATTAAATGATAATTGGTTGAGATGTCTTTATACCATAATGTCGAGCAACTTATTTGTGGTGCGTTTTAATGATTCATACTTTATTGAAAATTTAGTTATTTACAAATATCAGTGGGGCCTACCTTTTTAAAATATTTTCACGTTTCTGGCACTTCCGGTATAACCGGAAGTCGATCCAACTTGCTTATTTTAAGCGGAACACCCTATATATTATATCATTTCTGGATTCTACCTAAAATTCTAAACACATGTCATGTAGGATGTCCTGTACCTATCTTCAACTGTTTTTAAAATATTGACAGGTGAATATTGACATTTTGCAACTTTGACACCCTGTAAAATATAAACGGTTTGAGATCAAGCAAAACAGTTTGCACATTCTTAACTTTTCATAAGCTACCGTTTGACACTAATTTCAGATTTAACCAAGAGAGTAAATTTAATCGAAAATTTTTAATTTCTGGCTAGTATACACCATGAAAAATTCAATATTACCCTTTTCTATACTCTTTGTAATTATTTATCTCTAACAATATCTTGATATAATTTCCGTTATTAGATATTTTTCATCTAGATCATTGATAAGTCATGACTAACTTTACTAAAACCGTGAGAGGTTGGTTTTTATTATTTACGTCAAATCAAAAATAAATTTGACCCATTAAAAACAAACAAACATTCTTAAATAGAAAGCACATTATTAATTTTTTTTTATTACAATATTTAGCTCTTTGCTCAATAGATATTTTTTTAGGGAAGAATACTTAGTTATATATTTCATCGAAATTGTTTTAAGTTTATACATCATTTTGTCCCAGCTATAGGAGCTTGATTTCACTGTACTATAATGTTCTATAACCTACGCCAACTTCACGCTATAATTATTGGATTTCTATGGAAAAACTTCACCATGAGTTTTATTAATCAATAGTGCCATGCACTGACAGCCAAGATGATTGATGAGGTTTAAATAAAGTCATTATTTGGCCATATCTTACAATCAGGCACGCAGAAAGCTGGAGAAGTTATTACAAAAGTACGTAATGTTGTTCGCAAGTAATTATTTCTAGAACAACAGTTTGAATAATGGTAAAGGTCGTGACATTACTGTTAGTACCGGGATATCAAAAATTATCTTGGTCAAGTGTGGTTGTGGAATGTAAAACGTGTGTCTTATTTTATTTCAGCACAATGACTTGACAGATTCTGACACAACAAAGCATATTCAAAAATTTAAAGTAAGACACACGTTTTACATTCCACAACCACCCTTGACCAAGATAATTTTTGATATCCCGCTATAATGGCTATATTGGTATATAAAAAACTACAGGCTTAGATTTTGTTAAAATAGCATTTTCCCTTTATTGGTCGCTAATACAATTGCTAATATTATAGATATTAATAGTAGTAAGCAACTTGTCCTTATATAGTAATAAATAATAATAATAATGTTTATTTACATTAGTAATTACAGAAATTTTTAAATACAGTTAAATTAAATATAATTAAAAATAATATATTGATTTAGAAAATTATTCTGAACTCCCAACGACACAATGTTTCGAAAAGGAAAAATGAAAAACATTTTCATTTGTTACGCACAATTTGTTATCTGCAGTATTACCGAGTAATAATATACCGCTCCCTCTCCTACCCAAGTATAAGTCTTTCGGGCTAATCATTGTTATTACCGGGATATCAAAAATTATCTTGGTCAAGGGTGGTTGTGGAATGTAAAACGTGTGTCTTACTTTAAATTTTTGAATATGTTTTGTTGTGTCAGAATCTGTCAAGTCATTGTGCTGAAATAAAATAAAACACACGTTTTACATTCCACAACCACCCTTGACCAAGATAATTTTTGATATCCCGGTAGAATGATGGGTAGAGGTCTCGGTAGAGCTATTATAACTGCACCAGGAGAGTATTATTTCTTATTGTTATTATCTACATTCACAAATTTCCAAATCGTGGCAACCATCGGAGACATTAGAAGTGATATGATAGAAGTGAACACTTCCCACTACTCTTCAGGTCGCTCGGCTATCGATAAAATCGCCGGTCTAACTCGCTTCTTTCTAGGGGTAGACATCTATAGAGGCACCAGTATTTGCGCTATAGAGGCTGATTCTGTAACTGCTTAGCAACAGTTAACCACAGTTAGCCACAGATAGCCACTACTGCTTATTGGTTGTTTCTCAGAACTTAAGTTTCGTAATGATCTATATGGAGAGGTTACAACAGCAATTGTTGCTAGAAAGATGCAGGATTGGGGATAAACCTGAGCGCGCCGTAATACTTAACTTTGATAAATGCAAGCGCTTTTTAAAAATTCGATAATCAATCAACCCAAACATTTTTTTTAACTTTTTCAATATCTAGGCTACATTTAATTCACTGCACTACTACATTCACTATTCACTATAAACTTTGATTTGTTTGACTTGAAAGTTTTCAATTTACGTAATTTTTTGGTAATATATAGGTGTACCACAAAAAAACGTTTATACCATTAGAAGCCGATTTGTGCCGTTTGTCTATCCGTCTAGCCGTTTGTAGATCACACCACATATCCCCCAAAACATGCTCTACAAGGTGGTATAGGTTTCATCTGCATAGCTGTATATATAGGGTCACTCGATCGCAACACCGCTGTCTTTTGGACTTGACCGAAAACTCCTAACTTGGCCCCATATACGGACATAAACATTTCCAATGTTAAAACTGGAAAATAAGTTTCCATAAGTTCGTTATTTTAGAGTAAGCAGTGAATGTAGTAATCCCTAAATCACTGCAAGATATCAAAAAAGTGGTAATCTACCCTTATGTTTTGCAAGAAACCAATTCTCCTAATTATCACATCAGACATAATGTACTTATTGTACAACTTCTGTTTAAACATCCTGTTCAGTTGTTTTACAGAGATCCTACAGACTATAATAATAATACATAAAAAATATTTAGCGAAGTAGGTATATAGAAGACAAAAACACACTCCAAAATGTTTTATATCTGGAAAGTGTATATCATAGAATGTTTAGACAATAATTAGTAATGATAATAAGGAAAATGTTATAGAGAATTTGGTTAAAATCTAGAAGATATCACATTTAATGATATATCAAAATATATTTTGTATAGAAGTTTTCAGTGAAACTTTAGATACTAATCTTGATATATACATATAACATTTTCCTCTTTTATTTCTTTTTGATTTCATTCGTACAAGTCGCATACAAAACGAATTTTAGTTAAATCATTGATCTATTGCATAAACAAGTTGTAGAAAATATCTATAGAATCCGACCCGATTGAATTAGCATAGCATGACTTCCAATATTCCTAATTAAACATGTTAATAATAATTCTTATATCAATTTTCTTACTGTATGATATTGATATTGATTACACAAGTCTACACTAGACCGTCCTATACAATGTTCTTTTCCATTCTTGTAAACTATTTGATTTATCACCACTCGGCAAGATCATCTCCGTCACTTAGCAGAAGAAAAGCACACATGAGGTGCTAAGCGACTCTGTTACGATTAAATCTGAAGGCAATTTATATTGGATGGAAAATGCACTCGTTATCTAAAGGGTTAGAGTAAACGCCAGTGTTGTGTTTACCAAGCCGTGGGCTGAGATGCATGCAATTTTTCATTTCCTATTTATAGCAATGCTTGTCCATACTTTACGTATCTGCGATGCTACCTACACAACCAGTACTTCCACTGGTGCAGACATTTGTGGACATCTCTTATAGAAAGCAGGGGGTAATATATAAAAAGACAAGGTCTCCGTTGACACGGAGCTGCGTATACAGTGTGTTGCACATCCACCTCATCTTATTATTCCTATTAGAAAATCAGGTATCTATAACAGCAAAATTGTTGTAGAGATGATTTAATTTAAAAAAATTATTAGTGACCGAAATCATTTGATTGTTTTAAAGTGATTCTATGTTTTTTTATGAACAGCGTGACAGATGGGAGGCGTGACAGATGGGAGAATATATTACAAAATAACGGTGGAGCTGGATACTGATTTTTAAATGACGTTAGTAAATGAGCCATAATCTGTTCTTTTGTAGGTATAGTGACACTATTTTATTTTATCAAATTCACTATACTCTATTGATTAACAGAGTATATATCACCAGTGATCTAGGGTAATTAATATTATTACATATTCAATAATTCTAAGTCCACTAACAGCATATCCAGCTTTCTTAAAAAACAAAGGTCGTTGATGCTGCAATTGATCAGGTAGATAGATCAGGTATTGATCAGGATCACATATCGTCAAAATTAATATTTATTCCCTTAGACCATATAATAATAATAATAAAAATAATATCTCTACCCCTCATTCTATTCTCAAGGACTACCACTAAAGCCTGAGACTTGTGTGGGAGAGGGCGCGGTATATTATTATTTAGCTGGCCTTAGGAACGACTTACGTTGGTAGGCCCTAACCACCATTGAGTGCTGGAATGAGGGAAACCTGGAAAACCTCATTAGTTAGGGGGACAGTCAAACATCAACTGATTTCAATCTCTCACATTACCAAGGATATTCTTCCCATCCTAGGCCATCGCCAGGTTGGTTGCCAATCTATCCCTACGAACAAGCCTTGATCTACGAGTAGACAATTTAATTAGAAATCGTCTGGTGGAATGGGGATTCGAACCCACGACCTCTGGGTTGAGCAATCGGGACACCATAATGCCATAATAATGTAATGATGTTTGCTACTTAGTAGGGAGACAATATGGAAAAACCAATACATTGTTATAAAAACCAATACATTGTTATAGGTAGATCATAATTAAATTTGTATGTTAACATCAATATCTCAGATGTGTTTCACTAGACCGCAGCTTCGGCTTTGCACTGCACGTTTAGGTCAGATTTTAGGGTCATATACTGGCCAAATCAAAATGTAATACAAAATAGTTAATTCGTTTTAGAATTATTATATTAATTTGCTAAATCTTGTATGTAGTAAACTAAATAAAGAAAAAAATGCTAATTTTCTATAACTGGAATTAAATCTCCTAGAAAAACAACTATGATTTACGTTTTACCTCTATTACAGACATATCCAGATCGCAGGAGGACAGTTCGCGACACCAAGGCGACCTCCATTTATAATATGTTATGGTAGATTGACAGATCTTTCCACAGATAGAAGCGGACTAGCCTGTCGGGAACAACGGTCAGTTTGAAGGTGATTTACGAGCGTCCGAGCGTGAGACGCCGCCATTAACGTTCCCTGGGTCCTAAACACCTCGTATAGGTAATGGGTAATTGGAGACATGCGCTGCTGTTTGTTTAAGGAAACGACAGGGTGGTGCGATGCTTATGTCATGATTTAGAGGTGTTTTAATTCAGTTACGTTTTGTTTGGCTTGTTGATTTTACCCATTTGCGGCGTTTAGTGGCTGAAATGATTTACATGGGTGATTTACGTGGGAAAAAACACGCACATTGCGTTGAGTGGCTAGAGGCAGTTAGGTAATCGCTTCAGGGGTAAAATGAATTGCTTAACAACAGTGGTGCAGTAGTTTCGAAGACTGCTGAGGGAAAATAATGTCTGAAGTATCTACATAATGGTTACAAAACTATAAGAAACACTACTCAAATGTAAAAATACTAAATTCAATTGGAATAAAACAAATGTAAACATTTTCACACGTCATTTATAGAGAATGTATTTATATGTTTTTTGTTTACATATTTGGATATGAAATATAAGAGAATCGTAGTTATTTGCTATATGCATGCCATCTGACAAGTAGTAGAACTAGTTTCTACAACCTGTTATTGTATTAGAATTTGGTGTCCGCAAGGTACTTATCACCTTTTATTTTCTATAAATATTGTCTCAATAGAGAGTAACATAATTTTTAGGAACCCTGCAGCATCCATTCCAACTGCCAACGATTGAATAACTTCATTTAGCCTTATGCTGATAAATTGTACCGAACTTTTTCCTTAAAGAACTGGTATTTTCACATCAACCATCAGCTCTTTTACCTTTTTCATCATTTTATCCTCATTTTACATTAAAATACATAACTACATCAGTGAAAACAGGTTTAAAAATTTTAATTAAATGTAATAGAGCCTTTCTTGATGTTACCGGACAGTTTCACCACACTGTCTTATTGATATCAAGATAACTCTTAATTATTCCGACCCCTTAGTGATAAATACATATTTTTCCAGTTATCCTAGTAAGATTTTTTATTTTAAAAACATAAAGCCCTTTCACAAAACCCCGACATAATTGCCATTGGTTTAATCAGCCTACACGTAAACGGTTGCCGCGTTTAAGGTCATTTTAAGAAGTCTTGTCCTGCCAAATAAGGGCGCAGGAATGAGGACGGTCTCACCGGCCAGTAAAGAAGTGTCCGATATAAATTAGGTTAGGTTTGGACGTTCGGTCTCGGATGATCGTAAATATGTCGCCTAAAGCTAAAACACCACCTCCCGCGACTACTCTAAAAAGAAAAAAGAAGCCTTGTGAATAGAAAGGTTTTAAGTATAAGAGTTATTGTCAGTGTAGAGCTTGCGTGAACGTTTTTATAATGAAAGACGTTCAAGAGAACGAGAAAAGTATACTCTTCATATATTTTGTAGGATTTTCATTTAAAGCTCAGAAAAAATAATTTTCTTTATATTTTAAGAACTAGTAGGTAAATTATATTAATTAAGTTATTTGGTAACAAATGTAAAATGTCAAATTTGTATTGAAGTATCACATGTACGGGGTGAACCAAATTCGATGGGTTTTCTCAAACATTACTGAAGTTGGAAAAAAATTGAAGAAAGGGAACATTCATTCTAACTTGAGAAATTCAACAGACAAATCATAAATTTTACTTTGGTACTAAATTAGTTAAGTTAATACTGACTCGGATTAATTTTTGAGCATAAAATCAAATGGCATTATTAGTTTGAAATATATCTTATCATTGCGCAGCTAAGACGTATAATTTAATTTTTGTAAATGGGAATTTATAGTTTAGACTAGTCTAGACTTAATACGAAGTAAAGAAGAATTTCTTCTAATACGTTTTCTAAGTAGATAGATTGTTGTTTTACTGCCTAATATACTTTATTCAGAATTTTTTGTTTAGGGTAATTATGAAAACTTGTGAAAGGTAAATCATCATCACAGCCTGCTACATTTTTAAAATTTAAAAAGATATTTAATAATATATTATGTAATACTTTATACTTATATTCATACTATATACTTTAATCTTTGTAGAAATAATTACAGTACATCAAATATTATTGAAAAGCCAGCAAATTGTCAGTTGTACCTAAAGATGATAATTAACTATGAATTATATTTAAAAAAATAAGTTTTCGTCGTACTTAGCCCCGTAACGAAAAACGAATTAATCATTCGATTCCACACAGAAATTGATTGAGGACTTGAGAATGTCTCATTTTTTCTGTCTCCAGTAGTTTCTAACATTCTCTGAAATTCCATCAAATTTGCCTCACCCTTTTATTTCTTCTGTATTCTATTTAGTTATGTAATAAAAAAAAGAGATACTTGTGCTCTCAATCATTTTTTTAAACTCATTCTCTAACGCATATAAAACATATTTTAACTGTATTTTTATTCCATTTATTTGTTCTGAAATTTTGTTCATACACGAAGCATTTTGTAAATACACATATTTGTTTGTTTTTAAATGTTACAGGTAAAAACCACTAAAATAATAACAGAGAGGAGGTTTATACAAAATAAATTATTATAACAACGATAAATCGTTACTCCGATAACCCAACACAAAGTATTAATTTATTTAACTTTTTTCAGCAATGTCGTCAAAGTGCAGGAAACAGTTTTTGAATGAAAATGACCTATTCTACTACTATTAGGGGTGATGGAGGAAACTGATATCCAGGGAGAGACATGATATAGTTTCGTATTTCTCATCAGCCAAACAAAGAATTAAACACTTTACTACACTTTCCTCAAATTACGAACAATACAATTACTACTTTAAGCATATGGTGAAAATCGTAACTAGATCTCTGTCTCAGACTCTAAAGTCTTAGTTGTCGAAGTGCAAGCGTGGACCAAAAATTACCACACATATTTTACACCGACTATCAAAATATTTCAGATAGTAATGATAATCAAACAGATTTTTAAAGATATAGGTATGTAATCCGAAAGACAAAATAGAAACTAAGGAAAAGTCCGGGAGTTACGAAATTAGCTGTAAAGGCAGTAATCAAAAGTATGTTGGATAAACTAGAAGGTTGAGTCAAACTAGATTCAATGAACATATGGCTCATTTCAAATATGGTACAACACATAAGTCTAGTGTCGCTCAAGATGCGTTTGAGAACAACCATAAAATAAATAGTAGCAATTTAAAACTAATTAGGAATTTAACAAATTCTAGACAGCTGGATGCTTTGGAGAGTTTGAAAATTGCTAAATGTGAAAATAGTATGAATGGTAACAGAGGACCAATCCCATATAGCGTGTTTCATTGGTTAGTAAGGCTTGGTTCCCTGATCCGTCGCGGCGGTTCACTGATAAGTCGCGATGGTTCACTGAGCAGTGGCGACGGTTCACTGAACTGTAGTTTTAGTGTTAATCATCTCCATGATGCCAACTTGGTTGGCGAAACGCCCGTCGAGTGCAGTATAGTGTTATGTGGAAAACTACATTAGTGTTTGACATAATAATTGTTATTGTCGATATTTTTTAATGTTAGTGTTATTATCCTTAGAAGTATTTAAATTCTGCTCAAGAATAACTATATGATTTTTTTATTAAAGGCGGTAGATTCTTCCCAGTCGCATTTACCATTTTTTACACAAATTAAAACATACTTATCCTTTAGCTACAGAGTGACTTACATGCGACGGTTTCAACAAAGTTTTCGATCATTTTTGTGTTTCACTTTAGTTTTCTTAAGAGACTGCTATTTCATGGTACATATAATAGTACATAGTTTCTATCTATAAACCAATTCTATTTATACTTTTTTTTTACTGGAAAGACATGAGAAATATTCTTCATTAGGTAGTATACTGTATGCTAAGCTGACTTATTATAGAAAGGTACCTGTTTCTAAAGAACTAAAGCACTTATACTGTGCTCAGCACATTCATGTTTGTATATTCATTGATTAAATAATACAAATCTAAATTATATTATAAATTCAAAGATATATTCTCTTGGGTAGTTACATTCAAATTTGCATACCGAAGTTTTACCGTCCAGGTACAAAACACAATCAATTATATTCGTACTAGTTTTTTAAATAAAAATGTTTGTATATGCTGAACTTTTTGACAAACACTGAATAAATCAAGCAGCAAATACCAAATCTTCTGCAAAACTTAGTCGAGTTCATATTCTAAAAGAAGTCAGATAAAAATAACTAAAATGATAGTGACTCAACATTTATGTGACTTATATTGTAAACGCTCCTTTATATCCTGTTATCTTTCATACGCTCCGCTGTTTTAAATTCAAGGTGTGAACCATAAACCTCACATCGGCCTTATTAAACTTTAAAATATTTCTCGGAACACAAACCGGCTAAAATGTTTGCAGTATATGCAGCGCTGCAATATTTTGCATTAATTTGGTTTACTAAAATATTATAAGTGCCAACAAGCGTATTGCACCGAGGCTATTTTGCATTTACTTTTCAGCTTTTTCATTGTGTTATAATAAGGCACTCCTTTTTAGTAAAATACTTGGAGAGAAAAGAGAGCACATCAGAGAGTACTACCATGTAATTTGACAATGATTCTTGTTAAGAGTACTTACACTAAAAAAAAATAAGCAGCTAGAGGAGCTAAAACGTTGGTTTTAGAGGAATGTTGGTTTTGGGCATTTAGACTGCTTAGAGAATAACATTTATGAAATGTGTCGGTAAATTAGTATTATAATTTGGAAATTATCTTCTTTTAGGACTGTAAATATTTAATCCAGTTATAATTTTTTTCTTACTTACCTTTTATCAGTAGTATTTGTGTCTCCTTATTCTCACTGTGTTTGTATTACTTTACATAAGCATATGAAACCATTACAATTCATTGAAAAAGTAGTTTTATAATTATTATGTCCCTGATGATCTGTTAGAATTTGAAACAAGTGAAAAATAAGTATGGACAGAAAATTGAAGGGTCTTATTTAATTAATAATTCGATAAGAAAAGCAAACAGAGACTGAGATGCCCGGATGACTCATTCTCTTATTTACATTTTAAAAGTTCTAAACTATTATGCCAAATTGCTCAGAAAGCTTTAACATCACAACATGGTTGGTCATTTAGAAATGGATCACGTAAATCGTGTTATTTATGATTTTATTATACAGTTCATCAAAATCTAAGCGGATAACATCACCAAACCGACTGGTTACTAATTTAATGTCATCCATCACTTTATAATAGATTCACCTGACTACATATCAGTGATCTAAAGGTGAGGGTACAAAGAAGAACTAATATGTGTAATTATAAAGACAAGAATGTAGCAGAGATTATAATAGGTTTATTTTGATAGTAGTCAATTTGGTAGCACCGTTTGTTTTTTTAACTATTTGTATTACACTGGTACTATAACGTAAAGAAAGATTATGGATATGAATAATAACTCGAGTGGTATTAAAAATTATATAGTTATAATAATATAACTGAAAAATATTGTTACATAAAAATGTATCTCAAAGTACCAATTTGTAATGTTAAGTTGTAGAGGTATGCCTTAACATGTACATTTCTATAGACATATTTGCAATTTTTGACTATGTGGATTAAAATTTAAGTTTTAAAGATAATATTAGAAAATACTTTTTCTGATATCATGATTTTGTTTTTTTTTTAATGGAAGTATGTGAAAGTTCAATAAATATTTGTCCTATCTTAACATAAAATATTGATTAAGTATTGTACAAAACTCTTGATTTTGTAGACCACCTCAGATCTACTTTTTTGAGTATCGATTAAAATTTAGTAGGACAACTAATAGGACGATAATTTCGGTTTCAACCTCGTGAATCCACTCAAAGATGTCCTAAGACGTTCCGCATGGAATTTGATGATTTACGAGGATAATAGAGTCCTGCGAAGATTAAGCCAGCGTCTCAACAACTCTGCAAAAATAAAAACTCGGCAGAAAATTTACATCACGTGTAAAATAAATTTATTATCACATGTCTCGTGACAACAATAAAAATATGCTATAATATCGATTAATGCGATTATTACAGATAATAATCTATTATATCGGAACACCGATCGCTAACAATCGTGATAATAATTCAAGATTCAAATTAAATTAAAAATTAAGAACATGTGCTTTCATAAGCGTAAAAATTGTCAACTTGCTCGTACCTATCTGAAGAACGACGGTCAATTTTTCGTTAAAAATCTAACTTCCTGGCTGTTTGCGGCGTTCCTACCTTTTCATAAAAGTGACCAATCAGAAACACTTTAGAGGTAGACAACACACTACAAGGTGGAGCATTATGGGTTGCTGGTATTCAGGGATAAATTTAAGGATTTTTTATATTAATACAAAAGGGAACAAAATGATTAAAATTTTGTTACAAAATGTGACCAACCAGGGGCTTAGAATATGAACAGTGACAAATCTAAGAGTTACATATCAGTTTTCAATTAATACGCCATCTATAAATAAGGCATTAATTTACATCCACTGGGATACTCAAAATCATGAGAATGTATCCAAAATAAGAGTCGTTAAATAACTATTCCAAGGGAAATACTAAGAACCGATATAATATCGACAAATTTCTACCCATAATAGACACAAATTTTATTCTAAATAAAGAACTGTAATTAAGGACTAAATTTATTTATTTATTTAAAATATTCAAGTAAGTGGTAATAATAAAACCATGTTTCATTCTTTAGCAATGACAGGGATGAAACCGCTTTAAAAGAAGGTGTTAAGTATATACGGCAACAAAATATCAGTACAACCCTTTGGAAGTCAGTTCAGTCAAACTACTTGAAACTTTAACAAAAACTCTGACAAGTTACCAAAAACGATAGTTAAATACGTCAATCAACTTTAATAAACAATTAATCGCGAATAAAATGGCCGTTCAGAATCAGCAGCACCCTAAACTACCATCGAGAATGCATTCCAAACGGTCCAATTAAAACAAACAGAGCGTCCGGTCGATAAAGTAGACCTAATAAATCCAGGCATTGTTTCACTATCTAATCTTCCATCGACATCGGCGATCGGTCCGAATAAAAACGCCTGGACACCAGATCAATTCTAAATACCACCCTAACAAGCTTAAAACAGTGCTTTTGGAGTTTTAAGAACATCAAAAGACGCTGTTTTATACCCGATTCCGTGTTAATGGTAATGGCCTCTCTTATGAATTTTGGATGTACAAGGGAATTTATTAGCTACGTCAGGTTTCGATTCTCAAAATCGGGATTCCTCGACATGCTTTCTGTATTACAATATGGTGAGAATAAAATACAGACTAACCCAAATCATGGAACAAGAATGTAATCGATTTTTATTGTTGCTTGTACAAGCATATCTCTTGTGCCGCGTCATGGGCAACAGAAGTATCAGTCAGATTTTTAGACAGATTTAAGTCAGATTTTTCTTTCTCAGTAATAGTGAAACATAATTAGACAGAATTAGAAGTTTTATAAATTGCAAAAGTATCCAGTTTAAATTCAGAGATATGGGGGATTTTCAAATAGTTGGAAGAAAACTTCATTCTGTTTAAAAATAATTTAGAGATATCCTTAATAATCATGAAGTAGAGACATGGAGCAAATTATTAAAGCAATTCGTATACAATTGGAGATTCACTTACTTCCATAGTTTCTTTCAAAGATGAGTGCTGAATTATCAAAAATATAACAGCAACCAAATAATACCTGTAGCAATATTATTAAAATTGCATAAAATATGAAATAGGTAGTAATGATGTATTATTATACAAATGGATAACTACCAAAAGTAGTGGAGGAGACTTAAGTCTCATTTAAATATACCTCTGGTTTTTTGTGTTAAACACAGAAATTTGAATTTGGTTATTGACAATTTTGAGATAAGTAATTTTACAATATCCCATAAAATTAACAAAAACAAACAACTACGAGTGTAGTAAGGATACCCCCCATATCATCCATCTGTAAACACGCCTTAGAAAATAAGGACTAAACCAAATTAGGCTAAAACAGCTAAGTCCTACGATGTGAGGTCCAGAGTATTTCCTCGCAGTTTTCGATGCAATCCAAAACATTTTATTTTTGATTCTAACGTTGTTAGACAAAATACGCCAAATTTTGCTGTTATTATCCCATAAAATGTTAATTTTGATATATTTATTTTTTCCTGACAACGATGCTGATCAGTGAAATGAGTGAAAAACAAATTAAAATAAATATATGGAACCAAACTAACTTGCCGTAGCTTCGTGTTTGATAGCTCTTTAAAATTCTAAAGAATTTTTCCAAATTACATTTTAGTCTATTTTGTGGAAACCAAAAGACCTTTACTCTTGTCATATTAATATTTTTAGATCCCCAAAAGGTCCATACACTTACATATGCGCCTAACTGACACTGTATATAAATTATAGCCATTGTATATACGTACCTATGAAAATAATAATAAATGAGGGTTCTGGTTTCACACCATCTGCAAGCTCTTATAACTAACATTATTTTAAATTTTTTCATTTGTATTAATTTTAAAATTAATATTAATAATTTCTAACCTTATTATTTTCAAAACAGTCTATTTACTTATACTACATTGCTAGTAGATGGTGTGCCATTTTCATTTATCCTGACCTGGTTGGTCTTTATATTCAGGCTGTGAAATATAAAAAATTAAAAATTTTCTAGATTAAAAGCTGTCTGAATAGCACTAAATTGCAGCAGAAATC
The DNA here is from genome assembly GCA_963924545.1 of Pogonocherus hispidulus. NCBI lineage: Eukaryota > Metazoa > Arthropoda > Insecta > Coleoptera > Cerambycidae > Pogonocherus > Pogonocherus hispidulus. Next base: position 54,205,338 of record OZ004695.1, read on the forward strand.
TAAATTTCAAATATCACCCAACAATACCATTCATATTTAGTTTCGCCTTTTCAGACACTTGGAATGGCTTAATATGCACGACGGCTGGAAGCTCTGGCTTGACCTTTATTTCTAAAATTTACTGGAAATATTTAATATCTCATAAAATTCCTAAATTTTCTGAATAATATGATGAACTCAGGACCATAATATAAATTCCTTTTGAGTTGAACAGATTAATTTACATATCAGGTCCTTTTCATACACAAAACGACTTCAAATGGCACTCATTGTCTGAAACAGATGGAAACAAAGAAAGCTCAATTTGTTTATGAAAACATTTTAAGTCTTTGTAGGCGCCCTCAAAGAGGATTACGCAGTCTGGTTCGTGTCTTCGAAGAAAAAAGACAGGTTTATATCAATGCAAGCCAGGTATGTGCGATTTTTTATCTTGGAAACTTCTAAAAAGAAATAGGAAAAAGTATTTATTTTACATTTATTTATAACGTAGACTTTGATGATTTGTAGATATTTATATTCCTATAGAATGATTATTCCTATAGATATATTCCTTAAAATATAGATACAGTGTCATTAAAAATACACGGTTATAGTAGGTAATTTTTTTAACTAAAGCAATATTTATTCTACGGTTGATTATTGCTGTTTTTAGTGTTAAAGGACAGTAGTTAAGTGTGCCTGCGAGCTGCAACCATGTTAGCCTGTTTTTGTTTGAATATCACCATTGAGGCTACCCCAAATGACTTTCAGAAGGTTACAGCTGAGTCTTTAGATTTATCTGAGGAAGAGAAGGCCGATAAATTCTATAAACAGGATATTCTGAAAGTAGGGAAAGTAGGGGAATAGATATTTCTATATACGTTCGGTTCAATATACCGAGTATTTCATAACTAACTTCTCAATAAACATTTATTTTGATGAAAATTATAGCTTTAAAAGTTATATGTATAGGATATTTCTTGAGATTCCGTCACTTCAATCTGTCAATGGTAGATGGTTTAACTGATTTGAACTACTAATGAGAAATATATGTTGACAGCACAACGAGGCCGGCACCTTTAGGTGGAGAGCCTCATAAGAGAAGGCGTGGTTCTCTACTCCACGATGGTTAATCGAGAAAAATATATGTTCAAAATATGGTACGATAAGAGTATAGCATTCAAGATCTTTCCTAGAGTTTGACGCCTAGTTATCGATTACTAACCTATTAGGGATAGATTCATCAAAGGCTATATCTATTTTTAAAAGACATATCTGAAAATATACAAAATGCATGTGATGATGATGATTTAAAACATGCAGATCTTTTAAAAACTGGAATATGAATATAAATATATTTATTAAATTTCCTTTCCTGTTCTCACAAAATTAAAGTTTCAAGTTAAAAAAGAAATTAAGCCCAGAAAATCAAGTCTACACATATATTTTGAAGTAGTCTCTCGCTCCTTTATCTTTGATTTTACAAAAAAACTTTGTTAATCTGGATTTTAAGGTATCTTTTCAAGATTCGGAATATGTTATCAGAAAATCAATTGACCATCTGCTATCAAAATTACATGACAAACTTGATTTTTTCTAAATAGAACAAACTGTCTATTTTCATACATCTGGAAAGACATTTTTATTCCGTTTTTAAAAATGTATTTAATTGATTATTTCTAAGCGTTTTCTAGATACTTACTTAATATTAAAAAATATCATTATTAATTATCCCACATTACACTAATAAAAAATGCAATAGCAGGGCATTCCAGATGCCCAATTGTGTTTGTGATAGCATATTCTGAATCTTAAAAAACACCTTAAAGTCTCCATTAATAAAGGTTTTTGTAAAATCAAATATCAATAAGTTAGAGGATAGTTCAAGATATACACGAAGGTCCTATACATATCAAGTACAGTTTTATTATTTTATACCCGCTCACATTTCACTATCAAAACAACAGATAGCAAACTGCTATTGCATTTCATAAGCGGTACAAATCTATGTATCATAAATGACTTCCAAGGAAATAAAGAAAGAGAATTCCTAAAACATACTCGAACACACATCTGATATCTCATAATGTATATTGACGTCTGTTTGACCACATCGTCCGTTCTGGAGGTAATTTCTGAGAATTGCGAAGGACCCATTGGGTAAACGGATTCCTTCAAAAAAGCTATAATCATTATATGCTAAGTTATTGATATTGCGTTGGTACATTAACCACATTAAGATATTTCCCACAATCCCAATCCTATCAACTAAAACTTATCTTCAGCCAGAGTTAAATTATTATACCAACAATGATCGTTGAGCTAGTCAAAGCAGGATCGGAAACAGTAATGGTAGAGATGAATTTTTAACTACTTTATGTATATAACTAGTACCATCATCTGACCCACTGAATTTATTATTAGACGTAGAATATTAAGGAATGGCCACTATGAATGTACCGATTATTATCAGGTATATTTTTTTCATACGTGAAATTTTATGGTTCGTAGAATTGATATTTTGTAATAAACTAGAGGACGTCTAGTTATAATAAAAAAAAACATTTATTTTATGTCAAATTTGTAAAGATAAATAAATTAGGTTTTCTTGAAATTTTTGTTTGGGTCATTATAAAGATATTTCATTTTTGCAAGAGTTGTGTGACATTGGAGACAATTAAAAATAAGCTTGTGCCCCATAGACATTAGTTTGGGTTGATTTTTTGAAGTTTAGTTCATTGCTCATGAAACGCTCAAAATACGCTCATTTTAGTTACTAAAACATCGCAATTATAATTAAAAAAATAGTCAAAGTAACCATTTTTGTTTATCTTTATTCAATTCATGAATTTTATTTTTGGTTAGATAAAATAAAATTTCAAACAGAAATGTGACAAAATAATAAATTAAGAGGTACGATTACTAGAATATAACGAATAGGTACAAAAAAAGCAAAATATCACTTAAAACAAATAATTAAAAAATAAAAATTAAATGAGTTAGCTATAAAAATAATAATAAACATAAAACACTGTGGCTGTTAGAGTTATTAGACATATTAAACCATATATAGATTTTTATCAATATACTCATGTTTTACCCATAACTAATGAGGTTATAACCACAACTAATTAAGTTTTCCAAGGTTCCCTATTTCTACATAAATGGTTAGAGTTTACTAATCTACGCTGTTCCTGGCTTCTGCTGTGGTCTACAGAATAACAATATGCCGTCCCCTCTCTTGCCGTCCTTTGTTCCACAAGTGTCTGACATTCGAACTAATCATTCCGAATTAAATGAGGGGTAAATGTATTATTTTTATGATTACTATTATGATCATTATTGTTATTATAATTATTATTATGACTATTATTATTATTTCAAACAATGAAGCTACTGTATAGCTATTAAGATACCATCTATCATAATTCACTTGTACAGTTAGTTTATAATATTTTTTTAAACACCTATTTCTGTTTAATTTATAGATGGGCACGATATGATAGCCCATCAGTAATTTTAAGCACAGGGAACCATTATAGAAGTAAACAGTTACATTAATACGTTGAATAATTTGCATTAATGTTGTTTTTATATAAGCCTGCCTCCTCATGTCATTGGCTGAAGTCACAATGTTATTATTTAAAATAGTTAACGTAATCCGTTTGCCAGGGATCTGGGTGTGGCTTTGTTTTATTCTAAGTCGTATATATAAAGGCATTTTTGAAGTAATGCAATTCAGATTACGTGTTTAATTCAGAATTAAACGAATCAAAATCTGGGTATGTAGGAAGTAAGTATATTAGGAATATAATTATGTGATTATTATGAATGTGCGAAATAATGTGTGAAGGCTTATAATGTGTGAAATAAAATTTTATTTCCGTTATCATGGTGGCAAAATAAAATTAAGTGCCAAGCACTTGAACTGTTCTATCATGAGGACAGTTTGAAGCTAAAAACAATTAGATTTATATGTTTTCTTTGTTCAATTTCCTCTTCATAACTACTGGACTTTAACGTTAATACATTTTGTCCGTTTTTCCTTCCTGTGTCTCTAAACCTTAATCTATTATTCGTGAATTCCATAAACATTTGACATTAAATAATAATTTTCGATGCAAGGACCACCGGGAGAGCAGTATGACCTCTGCAACAACCAAGCGGCAAATTACTTCCGGAAAAGGTTACAAATTATCGTATGATAGGTAACGTAGACAAAGCCAGAGGAAATCGCGGACATGCTTTGAACATTATTTACTGAATAATGAATGCACATCGAGTTGCTATGAAAATTTAAACGTCTCGGCGAATAAGTCCATTTAGATAATTTAACAAAATGCCGAATCATTACGAATAGTCAAGGCCTGGAGGAATATTCTTAGGAAATGGAAGCCCATATTCTTTTAACTAAATATTTTTAAACTATATAACTAAAACTACTATTAAGTATATCAATCCATAGAATATAGTTTCCGCAAATATATTGAAATATCTAGCCCCGTAACCGAGCGGTTAAAGACGTCAAGTTTTTAATCATTCTGCGCGGTTGACGGCCATTCGAATCTCACCGCCAGTCAACTTTTTGTAATTGCTCCTATATTAAATCTGTGTGCTCATAAAACTGGTAGCGTTCTTGAAATGCAACTAATATCACTGTATAAATGGCGAACAACCTACTCTACACTTTACTTAATAAAGTTTTTCAGGATTCCCTTATTCTCGTACTAAATGGTAGTTACAAACATGGTAGTTATAAAAGTTATAACATCGTAAGTCGTTCCTGGGTGCACTCACGTTCTGCAAAATAATAATATGCCGCTCCCTCTCCCACACAACTCTCTTCGGGGTTCATCATCAAAATGAGAATAAGGGATAGAGATATGATTATTATGCCTAATTGCCTATTGACCTATTGCCTAATTTGTGTACTGACCTTTAATTCTAATTTTAATTCTTTTCAGTGTACAGTTTTCAGTGTATTAAGTAAAACTAAACATCAACGAGTTATTACACCTTTTTTTTCTTATGAGTTTTACTAATTACTATATGGAAATATATTAAATACCATGATGGGGTGTGTTCAACAGTAGATATTATACAGGGTGGGTTTTTGAAAACGAAACAGAGCGAATAACTCTCAGGAAAATTATTTTTTCGAAAAACGCCGAGACAGGTCGATTTTTGATCAAAAGGGGACATCTTTTCCCATACTTTTGATGCTCCAGTCTCACCCCCCTGGAGAGGGGGGGCAACCCCCCCAAATATCTTAATAGGGAAGGAGGGTTAAATGACACATCATTTGAAAGGTACTTCAATTCTCTACACAACCCTGTATTAGTTTTTTAATTTGACTGGTTAGTTTTGAAGATAAAGGTTGTTAATTAAAAAACTACTTTTTACGGTTTTATTTGCAAACTTTTTCTACATCAGCCAATTAAATATTCAAATTGATGACCTCCAGGCTCCATACAGTAGTATAAGTTTTGCACAATGCGATCACGTACGTTTTGCAACATTTCTGGAGTAACTTGGCGGCATTCGTTAATAATGCGTTGGCGTAGATCTTCAAGGGAAGTAGGTGGAGTTGCATAAATTTTGGACTTTAAATGACCCCACAAGAAAAAATCCAAAGGGGACAAATCCGGCGATCGCGCAGGCCAATCCACTGATTTGCAAATCAGTGGAGATCTCCCAATCCACTGATTTGCAAACGTACGATCGAGATACTGCCGAACAGGCAAGGCGTAGTGAGGAGGGGCTCCATCCTGTTGGAATATCAACTGGTCTTCTAGATAATTTTCATTATTCTCTATAATGTGTATCAGCTCTGGATAAATGGAGTTTTCCAACAAATCCAGGTACATCTCCCCGGTGATATTACCTGGTAAGAAAAAAGGACCAACAATGTGGTCACCAAAAATTCCAGCCCATACATTTAATTTTTCCTGATGTTGTGTATGAGTCTCATAAAATATCCTGAGATTAGAATCGGACCAATAACGACAATTGTGACGATTGACATTGCCATTAACAGTAAATGAACACTCATCCGAGAAGCAGATATTAAAAATTAAATTTGGATTGTTAATAGCTCGTTCACTCATTACTTCACAAAATTGTAGTCGGCGGTCAAAGTCATCTCCATTAAGTTCATGTGCAAGGTGAATCTTATAGGGATGGAATTTATGATGCTTCAAAGTTTTACGAATTTTGTTTCGCCCAAAACCGGATTCAGCTGTCATTTGCCTCGTACTCGTTCTAGGATTTATAGCAACACGGCCTAGAATAGCTATATCTTCTGCTTCATTTCTTTCGAGGTGTCGCTTTTTATTACTTACAGATCCGGTCTCCTGAAATTTGGTCACTAACTCCAAAATGTTCTTCCTGTGAACATTTTTACCCAAGTGTTGCTGATTAAATATTTCTGCTGTTCTAATAGCACTCCGATTATTTGCATAAAAAAGAGCAATTATTTCCACTCCTTCTGGAATCGAATAAACCATAATGTCGACAAACTGTACAGGTAATAAAATAATAATTCACTCAATACCCGTTCTGATTGTATTATTTATTATTTCAATTTACTGCGAATAATAAAAGGAAATGTCACTCTGACATAAGGGGTGACACTCATGGACGACTATTGTATGGAGGCTGGAGGTCATCAATTTGAATATTTAATTGGCTGATATAGAAAAAGTTTACAAATAAAACCGTAAAAAGTAGTTTTTTATTAACAACCTTTATCTTCAAAACTAACCAGTTAAATTAAAAAACTAATACAGGGTTGTGTAGAGAATTGAAGTACCTTTCAAATGATGTGTCATTTAACCCTCCTTCCCTATTAAGATATTTGGGGGGGTTGCCCCCCCTCCCTAGGGGGGTGAGACTGGAGCATCAAAAGTATGGGAAAAGATGTCCCCTTTTGATCAAAAATCGACCTGTCTCGGCGTTTTTCGAAAAAATAATTTTCCCGAGAGTTATTCGCTCTGTTTCGTTTTCAAAAACCCACCCTGTATATTAAATTACAATCTTTGTTTGATGGTACTAGTCTCAAATTATACTTAAATTCAGTAATTGTTATGAAACAACTTACCAGTTCATAAAATCATATTTCTCTTCTTGTTAAATTACCCTTTTTACTGCATATTCAAATGTCAACAAAAAGCCTGAGCCACATTTACGAGAGGAAAAGGTTTCTCTACAAAGGGCTACATTTTCCCTTGTTTTAAATACACTTTAATTTACCTAAACTCTTTCATCATCTACTTTGTATTCCACAGAATGAAACAGAGAAAAATTAGAATCGTTTAAAATCCTCCACGTGTGTACATGTATGTTTATTTACACGAAGACATGAATATGAATAATGCATACTATATTATTTTAGTAGGGTTTGAATAACAATGGGAATTTTTGTTCACATAGGTAATACTTTCCTGCTATGAAAAGGAATTGTTTTAAAATGGTTTACCTTAATATAATAATTATACAGCTTCATGTATGCCATTGTTCGTACTGCACTGCAATATATAGTTTTTGCAGTAGGTATATTGTTTATATAATATATTTTATACAATTAAAGCACCTGGCCGCTTTCGGTCTGAATTTAGATCTCATACTTTAAGTGCAACGTATTGACACTTAGTAGAAACATTTCTGTATATTTATGTACTTAATGGGAATAATAATTAGTTGTATAATTACATGCTCAAACTATATAGTTCTAATTTAGAATTATATACTTCAAATTTAGAGCGATCACATCAAAATGGCTCTATTTGTCCTTATTATAAATAAGCCCATAGATAATAATAAAAATATACTATAAAAAACTACCAGAGTTATTAAGACTCAAACATTATTAGGATAGATTATAAATTGGATAGGTAATATGGCAAAACTTAGGGAAATTTTATTAAAAACATCTAAGTTATCTACAAACTGACAATTTTGACATTGATATCATTTTAATTTTAAAATAAGTTTAATTATATATTTCTTGTAATTTTTAACAATTCTTAGATTAAACCTTAGGTTAAACCTCCTGCGACACATTGTACATTGGGCTAAGGAGGATTGCTACAATTTCAGTTTTGTCAGTGAAAAATATTTTTTTTCATTAAAATACACAAAAGGTATGTGAACAAAAGTAATTATTATTAATGTATTGTAGATGCTTGTTCAATATTTCAATATATAAAAGATGTAGATAACACAATTAAAAAGAAAAATATATTAAAGATAATAAGTTGAGGTTATATGATGATATGCCGTTGTAATTCAAGATTGGGGTGCATATTGTACGCAAAGTAGTTGTTTTCGACATATCTTAAAAATAATAAGGTTATTCCTTTGCGTACCTAGGATCGGTAGCGAGGAAAATGAAAAACTTTATTGAACTAGGTATAATGTGTGATAATTTCATTGATAGTTTATCTCTTTAATTAACTTTCTGGCTTAACGCCTATATAAAGAAACATATAAATATTGATTTAATTCGAGAGACAATAGAAGCTTTTCTGATAATTAATATCTTAGTACAAAATTCCTAATTATTTACTTTGCAAGGCGTGAAAACGTGATTTGCATATGTTGTATGTCCAAATTTTTCTAGAAAAGAAATACAGAAGGTTGCGTAAATGACCTTTGAAATTATATAAGTTTTTAGTTTAATACGGGTAAACATATACAACATACGAAAGTGAGAATTCGGGGATCTAGTCAATAAGAAAGAAGATTTGTATTGTGTAAGGCTGTTAGACAGAGATGTAACATATTCACAGATGCCACACTATATCTTATTTTATAATATTAATGCAGAATTGTTTTCTTGATGTTAGTAGTAACATTATATATTACATTACCTACATGTTGATGTTACTCTCATACTCATATAAACTTAACCGATTTATTTTATAAGGAAGCTTAGTAACAGTTCACTTCTAATTTTATATTTTCAACATACTGGTGTAATTTTCATGAAAAGTGTTTCATCCTTATCAGTATAATATATAAGCATGCAGATATAATCTCTTCGAATTTGTAAATTTATCATATCATGACTACACTTAATTATTATAAGTCCTAAATAATAATAGTATTTCAGATTCTTATTATTAAGTACATTACTTTCTGGTTCCCCGAGAGCACGCAGTAATAAGCCTAAACCATTTTTAATAACAGTGGTGAAGCAACATTCACATATAAAACATTCCCAATATAATTAAATTAATTCAGATCAGATAAGACACAGTTCCTTTCGAAAGAATTAAAATGGCTTTTTAAGCTTCATGATAATTACCAAAATTTGCCGACGTCAAAACAGCGATTATACATACTGGGTGATCTAATGAAACTGAAATTGACTGTTTAAGGAAATTATTTTCATTAGGTACCTACCCATTTGTATTTTCGGTCATCTTAGATCATCATGTCTTTAGATACCGACAGAATCGAATCTAAAATGATTAAATATTAAAAGTATCAACCAACATGTATTCAAACTCGCAAAATTCCAGGGATAAACTTATGTGATAATGAATATATAAAATATTCGTCAATATTTGTGAAGTTCCTAACATAAATTTGAGGAAGTACCTGCTCATGAAGCAATTGATTAATTGTTATTGTGTCTGTGGAGGATTTTTCCGACGGTTCTAACCAACTGGCGTAAATATTCTAAAGAACCATTATCTAACTGGTATAGTTGTTTTCTCTATTTTACTTCTTAAAAAAAAGATCCTGCAAACGAACTCTTAAGAAATTAGTGTCGGGTATCTATTTGAACTTTTCCATTCAAAGCATTCCTTAATCCGGAAACGTATAAGACAACACCCAGAATCTTATGACTTACGGTTTTGCTGACTTGGTATTTGATTTTAAAAATGTTATGACTACATTGTTGAAGCTATATCGAAGACCAGATAATATAACAATAGGAAAAAGCTATTTCTCTTTATGTACTAAGGCTCTCTGAAGTATTTAGATCAAACATTTTCAGTCTATTATATAGTCGTTAGATTTCGCATTATTTTGGGTACATCTAAAATGTAAAATTTAGGCCGTTTATATGATATTCTCAACGAATTCCATCAAATCAGTGCCAACTGAACTCTTAAATACATAAATCTATATGAGTAGGTATTTGAATTTTTCCTTTCAAAGCATTTCCTAACCCTAAAATGTATGATACATCACCCAAAACTGTATGACTGACATTTTTTCTAACATGATATTTTATTATAAAGATATTATATGACTACATTGTTGAGTTATATCAAAAACCAGATAAATGTCAATAGGAAACAACTATTCCATTTTGTGTACTATGTTTTTTGAAGCATTGATCAAATATTTTTAATCTATTATACAGTTTTTCTCAACTCTCAACTAATTCCGTCTAATCAATACCAACATTTTGATAGATAAAGTTTGGACACTGGTGCTAGTTTCTTCCATATTGATTTGGGTGGTAGATGCTTCTTTAAATTATTTAGCTTTATAATAAAATATCTCTGATCTGCTGATCATAAGATCTTTATTCTACTGATCAATAAAGAAAAAGTAAGACTTCTGTAAATTGAAAGGGTAAATTCTATGGAAACCATTTTAGGGTGATGGAAATGAACGAAAATATTCAACAAACAAGTTCGCATGAGCATTGAGCAATGAGCGTAAAAGGCACGACACACTTTCATTTGGAGCGGGCCACCCTCTAGCGTCTACATGTATAAGCAAAAACTGTGTGCGCTGCAAGATGAACCTAATTTAGTTCTAACCGACCTCTCTTACTTCCGAGGTACTAAGTTGTCGAGATGGAGAATGTCCAGTTCAACGTGATGGATTGATGTGTTTGTGCCCCAATTAAGTACCACACGCACACAGATATGCCAGTGTTAATATATACTAAGCTGGAAAACGTTTTATGGATTTCCTTAAATTTCTACAGCAGGAGCGAAATCTAACGTGTACTTCATTTGCATTATTTACATCTGATAGTGTGAACTAAATTTGAAAAAGTGTGGGGTGAGGCACGTATAAAATAAATTACAAGGAATTGGAAATTTTAATGAATATTCCATAATATTAAATTGTCGTTATTTAATTGTCAAGTTGAAACGCTAAGTCCGGCGGATTCCATAATATAAGATAAAGGACAATTAGCTAAATAATAATAATAATATTTATTTTCACTTTTTAATAATAATAATAATAATAATAATAATAATATTTATTTATAAATTTTCCAAAATTCAACACAAAAGATACAGCTTTTAACTTATAAATAAATATACTCAATAAGTGCTAAATGCACTTGTTTCGAGAAAACAGGTAATTACAGAGAAAAACATCATAATAATGACAAAATTAAAACGAATAAAAATCTACAAAAGAGAATAGATAGATTATTCAACAAGATCAGTAAAATCTACAGAAGCCTTTTAGTAATCAGTGTTTAGAACTGTATATTGTCTATAGAACAGAGAATTGCAATAGAGTTATTTTTTTTATTCTTTCCTTTTTTTTAAATAAGTGCGAGTACAAGTTTCGTCTACTCTCCAATATAAAAAAAATTATTTTCTTTTTAAAAAGATTCGCATTATGAATATTTTTTATTTCTATAGGAATGGAGTTGTAAATTTTAGGGCCTAGATATTCGATTGATCTCTGACCAATCGATTTTGTCATTAACGGTGTGACATAATGATGTTTTTGTCTAGTAGGTACTATAAGGATGGTCTGGCAAATTTAAGCTATATCTAGCAAGATGGAATTTCGTGCATATATTATAACAGTATAGCTGCCTTATGTCCATAGTCGAGCTTCTTTATACAGCAAATCACTAGAATATCCGGAATCCTTGCATAATATTAGTTTTAAAAATCTACGTTGCAGAATTTCTAGTAATATTAAATGAGTTTTGTGTGCACGGCCCCAAGCCAAAATTCCATAATTAAGGTGGCTTTCTGCCAAAGTATGGTAGAGTATTTTCATTTGAGGAAAACCAAGCATGTTCTGTAAGTACTTGAATCTATATAATATTGTTTGTAATTTTTTGATCATATAACCTATATGTTTATCCCATCTCAAGTGCGTATCCATAGTACCCCCAGATATTTTATTTCCGTTTTAGGCGTAATGATGTTTTGATTCTGATGAGAATTGACCGTGATCTCCTGAAAAAGTGGGAGACTATTTTTCTTGCAGGTAAACGGTAAGTAGTGTGTTTTATCGAAATTTATCGTTAATAGTTTGTGATCGAACCAATTTTTTATATTATTTAAATCTTTCTCAGCAAGAATTTTTACTTCTTCCCATGAGTTGGCTTCAAAGAAAACCGCAGTGTCATCAACGAAACCAATAATGTCTCCTCTATTCAAAGCTAAATAAAACAAATCGTTTACATAGATTGAAAATAATACTGGACCTAAAACTGTGCCTTGGGGTACTCCAAGCTCAACAAGTAGATTATGACGAAGTGTATTATTTACTCTTACGCTCTGACGCCTATTTGAAATATGGCTTTGGAACAATTTTAAGTTACTACCTCTGATACCGATATCTTCCGACAAGATTCCAACAGCATTTTATGGCTCACTGTATCAAATGCCTTTGATAAATCAATGAATGCACACGGACAAGGTTTTTTTTTCTCTAAAGCTAATGAGATTTTTGATGTTAATGTTACTACTGCGTCCTGTGTTGCCTTCTTTGAAGCCAAATTGTCTGGTTGATAATAAACTATATTTGTTAATATAAGAAGTTAATCTTTTTTTTATAATCTTTTCAAATACCTTGGATATATTTGATATAATAGATCTAGGCCTGTAATTTGCAGGGAGTAAAAATCCCTGTAAATGTATCTTGAAGATCTTCTGAAATGTAAATGTATCTTTAAATAACTTTGGATACTTATTGGAGACTTATTATTCACGAATCCAAGGTAGTAAAGTTTGCCGCGGCGATAGCTCAGTCTGTTAGGTGCTGGGTGGTAGCTTGTGACTAACAGGATGGGTATATCGCGGCGCGAGTTCGAATCTCGCTAGGGGAGAAATGGCACCTCTCCCAGGGAATGGTTGTGTGTCTGTATTTTTTTCATGTGTATCCTCCCTCTACACAAGCCTGAGGCTTTCAGAAGGGAGGTTGTCCATTTCTGTGGTGTGTTTTATGTTTTATGTTTTATGTTTTATGTTTCATGTTTTATGTTTTATGTTTTATGTTTTATGTTTTATGTTTTATGTTTTATGTTTTGTTTTATGTTTTATGTTTTATGTTTTATGTTTTATGTTTTATGTTTTATGTTTTATTAAATGCAACATTAGCTAAAGTTCTTTAAATATTATTATGAAACTGGCCCGAGTAGTTATGAATGAAATAACTTCATTAAAGGTGATCCAGCAAAAGAACTATAAAAATGTCAGCTGGTGACATTTAGTTAGTGACAATAAGGAAAATCTGTTGTAAAATACAGATTTTGCTCAATAACATGAACTGCTCCAATCACCACATAAAATAAACGGAGGGTTTTGTGAAAGAAATATGTTTTATATGTAGGATTTCATTATCTTTGACGTTGGTGTATTTGGTTTTTATGTTATGACTTATAGACACTAGAAACACATATACAGGGTGTTCCATTTGATATAACAAAGTTGCTCTATCCCCGAAAAAACGCTATGTCATATCCGGTTAAACCGAAAGTGACAACAAAGGACAGATAGGTACTCAAGAAAAAACATCAAAATTAGAAGAAGACTGACGAAAACCGCATTTTATTATCTCATAAATCCTATACATACATATCTCATACCTATACAAATTAGGTATATACAGGGTGTCCACCTAGTGCGCGTAAGTCCAATATCTGGGTTAATAAAAGAGATAACTTAATTTTTTTTTCTACAGGGTTGTCTAATATCCCGAGCTGCACAAAATGAAAATATATTTACATATTCAGGGTGTTCAGTTTTTCCTGGACAGGTACCAACTTCGTTTTTCTAAATGGAAATATATATTTTTTATTGCTTTTTCGAACTAAACCCTTGATTTTAGTAGGACTTTCATCAGCCTTCCCTATACCTAACTTAAACTGTTTTTGAAATATTGACGGGTGAATATTGACATTTTTGCAACTTTGACACCCTGTAAAATCTAAACGGTTTGAGATCAAGCAAAACGGTTTGCACATTCCTATCTTAACTTTTCATAAGCTATCGTTTGGTACTAATTTCAAATTTATCCAGGAATTAAAAATTTTCAAAATTTTCAGAAAATTTTAAATTTTTGGATAATTCTGAAATTAGTACCAAACGATAGCTTATGAAAAGCTAAGATAGGAATGTGCAAACCGTTTTGCTTGATCTCAAACCGTTTAGATTTTACAGGGTGTCAAAGTTGCAAAAATGTCAATATTCACCCGTCAATATTTCAAAAACAGTTTAAGTTAGGTATAGGGAAGGCTGATGAAAGTCCTACTAAAATCAAGGGTTTAGTTCGAAAAAGCAATAAAAAATATATATTTCCATTTAGAAAAACGAAGTTGGTACCTGTCCAGGAAAAACTGAACACCCTGAATATGTAAATATATTTTCATTTTGTGCAGCTCGGGATATTAGACAACCCTGTAGAAAAAAAAATTAAGTTATCTCTTTTATTAACCCAGATATTGGACTTACGCGCACTAGGTGGACACCCTGTATAGGTTTAAAAAGGGTCAAAATATAGTGGGGCATCCGGTATTATATTTTATTACTCTTCAATTTATTATTTTTCTTCTTACATCAACGTATAAACAAAATATAGCAACCAATGGCATTTTAATTCAGAATACGGTTTTCCTGATTTGGAGTTAATTTTTATTTGTTACGTCAGACGTATTCAATAGGACATTAAGCCCACAGGGAATCCTCTCACATAGACAGGCTTATTTAGATTATGCTTTCATTTTTGTTCTCTATGTAGATAGCGAGGCACAAAATCAGTAAACAATACCCGCAAATATAAAAGAGCTTTAGATAATCCCGGCACGTAACACAATTACAACTGCACAATCGATAATAAGAAAAGCAAATAAATTCGCGTTCCCTTTACAAGGCATTTAATTGAGGATCGAGTTTTCAAGATGATAAAATTATAGCATTGTCCGGTGCATATATATCCAGCCCTAATCTGGTAAAGAGGAGGTACGTAAACAAATCAAGAGAGCGAACAGAAGACCGCACAATGCAAATTGTCCCAGAATTTGTCTAGATTATCGAGACTGCTATTTATACATTCACCGTTCTTCTTGATGTATATCGGCTTTCAGGTCGTACATCTTGCGACTTTCGATCGGCCATCCGCAGCTATCTTATGACTTTCAATTAGCGCAGAAATCTTTTTACTTATCGTAAATTGAATGTTTATGTAGTTGCGCGGGATTATCTTTGAGGGAATTACACCGGTTGAGAGTATCGGGGAATATCTTGGTTATCCTGAAAGCCCCTGGTGGTCGTGGTGAAATATGCTCGAACTTACGGCGAATGCTTTCCTCGATAGGAGCGCCTTTTAAGACACCGTAAGCTCGAGTGTTTATGGCAATAGTGAAAATTGCGTTTTAGTTTAATAATCTCAATGGAGTAATACTTATTGTAAATCCCAGGGAAAACGAGTGGCTCTGAGAAATATTACACTAGCTTATATTATTCTATCAATCTAGAACTTAACAAGATGGAGTTTAGATAATGGAGTCCGATGAAATTGATAATTTAGGCCCGATTTTTCAATTGGAGGTTAAAACTAAGTGAAGTAACTCTCATTTGCTAGCTGACTGTGAATTAACTCCGATTTATATTTTAAACTGTTTTTCAATCCTGTTTTCAGTTTGAATAAATAAATCATAAGTTTGTGAACAATGTTATTAGACTGTTGTTAATCTTCCGGGATTTTGCAGTATTTTCCGACTTTGTGGTTTATATAAATATCATTTATAACTTTTGACATTACATTGCAAGTTACAAGTATTACAACATTTTGCATTTTGTACCCCAAAGAAATATCCAACCCCACTTGTTTCGTGTGTCTCTTTATATTGCTGTGAACTGGTGCAAATACACCTTTATTGCTTTTTTTCTTTAAAATATGTGCGACATACAACAATAGCTTTCAAAACTAATAAAAAACAACACTAACAAACTAACTATAAAAACGGCAACAATAAAAAACTGAGAGTAACAGATAAATCAGTCATTTAAATCAGTTAAGACACATCAAAACACGCAAACCTTTCGACAAAACGTTAACCTTAATTAAACACATTCGACAGCTGTCTCTTGCCAGGAAAGTTAATTTACCAAAAACAAAATGCGTGTTCTTTAATTCAACATTTTGATGTGACGGATTCTGTAGGACCAATCGGAATGCAGAATTTTTCCAACTAACCAATCAGAACATGTTGCTTGGACCCGCATCTAAATGTTGAATTAGAGAACATGCTGAAACCTTTGACTAATTTGTTCTGAAAGTGCTGTCAATGCCGATAATTGCGGTAAAACACTGAAGCATGAAGCATGAACAGAGCATGGCATTATAGAAATACTTCATCATTACGAAAATGGTAATTTTAATTACTACTCTATCCGAGAGAAACTCCCGAAAGGGAGTTTAAGGGTGAAGATAAGTACTTAGTTTCTTAGTAGTTGCTTAGTTTCACTATCGTTACTTTCATTAAAAGTTGCTAGCCCCAGGCTAAAATACTTCTTCATGACCTTTCAAAGTAGTTACTGCTTTAAAATTATGGTATTGATATGACGTTATATTATCACTATTCATTCAGGTATATTTGCGTTTAGCTGTTACATGCAAAATTTTTAGTCACAATTCAGTTTTTTACTTTTATTTATCCGGGATGTACAGTTACTTTAATTAGAATGTTTATATTTCAAGAAAGAAGTTTGTCTTCCAGAGAATTACATCGGCTGAGAAATCTGTGAAAATATCTTGACTAGAGTTGGTGGTCGTGTTGTTTATGCTGAATAATTTCTCCGATAGCAGCATCTTTTAAGGCAGTGCACGCTCTAGTGTTTACAGTAATAGTGAAAATTGCATTTTAGCTTAATAGCCTCCACGGAAGAATTACTTATTGTAAATCCCAGAGCGAACTAGTAGTTTCTACCATAAATAAGGGCTTGCTTATGTGCTTAGGAAGTTTAAAGTTGTAATGTGGTCTATTTCTCTAAGACTAGTTGGCAGTTGAAATATATTTTTACGAGTCAACTTGTATGTTACGTCCCTACACTTATTTTACTATTCCTGAAAATAATAATTAATAATAATAATGATAATTAATAATAATAGTAATTATAATAATAATAATAATAATAATAATAATAACAGGGGCTTAAGTCGAAGACCGAGGGATTCACAATAGCTTGCCAAGATGGTGTATTTTAACAGCATCGTCTATCATGGGTATGGAAGTCCCTGATGTCAACTGCAGTGCCATAGGCCGCCAGAGACAATCATGTATCTGATCTCCGCTTGTGCCGCATATACAGCCTTGGCCTATATCCATAGATATAACACGGCTTTACGAGTGCTTTACCATTTTTTACGGCACTCGTACGAGATAGACGAGACACCAGTGCAGAAATACGTTCTGGGGGATATTGAGTCAGTTGTGGGGAATGAGAGGTACCAAATTTATTAAAACTACTCATTTCTCACTCTCATGCAGATTCGAGCTAATAAACCTGATGTAGTCCTCCTCGACCACCAGCTCAAAACAATGTTTGCCATCGAGTTCTCGACTCCTGCATAGACCAACATTGTCTTGAAAGAGGAGGAGAAACGAACGAAATATCGAAACCTTCTTTTCGAACTCCGCACACTCCATCCAGAACATACATCCAGAACTGAAGATCATACCGGCATGCCGAAACTCGTCAGATCTTCTAGCCGGAATAAGGCAGAAGGCGGAAGAATCCATACGATTGCCGACTCAGTTGTGTTGTTATTCACCCCATTAACGTGGGGAATATCTACTGATAACCACCGGCGCCCGACCATTAGAATCGGAGCGAGGGAATCGGTCGGCTGGATTTAAAAAAAATAAGAATAGTAATAATAATAATAATGATTTTAAAAAGGATCCTATCGAATTTCCACCAAACATAAAAACCCTGGACTAGTCTATTGATAGTTTTGTGGGGAGAAGCGGTATATTATTACTCAGTCAGCTTAAATGGAGATCGATAATGATATAAAATAAACATATTTATACATTGAAAAATGCACATATATACATGGAGGTTTTAATTTTCATGCATAAGATATGCATTTACTGCAACACAATGTACACAATATGCAACAATGTATATGATAATTCCGTACAATCAATTTAACCGATCGGCTTGATTCAACATTTTACTACCAGTTGTTTTAATCGATCCACACGTAATCTCCAATAAATGACCAATTAACCGAAAATTTATTACAAATTCACCAGACCAGTCTGAGATAAAAGGTATAAATTTTAATTTTCTTAATTTATATGTAAAGTGTGTACCAATGAAAGTGTTTACTTTGTCAGCCATTTGATGGTACTATAAACATAAGGTAAACCTAATCTAACCCAACGTGAATTACTATGAAGGAATTTGCCTTACCGTCGAGAAGCTGTCCATTTTACAACCCTATAAAATGGGTTGTAGGTAATATATTTGACGGCGAAACCTCTTGCTGGAATACGTTGATGTAACTAACATGGCATTAATTTGAGTTGTAAAATATTCATTTATACAAAACTTTGATATGGAGTTAGGTTAATTATATAGATTGGATGGAAATCAGTTTCGTCTTGAATTTCAGACTCAGAAACGCCTTGCATTTATTAAGAAAATACAACATATGTTATTATTTCCTGTTCAAGCTAAGTAGGGAATGTAATCAAACTTACTTCATTTTAAGTTAAATGTTGTAGAGATTATTATAAAATTGGGCTCCTAAAAATTATCATTGGGACTGAAGCTAGCAAAAGCAGTTCTTAATGTATATACTTACTTTCCTAACAATAATTACTCTCTCCATGCAAAAACAGAATATTTAAGATTGTTCATATATAGCATTAATATATATATATATATAATTCCCAGAATTCGTAGAATGTCTAAATCATCAAATGATCATCTGATAAGCTCAAGCCCTTATGACATCTTGATGCATTTGATGTAGTAGTTGCTGAATTTATCAGTGGAATTAAAGAATGAGAAAGAAATTCGGGCAGATAAATAATAAAAATAATGTCCATAACAGCAGCATTGAGGTCTTTTGCAATATTTCTTAGTTAGTTTAATATACAACTATTGGGCCCTGTAGAGTTTCTAACAAATTTAATGTATACTGGAACTTCGTATATTTTTTTACCAATCTAAATTGCTTACATCATTTTCATGAAATCTATAAAACAGGTATTCCTCAACTCCAACCATCATTCATCTTTTACATAATTTTTCTGCGTTTCTATGGAATTAAAAAACATTAAATCGACGTTAGTAACCTACATAGGAATACTTATACAAGAGAACTAGCACGAGTGGGGCATAAATAATACCATAAACACAGAAGTACATACCATAATGTCTGTCAGCCATCAATCTCTCAACGAAGTCACGTTTCTTATACCTAATTAAATATATTTTGTTTTATTATTTAAAAACTTACTATAGAAACATAGGTATTTATTATTTTTATTTTTTGGCTGCTAGTCTAACAATAACCAATTTAACTAACACCAGCACTTCGGAAAGTAATATGTAATATCTAATTATACAAAATATCCCTGTAAAAATTGACTTACAATTATTAAAATTCTTGATTTTAAAAAAGAATAAACTGCTCGCTTCCCCGTTCAACAGAAGTTTGTATTAGGTCATAGAGTTCCCCAGACATTACGAATATAATACTTGATTACAAAAGAACTTAACAATGTTATTTATAGGTGCTACTTGTTACATATGGTAATGACAAAATAACTGCTAAACAGTCTAGTCATTATTTCTATAGAGACGTATATAAATATAAATTAATCAGCTAGACGGTCGTCAAAAGGAAATAAATCAATTGGAAACAAAACAACTACTTCGTATAAAGACGAATGTATTGATTAATGGCCTCGATAATTGATAATAGCCATGTAGCACAATTTCACTGTTTTGATTTAATGTATACCTTTTTAATAAATCTTAAATCCAAATGGTGAGTAATGTTTGCAACTTATTTGTGGTGCGTTTTCATGATACATAGTTTCAAAAAAGTAAAGACTGTAATCAAAAGAATGTTGAACAAACTAGAAAATCAATTCAAACTAGATTCAAGGAACATATGGCTCATCTCAAATATGATAGAACAGATAAGTCTAGTGTCACCCAACATGGGTTTGAGAACAACTATAAAATAGATAGTAGCAATTTGAGACTAATTAGGAATGTCACAAATTCCAGACAGCTGGATGCTTTTGAGAGTTTGAAATTGCTAAATGTAAAAATAGTATGAGTGGTGACGGAGGGCCACTCTCATATAGCCCGCTTTATTGGTTAGTAAGTCACGGTTCACAGACCTGTCGGAGCGGTTGACTGATCAATCGCGATGGGTCAACAATGTTAGCATAGGTTTAGGTCTAATCATCTCCAGATGATGCCAACTTGATTGGCGAAGCGTGCAGTATAGTGTTTTGGTGATATGCGGAAAACTACGTCAGTAATAAGTATTATCGTTGTTTAAAAAAGAACTCCCCATAAATAATTAATATCCTCAAATCCAAAGGCAAAATCTGTTCGGGAGAATCACTGAAAAAACTGAGACAGATATCTACTAACATTGCCAGTACTGGAGTGAGGCATTCTCTCCCAGATATAATATACAGTCTGTCCATAAAGTACCCCCCTCCTCCTAACTTTTGAACGAATCGAGTTAGAGAGTTTTAAAAAAATACAGGGTGAATCATGTAAAATGAAGTTGATTCTGACGATAAATTCAATTATTCAAATTCAAAGATGGCGCCACGGGGGCCAAAGGGCGCTGTCAACTCAATTTTTTTAAATGGCAAAGTGTGCCGTGTTGCACCTCATTTAAAAGGTAATTCAATTCTCTACATTCTCGTTTTTGACAACGAGAATGACAAAAATGACAATCGAGTTATCCGTTCTCTAGTTACAAGTGTTTGTATTAACGATATTTAAAAATTTTGCTTTTATCAAGTCTCCTTGTCTTTGCATGCCACTGTCACTGAAACGCCAATAAAGTTCGAGAAAGTAGTTTAGCGTTCAATTTAAGGTGTTTGAAAGTTGCTACAGGTTTTTTTCTTATTTTTTTAAGTTATTCGATTTGATAGATTTGATAGATTTAAGAGAAAATTTAAGAGGAGAGCGGTACTTAAGAATGCTGCAGGTGGAAATTTTTCCAAAGATAGAAAGAATAGCAGGCAATAACATTCAAAGTAGGTATTGTATTTCAACAAGATGGGGCTGCGCCTCATTTCTATGGACTTGTTACCAATTTTTTAAATAACCATTTCCCGGGCAGATGGATTAGCAGAAGGGGCCCGATAGAATGGCCGGCTCGTTCCCCGGACTTAACTCCTCTTGATTTTTTCTTATGCAGATATTTGAAGTCAAAAGTCTACAAAACATGTGTAGAAATTTCCCTGCAGAAATTTTAGGAAATATCAGGCAGGAATTTGAAAGTAGACTTTTTATGTGCCAAGAAGTCAATGGACAACATTTTGAACAACTTCTTAATTCTTTTATTTTTAGTTTTAATAAATATTTGTTCATAATTTGTTGTATTAAAATATTAATCAACATTTTATTCATGGATCAGATTAGAAACAGAAACGCTTGTAAGAGAACAGCTAACTCGATTGTCATTTTTCAAAAACGAGAAAGTAGAGAATTAAATTATCTTTTAAATGAGGTGCAACACGGCACACTTTGTCATTTAAAAAAAATGAGTTGACAGCAGCTGTGGCGCCATCTTTGAATTTGAAGAATAGAATTTATCGTCAGAATCAACTTCATTTTACGTGATTCACCCTGTATTTTGTTAAAACTCGCTAACTCGATACGTTCAAAAGTTAGCAGGGGGGGGGTTACTTTATGGACAGACTGTATAGTATGCCCAAGACCTGTTGGCACATTATACTCTAGCCCACTATAATATTATTAAATATATAAACTGAATTTACTTATAACCGAAGGAAAGAAAAAATATTTGGAAAATTACTAAATATAGTCCTAGTGAACGCAAAATCAGACTCGATACAAAATACGCTTTCTTGAAACGGTGAAATACGATTATCCATCAGAATTGTGTCAAAGAATTTACATGAAAAATTAAACCCGTGGTGGTAACTTCTTTAATGGAAACCCATTTCTATAACATGCACACTTAGCAGTAAAATGAAACACTGATACAATTAAACTCCAGCACCCGGTTCGGCAGATCCCGACTTTTCCGCTTCATTAAATATACATCGTTCAATTTAAAATAAAACTTTCATTCCCTACCGTCGGTGGTTAGATATCGCAGTAATCAGTACTAAACTTGCTAAATTTTCCTGAAAGCCTTTAAAATGGAATTACTCGGCTTCGGATATTTTATTCGTTCGGAATTCCAAAAGGTCAGGAGAATCTCGCAGCTTAAATTTCCCAATAGCACGAAGCAGACAATATATATTTGACCAATTATCGAGGCCTCTGTACAGCGCGACATCGTGATAAATCCGGGTAGACGGCTATTATTTTATTGACTCTGTAACAGTCTCGATGAAAGTTTTGCACGTTCATTGAGAAATATTATTGTGCAGTGCAGTTGGTTATCATCATTTAGGGAGTTGTGAGTAATGGGGGTTTATTAACTTTGTTAAAATATAATTAAAACCCATACTATCTCCTATATCTGCAACCACACTAATGAGGACTACAATCCATCTAGTTTGGCACGCTCTTTGGGCAAAAATGTGTTGCATTTTTAATCTTGTTCTTGACCGACGGTAGAAGATGAATGATTTTTGACACGGGAATTGTCAAAGTAATAATTCTAAGTAGCATTTAGAATTTTCCTAAAAGAAGTACGGAATAATTGTTAAAAACAGTATCACCTCAAGTACAAATCAACCTAATAATTTACAAGAGGCCCATATACAGTGACCGCTAGAAATTTAGTTAGATTTACAAGAAAACATGTTACCTACTGGTTATAGTATATAACACTACTAGCATGGTAAAAGAGTTTTTACTGGCGAACAGAAGGATATGACTGGCGAGTCGTAAACAAGCCTGTCACCTTCTGGAGTCAGTAAAAACAGTTACCTTGCGGGTATTGTTATATACTTTGTTTGTTGTTCTTTTGTAAGTGTATCAGATATTCAAATTTCGATTACAAAAAAATCCTCATTAATTTGTCGTAAGCTTTGTAAGCTCTACCGTGACTACGTATATTGTTTATTTCATTGTTTATTTATTTTGTTGACAATGAATATGCCAGAAGCAATTATTAAGGAAGCCACCAGCGTAGCTTCAAGTAGGTCTATTGCCAGAAAAATAATCTTCAAGGTACGAGCGTTAATATAGCGACTTAGAAACTGGCAGAAAAAATGGTGTACACAGTAAAAAAATCCGACTGATTTTAACACTGAATCCCCACTCATCAGTGTGTATATAGTCCACACTTGGCAGTGTTAGACATACCGGTGTATTATTACATTACATAAAAGTAATTTAACACAGTAAATTTGACAAGGTAATGTGTAAAAGTTAATTATTCACCGTGTAATTATTCCGTATTTATGGCGGATTGATTCATTTTTAACACAGGGTTTTGTAAATTTTATTACAATTTATGAGTACTTCTACAAACTTGGCGGGTATATCGTTCGTGTAATATGAGTTCTAAAGGTTTAGTTATTATACTACCCAGTTCGTGTTAAAAATAACACTGCAGCAAATTACGATTACCATTTAGTAATTTTACCATTTGTCTTTTTTTACTGTGTAATTGGGGGTAACAAAAGATGGTCTGTTGGTAATAATATCTTCAAAATTTCTGGGGCAACTATGGTTGTGGATGCGGGTGGTAATATTTTATCACTAGAACGCGCAGGGGGATGGAAATCCAGCGAAATTTCCACGAGTTATGGCGATGATTCCATTAGTAAAAAAATCGAAACTTGTAAAAATAAAACTTCTTAATACGCTGTTTTATTAATTGACGTTTACAAATGAGTAACAAATAAAATACTTAAAATGCACATGACATTTTTGTATCTAAATATTTTAATTGACATATTATTTCCACAAAAACATACAATTAACATAGAGGTAATTTCCCTTATTTATAAATATTGTTTACAATTGGACCGAGTTGTCAAATATTAAGCCATGGTAATTAATTTATCTAGGTTTTCATTAGCTTTGAGCTATCTCATAACTTATATGATATAACTTATTATTATTATTAATATACATGTACCTACCTATTGATTCTACCTACCTCTGTATAGAAAAAATTATTTCTTCACTATCACTTTTATACCAGATACAAAGAATTGATTTTTGTAGTAACAATTTTGAACTCTGTAGTGCATTTTTATGATATCCTATTAACTTGTTAATAGAGAATCTAGAATTCCCCATTTGTCATGATACACTGAGTAATGAAGAAATTAGAAGAAACATATGTGAATTATTTTTAACAAATTGCCTCCTCATATATATTACATCTTGTACTATAAAAGAGTTTCATATAAGATTTTAATTTCCTAAAATAATAAATAAATAATATGTCATAGTATTCGTTATCTAATCGCCCTGCAATTTACTTGTAGTAATAAAACAAAGATAACTTTAAATGAACTTAATTGGAAAGACTTAGAGAAAATATTTTCATTAATATTAAAATTTTACATAATGACATGTATTGGAAATTTAAAATATTTTTTAATTTACATAAATTTACTCTTCTGTTCCATCATGCGTTTTAAAAATATTAAGACATTACCTATACTGCGTCTTTTCTTGAAATTCCTGCATACAGTTGTTTCCTAATTAATGTATTGTGTGAAACTATTTTTATACCAATATAATTTAGTAATGTTATTTGGTGAGGTCGCACTGTGATTTGATGCTTGATTATCAGTCAGTTATTGCAAAACTCTTCCAGTTAATTTAAAATGTGTCTTACCACATAGAAGCCACTAAATTTTGCTGAAAGTGAACACTTCGAAATACAGTTTTATGCAGCTGATTCATCAGTGTCATGTAGTTAAATAACAATGACTTACGGCAGTTATTTTACATTCCATATTTCCATTATTTACGTTTTTAGACAAACAATCTCTCAGATTATTCTTCTTCTAGTTATAGCCAACCACACTTTTACAGTTACAGTAAATAGACTATCTGACACAATTATGGAGATGGTAGATACTAAACATTCTTGTGTAAATCGTATATTTTATAAATCAATACATTAGCAAATAGACAATGTTGAAAGCAAAGTTTTAATCATACGAATATTTAGTGTAAAGGTACTTTGAGCCCGGCCAAGAAAAATCAGAGAAAACATACTACTAAACTTATTGAATGAGAAATTGGTCAGCTAGCAAGAAGAGTGTACAGTTTTAGGTGGATGCACTTTAGTTAGATATTATTTTGAAATTGTTTATTTCATTTTCAAAAAGGTATTACATCGACATCTATTGCTTTGTTTTATTATTTAGTTGCATAACTTTATTCTGTTCTGTTCGTTTATTCTTTATTCTGGTTCAATTTCCATCTAAGCCAATATTTGTAAAGAAAAATCATACCTCATAGGAAAATCTGCATCGTATAATTCAAACAGAAGTTTAAGCTTATAGGGATACATTTTTTGGATTTTACGTAAAATTTTCTAAACCGTGGTGTATGGCATTTGCAATCGTTTTGATTTCGAATTCACACTACTGATTGCTAACGGATTAGAGTTGGCTATATTTTGATTTTCCCGAAGAACTTCTGCAACTTGGACATTACTAATTCTTGATCTTCCTGATCTCAGTAGCTTAGCGACAGTCCCTGATCTTTCAAATTTGCTAATCAAATTACAGTATGCTTTCATTTGACAGGACCCTGCTCTCAAACCCATTGTCGTACGAAATTTTCGTAATCCAGCAGTGTAATGTCTGCCGCATTCGTAATAACATTGTACTACACCAATTCTTGTTTGTAGATCCATGTTATTAAAGTTTAAATCGTTTCAATTTACATTTACGTGAGTTCTATTTTGAGAACAATTTTCTAAATCACAATTATTGAAGCAACTAGATACCATTTACTTTTTGCTGCTAGCTTAATTTCTTAAAATTATATGACTTTAAAGTATACGCTCCCTTTATGATGACCCCATATATTTTATTTGGAATCAGAGTGCGCTACCAGGGCGAGAACTCTAATTTATCCATCTTGCTGAATTTGCCATAGTACCTTTCTGGAACTGTTCAGCATTGTTCTGCATACAAAGTAGCGTAGTGTATATGAAAATAAAAACTAGGTCAAATCGGATACACAGATTAGTAATTTGTTTGCCGGTAATTGGAAACATGTAGTGATGTGAATTAATGGCCATGCAGTCAAAGTTGTATTCGACATTAACAAACGACTAAATAGGTCAAACAAGGGTTGAGTGTTGTACGTGCATGGAATGTTTAATACAAGAAATAAAAATTCACAGTCCATATAAGTTTTTATATAGGCGTGTTAAATGCCACGACAATAAAGCGTGCGCAGTTTTTGCATAATCGACTAAAGCATTTAGGCACAGATTATATAGAGTGAACGTGCAATCCTTAAATTGCTAATAGATGGTACTTCTATGGTCAATCGTCTACCTATCTTTAAATGTTGAGGGATAGATTCCTTAAACAAGTAGTAAGTCAGAATATACTATAATACAAGGCAGAATACTACCTGAACACAAGGCAAACGAAGACGTATAACTGTGACCAGAAAATGTGGGTCGGCGGTGCCAATAGGATCCAGATTCTTTTGTACCATAATAATATCTATAAATGAATGTATTTACAAAGTCATGAAACAGTGAAGGAATATCCAACAACAGAGACAAGTAGAAAGTTCAAAGGACGATTACATAATTTACAGGAGTTTTACTGTATCATAAAAGAGATGGTATGAGAATAAGATAGTGGGTCTTCTAACCTGAAACTTTAAGCGTAATAGACACATCAGTCCAAACAGATCTCGTAGAAGCAGAGATTGCGCCATAAAGAAGAAGAGGTATCAGGTCATTTTTTCTGCCAATATGAAGGTCTACTGTCACTCATATTTTTAACCAATGCAGAAGAAAAACCAAAGGTTTATTCGAATACCACCTAGAGCCACTACCAACAGAGTGGATTTTATCATCATCATTATAAGATCTTCACTGACGAATCGGTCTCTCAAGCTATAGTGTCTCGATAGCTCAACCCAGAGGTCGTGGGATCCTGTCCCCATTCCACCAGACAAATTTTAATTAGCCTATACTCGTCGATTAAGGCTTGTTCACAGAGGTGGACTGGCAAGCATCCTGGCGATGTCCTAGGTTGGAAAGGAAGACTTGGTGTTAATGTGAGACAATAAAATCAGTTGATGTTTGACTGTCCTCTTAGCTATTGAGGTTTTCCAGGTTTCCCTCATTCCAACACTGAATGGTGCCTACCAACATAAGCCGTTCCTGAGCTGCATATGCGGCTCGTGAAAAAGTCTCAGACTCTCTTGGTTAATCTTTGTGATTAGCATTAGGGAAAGAGATATTATTATTATTATTATTATTATTATTATTATTATTATTATTATTATTATTGATAATTGTGGTGGACTAGCCAAACTGGCATATGTTGCTAGTTTTGAATTTATGACTGTAAATTATGAACTTGTCTAAGCTGAAAAAGATAAATTATAACATATATTCAATATGCCTCTTATGAATAATGTTGACACCACAATAGACAAATAATATTACTGAATAAAGATTATTAGCTGAACTGAATATTTTTAACTTGATTGCAAGAGTATAATTTTTGGAAAACATATGAACTTAAACCCAATACCATTATACTAACTATGTAAAAAATATATAGCAGTCCACCATAAACAACATATTATAGTGATTTCAGACATAATAATACAAACATAGAGCAGATGTCAATGATGGGCGCCATTAACACCACGGGAGAGCTGAAAGGTCACGTATTATAAAATTTATTATCGAAATTACAGAACGAAAGAATAATAAAATAGTCTTTTACTATAAGACATAGATAAGAGAGCATCAGAATGTTAACAACACTTTGTTTTAAAATCGAACCCACGAGCTCATTTTGAGTTTTAGTGGTATTGCCCGCCATAATCATAAAAGTTAAATGTTATGTTAGCAGCCCGTGCATGCTATTACCTATACAAGGTACCTTAGATAAAATATTTTGTTTTACTTTACAAACGTCTATAAAAATGTATGTTACAGAATTTCTATATTAGGTCTCACAAAAGTTCAGGAATTTGTTTGTATAGGAGGATGGGAGACTGTAACATAATTACATGCAAAAAATAAATGATGCTATTACATTCTAGAATTTTTTAATTTAATTTGTATTGATAAAAATAATTATCAATGACATGTCGAGTTGAAATTCTTCATTATTAATCGTTAGAGAGAATTAAAAATATATGAATCCGAGGATTCTTTTCGTTGCCAAGTTTCATGGTGGTGGAACAAATATCATCGTAAAGTAACAAATAAAATAGGAAGCTACATTCAAAGCTAATTTTAACTTCACTGAATCATAATTGTATTAATATATCTTTTAGTTTACTTTTTAAGCCTAATCCCTATAAATAAATGTGTAAGCAGATTTTTTAAAATAGTTTTATTTTTCCGTCTTCCTCAAATGACCTTAGAGTTAAAGTTATTTTCAAAAAGTTTAGTTTTCTTCAATTAGGCTCACAGCCTTGAAAACATATAGATATATTCCGACTAAAACCATTTTCAATGTTTGACTGCTTATATGTTACAACAACCATATTGACAGTATAACCACTGTGGAATACCCTTATTCTTCTCACCATTATCTTGGATATATGGTGGATTACAGATAATCTAATAAAAACATACCGCGGAATAGGTATGTATATTTTAAAACTTTAAGTTCACTCTTCACCATTCGATGCTACGCTAATTTTTAATTAATGCAGGTATGTGCTTATCTAATTTGTACAATTTTAAAAACATATTAGACAAGGGACTTCTGAGACACGGTCATCTGTATAAAAACCGCACCCAAGTTTGTATAGTTTCCATGATTTCATTGACATATAAACTATTAGAAGGTGGACAAACATCAAAAGTCTTCCCTACTTGATTTGATCACCCACCAAATAGTAACATCTAATATAGTTACTTTTCATATCCTTGATATTAGTTTAAAGTCGCTAGGCTTCTGTCCTAGGCTTTTGTTAATATATTAGTTTATCTAATCAAATGTAGGTAATTTTTATTACAATTATTCTGGCTGTAATTTGAAATATTCTGGAAATAATTCTGATAATCTGATAATTTTGCTAAAGAAATTAATTGAGAAAGTATTCTAGAAGTTGTGACTATGTACCGTAAAAATACAAATATTATTTTTACGATACATAGAAAGTATCAAAACTTGCCAAACATCGATGTCTGTGGTTTTGTCATTATTTTTCTATATGGTGTAACAGTAATTATCTTATTACTGTGAATTATTTTGGTATTTAAGCCGAGGTGAAATTTGATTTATCGGTTATAGTTTATAACCCATAGAATTTCCTCCAGTGATTTGTAATAAGTACAAAATATGCCCCATGCTTCCAGAAAAAGGCTTTTAAGCAAAAAACACATTTCCATAAATCCAACTTAGGTTCACAGCTTCACACTATCTTCTATATTACTGAGCAAAATTTACATGTTACGGTGCATCTAGCTGCATCCATATACAGTAAGTGTTGAAACTAGGTGGCAATATTTTATCAGTGGATTCTAAGTAAAATTTTACTACATATAAAGATGGGTCGAAATATGGTTCCAAGGAGGAAGAGGCTACAATTTCTTGAGTAGGGCACCCTGATATAGACTTTTTTTTTAAATAACTCCGAAAGTAATTGAGATATATTTTTGAAATTTTTTAAGTTAAATTGGTTTTATCTCTGTACTATTTGCGGTTGTTATAGATTTTGTTTATAGTAACGTGATTTATTTTGACTTTTATCAATATTAGTGACTTTTGGTTGAAACTATCCTTGAAAATGTGCAATTTTAATAAAGAAAACGAAAGTAGTGATGAAGATGCTTTGCCAGAGGATGAAGAAATTGGAGCTGCACCTGCGGTGAACAGTTTATTGCCGCACAAATCGCACCTAAAATATGAAAAAGAATTTCTATATAGCGTTTCAAAGATGGAAGACCATAAAAAATGTTATTAGAGTGTCTGAAAGGTACTGTTGGCCTACTTTTCTGAAAAATCAAAGGAAAGCAAATCATCTTTATGGTCTTTCTACTCCATGTGGAAGGCAACGCTTCTGGTGAAAGAAAATTGTGACATTTCAAAGTAAGTTGTACGTCTTTATTTCATGTTTTACTAAGTTGCTGATGATAATAAATGTTAATAGACATTATAAATTAGTACAATTACTTAAAAGAGCAACTATTGGATACAAGCCAAAGAAGTCGAAGATACTTGAACGAGAAGATATTCTTCGTGTTTTGAAAGAAGCTTCTCGCTATAAATATTTCCAGTAATCAAAATTGTACGTTTAATATTTATATGAATTCGATGCACCAAGCATTAATTACAGAATTATTATAGTTATTGTTCATATTAAATACATTATTAGTTGTGAAATAAATGACCCTTGAGTGAGTAAAATTGACATATCAGTGGATAACAATTGTTTGATTTTACTATTTTAAATAAACTGTTACCTTGACATTGAATTTTGAGTACATAAAATGATAATTTACCATCTGTGATAGAATAAAAAAATATGTCTCAGTCATCTCAGTGCTTAGAAAAAAATTGATTTACTTTTATAAAAAATTATTTATTAATTACCTATTTAGAAAAAAATAGAAGCACCCAGGGAACATGACGCATTTTTCTTTTCACAACATATTTCAAGAAAACTCTTGATTCTAGTCACAGGTCACACTGGCAAAACATTTGTCCTCTAATTTTTGGACACCCTATATATTATAAAAGCTGTTCACTCTTTCAGTCGACAATTTGCGAGCGATCCCAAAATTCCCTAAGCAACTTTCAGTATCATGCAGGTAGTATAAAACCCTGGAAGCAACAGCCCGTAGGGGTGCTTCATACACTGTAAATTAGAAGGATAAATTCAGCAAGCGAGTCACGTAGCCTATAAGGGTTAAGATATCTGCACGGCCAAGATATGTCTATCTTTAAGGGAACTATATCAACCTGTAGGCCGTTTACGAGTAAAAGGGTTGCCCTGTTTCCTAATTCCTCCTGTGTATTATACGACTCATAAAACTAAAATAATTTATGAAGTTAGTTTGCGACCGTTTCGTTCCATATTTTATGGGGATATTTGTGTTTAACTGCCGGAGTATTAAGTGGTTATTATTTTAACGCTTTATGTGTCGTGGGATGTCAGGTGAACCACAGGGTTGTATTTATAAAGCAACTTAATTCAATGTGATTAATATTTCGTACGATTTAATTAAGCTGTAAATTAACTTGACCCATTTTCTGGCTACTAAAGATAGTAATTTTATTTCTATAATATTTTGGGAAAATAATATAGAGCTGTGCCTAATAAGTTTAATTTGTATAAGTAAAACTGGCAAACTAACCTAAAAATAATTTTAAATTCATTCTGATTCAGCATAAAGGTACAGGGTCATTGGTTATACAGGGTTTTTCAACGAAAAGTAGCCACCCTTAATAACTCAGAAACGGAGGGTAGCAGAAAATTTTCCAAAAACAGGTCGATTTTTAATTCAAGGGGGACAACTTTTGGCGTCAAGTTCTTGATGACATCGCTTCCCCCCTTCCCCCACTCCAACTACCTCAAAAAATTTAAATGGCAATAGGTACGGGCCAAATAATACTTCATTTGACAGATATTTTAAATCTCTATTCAGTGATGTGCTACATTTGAAATTCGGGCTATTAGTGTTTTAGAAATAGTCGATTAACGTTTAAGAATAAACTTAGGAAGTTTACCGTGGTGGAACAAACTTTGTAAAAATTTTCTTGATCATCATAGTTTTTTGGTCATTTTTTGTCGCAGTGATGGCTTTTCAGTAATAGAAACACGTATGTTGCAATAAATTCATGAAATTGTATTTATTTTAAGCATTTATAATAATTATAAATAATGGCAGTTACCGTTAAAGTAAGTTTTCAAAGTGACCTCCGTTAATTTCCATACAATAATACAGACGACTTTGAAAGAGTTCACGAACATTTGCGAGAAGTTGTGGTGTCACTTGTCGGCATTCTTCTATTATTCTTTGTCTAAGATCTTCAATGTCGGCTGGCTGTGTGGCATACACCTTGGATTTCAAATGCCCCCATAAGAAATAATCCAGCGGAGACAAGTCTGGTGATCTAGCCGGCCCTTCGATTGGACCACGTCTGCCAATCCATCGCCCAGGAAAGCGATCGTTCAAATATTCTCGAACAGGAACCGCATAGTGGGGAGGTGCCCCATCTTGCTGGAAAACTAATTCATTTTCAAGCAAATTTTCATCATTTTCCAGTAGTTCTGTTATGCGCGGATCAATGGTGGTGTCAAGAAGTTCAAGATAAGTAGCGCCAGTCAAATTACCGTCAATGTATGTAAAATATTGTACAACAAGTGCACGGTATTCAATAGATTATTAGACATAACTTCGCAAAACTGTAGTCTTCGATCATTGTCGTCTTCGTTTAGTTCTTGAAGAAGTTTTATCTTGTAAGGGTGAAATTTGTGCTTTTTTAAAATTCTCCATATACTGCTTGTTGAAACCCCTGATGCCCGGGAAAGTTGATTTAAAGACTGATTGTTATCCATTGCGACGTGTCCCAAAACAGCAATTTCAACAGGTTCATTACTAATTCTTCTTTCTGATTGATGTTTTTTGTTTGCCACTGATCCAGTTTCCATAAATTTTTGCATCAACTTTAAAACATATCGATGACCAATGAATTTATCGGGATGCATTTCATTGAAAACACGCGCTGTAGCTCGTGCGCAGTCGTTATTTCTGAAATACAAACGCACAATCTCAATTCTTTCGGCAGTCGTGTAAACCATCTTGACACTTTTAATTCAAAATGAAGTGAACATCAACTGACAGGTATTTCATTGACGGTAATTTTACTGCCGCTACCTATCTTAACACTGCGACAAAAAATGACCAAAAAACTATGATGATCAAGAAAATGTTTACAAAGTTTGTTCCACCACGGTAAACTTCCTAAGTTTATTCTTAAACGTTAATCGACTATTTCTAAAACACTAATAGCCCGAATTTCAAATGTAGCACATCACTGAATAGAGATTTAAAATATCTGTCAAATGAAGTATTATTTGGCCCATATTGCCATTTAAATTTTTTGAGGTAGTTGGAGTGGGGGAAGGGGGGAAGCGATGTCATCAAGAACTTGACGCCAAAAGTTGTCCCCCTTGAATTAAAAATCTACCTGTTTTTGGAAATTTTTCTGCTACCCTCCGTTTCTGAGTTATTAAGGGTGGTTACTTTTCGTTGAAAAACCCTGTACATATATTAGCCACCCACCTAGAGCTTCTCCCTTTAATCTGAGGAAAAAAGCTAAATACAAAAGTTTATTCTGGAATGTAAAATCTTTATACAGGGTGCTTCGAAAACGCGTGACATGCCAAACTTGCATTTTATTAAATGAAAAACCCTGTAACCTGTGTTCGTAACCTATATTCTGTATATCTGCTATATTCTGTAAAAATAAGTAGTGCTATCCAAAGTATATTGATTTACAAGGTATGTTGCTAAAAAAGCAAAATAATGACGGCCCTTCATCGAGAAAAAAGGAGGATCTTGCCAAATTATTTGATAATAAACTATACCAAGTTTTTATTAATACCTAGCCAATGCTGGTGTCGGTCGAAAGTAATAATACGACCTGTATTTAAATTTATGATTAGTTGTTTCCGACCGGTCAGGTTTTATGTGTAATAAATAAGGTAATTTATATTTTACGGAACATATATTAAGTGGATATTATTTTAACACCTTGGGAGTAATGACAGGTACTAAAATTGCAAGGCCGGTCTTATCTTAATTAGGTACTACGTTGGTAGAAGCAAACCTGGTATCTTCTTCAGTGTTTAAATAATGTAACAAGGTCTTCGACCTAACGGGTTATCTAAGATTGCTTTTCTATTCATAACCATAAAGCAATGCCTGCATTGGAGGGTAAATCCAGATTTAAAAATAATAGTTTCTGAAAAAAATTACACAACATCGGACACCGGCCTTTCTTCATTACGTAAATATTGGTCAAGTCAATCACAAGTAACAATAATTATTATAACAACTATTGAACTAGAAAAAATGAGAAACTGAATTTTGCAATGATGACATTGGGGATACTGTCAAATACTGAACTTATTTAAATGGATGTAAATAATGGCCAGAATTATAGATAGTGACTTGTTTCCAGAATATAGAGCCGTTCTACGGATAAAGTGGCAGGGATTGCAATTCTATAGACGCATCTGGTAAAACCAACGCATCTGATAGATAACTAACAATGGCACAAACAAAAAATTGTTAGTGATAACGACAAAGGATGGTCCATACCTGATAATTAGTCTCATTATCTTAATTTTGTTTTCAAAATTTATAAAAAAATATTGCATAATTTTAGAGTTCTTAGTAGTAGTAGTAGTAGTAGTAGTATAGTTCTATTTACAAGTGTATTTGGTTCGATGAAACAAGTTAATATACCGTAGCTCCAGAATTAATGGCTGGATTTAAAAACTCACGAAACATTCATTTACACGACATAATTATTCTAGTTATCATTTTCATGATGAGAAGTTGGTGTTAAAGTAGAAACACGCATGCGCCCACTATGCGCAATGCGCAACTGTTTCACGCGATTTTCCTTATTTTACAAACTGAAAACATCTCGGTATCAATTTTGAAAATTGATATTCAGCGCATGCACAGTCCCGCATTCATTAATACAGGGTGTCCCAGGGTGACGAAACATTAGACATATTTCAGAGGCTACTTCGATTTTGATTTTTAAAATTTGGGCAATAACGTTTTCGGGCATGCCCTTCTCACCTAAAATAATGACGTCCATCTAACGCTTCCGGTTGTACCGAACGTTGATGTCATCCACGTTATTTTAAATGGAACACTCTGTATATCATTGCAATTTTGAACTCTACGTGAAATTTTAAATACATTACATCTAGGATGTCCTATAACCTATCCTCAACTGTTTTTGAAATATTGAGAGGTAAATATTGACATTTTGCAACTTTGACACCCTGTAAAATCTAAACGGTTTGAGACTAAGCAAAACAGTTTGCACACTCCTAATCTTAACTTTGTCAGTATTTCAAAAACAGTTGAAGATAGGTATAGGACATCCTACATGAAGTGTGTTTAGAATATCGCGTAGAGTTCAAAATTGTAATAATATACAGGGTGTTCCATTTAAAATAACCAAGATAACATTAACTTCCGGTATAACCGGAAGCGTTAGGTGAACGACATTATTTTAGTTAAGAAGGGCATGCACGAAAACACTATTTCCCAAATTTTCAAAATTAAAATCGAGGTAGTCTCTGAAGTATGTCTAATATCTCGTCACCGTGAGACACCCAATAAAAAGGTAAAAGTAGTCCATAGGCATAGAGTAATTCAAGTGGACATAGTGGAGATAAAATGTTTGCATGAACGATACGTGTCCTTTATTAGGCGTCAACATTTGATTATGAACAGTTAATTAAAATGTTTTTAAAATTATATGTAAATGAATGCTGCATGAATGCACATTTAGTTATATAGATGGGGCAAATTGGAGCCAAGGTAATATAATCCACCTTTATATTTAACATAAATTGATACATTTTAACAAACATTCAACAGATGTTTTAATCAGTTTTAGTTATTAATTTTACACCAGAACAAATAGACCTTATACCAGACTTTTTTGTATGTAGTCTATATCTAGACTGGTTCACAAGTTAGAAGAAAAGAGTCATTCACGAGTTTTATTGAGTTATTTGGAAAAAGCAACATTTTGATGTATATTTTTTATTATTTTTTTTTATAAAACCATTTAATCAACTTTAGATTTAGATCAGATAAATTCAGATTTACATGACGTATCTGTAGTGTTGGTAGATGACTACGATTACAGGTAAGTCAGTTTAACTACGTGTGCAAGTTTTAAAAGAAACATACTAAGTGACATATTTTTTATTAAAAATTATTTGTAATTTCAAATTAGGTGTGGTTGGCGTTGCAGTGCCGTGGCTCGATGGAATGTTCGATGTTCATGGAACATCGAACATCATTGTTCGATAGAAACTTCACCATGAGTATAATTATCTCCAGATAGTGCTAATATCATTGATTGGACTTCAAGAGAAGTGCAGTATTTGTTTGTGCAATGGAAAACTCGAACGGTTTTCATTTTTATCAAATTCATTTACTTGCATTTCAGTAAATATTTGTGTGTGTTTGTGCACAACCTGATATTTTTTATAAAATCAGTATCATATAGAATGTCTTATTTCTCAGTGATAAGTATCTTCCAAGAATGCGATATAATAAATTCGAAATATTGAACTGCATACATTCTCTATTTGATTATTGTTTCATAATAATAAGGTACCTATCTAGGACTACCAAGCCTTATTTCCGTGACTTATTTTGCTCTAGAGTCGGGATCTTTTTTCTTGTCTATCATCACTTAGATAAGGGACCTCCGGCTTTACATCATATCTAAGGGATAATATGCTTTCTACGGGTACTTCATGTAAATGTATGTAAATTCACCACAGGACGTATAGGCCATCAGAAGGTGTGGGCAGGCACCGCGGGCCTTCTCTGCATGGGCACCCACCCAAATACTAAACGTGAAAAACGTGGCTTAGCTTTAATATAAATGATATGACCGCTAATTCATTACCACAGCTGCCCTTGACTAAATATTCAATTATAAAAGAAAATAATAAAATGGTCACAATCATAGGTAAATGTTTATCGGTGGGTATTTATAGCTTTTCTGTTATGGTTTCTTGCTTTGTTGACAATTAGTTTTTAACACAAAATTGAAGTGTTTATAGGTATGGCTTCTCGCGTGAAGTTATGGTGTAAGAGTGTTGCATATAAATTTATGACTTACCGGAATTTAGTACAAATTAAAGTTTTACACAAATTAGAACTTATTTTACTGCACAAAGGTGTTACAAGTGCGTGCCTCACGAAGTTACTCCACTTCCTGTTTCTTCAAGCTTGATACATCGGAACATCATCATTTCTATTTTATACTAACTTCCCTGCACAAGTGTTAATGCAAGTAGTATTTTAATAATAACTTGAATTGCATGTAAAAAGTATATGTGCTATATAGTAAAAGCAAAGTAACTATTTCCACCAGCTGATTCTCAAGGTTTACTAAATTACCATCTTTCCGTATAGGATTTTTTCGACGTCTTAAAATCTATTTCAAATTATACAATCACACGAGTCACTACCAAATAACATATTATATAACTGTTAATAAGTTCTTTTTATTAGACCGAGCTTAAAAATATACTTTACAGATTTTTGAGGGCGTAAAATCGTATTTTTAATATATATTTACATATTTTATGCATTTTTTATTAGATCAATATTAATATTACATATATTTTACTATCGTATCGTTTTACGTATCGTTTACTTTCATTAATAACTTGCATATTCTTAGTAAGACAAAATCAGCAAAAGTTAAAAAAAAAGACTGGATGCTGAAATAAGGTTTCAATATACATTTTCTTACTCACTTTCTCAATTCTGGAGACGTTCCTAATATCGATTCATTGAGTTATAGACAAAGTTTAGGGGTTGTGAGTGAAAAGAACTATTTTCATGAAACCAATCCTTTCTAAATAAGGTTATACCCTTGAATTTCTTTGTCAATTTATTTATGAATGAGTTTAAATAGATTTATTGATGGTGGTGGTATAATGCTGAACTACGACATTAAGAAAGACATAAAGAAATCTGCGAATTAGTTCATCAATGCAGTACATAGATAATTGTTTCAAGTGAGTTAGACTATAGTCACAAAACCAACAAAATTGGATCAGGAGGAACTTGGTCTGAACACTTCACACATCTAAAACATCATCAACATCTTAATGCTTTATATCAATCACTAGAACTCTAACTAACCAAATTTTAAACAAATGTGCACATGAGATTTTTTGGATAAATCGAAGGATAGGAAGTTTTAACATGGATGAATGAAGTGGGGCTGAGAAAACTACTTGGTAGAGGTGGATCCCATCCTTCACCAACCCCGATCACAAAATGTGATAGGTGTGGGCGATTCGTGGGGTCTCTCCAAAGCTGGCTCTACCCTGCAGGCTCCCCACTTGTAATTGCTACTACAACTCAACAAGACTGACTTGTACTGGATACATCTATCAACTAAGTATTTAAAATTATAAAATTCAGGCTTAACACCGAATAAATGATTATATTTCAACAATTTGTGTGTACCCATTTTATGTGAATGAATATAGATAATGATTTATTGGACGAATTTATAATTTCGGAGCAAAATGAAGGCTGTTGTTAAATGTGGCATTTTTAAATACTATATGATATTTCTAGTGGCAAAAATTAAAGTAGCTATCACCCTGCATTCATGAAACCTTTATATTCACACCTATTCATATTTTGATTAACTATATTCTTTTAACATGCATAATCAGCACGATGTTATTTTTGACTAAATGGAAATTGGCGAGAAATCTATAAATATATATGTATTTGTATGTATATGTATGCATATATGGCTTTGAGTTTACTACTTACATATTATAAAACTGAATGCGGACTAAATATTATAACTTCAAATGACCAGCATGACGATGTGATACCTCATATTACGTCTTTGCGTTCTTCAACCAGCTATGGTTGTATTTTTAAGTTTCATCAATTTTTAATGTTTTTAGGAAATATGATTATTAGGAAGTATCTCAGTAAAAAACCTATCAGCTTGATATAAATTACGCCCAGCTTCAGCGTAAACAATAACAGCTTCAGTTTTTACCCATGGGTGAATGCAAACCATTATTTTATTATTAACTGTATGAAAGATAAAACACAAAAACTCGAAAAGAAAAATATTCTGACCGTTATGAGGGCATATGAAATTAATTTATTCAGGGTCTGCAACTTTTTCTGGTTGGTTGAAGAGTTGGCAGGCGGAGACTATTTACTAGGAACCTGAAAATATACATTTCAAATTACAGAAACATTTCAACTCTTTGTTATCAAAAATATTAGTTATTGTTGTCACACACGTGTGTCGCCATTTTTCTATTCATTACAGGAGAGATCTGCTACTAGCTGACAGTACAAAAATTGTTTGCAACTTTTCCACAGAAGTGAAAATAGTATTGGTAAAAATAAATTTTAAATTCACTATATTTTCATTCAGATAGGATGCACTGGTTTTCTAAATTCATATAGATATGCATATAGAAACGTAAATTTCATCCTATATTGATGGAAATGTTATATTACTAAATACGAGTCCCCATCATATGTATATTGCAAATAAACCATTCCAAATTTATAAAGCAAATGTGCTTTTCAAGTAGTGCCATTAACACACATTAAATGAAATCATTTTCCGATCCAAATACATCGAAACTCTTTTCCGGTTCTGATTGATTAGTCCTGTATTTTTCACTCTTTATTTCAACATAATAGGATAATCCTATTTCTAGAAAATATTAAATATTGATGAAATTTAAAAGCACCCGTCATTGGATAGAAAACTCAAAGATCTTCCACATGCGTTTTGCTGCATTGATTTGAGTAAACTCAAATCAATGTCAAGTGACTCAGTTTTTGTCCGGAGTCCTTAACTTATTTTCTTCAAAAGATATTTGGGGAAGGAAACATTTAAAAGCTCATCATCTGTGTTTCCATTTCAAATGAATAAACATTTTGTCAATGTTATTAAAATTTCAAATACACATACCTAATTAGTAGTAAATGGCAGATAAGAATTATATCAAGTATCATATACTAGAAAGTACAAAATTACTTAAATATACAGAAACTTTCAGCACTGACCTGAGGTCAATGACAAGAATCTCAATTCAATCTATAATAAAAATATTATTAAAAATCAGTGCACGAGTCCTGGTCATACTTTTTACATAAATAATTCCAAGCGAGCTGCTATTTATATACGATATTTTTTCAAAGAAACCCTTTGTTTACAATTGCACAGCACATGCCACCAACAAATCTTGATAAATTTTATTGAGTTATGACTAACATATAAACAAAGCAACAACCCACACCTGAATTATTCATTATTTAAAAGAAAACAACAATAAACATAATTGTTGATTTCTGGACGCATGCCATGTCAGGTATTCATACTATTTTCCAAAAACTAATTACCACATCCGTTCGGTCTTTACTTTACTGCATTTTTAAGTATATTATAGGACAAAACCATATTTATTTCAAAATGAGTAATTGAATATCATTAATAAACGTAAAAGGTTCTTTATATTTGCCAGCATATCTACAAATATGTTAAAATACGAGTGACTCACAGACCGCATAATGATGGTGTCTGACCGACGTTGATTGCAAAAACTTGCAGATAGCTGTCGTTAGAATAAATGACACTAATTAATTTAGAAGGTAGATTCGCAGAAGGTCTAATTCACTTAACAGGAAATGTCTCGTAAAGAGTCTGGAGCGTTATTAATAATAATTTAAAAATTTTCGTTGCTTTACTCTATTTTGAAGTAGAGCCTAAAGAAGGCTGTGGTAGAGCCATAAACATAGAAGCAGGTATATTTCCAGAAAGTCTACGTATATATAAATATACCGATTTACGAAAAGACAGCGTGTTTTGATAACACAATAATGTTTTTTAAAATAAAAATAACCACATTCTTGAACATTAAGGATAGTGCCCAATCCAATCAGCAAATTTGTTTTATAGATTAAATGTTATACAATTATTACGTTTTAATGATGCCTTATTATTACTTTCAAAATACTAATATAGTACATTAGACTTGCAGAAAATACTATTTTATTGTCTGCAACTAAACTTTATAAAATGCAAAATGTTAATGCCTTTAAATGTTTTGCAACAAAATTATAAAATTGCTTATAAATAAATTAAAAAATTATTTTATAAACGTTTCTGTAACTGAGATATGAAACATTTAAGCTTATAAAATCAAACTGTTTTATAATACATATTTAGTAACATACTGTGGTCTTTTTAGCACTGTTATGCAGACATATTAAAATTATTTTGTAACTGTTCCCCATTAGCTTACAGAGTAATTATGTTAGAGAATTGTTTGAGACAATTGTGCCTTTGAGAGTAAATTGTAATCTCTGAATCCGTGTGATGTAGTACTTATTACAGTTTACTGCAATATGGAAATGGTTATAACGTCCTTATAAAACGAAATAGTTTATTTAACGGTAAATATGCTTAATTTATTCATATGTTCCTTCCGAATTTGCTTTTTTCTTTGCGCCATTATAGGATATAGTTTAGACATATGATATTATTGCCATGGCATGTTTATCAGTTTTGAGAATTATAATTTTATATGTTTGGAACATCAGATGTGGATATCCGCTTAATTCTGTATCTTTAAAGACGGCATTATAGGTAACGGACTCAATAGCTATATATAATATAATTCTCCATAATTTACCACACTTAAAATCAACACCTTGTAAAAAGTTTCGGGTAAATACCTCCAAACTTACAATTCTCAGTAATAAAGTAGCTGTATGCAGCTTGAAAACAATAAGAGGTAGAAGGATACCCAAAAATCCAGTTCGGAAGTTTAACAAGTTATTTTATTAAATAAACCTTTCTTTGTATGTTTGATTTTTTGTAAAGAAATGCTTTGTAGTTTTTCAAGTATTAATAAATACATGCGAAGTTATATTTTCATAGGTATTAAATAATTAAATACAAATATTTTCACATCAGACATCATCATACATCAAAAATAATATTAACAAACAATGCAAAGCTTTGCAAAGTGAGCTGCCTATTTGTCAGTGTGTGTATAAATACATAAACAAATTCATTCATATAC
The DNA here is from genome assembly GCA_963924545.1 of Pogonocherus hispidulus. NCBI lineage: Eukaryota > Metazoa > Arthropoda > Insecta > Coleoptera > Cerambycidae > Pogonocherus > Pogonocherus hispidulus. Next base: position 54,247,751 of record OZ004695.1, read on the forward strand.
CAGTGATGAGGTGTTCTATTTTATCCATGATAACTATTTTTATTTTCAATCTGTCAGAAGCTTGCTTGGTGACGAGTTTTGTAATTTTTTTCGCAGCACTTAAAATAAGATTACAGCAGGTTGTACTTAAATACAAAATTTAAAGAAATAGTTTCTAAAATTAAAGCCAAGAGAAAATAATGTTATGATTTTTTGATTCATTGTAGTTTGTTCTTTCGTACGTTTCTGATCAAAAATCACACTGTGTAAATAATTTTGTCTACCCTGTACTTGAATTTTTTAGATATAATAACTCCCACAGGTTGAAGAGTTCGTCTTTGAATAAATAGGAACTATATCAATTAATAATTCTGATTAACCTACCTACTGTAGTCCATGCTTTATTGCTCTTGCCAACTTTATTGAGCGACATAATCTGACCACGTGAAGTGTATTAATAACAGTACATTTATATGAGACTCTACAAAATCGCTGCAGTAATCAGTCTCATGTCCAGCATTAGTAACTTTCTAGGATAACGTATCATTTGCAAACCTCCATTGTCTAATTTTTACGAGATTCCGCTAGTAGGTGTATAAAATATATCTCCAACAATACCGCTCCCTCCATCTGAAAAAATCTTCGAAACAAAGCAATTACTTCTTGACGTGAACAAATTGCTAGGTCTAAACAAATCCCTATTAAAATTATTTACATCATATCCTCCTGCATATAATCAAAGGCAATGAAAGAGCGGTTAGTACTCTGAGTCATGTTTCGTATGTAAAAGGACATAAGACCGAAAGACATCAATAATACGCCCTCCGAAATCAGTCTGCGACTTCATGAAGACTAATGGTAGTTTCATTAAATGATTACGCTCATGGGATAAAGGCTAACCATGGAGTGATCTATGACGGAACCAATGTTTGGACTAATTTTATTTAGCTGTGTCAATAGAATAATAGACAAGACGAAAATAGGAGTGGTTATTCAAAATTTTTGCCCCAAAAATATTACTGCAAACTGTGGTGTATATCACGTAAACTATAAACTTATAGTGACAATTTAATTTATATATAAAAAATCGCATATGCCACAGTGCAATTGTCACTTTGACAGCGACAAAAGTTACCTGCAACTTTTACAGTGACAATTGCACTTGTTGTTTTTTTACTTATTCATTTTTTAATCAATTATCGCGGTGTCTGCTGCCAAAGTAAGGCGATGAATGGTTGGCACCAGAGTACCAATCCTATGAGGCTCTCCGCTTTATAGCGCTTGCCCCGGGGTGAAGTGGCTTCTGTAATATCTGGGCATCTTTCGCTTTGTTGTAGAGTAGTGCTGGGATAAGGTGGGTGGATTTCAGGGTAGTGGACAGTGGATTTTTTATTATTTATGAAGGAACGTTGTGGCTAGGATTTGTGTTGTGGTATTAAGGGTGGTTTATAAGGGTTGGTATGGCGGATTTTTTATTATTTAGGGTAGGATGATTTGGGGTTGATTTAGGAAGTTTTGGCAGTTAAGGGTGGTTTTTGGTTAGGGGTGGTTTTTTGGATTTTTTATTATTTCGGGTAGGAAGATATTTGGGTGAGTTTGAGAAAAAATTTTTAGGGGATGATTTATTTAGGGGTGGGTTTTTTCGGATTTTTTATTGTTTCGTGACAGGATTTGGATTTTGGGTTTTGGAATTTTAGGGGTTGTAATGGAAGCTAAGGGATGGATGTTTAGGACGGGTAGCAAATTTGACGGTTAGGGGATCAGTTAGGGAAGGATTTGTGTGTTGTCTAATCGTCTGTCTGAATTTAGGGATGAGTCGGTGGTTTACGTGTTCGTCGATTGTCGGGGTGCCTGATATATTGTGTAGAACAGGGATGGGTGTGGCAAGTGGGAGGTTATTCGCAAGTCGAAGGGATTTATTTTGGATTACCTGAAGGGTGGACTTATGGGTTTGACTAATTAAGGGATACCAAACTGGAGAGGCATATGTAAGGATGGGTCTTATGTAGGATTTATAAAGGAGGGTAGAAATGGCAGGAGGTCCGTGTTTAATAACACTGGCTATTTGGCCGAATCTCCGGTATGCATTTCCCTTGATCTTGGAGACCTGTTTCGAGAAGGTGAGACCCTTGTCGAGTACGAGGCCTAGGTATAGTAAAGTGGCGGTGGTGTACACCGGCATATCGCTGATTCTCAGTGTTTGCTCAATAGTGAGCAGTCTCTTTGTGAAGTAGGTGTACTGGGATTTTTGTGGGTTGACTAGGAGTCCCCAGTCTCTGTAATAGTCGACTAGGTCGTCCGTCTGGTCCTGTAGGATTCTGTGAAGCAGGTTTTGGTCACGTGAAGTGGTTATTATAGCGGTGTCATCCGCGTATAGCGCAAGGGTAGTTCTGTGGTCTTTGGGATCTGGGATGTCGGCGGTGTATAGGGTAAATAATACGGGACCTAGGGACGACCCCTGCGGGACGCCGGATAGGATAGGCGTTGTAGGAGAGCTCTCCTCTTCGACTACTACTCGAAAGGAGCGGTTAGATAAGTAAGCTTGTATTAATTTAATAATACGCGCAGAGTATCCCGCGAAATGGAGTTTATATAGTAGTCCAGGATGCCAGACTTTGTCGAAGGCTTTTTCGAGGTCTAGGGAGACAACCCCTGTCAATAGACCTCGATTGTTATTAGTCGTGATGATTTCACAGACTCTGAGGAGCTGTTGGGAAGTGGAGTGGTTTCTCCGAAACCCATACTGGAAGTCACTGATGACTTCGTCACCATCCAGGACCTCCAGCATTTCCTCCAGGATCATGGAATCGAATACCTTGGATAAGGAGGGCAGAAGACTTATTGGCCTGTAGCTGGCCGGCTGATTCCCGGGCTTTTTGGGCTTAAGGATGGGGATGAGCTTGGCGGTTTTCCAGGGAGTGGGATAGTGTGTTTCTCGAAGACTAGAGTTATATATTTTGGTAAGGAAAAGGATTGTGTTAAGGGGTAGGTATTTTAGGGCAAAAGTGGGAATATTATCAAGCCCGGGAGCCTTCTTGGGATTGAGGGATTTAATATGTTCGAAGACTTTGGACGGACGGAAATATACGGGGTTGTCTGTTGTTGGTAGTCGACCTGCCGGTATATCAGCGGCTTGGTGGTCGACTAGGGTTCGGGTGTGTTGAGGGATGAAATTTGGGGTAAATTGGGTTTGGTATTGGGTAGAAAGGATATAGGATTTTTCAGAGTCTGTTACATATTTCTCATCACCGACTAGCAGGGGTGGAATCTGAATTCGCTTTTTAAGAAATATTCGGGGTAAATAATATGGATCTTCAGGGTGGTCGAGGATAGTTTGCGCTATACCTTCGTCTCTGTAGACTCTAATTTGTCTGGCGATTTCATGTTTTTGTCTGTTAAGTTGCGTTAAAGTGGCCGGATTATGGGTACGCAGGAATTGCTTCCTGGTCCGGTTTTTTGATTTAATTAAGTCAAGTATGTAGGGTGGCAGTGGTCTGTTGTAGCGTGTCGTACGTTTTAATGTGCACGTCTGTTCTAGGGCTCGTTGAACTACCGTCGTGATGTTAATCACCGCTCGGTCGATTTCGGGAGGGTTGTTACAGGGTGGGTTGTTTGGTAATTGGGATGAGAGAATGCGGGAAAACTCAGCCCAGTTATAGTCCTTCTCCCTAGGATAGCATTTTACTGCTCTAGGGACGGCCGTTATGTTAACGTGAGTCAACACTGGCCAATGATCACTATTTAATTGTTGCAGAACAGTGAGTTCTGCATCCCCTTTGAAATTGGAGCTGATCATGAAGTCTATAGTGGACTGAGAAGAGGGTCTGGTAGGTTCTTGGGGTGTATGTATTTGGATATGGGGATTGTGGGTTACGTAATCGTATAAGGCCTTGCCCGAGGCATCAGCCGGGTGATATACGTCCCAGGTAGGATGTTTGGAATTAATATCTCCGAGCAGCAGGTATTTGTTATTAACTTGCCCTAGTTTGTCGAGGTCCGAGGTGTCTAATATAATTCTATGCTTTTTATAAGCAGAGATAATCAAAATGTCCGTACCTGTGGTTTTTAATGTGATGGCCACAGCGTCGAAGGAGTTAAGGGTAGGAAGTGGGGTTTCGAAATGTTGTAGGTGGGATTTGACTACCAAGGCAGTGCCTACCCTGCCGACTGCTTGGTCGGCCCTATACACTCGGTAGCCAGGAAAGCTGAAGGCTGAGGAAGGTTTTAGGTTTGTTTCACAGAAACAGGCGATGTCGATGTGTTCTGCGTCGAGTATCGTCTGTATCTCGGGCTTTTGTCGCAGCACACCATTACTGTTGTGCTGCAACATATTTAACTTTGTTCTTGTCATTGTAGGTTCATGTAAATATGTCTGAGATAGCTTCTACAATAATCAGAAGCTTCTCCGTCGGGTCTGTCGCGTTCTTAAGTTTTGCTATTATTAGCTTAATCTTATTCCAGATATTCTTCAGATCGAAAGATCTGAAGAAATCTAGAATATCCTTTAATGGACTGTCCGTCTGAGGGGTAGGTTGTGTCTGTGGGGGTAGTCTCTGCTGCTCTCTGGCCCTGAATTTTGTCCAGGCCTGTGCAGCAGTGTTATTGTCTGCTGTTTCTGCAGGGGTTGGTCTTGGGGCGGCTGTGGCCTTTGTTTGGGGGGGTAAACTTGGGAACGCGGTTGTGGTTAATCCAGGGTTGACTTGTGCAGTGGCTAGAGTCGTGCCGGACGGCCGCTTGTTAGCAGCAGTGGAGGCAGGGACAGGCTTAGGTGCAGGGTTGGGATTGGACCTTGCCTTCGCTACCAGATACGCCGGACATCCACGGTAGCTGGCCGGATGTTCCCCGCCGCAATTGATACATTTGCAGGCGGGGGCGGCGCAGGGTTGTCCCTCGTGGCTACCTCCGCAACGCACGCATTTATGCGCGCGGTTGCAGAGTTGGGACGAATGTCCGAACTTCTGGCACCTATGACATTGAGGGATGTCCAGGCGCACATAGTCACTCACTGTGACTTTGAGATGACAGAGATCCGTCATCTCATAGTACGCCTGTGTGGAGTCTTTCGGGATGGTTATGAGCAGGATATTGGAGGGAACTTTTTTGCCTCCACGGGATAACATGACTCTAGCTATGGAGGTGAAAGGAAGAGATTTGACCCTGAGATCAGTCTCTATGTCGGAATTCGGCGTGTCAACAGGTACATACTTTACCACCACTTTAACTGGCCTAAAGTTGGTTAAGTTATACGTAAAGTACTCGACTTTGTTATCACGTAAAAGGTTTACCATTCTCTTATGGGTCTCCTGGGATGTAGCATGGCATACCAGCGCCGAGTTATTAAATTTAAACACGGGGGATGGCTGGATGTTCGTTGTAATCAGTTTTATTACAGTGGCGTGTTTTTGTGTGTAGATATATATTGGTGGTGTGTTTGGTTTTTTTGTTTGTGTTTGTGTAGGTGTCTGTGTTGGTTTTGGGGATGGTGGGCGTGGGATTTTTATTTATTTTTGTCCTGGGTGTAGGTTTGGGTACTGGTACGTTTTGTGTCGGTGTGAGGGGGAGGATTTCTATTGCGTCCAGGTCTTGTTGTTTGTCTTTGTCGGCTTTTTTCTGTTTTTTTGTCTGTTGCATCATTTCTGGGGAAGAGGTAGTGTCCGAGTCGGTCATAATACCGGGTTGTTGGTGCTGGTATGGGTTATCTGGGAATATGGAGTTTATACTCGCATCTATTAGTGTTTTTGTACCCTGGGTCTGATACGTTGCTGTAGGGGATGGCGTAGTACGTGGGGTGGAATGTATTAGTGCAGTCGTCGTCGTTGTATTTACGGTGGTGAATGTCATTGTCGTGTTGGTGTGGCTGGATTGTAATGTCGGGATTATATTCGACATTGTAATAAAGGAGGTGAGGTCGTCGGTCATTGTCCGGGGGGTAGCGTATTCGGATTGGTAGGATATGTCGGGATGTGGCGAGCTAACGCTCGGGGAATATATACTGGAGGTGAAGGACATTGTAGAGGGAGAGTTTGCACTACTGCTACTTACTCTAGCTGCTGTGCTAGTTTCAGGTTGTAACGGGGCCGGTTTGCGTTTTTTCTTGCGTTTTTGCGCTGGGATGATGTTTGGCATTGCTTGTTTTGGCGGCACTTTTTTAATTTGAAGGGATAGTTTTGGGGTGGGTTTTTTGAAAGGTATGTTGGGGTGGTTTTTTTATTGGGAATGAGGGTAGGTAGGAATTTGATAGTGTTACCTATTAGAATGAGGTGGGAAGAATCTGTTTATAGCTTAGGTTTAAGCAGGCGCAGGTTTAGACACTATATTATAGTAATATTTCGCTCTTTCAGGATCTTTGTTGGGAATATACGTGTAGATTATAAATAAACTACGCGCGTGTATACCCAACGGCAGTTCAAGAACTAATCTTCTGTCCTGCTGCCAAAGTAAATAGTTTGACAATTAATAGTCTGTCAGCAAGTTATTGAATTATTAAACAATAACAATGAATCGATTCGGTGATTCGGCTCAAATAAAAATGCGTTTATTTTTAGTGTTGCATAAAGTTTGCATTATATTATGTTTCTAAATTTCTTATTCATTAAATTGTCCTGCCGAATTACACTCGATGTTTGTATTGATACTAGATAAATTTGTATTGTTTAATTTCTAAACTGTTTCCTTTAGCAATTTGACTCGAAAAACTGTCAACCTAAAAACGCTCCACCTTCGGTGTCGCGTTTTTAATAGTTGGCAGTTTTTCTCGTCTAATTGCTTGGCAACAGTTTCTCATTAAACAATCCAAATTTATCCGGTAAAATACAAACCTCTTGTGCAATTATAAGTGAAAAGAGGACTATAGAGAATAATGTCATGCAACTTATTTTGTATTGTACCTGAATCGTAATTTCTTTTGAATTACCCAAGTAGTATTGCTGGACAGAATTTCGAAAGAAATTTCAGCAGTAGGAAGCAATTTCTAAACTTATTCCGGTTTTTTGTCTTTCCATACATTTTCAAATGTTTTCTGAAACAAAATAACCAATTTATTTTGTTTACACTGTAGCTTACAATGTCTCTACAAATTGCAAAAACCGTTCTCATGCATATATGTACATATCTTCATCATGTATTTCAATTTTTCTTCGAAGCAACGAAGTATCTATCTAATTGAATTAACTTAATTACTTCAATCAATAAAATATCGATTTACTGAAACGATTATTTCACTAACATTTATATATTTACCATAAAATATATGGAAACCAAAAAACAATACTAAACGAAATATTTACAAGATGTGAAGTGTCAAATTAAACACGAAAATAAAACAACCGTTTATATTAATATACAATAAAATTGAATATTTGCTAAATGAAACTTGGTCAATTTATTTTTAATTTGTCACGAATTATTTAATATAAATAATTATGTTTAAAATAATGTTCAAATTAGAACAAAATAAAGATGTTAAATTAATCCTACACTTAGGTATCTAACCGTTTTAAGTCGATCCTCCACATATATTTTCAACAATAGTTTGCTTTACTGAAAAGATACATTGAAGTGTTTGGAAATTGATGATAATTTTGCAAATAATATATATCGATAATATTGAAATACAGTAGATAGCTAAGACTTATAACAATACAGTAACTAAGTAGGTATTTCTTTACTATTTGAACTAAAAGTATTTCTCCTTCTCAGACTTTCTCCTAAGTTATCAAAATCTAGTGTGACATGTAGAGTAGGCACTTTAAGTGTCGCACGTGTCACCCAAATAAACTACACTAAGCAATTTATTCTCGTATTTTGAGTAGGCTCGCACCTTAGAAAGGTACACAGGGAAAAATAAAAGAAATAATAGATAATGCCCGTGGCATATTTGTGGTCTAATTATGAACATAATGACATAATTTTTTTCAAGATTACACTACTTATCCAACAATAAAAACGCGGAAAGAAATTCTGATTTCCTGTTTTACATAATATGTAAATTCCAAAATATATTGCGATGGTTAAGAGGAACAATTTTCGAAACTGTTAGCAACAATTTTTGAAACAGATATATAGTTGAAAATGAGTTTGAAATGAACTTTACTTTTTAAATTTAATGAATTTAATATTTTTATACAAAAATAGCAGTTAAATAAAAAGTACCTTTAACGCTCATCTACAGAAAACCAATATATTATTTTTTGACTAACCTGAATAATCGGTAGAAATATAAGTTTTGAGTGCAACTACAGAGCTTAGTAGTTCATATATATCTACTTTGTATTTAAAATGGATATTATGATCCAAGAGCAAACAGAAACAATTTCCGTGAATTTATGATCTGGCTTAAGTTCTACATTTGCAGCTAATTTATATGTAAATTAAAATGCAGTAAGCACCAATTGAACCATCTCATGCGGTTTATTGCTTGCGCAAAGCACTATACAATAGACATTGTTAAAATTTTCCGCCGTTATAAACATTTTTCTGTGCAGCTTCGTGAGGTTTGAATCACAAATGAAGGAAACCGTTGAACCGGCAGCCACTGTTGATTGAAGCATGTTATTTTGTTTTCAACTCTGATTTGACCAAATCACTGAATGAAAAAGGACTTTTCCTACCTCATAATTTAATAGTGGTGCAGGTTGCATTTCGATTCCAGTATCGGAAAAAATAGAATTGTCAAGCACACAAAGTATACTAGGACGTAGTTTTTATTACAGCTGTTTGATTTTCATTGTACTTGAGCTCTGTTTAGTTTTGCGCGTTTTGCTTTTAACCACAGGATTAGTAATTTAGTAGTGGTGACAAATACACCGTAGTGTCCTCTTTGGGTCTTTGAGCACATAATAAGCGCGAAACCGGTCAGTGTCTGTGGTGGCTCTCGATGAAAGATGTGGCGACTACTATGGAGCTGCCGAAGTAATGCAATGCCAGTTGGGGCACATTGCCCGTGGAGTAGTTGTTTTCGGCATCTCTTTCAAATAAGTCAGTAATTTAGTTGCTTCCCAAAATACAGGTAGGTATGTATTATTAATAATTATAAACCAGTCGGTACAATGAAAAGTATTTAATCGATATAACAAGTCCTTTTTGTTGTGAATTAATGTAAATTAAACTTTTTCTTATGTACAAGGCAATTTATTATAGGTAATTTCTATCAATTTCATGAGAAAAGTATGTATTTTGAGACAAAAGTTTTCCAACCCAGAAATACACTACACCAATTCATCGTACGAGTTATCAGGCTTACATTGATTTATAACATAACATTTCCGTGACGTCTATATTTTGCTTATTTGAAAATTATGATTACATCCATGTTTATCCATTCTCAGATGTAAAATCAAATGTAATATGTATTCATATTTTTATTTACCTACTTCTTGTCGGGTTATTTTACTTAAAAAGCTAGTTTAGCTATTTATAATAATTATATATTATACGCTTTTTGAAATTCATAAAAAAAAATATATTATAAAAAATGTTTTCCGTGATATATTATTTTCTTGGTGTTTTAAAATCAAAATGTGCATAGGTAATCAGAAAACTAATCAGAAACTTGCAGTGAGTTCGGTTTGTCAAACATACCTATTTCATCTAGAGTGTCTATAATGTATATTCGTGATATTATAATTATACTTTATACAGGTATATAATAATATTTTATATAATAAATGGCTAAAATGGTGTTTTTCTAAGTGGGGCGTTCTTAGTACGAGCCGAAGGCGAGTACTATAAATCACACGAATAAAAAACAGATTTTAGTCTCGAGTTATATACAAAATCTTCCCCTGCCATTCGAAATTAAAAAACAATATAATTTTGTAAAAATACGGCAAATTGACAAAGTTACATTGTCGTAATGACTACATTCTATTGCTGTTTCCATAAAAATCTATAATAAAACAACGAAATATTGAACGATCATTTGCCACATTCTACTTCGCAATAATTATTATCTGCAACAAAATAAGTGATAGTCAGGAATATTTTGTTCCTGGTACTCTTCCGGAAATCAGGGCGCAAGCAATTCCTGTAACTTTCAATTTATTACCAGCGAAATCTTGAAAATTGTACGAAAAAAATATGATTTATTTATGCACTGGTAGGGATAAGTAGAAAACTATGAGTAGCATACCTGAGTCTGTTCTTTTAAAGTTCTGAGTCTGTTCTAGTTTGAAAATCATATCGTTCTTATGGGAAAACCATTTACATATGAGTTTTTGCAAAGATAATAATAATAATAATAATAATAATAATATCTCTACCCCTCATTCTCGTTCATTAGCCCGAAAGTCTGAGGCTTGTGTGGGAGAGGGGGCGGCATATTATTATTTCGCGGCCGCATTTGCGCCTCAGGAACGACTTTCGTTGGTAGGCCCTAACCACCATTCAGTGCTGGAATGAGGGAAACCTGGAAAACCTCATTAGTTAGGGGGACAAGTCAAACATCAACTGATTTTAATCTCTCACATTAACACCAAGTTGACATTCTTCCCATCCTAGGCCATCGCCAGGATGGTTGCCAAGCCATCCCTGCGAATAAGCCTTGATCTACGAGTAAACAATTTAATGAAAAATTGTTTGGTGGAGATTAGAACCCACGACCTCTGGGTTGAGCGATCGAGACGATAAGCCCTGAGCCACCAGCTCGATAGCTCGGTAGATCATATCCTATACTAAAAATCCCATTCACAGACAGACGTAATTGGTTGTAAAAACGTTTATAACTTCTGATATATTGGAATGTCTTTATATACATGCAAAATGAAATAAATGCATAAAATAATTAACAAAACTCTTACTTTTATTCACATAAAGCCCAGGTAGTTCTTTTATTTTATTTAAAAAAAACTTTTCGTTGATTGAAATAGTCGAAATGTAACATGAAAAATACACTACTTGGCTTATTTTACTTGAATTCCTTTGAACTGTCGTCTTTTTTAAGCTTTTAGATAAAAAAAAAATCTTATTGTTCAACGAGTACTATTTAAATCAGGAAAAAGGTGAAACCTATAAAATTATTTTTTCAACTCTTCCATTCTTTGGTATAGAAGATGAGATTCACTGACAGTAATTGGATTCCCCGGGAAATAAATCTACATAAGAAAGTTCAAAGCATGTTCAAATGGTTTCAGAACAATGCACGCAAGCTCTTCAAACCTGGTTTAGTGGCATTTAAATAAACATCGTGAAACAAATAAGGGCTATACTTTTTAGAAACCTATAAAAGAGCTTACAGAGACTGCCGTATTCTACTCGTCTCTGCTGTGATAGTGGCCTAACTGCATAATAGATTAAATGAAAACCAGTACGCTGTATTTGTTGCAAATGGAAATGAAAAATGCATGACAATGCCATCAATTTACGAGTTTTTTGTGCTAAATATTGATAGTTTATTGAGCTATTTATTTATTAAGTCTCATATAGAAGCTGACTGTTGAAGTTCGATGGCCGCTGAAACCGATTTCGTCAAATAATTTATAAAAGACAAGAATAATTTGGTCCAAATTGCACAACTGAACAGTTAATCTAAAATATCATACATTTTGGATTCATTATTTGGATTAACCTTAGTGAGATTTATCTTTACAAACAAACTAGACACACTAGAAATAGCATATATATGTCCTAAAGAAATATGTACCTATGTAAACATTACCAAAAGACACCGGTAGACTAGAAGACTAGAGGTATGTTCTAAAAGCAAAAGTGATGTTGCACTGTCAATAGTTTTGTACTACATTCTTTAATACGAATGATACACAATTGTAATTTTATTGATTTTATTTGATTTATTTTATTTATTTTATTTGTTTTATTTACCTTATTTCCAAATATATAAAATATATTCACCTAAATCTGTTCCTCTTTACTCTTTCACAAGTTTCAATATTCACATGAATTTTTACAAATTTAAGCAGGTATGAAAACAGTAAAGTTTTAAAGTTCCATGATTTATCTTGGACACCCTGAATTTGCGAAATTTAGTTACTTTACTTTAGAACACCTTGAAATCTTACATAACTACATAACTTTTTATGTCCATAATGTAGATATTTAGTATTTGATGTGATGACCATTAATCTAATAATAACAATAACTCTTCTATTCCACTCAAGATACATCGAAACAGAGAAACGGTTCTATAGAAATCAGTAGGCATTCGTAATTCCCAAAATCACATTTTGTTTAAATGCTCTTAATCTTGTTTTTTCCTCACAAATTTATGATTATAAAAGTGGAGATAATAATAACAGAAATATTATGATGAAAGCAGTACTGTAATGAAATAGGGGTACAAGATATTAATTCTGAAATATTACTCCTACTACATACCTTTTATTCATCCACCTTCATTAATCGAAATGATATCCACACATTCGAGAAAGATCACATTATTTAAATATAAAAAAGTCTAAAAGTCTATAAGAAAATAGTGAAGTAACAGAATTTAAAACCTGAAAATATTTTTTTATTTAAAAATGAAAACATTGTCGCGAGTCAGATTAAATATTTTACAGAATATTAGGTTATTTTTTCAGGTCATTACTATCAGGGTAGTGAGAAGGTCCATACGTTTTCTTTATTTGCTATTTACGCCTAAATATACGTCTTTTATTTTATTTCTTCTTGACTTTGTTTATGTTGTCGAACTAAATTACATTTCCTAGGCCTAAATTTCTAGACACTTCCTCGATAAATTGCCTGTTTCGGACAGTATTGAAATCTATGACGACAGCAGTCGGCTCAGTTTATTTAAAATACTGTTGTGGCGCATGTTATTGAAAATCGTTGGTGTCACCACGGGTGTCTGTAAGGCCAATAAGACAAGAAATTTTCCCTACACCTACAGATACGAGTGATACAAAAAAATCTTCATTCTATACAGTACATAGTGGCCCAAGAAAATCTTATTAAGAGCTTCTGATCTCTGATCTCTGACTCGAGATCTGTTGCAACAGAAAAATACTCAAAAATAGTGATTATTCTATCGTTAAAAATGTAAAAAACTTACACTCGATAACCGTTTTGTGACGTGGTGTGATACATACGTCGGCTTATATCTGCAGGTAGGTAAATCTATTAAACTGTATGTCATTGCACTCTTAACAGAATCAAGACGGAATTCTATGAATACATTGTAACCATAATGGACGTAACCTCTTAAATATTTTGCTATAATTTTGGAAACCACACAAAAAAATTTACCTGAGGGTGTATGATACCTTTTCAATTAACCAATGTAGCTTACGAAAAAAGTGGATAAAACTGTTTCAAATCAAGCAATTATGATCAGTTTTGTCACATTATAGAAATTAGATTCGGTTAGAAATAATATGTTTAATAGATACTTAGTTAGCAAAAAACACTTAAATTAGAAAATTGATAGAGACAGATGACAGTTTTGTGTTTTTTATTAGCTTGCATCCGTACATATGTAATAATGACGTAGTTTTCTACACAGCACTAAAACACTACACTGCACTCGACGCGCGTTTCGCCAAACAAGTTGGCATCATATGAAGATTATTAAAACTTAGATTATTCAATTTTAATCATCTCCAGATGATACCAATTTTGTTGGCGAAGCGCGCGTCGAGTGCAGTGTAGTGTTTTGGTTTTGTGTGGAAAACTATGTTAGTATTAGCTTCACACCAAAGATTCCAACCCCCTTTAAGAAAATACACCTGTAATATTATAATATACCCACCCCCCTAATTCATTTACATGTGCATCATCTTTAAGCTAAGGAAATCAATATTGAACAAAATTTGAAGATCCTCTTCAAGAAAATGATTTCCTACCGCGCTGATTTTTTTACCTTCATTCTTCATATCTGCCGAACCTTCAAACTTCTCCTCCCTGTTTTCCTCTTGAGAAGTTCTTGAATTGCATCAGTATTGTTTGAAAGCAATAATCAAAAGCATTTCTATCTTTTATTCATCATTCGTTCAACGGATCTCTTTAATTTTTGTGTTAAATCCTTCAATCGACAGTTTCTCTTTAAACTTCTAAATAAGAATAAAAGAGTATTAAATAGACAAAGACTAATATAGTCTGACTTTATATTTAGTTCTTCCAAACAGTATTATTTACTAAGATTACGTAGACTGTATATTAACTTTTGTCTTTGAGTTTGATGACGCACGCAGGTAAATAGTGTTTCTAAACTATTTCATAATTTCCTGCTTTACTGTATTATTAACAAATTCTTCGTTTATACCTGCACTACATTCCCAAGTAAAATAAAACGAAGCGTAAGAGAAAATATGCTTCCGAAGACAAGCAGAAGATAATTGCAAAGAGGAATGCATGCAGCAAGTGTGAAATTAGATATCAATGTATAGACTAGAAGTGACAACGTGCTATTATCCACCTGAATATACCATCAAACAGGTTCTTAATGTTAGTTTTGGATCGACGTTAAATTGCACATTCAATTATTTCTCACCGACAGCCATACCAGAAGTGAAACTGGAATAAAAGGAATTGGCAGTGAGAGTTATGAATTAAAAATACTTAATTATATACTCCCTACAATCTGCCGCAACACCTCATTACACCAGGATTTATTTATTTACTGTACGCGTTGAAAGACAAATTGTATTAATAAAAACATGGCCATTACAAACGAACTCAATTTTCCACATGGCGATGATTGAGTTATGAGTTTCTATGGCCATCTTAGTGGCCATTCTACCGAGAGTAATTTGTTTACAAAATGAAAAGTTAATTTGAATATCTATTTATGAGTGTAATAAATTATTTCCACAATTAAGTGTACCGTAAGTATGGAAATTAAGTTATGAAATGGCTTCAACTTTTTCAGGTATATTTCTTAATAGAGTTTACTGAAAATTTAGTTATGTTCTGAAATTCTACTTAAATTAATTAACTGGGAAATGTTAGTAAATTTAGATTGTATTTATTTCATTATAATATAATCTAACGGGACTAATGTATATCCTTTATACTGTCGAAGAAGTGAGCTTTTCGAAACATTGATTTAGTAATATAACGAACTTACCAAAAACACTAAATGTGCATTTGTTAGAATCAAAACGCACGGAACATTTTACAAACACCAGAATGTGAAATTAAAGCACTTCTTGTAATGTCTTCCATTCACTTTTAAAACAAGTCCTATGTAATCCGTAATTGGTCGAAATTATTTTAATTATTTAAATATTTAAATATGTATACCTATCCATCATCTTTTCCATCACACTGAAAAACGTCAACAGGAGATAGATCTTGGATTCAAAGTGGCACTCCTGTATCCTGCATATCCTGTATAATCCCAACTTATTGTTTTTTTAATATATTATGTTATTATTATATTTCTGTTTAATTATTTTAACTTTTTCTTTATTGTGACCGTCACCTATTGTCATTTATTAATCACCGACGCCAGGAGACGAGCAATCCCCACCCTGGAAATTTTGCCAAACCCCAACTTTTATAGTGGCATATGGATCTTTTACTTGCCTATCGTCTCAAAGAGAAGGTTTTAGTAGTAGTAGAGTAGGTTTCCGGTTTTACAACCTACCGAGGAATGATACGCCTTCTACTCAAATTCGCGTAATTTTGAATAGTTTCTGTATTCACAGACGTACATCCAGGTAGTATCCGGGGATCACTTTGCTTAGCATTCATATATACCATATGAACGAAGTCGCTACGACGGCTTTCCTTCCATTTTAAATATGAAAATATTGTCCCTACTTTACATTAAAAAAAATATATTACCATACCTACCCAACCATATTACCTTTGTATTGAATTCTTAAGATTTTTTTTTTGTCATTTCTGTTATTTTAATCTCTAACTCTGTACTTAAAATCTATTTTATTTAAAACATTTTTAGATTATATAATTAACAAATTTTTTGTCGCCGTTGTTATTTTGTTTAATATGAATGATTTTTTATTTTCCATATCTCTTTGATTAAATAATACTTCTATTACATGTTTTACATTTTATTTATGAAGACCAAACTTTGTTATGTCTAGCGGTTACACTAATGAACCTATTCTGCTTCAAAGACGTTATTTCACCAGGTTAAATAATATTGTTTATCTTTTGAAAGATCAAAAGCACTCTCAGAAGCCAATCTTTGAAGGAATTCAGGTGACAATTAATCACTTCAGGTTAATTAGTGCGTCAGAACTGCTCTCTGCTTCGACAAGTTTGGGCAACCAGGACCGGAATTGGAATAATTGATTATTCATACTTGCGGAAATTTATTATGGACATAAAGGAGACATTTTAAATGGTAACATGATCACTTCAAAACCTCAGTAAAATATTAAATAATTTCTTATCGCATTTTGGTAGCCACAAATAATATTCATAACAAGCTTTCTTTTCGTTTAACTAAAGAGTTGTAGATGATAGAAGATAAAAAAATCGACGAAAAAGTGCTGTTTCCAGTGTGAATATAATCCTAAGTGAAAGAAAAAGGAATATATTGCTGATTCTGTCAAAACTCCGGAAAATCCATATTCCTTGTTCTGTTATCGACTTGAATTTAAAATTGTTAAGGACTGATAAGTAGCTGCGTCTAAGATTTTTTGTAAATAATGTTGATGCAAGAGAGTTAGAAAAATGGAAAATCGGTGCTCTACAACAGACCATTTACTTATTTGCTGTGCTCTAGACTTTTCTTAGTAAAAATATATTAATATCTGCGATTCATTTATTAAAAAGTCTTATGATGTAGTACAATTTAAAATAATTAGCGTAAATATGATTCTGTAATGCCCAATTTATTTAATACCGTTTATTAATTGCCTTAATACAGTTGGCTGCAATTGATTAGGTCAAAAGATTTCAGTCTTTATATTTGCAGTATTAATAGTCGCGATTTTGATCAGAGGCTCTTTGCATTAGCATTCTTCAAGCGACTTTAGATTTAGTGTGCTATTAAAACCTTAAATTATATGAATGACTTATTCTTCCTGTTATAAAGTCTATAGATAAGTAAAATTTTTTCAGTAAAGTTATACTTTTGAATATAATATACGAGGGTCATCTGAAAAATAAGTTTCCATATTAATGTAAATAGAAAAAAATCATATAATCAGATGTAATCGCCAAGTTTTGTTAATATATTTATTGTAATATGACACCCACTTTTGACAACCCTCAGGTATCAGTACATGCGTTAACTAGAGACCGTCTTCTTGACACAACTTCATATTTAGCAGGGTTGCCTTCCTAGATGAATATTGAGCTAAGGAAACGTTTCGTCGTGAGATCATTACAAACCTTCCTTTTCTAATCGAAACCCTACATCTTCCTTACTCCCATGAAGTGCTTCCCATACAGATTGTACATGATTTCATATGATTTCATGATTGTGTATAGAAAGCTACTGAAGTTAACTGACATACATACTGATAGTTTTAGTTTGCTATAGGCATGGTATCAATGACACTAATTAGTAATTCCTTACATTTTAGCCACTTACTTGTCATAATCACTACTTTATGATACTATAAACATGTTCTAAGTTTTCATGTTAATATACAAATTGATTAAAAATGATTATTTAGAATATTATAATGTTCTAGTGAGCCTTAATTTAGTAAATGTTCTACCTTTCTTTATCACAAAAGTACAATTGTTATAATGTTAAATATTACTTACGAGTAATAGGGACACGCCCCTAAACAGAATTAAGCCGGTCCTGTGTGAAGGTGAACGATTTCCTTCAACCTGAAGTCAATGGAGCGAGAAAACTAATTTGTCACATTTTAGGCTTTTATGCCCTCATGTATTCCAGCTTTTATGACATCCCACCAGACATAATTAACTGTTCTGAGTTAAACCTCAAATTAACTTCATTAAAATTGGTTATTTATTAATGTTAAACTGGTTATATCTGAATTATTACAATAATTTATATTAGACATTATACCAGATGAAATATAGAAATTGCCCCCTCGGTAGGCTTTAACCCCAAAAACTTTTATAGTATGTTCTTTTAAAATAATTGTACGCACAATTTATCTAATTAATACAAGATTTATTATAAATATGAAACTTCAGGCACTTATAATTGTATAGTAAATTGTATTAATTTTAAATTTTGAATTAAAGATAGTACCTAGTTTCTTATTATCTTTTTCAATCCACTATTAGTAATTGCTTGAATATATTAGTGCCGTTTCACATGGGACCGATGATTGGTGCTGACAATCGGTCGCAACTGATCATCAGTTATATACAAGTAGTTTCACATGAAGTCGTATGGTCAGTCATCAACATGTATCTGGAAAGTGCAGAGCATCGCATTATTGTCGCTTTGTACGTAAACAGATTGATAGAGAGGCGAAAAAAATCGAAATCATGGAAGAGTTTGGATGCATTCCCTATGCCTTGAAAAGCCAATAAACGGTGCTTTTGTCACCCTCTATTCGGATTTGCGAGAACATCCCCGCAAATTCTTTATGTATTTTCGAATGTCGATTACTTCATTTGAAGAGCTACATCACAAACTGGAAGAGGACAACTTCCCCTTTGGTACACGTAATACCCATCTCATATAGTCTACTCAGTATAAAAATCATTAACTTGAAATGGAGCCCAGGGGGTGAAAAACAGATAGCACCCAAAACATACAATCCCAATTTTCCATGCAATCTCAATTTTCTCGAGAATTATTGAACGTCCCAACTTCTCCTTTAGTGCACGTAATACCCATCTCATATAGTCTACTCAGTATAAAAATCATTAAGTTGAAATGGGTCCCAGGGGGTGAAAAACAGATAGCACCCAAAACATGCAATCTCAATTTTCCATGCAATCTCAACTTTCTCGAAAATTATTGAGTGTCCCAGTTTCTCCTTTGGTACACGTAATACCCACCTCATATAGTCTACTCAGTATAAAAATTATTAACTTGAAATTGGTCCCAGGTGGTGAAAAACAGATAAAACCTAAAACATGCAATCTCAATTTTCCATGCATGCAAATACCAATACAAGAAAGTATAATGGTATTTGTCACAAAAAGTGAAAATAATATTATGTACCTATTTATAAAACATATTGTTACTGTAGGTAATTCAGACCACAAATGCACCCCTGCAAATGATAAACCTCTAGAATTAAACCTGGTATTTGTATATAAGGACTAAAATAGATGAAGCCAAAACCATAAGAGCTAGGCACTCAAAAATACTATGGAATATAGTTATAGTGACCATTCTACGGTAAGAGCTCCTAGCAAAGAATTTTGTTCTGTTTTCATTCAGTCTGAATTTTTATATTAATATTAATTCTATTAAACAAAATATCATAAATGTTGCACTAAAATCAGTATTCGTTGTGGGAAAGAGAATATGTGTCGTGATTTAATTTATTTTAATATATACATAGTATAGTTAAGAAGAACTTGATTTTGCTTTTGTTGCTAAATTTTCAGAAATACATTTTTTATAAAAGATGTTTTAGATGAAGATGAACGATGTTTTTGAAGTTATTTTATTTTACTTTTACAAGCTAATTTAAATATTCTGTTCTCTTTGAGTTCCAAACCCACAAATTGTAGTTCATCTTCAGCGCATATGAACATAATAATACGCAGATGACGTCTTTCCAGATATAGTGTCTGCTAACCATCATTTTTAAATCTAGCAATATTCCAGCCTTATAATACCTAGAACTGTAAGATATAAGAGGTTTACGTCGTATGCGTTAATCCCACATATCAAAATCGACTTGTAACAGATTATGCAAAACATTAAATGAATACTTATACCTAATATCATAAATCACTTCATCTTACTGTATCGGTTAACATGTTCCGTAGCACTGGGATTACCTAAAGCATATATGGAAGTTTACCAGACGACATATTTATTTCAGTAGATATCATATGTACACAGTGGAACGTTTTCGTTTGGAATTGGGTTTGGGATTCACAATCTGAATATTATATTTTACTATTTTCTAACAAATAAAACGTAACTGTTTCCACAAATGCATCCACTTGTATCCAATTAGCATTACTTGCAAATGTTTTAAGATTCCATTTGTGAAACACAGATACACATTCATTTATCTTGTAAGTATAAATGCTGGTAGAAATAACAACATTATAAAGTTATTTTTTTATTTCCAATGGAAGGCTAGCTGTTCATCAGAGAACCGTCATTGTGTTAGTTTGACTATTCTGGCATCAACAATTTATGTCAACTACCAGTGTGCTGATTGAAAGATGATCAGGAGCACCACACGTCTATTTATAACAGTATTAGAAATCGTCTAAGGCAATATTAATAGTGTATCCAATATCCAATAATAATAGTGTATCCAGGTCAATAAAAATATATTCAGTAGTATACAAACCGTGACCCTATAATATGCAATCTTTTCGTAAAGATAACAAAGTCTGTGTGACCATATTATGAGACATATACCTGTTATATAATGAGAACGTGACAGGCTGTGAAGGAAACCAAACTAGTTCATATACGTAACACTTTAATGAAAGATATCTTGCTAACGATTTTTTGTTACTAGTACAGTATTTATTATTCAGTATTTCGCAGTGTTATAAGGAAATACCTACGTAGGTTTTAATAAATTTGTTTTCGGATCTATATAACGACAAACTTAGTAAGGTATACTTAATATTTAAATGTAAATCTTCTGTAAAAAGAGGCAAAAAGAAAAATTAACTATTAATCCTAAAGATATCTTAGACTAGTTAGGTATGATTTAGAAGTTAAGAAAGTCTGCTTGATAAAATGTTCTCAAACGTGATAAAAATTTTAAAGATCTCCAATTGTAGATAGATCGAAAGGAACCATTACATACGCGAAGTAAATTAAATTAACAATAAACTGTCCATCCAAGAGATTAATAACGAAACTTCTTGAGGCACACGCTTAGGTCTATAGCCAAAGCTTGCTTCTATTCGGTGCGTATAGGTATATACGTACAATAAACCATATCAAACGAGGCATGCAATTTACTTTTACATAAAATATTTGCTAATATTCCTAAAGCCTTTAAAATAGAGCCGATGGTTACTGATGGTTACCATTTGATTTCAGACGACGAAAGCCACATACAAAAAAATTGCTCAGCTAGGTGGAAAAAAGCTTGTCATATGACAAACTAGGCACTTAACAGATCAGGTTATCGGTAATCAATCGCAATAGTAAACAAATCAGTTATAGTGGCAAGGATTTAATTTTGCTGAATATCCAGATAGCAGATGCCTATCAGATCGGCATTATTTCTCATCTCTTCATCCCACACGCCTCTTGCGCCCTCTTTCGTGACAAATGGTATGTAGTTGATATACGTTGATTCTGTCGAACGTACCTGATGGTACGTTCGACAGAAATTTACATTCCATTCCATTTACAGATGGAGAAATAAAATAATTTCTCAACTCTACAAATATATTTACTTAGTTCAAATAAAATACGTACTAGTCAAAAGAAAACATAACAAATTGTAATACAAAATTTCAAATATTACAACTTGAAGTAATTTAATGTCTGATTTATTCTCAATGTTCCCTTTAATATCAATCTTATTTATTTTCAAAACCAAATGTAGCTACGAGTATATAAAAGTAGATAGGATTTCTCGTTTCGAATCTCCAACCTCAAAATATTATTGAAACCATTTATTGATGCCATTATGAGTTACAAAACAACAGAAGTAGTTCACATACATAATCGTTTTATAATAATAATAATAATAATAATAATAATAATAATATCTCTACCCCTCATTCTAATCACAAGGATTAGCCCGAAAGTCTGAGACTTGTGTGGGAGAGGGGGCGGCATATTATTATTTCGCGGGCCGCATTTGCGCCTCAGGAACGACTTACGTTGGTAGGCCCTAACCACCATTCAGTGCTGGAATGAGGGAAACCTGGAAAACCTCATTAGTTAGGGGGACAAGTCAAATATCAACTGATTTTAATCTCTCACATTAACACCAAGTTGACATTCTTCCCATCCAAGGCCATCGCCAAGATAGTTGCCAAGCCATCCCTGCGAATAAGTCTTGATCTACGAGCAAACAATTTAATTAAAAATTGTAAGCGGAGTGGGAATTAGAACCCACGACCTCTGGGTTGAGCGATCGAGACGCTAAGCCCTGAGCCACCGGCCCGATGTATGACGTTATGACGATGTTATGACGAAGTAGTTGTTAATTAACGAATAAGGAAGTCAATTAGTTTAGATCAATAGCTATTTTTTGAGAAGATAGGTAGACAGAAAAATATTCTTAAGTCGGTATTTTAAAATGGCGCATTTTGGTATAGTTCGGTATGCCCACAAGTCCCTGACTTGTATACTATCTTCAAAATTGATTTACAATGCTGTTAGTTAATATTTATATTAATTTCTATGTACCTAGTAGTTTAAATATATAAAATAATAGGTATGATTATTACTTAATATTAGAATAGAAACGCTCTGTTCAGGAACCAATTTCAAATTGTAATTGAAACTTATAAGTATCTTCATGAAGCTATAGATATAGAAGCTATAGAATTAAACCAGTGGAGGACAGTCCCAATATCAGCACTGTCCTAATTTCATTTGGCACACAGTGTAAGTATGCTGAATCTAAATAGGGACTTGGCAGTTATCAGCAGGCCAGCTGAAGCCATAGCGTAGTTGTTTCATGTGCAAATGTCTAGATTTGAAATTGTAAGTAACAGGATTTTTGCAGGGACAGTTTATGACGGTCCGTATTAACTTGGAAATGTTTTATTCAAGGCCGGCTTGATAATGTTACTTTATGCCTTCGTTGTTTTCTTTACGTGGGTGGACATGCCAAACGCTGCGGCAAAATGAAATGTAATTTATCGAACTTTCATTTTGCCTCATGTTGGCATATACGTAATGCAATCAAATTTTACACGTATTCATCAAATTGTATAATTATGAAGAATATCATGATTTTACTATTTCCAAAAAGAAGGAAACAAAAACGAAGCACTTTATCATATACAATATAAAAATGGATGAGAAGACAGTGGAATAAGTAGTATATCTGCCAAAATAAACAGTACCTACTGGAATGTAGTTTGCTTTAAAATCGCTCACGTAATATACATTTGTCATATTTGACTTAATTGTCATTAGTTGACGTAATAATGTTACGCTGCGAAGAAATTTCTATTGAAAATGCTTCTAGCAACTTCTGGTCATACGGAAATGGACGAAATGGTGGTCCAGGCATAAAACAAGTGCCATTAGAATATGCTCAACAGTTTATAAAAGCAACCCCCATTGAAAGTGTGATATTATTCATTGTTGAGAAATTACGTCGCACTGGCTGCGCATTGTGTCAAGGTAAAGGCCCTTCAGGTCGTCGAAAAACAGTGTGCACCAACACACCCACGCCCCTACGCACAGAGTGAAGCGGAGTGGAATCATCGCAAAGAAGTCTTGTACGAACTGCAAGTAAACTTAACTTCAATGAAACATCTATACGTCGAATGTTCAAATTAATGCAATCAATGGTTATCCATACCGCATTCAAGTTGAACAACGACTAAACGCTGCAGACAATAGTTCAAGAGCAATTTACTGTAAGTACATGTTAATCTTAATTTATGAGGATCCCGAATTCTTAAATAGCATAAATATGGTTTTCGAACGAGAGTCACCTTCATACTAGCGACTATATTAATCGACCAGCAACTCGATTTGTTGGATTTGAACGTCCTGATGTTATTGTAGAAAAACCACTCCACAGTGCCCGAGTTACCATTTGATGCGGGGTATCTGGTCATGGAATACTTGGTCCTTATTTCGTTGAAGACAATAATCAGAATCCACTTACTGTCAACCAAGATCGTTACAGAGAGAAAATTATTGTACCTTTCTTGAGAGATACGCAGAACTTCTACCATAAACGAAATCTTCCGGTGCGCACACAATGGTTTCAATAAGATGGTGCAACGAACAATACAGCTGCGCGCTCCTTACTTTACTTTCTAGACTTACTCCGTCAGCATTTGGATGACAGAATAATTTCACGGGGAACAGACGAGTATCCTTCTCATTCACCTGATCTGACACCAGCTGATGCTTATTTTTAGGGCACGATGAAAGACAAAATAGTTCGCTCGTAAAATTCTCAGGTGATATTGCAGAACTACAAGAAATAATAAAAACATTTTTCGGCAGTTACATCAACCGCTATTTATAAATATGTTTTCTGCTTTACAAAATCGCTATGAAGCTTGTTTGCGTCACAATGGTGCACATTTAAATTATAGAGATTAAAAATAAATACAATTTTTATTTTCGGTAATGTTTATTTTGGCGGATACATACATACATACATTTTGTACATACAATTACTAGTATGTATTTATTATATTAGGCGTAGGTAGTGATATATTTCGAAGGAAATGTAAGAAACGAACTCACAAATTGAACTGGAATGGTGGGGAGTATAACAACAGTGTAGAATTTGCGGGTAAAATAATAACAACCAATGGAACTGTTATATCGTTGTTTCGAAATTAATGCTCCTTCCCAGATTCTCTGAGCCAACGGATAGGATCTGGAATAGTAGACATTTAAAGTAAAAGAAATTTTAAGAATGCTGGTATTCCCAGGAAGTATGGTATTCCATTTTACACATTCATGCCGCATTGCACCACAAAAAAATCCTAATAAATAGCAAAGAAGTAGTCTATATCGATCTTAAAGCAGAAGAAGTAGATAGACTAGTAATACCGAATCTTACCCTTAGAAGTAAGTTTTGGGTTACAAATAAACAAAAAATGTTAAATTAAAAACTAGATCTTTAAGATTTTCAAGGGAAGGTTCAGAACAGGGTCGACAAAAGCAGCAATACAATTAAACCATCTTATTCTATGGTCATTGCCAAAATAGGAAAAAGGCGAAAAATTGAAATATGGACTCAAATCGAAAGGAATCAATAACAGGACTAGCATGGAACAGGATGAAGGAAAATAGCAAATATTTAGAAGAGAACATCTACAGAAAAGTAAACTACAATTGAGCAAGACACTAAAATGAGCAGTTATAGTTAAATAATAAGTAAGGGAGTAAATCGCGGAGTATATTCTAATTGTGCTTTACAACAAAATGAATCATATGACAGATATAATTATATTTGTGCTTAGAAACATAAATTCCTATTGGGAAGTACTTAGCGAAAACCGACGTGTTATATAAGAGCATTGTGTTACCTTTCATAATAATACAAGAATGGGTATAACTTTAATGGCTAAGTAGTAAGTGCTCTTATTACTGCTGATTACATGTAGATCTATTCTGAAATTTACTTCATAAGCTATTCAAGGACTCTTAGGATAAGGAACTTCCTCCTCTGTGATCATAAATGAACTTTGAAGCAATAAAGTATTATAACTCATTGCCAAGTATACAATGAAATAGTTTAACAATTGTATCATCTAGTAGTCTATGAATTTTGGTTCAACAGTTCGATCACAAAGTACCCAGGCCTTTTGCAAAATACCAGTGAGGAATATAAACCTTGTGTTTAATTTATAATTGTTAAATATGGAACAATGCAGCAATATGGACGTATAGCATATAGAATAATAGCAATGTAATACGTTTACTTTTCATAATTTTAGTTTTACTATTTACTGCCAGTGGGCAAATATAAATTATAAATCTAGTTCACTAATATACCTAACATTGTAATCAAGACGTATTGTAAGATTGGAAAGCCAGAAACATGAGATTTTTGTAGAATAGGGGGGCATATTATTATTCAGTAGGCCGAATTTACACCTGAGGAATGCCTTACGTTGGTATATAAGCTCTAACCACCATTCAGTGCTGAAATCAGGAAATTCTCATTAGTTGGGGATATAGTCAAACACCAACTGATGAATCTGTCATGTTAACACGAAACGCGAAGCTGGCGTTTTTACCATTTCAGGCATGCACGCTAGGATAGTTGCCAACCGTAAACCATTGCTTTGCGAGCAGGCCGTAATATATGAATAGACAATTTAATTTTAATTTTTTTGTCCCATTCATTTATCATCATGGCATAGTTTTCTCTACAGTAAGAAGAGAACCATTCGATCACCATCTACCAGTCGATTGTGATGACAATTTTTGTTGACGGCAATAAGTTTTCCGCTAGTATTCGCATTCTACATAATTATGACCCTGCTCTTCCCCGCATATTGATTTATTTGGCCAGTAAAAATAAAAATAAAAAAATGTCATTATAGATCTGTGCAGTAGCCTTCTAGTTATTATAGTAGAACCTTCTAGTTAATATAATCATTATTTCTTACATTAATTGAACTATCTGTTTTATTATCTCTTATAAATTGTTTTGTTCTTACGAGGTACCTATCTGTTTTTCTTGTTACCTTTAACCTAGGCGTGTAAGCGTCATTGTTTAAAAGGAAATATCGGCAATCAATAAACATTCAACAGCCCCGACCAGTATTGAATAACACGGCCATATCTTGAAATAACTCATAATCTTCATTTTTCCAATACTAGTCTTCTAAAATCATTAATTTAAATAGAAAAATATTAAATAATTTGAACAAATTAGTAAGATTAAAAATTGAGACTAAATGAAAATTCGAAAAGTTATAAATAGCAATGTAATACGTTTACTTTTCATAAAAAAGCGGGCAAATATAAATTAGTAATAATTAGCATCGATAAAAAATTATAATTTCACGGTGAAACGTATTCTAGAGAAATTAGAATGCCGAATTAAAGCGGACTCTAAGGAGCGGAAGAGATCATAATAGAAGTAACAAAAGAAGGCGTTGGAGTAAATGCAGCGCGACGATCCCCGAGCGTACGACAAAGAATCTTACAACTTGATCGGGCTCGACCCCCGCAGTCTTAATTACATGACACAATTGGCTCAATTTGGGATTTTACGCGATCGAAGCCGGTGCGATTATTGTGACTCACAAATAAGTAAAATACCACAATAAATTTCCCGCTACGAAATGTAATCTTCAAATGCGCCACCTGCCGATTGTCATTAGTGAAAAAATGTATAAGCATTATGGGAGTAACGTCTATAACAAATTTGTTTTAATTTCAATCCAGGTCAGCAGTGTTAAATCAATGTTTTTAATTAAAAATGTTTTAGAAAAACATGGTTAAATCACATGGTTAAACATGGATAATATTTTATACAAGGTGTTTTATCTCATTTTGTATATTTCAAGGAGATGCCGAAAAAATCTACTCCACGGCTAATATGCCCCGACTGGCGTTGCATTACATCGGCATCTCCATAGGAGTCGCCACATCGTTCATGGAGACCAAATACCAAACACTGACCAGTTTCGCTCTTATTTTGCGCTCATCAGAGTGCCATAGGTAGCGAAAGGAGTAGTTGTTTTCGGCATCTCCTTCAAATAAATAAGTAGGATTGTCTTCCTTAAAGATAATAGAGGTCACTGTTGTAATGGCACCTGCGGAAAAGTAGGTCGTTATCTGTCTGTCAATTTGACAATAATTGTCAGACAGATAGTAGTACGGACCCAAAGAGGGCACTACGGTGTGTTTCTCACCACTACTGATTTTGTATAATACGCACCGTCACGTGATAACGAAAGCATAAGTTTCCAAATTATGGTTTTTCCAATATTTGCCTTCCCTTGTTATTTAATCATTACCCAAAGTAGCTCTAGCTAGGGAGGGTGCTGCTTCTGAATTTGTCGGACCAGAACCAGTGCTTAGTATATCCTCGAGTACTGCCAAAGCGACGCTCTTGATCTGGGCTGAGGGGCAAATCCTCCAGTACTGGCAAGAACTACCAAGATTAGTTCATTGGAAGGCGTTTATAATAAACTGTTCAAAAATAAGAACTAAAAAACATTATTTAGAGTTAAGCAGGTTGCACCTACGAACTTTAATTGGCCTATATACCGGTCACTGCCGTTTAAAATATCATCTATACAAATTCGGCCTAGCAGAAGGTGCTGAGTGCCGCTTGTGCTTAGAAGATAATGAAACGGCAGAACACATATTATGCACCTGCCCCGCTGGGGAAGGGATCAGATACTCATTATTTTTTGGCAAAGGACAACTTCTGTCAGAGGATCTGAATAAGTTCAATAAGAGGCTGGATCTGTTGGGTGAAATATAAGTAGGTGTGAGCCACAATAGACCACATGGTCGCGGTGGAGTGTCTGGCTTCCGGCCCACTCACTTTTGAACCTAACCTAATCATTAGCCACTATAGAAAATTTTACTATTCAGTAGAGTAAAACTAACTTATTCTCACACAAATTCATGTTTTGGGATCATTTTTGGAACATCAGCTGTACGTTTCAATTAGACATTATTCATTTTCATCATTTATCACAATTTATTAGAATAGTTTTAAATCCAAAGCATCAGTAATGCTAATGTGTAAGTAATATTTTAGATGATTCTGATGGTAGCAGTAGTTCAGGTTGACTAAGTTCGACTAGCATTTGAACTTTCTTGTCCGAATTAGTTTATCTGCTAAGCTTACTGTAAGTAAGTTTACTGTCGCAGTAAAGTCTTCAATTTTACTGCTACTGCAAAGAGTTACACTGGTGCCATGGCACTGACATGTTATTATAGTTTTCTGCTACTATAGCATTCTTTTGCTTTCTGGTGAAAAACCTTTATCAATGTGTATTCCTTCTCTTAATTCAAAATTTATTTTATGTTGTTATCCACAGTTTTAACATTTTCTTCCTCTTTTCTTTTTATTTGCTGATCCTGACACGAAATTTTGAAATATTATATCGAATCTAAAGCAAATGTCCCAAAGTTGCAGTAGAATAGTCAAGTGAAATCAGTTTGGCACAGTTAAAGTAAAACCAATTTTCACGGAATTTTCTTTATAAAAGAGAAAAATATAATTTTTTCCTATAGTGTCGCTTCCAGATAAATCTCATTTCCAGAATAAATTCCTGAAACTTTTTAAAATTCTCTAGAGCAGTTACCAAAAACAATACGTAAACAATATACAATAACAGTATATATTACAAGTTTATTAAGTAAGTCTTTAAAGGACGCGCAACGAGATTATGGGCACGACGTGAAGCGGAGCAATGCGGACATTCCTATGTATATTATATTAATCTAAATTTCTAATTTTATAAATTACTATAATACCCTTTAAGCTATGTCTACAACCACATGGCATATTATATAAATAAAATAGAGTATTAACTTTGTTGCAGCTCATTATGTTCAACAAATTTGTTTGTTGCAAATTAAATATTCATCATTAATCATTTCTGAAATAAAATTTAATGATGTAGCTCTGATTCATTTACAGATAGTTAAAATTAATTTAGTTTAATATTCGATTTCGAAAATATGAGTTTGAAAATAATTAAAATGCGTATCAAATTAAATTTTGATGTATTTCACTCGTTAGGCAGAAAGTAATTACACCCTTGTATAGCTGAAAAACCGCTTGGCACCAAATTACAGGACATTGAACGGTTAACTGACGATAGAAAGTTATTAGTTGTGATTTTATTCGTTGGATGTTAATGGAATAAGTAGCTATAAAGCAATTGTAATAAACTATTCTAGGCGAGCCGGTTGCTCAGGGTTTAGTGTCTCGATCGCTCAACCCGGAGGTCGTGGGTTCGAATCCCCATTCCACCAGACAATTTTCAATTAAATTGTCTACTCGTACAACAAGGCTTGTTCGCAGGGATGGGCTGGCATCATCCTGGCGATGTACTAGGATAGGAAGAATGTCAGCTTGGTGTAAAAAATATGAGGGATTAAAATCAGTTGTTTGACTGTCTCCCTAACTAACGAGGTTTCCCTTATTCCAAAACTGAGTGGTGGTTAGGGCTTACCAACGTAATTCGTTCCTGAGTCGCAACTGCGCCAAGCGAAATAATAATGTGCCGCCCTCTCTCCCACATAAATCTCAGATTTTCGGGCTAATCTTTGAGATTAGAAGGAGGAGTAGAGATATTATTTTTTTTTTCACAGATTACTCTTGTTGTAACTCGTACATCCGGGATATCCAAGGACGTAAGAGGTGGCTACTAATTAGAGAAGACTCTTCGAACTATTGCAGTTGTGGCCAAAATTACAGCCTTCTGCATTGGTCCTATTAGCTGTAGGCTCAGTTGCAGTTGTTCCAGATAAGAATAAATTTTCTGTGCACCAAACCATTTGCCGAGATGACTATCGGCATGATGATAACCTTATTTAGTTGCCAAATTTCCTTGACTTCTTGGGCTAACTCATCATATTTGGTTATCTTACTGTTATGTGCTCTTTCAATACACTCATCTAGCGGAACTGTAAAGTCCATGAAAATTGCCATTTGTTTTTCTTTATAGAGCATAACAATATCTGGACGGTTATGCGCGACAGGCCTATCTGTGATAATGTCCACATCCCAGTAAATTTTAACTTTTTGATTTTCAGTCACTGATGTAGGTAGGTATTTATATAGTTTTCTTGTTTGACTGTAATGAGTTTTTCTTTCAGGCACAAGGCTTGGTGTACAATCCTTCCGATACTTTCATGCCTTGACTGGTAGCCAGTGGATGCCAGTGCGGTGCATCCAGATATTAAATGCTGAATGGATTCCTGGGAGGCCTTGCACAATCTACAGGTCGTATCATCGATGTGCTCTTTAAGTATATGCTTCCTGTACATTCTTGTGGGTACTACTTGGTCCTGGATTGCACAAGGAGCTCCCTCAGTTTCCGGAAATAGATACCCTTGTTGCAGGTAGTTAAGAGAGTGCTGCTTATTTATATCCTTGTTTTTTAGGTGGTTTGGATATTTGCCATGAATGGATTTTTGACACCAGTCCTGCTCTAGCTTTTCATTGATATTTATTTGCTGTTCATGTTGGTCTGCAACTAAGTTCAAGGGTAATAATTTAATGTCTATGTGCCTTAATGCTCGATGGATATTATTATTATTATTATTATTATTATTACTATTAATATTTATTATAATTCCTTAATAGTATGCTCATTTTCTAAAGGAAACACTAACGTGTAAAACTATTTTTGGGGTCATATATACGTAATTTCATAACTTTACAATTAAATTTATCTACACTAATATTGAAACTTGCGTTATAATATTAATAATATTGTTTAAAGTATAGCTTGTATACTATGCACATATAATTTCATGATTTAGCCTATCCTACGCCATCTATCTTTGAATCCGAAAAACAGATCTTCCACATACCCGGGTATGGTTTGATTGTTATTTAACTGATACTCATTCCTTTGGATGCGCTGTGGTGACCACCTTCCGGTTTTTAAGACTGCTGTTATTCCGGTGCATTCGAGTGATTAATCAAGCTTTCAGTAGCATCAACCACCTATGGAGGTAATTTAGTTTTAAGTATATTTTCTGATAAATAATTAATCAGCCTTTGTCCTATGTGGGTCTGTCGGCACAGAAAATAAATTATTAGTTCAATTATTATGGTACTATAACCGAATGTATAATTTAGATACAACTGCATCATTATGAGTAAAATTCTTCTGTAATTTGATACCCTGTGGAGATCTTATAGGCTTTAGGTAGATATTGTAGTTAATAAAAAGTCAGTCAAGTGGTAGTTAATAATGGATGAAAAATTATAACATTATTTTACAAAAAACTAATATAATTGTAAAGTATATTTGTTAACTAATCTAGTATATATTAATTATGTAGACTTTCTAGACTGTTACTTCATGATATATTTCATCGCAAACGTATCACCATTCCTAACAAAAACCATGTCGTATCGTGATTGGTGGCTGCTTCAATGCGTCTTCTCACACACTGAGAAAATTATTTCACTATCAAAGCAAAAAAAAAATGTTATAGTAACAGAAAACTATAATAACATAGGCGCTAGCAGCATATTCTCTTTGCACTAGCAGTAAAATTCCTGCTGTCAAGACCCAATAAAATTGCTATTATTGTAAAGTAGTCATTACTGCTCCTGAAAAGTGGCACTATTGTCATTATAAAGATGTGGAAAATAACACTAAATTACTGTGCTGTCATTATAAAGTGGTTCTACAACTTTTATAGAGATCTTTTTAAGCATTCTAAAGTAATCTTTACCTCCAATAATCATACTCTACAACTGCTATACAGTAAGTGTTAAGAGCAAGAAAATATGTTTACTGTCGCTGTGAAGTATCTTACAGTCACTGTAAAATTAGTTGCCACCGAATTCCACACGCATAAACCAGTGTAAACTAGTACATAAACTAACGTTCTGTAAACTAACCAAACCTATCAAAAGTTTGGTATTTATTAATACCAAAAATATCCAAAACCCTATTCAACAAATTTTTGCTTGTATGTCATGTTGTTGTCTGTCGATAATTCTAGCTCTAGCGGTAGTAGCGGAGTATAGGTATAGTGCCAATGTAATTGCCGTCACCGAACTCGTTTGCATCTTTTAATTTGCAGAAAAAAATTTATGAAAAAATATACAGTAGGTATCTACTTTTACGTTGTACCTTCAGCAAAACAAAATATTTTACCTTATTCCGACATTTTATATAACGTAACTGGTTGTTCTGAGATTATAGTTCATGCAATCATGCGACCAACAAACAGAAAACAGTATTATTATAATTAAGTACATTTACCACAAGTGAAAATCATATCACATAATAAGTAGATGTTCATATTGGACAAAAAATCCTATATACCTTTTAAATACAAATTTTTAGAAATAGATGCAACCAACAGTAATAGTTTTCACCATTTTGACATAACTTTCACTGAACGGATAACAAAACAGAAACAGATAAATGGCAAATGGCGGAGGTTCTGTTGGTATGATATGGTGAGTAACTGATGCTACACTGAGAAAATGTTTTCACCATCAAAGCAAAAAAAAATGTTATAGTAGCTGTAAACTATAGTAACATAGACGCCAGTGTAAATTTTTGCAGTAGCAATAAAATTTATTATGCTGTCAAGACTTTATTGCTCCAGTAAACTTATTTTATAAAAACCAACATTTTAATCTTCCTAAAATAAACGGTTGATTCTTATTTGAAAGCTGCACATTTATATATTATTGACATTTATAAATGGTGCCTCAAAAAAGAGAGGTTTACCTCGTGTTGTATTTTTTAAATGGAACATCCTGTATATTTTTACAGATTTGGATAGAACGTCCTCTCACGAATAAATTTATATTGGGTTTGATGGATATAGCTCTAATAGTGAGAGAGGCATACATAATAAGTTCTGTGTTCTATAAGTTAACTTGTTCTATAAACATAATGGGTTAGAAAGAGAATATCAGTTCGTTGTTAAGTTATAAACACTATAAAATCTTTTACACTACTCTAAAGATTGCTTTTATGGTAATTTTATATGGTGTTATCTTCCACACTATTAGAGCTAAATCCAGCAAATGATATATCAGTGTATTCGAACACTGGACTATCAAAATCTGTAAAAATACACAGGGTGTTCTATGTAAAAAATATAAGTTGTGGTAAACCTCTCTTTTTGAGACACCCTGTATAAATGTCAATAATATGAAAATATCACTTCAAATAAAAATCCGTCTGTCTGAGCATTTTGCTTGGAAATCAATCCATTGACAGATAATCGAGGATAAAGCTTACCAAATCACATGCGCTTCATGTGAAATTAGTCATATAAACACATGATGCTGGTTATACGTCCTTACGATCCGTCGTGATCATCCACTCCATGTGAAGCGGTATTTAAATTATACCATAAATTAAAATGTTACCAGAATAGTTAGTGATCGAATTATTTTTAATATCCTGTAAATAATCTCTTTTTAACTTTGATCAACATCATTTTCAAACCGTATTGCACATTTAACCCATTAAACTTCTTCGGTGCCGCTTCCTGGAACTCCGCTGAAACAAATGCAATAAATCTCAAGTTTTTACATGCTAACCAACGCTTGCCGATCATAATATAATATGGCATGGTATATTAGCCGTAGTGGGCTCAAGACTCCGTATATTTGAGCATAATTTATGTGTCTGCGTCTTGAACTATCATCTCAGCGCTTAAAAATAAATTACTAAGGAACGTCTTCATAAATTTGCTTTATAACAAATAACACATGGACCCCACTTAGCCATACCTGACTTTTTAGCCCAACAGACTGTGAAAACTAACTTTATGGTAATTATATAGAGTGTCCTAGTAGGATTTCGAGAAAATTACATATACACTAAATTGTTGACATAATGTAGACATCAAATATTGGTTTACATAACGATTTACCCTTGGAAAAAAATTTTTAAGGCGTTGAAAATGAAATGAACGATAATCGCATCACATTTATCTAAATCTAAAATAATAAATATAGGGTAATATGTAATTAATATTTGTGGTGTTGCTATATGATACATCGTAATTTCCTTTGGGATTACACCACCTGTAAATTAACAAAAATAGAAAACCAGAAGTTTTCAGAATAAAGATTTAGAGTGTACCAGGTAAACCTTTAAAGTCTGCGAAAAAAAAAATATGGGAGAAAGCTGCGAAAAAATAAATTATTGAAACGTATAGATTCAAAGCTAGTTTATTTGATTTAAAATTTTAGTATTTTTTTTTTTTGTTTAGACTTAATTCGAAATAACATTTGTCATATAATAATAAAAATAATAATAATAATAATAATAATAGTAATAATTTATTCCATACTCATAAATAAGAAAGTCCACAGTTTACAAAAAGTAGACAATACAGAGTACAATGCTTATGAATCTCATATTTACTCAATCAAATTCATATTTACTTGTTGACTACCTACTTGTTGACTACTTGTACCTACAATGTACAAGTAAAGATATTCTTCCAAAGAGCCTATAGCTGTTTATACTACAGTTAATCAGTATTTAACTAATTTAATAACAACTAGTCAGGCAAGTGTGAAACACATTTACAAAAAATTACATAAAAAAAGTAAGACACCTAAATGGACTTATAAAATATGAATAAATAGTACAAATAGAACTAAGCTTTTATGCTCGGCTTTTATGTTATGTTTTATGACATGAAAATTATTATTCAATAATAATGTCCTCGAGCGCTTTTTGAAACTAAAATCGTTAGAGCATTTCAAATCATAGGGCAAAGCATAAACAATTTGCAGACGGTGTAACAAAAAGATCGCTGAACGATTGGTTAGGAACAGTAATAACATTTTCTTCCTCAGTTTTAAATTATGCACATCCGTTCTGAAGGTTATTTTATTATACAAATAAATACTGATGTGTTTAGTTGATTATTATTATTTTTTTGGACTTGAACGAGGGTTGAAACCTTTGGTGTGAAGACAACACTGACGTAGTTTTCCATTTAACACCAAAACACTATACTGCACTCGAAGCGCAATTTCACCGATCAAGTTGGTATGATCTGAAGATGTTTAAAACCAGTTTTAAGTATCTCCAGATGATCCCACTATTATAGTGCAAGTCACTATTCACCTGGTCGTTCGCTTGTTCCACATCGGCCTTCTTGAACGAATAATATAGTTGAATGTCATCCACATAAAAGTGACTACAATATTTCACACTATCCCTTAGTGGATGTATATATTGAAAACAATAATGGGCCTTGCCCTAAGTATAGAGCCTTGCGGTTCACCGGTTCTACATGTACGCTTTGGGAAAGGTTAGTATTGTATTTTTCGTACTGATTCCTGTTCAAAAAATAATTTTTCAGACGTCCAGCACTGTTACTAGAATTAATATTTTTAAAAATTGCAAATAGTAACCGATTATTACTTCGATAAAATAGAATGAAACTGAAAAACGATGAAAATGATGACATTTAGTTAATTTGTCGTATATGTATTTTTATTAAACATTATGATGTGGTTTTTTTGAGAGAACGAGGTGACATTTTCCAAAATTAATATCAATTTTCGTCCATTACAGAAACTACGGAAGGATGATAGTCTGTTTCTGCTTTTATTTTGCTATAGAAATGACTAATGTGCATCGAATGACGACATTTGTTCTCGGCTGCAATTAAAATGTATTTATAATTTTTCAGTCCTCGTTTGTGCCGTCCTGCTATGTGTTAATTAGAGATAAAAGGTGAAGTATGGCCTTGCGTTGTTATTATGTAATTTAGCTCGTGAATTCCTCTTACCTTATTGGCCTTCTGCGTGAAAAAGCGCGGAACGGTTCTTATACCCTCCTATCTGATGGACTTTTCAAATGGGGCATTGAATTAGAAGTAATATTCCAAATGGCTCGTATTTCCAGTTGCGTGGTCTATTTAACATTAATTTCCAGCTACATTTATTGTAAGACAATGGGGATATGCCACACATATTTCCTCTCCGTGAAATATTGCGTTAATTTATTAGGCTATCATATAAATGTATACAGAGTGTCCGGTTAGGAGGGAACTTTATGGATATTTTAGTAAGCAGCCTTCTTGTAACTTATAGAAGAGAATAAATAATATTATGATAAAGTTCGTTCAAAAAATCAAATCAAAGTTAGACATTACGCTTACCACACTACGTAAAATCTATCGTGATTTTTGTTTCAAAGAATAAATACATCAGAGAACAAAAGACTTGGATTACCGCTAACAAAACGGATAGGGATTTTTAATCAATTAACATAATAATCTAATAAAATAAGTGAAAATATATTATCCAGTTTGATTGAAAATGAGGTAATAATGATACAATACAGGATATATCATGCTATCAATTAATAAGGGTAAAAAGTAGCGTAAAATATGTTTTCATTCAACTTAGAAGTTTGTCTCTTTATGTGTCCTTGACTTATTTTATTAGTTATGTTGTATATTAATTGTTGTTGTTGTTGTTGTTTTGTTCGTTTGTTTTGTTATGTATTATATTATATCTGTTATTTATTATTGACCGGATTTCCTCTTAATTTTTATTAAAAACGGTGGCTTCTTCTTATAAATCTAATAATTGTATTTAATTTTTCTATCTTCTGAAACTCTAGAATCATGTACCTACAAAACTGGACAATATAGCACTATTTATGTACTACTATTTTTATTTATGGATCAATATTTTATAATTTGTACAAGTTTTGTAGGTATCTTGTAAATATACTAAATTACTACGAACTCTAAGGCATAATAATATAAAATTATAGTTAAAAATGCTTTAGAAACCGTTTTTTATAAGTAGCACCAAAAACTTACCATATTATTGTATTATCACCAAAACTGCAAAGTGTCAAATCAATGTAACAATAATTAGAAATGGGTGAGAATTTAGTTGGAAGATTTGCTTACAATGTTAGAAAGTTAGAGGTCAAGCTAATAAAAGCTTCTTTAATTCTATTACTCTGCTCTGTTTATTTTGCTTTTTGTAACAATCTGAGGCACCTCAAATAAATAATTAAGTCTGTATATTTTGAATTTCGTACTAACATCCACAGCCACAGGAAGAAATTTTTCCGTTTCCGTAAATATATATACAATATGCACTGTGCACATCACAAATAATAATCCCTAATATTGTATAACAGAAAAGAGAATACCTCCTCTTTTCCTACTTGGACCTTACCATCCAATAAGAGTATTTTTTGATGAACAGATCCATTTTAATTTTACTAAAATAAACTTTTACAAAAGGTTAACGAATTAGACTAGACCTATGGCATATCCACAGGCATTGACTGAAATAATAAATTCTCTTCACCAGCGGTACAGCAATAAAATGTGTTAATTTTGTTTTCTGTTGGAAGTCCCCAGACAATTCACGCCATGCGGAGAATTATAATATGGCCAGGAATTGCAAGGTATATCTAATTTAAACAGAATAAATACGAGACGACTAGTAATTACAACAGGTAAAGCTTTAAAAGAGGACTTATTCGTTCTCTGTCCGAAAATATATTTCGGCACTACCTTCATTAAATAACTAATATGTAATTAATACATATGACAAAAATGTTTAAATAAATAAATACCTAACATTTTATAATACATAGTTAACATGTATATTAAAAACAGGTGTTATCTAATTTGACAGAAATAATTACACAGAGTTAAATGCAATTTTGATTCAAATGAATTAGTTTAAAAGATAATGAAGCGCTCCTATTAAATGAAATGGAAAAACGTATAGAATGAAACTAACGTATCAAAAACGGTTGCGTCGCAAATTTTGTGGCTGCCCCAAATTTATGTTTTTTTTATAGGATTACATGATAATCCTATGCCCTAAATTTATTAGTTGGCTATGAAATATTAAAGTGATAATGGAGGTGTATTATGGTTTGTAATTACAACTTGGCATTAAATTTTCCGGCGGAATAGGGGTTTGAACCAACGACTTCTTGGTTAAGCTATTGATACACTAAACTCCGAGCCACCGACCCGATATTCATGTATCTACAGGGTGTTTTCTTTAAGATTAAACCCTCCCTTATTTCGGTTACTGTTTACATATTTTACATTTTCAAAAAACGAATCAATGCCACTATCTATGCCAAATATGTCTTTAAATTTTTTCTATCCTATCTAAAGGTATACAGGGCGCACTATAAAGTTGTGTTTTTTTAAATTGAACACCCTATATACCACTAATAAGTTTGAACATCAGTAGTAGGTGCAACTATCCCAAACTTTGTATTAAGTTTGTATTATTACGTATTATAGTTTCACCTGATGCGTCTACTCATAAAAATATTATTGTCGTTAGTAGCACAAGTATAAAGATATATACTTGTGTTAGTAGTAAGAGTGCTGCAAGCAGCTTCTTGTTGATATGGCATTCTGGAAGGGCAGTCACATGTATGTTCTATCATTATCTAATGTTTAAATAGAGATTTCAAACTTTTCTATATAATTAATAATGGCTCAGTACTTCCCATTTCCTCCATGCTTTCTATCACCGACACTTCATTAATTGTCCGAGGTTTATCTCTGCTTTATCATTGCCTTACCATACCCAAAAAAAGTGTTTTACATATTTATTACTTAATGAAAGAACACATTAATTTCCTTAGTATTAATACACTGTTCCTGTTACTAATTAACCCCGAACATCAACCCATCTTGTTACTATACCCATACACTGACTATTTAAATTCAACTCTAAAACTCGTTTTAATGAGGCTGGAATCACAATTTCATTACTTGTTAAAAGAAGATTCGGTCTGTTTACATTTTAACGGAGCTAATCTGCATATAGAATAGTCCGTGGTGTGCAAGACGCTACACCACACCTTTGTCGAATAAAAAATGGGTCTCGTTTAGGTGTTGTTTAGATCAGATAAGGAGTTATCGGAGGAGCTTTGTTTAATAGTCAATCATTCAGTCGGTAGGTAATTATAGGAATAAATGCAAACCGAGAGGGGCAGTAACGGACTGGCGTCAGTGAGATGCGAGGGCAAAGATTAAGAACCTGCTTCAGCCCTACTTAACATATTAGTTCGTTTAATTACTGGTTTATTGATTTTTGAGACGTGCTTACTGACCTGAGTGTATGGCCTGAGATTTTTTTGGGTGGCAGATGTCAAAGGTTTAAAATTAATCTTCTATGCGTTGGTAATTAAATATTTAAATACGTTTTCTGTATTATGACGGGCGAGTTAGAAAATATGAGGCGATAATATCGAACGTTTCTAAGCTATCGATGACAACATGAGATACAAATTTAATTACTTGAGATATTTAAATTTTTGCTAGAGTTCTATCAAGGCGCGCTCCTCAAACCTGTTATTAGCTTATTCTTAATGTATCGTGGAAATAGATTGTTATTATGAGTTTGTTGAAGGGAGTATTTCTGTCAACGTTGGTAGAATAGGAAGAATAAGAGAATCAAGGGGAATAGGTAGTTAAAAGTGGTATAGGTAGTTAAAAATATAAAGAAGCCACGGCTACACTATCAAGTGGTAAAATGTTTCAATTTCGTAGCATCATGGTGTAAATCAATAAATTGATGATGTAAAGTGAATTAAAATGAACTTATGAAAACAGAACATATATTTATACCGTGTCAGGATTTTTTGTGCACGAAATTCTGATTAGTTGTAATATTTAAAACATTTCTTACAGATGTACATAGCAGTTTGCAAACTATTTGGTTTTATACAAAATAAATATGTTGACAAAAACTTGAAATTCTAAAAAGTGACAGAAGTTACAATAAAAGTCCACATATATTCTAATTATATGCAGACTTTGATACAATTTTGGTAACAATACATACATGCTTCCCTTGTGGAATCCAGTTTTATATTTATCAAATTCACACACATGGTTAAGTAAGTAAACATTAAGTGAAATCATATTATAATCTCTTTTCTGGTTAAAATTTATTTAATACGACTTAATTAAAGTTTATTTAATAAATAGAGGAAATATATACGGGACGAGCTAATTGTAAAAATGAGACATAGGAATTCATTAATCTTGAAGGGGGTTGGAATCTTTATTGGTATTGTAGGAGTTGTTACAGATGATATGATTAGTCACCATCTCGTGTGTTGCCTAGAAGATTATATACCTATAATAAATATTGTAATTAGTGACATTGGAATCATATTATCATCATAAACAACCTTACAGAATTTTCCCCTTATTTCCTTCCTCAAAAATTCTGAGAGGTAAGAAAGTGATATATCTACATACACCGGATTCTTCAAGTAAGGAGTTTATGTTTA
Source organism: Pogonocherus hispidulus (assembly GCA_963924545.1). NCBI lineage: Eukaryota > Metazoa > Arthropoda > Insecta > Coleoptera > Cerambycidae > Pogonocherus > Pogonocherus hispidulus. Next base: position 54,288,383 of record OZ004695.1, read on the forward strand.
TTTTAAGAATTTTCCCTACCTTACAGTCCACCCCAGTTCTAGAATTTGCAGAATTATAGCGTAACCATTTTTGGTTACGCTACGCAACAATACCTACTTTATTCATTTTTAGTAACAAATCATTGAATATCAAAATGTATCTCTTAATACTTACACAAAGACAATATTGAACATAATTCAAGTAGAAAGTCATGTCATAGTGCTCAATTTAACATTTTTCTGCAAATGACAGATGACAAACTGAAAAATCACAAGATAATCACGAAACTACTTCAAAATCCCGAAAAACTGATGTCAACTTAATACATTTTTTCGCAAACTTGAAGTTTATTAACTCTAGCAGATATTTTTATTGAAAAACTCTATTGATTACTTAACTCGCAGTTTAACTTCCATTTGAAAAACCAGACCTTAATCTGCAGAGTGGGTGGTTGTGTTTTTGTAAAACAGAGGTTGGCATATAATTTCATTAATACCTTGTGAAATATTTTAATTAAAATTATTTTTTAAATGTTTTTTTTTTCAATTAATACTACGCTTCCACCGCTTTCTACTTGAAATAGTTTGGTTAGATATTGAATGATATAATTAAATATAAGTTTCAGGTAATTGTTTCATAAATACTTACCTACTTGTTTGTATCGTTTGTACTTACCTTAAAATATTTTAATTCACAAAAGGCAACGGAGTCGCAAAGAAGCAATTATTTTGGTGAAACAGCCAAGTATATGGGCAGCTGCTTTGGTTGTAATTTAGGAGAGGAAACAGTTTATCCTATTATGTTTACCGCAAACACTTTCGTTCCCGAACATAAAAATGTTCCATTAACCTTCCGAAAATTTCTTGGAACACTGAAGTAGCCAGTCCGGCACTGATCGCATCGCCCAATGCTTATTAGATCAAAGGGTGTAGCCTCATTGAAATAGTCACCGCCGTTAAATAAAATTTAAATGTACAGGTGCTTTAACAAGTAGTAAAATATCGCCCATGCCAATAAAAAGTGTCCTCCATCGTAAAACTTTTTAAGGATGTTGTAAACATGCCACCATTAACGCATTTATTGTCATATTATGTTGCTAAAAGTATAATATTTCCAAAGATTTTCTTTGTTGCCCAACTGGATTTAGCTAACAAGGGTTTTGAAGAGATTTATAGCGGGAGTATTGCCCATAATAAATAAAGATAAAACAATGAGCACACATTGAATGTTTTGTACACACATTTACAGACAGATTACAAAAGAAAACAAAGTAATATTTATGTGCTTCATTTGAAAGTACCTATACTACTTAGTATAAATCTTATAGAAGATGAAGATAAATCGATTTCACATGACTGGAAACAATTTTGCATATTTGCAATTAACCTTTCACTGGTCGTATGCAAAATAGACAGACATCATTTTCGAAAAATGATGTCTGTCTATTTTGGCGACTGATTATTGGGATAAAAAATATTCAAATATTCATTTACTGAACTCACCCAATGAAAATAAAAAATCCTATAAAAACCGCTCATAGTTAGAAATGGAGCATGTACCTACAGGGTGTGATAAGATAATGTGACATCTTAATGGCTTATAACTTCAAAGCAAAATGAGATAGCGACGATCGGTTTTCACTGGTGGTCTTAATTTTACAAAAAGTTTTTTTTGTCATCGGTACTAGTTTGTTTTATTTATACAGGTGTTTAAAAATAAAATTGCCACTTTTTAATTCCAAATTGTGATCATTTTTCAAATGGAACAGCTTATAGATTATATTACTATTCGATAGAGACACTTTTCCTCTTTTCAAAAATGTATAGTTTGATAGACTTATTCAAAAAAATAAAGCAGTTTTTTCAATTTACACACCAGCACTTTTCAATAGACCATAATTTTTTTGGAAGATCGCATTTTATTTTTTTTTTAAATTGTCAGTACAGAATAACGGTGTGCATCAACTAAAGCTGTTATTAAGAAAATATCTAATTTAATACAAATTTATACAAATTACATTACAGCATAAATTACCAAGTTATTGAAATAAAAACACCAATTAAGAAGAATTCAGTTTTAATATAAACACTTATATGTTAAATGTTTGAGGTTAAATTGCTGAATGTGCCCACCGTTTTCTTCAATACACTTTTAGAATCTAAACTGCATATTGTTGAAGGAAAGTTCTAACATTTCCGGTACTATGGTCTAAAAAGCATTAGTTATGTTGTTTTAGTTGTTTTATATTTTATACAACAGGACTATAACAACGACCTTTGACGTAACCCCATATGAAAAAATCAGGTACCGTTAGTTCGGGAAAATGTGTAGGCAATTCTATTGGTCCGGCTTTACCTATCTATTCTTTGATGCATTCCGTTATTCTGTACTGACAATGTAAAAAAAATAAAATGCGATCTTCCAAAAAAAATATGATCTATTGAAAAGGGCTGGTGTGTAAATTGAAATAACGCCTTTATTTTTTGGTACAACTTTATCAAACTGTATATTTTTGAAAAGAGGAAAAGTGTCTATATCGAATGGTAATATAATCTACAGGGTGTTCCATTAAAAAAATGATTACAATTTTGAATTAAAAAGTGGCAATTTTTTTTCAAGCACCTGTAGAAGTAAAAGAGACTAGTACCAATGACAAAAGACAACTTTTTGTAAAATTAAGAGCACCAGTGAAAACCGCTCGTCGCTATCTCATTTTGAGTTGAAATTATAAGCCTTTAAAATGTGTCAGATTATCGTGGGACACCCTGTATTATAATTTTTCATAAGCGTGGGATACCTATAAACTAACGCCATCCCCATGTCCTCATTAAATCGTTTCGTACGTAAAACTCTGGTAGGTTATATACCCAGAACCATACCCATATCAAAAATGCACAGGTTCCTGCTGACATCGACATATGCACATGGCACAGTCTCCACCTCCAAAACTAAAAAAACTGTCTGAAAAAATCATCTGTTGCTTTAGTGGTCATGTTTAGTCATTCGGATCACTTCGCACACTTTATAGAACCGAACTAATAACTTTATCGATCATATAAGTATTTCAAAATACCTACGGTTGTTTTTGTTTTAATTTAAAATCAAACTTTTAGCTGTTCTCTACAAGATTTAGGGATTGTAGCCACAAATATATTAGCTATCTGAGTTCTTTAAATAATTCTCGTTGTATACATTAATAACCAAACTTTCTCCTGATTTACTGATATTTAATATGGATGACCACCAACGGCTATATGTCTATGTAGTATGTAGCTGGTAGCAGGTATTTAAATTCAACCAAGAAAATATTTGATACTTTTACCCTGATATTTAAAGCAATGGTGTTAATTAATTTCATCGGGGAAAACATCTGAAGCCTCATTTATTACAAAGACAAATGGCTAAGAATCCAGAATATATGAGGTAGGTGAGTTCTTAAATCAAGAAAAAGTGTTACAAAAGGGCAATTGTTTCAATATACCGGATGTAGAAACTTCAACGCTTTTGTGTGATGTGGGTAGATACGTAATCTTAGTTCGTCTAAATTTATTTATAATAAAAAAATACAGCTATAATGTAATAAACAGTTGTAGAAATCTACAGTTTTAAAATATTATATTTTATTTCTTTGAAAATATTTATTTATATTTATTTTTATTTATTTATATCATATACCGGTATATGAAAGCCAACAATAATTTATAGCAAAAATATATGATTGTAAAATCAAACGGGACCAGATAATCTTTATCACCTTTTCCTTTCTTTTCAACGTTTTCTATAACTCGTTATATTTTCGAAAACTCTTTAAACTCATTGACGTTATAGAGGGCTGGAAAATTGTGACTATACAGATCCTCAAATAAAAATATGTTCGATTGGAGACAAGGACGGATCGATACTAGTAAAGCGTATATTAAACAGAGAAAAAGAAGCTCAGCTGCTTTCCCCCACTAAGTAATGAATTAGAAGTATTTTTCCAATAATATATTATTTGTCTTTATTTAACTACTATGTATTAATATCTTGTGTCTTTATTTCCAAATAGAACATATTTTATTTGGGGACCTGTATATATTAGATAAATAATTAGTGCGTAGCTGGTAATGAGGAGACCAAGATGGCTAATCTTGCTGGAAAAAGAAATTCTTTAATATCACGAGATGTACAGAACCAAGCTTTTTCATTTGAATTATATAATAGCTCAGTTCCTGTCAATTTCAGAAAACTAGTGATAGATTCTTCTTTGTCGGTCTTTTTAGATGCATTCATATACTAAACAAAATATACATATGTTTTTATATTTTCTGAGACTCTATTTCCTCATATTTTATATTTTTTAAAGTCACAACCGAAACTGAGAAACTTATGATTATGGAATTTATATATAAAAGTGCCAAGGAATGTATTAAAAAAAAAGAAATTATTTGAAGAAATTGTAAAAGTTGTATTCATGTCAAAGTGTTACATTCTTAAACAAAGTAATATAAAAATAATGTAAAATATAGAAATATATCAAAATAATTCTTCACCATAAATATTTTTTTTGCGATTCTCTATTTATTTTATAAGTTTTCCCAAGAAAAAATATAGTTCGCTGAAAAGTAAATCATGCACCCAACAAACTATCCCTGTGTCCTTTGGGAAATACCTCTAGAGGTGGTTTTTTCGAACAGACCAATTGTCAGGCTCATACAGGCTATCTGAATTTAAAACAGAAATTTGCAGGCTCGTTCCCTCTTGATCAAAAGCGCTGTCTGTTGATAATTACGTATTTTTGATATTTACGTATTTAATTGTAACCTAAATAATTATTTCCTACAACCTAAGAGACTCATATTACCAACCTTAAACTTCATGCGTATTCTTGTAACTCAATAATAATAAGTACGGTGCAAAACTAACATGTGTTAACAAGTGTTAAAAAAGTTGGTTTACTGGGTGTAAACCAACTTTTTTAAAGTTTTTTGATCATAGCGAAAGATTTTGGAAGAGGGCAATATACGCTTTTGTTTGTCTTTTAATTTTTAGGATTGTATCACAGAACACAATAAAAGTATAAATATTACTTGACAATTTTCCTTGAAACGTCATACACAGAGAAAAAGCTTTTTTTTGAAATGAAGAAAATTACTTTAAATTAAAGAAATCTGTTCTTTCAATAGGGCCAAGTAAAAAAACAACAAACAACCCAATAAATGTCGGGAAAAATTATGTATTTGAAGAAACGAATAAATTCCATTAAATAATGATAGTTTCTTTAAATTAATAAAATAGTTGCTTTAACTCAGTGTTAATATCTCGTAATTATGGAGTTGTACTCATTTTAAGTAATAATTTATAGCTATAAGACTCCATGTCGAGCAAGTATTTATTTCAATGTAGTACAAGTATTGAAGCAGTATATTTTGATGAATATAGGTACTTTACTAAGTACATACATTTTATTTTACATTTTAAAAATATAAAAAAAAACATTAATATTTCCATGGCGCGATTAGGTAATTAGGTCAATTGTCTGACAGCTTACAGACATATAGGCGTACAAAATTAAGAGTAAAATAAATTTAAACTAAGATATAAGGGGTCATTATAAAATAAGGGGTACAAACTTTAAAGTCTTAATATAATATTAAGAAATCAAGCTAGTAGCAAAAAGGAAATGGAATTTAGTTGTTTCAATAATTGAATTTTACAGTATCTATGAAAAACAAGATAGTTGTCGTGTCAACTGCTGATACAAGTGTCAAACGTAATCATTGCGATTTAGAAAATTGTTCACATTTTGTAAATTCATGACCTCCAAGCTCGGCTGATCTTAACCCAGCGAATTACTGGCTGTGGGGTTATTTAAAAAATTTGGTGTTTAGACCGCGACGAACAACGCTGGAAGAATTAAAAGACTATTAGGGAGAAAATTGTTGCAATTCAACCAGAAATACTGAATAGTGCTATGTTCAATTTAGTGGAACTGTTGGTGATTGTACAGCAGCAAAATGGACGACATATCGAACATTTGCGTTAACCACTGGTGGACATAGGAAGTCACACTATTTAAGCAATCGAATTTCTTTCACAATAATAAAAGATTATGTTATAAGTAACATGTACAGGCAGGCTGAAGAATATAGAAATTATATTCAGTTTAAAAATTATAAACGAAATATAATTTATGAGATTAAATATAATGGTTCCTTAAGCTTTCTTTATAAATATGTTGCCTACCATATTCAAAACCAAGTTCAAGGCACCCACCTAGTTAATAAAATATGTCGAAACGAAGATTTGTTGTCTTAGATTAAATTACTTTAGTATTTAGAAAACTACTTATCATAGAATATCATATTCCTTTTTATTTGTTTAGGTTTAGGAGATGCTATCTAGTACTCATTTAAAATTCCTATATGTTTGAACAAGATTAAAGGAACCTCGTTCATCTCATTTTTTACGGTAATTGATTTACTAAACAGATCTCATGTATCCCAATATGTTAAGAGTAAATATTTGGGTAAATTTAATTTGAATATATTTAAATTTTTATCTCAACTGCCTACATTGAGATGTTAACCTAACCAGCGAACGTCATTGAATATTGAATGAGTATTTGAATACTGAAATGATCTATTTTTTATTTAAACTAGGAGATGTAATTAGTATAGAGGTATTACGCCAACTGCTAGTCAGTAGAGTCAACGAAAATAATTGTTAAAATTTGCTATATAAACTCATTCCGAAAAACTATCCGTATCTGAGGTTAAAAAATTTGTAATTAATTTAAAAAATAAATTTTATCTTTAGGTATATTAAAAATCAATAAAATAATTGTTTCTAAGACGACGTACACTGATAACGACCTGATTGTCTATGTAAAGTTTGAGTTCAATCTAAACATCCAGTTAAAATCATCTCGGTATTCTAAAATTCTACTATTCATGGTTAATTTTCAATTTTCATTGATGTTTTGAGGTAATTTTACTTACTTGTTTACTTAAATTACTAATTTCGTTAATAAAATTTTAAGCAGCATACAATTATAAAAAGAATGTAGCGAATGCTACATTTATTTATTTTTTTTTTAACTTAAATTATATAATTTAATTTAAGATGATGTATTCCTTGTAATTCTACTACTTTTTAATAATAATAATAACCGTATTTATGGTTACACTAATAGAATATAATAATATTACATAAAATGACAATACAATACAATATTGCTGCATAATCACCTTGCAGCATGCGAAGTTTAGCTCTAGGCTATTCTTACACTTAACATACTACAGGTGTCATTCTAATCCTGTAAAAAGAGGAAAAAAAGTTCCCATAGACTAAGACACACCAGAGGTAATTAATATAATTGAACATAAAGAAGTATCTACACAAAGAGACATAATTAATAAAAACCAATAAAAGCACAACCACGATCAGGTCCTGTATTATTGAAATGAAAATATGTGTTTTCTTAATTGAAATTTAAAAGCTTGAACCGTGAGATTCTTCATAGAAAATGGTATATTATTATAAGATTTTACTGCATTTTAAGAAAAACTTTTTTTGAAAAAGAGCAGTGGCATGAGGAGGAAGAAGAGTAAGCATATCAGTATGTCGAAGATTCACAGTATGAACTTGAGCCCTTTTAGTCAATTTAGAATTAAGTGAAGAATCGATATTAAGTGTTAGTAGCTTATGGACAAATATATTTAAATGTAGCAATCTTCTATTTTCCATATTTAACCACCCAAGTTCATGTAATTTATGTGACACATGATCATACTTACGCAGTCCAAAGATATAGCGAATATAGAAATTTTTAACTCTTTGGATCCTTTTTTGTAAATTAAGTTAAGACAGGAGCCATAAATAAAGTCACAATAGTTGAATACAGGCAGAACCAAAGATTCACACTACATTTTTTTAAGTTTACTGTAACATTATTGCCGATATATTATCATTCCCACAAGCATTCGATTTTAGATTACACAAAATATCATGTACCTCTTTCTTGCTCAGTGACCATTTTAAAGCTAAAATGGTTTAAATTTATTGTGTTCAAAGTAATCTATACTATCTTGGCACGTAGAAGGAGAAGAATTCATTCAGAAGAATGGGGTTAGCTAAAAAATGGGGTTATGGGGTCTGGGGTTTTGTATTTGATATTATTTTTAACCTTTTAAAAACCGAGTTATGGTTTGTCCACATAGTAGGTAATGACTTTCTCTGTGTAGAGTCACAACTTAATTAAGGTGTATTCGCTACACTGTAAACTCTGAATCGTTATCTTGATTATTGTTGATATTGTTTGACATAGTATTGCCAAGGGTGACACTAAACGAGATAATCACCTCTCAACTCTTCTCGAATCATAAAGACATAGTTTAACGAGATGAGACAATTGAAGCAAAGACTGGATGAGATGGGTTTGTCTTGTCTGTTTGTCCTGTCCCTTCTTCCATGTCTCGTTTGATCTCATATTCCCTCGATCTCTCTTGTCTCGTCATCATCTAAATGTATTCAAAAAAATATTACTTTTATTATTATTATCACAACAGTAAATTTGGTCTGGACGAAATCACGTACAAAAGAGACGATATGAGACACAAGTTTGACAACGCCTAGGTCTTGCTAGACAAGATTTGACAGATTTACTAATAATCCTTTGATTGACAAGGATCCATTCCTACAAAATTTTATAAATACGTTTATATATTTGGAACCACTAGTAAATTATAAAATAGGAAACAAGTGCGCACGCACATTTAACCAACATCATATTAAAGCACCCTGTACTTGAGTATGAAATTAGCTTAGGTTGTTTAGAAAATTTAGACTTAATACAATCTGCGTCTTTCTTTAAATAAGCGAATGATGTATATTAGTTTCAAAATCAAACTATACAAGGATTTTTCAACAAAACAAAATTCTCTATCTGCTTTAATTATTGCTAGTTAATAAACCTTTAATATTAAAATAAATAATTGAGTCTGATAAAACTTTGAAAATAGATTGAAATGAATTGTTCATAGTATAAGAAAAATATCTTAATAGTATAATAAAAATAGTTAGTAGGTATAGTTATAGTGTCGTTATCTATAACTTTGCTGGTAGGTTAACTGAAGTTAACAAATGGATTACTTTTCTTGGTTTCCATCATTAGTTATACACCCTATACAATTTTATCAGATTCGAAGGTGTAGCACGTATATATATAGTGCCGCGTATCTAGAATCACACATGATCGATGCCTGGAAAACCTCGACATGGCATTCTTAGCAAGTCTATCACCACAGTATAATGCTAAAGAAACAGTAAAATCACTTCGTGTCGGTCCCTTTGATGTCCGGTGGCGTAGGGGTATTTTTTGCAAAATGCGCGTGGATGGCGTTTTCCGTAGTGCGCATTACAAATGAAGTTAGCTACTAGTACAGGATAGGCTTTAGCCTAGGAGATGCCAGGGGCAGGGCCGGATTTAAGTAAAATTAATATTTTTGTACTTTGTGAAATTTGTATGAGTTTATGACATATAATTTAAGAAAACACAAAAACAGCAGGATTCTGCCTTAAAGAGCAGGAATCATTAACAGTAACTTTTGCTCAAAACATTTTTGAAAAACCAATTCGTAGGGAAAAATGAAAATATCGTCATTTTTTATTTCATTGTGACAAAAAGCTTTTATACAACACTCATCTTGTTTGTTTATAGATTACTAGATTTAGATTATGTTTAATATTTATAGTTTAGAATAGGAGAGAAATTTCTGTGACGATATGTAAAAAGTTTGTTTAGATAATAAGTGACGTCATACCAATCTAACATAATTTCTAATATGTATTTATTAGGTTCAAGCTCAAAGTACTTTTCAGACTTGTCCAGCGACAATTCCACCATGTTCGTAACATCTTTCTGAAATGTGCCCGTCTCTAAAAAAATTGACATAATTGGTATTTTTTTATAGGTATATGAAACTTCACTTCTTATAGATTCGAAATATTCTAATATATTTTTCTACATATTTGTGCGCCTAATTTACAAAAATTTTTTTTTCACCCTATATAGAAAATACGACTTTGCTTCCTCATTTCAGGGAGCAAAGCAGTACTTCGCCTCCCTAGGGAGACAAAATAGTATATTGTGTTACTAGGAGTAGAAAGCGAACATTATTTGTTGAGTCCAGAAGCTTACACATCCGAGGCATTAGCCACAGTTGTGTAACTGTGCGAAACACATAAAGAGCTTTATACTCCGAGTGACGTACTGTTTTTTCTTCAAGCGTCAAAATTAAAACTGTATTTCATCGGGCATTTATGCTTGTATAAAACGCGATTTGATGTAAATTCAAACTGACAGTTCTGAGAAATCATGACTACATGACTCTTTTTTAGTTCGTTATTATGTTACACTTAAGTTCTTTACAAGTAAAACAATGGGGCTTTTCTATAATACACCTTACATAATATAATGTATTACTATAAGCTTGAAGAAAAAATACTTTTCCTCCCTAGATAGGTTGTAACCTTGGCAACGTTCCAGGTACTTTGATTTTACTTATCTAAGTATTATATTTTGACATATTTGATTCATAAGAAAATATAATAAAAGTTATGTAAAATATCGTGAAAAGTCGTACAAAAAATCACATGTATTACTCAGGAGCAAAGTGCAATTTCCTACCTTGCATTTTGATTAAACTATCAGCGGGAGGAAATGATGCACTTTGCTTCCTCGTAAAACAAATAGCTATTATTTAATACTGCATAGGTACTTCATTTAATACATACCTTAAACTTATTTTCTGCATGTAGTCATAAAAAAGACAGCAAATTGAACAATTTATTTTAATAAACACAATAATCTTTATTTTAAAATAGTATGTGTACTTACAATAATTGGGTATATTAAGACAAGTTACAAAAAAGTACAAATAGTACATATAGCATGGAATTAAAAGTATGCGTGCTATTTGAAGGAAGTCTGAAAGTTTATGTAAAAACTTATCAAGCTTTTGGCCCTAAAAAGTACAAATTTAGTGCAAACTGCATAAATTCTTTAGAATATCTCATTCCTTTTTGCTTTTTCTTCAAGCAAGCTATTTGCATATCTATAAAATTTATAAAACTGCTTTCAAAATGTTTTTCAAAAAACCGAAGTAGGTACATCATTTTCTGTAATACTGCGGGGGGGTTGGTGTTGATGCAACTTAAGGCACTTCTTCAAAGATTTAATTGTCCCTCTCAAGCAGACTTCCTTGGTGTGTTAGAAGATACTGTTGGCGGGGTTTGAGTCGAAGCATCTGAAATATAATACGTACATTGTTACATTACAAGCTGCAGATTTGCAAGACTTTAAATTATGAATGAAAACTACTGTATTACACAATGTAAAATTTGTTATAAAATTTAATTATAACAACAATAAATTTATGTGTTAATCTGTGTTCTGTGTTAAAAAATATTAAATACCTGGTGACATGAATGTTGGAGAAATAGGTTGCAAGATGTCATCATATACATTTTGTGATGTAGGAGTAGTACTGTAGTACATTCCACATTAGCTTCATTTTCATCCAAAACAGCTAAACATATACCTGAAAAAAAGCACTACTTTTAAAACAGTGTTAATTTAATAGTAAAAAAGAGGGTGGTAAAAGTAAAAAAAGAGTAGTCTAAAGACGGAAATCAAAGTTTCGTATTACTTTACATCTGAGATATATAACTGTATCAGTTTGTACATATTTGACTTTGACAAGTAGACCAGATGCTTCCACTGCTTACCCGCTTTCAGCAGGTGTTTCAGGTGTGTCCATGACATGGGATGCCAATGCTTCTTAATAATAAAGAATACTTAATTACTTCGAAGTTCAAGGTACTTTAATATTTATCATGAAAGAACTCTCATGCCGCCTCATGAGTGCAATGGAACTAGAGCTGATGAATGGTCGCTCATGAACGACTCGCACAAATGTGCCGGCACATATCACCGGGCTGTGAACGAACAATTCACAATGAAAGAGGGCATCGTTAATTCCGCCATTTACACAGCGTACAAACATGAGCTTTTTAAGCACTTGATTTCTTTTTACTGTGACTCAGTTTAGCTCACTTATGATCACGTCATTCAAATGAACGACTCGCTCTGAACGATTCATTTGAATGACATGTGCGGTATGTGCCGGCACACCGAAAATGAACGAGCAACCCAGCTCTAAATGGAACTATTGCCAAACATAAAAATATAATGTAAACATTAACAATTTAATAACACTTACCTAAGTTTAAGATTGGAACTGCTGTTTTCTTCAATCGGTTTCTAAGCATATTGAAAAACATATTCTCGTCAAAGTGCAAGCTGCATATTCTTAATTTATTATAACATTCGGATGCTGAATATTCCATATACTCAGCAATACCTAGGTTACTTTTTCATAGAATGCATCTATACAAAAACAAAAATATATTACAAAAAAGCAGACCAATTTTTTACACACACACCCGCATAGAATAGATATATAATCTGTTCAGATTACTACGGCAGTATATCTGTATGAAGGTTTATATTTAGTTCTAATTTATTTAGTCTTATACTGTGTTACTACATGAATTTGCAGAATAGTTTGATAGTTTGTTTTAACAATAGCTCGCGTTGTAGGTTAGGTTCAAGATTTGTTTGAATTATTCGTATAGAAGATAATTGCTAGAGCAACAAACATGATAAGTCATAAGTATCATAATATTGATAAGTACCGTGGCCCTGTTTTATTAAACTTTATATTTACATACATTTTGTAACATAATTTTATGTAGTTAACTAGATACATACCTTTGTATCCTTTGGGAATCTAAAAAACGTTAACCGAGTATCAATGCTGGAAGTACTCAAACAACTTTCAACTGCACAATTAATATTCAGTCATTGCGTAAAATATTAAGAATAAGGAATAAAACAAAAATCTTGCTCACAAACAAGAAAACCAAAAGTTGGGTTAAACATAAAATATAAAATATTTGTCACGGATCAAACGTCGAATACTGCTGCTAACTTCTCTCGATGGACTTCAGGGGATATGCGCAAAACAGTAATTCTTTTCCACGCGCATAAATATTTGGGTGGGGGTTGATTATTCACTTTTGTAGGGGAGTGAACCTACTGTTTCTTTAGCAATATACTGTGCTATCACCTCGGCTCTTCCACACTTGCCTTATTCAGACAACGGGCATGTCGGACCGTTGTCAACAAATGACCAGCTTACAGCCTTTAAAGAAATCTTTGCTGCGTCTGAAAAAACAAGTTTCCTTTACTTAGAAGTGTCTGCTTTCTTTTGATACTGGTATGCGGTAATTTATAGCAGTAGGGTTATATTTCTACAAGGTGAATGAATTAATTCATCAATAATTATAAAATATGGTTGTTTCAATTTACATCTTTTAAGTAAATACTTTGAAGTTTACAATAGAAATAGATGGTAATAATCATTCGCGATTTGATACTTTTACTATTCTGTCTTCTTCTAATCTAAACAAAATTAAGCGTACAAAATATTTTTAACCGTAACTCAGGATTTACTACTTTAAGATTTTGAAGATAGTGAAACGATATCCTGTATATCCGTATTACTACAAAATTCCTCAAAATTTCATTTCATAAGAACAATATTGTCACATATATAATAATTATTATGCCTGTAATAATTAACAAGATTTACATTGTAAGTTGTGTATCAACAGGCTAAAATCTTCAAAAATAATCTTGAGTAAATAGAATTTTAACAGCAGCGTCCAACTGACAAATTATATAATAATAATAATAATAATAATAATAATAATAATAATAATAATAATAATGTCTCTACCCCTCATTCTAATCACAAGAATTAGCCCGAAAGTCTGAGACTTGTGCGGGAGAGGGGCGGCATATTATTATTTCGCGGGCTGCATTTACGCCTCAGGAACGACTTACGTTGGTAGGCCCTAACTACCATGCAGTGCTGGAATGAGGGAAACCTGGAAAACCTCATTAGTTAGGGGGACAGTCAAACATCAACTGATTTTAATCTCTCACATTAACACCAAGTTGACATTCTTCCCATCCTAGGTCATCGCCAGGATAGTTGCCAAGCTATCCCTGCGAATAAGCCTTGATCTACGAGTAATTTAATTAAATATTGTTTGGTGGAATGGGAATTAGAACCCATATATTACCATAAATCCCAATTCACATCCAAAAAATAAACAGATAACTGACTGAATGTCAGTAGTATCTGCCTACATGATTCTATGAAATACATTTGATTAATGTAACTAGTTTCTAGTAATTCGTCATATACAAACAACGATAAGAATCACCACCTTTGCATTATACGTAAAGCAATCCAATAAAACCATGTGTTATTGTCTCCCATTTGAAAATACTATACAGTCGTAGACCTTGCTTCATTTATTACAATGCGTTACATACACGGTATTGCGTGCAAATATTTGTTCAAGTTTATTTAATATAAAACAAATATCAATAAAGTAAACACATAAGGCGCACCGTACCGTGCTGTATTCGAAACATTGGTGGAAGAAACATTTTTAACGTAGGTGTCTGTTACATGAGATGCAAACAAACAACAAACTGCATGAGAAATATGTTGACAGGTTTCAGAATCGATGGATAAAACAAACTGATCTGGCCCTGGTTCCTCTATTGATCCTTAAATCACAATTTGAGTTGTGTAAAATCAATTATTCCAACCTACGTACGTAGTAACGACAAACTGTTTGTATTAAACAAAATTTCACAAATTTTTATGAAGACAGACTCCCTTGTTCACCTATACAGGGCGAATCTTGAAGTGTCATCTTCATTTTCGTTATGAATATTTCATGAAAGTTATTTTGTACATATCTCTCTTATTAGAGACTACATTAGAGAATGTGCAAAACGGTTTGCACTTTCATATCTTTACTTTTGATAAGTTATCGTTCGACACTAATTTCATATTTAGGCGGAAATTAAAAAATTTCGATTAAATTTAATCTCTTGGTTGGAAATAAACTTCCCTGAAAGGACAAACAGTCATCGGTTGGTTATGGAAACTTAGTTTTTTCCTAGTAAAAATAAAAAAAAATACTCACACTTAAAATAGCAGATACTATTAAGTAGTAAAAACAGTAGAATTGTGGAAAAAATGAATGTTTAAAAGAATAAAAATAAAATTGTGGAAGTATTCAAGAATAATTGGTTGCAATAAATAAATGTGTTAAGAAAAGGAACAGTTACCTATTTTACCTTTTTATGGTACGTAGTCAGTTTCACTCATTATTTCATATGTTTCACAGTTGTTCAGAATCTGAATAACCTCCAATACAAGGTGTAGGTAGGTGTAGATGCAGAGACTAAATTTGTGTTATAATAATGTGTAGTAGATACAATATTTAAGATCTGATAGAAGTACTTATGTTCTTTTCCTCAGTAAAATATTCGTTAATTAGTTAGTGCTAACTAATTATATCATATTTACAAAAACATTGTGTTTTTTGTATTCAACATCTGTTAATTTATTAAATCAAATGTTGAATTTGATCCCTAAAATATAGTACTAATCCTTTATCATTCGTCTATCTCTCTCAATTTTACGCTCAGATGGATTTATGCTTTAGACTGGAACGACTAAATTTTCTCATTATTTCCAATTCTAATTACAAAGTCGATGCATTAACGTAACTGTAATTCTATCCTTTGATAAAACTGAATGCCACTGAGATATATAATAACTCATCATGGGTATCAAATTGCAGTTATTCCGGCTCAGCGAATGGGTAAATTTGTAAAAGTAGGAATTGAGCGGACGGCCTTTCATAAAATTACAAGACTGATAAACCGTTTGGAATTGTAATTAGATCAATGGAGACACAATTACGGCGTGGATGGGCCCTAGGTGACGCACTGGGGGTTTCTAGAGGAATTATTGCCATTTCACTTTAAAGATGGGAGTAGATTTTAATAAGTATGGTTTCATGAAGACACGAATATAAATTTACAGTGTGACACACATTCATGGTATACCCCTCTTTTCCCCCTTATTTTTTAGATACAATTTTCAAATTTATTTAGCATGGCGAAAGTACTTATTAAAAGTAATTTTTTGACATAAAAATTATTTTATTTCCTCTTTCAGTTTTACCGGAAACAATACCAACTCTCGATTTTTATATAGAACACTCTGTGCATTATTATTTTTCTGAATACAACACGTGCATTTATTAAATTTTATTTTTGTTTGCTAGTTAGATATAGTATATAACACTACCAGCATGGTAAAAGAGTTTTTACTGGCGGACAGAAGGATGTGACTGGCGACTCGTAGACGAGTCTTTCACCTCCTGGAGCCAGTAAGAACAGTTACCTTGCGCGTATTGGTATATATTTTATTTGTTATTCATTTGTAAATATATCAGATAGATATCCAAATTTAGATTACCAACAAATCCTCAATAATTTGTAGTAAGTTTTGGAAGCGCTATCATGACTAAGTATGTTAATTGTTTTGTTTTGAAAATAATTGTTTTGAAAAAAACATTGATCTCATTTAGATGTTCCAAGCAATATAGAAAACTATATATACTAGTATTTCGGCTTGTTAGGCCTTTTTTAATAGAGTAAATGTCTATTACTAAATATTTCAAGTGTGTTTTGTTATTTATCTGTTTTACGAGTACCTACCCCGATTGATCCCCACCATCTGGCCAAGCCCGAGTTTTTATTACCTTTTCCAAGAAGGCCGAAAGTGCAAAATCTATCTGATCATTCGTAGTAAAAGGATTTATAATTAAAGATTTTCTAATTTCTAATTATTCTAACAGATCTAAGCGCTTTCCTTTCTTTTCTCGATGTAGTACTTTTACATTTTTCAGATCTACAAAATGATTGTTTTCTATACAATGCGTCGAAAATCCCGAATTTTTGCGTTATTTAGTATGGATTTATTATGTTTTTTACTCTAGTTTCAATACTTCTACCGGTTAGACCCACATACACGGGATTACAATCCACGCAGTTAATTTGGTGTACTCCCGAATGTTTTAATTTACTAACCCTTTCTTTGTTGTTTATCAAAATCCTCCCAATATTACGCTTGTTGACACTAATCGTTTTACACCCGTTTCGTTCTAATCTGCGAGCTATTTTTTCACTATATATAAGCCGAAATACTAATATATGGAGTGTTTTCTATATATTGCTTGGAACATCTAAATGAGATCAATGTTTTTTTCAAAACAGTTATTTTCACGATGTTTCATAAAGAACCATCCGCTTCGAGTATCCGCTTTACTAAGTATGTTGTTTATTTCATTGTTTATTTATTTTGGTGAAAAGGAATGTCCCAGAAGCAAGTATTAAGGAAGCCACCAGCGTAGTTTCAAGTTTAAGTATTGCCAGAAAAATCATCTTCAAGGTACGTACGAGCATGGATATAGCGACTTGAAAAACTGACAGAAAAAAATGGTGTAATTGGGGTAACAGAAGATGTTGTGTTGATTTACATGAATCAATAATGGGTAAAATGGTCTATGCTAAAAAGTTGTTTAGAAATCAAGGAAAATATTCAAGTTCACAGGTTTGTTTTTTTATTTAAAATTATATGTAAAATGTGACGTTTAGTTGACATTTGTAGATTTCAACAGATAATTGCATTTCTTAAACGAAGAATAAGCACGATATTCCAAAAGAGGCCAAGGTTTTAACTAGAGAAGAGGTTGAACGATTTCTGTTGCATGCTCCTGATGTCTTTTGCTTTCCTGCGAAAATTGTAAAAATATTCGAGATTTTTGGTTTTTGTTGACGTGATGAACTTCTTTCCCAGACTAAAGGTGGATTTATAAACTTGACATTGGATTTGGCTTTGGTGCTGGCGCCGAACGTCGGCGCTGATCTTCGTAGCAAGTTTCACACCCAATTTATATTCTTGAAGTTGGCGTTCGGCGTTGTACATTTCTGTTTGTTTACATTTGAGTTTGTGGGGTTATTTCGCTTTTTAAAAAATTTAAAATAGATAAACCAGCTGTTATTACTTACGGAATCTTAGGTATATTAGGGTTAACTTTGTGCAGTTATGTGATTAGTTTGTAAAAACGAAAAAGAAGAAATAGGCGGTTTAAAGTGAGGCCTATTAACAGGGCTCGCAAACACTCTGGTGGGTTCCAATACTACAAAAAAACCAGTACTTGGAATGAAGAGCAATTCTTTTATTTCACGATGTACGTACGTACGTACACTAAATAGAAGTAGACTTGCAATTCGAAGTTTTTGTTTATAAATTCACCTTAAAAACGCAACTAAAGCACATAGTAGATATAATCTGTGACTAAAAATATCAATTTGACATTTCTTTCCAACGCGCTTGATCACGTGCTGTCAGCGATGGATTTCTATTGGACGACGACGCGAAGCTACGGATTTGCTACGAACGCCAACGGCAAAAAGATAAAATTGGTTCATGTTCGACGGCAAGCGGCCATCGGCCAGCGCCAAATTTTCTCCCGACGGCGAATATAAATACATCAATGTAACTGCGTGTATTTATGTTTCAGCGCCAAATCCAACTCCGAATCCAAATCCAGTTGCAAGTTTATAAATCCCGCTTAAAAGATAAATAACAATTGTACCATGATCTTTAACATATATGGTGTAAATAAAACACAATTGTCTAATGTGAATAGTGCTACTAACTTGTAAAACTGACAGTTAATTTGCAAAAATCTTACAAGTTAGCAGCTTGTAAAAATAATCTTTCTTAATTAAACCGGTGTTTTGGATAAATTGACGTTTACAAATAATAGGTTTGTTCCAGCAAAGTGTTGGAAACATTTTGGCAACAAGGGTGCCAAGATTTGATTGTTAGCAACAGTGTTATGTTTACAAACATTTTCAGTTGGAACGTCCTAATTATAATAATATTCACTCTCCAATGAACTGTTATCATTTTCATCCATAAAATCCATTTCAATATTTTTATTAGGTTACAAGTTTGAAATATGTTAAGTGTTTACGATTTGCACACTTTCTTAGCTAAATTTAAGGAAAGTAACTTAACTTGGGCATACGATTTATAAGTAAACGTAAATTGTACGCCACACACAAAAATACAAGAATCACATTGAAATAATAATCTGTACACTGAAAGCTCTCAAATTCACGGTGTCTGTCAACGTCACAGAGGACTCGACTAAAAAGCACAAAAAAGTTTGGTTATGTTCAGCAATGCTCGTACAAAATTTGCAAACTTTTAAAACAGGTTTGCAACATGTCAGAAAAGTTACTAACAACTGCAGGAACAACAAGCTTATGTAAAATGTTACTGACATTTAGATGCTGGAACAGTAATTCCGTAATGCGCAAACTCCTGACTGTTTCCAACATTTATCACAGGCTGCTGGAACAAACCTACATATTAACAAATAAAAGTTATTTTCTTAGGTTTTTTACGAAACCTAGCATCTAGTGCAAGTAACCATAAGTAAAAGAAATCACCTGATTTAAAAAAAATCAAAACAGCATGTTGACATTTGAGTTCCATTTATTAACGTTTTGATAAATTAATGATAAAAAAGTTAGTTATACATTTGTCTGACTATATCATTTATATAAAATATCCGAAACCCAAAGCCTGCTATATCAAATAATGTTTTTGCATTATGGCAAACAACTTTTTTCAATAATGAAAGATAATATAAAATATGCTATGTTATTGGATGCATGTTTCTGCATTTAAAAAATATGAAAATACACAGTTTTCTACTTTACATAGAAACCGAGAGCTCACGTATAAAAACATACAAACACCATTAATTTCTACGTTAAAAAAATAGGCACACCTGGGAATACTCATGATACAACCAAAATTCATAGATTCTGAAAAATAATGCAAAAATCCAGATCGAGGATGTAGAGGATTTTAATCGAAAATATTATAAAAGTAAAAAAGTTTTATTAACTGATTTTTAACAAGGAATTAATTTTTTTTAACAGGAAAATAATAGAGCATTGCGTTATAAGTAAAAACTGTTTATATTTCTATAAGGAAATGAAACGGTTCTATAATGAAACAGTTTTTTTATACTTCTTCGATGTCTTCAAAGTTACAGCCGAATCTAACTTATTTGTTTATTTATTTATTTATGGTCCATACAGGCTTGCTTAGGGCTAATTAGATGGATAAAAATACTGATAATTAAAAAATCATAGGTGCTTTACAATAAATGTACTCCATAGTCTTAAGACTACAATATATAATAACTTAACACAATATGGGCATAATGATGACATAATCGCATAATAACCCTAATTATGAGATACCCTGGATTCCCATGGAATATAAGGATTCCCGTACATAGGACTATGATTTCAGGAAAAGTGCTTTGTGTCTCGATATTTACCGCTAATAACCTTCTATTTCAATGAGTAACAAACCGAGCCACCCAAGGCCGATGGCAATATTAATTGTCATCCGACGAAAATCCGAAAAGTCATTCGTAATGAATTGAACGTGATCCCAGCCTTGCGGTAATTACTGAGACCAGATAGTTTATATCCCCGGTTTATCAAAGCTGAGTAAATCATCGTGTTAGCAGAGTCGTGATATCCATAAAGGCCGGTCCGGACTTAATTATACTCACGTGTGGTTTTGCAAACAGCAGAAGGCAGGAGCTCTTTCAGGAGGCCATATATGCCCGATTTATAGTGGTCACGTTATCATTGTTGTTCGGTTTTTATAATGCGCACGGCAAAAATTTTACACGTGCATTAACGTACCGTGTGGTCTACAGAACTCCTCAGGTGTTGTCTGACAATAGCCGTAGAATCATTGTAATGCCTTCATGTTAATTTATGCCTAGGGTTTTCGATAATCCTGTAATAAAGTACTCGGTGAGCTGCGAGGGATCCTATTGTATGGAATTCAATATTATGTGTAAAACATATGCTAAATAAGAAATTGTTACCTATGCAGGGTGTTCCTTAATGTCAAGTCCATACTGCAGGAGCTAATTACTCGTCCAATTTTATGACTAAGAGTTCAAATAAACGTGTGTCCTAAATTGACTCGTTTTCCAGATTAGAGGGTGTCAAGGTTTTATAAAAAAATCGTTTTTTTTTTATTAATATCTTGCAAACTCTTACGCCAATCTGGATGAAACTTGGTAAGTTGGTTTTAAGTAGTAAGGGGCTTATTTTAATCTTATGAGAAGATTAAAATTTGTAGTGGCGAGATACAGTGAAATACACCGTAGTGCCCTCTTTCGGTCTTTGCTACTACCTCTCTGACAATTATTGTTTAATTGACAGACAGATAACGATCTGCTTTTTTGCAGATACCATTACAGCGACCTCTATTGTCTTTGAGGAAGACAATCCTATTCATTTATTTGGAGATGCCGAAAACGCCTACTCCACGGCCAATATGCCCTGACTGGGGTTGCATTACATCAACATCTCCATGGTTGTCACCACATCCTTCATCAAGACCAAACACCAGAAAATGACCGGATTCGATCTTGTTATGCTCTCATAAGATTGCCATAGGTATCGGAATCGATGAATGATCTGGCGACATGATTGCCTAAGGGGCATTGTGAATGTTTGTAGTGGAGAAATACAGTGAAATACACCGGAGTGCCCTCTAAAGCAGATCGCTATCTGTCTGTCAATTAGACAATAATTGTCAGACAGGTAGTAGCAAAGACCGAAAGAGGGCACTACGGTGTATTTCACTGTATCTCGCCACTACAAACATTCAGCTATGCCCCTTAGGCAATCATGGAGATGTTGATGTAATGCAACGCCATTCGGGGCATATTGACCGCGGAGTAGTTGTTTTCGGCATCTCCAAATAAAGATTGAAATTGTTGGCTTCAGTGGCGTCCAGGAGGGTAACCTATTTGAAATTTATGGGAAAAACAGTGGACGCCACGGAAAAGTTTTGGATTTTTTTTAGCTGAAACAATTTCAAATACAAGTTTTCTGTTTCTTGCATTTTTATTATGTTAAAAGTAAAAAAACTGGGATGTCTCCAATTTTATAGCAGGAATTTAATGTCTACAAACACTAGAAAAAATGCAAGATACAAACCTAAATAATAACTGCAAATGACTACAAACCTTGACATTTGGACAAGGAATTCACTCCTACAGTATGGGCATGACATTAAGGAACACCCTGTATTTTGACCTTTAGATATGTTTATTTATCTTTTATATATTTAATATTATTTGAGATATTGATAAGTGGTTTTGGTTGATCTCTATATTTTTTTAAGTAGTTGTCATTGCCGTATCGGTTTCGGTTTTACCACAAAAAACTTTGTTTTTTTGTTTTTGGTATTTTGTTTGTTGTGTTTTTGTATTTTTGTTTGTGTACAAATATTCTACACAAAAGTAGATAATAATTTATTGATTGCAGTTAACAATGTACAACTTTTGAACGCTACATTTTAAACATACAGATATAATGTATGTAATACAAGCAAAAACCAGACACGATTTTTTATTTTAAAAAATGTACATATTTTTTCTGTAGGTATAGAGCATATATTAAGATGGAATGAAACAGAGAAATAAACTTCCACCTAAAAAAATACAACTTATTATCTAGGATTGCATATTTGTTCTTGAGTGTACTTCCTACTTCATTAAAAATTGAGCAGTAGATATAATCGCTTAAATATTAACATATAAATATTTCCTCCAGTCAAAAGAACGCAACCGGAGTGTAAATAAATAGACACAGTAACAATCTCTCGCGTCATGTTTGTTCTGGAAGCCGATGATACTCTTGAATCAGTCACTCCCATAAAGCTATCATAGTGGGCTTTGAGAAGACGTCACATTAATAAACACTTGGAACATGATCGCTGCAACCATTGGAAACTGTCATTCACGATTATGCAAATGTTTTTTAGACAAGATCCCCATTATGATGGCAGAGGCGACTCGTTTTTCACCATTTATGGCGCCTTATGCCGGTCCCCGCGGAGCATTACAGACGTTTTTAATCTGATAAGTGCCCTGTTTTGTTACGAGATACCATCGGATGAGACTGCGAGTGCAAAATAGAAATCCTGATATAATATTATGGAAACATTAAGTGAGAGTTGCGAGAGGAAAATTACTTTGGAGTTTCCATACCGGTTTCTACAATTTATATCAACTTGTGAATGTGAATTTTCTTTTATTGTAATGGTTTTTCTTGCAGGCGTCTGGGAAATAAGTATTTTCGGTTTACTTTTTATTACCAAAAGTAGCAAAAAATGACATCCAGCAACTAGAGCGCAACAAGACAGTTTTCACTTGTAAACTTGCAATACTCGTAGTAATGATCCTGTTATCACAATAATAGTGTAAATAATTAATTATATCCGCAGCTGCACGAGCTGTTGCGTTATCCTGTTCCGTAAAACAATCATAGACCATAGTCTCGAAGTTGGTTTAAAAAGGATTGCAATAATGTCTCGCTGCAGTTAGTTGCGTGCCTTCAAGAACTACTCTTGAAGATTTGTTACCGGCGATAATCCTATTTTCTGTGGCCGAAGAGCTTCAAATTGTTAGGTTAGGATTCTCGCTATTCCAATTCCGGATATTCTTCAAAATTTCGCATTAGGGTAAAACCAGTTTTGGTTAATGGTTTATTGTTCTCAATATTGAGATAATCGTTAAGCGAGTAAATCGGTATGGTTGCAGAGGAAAATATTCAATCAATCATCAATTTGCATGCTGGCATAAATGACTATACGTGGTGTTTTTAGATCGTTGTATAAATGATATCAATTGGAAGGTAGTTTCTTCTTTGGCCTACCAGAACACCTTGCGGGTAGGTTTAGAAAATTTCTAACCAAATTCTTCACTAACCAACGGCGGTGATCGATCTCTCGAAAGTAGCCGTTGAAAAATTTTCAAAATTTGGTGGAATACTAATATCGAGGCTTCCCTTTAGGAAAAATTGGTAATTATGTTATGATAAAGTGGATACTCGAAGCGGATGGTTCTTTATGAAATATCGTGAAAATAATGGTTTTGAAAAAACATTGATCTCATTTAGATGTTCCAAGAAATATATAGAAAACACTCTATATACTAGTATTTCGGCTTGTTAGGCCTTTTTCAATAGAGTAAACGTCTATTACTAAATAATTCCAAGTGCGTTTTCGTTATTTATTTGTTTACGAACCTACCACTGGCCATCTGGTGAAGCCTGAGTTTTTAATACCGTTTCTAAGAAGGGCGAGAGTGTAAAGTCTATCTGATCATTAGTAATTTATAATTAAAGATTTTTTAATTTCTAATTGCTCTAACAGATCTAAGCGCTTTCCTTTCTTTTCCCGATGCAGTACCTTTACATTTTTCTGTCATTTCTCTCATTTTACATAGATCAGAAAAATGTAAAGGTACTGCATCGGGAGAAGAAAGGAAAGCGCTTAGATCTGTTAGAGCAATTAGAAATTAAAAAATCTTTAATTATAAATCCGTGTACAAGTAATTCAATCTATTTTTATCTCGAAAATGGTCAATGCAAGAGAGCTGTACAAATTGAAGAAAAATCCATATCAGAAGACACATTCTAATCGGATAAGGGTGCCGTTACCAGATACCGCCGGAGGATACGACTGCAGAGTGAGAAATGGAAACCCTGAAATAATATCGTGGATACATTAAGTGAGGGCTGCGAAACCGAACGCAAGGAACATCTGGGAAGATAATGCCGCTCTCTGGGGGAGACGCTCCACAAACCAAACCGAAAACTAATTGAGTTGTGTGCAGCCGCAGAGACATAGCTCGGAACTTTGATACGAAACAAATGTAAAGATATTCTCCCTTGGAAGACAAATCTTAATTATGATAGCTTGGTATGTATCACGAGGATCTAGCACGTCCTGAGAATATTTTAGAAATGTATACAGGGTGGCCAAAATAATAGTGTATGAGCGCTGGCTGAGGAGGGAACAATACTCCTAGTTTAATGTAACAAAAGTATAATCGTTTTCACCCAAAACATTCTAAGATTTAATTGACACGATTAGCACCTGCATAGAGGAAGTGTTTACACACTTGAAATGAGATAAATTCGAGAATATTTAAGTAAGAAACGATTAGGTTTTTGGCACTTTCCATCCATTCCCCGTCTTGTTCATTTTTGAGTCAACAGTGGAAGACTATATAGGTGTATGCTGAAGATCGTTTACTAGAGTCAGTAATATGATCGTACACTTGTGTAAATCATTTTATATTCAACAGGGTGTATAAAAAAAGTGAAGAATTAAATACTTATGTTTTTAGACGGAATATATGGAATATGAATATATATCATTGACCGGCAAAAAAATCGTGCACCTTGAAGTATTTATACTTAGTACCTAGTTTTGGATATAGCATTGCTATTGGGTTAAATAATCATTTATTGATGATACGGGATGGAAAGATTAGGAGAAAAAAGACAAATTATCACAGCATTAGGTAATATAATTAAGAAAATAACAATAATTACGACTTTATATTATATGTAAAAATTTGTGGTAGTTTTTTAATGGAACTCATGCTTACTGTCAGTATCGTGTATGTCTTGCTCGAGCTTGAATTATACCATTCGACAGTCGTGGTATTGAATTAGGTAATCAAATTTTTGAGGAATTCCTTCAAATTTTTCTTGAAGGGCCAAACGTAGAAGATGGTATGGTATGGTTGGACGACGACGAATACATCTCTAAAACTTGAAAGGGTTGGAACCTTTGGTGTGAACTAACACTGATGTTATGTGGAAAACTACATCAGAGTTATATCTAAAACTGATTCCAGAGGTACTCTACAGGACTAAGATCAGAACTTCATGCCAACCTCATCCAGATACTTAATAACCACTCGTGCATTTGTAATCTGGCGTTGTCATGCATTAAAACAAATCCATCTCCAATAAAATGCGAAAATGGGATGACAGCTTCTAGAAAATTATCTTCCACATGTCTGTGGTCGTTTAAAACACCATTTTTACAAATAAAAGTTCGGCATGTGCTTGCGTGGAAATGCCTGTCCATATCGCAACAGAACCACCCTTAAAAGATAGTCGTTCAGAGATGGAGGAGCCGAAACATCGCCCCTCCACACTTTTTCTTGACCATCAGGTGACCGCAGACCAAAACGTGACTCATAAGTAAAAAGAACTTCAGTTCATTGTACTGTCAACTGTACTTACGTTTATTTGAACTCATAGTCATAAAATTGGACAAGGAATTGGCTTTTACAGTATGGACATGACATTAAGGAACGCCTTGTATATACCGTTTTAGCAAATTAACTTTGGTTTAGTCCTTGAGGCACATTGACAAGCTTTAAAACACATGAGCAGAGCTGAATCTGCTGAGGATTTCGTGTCGAGAATGATACATTCCAGTGATAAGTGTCAGCTACTGTTTTTACTATTTACACTCTGTTTGGATGTAATAACGAGCGTTAATACTCTAAGTTTTTGTGAAGGAGACATTATTTGTGTAGGTAATTATTTATCGTTGTCTAATTATAAACAGTCGTATTAGTATAGTAACCTCTTCAATTCTCGGAATTTTCACTTAGCAGCCGACTGCATTCACTATACTAGCAGTTGACTGCATTTACTGTATGTGCATCTGAAAAGCTAGTTAAGATTGATTGATTTGGTCTGAAGTTATAGTATTCACCAATAATATGACCATCCTGTAGAGTAGTGTAAAATATTTTTTACTCATAATTATTTCTGCGTTGTAATGGAACGGAGTGCCTTCGTGACTAGCTGTGTGGCATCACTGAGACTTCTAGGGTAATTAAATTTTTTCAGGTTTCTATTAAAGAAAAGTGAACACAGACGCTGTTTACTCTGTAGGAAATTCCTAATAATTAAATAAATTACATTTATTTAAAACTATCAAATGGAATTCCTACAAAATTGCCGCAGAAATGATGGATTGTTTTATGTACGATACAGGTGATTTATACTCTGCAAGTTACATACTATGAGTCAAAATAGAACTTGGCGGTAATGTCAAACTGACGAAGCTGCAAGTACACAAACTAACAGATAATCTATAGATATAGTTTAATTTCATGTATTTATTTCATGTTTTCACAGTTATTTCCATAGTAAAATTTACCTAGTTCCCATCCTAGAAAAGTAGACAACACATTTTGTCTTAAACAGCTGCGCTTTGAAAATATCTAGTTTTTACCCAATAAGAGAGATATAATGAACATTTTGACTGGTACTACGTGTGGGACGTACTGAAACGATACTACGAAATTACAAAAACTTTTGGTACTCGTTTGGCAAATGGAGACGAAGAATTAGCTAGTGTTCAAACCACTGGCACTATAGAAATCTAAATCAAACTATAGGTGGCAATTGAACTGAACTGCTAACTGCATTCAAGTCAAATTCTTTTTTTGTATGCTCTGTTTCTGTATATATTCTCTAACTTTTTCTTAAAAATACATGTAATCATATTTATCCTTTTATATGAAGGAGATGCCGACTACTCCACAGGCAATGTGTCAATGTGATAGAAATTATGTTTTCTCTAAAATTTGTGGATTTTTACTGAAGCGCGAATTAATCTGTCGAATTTGATACAAAACACTATCGCAAAGTCACAAAAAATTCAAATTGATGTTAACTACAAGGAACTGATATTACAAATTTTCATACGTCTGTTTGTTTTTGAACATATAGTTTATATTTATGTGCCAATAGCGCATCTCCAAATACCTACATTCTACTGCTACAAATTTTGTTTTTATTTCACCGCAGAGCAATAAACTGCGGTGCAATAATTACACTGGTGCTAAATTAGAATCGAATCGATATCTGGAAATATCCGTAAAATATAAAATCCAATTAATTGAGGTCGCCTATTTTACGACTTTCGACAGTTCGTGGTCTTAGCGCTGAAGCCAACTCCATATTGCTGCGAATAATTGAGCGTGTTTTATAGATCTGAAAGGTGCTGCCATATTTAGTGTTTATTTTGTCAACGGATAAGGGTGATTGTGATGAAACATAATAGGTCTAATCTGTTATCATAATATGTGCTTTATCACTAGGCACTAAACAATAGGAATCCGCGTTTCTTATCAACAACAGTTTCTTGTTTGTTCTATTAGAAAGCACAATGAAAGTTTTAGAGGAAAATGTTAAAAATATAAGAACGTTTGTAGTGGCGAGATACAGTGAAATACACTGCAGTGCCCTCTTTGGGTCTTTGCTACTACCTGTCTGACAATTATTGTCTAATTGACAGACAGATAACGATCTGCAGAAAGCAGATGCCATTACAGCGACCTCTATTGTCTTTGAGGAAGACAATCCTACTTAATTATTGGAAGGAGATGCCGAAAACAACTTTCTTTGGGTCTTTGCTACTACCTGTCTGACAATGTCAATGACAATTACATGACATCATCCATGGAGATGTTGATGTAATGCAACGCCAGTCGGGGCATATTGCCCGTGGAGTAGTTGTTTTCGGCATCTCCTTCCAATAATATAAGAACGTGTTTTAATAATAAAACATTTTAAACATTGTGCTATATTTTTTTTGGGAAATTGTATTTTAACCGATTATTGATTCGTAGTCCACGGGGCGATGATCCCTTAGCTATATTCTGAAAAGTATTGCCAACTGAAATCTTAAAATTTATAAATAGGGGGTTTGTTGAAATAATTTATTTGATAAAACTTCAATGTCCTGGAACTTCTGATTATATTAAAAGTAGCCTTAATCGTTATTATCTTAAATAGAACACCCTCTATACATTTGTACCTTTTGAAAGATCACTATAAGTTACACTATAAGAACATTATAAATTACCACACAATAAGCAGAAGATCCTACATCTTAACCCGGCTATTTCTGGGATTTGTGACATTTTATAACAATTTTTAAAGATTAGGTCTTTTAAAAAAATATATTTCAACGAAATTTTGAAATCAAAAGGATCTCCTTTTGTACCCAAACTCAGGGAAAATGAAATTCCTCCTATAGATTTTTGAAACGTTTACTGTTTTATTTGGTATTCAAAAAAATTTTTTACAAATAGTATTAAAAATCACCATGAAAAAATATATTTAGTTACAGTAAAACTTTTTCCAGTACAGTTTACATGTTTGTGGACCTTTGTCATATATTTGCTTCATAAAAATGGCGATAATTTTATATAAGGTTCCTATTATTATCATTAGTCCCATACCTCATTTTTAATTTAATGTTAAAACAAAATACATTTTAATTCATACTATATGACTGCTCAAAGCCGTCAGATTCCTCCCTGGATCACATTTAATATTGATATTTCGCAAATTATTTAGTTAGAAATAGGTATTAAATAAACTTTCTAAATAATTACTTTATCCAATACAATAACGGGATGTAGATTAGATTAGATTTATATAGGAGTCGGCCCCCTGGCCTGGTCCATCGCAACCTGGAAGATCACTCCCAACCTATTTAGAGCACTCTGTCCAACTTTGTTCTTTGCATTAGACTCCACAGCCTTGATAGAGGCTCTTCCATCTAGCTGTTGGCTCTTGGTCTACTTTCCCCAAGTATTTGAAATCTCAGTCTTGTCAGGCCCTCGCACTGGCACAGTACATGTACTGAAGTTTCCTCTTCTTGACAGACTCTGCTAGTTGCATCATCTGACAGTCCCATAAGATTCATGTGCCTATTTAGCCTACAGTGTCCTATTAGGAGACCTACTATTATTCTGATGGCCTTTTTATTCTGGTCTAACAGATCTGGTATGAATTTAGGCGTCCGTGCTTTAATGAATAGCTTTGCCTGTCTCAGTTGTGGCAGATTCCTCCACCATTCTAGAGATTTGTTTCTAGTCCATTCCTCCATGGATGTTTTAATACATGGCTTCGCTATGCCGCAGACGGGTTCTGGTCCTCTGAGGTCTTTTGATGCGTCTTTTCGGGCCAGTGCGTCTGCCACCTCATTACCCTTGTGCCTCTCGTGACCCCAGCTAGGGTCACTCTAAAACGGGATGTAGGAACAAGTTCTACTATTTGACGAATGGGTTGTACATAATACATAAATGAGGCGTTTACAGATGGTGGATATAAAATAGATTCGTACTATTCGTGGTTAGGTATGTGTTAATTACTTTATCCATAATTGTTGTCGTTTTGCGTCAGAGTAGTGAAACTACTTTCGGTATAACTGGCAGTTTCAAAAAATCCAACACGGAAAATGGCTCACCGTTGTGACACTCTGTACACACATATATATGAATATATACAGAGTGTGTATATATTCATATACACACTCTGTATATGAATTTAGCAATAGCTGAAGTGGAAATTTTGATTTGCTGAAATTTTCTGACATATCGAACTTACATACATACAGAATTATAAACTGCAATCAGTTTTAGAGAAAAAACCTATATTTTGCTTAAATATGGATTGATATTGAGCAGTCTGTGAATCAGATAATTTTATGGTAGGTTTTGAAAAATATTGTCTAAATTATAAAGTACTAAACTAAAAATAAATGTCGCATTCTGTACATTCCCCAACTGTATTATTGACATCTGCAACATACTTGACCTTGTTTCAGGATTCTATGTAGAGGATGTGTATATGTAGGATGCCTATGTGCTATAAATTTATTAAAATTACACCACCAGCAAATTAATGTCATCAAATTAAGACGTGAAGTACAAACACATTTCTCCATCGGGGAAATGCATCGGAGGTAAATGCGAAGCCAAATAATTAAAATTTGTGTTACCACACACTGTTTACATTAATGATGCAGCAATGCATACTGTATAATCCCAGCGACTACATAACGTATCCAGTATATATAGCACTTGAGAAAGTCAATATTTGAACGGGTAATACGGAGACGCATCCAGAGAGTTCAGCCGCTGTAAACGAGATGTGACACTGATAGCGCTGACTTATGTGCGTGGTGGCAGCACTGACTTCATTTTGAATGTATCAGTGGTGCAGGTGGTATAACGACCTACTTAAACACTAACTATATCTAAATACTGCCTATATCTGATAAAATACCACTGTAATTATCCTTAATTGTAATAAATGACTACGAGGAAACGTCGTATAACATGCCTATGTACAGTCGATGATGGCAGATGATAGTGTAACTACCAGTTCCAAGGGGACAATCATGTGCTATTTTTATTTTGCAGAGTTACTTCGTTGAAAAATCTATACATAATAATAACATTTATATCTAAAATTTTTAAGCCATTAGGTTAGGTTATTGCAAAGCAAATAATAACTTCTAATAACTACCAGTTATAATATGACTGTCGCGTTAGCGATATGTTATATCGATAACACGACAATGTAACAAGTAGGTACGATGGGTAACTTGTTGAAACTGTTTTATGTGTGAAAAGTTTGATGTTTCCAGTTTTAGTTATACTAAATGTAGTATGTAATCGTAACTTACACTTTTTAGAGTAACTAATAGGTGATGCAGTGTACTTTTATTAGAGTTCTTATTTAAAATCAGTCTATACAATTCTAGGACAGTATAACGGTCTTGTCTTGTATTGCCTTTTATATCAGCTCCCCAACAACATAAATCATATTCTGTATAAGCGGTTTTGCACAGCTATTTCCTTTTTTGCCTCCGGTGTATCTCACAAATAATTTACTTGATATATTACTGACCAAGACACAAAGTAGACCTAGTAACATCTAATTCGATTATTATTTAAAAAAATTTTGGATTGTTTAGAATTCTTGTCAAAATTGCTTATGACATCGTTGATCTCATCGATGACGTCTGGCTCGCCATCGTCTTCTCTTTTGCACCGTAACATACCAAATCTTAATATAATATCGAAATTCAGAGACTCGTATTCGTGATTCAAGTACTCATGGATTGAATCAAAAGATGTTCAAACAGATTCATCAGATTCAGATAAGCACACTTGAGCATCATAATATAACATAGGTTACGATCATGCTGATCACGCTAGAAGCTCAGGTAGCCTATTTATGTAGCCTAAACTGGTGCTCATTAAGGATTACTGGATGACGAAAATATTAGAAGAATTGGCTACTGCACTGCGGCAGGCCAATCCAGGATCTTGATCAAAAGGAGTAGAATGCTGCTATGCTGAGCTGAATCACCATCAGAATCGTCAGCAAACTATTCACATGTAAAAATCACGGATAACTCAACAAGTAGGCACCGTAATATCATAGGACAGAGCATTAGTATAAGGTGCAGATTATTCGGACTCCAACTTTATCACTGGGAATGCATCATGGTTAAGAAAATAAATGGTTGGTATAGCCTTCTTGTCACCTTGGGAGAATAATAATAATATCACTATCCCTTATTCTCATTGTAATTAAGACCCCAGAAGTCAGATACTTGTGTGGGAGAGGGAGCGTCATATTATTATTTTGGGAACCGCCAGCGCTCTCAGGAGCAACTTACGACGTTATAACTTTAACTACTATTTAGTACGAGAATAAGGGAAACCTGGAAAAACTTGTTAATTAACGTGAACAATATAGGTTGTTATCTATTTATTCTTTGAGTTTGGTTGGTATATTTGAAATCTACAAAACAACCAGTCTACTGATCTTCATTACAAATGTGAATTTTATGAATGAATGTGAAATGTGTAATTTAAAAAAATGTGAAATCTGTTTAGCGAATGTATCAGAAGTCATTGACGTAATAATAGATAACCACACCTATTCTGCCTTTCTATAGCCTTAAGGGCCTTCAAATTTTAAAGAGTACGACATAATATACAGTGTTATTCAGAACTTATCCATAATAAAATTTGGGGATGTTCAACATACATTTAGAAATGTGGTAGTGCAAAAAAAAATTTTTTGACGGCTTCTGAAAACTATTTAAAAATTTTTCATTGCACCCCGCTGGATACTGGTTCACTGTAATAGAGTGACCTTGGGACTGACAATGCAAACTGGCTAGCATGAAAAAAACTTCGGAAGTTCTCAGAGTATACCGACACCCGGCGCAAAAAAGATTTGCAGCGTTTTTACTTTAAAATAAACTTAAAGATAGATAGATGTGACCAAAGTGACGTGTCTTTAAAATGAATAAAATTTTGTTACATTAATTTTGAAGAATTGCGCTACTTGATTACTAGGTATTAGAAACATGAAATTTATAAAAAATTTGCACATACCTTGTTACAAAAGCTGTTCGAAATAATATTCCTCGACTTGTACACGCTTTTGGGCACGCCTTATCAAATTTTGCTGCACTAAACCGAATGTTCCTCCTGGTTGCTGATTTTGTAAACGCAAATTATTAAGTAAATTGGGGATTTTCAGCATTTTGCTACAACAACCACTCACAAAACCTAACTCGTAATTGATAATCCATTGGTAACAGTCCATTAACTCAGCATTACTGAACACATGAGCCATTTTGAAAATTTTACAGGTTAACACTCCTACGATAAATAAAACACCGGCACTGAGAGACGACACAGATAGACTGATAACTGAATAGACAATAGAGATATTATCCCCATTCCAACTTTATTCGCTCGGTCTTAACCAGGCATTCCAGTACAAAAACTTGTTTACTTTTTTTACCGCATTCTTAGGAATGTGGTATATCAGATGTTGAAGTACAGTTGCCCATCTACGTCCATCTACGTCCTTTATAATCGTATAACTTTAAACATTGTTTACGGGAAATCCTAAGACTTTTATTATAAATTTTTTGGGTGATATCGATTTCTTATTTAAGGATGCACATATCCTCAAAGTTTTAGAAATAAGTTCTGAATAACCCTGTATTGATGGTCTTATATTGTTACCTAGTAACGACCGGCGTTCATGAACATTAAACAGAAGTGGGAATTGTGAGCAAAACCTACAAAACTTTGATATGTATTCAGGCAACCAAAAATGAATTTCTCAACTCACACTGATCATAACCTGACACTAGCGCATTGTTTGCTGCACTATATTATTACTACTGTTTCCATGAGCGTAGATAATTTGAAATTTGTATCTGATACAGAGTAATTGAAATCTATAAATAATTAAATAACGCAATGATAATATTGAAGCCATTTTCATTAGTGTCATATTAAATTATTCCCCGTAACACCGTTTATGAACATTTCGTACAGTTTTAACTGAGCCCACATAATTTATAATTTAGAATTGCAGTAATTAATGAGTCCATTATTCCATTACCTCTAAATAAAATTATGTTTTGGAAATTCCCGAGTGTATTGGTTTCTCGTTTCGCCCCATGCGGCTAAAAATAAATTTATAAATCAATTTGCTTCTCATCAGAATTTTGCACACCTACATAATTTAATAGTTCGGTGATTGGTATCTACAGTTTAAAATTGTTTAAACTGGATAACTTTAATATATTCAAAGAATATATACAAGGCAGTATTGGATTAAGCCACATAATCCAAATTATAAGTAGGTATAGAGTTGTAGATAAAGTATTTTTAGAAATGGCTCTTATCTTCAGAATTTACTCTATTTTGGGTGTAATAAAGTATTTAAAACAAGTTAAGTTAAAGATATTTGAAACAAATTAACGCAAATTTCCATGGCAAAAAAGCGTAAAATTGTAAACTTGAGTTTTTAGAAAATATAAAAAATTATAATTTATTTCTTTTACAATATCATATTATTAAAGGTATTAAAAATTATTACAAAACATCACCAAACTCGAGGCCCATTTAAAATTTATTACAACTATCCTATATAAATTACAGTAAAATTTCCTTCACATTAAAAATTTCCTTCGCCTTCGCTGACAATCAAACATGCCCAATATACACACTTTGCTTAATCACTGAAATGAGCTACTAATATGTTCTCCGTGGCATGACTTCGTGACAAAAAGACTTCTTGAAACTGTAAAGATACAATTATGAAACTATTTTATTTTATTGATGTGACTCCATGTACAATTTCAAGAATTGCACTCTTATCAAACCAGTTTATAGTGCCGAGAATGAAGTTTTTTAAAGCCTGAGGAAATGTTTATATAATAGTTCCAATAGTAAGTATTCCAATAGTAAATAATTTTATTAGATGGTGTCAATTTTCCATTTATAGCTACTGTAAAATCATTTTAAAAGTGTTTTTGAGAGTAACCTTATTTTATAAAATTTGATTCGGAAAAAATTCTGCAGTATCTATAAAATGCGAAATTGTTAGTTGGGCTGTTTGCTAGTCAATTCATTAAGTGAGTCATATGTCATATCAGTTGATTGTTTTTTAATATTTGATTAACGGATTTTGTATTTAATATTTCTCTAAAAAATCGGTTCCAATTTTATTTATCGAAAAATAAAATGGAAATATGATAAAATATATTCCTATA
Source organism: Pogonocherus hispidulus (assembly GCA_963924545.1). NCBI lineage: Eukaryota > Metazoa > Arthropoda > Insecta > Coleoptera > Cerambycidae > Pogonocherus > Pogonocherus hispidulus. The sequence continues at coordinate 54,323,750 of OZ004695.1, forward strand.
TCGTTTTCTTTTTCATAATATATTTTTATATGGAGTGTGTTTTTTGTCACTAATAAAATAATAATTCTATTGCAAAAAATTCTTGTGGTCTTTCAGTATGGTGATATTCTGCCTATGTAGGTACTTTAAATTTTCTACCTGTAATTATTTTTTGGTTTTGTGTATATTATATGCTGTTCTGTATAGTTATGATAAATATAGGTACATTTATGGTTGGTACATGGTTGGTTTAGGGTACATGAACATTATTATGTAAGCCGGAAGTGGTAGGTAGCAAAATATAGTGGTTAATTTTTCTATCATTATTTGTTATTAATGATAGAGTTCGTAAATGAATAAAAGATAAAGTTTCCAAAATTTGCGTTTAGCTGTTTGTTGTTTATTTATTTATTAATTCATTAATTAATTAATTTATTTATTTATTATTATTATTATTATTTTCATAAATACTTCTGCATCTATAGCATAAAGTCAGTTTAGTATAATAAAAAAACTTTAAGTAAAGTGTAATTGTGTTGTTCCTCGCCCTGTATATTCAATAAAATATAGAAGCATCATTAACGTCACATCAATAACTGGATACGCGCTGTTTAATTTAGTTTCCATATCAACTGTCAGTTGATATTACACTATAATCCATCTGCTCAAACTTTTAACATTAATCGTAGCATTTGCCACCTATATACCCAACACCCCCAAATCCTCTGTGGCTCTGGCTTATTCCCCACCAGTTGTGACAGTCTCACGTAACCTCATGAATTTACATGAAATGTGGTGGTCTTAGAGCATAATACTCCGATTCCTTACTAAATTATTCCCTGTGCTTGCCGCTGATATCTTTCGTCCACGTTTCTTCCTTTAATCATAGATCCCCGCAACTTCATCGTCCGCAAAAAGTCCAATCAACTAATAGGGTCCGTGTAGTTTATTTTCCGCAATGCAATACACTCTTAATAGGTACTCTTCCTTGGTCGTTTCTTTTTGCGGAAGATATGTTTACATCGACTATAAATTGGAATTACTCCAGATTTATTATTCACTTAAGTAATAGGTTCTATAGCAAAAAATATTCCCCTAATGGTCTTGTAGGTGATAAGTTGAGCTATATCTTAAAGCAGATTAATTTTATTACATGAAACTCCACTTCAGAACCTAAAAAATCCATAAGTAGTTATTTATTTCTTGTTGGGAGATACTAAATCTTAAGAAAGAGATGTGGCTAAAACAAATCCAGAATTCAATGTATCTTTGGACATTATTTTCATTTTATATTCAACGGGTAAATTTTTAGCTAAGACTGCAAATAAATAAGTTCCAACTGATTTTCAAAAATGACAATTTTTATTTTTTCCTAAATAAAATTGAAACGAAACAGAATTTACTTGTTCTTTCAGTGAAATGTTGACACACATTGAATTCTGCAATTAATATTTCTTGTACCTCTAATAGTTTCCGAGATATCTGTAGGTAGTGTTAATCTGATTTAGTTCTGTCTATATACAGTGCTGTCGAAAAGTAACGAATAAATTCATTATTTTAGAAATTGAGAAGTTTTCGAAAAAATCTCCTGACACGTCGATTTTGTTTTTAAAAAAGACACTTTTTGACATACGACCTATATTTGTGGCGTCATCGCTGTTCGAGATATGACGTCATCCACAATTTTTTTTTAATAGCAACCCCCAATTCTGACCACGCCATTTGAAAGAGCGGATCATTCTACATACGCATCATGAAAAATTATGGTGTTCCATAACAAAAATTTCAAGAAAATAATGTTTGAAGATCTTAAAATTTAATTTTCACAATACTGACAATGATAATGATTATGTAAAAAATCGACTAAGTTAAATGTTCAAATTGTGCACCGTTGGCTACCTGACAGTAGCCAAGACGATTAATAAATTCTTTTTGGACATTATCTATAACTTCAGGAGGTATACGATGTATCTCGTGACGAATTCTTGCTTTTAAATCTTCTAAATTAACCGATCTAGTAACATATACTTTGGTTTTTAAGTATCCCCACAAGAAATAAACTGGGGGTGTCAAATCAGGCGATCTGGCTGGCCACTCAATCGGCCCCCTTCTCCCTATTCAACGATTCGGGAATTGCTCATCTAAATAAACACGGATAGGTGCTGCATAATGGGGAGGTGCACCATCTTGTTGAAAAAACATGTCATTTCTTGGAAGATCACGTCCCTCTATATCTGGATATAAAGTTATTAGTGCAGGAATGAGGTCGTCTCGAAGAAAATCCAAATATCATACACTTTTAGGTTGACGTCAAAGAAATAGGGACCCAGAATTCTTCCGTCGACTATGCCGCACCACCCATTTACTTTCTGGGGACTTTGAGTGTGACACTCCATCATCCATCGGGGATTCTCGGTAGCCCAATAACGGCAGTTTTGCCAATTGACATGGCCGTTCAAAGCAAACGTAGCCTCGTCAGAAAAAATTACCTTTTTTACGAAAGTATTATCATTATTGCATAGCTCTTGCATTTGCTCGCAGAATTGATTTCGCCGATCAAAGTCGTCTTCAGATAGCTCATGAACAAGGCATACCTTATAAGGATGATACTTTGCTTTTTTCATAATTTTGTGAACTGTGGACGCTGCCATATTGAAATCAGAAGCCAATTGGTTAAGTGCTGAGTGATGATTTTCTTCTATTGCTAACAAAACATTAACCTCATCATCTATTGATTTTGACGGTCGACCAGATTTAGGAAGATCACGAACATATGCAAAGTTACGGTATTTAGACTCAATATTGCTTACCATGCTTTGGCTAATGGGATGTCGATCAGGATGAGTTTCATTGAACAATTCAACTACTTCTCTTTGGGTGCGCATCTCCAAATCCGATCATGCAAAGAATTTCAATTCGTTCTCGTTCAGTTAATTTAACCATTTTTTTTATAAAATGAGAAATTTACTACTCAATAAACACTTCAAACGCAGTGCTTTTGCCAAACAAAAGATAAGAACGAAATAACTCAAAAAACAGAAAAAACTATTTAATAAAATACGATTTCAAGTTTTTATCTGACAGCAATAAAAAAGATTTTCGGTCGCTAAGGCTACTGTCAGGCAACAATGATTTTTCATGATGCCTATGTAGAATGATACGCACTTTCAAATGGCGTGGTCAAAATTGGGGGTTGCTATTTAAAAGAATTATCGATGACGTCATATCTCGAACAACGATGACGTCACAAATATGGGTCCTATGTCAAAAAGTGCCTTTTTTAAAAACAAAATCGACGTGTCAGGGGATTTTTTCGAAAACTTCTCAATTTCTAAAATAATGAATTTATTCGTTACTTTTCGAAAGCACGTATATGCGTATCTACGTATAACTAGACCATATAATGTGGCCCATATACACTGAGACAAAAATCTATTACGATTATTAAACATTTATTAATCGTAGCACAAAGCTTCAATAAAATAGGGAACAGCTAAGCTCATTAGTAATCACAGTAAAAGACACTACTAAAACACTTTCATAATGGCAATAAAAATCAATGAATATCAATATTGTAGTAATAAATATTTTAACTGGGGTTGCTATATGTATCTGGTAACCAATATTACTAAAGGTAAATAACTTATCAATTTGTTGTTTTACAACAGGCAATTAATTATTGAATCGAATCGGTAATAGATATGCTAACATCCTAGCACCTTCAAAGGGGATGGAACCTTTGGTGTGTAGGTAACACTGACGTAGTTTTAACATTTTGTTAAGTTGGCATCATCTGGAGATGATTAAAGCTCTATCATCTCATCTCATCTCAGTTTTAATTATCTCCAGATGATGCCAACTTGGTTGTTGAAACACGCGTTGAGTGCATTATAGTGTTTTGGTGTTATGTGGATAACTATGTCAGCGTTATATACATTAAAGGAAACTTCGCCGAAATTTTCATCACACCACATGATCAATCCATCTGAGTCATGTGTTCTGCATAATGATAATGACACCATTGATTGACTCCACTGGCAGCGAAGGCTTCATGAATGGGTTACATCAATAATCATTTGGTAGGACACAAGTGTCTCCATCGAGCGGCAAACTCGCGAACTATTTAAAGTATAACCCACATGGAACAAGCGACTAGTAGTCAAGGGTAAATTAATGGACTAATAGTTATTAGACTCCACATAACGACAATTATTAGGCCACTAATAACTAATGATAATATTTATTAAGAAATATTGTATTGATATAAGTTAATAATGGTAACACTTGTTTTAATAATTTTTATTGGACATCTGATAAGGATTAGTCTGTTAACAGAATACCTGTAACAAGATCTCTTGCATAAAAAGTAGATACGTAGGGTAAAAATATACATTAATTATTGTAGTTAGATAGGTAAATAATGGTGATAAAAAGACCATTTTAGTAAAATCATTTTACGCGTGCCTAGAATGTCTAAATGCTGTAATTATTAAAGTATTATTATTTGTGACAACGGTTATTAAGACATTCTTAGAAAAGTAGTTTAATAAATAAACTTTTCTCAGTGTAAGAATGAACTGGATGTGCATGGGAATCTGTAGAAACTGTATGATATACAGGGTCGTTCATATTAGAAAAAAAAAATCCAATAGTGCAACAACAGATCTCTGATAAAGTGCTCAGTTTTTGAATTATCTGGAAAAGGAGTTAGTTTGAAAACTGTATTTTCTTTGTTTTCAATTTTTGTTTATTTGTAGTTTTATTTTTGTAGATAGGAAAACATAGGATACTAACAGGAACATTCATAAGATGGTATATTATAATATACATGTCAACAAATTAATTAAGAGCTGTTGGAAGCTCTAAGTCTAAGGAACAAGAACTTAGACCTTGAGGAATGGCTGTGTTTAATATATATTATAATATACATATTAATTATGGAATGGCTGTGTTTAAGTATAAAATATTCTCTATGCTTCTAACCTCAAATATACAATTTAGAAATTTATTCCCACTGGATATTCCTTTTAAAATATGAATGTTAGTGATATTATTGATATCAGTGACTTCTGCTAAGGAATGTTTATATAAGTCAGAAAATGTTAAGTTATAGAACATTTACGTACGTATATAAACATAACGACAGTATAAAGCCAAATATTAACTAAAACAGTTGAAAATAGTTGGGTTATTCACTCAGATACTGCATCATCATAAATATTAAAACTAAATGATATTTGGAAAATTTGTAGATATAGAGAAAATTGCCTTCAGTGTAGAAGTACAAAAACTAATAATATATTAACTTAACAAAATTATTTAATATTCCATAAAGAAGAGAACAATACATAATTCCTGAAATCACTGCTTGAATATTTTCCGGAACTGGATGGCAGGAATCAAATGTAAAAGGAGTTTTTAAAAATGTTACGTCCACTACGAAAATCGGAAACGGAAATGTATCCCTACGGAAGAATATAAGCTAATTATTTAGAATATCCATAAAGAGCAAAAAGTCTTTCTCGAAAGCCATATTTTCTCAAAGCACTCCTTAAAATTTCCTTTTACTTTTAGCATAACAGAAAGAGTATGAAAGGTCTCTTAGGAGCTCCCAGCCGTACGAGCTTAGGATATCCATATTCAAACTCAATTTAGCCCCGTATACGGCGCGCACCATTATCACATTCGTAATTGAAGGGTTGCTTGAAGAATGTTGGTTCTTTAATGCTCGTAACAGGGGAGCTATCGAGAGCCCTTGCCACGAACAAACACGGACGAGACGATGCACTTGACTTGGACGCTCCGCTAACTCTCCACTTGGCAGTCTCGCTTCCCGGCTCTCCACAATCACACTTCTTGGCTCCGCAAATTCCCAAGTAGATAAAAAGTTTGTTCGGAAATTATATCCCTACTTTCCTCTGGAGTGGAAATTTCACTTTAGGGTTTCCTAATTAGTGGTTAATTGACCGATGTCGAATGGATTCACCAAAGATCTTAAGGCTATAAAGGCTTCAGCTATAAGAATCAAAATTGAACTTATTGGCACGTCTATTGCTTTTAAGATCAAGATAAATCTTTAATGTACGTTAAAGTAAAGTTGCAAAGTAGGTATGTCATATCCATTTCAATGTGTTTTCTCCTTCTCTGTGAGTATTATTGGAGATCTTTTAGTGATACGAAACTTGATATAAAATTCCTGATTTCATAAAATGGCCTTAAAAATAACTGAATATATGGTCGATTTTTTATTCTAATTTTAATTTATTAATTTATTTTAATTTTTAAATAAAAAATGTTTTTATATTTCTCAAATCCACTATTTACACCATTTATATTACAGCGTGATTCAAAAAGGACACAATTTCAATTAGTTATATTTCTTGCACCGTATTTGAATTCTGTAAATTACATTTGAAAGACGATTTTATAGTTACAAAAAATGTTACGCTAGAGTACTCCAGCATCAGTTGTAAGCTTGTTATTCAAACGAATGAAGATTCAGAAGATTACATTTTCGAACAGGATGGAGCTCGACCACATTGGCATCAAAATTTTCGACGTTTTCTGAATGAATATCTACCCCAACGATGGATATGTTTTATGAGGAATGAAGACCTGTACTTCAGTTCTGGCCACCAAGGTCTTCTCCTGATTTCACACCCTAAGATTCTTTCCTGTGGAGATTCGTGAAATGTGTAGTTTACGTACCAACTCTAACCACAAATTTACAGACATTCTCTATCGAGTGTGGGTTAAATTCAGCTACCGTCTAGATGCAGCCGAAGAGGGGCGCATAGAACATCTATAAACCTTATTGTGTGTATAATCAAATGTAATGTGACGCTCAAATATTAACGTGGGGAATAGTCCACATGGACTCTACTCGCTGATGAGTAGAGCCTGCGTAGCTTCAGTGAAGAAGGTGCGAAAATACGCATGCCAGGGGTCAGTTTACCTTAACCTAATTAATAAAAGTCACACATTTCCAAAAGTAATATCATTACCGTTATCTCAGACAAAGATAACTTTAAAAATGCGGCTACATGCTAATGTAACATGATTTTTAATAGTAAATATGTGAAAGTTATGTGAGATTTATAGACTTATAATTGCATAGAAGTTTGCGTCGCATATTTTCATACATCACCATTAACCAATTTATATTTGAGTAGTAAGTAGATTTCATAGAAAAATTGAATTTAATGTAACGTAAACTATACTGAACGTTTTAAGTACTTTTCATCGTACATACTGCTATAATAATCACTAGTACTTAATATAATTTGTTTAAATACGTTTTATTTTATCCACCAGCTAAAAAAATTGCATCAATTGTATTTTTTAATATAAGCTTTGTTGTTTGATACACAACAAAGTTTGATTTTCAACACAAATTGATATCAATTTAACATATATCTTATCTATCTATGCCGCTAATCTATTCTAGATTATAAAAGTATTACATCAAGCAATTTAAGTGATTTCTTAGGAGAATAATGGCAAGGAACCGCCAAGACCAACCAGCCCTGACTGAATTAAAATACAGAAACTTTTTAATTATCTTATCATCTCCTCCATGAATAAATACGGCATATAAATGGCTGCTCAATTGTATATTCTGAAGGAATGTCACCGACACGATCGGACCCCAACAGCCCTATTCAAATTAGACTCGATTTCGTGTACCCCAACGTCTGCATCGGACACCCGCGCCATATGGCCGTCTCGCGTCTATAAATTTTAATTTGACCAAATCCTCCTTGCAATTATCATTGTTTTATGCCGGGCCTATTGTAGGCAACCTAAGGTTTTAATTGTGGCACTTAGTTATGTTGTCAGAAGTGGGATCGTCAAATAAATGCGTGGTGTGAAGCAATAAATATAGCAATTTTCTACCGACAGCTCCGGAAATGCGTTTGAGGCAGTCGTATTGGAAAAATAATATTATACGTTTGTCACTGACTGAACGAGGAGCTTTGTGCTTTGAAAAATACTGCATCATTTTAAAAAATGTTATTTCTAAAGCCAAAAGAATGTCAAATGTTGCCTATATACAGTCATCAACTAATAAGAGCAAAGCTATTTGGAATCTAGTAAAGAAATTTACGGGTACGGAAACAAAAAATGAAGACTCAATATTATCAAATATTAATTTGGAGGAAAAAAATAAAATACATGTGCTTAACAACATAAATACTCACTTTATAAATCAGTGCTCGATCTTGCAGTCCTATGAACCTCATCAAAGTCTCCTCACAACAGAAATCAGTATATTTTTAGAGCCCACATGTCCAAATGAGATTTATAATGTAATAATGAGTCTCAAGAACACAGCATCCGTTGGGGAGGATGAAGTTCCAGTTAAGTTATTAAAAGCAGTAGCTAACGAGATAACACATCCACTATCTTATATTGTAAACCTATGTCTAGCAAGTGGAATTTTTCCAGAAAATCTTAAAACTGCTTGTATTAAAGCTATTTATAAAAAAGGTGTTAAAAATAATATTTGTAATTACAGACCTATAGCTCTATTGTCAAACATCAGTAAAATATTTGAAAAGATAATATATACTAGAATCATAAACTTTATTGAGAAATATTATCTGCTACCAGACAGTCAAAATGGGTTTCGGAAAAAAAGAACTACAATACGAGCGGTATATCAAGCGCTATCTACTGTTTTGGACTCAATGAATAACAAAAAGAGCACTGTAGCCATATCACTGGATCTATCTAAAGCTTTTGACTCTGTAGACCACAACATACTCATAAGGAAAATGGCGGACTGTGGTGTAAGGGGTATAGCAGGAGACTTAGTAAGGTCATATTTACAGAACCGCATGCAATATGTTATCGAAACAAATAAATGTGGTAAACTAATTAAATCAGAAAAAATGTTAATAAAAAGAGGTGTTCCTCAAGGGTCAATATTGGGACCACTGCTATATCTTGTGTATACCAATGATCTTCCACTTGTAATAAATCAGTGTATAATACAGTATGCCGATGACAGTACAGCAATTTATAGTGAGCATGACTTTCAAACATTACAAGATAGTATAAGAACATCAATGGATAAGCTTGAAACATATTTTACGTCCATAAATTTAAAACTCAACAAAGATAAGACACAAGTATTGGGGTTCTTTAAATGTGACATTGATAGTCCCTCATTATCTCCAAATATTCCAAAAAGCGTTGAAAATATATCTTTTCTAGGAGTGAAAATAGACTCCCTTTTGAACTGGAAATGCCATATTGAAACACTAGAAACCAACTTGGCACGATACTGTTACGCACTTAAGATTATATCACAAAATATAAATACAGAAGCAGCTTTAATAGCGTATTATTCATATATACAGTCCAGGATAAAATATGGTATTATTTTTTGGGGTGCATCTACTACTACAAAAAATATTTTTATACTGCAAAAAAGGTGTGTGAGAAATATTTTCAATATGTCACAAAGAGAATCGTGTAAGCAGGCTTTTATTATAAATAATATTTTGACTGTAACAAGTTTGTACATATATGAGGCTCTGATCTTTATTGCTGAAAACAGTTCTTTATTTGAGAATTATGTAAAGGAGTATACATACGCCACAAGAAATAAAAACAACTTAACACCAAATATACCACATTATACGTATGTTCAAAGAAATGTTCCATATTCTATCATAAAAATATATAATAAAATACCTGGCATTAACACATTATCCATAAAAAATATTAAAAAAAAACTCAGCACATTCCTAGCTCAAAAAGCATATTATAGTCTGGACGAATATTTTAATGATATTATTGTTTTATAATTTAATGTTCTTTGTCTCACGTTTTTATTATATTTGTATACCGATTTTTTTAATTAAGGTTACTTGAATTTTATTCTGTTACTAGTAATAATGTTTTAATGTGTTTTCTTTATTTTTTGACTGCTTAGATTTTAAGATTTGTGATTTTGTTTTTGTTGTTTGTTTTATAGTGTTACTTTTAAGATTACCTATTTTTTTCTTGCTTTGTGACTCGTTCTACACTCTCTGAGTATTTTGTAATTTTTTTGTTACAAGGAACATAATAAAGATATCTAATCTAATCTAATCTCTAATCTAATCTTTCGTGATCTGGTACTCAATGTTTAATAACGGGATAGAATAACGAATACGAACTTTTGGGTTGTGTCCTTAATATTGTCAAATTCAGATAAAAATTAAGTTACTTACAGACAACAACTTAAAATGAGGTCTTTTAATTTACTTACAAATAATTTTATTTCAAATTCAGCTGCCAAACGTCACTAACAGCAGGAATAATACATGAAAACAATTTTGAGCACTTTTTTCTTTGCAATCAATTTACGTGACAAAATTGAATCAAGAAATACTTAAAACACACATTTGAAGTGAAAATATTATTTCCGGTAATCAATTTTGACTACGTTATTTCGTTTCTAAAAATTATAGTTATCACCAGAATAATAACTCTAAATGACTGAACTTTCTGACTCAAAATATGACTAGGAATTGAATGTACTATCATGTAATAGAGATATACAAAACTTTCTGTGAAGAGCTAAGAAAAGTAAAAATAAATTATAAAAAGAAATAGTATTTAAAATGTAAGTCCACCTCAATGTATACAAAATAATGGTTTAGTTTAGAAGTTTTATTGGTTAGTCACGTCAAAAGCTTTCATTTATAAAAAAAATCTATCTCTTTTTCTATTTCATATTATTTGCACTAGAGCAATATTGATTTTACAATCTAAAGATTAGCAGATGGGCTCACAGAATATTTTTTGAGTTGGACATAAAACATTTATGAAGATGGACACCCCCCCATGCCGAGACTGTCCTACTTTTTGGAATCTTCCAATACACTGTTTTTCACTCAAAGAGCCAGTCAACACTCAAAACGGACAAAGGATCGTAAATCAATAGTTAGTTATTAGAGAAAGCCAATTTCTTTTGATGGAGCTAATGAATTAACTTTTTTCTTCCTACTGCCAATCTATGTTGACGCGGTAATGTCTCATCTAATAATAATATATCACCATTAACAGAATTGCTCTTGATCACGATTTGCAAGTTGTTATAACTCAGTTAGAATGTAAAGAGATGGTAATGAGTCGAAGGCAGCTATTTCCAAAATATTATCAGTGAAACTATTAATTTTAATATGTAATAATAGTTTATAGTAGTACACCATTCACCATATCCTTGGAAACTTAATCATAACAATTGAAATCAGTATCACTGTTATTATTTTATTAAAAAAGTAGTGTTAAGCTGTATTGCTGTTCTTATAGTAGTTTTCCTTCGGGTACCGGGGTGGTTTCAATGTAAATACAATTCATTTTTTTAGTTCTAACATGGCGTTCCATCAAGTAAAGGTCAAATCAATTAACATTTGTTATTATTACTTGGCATATATAATACAAATATTTTATTTACCGAAAATTTCATTCCATTCACTGGATATGACTCTGAGGGAAAAATTTTGCTTAAAACCTCTTCTTTGAAAGAGAATATACCAAAAATTGATGGAATTGTAAAAACTGTATACCTAGTTTGTTCCAACAATTTTTAATAGATTTTATTATTATTATATTATTATTATTATATTATTATTATTATATATATTATACTCTTAGTGTTCTGTATAAATTAAATAAATGTACCTATTGAATTGTTGAAAATAAATATTTGATATTAATAATTGTACTACACTGGTTTAAATCCAAGGATTAATTTTAGAAACAACTATTTATTGTTAAGAAATATATTTATTTCCCACAATTAAATATTTAATTGAAACTGCGCTTGCGTGTATACTAACTTCTCCGGCTTCTCCAGCTTGTCACAGTGGCCATTATAGCAGTCATGGAAGAGCCGTTTTTGTATCGTGTTGTGTGTTTCTTTGCAAGTAAAGTAGGTATAATTACTCGTTCAGTAAATAATATTATAACAAAGTTTTCAAATATAATCATCTGTTTTTTTTGCTAACTCCACTAGTTGTCTACTCAAAAATTTATAAATACCTACAAGTACATATACCTAATATCTTTTATTCTCAAAAATAAAATAACTGTTCCTTATTTCAGTCAGAATATAATTACAATTTCAATATTGTTCCTACAGGTTTTAAAATACATGCTGTTAACTTTTGGCTCCTTCCAAAATATATTCTATATCAATTTTTTTTATTACTTAACTATATGTAAGGTATATCTATGTATAGAGATTTAAGAGATACCACATACAGAATATTCAAATGATGCTGAAACTCAGTGAAAAGTTTTATATGCATTTACAGGTCATATGAATAATTATTATATTAAAAAAAGTAAACAATTTATCCCATTTCCTATAACCTGTTGAATATCAAGCCTTATCTACATTTCAATATTACATATTTGGTAATTAGAAATATCTATTTGTTTCATTTGATAGTAAACTGAATTAAGTGTACCAAATAAATCCGTTTGCGAAAACTTTATTCAGCAGATTAAATATTTTTCTGCTTATTAATTAAATTTATTAGATAATATTAAATACTTAATATTGTCATTGAAGTAAATGGCAAGTTAATACAAATTAGATTTTTAATTGGCCAAATACAAAGAAATAATTTAATTGCTGTTAAGAAATTTTATTTATCTCAATTAAATCCTTTTATCACTTATAAGGGCCGCATGTTACAATGATGGTCGTGCTACCTTTTGTAAGATTGAATATATAGAACTGGAAAAGAACGGGAATAGAGGATATAAATAACAGTAGGTAGTTGTTAGGCCAAGCAATATTATTTAAATTTTTGATTTAATTAAAATATCGATTAGCAATACCCTCGGATCTTCCTTAATAAAAGCACAACATTTATTCACTGGAACGGATTTTTGTCGCTCAGAATTAAGCAATTTACATGATAATGCTGAAATTGCATTCTGCAGCGAGTCTGGCAGTCTGGAATCCAAACCGCATGACCGCGACAGTTCGTCTGACTTATCTGGAATGGCCCAAGTAATTATATGTTTCTGCTAATTCCCTGGCCCATTCCAGCAGTATTTTAGTAAATTAATCAGGAATTGTTTCCGTAAACTTCGCAAATTGCCTTGAACTAAGTGTCACCTGCTTCTGAGTAGCATTTACCTGATGCACAGACGAAAGGTTAAATTTCAAGCACGTCGCCCACAGCACTTACGTTCATATAGAAATTTGCTGCTTATTTTACAGTTCCAGAAACAATTTCTTCCTTTAATTTTAATATTTTACTCCTATGTAGATGACAATATCGAATATTAAAAGGAAACAGTTTATATATTTTATTTGAAATTTTTCTTACTTGACTTGACTTGAGAGAATATTTTCCGGTACGTCAAGGTGCAATGATGCAGACTGCGCTTCATGTTCTCAGTGAATGTGAAGGCTATGCTCGTTTGAGGCTCCTGGGTAAACCATTTTTGGAACCTTGTGAGCTAAGAGAAATTTCAGCTGAGAAGACTTGCAAACAACAAACATTACATTAACATTCTTTAGTTAAAATATTTAAATATTTAGAGTGACCGATGGCCTTTCACTGTCGAATGAGATACTGAAACGCTTGTAACTCGAAAGCGGATGACTCGATTTTAATTTTTCAACAACTGGTGTGAAGAACACCTTTCAAAAGATGTACGGCACGGCCCACTGTGCCATATAAAAACTGCGCAGATATTCACAGATTGCTGGTAGAGAGTAGTACTTTTTACACCACTGATCCTACATTTTGTTTGAGATCGATATCTCCACTTGTTCAAAAGTTAAGGTAGGGGGCATTACTTTAGGGACGGACTGTATATTTATGAAAAGAAAACCATACAAATAAATCCTCTATGAAGCAAAGATATACGTTGAAAGAAAAAACAAAAAATACTTTCCTCCATATGTTACCAATTATTAAAATTATCGTCCAAATTTTCTCCCAAACAGAAAACATATGCTGTCCAATTAATCTATGCGGCACATAATTTCCCTTGCTCTAATATACAAGACAAACGAGACGTAACAATTATCACCGCGTGTTCATTAATACATCTTGACTTATATGACAACAATGGCAACAATAATGCCCCTCGCTGTGACTATGTCGGCAAGCATTTGGGAGTCGGGCCATGCAGAGTACTCCCCACGGATAGATATCGGGGTTGTTCTTATTATAAAATATATAGATTTATTATAGTGGGATCTGAATTCTTACATTTCTAAATAACGAAATATTTCTTCCAAGTTCTTGTTTTAAAGATACTGGATGATTTGACATATTGTTGAGAATAATTTCGAAAATATATAAAAAGTGGTTTTTTTAAGGATGATAGAACTTAAAAAATATTAAAGAAAATATTTTGTGATTAAAAAACTAATGTTATGTAAAAAAACAATCTATTATATTAACATTTAAAAATTATTTGCAGCGTGTGGCCACCGCGGCTGTCCGCAAGATAGCGTATTCTTTTGATCCAATTTTGGGAGACTTTCTCACTTCTGGCCGTATGTCGTGAATAACACGAATAATGTTGGCTTCTAGGGCTTCAATTGTTGCTGGCTTATCAACATAAACTAATGACTTGACATAGTCTCACAGAAAATAATCTGCGGGCGTCACATCACAGGACCTGGGTGGATAGTTAACAGGTCCATTTCTCGAAATTAATTTGTCACCAAACATTGTTTGCAACAAGGCGATAATTTCGTTCGCCGTGTGACACGTAGCTCCATCCTGTTATATCCACATTTCGTCTGGATCAATATCATCCATATTTTGAAACAAACATTCATTAATCATGGTCCGGTAACGTTCTCCATTGACCGTAACGTTATCTCCAGCCTCATTTTTAAAGATATAAGGTCCGATGATGCTACCAGCATGTAAGCTGCACCAAACGGTCACTTTTTGTGAATGTAATGGAGTCTGTTGAATTTCCTGTAAATTTGCATCACACCATATCCGCCAATTCTATTTCTTCACAAATCCAGAAAGCCAAAAATGAGCCTCGTCGCTAAACAGAATTTTACGGTAAAACAACGGGTCAACCTCCAACTGTGCTAATGCCCAACTAGCGAAATGACAACGCAAGCCATGATCTTGCGGCATTAATTCTTACACCAGCTGGATCTTATATGAGTATAGATTAAGATCTTTCCGCAAAATTTTCCAGGTACTCGACGGGCAGAGCCCATCTTGCTGCGACCGACGACGAATGGATAATTTTGGATTTTCTTCCACACTTTCAAGTACAGCGGCAATATTCCTTTAATTGCGCACATTCTTTGGACGCATTGGTGTTTTCACATCATGTAGAGAGTATGTGGTACGAAATATATTCACAGTACGACGAGTAAATACCTCAGATGGACGATCATGTGGGCCATAAAATTCAGGAAGTCTTCTATGCGTTTGGCGAACCGACGGATGATTTTCAAAGTAAATTTGAGGAATTTGGTAGCGTTGTTCAAGCGTGAATCTATTCATGATGATTTGCCAAAGTATACTGAAAATAAATTTTATAAACAGCGCCAGGCTGACAGTTCAGTCTGACAGTAGTTGTCATGTAAAATTCTATCAAACCTAAAAGACACCCTTTATATGCCTGATATATGTTTTACTTCTCCTAGAGTTAGCTCGAAGAGATACTCTATTGTAATCCGTTGCCGCTTCATACAACCATGGGTATGTTTCTTTGATGTTTTTATGAAAAAACATTTTTAACTGCAACCTCAATGGAGTGAAAACATTATATTATTATTACATTATATCATCAGTGTTTTAGTCACTTTTAGGAATAAAATTTGGTTGATTAATATTTCACTTTCCACTTCCAGGGGAGAAAGTATTCACTTTCAACCCTGGTATGTCACTTTCCATCTGGATATATGTCAATGCCAGAAATATGTTTCTTTCAAACTTAGTGGCGTTCGGTAATTACCTCAGATTGATCTTTTTAGCCCGTATCGTTCATTAATTACATCTAGAGGTAGGGGAGGTAAATCTTGATCGTTCAGAAATTAAATCAGATCGATCAGAGCAAGATCTGTTTGCTCGAAGCATTTTGGCCGAGGAGAAAAATTAATCTGAATTTGTGAGGTTATGGTGGCCATGGTTGTCATTTGTCATTGACTTTTTGAAGTTGTAGCTGGTAATTTTGTAATGTAATTTTCCTAAGAAGTCTTCAAATGTTTCCGCAGACATTCTAAAATGTTCTTTAAACTGCCTGGCAGAAAAAATTGACACAATTTCTTCAGCGAAGTTTTAATTTTTTCCAAACAATTTGTACATTCTTCATCTTCAAAAATGATTTCATATCGTTGGATTGCAATGGTTGATTTTACAATATTCATTATTTAAATAATTAGAAATAGAATATAAACAAACCGTCAACAAAGTCAAAACAGAAAAGGTGAGGTTATATTATGCCTTATGCGATCGATTTCGTTCATTTATTTTCTATTTGTCAGTCTTATCTGGAATCACGTGATTGTAATCTCGTCGCATCCGTGAGCATATTACCGAACGCAACTAATATTTGTCTGTCTAATCTGGAATCACGTGACTGTAATCTCGTCGCATCCGTGAGCATATTACCGAACGCAACTCTTAATTTAAGGTTGCAATATCATCACAAACATAAGTTGCGTTCGGTAATATGCTCACGGATGCGACGAGATTATAGTCACGTGATTCCAGATGAGACGGACAAATAGAAAATAAATGAACGAAATCGATTGCATAAGGCATAATATAACCTCACCTTTTCTGTTTTGACTTTGTTGACAGTTTGTTTATATTCTATTTCGAATTACTTCAATAATGAATATTGTAAAATCAACCATTTTAAATGCAGTTCAAGGATATGAAATAATAATTTTTGAAGATGAAGATGAAGAATGTAGCTACAAATTGTTTGGAAAAAAAATTAAAACTTCGCTGAAGAAACTGTGCCAATTTTTTTCTGCCAGGCAGTTTAAAGAACATTTTAGAATGTCTGCGGAAACATTTGAGGACTTCTTTGGAAAATTACATTACAAAATTACCAACTACAACTTCAAAAAGACAACGATAATTGACAACCATGACCACCACAACCTCACAAATTCAGATTAATTTTTCTCCTCGGCCGAAATGCTTCGAGCAAACAGATCTTGCTCTGATCGATCTGATTTAATTTCTGAACGATCAAGATTTACCTCCCCTACCTCTAGATGTAATTGATGAACGATACGGTCTAAACAGATCAATCTGAGGTAATTACCGAACGCCACAATTACACACATGGTTGTAAATAAACATGTACACCCGGATTCATGGAAGGGGCGTAAGGCGTTAGTCAGACTAACCAACTTTGCACAGCCGACTACACCTTTTATTTTAACTCGCGCAACCTTCGCTAGTCGGACTAACGTTAGGCCTCATTGATGAATCCGTACGGTAAAGTATAAAAATCACTTTCTGATATTTCGTTGTGAATTAGAGTTCATTAATACGATTTGACTCAAACAAGAACAAAGGGGCAAAAATAGTGCCCCTCGCTGGGACGGCGAGCATTTGGCAGTCTGCACTTCCCCACGGGTGGCTTTTCTTTGCGTCCCGTGAAGTCTCGTTTCCGCCGAGTGTCAATTAGACCTTTCCTCCCAGTAAATTAATCACAGATGAAATTATTCGGGAAGTCGGGATGCATTGTCTGCACTAGAAGTGGTAACAGGATACAGAGCCGGTTAATGTGTAGTGCTGCTCCGTTACGATGATAGAATTAAGATGCACGTCTGTATCGATATAGTTAATGCCGAGGTACATAGATAAACTTAAACTTGAAAACTTTGGTCTGAAAAGTGGGTTTACATTTAGGGATATCTGAAACTTATGTTGTTGATATAGGATTCTTCGTTTGACAAAAAATGGTCCGTGTAATCTGATAACTCATAACTATTGTTCACAATTTCAGGAATATAAAGTTCTCTTTCTTAGCTATTAAATATGGAGACATGTAGAGTGGTATACAAAACAGCTAGTTATTGCCTCTGCCTACGAGAAACAATAAATAAACTTTAATGTACTAGTTTCAATTGAAAATGTAAAAAGAATAGTAAAATTGTATAAACAAGAGTGACATGCTTTATTGTTTAGATAATATTACTGCGATCATATGCAGTATAAACCACATTTTATTTATTAATTCACGGGTGTACAGAAAACGAATTTTATCACTTTTTATTACCTGAAAGATCTAAGGGGAATTCAAATCATATGTTAACATGCAACTTAATTATATAGGAATTTAGGTATATTTACTATTCTAGGAATAAAGAGGATACTCGAAGCGGATGGTTCTTTATGAAACATCGTGAAAATAATTGTTTTCAAAAAAACATTGATCTCATTTAGATGTTCCAAGAAATATATAGAAAACACTCTATATACTAGTATTTCGGCTTGTTAGGCCTTTTTCAATACAGAAAATGTCTATTACTAAACATTTCCAAGCGCGTTTTCGTTATGTATTTGTTTACGAGCCTACCTCCGATTGATTCTACCATCTGGTGAAGCCCGAGTTTTTATTACCGTTTCTAAGAAGGGCGAGAGTGTAAAGTCTATCTGATCATTGGTAGTACACGGATTTATAATTAAAGATTTTTTAATTTCTAATTGCTCTAACAGATCTAAGCGCTTTCCTTTCTTTTTTCGATGCAGTACTTTTACATTTTTCTGATCTATAAAATGATTGTTTTCTATACAATGCTTCGATAATCCTGAATTTTTTGCGTTATTCGTTTGCGTTTATAAAAATCCATATTAAATAACGCAAAAAATTCAGGATTATCGACGCATTGTATAGAAAACAATAATTTTATAGATCAGAAAAATGTAAAGGTACTGCATCGGGAAAAGAAAAGAAAGCGCTTAGATCTGTTAGATCAATTAGAAATTAAAAAATCTTTAATTATAAATTACCAATGATCAGATAGATTTTACACTCTCGCCCTTCTTAGAAACGGTAATAAAAACTCGGGCTTCACCAGATGGTAGAATCAATCGGAGGTAGGCTCGTAAACAAATAAATAACGAAAACGCTCTTGGAAATGTTTAGTAATAGACATTTACTCCATTGAAAAAGGCCTAACAAGCCAAAATACTAGTATATAGAGTGTTTTCTATATATTTCTTGGAACATATAAATGAGATCAATGTTTTTTTCAAAACAATTATTCTAGGAATAGTTAATACCTTCTTACTTGTATATTATTGCTGAACAAAAGTGTTATTTGTTCGTAGTTCTATTTGTACTTGTGGGTTGTTTAGAACTCTTCATTATTGGGGGAAATTCGAGATCAAGACGAAAGCTGGGCTCCACATATACATATGTTGCAGCAATAATTGTACGAACAACATGTGTAGTTGGTTAAGTGGAAAGGGGCGCTTCATAAATTTCACTGTAGCTATGATCTGAAGAGAGCTCAAATATATGTAACATATTGATATTTTTGCGTAACGCCACCTATTAATTCAACTAAGAGTATACTAACCAAAAAAAGTCAATGATACCTACAATACCCTGATTCACTATCCGCCATTCGTCCGATTCCTGATAGTGATTAATTGCTATTGAATATACTACAAAAATATATGTATGCTTGATTCTGATGAATAGCCAGGTAATAATGTCCAGTCATCAACATCACATGATCCAGAGTAGATAACCACACAAGCTTCTAAGCAACCCGATTACAACAGAGTAGTTTACTTCAATTGAATATAAAAAAATGTCAGGAAAGTATAGTTGTGAGACCTTGGGAGACTTTTCTAGGACCGTTATAGCAGATGCTCCAGAAATAACATAAAAACATAGTAAGAAACGGAAGAATGATTAAATATTAATATTAAGGGTCCATTCTCTGTAGATTTGACAGGCATCAATGCGGGGTCGGATTGAAAGGTTGGGTAGCCGATGGGTGGAGACTTACATATTCCCACTACCGAATTATTTAGATTTCGGAGGTGCACGTAAAGCAGAAGTAAAAAGGCATAAGGAAATAAAGTTTGCCCTTATTGCAACGGTACCGGATTTGTCTTATAATTGCAACACAATTTCTTTTTAATGTTATAAATTATGTATCACTGGAAAGATCAAAAGATAAACTAGATCCCTATAGTAGCAAATTTTTGTTTATTACATGTATTTTAGAGAAAATAATTTTTAAAATTACGCTATTTTAGTACAAGATTGTTTGCCTGGAATTGTAAAAATAAAAAGAAAAGTCGCTTTTTTACTAAAAGTCGCTGTCTTTTATAGTTTTTTTATAATTAGACACGAGATAAACGCTGATTTTGGGCTGATTTCTTACTAGTGAATGGACTCTTAAAGTATTTCATCGTAATTAAAATGACAACTTTGCTTGTTAACTGTTTTTATTTAAATTTTTCACGTCCCATAAATAATTTTGCCTTTATTTATATTATTTGTTATTTTGTATAGAGCCAACAATTTTTTTTATGAGAATTTTATACTTCCAAAATCTGATATCTGATTCCAAAATAATTATAAAATATATTTTGTTAGTAGGTACATATATTATTTCTCTATAAATGAAAGAACCGACATTTTACTAATTAAACTATACCCAATTTTTTTTCCTCCCAAAGTTATTGACAAGGTATATTATTTTCCATGGTGTTAGTGCATATAATAAGAAAAACTCCGGATACTCTATACGAATATAAGGAATGTAGTTCACTTTTTTCATTTAAATGTCACGAGATTAGCAATAATAAAGCAATCTAACATAATTTTGACTTCCACAAAATTGTTTTATAAGAAATGAATTAAATTTAACAACAATGTTATAGTTATTTCAGATTGTTTCTTCCAGAATAACTATATTGCATGTATAAGTATAATAATTCTTCTTAATAAATATTTCTTGAACATTCAATACTTTCGTACCTTGGGTAATACTTGTACTTTTCAAGAAAGTATTTTGCTTTTCCAGTTATCGATTGGCACGGATTATATCGAGTATAAAAGTGTTTATAATTAACACCTGCCTAATATAACAATAGACACAATTCGTGATAATTGTACTTCTGAGGAAAACAAAAGCGGCAGCACACGGCACGCGGAAACCTGCTCGCGTGATACTGTCAATTTCATAAACGTTGGTTGAAGGGCGATAATCTACAATTTAGTTATTATGCGCAGCTAGTTATAATTAAAATTAACCCGAAAAGAGGAATACTATTATCTTTTATGTATAAAAAAATTGATGTAGTAAAGTAAATTAACAAGTTTTTGTTCCGCAGTGTGCATTACAACACAACACATGCACTGAAAACTTTGTAAACAACATTTTTACTAGGATATAAGGAAACGCAAAATATTTACTCACTTTATTACAATAATTTAAATGACGTATAACATCAACGACGTTTAACATCATTTAACGTTTACTGACGTATAACTAGTGTACTTACATACGGAAAAAAATAATTAGCTGCAGAAACAAAATAAATAGTTACTACAGCAAATATTCTTTGTTGCTATACATATAGCAATATTTTTAGTGGTTGTCTCTAAATAATTTAGTTCGCATAAATTAGCTGGGAGTACTAAGAATTCAGAAACCCTAACAGCATTTAATTTGCCGTCTTTACAACGCGTCTTAGTAGAGCAGACAGAACTAGGAACAGCAGCACGTATGTTTGGTACTGCCAACAAATAGGTTTGGTATTGGCAGCCAGTAGGTTTAGTATAGCCAACAAGTAGCTTTGATACTGGCAGCAAATAGGTGTGGTCTGTTGGTAGCATGTAGCATGTAGGTAATTATTGTTCTTTATTTTATAACTAGGTCCTGACTGTTGTATATATTATAATTCATCTGTTTTTAAATAAATTGACACTAAACTACCCGCGTAATTAGTCTAATTTAGTAGACTTACTGGAATTGGTGAAGTCAGAGTACTACGAACGGACGAAGAAAATGGCGATAATCTTAATCTTTAACTTTTACGTCTTTGTCAGTTCTCCTTCTCTTTCTGTTTCTTTTTTCGTTCGTCTTGTCTTTGTTGCGTTTAGGCGTAGGACGACAACTTAAAGGAATTGGCTATTAACGCCGAACGCCTAATACCGACACTAAGGTTTTAAGAAAAATGTTGAGTATTGGCAGCAAATTTAACTTTGCAAATGAGTAAAATATGTACCCGTGGTGAAGAAATTAGTTGGAGGGACAAACATTTTGGTAACAAATTATACAGTTGTAGGTACTAACACCATATAGCTGTGAACATCGAATATTGATAATCATACCAATTCATACTAGCTGTAGTATCAACTTTTAATCAGCTAATGCATTTTTGCTACAAATACTACTGACATTTTTTCCGTGGCAATGATGACTAATTAATTATTACGACTTGTCAAACCAGAGCCAACCCTCTCTGACACAAATGCACCGAATACAGTTGCATTTTGATTAGTATTCTAATATAACATATTGTGAAACTCGTAAAATTGGTGGATATTTTCCTTTAATGTTCCTCTTGCCACCAATAATTCAAAGATCATTAAGTGGATAATGAGAGATATGAACAGTTGTAGGTTATTTGCAATTTTGGCTGTAGTTAACAGCGCGTGAGTACCTGTTTATAATGATTGTGTTAATAACTAATTTGGTTACCTTCTGTGAAGTTACCGATTTACTAAATGATCAAAGCTCAATCAATGAGCATAGGTCACAGTTGGTTCAATTTATAAACTTTATTGAGGTTTAACTATGACTTTCAATTGTAATACATTCAATATTATTCTGATAAAAATTTATTGTTACTGATAGTTGTTATACACAGACAGGAACGCTATGCACGGTTCAGCGATCCAAAATGGTTTAAACTTATCAAGTTTATTAGACAAATTCTGGATGGTTTGGTGGTTGTGTCGATCGTTTATTCATTTGGCCGATCGCATTTGGCGATTTGCGAAATTTTCGACTCGCAAGGATAGACTTCCAGCCAGACAGGATCATCCTGGCGTGCGTGCCTAGGATGGGAGAGACGTTACTTGCGAGATTAACATAAATTGATGTTTGACGATCTCCCTAAGTATTTAGGTTTTCCTCATTCCAGCACTGAATGGTGGTCAGGACTTACCAGCCTTAAGTCGTTCCTAAAACTCAAATGCCGACTACTAAATAATAATATGCCGCCCCCTCTTCCATCAAAGTTTTAGACTTTCTGGCTAATACGAGTACTTACTTGTAATTAGAATGAGGGGTGGAGATATTATTACTATTACTATTATAATTAAGTCTAAACGGAACACTTTTTGATAGTTTTAAACAAATCAGAAATAATTGCTCAGAAAGAACAGAAAGAACAACACGGTTGCTGTAACTATAATATCTGTTGTATGTACAACAGATATTACGGTTACAACAACAATTGTTATATTTAAATCGTCTAATTTACTTTAAATCAGTCAAGCGGGACTTATTTTTCTAAGTACCATTTCTACCAAATTCCTGCCCTTCTCATAGTTTTAAATTTTTGTTGTCAATTACTTGAGCTACTTTGTCGGTCAACTTCATACTGTTCAAAATATCTAGAAGGCAGATAATGGAGAAAGTCTCATTATATTAATGGACTTATTAATGTTGAAAATTATCCATTATCCAAAACTTACTTACCAAGGAATTTCACAGGAACTTTTTAGAATTCTGGTTAAAAAATATGACTTATGAAGACACCTCTCCTTGCAGAAGACTGCACTACTCACTGAAAAAACAATTTGTTTATGGTAAATAATATTTATTAATTATCCGCTTATGTTATATTGAAATATGGCGGAATGTGTCTGTATTTATGGTGAACTTATTTTAAATTACCAATTTTTTAAAATACGACACTTATAGGTAAGGAATATATACATACTTTCATATGGGAAATATGCATACTACCCTATAATCTACATTATGACTCAAAAGGAAAGCCGTAATATATATAACTGCTAGTGTAATTGATATACATATATAAATTATAATAAATAAATGACTAGTTATACATCAACTGAGATGAGTACCAAAAATTTTTCCATATTGTCCATCGCGGAATCGCTGAATTATCTCAAAAGTCGCTGAAATTAGTTATAGGGACTGCTTCATAGAATAGAAAGAGTCGTGAGAAACCTTAATAAAATTGATATAAAATGTGGGGTGCTTTATTTATAAAAATTGAGAACACTGTGACTTGGAGTTTTGATTCACCCTGTATATAACTAAAGCTATTTTGAAGGAAATTCCATAGAAAGTAAAACTAGACCATATAGCATAATTTATGGAGCCAAAAATTATCTAGTATTTATTTTTTATAAAAAGTTACAGGGTGCCCAATTGCCAATTCATTGCGATGAAGATACAAAAATACTCTATTCAAATATGAAATAAAAAATATATCATTCTATTTAAAAAAAACATAACTTTGATATGGCCCCGGTTTATAGAGCACCCTATATGACAACACATATTGTTAAAACATGCTTTCCCTTAGGCTCAATGAGATCCCAAAATATTTTTTGTTTATTACGCCATAAGAGTTATGGAACTTTGTTACACTCTCGGAACACCCTGTATGAAGAATGTATACATAAACATTAATTAACATCCATAATGTAACATTATTATGCCGGCAAATCATATGCATACCCGACTATTAGTTTATCCACCGTGAAGTGGTCTTAATACAGATATTTGCAACTATATGGATAAATAACTGAAATTGTAATAAAATGTAATGGACTAAAATGGTATAAATCTCATTGGACTGCATAACATCCCTGCTGAAATTACAGAAAACATTAATTATTGCTTTTACAGATTAATGCATTTAACCTAATTTACAGCAGTATGTTGTTTGGATAATATAGCTTTTATATGAATAAATACTAAACCGCATATATTTCAACGATACAGATTTATGCAGTAGCTTCAAATGTAGAAAATAGCTATTTACTGTTAGAATTTTAGATTTATTCTTCAATTATTATAAAAATGTCAAAAAAAATCAGTGAAATAATTGAAACTTTTTTAATTTTAACTATTTTATAACAAATATAACTATTTGACATAATAAAGGATTACATAAAAAAATAATGCCGTAGACAAGGCTAACTTTAGTCATGTCACGAAGATACTAGGAAAGATTCAAGTTATACCAATTAGACATTAAGTTTAAGGTGACATCTCTTATTTCACAAGATATGGAAAAAATAATATATCATTATTAAAAAGTCTGCGTTTAGTATTTGATTCATACCTATGGTGCGTTCATAATTACCTTTAAAGTCTTACCAATATTGCCAATCTTGCCAACTGGCAATATTGGCAAAATTCTTGAGTGAAAATGTATATTTAATTTGAGACCTATATCTTTTAGAAATGGCGTTGCTAATTTGTGGGTGTATACCACTGGAATTTCAAATCGAACAAAGTTGTAAAGAATAACTTAAGTTGTGAGAAACACAGTAGTGTCCTCTTTTGATCTTTGTAGCTATCCGTCTGACAATTATTGTCTAATTTACAGACAGATAGCGACTTGCCTTTCCGCAAGTACCATTATAGCAGTGACCTCTAGGGAATCATGTCCAGTTGCCTAATAACGTCCTCTATTTTTCCATTTAGGCAATCATGTCGCAGCATCGTTCATCAAGTTCGCCACCTATCACTCTGATCGGCACAGAATAAGTGCGAAACCAGTCAGTGTCTGAGGGTTGGTTTTGATGAAGGATGTGGCGACTTCCATGAAGATTTCTGAGCAATAAAATTCTAGGGCAAGACTGCTTGTAATTGTGCTTCAATTCAATTCAATTGTGTGAAAATTAAAAATAATTGTAAGGTTTTTCATTGTTATTTGTACTCATGTATGTATACACAAATTAATTTACACATCTATTGTATATTATTTTTAATATATCTACCTATATTGTCATGTTCAATTCCATTTAAACAACAAGCAAATCGTTAAAGATGTGATACTGCCTCGATGAAATCTATGATTGCCGATCCAGTCGTGTTTTCTATACTCTCATATTATGCATATCTGAGAATAAATCTTAATTAGCTAATACTTACCCACGCTGTTATGGCCACTCAATTATCATTACTGTCTGATCAGCCAACCTATTACGTGCCATATCAATGGCGAACGCACTGCACAACCACCTTCAGGTTGAATTGACCCCACGTTCAAAGCCAAAGTTAGGAATCCCTGTAAGTGAAGCACCATCGCTTTGCATAATGTACCGATTAAGTGGAATTTGGTAATGCTTTTGGTGTTCGTTATGGACAGCTAAGCCCCGGCGTTAACGCGTTATATCGTTAATAAGATATTAGGTTAACAACATGCCACTTGCGTTGCGGAATGGGATTCCCAAATACCGAACCGTGGCTATTTCATTTATATTCATCAATGATTTAATGAGGGTCGGTTGAATGTTTCAGGTGAGTATTTGCTTCGATATTCACAGGATGCTCGGCTACAAAGAAGACAACTGAAAACTGTGTTTTCAGTTTTCAGAACTGAAACTGAAAATGAAAACTGTGTTTTCAGTTTTATTAACATAAGTGGTTTGTGATGATTTTTACTTAGCACTTAATTGCTTCAGCAATGTTTTGCAGGACTTTTCAAGTTTTTTCAGGAGGATTTTTCACTTTACAAGTTTTAATACAAGATAAATATTATGTAGTAATTCTTAGGATTTATTAACTTAATTTAATAAATAAATTTTCTGCAATAACTGTAAAAGTACGTGCTTTAAAAGTGTTGGAAATTAAAATTATATAAATCATTTAAATGGTAAAGTATACCTAAACCAGTTCACAATACAAAAAAATTATAATTTTGAGGTGATTATATTTTTTAAAATATATAAATCAGTGAAATCTACCATACAGGGTGTTTTGCAAATAGTTGACAAAATTGAAATGGCATCGATTTTAAGGAGGATGTTTTTCATATTTATTTTTTTATTTAATTCTCTCTACAAAAATTGCAGCTCCTGTAACAAGGTGGTTAGAATCAAGTTTCACATGCAGGACTAGTGGGTGGATGGAGCTCTGGGGTCATATTTTTTTCGTTGTCATAGGATGGTCTTATACAGGGTGCTATAACATATTTTTCTAAATGGAACACCCCAATTTCTTCATATTTGGATAGCCCTGTCGAAGTACAGTAAAGTGAGATAGTGTTTGTGGGGGTTTTAGCTAGCAGTTTTCCTTGTAGAGGGAGGCTCTTTGTTAATTCTTAACAAAATATTTGAAGAGATATATCCCAAATTTCTTGCGATTTAGGTTTCTTACATGAGTACATGAGTACACGACTATATTTTATTCATCTACGAGCTTGATCACCACAGAAATGCTTGTAACCTGAGAGAGGTTAACTAAACTTTAATATTTGAAAACTAGTATATGGAGAACTGAAATATTTTGCACATAATACTGTAACTCCAAGCGATTACAAATTTTCAGATTGACAGAACCAGTGCAGTGTGGAATTTAATAAAAACAGAAATGGTTCATCAACATTAAAGACTTTATTATCCAAAATTCACCCTATATTTTGTCCTAAGTCCCTACAATGTGGGAATAAATACATAGCTACTGTACAGGGTGTCCAAAATAAGATCCTCTATCCCCTTATCTCAGAAAATATAAAAGGTAGAGAAAAATGTTAAATACTAAAGTTTTTTGTTTTTACCTGAATTTTTCATTTTTATAACTTTCTTGAAGACAGGTTGTTCAGTTTCTCTGATCCAGGCATCAACTTTCTTTTTTTAAATGGGACACCCTATTTATATTATAAAACACCCTATAAAACGTAATATTCAATTACGTTTTTGAACTCTCATTAAAATTCTAGGTCGACATTGTTAAGAGTACCCTATACCTATCATTTACCGTTACGAAGATATTAGCATTTAAAGAAAAAAATCTGTAAAAAACACCTGCTCAAAAAATCTCGGCAAAACAAAGAAGACATTCAAAAAAAATCTAAATAGGGTTTATTTCGTAGACAATTAGACTCAGAAATTACTTCTATGGATCGATATTATCTGATTAATATACAGGGTGTTTTTGACAGATGGCTCAAACATGTATATGTTAAAATTCCAGAAAATCGAAAATCTCTTATGGAACACTCTGTGTATTATTATATTTTTAGATTCTCTATTAAATTTTAACCTTACTCTATATAACGTTCCCTATTCTTAATTTCCTTAGTTTTCAAGATATTGACGAAAATGTGGAAAAAATGTCAGCTATTAATAATTATCGGCTATTATTAAAAATATATCTATGATTATTGGAAGGAGGTGTCGAAAACAACTACTCCACGGGCAATATGCCCCGACTGGCGTTGCATTACATCAACATCTCCATGGATGTCGCCACATCCTTCATCAAGACCAAATACCAGACAATGACCGGTTTCGATCTTGTTATGATCTCGTCAGACTGCCATAGGTATTGGAATCGATGAATGATCTGGCGACGTGATTGCCTAAGGGGCATAGTGAATGTTTGTAGTGGCGAGATACAGTGAAATACACTGCAGTGCCCTCTTTGGGTCTTTGCTACTACCTGTCTGACAATTATTGTCTAATTGACAAGATCGAAACCGGTCATTGTCTGGTATTTGGTCTTGATGAAGGATGTGGCGACATCCATGGAGATGTTGATGTAATGCAACGCCAGTCGGGGCATATTGCCCGTGGAGTAGTTGTTTTCGACATCTCCTTCCAATAATTAAGTAGGATTGTCTTCCTCAAAGACAATAGAGGTCGCTGTAATGGCATCTGCTTTCTGCAGATCGTTATCTGTCTGTCAATTAGACAATAATTGTCAGACAGGTAGTAGCAAAGACCCAAAGAGGGCACTGCAGTGTATTTCACTGTATCTCGCCACTACAAACATATATCTATGATATATATAAGCATTTGGTATAATAGTAAGTGTGCCTTAATACTGATTAAAAATATATTATTTTATTAAAAACTAATATTTTTTTAAATTATTTCATTAATTAACTAATATAAACAAATCTATGTTTGTAATTTGAACCACAAATAACTTACAATAATCAACAAATAACAATAAAAATAATAAATTAAATTAAGTGTCCTATATGTCCTCAATTTTCAGCTATGCATGTTGTGTATATAACTGCTAGTTTTCTTACAGCGTAATCACTTTGATTGAGCGCTTCAATTTCCATCCTGATTTTAATCTTTAAATCATCAACATTATTACTCTGAATTTGATAAACTCAGGTATTCAATGTACCCCATAAAAAGTTATCAAGTGGAGTTAAATCTGGGATCCTCGGCGGCCATGGGATATTCCCGTTTGGCCCTATCCATTCCATAAAATAGTTCTTAATAAAATTCTTTACAACTGCAGTATTGTGGCATGGAACTCCATCCATCTGATGGATCTCATTGGCATCTTCTTCGGCATCCAATAAATGTGAAATGCAAGTTTGTAATGAATGCCATTTTGCTGATATTTTACCTAAGGTACCTGGGACCATTTAAATATTGGCCAAGAAAGACAGGGCCTAAAATCTGTCTCTTATAAATAGCGCACCAAACATTTTCGTCAATATCTTGAAAACTAAGCAAAATAAGAATAGGGAACGTTATATACAGTAAGGTTAAAATTTAATAGAGAATCCAAAAATATAATAATTCACAGGGTGTTCCATAAAAGATTTTCGATTTTCTGGAGTTTTAACATATACATGTTTGAGCCATCTGTCAAAAACACCCTGTATATTAATCAGGTAATATCGATTTATAGAAGTAATTTCTGAGTCTAATTGTCTACGAAATAAACCCTATTTACCTTTTTTTTGGATGTCTTATTTGTTTGCCGAGATTTTTTGAACAGGTGTTTTTTAAAGATTTTTTTCTTTAAATGCTAATAATTTCGTAACGGTAAATGATAGGTATAGGGTACTCTTAACAATGTCGACCTAGAATTTTAAGGAGAGTTCAAAAACGTAATTGAACATAGGGTGTCCCATTTAAAAAAAGAAAGTTGATGCCTGGATCAGAAAAACTGAACAACCTGAATTCAAGAAAGTTATAAAAATGAAAAATTCAGGTAAAAACACAAAAAACTTTCGTATTTAACTTTTTTCTCTACCTTTTATACTTTCTGAGATAAGGGGATAGAGGATCTTATTTTGGACACCCTGTACACAACTAAATATAATTAATTGAGTAGGTATCTATTCAAATTATACTTGATGTAAATGATTTAATTCCCAAAAATGGACATATTTCATAATTTTATGTAGTATATTGTCAATTAGATCCATCTTCTAATTCTTTATACATATAAAATCTCATATGAATGAGGAGTTATGTTTGTTGGAATAATCGTATGTAAGTTTAGGGTATTTTTATTTCAAAGCATAAATAGTCTCCCACAATCTGTATTATTTTATTAAATATGAAAACTTTTTATTTCTAGATTTTATTGAAATATATAAATCCTTTTATATCATAAAAGTTATGCGGTAGGTATGTCGTAAAATTATGGCATTTCCACTGGATTATGTCGTTTGAAAGTTACTGGCAGTTTAAGATAGAAGGTTATGAGATTGACATTTTCATTTAATACTTTATAGCGTAAACGATAGCGGTAACGGTAACAGTAGCGAAAAATAAAAAGCGGAAAAATACCGTAATTTATTTTTATTAGTTTATACATCATTACACTTATTAGATATGTTATTTATTGATTTCGTTTAAATTTTGTATGTTTAAATTTATATTTTTTTTATATATTGAGTTAAATATTCTTATGCAATTAAGGTAGATTCTTTACAAGAGGTGGATTTCTGTTCCTTCCTGAAGGATCACGACGTAACTTCTTACGTCTTTCCTTTCAGGATACTAAGAAATTGATGTCAATATGTGCATATTTATTCAATTTGAGCGTTTGGAACGTCAAGTAACTCAAGTGAAGTTAAATTTTTTAAATTATTTTAAGGTTATCTAGGTAATTGTGATCTGGAAAACTCTGGAACTGTTATTTTACTCTCTGCTATATAAATTCCATTAAGGAAGTTTTGAGAAACTTCCCGTGCAGTTACACAAGTTGTTAGATAAGTTTTTTCACAAAAATGCAAAGCCTCCAAAGCAAGAGTAATATCCGATCGTTTATATAAATTTTTATATTATGTTTTTAAACCTAACAAAAAACAATATCCATGTATACATAAAAGACAAGCAGATCTCATTAAACCTGCCGTCAGTGAATCCACGGTAAAGTGTTTGACGTTTTCATAATACTGCCACATATTGAGTTTCAAGTGTTATCACATTAACCCCTAATATTTATTTTGGGGGCCGTAGTTGTTTGTCAAAGAGAATCATGTTAGCAGAAAATGAGTTTTCCACGGCAAAATATAATTTTTCCCGTTTATTGTGTATACCGAGGTTTGTTTTTGTTGTACGATAAGAGGACGACAAAATTCTAATTAAGTTTATTTTAAATATATTTGATTGAGATTATGAAAAACATTATGAGAATGGTAAAAGCAACAAGAATTACTATTCACTTTTAGTAAAACATGTATGTTGTAGAAACATAAAAATCAATATGTAGAGAGATCAATTATATGAAAATAATGTATCTAGTTTACAACTAACTAATTCTATAACAGGCACAGCGACGATCAAAATAATATATTTTATTGGTTTTATTAATTAATACTGAAAATAGCTCTATTTTACAACACTAGAGTAATGCACAGGGTGAGTTTTATAGCGTACTACTTCAATAGCAATAAAACATAATACAAGTGAAAAGTATTATAGAAGAGGTTATGTAGCATAAACAAATCAAACCTAACATCATGTCAGTAGAATTTTTCAGGACGATATTAATAAAAAATGTATTACGTATATTAAATTTATATTTATATACTGAAAACAATAAACAATTAATTGTATCTGTTTCGTAAAGAAATTAACAATTTTATCACATTCCATGAAAAATCACCAAACTTGGTCCCACGTAAGCAACTAATCATTTAATTGCATACCGCTGCTACTGCAACCAACGTATAAGGAACACACTCTATACAAACATATTCGTCTTCTTAATACCTTCCTACGCTGTAATATATCCAGCTGATGTTAACATTGTAGCTGAAATTTTGTCTCTCGTAAAATATATCTTTTACATATTTCATATTCTTAATTTACATTCTACAAATTACTGTTACTTATATCGCAGTTGATTAAAATTTATGAAAGCAAGAGAGGAAATTTTAATCCTTCAGTGGTGTCTTGTAGGTTTTATGTGTCGCTTTAGACATAAAGAAAGATTCTTTTTTACGAGGTTGTATACATTGTTAAGAAAAACTTATATTTATGGGCAACATAATATCCGTAAAATGCCCTGTCGGATGATAAACAATTACTCTATAATAGAAATATAGACTTTTATAACTAATCGCCTTTTGTTCTACAATTGTAATACCTACTATGAAACGTAAATATATAACCTTTTTGTAGGTCCGTAATATAATTTTGACGAAACTTGATGAAAATCTCTAAAATAATTATTAGAATCCAAATATACAATAGAAAGTATAGCATTTTATTAAAAACAAAGAAGTTAATACCGACTTCCGATATCACTCGAAGTGGAGAAAACTGTAGGAGAACTGTAGGAAAAATAGGACAATTTTCAAAAGAGTTCTCAATATGATAGAAACTTATTTAATTTAACTTTTTTATTATTTTTTTCTTTTGTAAATTATTTATTGTTGTACGATAACTAAAGTGTAACTCATGTCTTCCAGGTGGATTAGAGATGCACAGGACAAGCTTCTTTTGTGCTTATTTATACTTATTATTATACCCCAGTGAATTGTAAAATTAATCAAGTAATTGTACATATGGAAAAATTTCGGAGAAAGGAGCTAATCAGTTGAACTACACCATCCTAAAAAGATTAATTGTTGATATTTCACAGGGATAGAGCTCCCTATCGAATTTTATTATCTGTATCGAACTCTACATATTTAATAGAGATTCCTTCTTCGTTATTAGTCCTCACTATCTCAAAACTGATCCTCTTTTGGTCTTCAGAGCAGCACGACGTACGAGCTAAAGTTTTCTCTTGATAAAATGTGTATGCTGGTTCTCTTGTATTGCTCATTATCCTACACTGAGTAACAAGTCTTCAATGTCTTGTGGAAAGATCGAGCATTATCATAATTTTCTATTAAAATATTGTTTTATTCATTAAGTAATCCAATATCCTTCGCGTTAAATAGGTTTATTTGGTTTTAACAGAGTAGCCGACATACGGTACAAACATGACTGGTAATTAATTAACCGCTTTCGAGTGCATTCTTTGTTTTTGTAATTTATAAATCAATTTTACTTACTTAGCTCAGGGTATGAGGGATACCAGACTCGCCATTCCTCACTGGGGCCTTCTGACATGTTCACTCCTACCAATTAAACAGAAACGTATCGTTCCATTTCCATTTGATAGTGTCTCAGTGTGTGGCGCGACGTCAAATTTTTAAAGGCCTCATGAAAATGACAACCGGGCAAATGAAGTTTTCCGGGCACTTGCCCGCGTCCAGTTGTAACGACCGAATCACAATGCAGGGTTGCCACTGATGATATTAAAATTCCCCCAAATTTAATTACTCACATGATGTAAGATTGGATTTTTAATTAAAACATCACTCTTTCCGCACCGTGACATCTGCAATGGGTTTCTCTAACTGAATTCATTATAAATTAATTTGAAATTCATAAGGATGGGTTTTGGTCCTTTTTACTTTTTTATATTAAGCTTGTAATAACATCAGATCAGCAACCGTCCTACTTTACTGTCTAGAGTTGTTCCTTTAGATTACCTTTAAAATTACGGAGATGAAAACACTCACGAGAACTATAGAAAAATAATATGATCATGAGTTTGGATTGATTAAGATTGCCATCTTCAATAAAATGCAAGTTAAGTGATGACTTTTACAAACTGACTATTCGAAAGATTACGCTATCCTGGCTTACATAGAAAAGTATCTATTTGCATACAGGGTGCTCAGAATTTAGTACCAATTTTCGTGAATTCAAACCTTCAAAAGTATTTTTTTGTAGAATCACTGTAATATCTCATAAAATTTTATTGTCCATTTATTGGTACTAGGGTTCCAAATACTTTTTTAGTTTTTCTGCTATTGTTATATATGATTTTTGGGAAAATTTTCAGAACAAATATTGAACAAAAACATAATATATAAATATAATAATAATAACTTATGTGCCAAAGGGGCCGGCATATTATTATTCAGTAAGCCGCATTTGCCCCTTACGACGCTTAACGACTTTCGTTAGTAAGCCCTAACGCTATTCAGTGCTAGAATGAGGGAAACGTAGAAACTTCATTAGTTAGGGGGTAGTCAAATATCAATTGATGTTAATCTCTCACCTTGAAGCAAAATTTCTTGAAGGGGAATATCTCATCTTGTTAATCTCTCACACTAACACCAAGTCGACATTCTTTCCATCCTCAGCACCACTAGAATTTAATGTACAATAAAACTCTTTTTTTTATTTTCGCATAAGTATTATCATTTTTGAGGAAATTGTTTTATCACTCATAATAAGACAAAATTAAAGGATCACATACAAAGAGAAATAATTTACATACATTAGAATCAGTATGGGTCACAAACTAGAACTTTGTGGTATGCCCAAGTTTCCACGACTAAGACCTGTTATAAACACATGAAACATACTGCTGATGAATCACTATTCCTACTGTCCTAATTGCTAAAAATCCTGTTTTGATATCCGCTGACGAACGTGTGAAATAATTTTTCATTTCACGCTTATCACTTTGCAGCCCACCTGGTAGCTTTCTCGCCACGGTGCTGTCGTAAGACGCGTGAGTGACATGTGCATATCACTCGGGCCTGGTGACCTGTAACCCTTCCACATGCTCTTGAGTTGAGATCTCGCATAGCTGTCAGTCACCGGTGATGATGCCGCTGCTGGCTTAGAATGACAAGCAAATTAACGGTGACAGTGATATTAAACCTTGAATCACGTTTAGGAAACGTTTTTAAGTGTTACTTATCTAATATGAATATAATATGTTGGGAATTCCATCTGCGAAGTTACACCAGAACTCAGAACCAAGAACTCTATAATTTTGGTTTGTTGTGGTTCTGTTTAATACTTTGTTTTAATATTATTAAAAAGCGGTATTTTCCTGCTTGTAAAAAAGGGACAATGAAACCATACTAAAAAATAATAAAAAATGTAGGAAGCACCATAATTGAGGGTAAAAGTTTAAACACAGACCACTGTGATAGCAAACTTTAAAAAAAAATCATATTTACGATTCATGGCTTGCACTTTATTAGTTGTATACCTTCATCTTCAGCGTCCTGTTTTTAAAAGAGGACGCATATTGCATTACCAATAAAAATAATCTTTTCCACTTAGTTTATATTAATGTAGCAAAAACTTACAAAACTATGAGTAATAATTTATATAAAATTACAATTCTACCAAGATAAACTCATTATTCTAATTTTCTTGTCTGAATGATGTCTGAATAATGTAAAAACAATAATGTAAAACAATAATGTAAACAATAATGTAAAAACAAAGAGTGAGCATTTATTGACAAATAGCAATTAAAAAGGCGTATATACGTAGTTATATTCTAAATAAACTTAATGTTGGAGGTACACCAGAACACTTATTCCATTCAAATTAACAAACTGCTACTTAGTTCCAGATGTGCATGAAAACAGTTATGTTCCTTAAAAAGGATGAAACTCGTGATTACTTGGGGATGGAGCTGTGGAAGCAATGATAATTTTTTTTGGCCGTGGCAAATGTAAACTGTATTTCATTATTCTAGATACTAGCAGTTACAAGGTTGTGAATATTAATTTGTTCACATTAGGTTATACTAAGATTTATTTTTGTGCAGAAGTTTTCGTTTTGCTTATATTCAGTGATGGTGGATGTTTGTGTTCTAAAGTGTTTAGGAAAATAATTGAGTGAGTCAGATGCTTCTGATTACTAGCAAATGATTCGTATTTGCTATTTTAAGTTTTAATTAGACTTAGGTACAGCTCTTTTATCTATTAATAATGCTAATAATAATAGCAATAAATAATAATAATAATACCTCTGCTTCTCATTATAATTACAATGATTAGTCCTAAAGCACAAAATAGTGAGAAAAGCGGATCATTATTCTTCTATAGGCTATACTAGCATCTAGGAACGCTGAATTACGGCCGAAGTGTTCTGAACCAACTGGTGGGAATCCTAACTTACCAACTTAAGCTTAGGAGACACATATCTCTGATAGGGGCAGAGGAGGATCCCATGTGTCCGGAATATGTGGAGGAGAATGACAGGCCCCTTCACTTTTTTGGACAATGTGGGGTATTCGGGATACTGACACATTATATCTTTGGTGTAAAGGAGCTGTAGGCAAAGAGAGAAAAAATATCTTTCTAACTAACTCATAGTCGACTACGATTTTCATTTAAAAAATACAAGTTTGTCATAACTCGAAATTTTATCAACTTATTCAAATATTGTCTACGCCACTGCATTCCTTTTAAAAAAGTGTCTGAAGAACATATAAGTTGTTTTTTCTAATATCTAAAATAACCGAGATATGCGCAGGCATCGAAAATTTGAAAAATCGAATATTCGCTAATATCTCAAAAACAAAAGAAGATGGGCCATTTTGCATTTCGGCATTAAATTTGCCTCAGAAAAAGAACTCGAGAAAGGGGGGTTAATTTTTTTGTATCTCTCTTAGTTCTCGAGTTCTTCTATAATAGCAAGCAAAGTTGGCCACCCTACATAGAGGAAGATGGAGTTCCTCACATGAATCCAAATTCCAACATTCTTCAGAAGGTAAGATATGTTCGGGGAGGGTCAAGAAATGGTGTGACGAGATAGTAGGAGTAGGCAGGGGCCACCTACTAGTGGTTTACTTGCCAATCTTCAGCCAACCCATTCACTACTTTATAGAAAGTGTACAGAAAAATATTTTATTCTGTAGAATTTGCTACTACCAGCGTCTAGGAATGACTTCATTTGGTAAACCGTAACCGTCATTTAGTTGAATCGTTTTTACCTGACAGTTGGTTTTATGGGTTTTATGTGGATATAAGACATATTTTTGAGTACAGGAACAAGAAGTATCTGGATACCCTCATTAGCTAGCAGGACTGTTCAACACTTAGGCATCTTACATTAACAACTGGTAGTATTCATTACCGTCTTGGTTATGATTATGTGACTTAAGAACTTAAGACTTATTGTTAAGAAATCACGAATTCGACATAAACAGATGAACTGTAAATAATTTATTATTTTTATAACTTCTCTTATATAGGCTCATATTTACTTATGTCTTTCTCCATACCCTGGTATGACTGTCACAATGCAATTAATAATTCTTGGATCCGCCTAGAAATGAAATCGCTACCTTTAGATTCAATTACGTATACTATAAACCTTTAGCTACTGACTGGATAATTATACTCGAATTAAATCATTATAATACTTTAGCGTACGTGCAGACATCAGATGTACTAACTGAATTTTTTGTCTAGAAAAATACATAGTTTTATAACATGTTGACAGAGTCCATATAGGATATTTCATGAGAATGTATTACCTACTATAAAACAAAAACATCAAAACATTAATTATCCCTTAGTTGTTCCATTGAACGCTTCAAGTCAACTTTGTGCTAATGAAGTTATCCGTAGAGAATATTTATATATTATTTTGTTTTAATGTAGGCATACATAATTCTGGTTGTAGTAGTAGGATACCTATTCTCAACTTTTATACATAATTTCAATTTTTCACACGTCACGGATAGAGAGGATATGCAAGTCATATAAATATAAATTAAAAACTCTTGCATATATGATTTCTGCATTCTTGAGGTAAATACTGATATAAATAATAAATAATATGTTGCATGGTAAAGAATTATATATTTTTTTATTTAGTTATTAACTAATTAACAAAATTGCACCATGCACAGAGTAAAACGTTTTTTTTAAACAAATAAAATTACTTTAAATTAAAAAAATCTGTTCTTTCTAAAATCTAAAGATTTGAGTTTTTAAAAGAATCAAAACAATATATTTTTGTCGGAACTCAAGAAACGAATAAGTTTCATTAAATAATAATAGTTTCTTTAAAATAATAAAATAGTTGCTTAACTCCAAGTGCTAATATCGTGTAATTATGGAATTGTATCCATTTATTGAATGTAGTTATACTGTTATTTGAAAATAACATTAATTCAACTTATAACCTAATGAATTCAAAGCAATAACATAGGTTTTTGAGTTAGTATCACTTTTATCACCTAATTTTATATCTTTCATTGGTATAAAAGCCGCTAATTGTTGTATTTATAACAACAAGCTTTCAAAATCAAGAAATTCGCTTATGTGCAGCTTCTTTGCACTCTTATTAGAATGATTTTTTCTTATTGAATTTAAAAATTAGATTTTTAATTACCTACCTACTTTAACGTTTTCCAGTTTCAATTTTCAGTTTCCTTTAAAAATGAGCAGGTCCATTTAATTATATTATTAATAAATTTCAATTTTCAAGACATTAATAATTACTTTTACATAAAATTGTTTGTTTTTAATCAACATTTATTATATTACATAAACAACAGGTACAGTGCTCATGGCTAATAGTTTCTAAAAGTAAAATCTATGTTTTTGAACATGAGATAATATAATTCTTATATTATGTTATATAAAATTGTGTTCTATATTAATGTAGTAAGTAATGAGAGTAAATTTCGCATGTGAGTTGTAAATATTTATCAGATCACTTGACATATTTGCAACAAATAACAAATTAATAATAACAAAATCAAATTTTGTTCCAAGGTGTACGTAGTGAAAGCGTTATCCAGGAGTTGTTTTGATATAGACACTAGATCATGTAGACACTGCACACCCAAACCACACTATACTCTGCACTGCACTATGTACTCAACAATCTATGTACCTCTCTCAATTAGAAAAATAAAATTTGTTTTAATTTTTTGTTTTTGCATATGGTTAGATATAAGTTTTCGTGCTCAAGCAAATCTACCTAGCGTCTACCCTCTTTTTTCACAGAGCAACAGCAAAATGCTGATGTCCTTGGCCTTGAGTACTGATCTCCTATTGGTTGAAATAATCAGCTGGTTAAAAAATGTTATCAATTGTATCATTCGAAAAAAAATTGTCTTGTATTAACCTTTCGTAATTTTTCTATGAAAGAAATACTTCATTGTATCAATGCACTTCATATTTTTTGGAGATTGAATACTTCTTTGCGCGAATTGATAGAAGTTATATTAAGTATATGTAAAAATATACAAAATATGTATATTGTTTTTAAAACAAACTACTTGGTTTGAAGAAATATTAAGAAGCAAATGAAAGAAACAGCATTATTTATATAATAAAACCACATTTGTCTAACCAATAAGGGTATAGTTTCAACAGCACATTGCTTTATTAGGTAAAATTAGGTTAAAATCAAGAGGAAAACATTGTATTGAACATGCTTGTGCAATAACGTAAATGAATCCGTAACAAATTTCTGATATAAATCATTGTCAAATATAGGTACAGAAAAGTAATATTTTTCAAAAGGTGGTGCCACTTTGTAGACCAAGACTAGTAACAAATAATATCTGGTAGCAATAAATAGTAACTGTAAATGCGAATATTCGCTTGATCCTGTTTTGGTTGAATGCGTCTACGTATAATATATCCTCCTTCAAACGTTTTCAAAGGGGCAGTAGAGACATTATATTGAAGAGAATAGTACCCGTACTATAACAGCGCCAGTGCTCTGCGTCAGAATCTCTCGGAATCTCATTACTTGCTCTCCCACACGTGTCAGTTATTTATTTAATATGCATCATAATGGTACCGGAGCGGCGGTTTCGTATTATAATTATCAATTTAATATTAGATCTGATGCATTTCTGCTCCCACCTAGGCGCAGGGGGTCGGAACTTCTATTGTCTCCCGCTAACATCTCTATTTCCTTGACACCCTATCATTACGATCTGCGATCCACCC
The DNA here is from genome assembly GCA_963924545.1 of Pogonocherus hispidulus. NCBI lineage: Eukaryota > Metazoa > Arthropoda > Insecta > Coleoptera > Cerambycidae > Pogonocherus > Pogonocherus hispidulus. The sequence goes on from OZ004695.1 coordinate 54,363,949, forward strand.
AACGGCCCACACATGGATCCCTTAGAGCTTGATCGTGTTTTGCTTCGCGCGGATTTATATGCGCTTATAATAATATATAATATGACAGTAATGAAGGCTGGTTGATGCTTCAGACAGTAATATATTTGTCAGTGATGGACACTTGCAAGCTGAGAGGACACTCAATAAAGGTTAGACGTAAAAAATTTTGAGGTTACAATAAAAATTCACGGCTGATGGGAGGAAAGTGTGACAAAATCCGTTAGAGTGATAAGAAAAATTTAAACAAAACTCAAATAAAGAACATTCATTTCTTTGATCTGAAATTTATTATTTCTTCATTGATGTTATTTCATTTTCGTTTCTGTTTGCAGTATTATCTAATTATTTATAATTTTTCTAAAGTACAATTATTTTTTCACAAAATAAAGTAATTTTAATAGTTTTAAATGTATTAGAAACAATGTAAAATTTTATTATACTGTATGAAATTATTCGGAGTACTGACAAATCCGTAGTACAAAATTATTTAGGACTTGTTAGTTATTACAGTATTGTCTTCAAAAGATTATTTTTCAGCTTTTCACCTAATGTTAGTGGCTAGTAGATATGAGGATAAATTCTATGTTTCATATGTTCCATGTTTACTCACTTATAGATTCATGTCACATATTAAAGAAAATCTATTTTATTTTTAAGCAAGAACAAGAAGTATATAGGAACTATGAAAAAACTTTTCAGTTGTATACTGTATATGATGATCAATAAAACTACAATGAAATAATTTTTTAGTTTCTTTAAATTTTGTAGGGGTATGTTAAAGTTTGACTTCTACAAAAACCTGGCCTAAGTTTGTATAGCTTCTGTGAATTTACCGACGTACAGGCCACTAGAAGATGCGAACACTACAACTTGACAGTAATCAGTTATGTTCAAATTTCCTAGATATATTCTAAATTATATTAGAGTACTGCATGTCAACCTAGCCTAAAGATTTCTAAACTGGCATCAACGTACTTTGTCACTAGAAACTGCAAATTCTCAGTTTTGCCAGAAAAGTCAGTTTAATTCGAAAGTAATTAAATGTTCAATCAACTCAAATGTTCGGGTTAAGGTCGATAAGTGTGGTAAGTGAACACTGTAACAGGGAAATGAAATATTCAAGGATTTGCTCAGACGTCTCAACTTTATCAGGCAATGACTGGACTAATGTATAGACATCAAACTTTTACTACTGCAGGAAAAATTAGGATTCATTCTTCATAACTTGTTTTAAATAATGATATTTTAGTTAGCCTTTACTGATTCAATGGAAAAAATCATCAGAAAATTCCAAATGATCACACAGTATCTACAGACCCATCTATATTTCCTTATTTATTAAATTAAATTAAGTTAGATCACCACAAAAATTAGACAGTAACCAAATCCAAAGCCAAAGGCTGTCCGGAAGGGGGTTACACATTTAAAACACGCAGGCAAATACCCCATACCCAATACATTGCCAATGCTGGGGTTGGTGATCGAACCCAGACACTGTGACCGACAAATGCTGCTACAATGCGGTCCAGCGCGCTACTCTACCGAAGCGGTTATTATTCATAAAAAAGAAAATAGAATCAGTAGCATTTCTTTGCCTACTCGTGATGATAAACGTTCAGTATGTGAAATAATTGCAACGATCTTTTTTAGTTTCGTGTAGAATACCCTTATTAACATTTTCAATGGTTTCAGAAAAGTATAGTATTAGTATTTAAATTAGTTTACGTGGAATATATTACTAAAGTCGACTAATAGTTCCAATCGCATAGAACACTGGTGTAACACAAAATATAAATTATTTAATAAACACAAATGTGTAGAAGTCAAGCAGAATAGTAATGTTAGTAATCGTAATGGGTCTGTGTTTGTATTGCAGGGAAAAATGGTTTTTCCAGTAAGCGATAGGAGAATTATGTCGCCAAGCTCATACTGCGCTAGACGTGATTTGGTTCACGATATAAGCGACTACAGCCATTGCACATACATAGAATAAATGGTAGAAGTAAGACTTCTGGGAATATTTTAAGAGTATGTACACTGAATTTTAATATACACTTAGAGTTAGTTATTTTTTTCTTCTTCAATAATAGTTTTTAATATTTGAAATATGAAAGTATTCTTTCTACGTTCTGGCCACTGCACTATATTTAGATCATACCATAATACAACTACACAGATATGCCAATGCGCATATCGTTACGTCAGTTACGAGGAAAAAGAATTGATAAACACGAAAGTAATTATATCACTGCCCTTAAGAATTTTCGCATCGCATCGCCATTTTTCCCTCACGAATGACGTCATGCGCAGAACAAACGAAAGTTACGAGCATATCTGTGTAGTTGTATCATGGATCATACCAGTTACGCGTTTTTCTTAGCAATTGCTATTATAATAATATCTGTAGTTCTCATTCTAATCCCAAGGATTAGCCTGGAAGTCTGAGACATGTCTGAGAGAGGAGGCGGCATATTATTGTTCAGTAAGCCACATTTGCGCCTCAGGAGTGACTTATGTTGGTAATCCCTAACCCCCGTTCAGTGATGAAATGAGGGAAACCTGAGAAAGATCATTCATCTTCGGGTGACAAAAGCATCTAGAATAATATTATTTTTAAGAAAATACATATTAAGAAATTTTCTCTCTGGAATGATGATGTAATTATACTAAACTTTTCTCAATATTTTGATCAATTGTAAGGGTACTCTATTCTTGATGGTAAAACATCATAATTTTTTAAGTGTTGAAAGTAGAATTTATTTTTCAGTAAACATTTTTATCAATTTTATCAATAGGACCAAAAATATATTGCTGTCATAATTGTAGCAGCAAATTAATATTGTAGATATTTACTTTTGTAAGCTAAAATGATTAATTTTACAGACTGCCAAAATGAAGAAATTAATTCCAAACTAATACTAATAAATAATTGGAATTAAAAAGTGAAAAAAAGTTAGTCTCAAACATGACTCGAACTCGCGAAATCAGCATTACGATTTTTGGATTCCTACATCTATCCCATTGCGCTACCAAGCCTGTTAGTCAGAAACTTACCTTGAGATGCTTAAGTATGTAAACTTGTTACGTGTTATCCTAAAAAATTAATTTTTACCGATTTTCTAATTGGAAAAGTATTTTGCTTCGGTATTTTGGTAATCAGAAGTGTTTGGGAGTCAGTACTATCGATTCCGTTAGCAATATTTTTCATAGGAAAATAATGAAAATAACCTATCTGAAGTTTAATTAATTTGACAGTTTTGACAATTTTGACAGTCTCGAAAAAAAATCTCAAACGATTAGAGAAAGGACTGAACTTTCGCGTGAAGCCCTTCTCGAAGCCGTAAAAATTAGAAGAGGGGCGAGGGGGTCCCGCAAAAAGTCGGGATTTCGGCTGGCGTGACGGGACCATTAGGCGCGAGGACAAACGCCGGTGCTAACCGCATCTCTCTCGCCTAACGGCGATCGACGAAAATTTTGCAGAGGTTTTTTGAAAAGGCGTTTAAATTGGGAAAACGCGTAGGAAACGGGACGAAAATACCCCTACGCATTGGAGAAAGGCCGGGAGCGACCTCCGGTCGCCCGCGGGGTTCGCTCCGCGATCCCCCCTCGAGGATGATAGCTTTGTAACTTTGTGGATTCGGCGACGGAATAGAGAGAGAGAGACAGAATCGACGCGTTTTAATACAGGTTGTCCACCTAGTGCGCGTAAGTCCAATATCTGGGTTAATAAAAGAGATAACTTAATTTTTTTTTCTACAGGGTTGTCTAATATCCCGAGCTGGGATCAAATCAAATCAATCAAATTTATACAGGAATAAAAAATTTTCAAAATTTTCAGAAAATTTAAAATTTTTGGATAATTCTGAAATTAGTACCAAACGATAGCTTATGAAAAGTTAAGATAGGAATGTGCAAACCGTTTTGCTTGATCTCAAACCGTTTAGATTTTACAGGGTGTCAAAGTTGCAAAAATGTCAATATTCACCCGTCAATATTTCAAAAACAGTTTAAGTTAGGTATAAGGAAGGCTGATGAAAGTCCTACTAAAATCAAGGGTTTAGTTCGAAAAAGCAATAAAAAATATATATTTCCATTTAGAAAAACGAAGTTGGTACCTGTCCAGGAAAAACTGAACACCCTGAATATGTAAATATATTTTCATTTTGTGCAGCTCGGGATATTAGACAACCCTGTAGAAAAAAAAATTAAGTTATCTCTTTTATTAACCCAGATATTGGACTTACGCGCACTAGGTGGACACCCTGTACCTATATATGGATAAAAAATCGCATATGCCGTAGTGCAATTGTTATTTTGACAGCGACAAAAGTTACCTGCAACTTTTACAGCGACAATTGCACTAGTGGTATTTTCACTTATTCATTTTTTAATCAATTATCGCGACGTCTGCTGTCAAAATAAATAGTTTGACATTTCTGCCAACAAGTTATTGAATTATTAAACACTAACAATAAATCGATTCGGTGATGCTCGAATAAAAATATGTTTATTTTTAGTGTTTCATAAATAAAGTTTGCATTCATATGTTTCTAAATTTCTAATTCATTAAATTGTCCTGCCGAATTACACTCGATATTTGTATTGATACCGGATAAATTTGTATTGTTTAAATTCTAAACTGTTTCCTTTAGCAATTTGACTCGAAAAACTGTCAACCTAAAAACGTTCCACCTTCGGTGTCGCGTTTTTAATAGTTGACAGTTTTTCTCGTCTAATTGCTAGGCAACAGTTTCTCATTAAACAATCCAAATTTATCCGGTAAAATACAAACCTCTTGTGCAATTATAAGTGACAATTGCTCCTAAAATCTCTGAAATTATCAGAATAACAATTACATGGTGTGTTAAGAACAGAATGAGATTTGATTTGAATTCCTATAGTTGAAGTACCAAATGCAGTTCTATCAAACGACAAGTAAAGCAAGAATCATTTGAATGTTTAAAAAATAACTTACAGTATTGTACCTTGTCTACTACAAGTCCGAAGGATTACGCCCACGCCCATCGTACTTATATAGTATGGAGGTATTATACTTGTATCTCCCAATTGATTTTTATTAATTTGATAGTAAATCATCACTCTGCACTTAAGTAGCTGAAGCGAGAATAACCATTCTATTTCCTTAAAAAGGTACATACATTTTTTAACGCTTATAAAATTTATTAATATACAACTTCCATATAAATCATAAACCTTTGATATGTAAATTATTAAGTTGTAAGGTATGCGCCATATCCAAAGCCTTGGATATATTATTTATTTTCAGTAATTCGATATCAGTGCAGGTTACTATAAACAGCAATATCCACACAATCCTGTATTCGTTGTAGTTATAAATCAAGATTATAAGTAACAGATTAATATATTGCAATATAGACGGTCGCCATAGCTGTAAGTATTAAATTTAAGATACTGATAACACAAATACAAATTGTTCTGTTTCTGTTATATTTCAAGAGTTACAGGGTCTCATTACTACGAAATAATTTGATTTCATCTAAACGGTTACAGTAAAATATTGTCAAGTATACAGGGCGTCCCATAAAACCACCACCTACGTCAACTTTGTTTTTTTTAATAGCACCGCCCAACTTTCTTCATTTTAGAATTTTGCATAAAATTTGGAATCGTCTGATACTCATAGTCGATACCCTTTACTCTAGCTAACAAAAATTAATTACTTAAAAACGGTAAGAGATAGCAAGTTGCAGTTCCCAGACTTTTAAAGGATGAAACGGGCTTTATTTTTGTTTATATGTAATACTATTCTGTTTATGTATAAAACCCGAGAAAACCTAATACAATAAAACTGTAATTATGATTTTGCTGGCGATGTTCTGCGAATATACTTAAAATAATTTGACAATGTCGCGCCTAGGCTTTCTGTCGATCTAAAAACTTGACGCTGTATTGACCCGCCAACATCAACAAACATCGTGCTGCATTGTTCTTAAACTCTTACGCCCTGTATATAACTTATAAGTACTAGTTTAGCTGTCTACCTAAACTTGTCCAACTCGAAAGGTATAAACGAACGTTTCCAACACTTATGGGTACAATTATCTAAATAACTGTACTTCTCTTGTGGCCCTCTTTATAGTAACAAAATTAATGACTACAAAGAACTCGTAATGTGACCTCTAATCACCCTCGATATTTTAAATCGCTCTCCTATTTCTGTACTTTATTTTAAACCAGCTTTCTACTTTTTCTATACTAAAATTAAACTACTAAAGGGTAACTCAAAACAAACGCGAGGAACGTGCTGTGTTAATAATCCTTTTAAAACGCGATAATCAAAGCCCATCACTAAAATAGAAGCAGGGGATTATAAAGTCGGATGATAAAAATAACAAGTGAAGCGTGTAGAGTTTTATACACCTAGGATTAAACCCTTTAGAAGTTTAGTTCAAATATCACAAGGTTAATCCTGTTAAAATTTATACGTATCCATGTGAATATGTTCTAGAAAGTATGTTACTCTTATAGAGTAATTTGAGTGATTTCATCATTAGTACATTCATTTTAAGACAGTATGGGGAAAAATCAGTATAATACGAATACACAATTAAAAGATGTTTAGTAACATATTTACGTTGAAAAAGCGAACTCGGTAGCAGGTCTACGAGCAACGTTGCCAAATTTAAATATTTTCGCAGAATATCGCCAACAAAATCATAATTGGAATTTTACTGTGACAGGTGTCGATTTTACTGTCATGTAGGTTTTAATGTAATTCAAACAATTTTATTGGCAAATTTAGACTATTTTCTGTTTTTCTTGCTCACTTCAGCCAATAATATTAATTTAAAACGTGAAAATATGTAATGGATACTAAATATTCAAAAGAAGACAAGACAATTCTATTAATAATTCAAAGTAATACGATCCATTCAGATATTCCGGTAGAAAATGCAGTCCAGTTAAACTGTACACTTCTGCCCATACGTTGAAACAATCTCCTCTGAAAGCTAGACCGACGAGTAGCTTTGATTTCGTCTGACCAAAGGTGACTGTTATGACTGCAAAAACATTAGCTTTCTTTAACAGTTTAAAAAATATAATTTAATATTGAAGAAACATGAAACTCCAATGTATCAAAGAATAAACCATTTACATTTCATTACCGACATAGCGCAGATAAAAAATCAATAGTTAGGTAACTGGTAAATTATTAGGAGAGGTGTGAAAAGTTTTTCCTATTTAAATACTTATTGCAGATACTTAATTTTGTATCACTGATATCCAATGTAGAGAATAAATGTAGAGCCACTTAGATACTATGTAACGTGCAAAAATCAATTATTGTAATCAAAAGCAAATTTGTCTCTACGCCCGAACTTGACCTATCCTACTGTCAGCCACTGATCTTATTTCCAAGCTGGTTTTGACTGCATTTTTTATGTGCCCTCTAACTGCTTAAGAACAAGAAGTAAATAGGTACTTATATTTTTACATATTTTATTTAAAATATGCTTTAATCATTATTAAATTTGTGACTACATACATGAATAGATATTTTACTTAATATTAAAAAGTATTATTTATTTGTTAATAACAACAAATGTATAGAGAGAATAATACCTATGTTTTACGAATGTTTGGTTATTACAATTCATAATAGGTATTTTTATTATTGTCCATATTTACATATAATTGTTTTATCATTTAACAATAAATAAATATCTATGTATTTTATTTATTATCATATTCATAAACATTCAATTACATATTCAGTTTGTAATACCGTATACCTAGGTAGGTAATTAACGCTTTCCATAAAGTTGTATGTTACTTGTTTAAAATGCCTTACCTGGTAAAACAACCATCTCTCGCCCCTAGCACACTTTGTTTTCCATAAATGCTCAACAACGCTGTTGGATTGGAGCGATAGGCTATGCGCGCTGTGCTTCGTGTTCTAATTTGCTGAGCTTCAGGAACGCCGAATTACCGGGAATTATGGGTTAGTTTGTTTTACTTTTAAAAAAATTATTTTTCCATTTTCTGTCTCTATTAGTCCTTGCGAATACCCAGTTAAAATTAATATAGTAATGCCTGAGTCAAACTGAATAATATGTCTATTATATGTACAAGGCTATGTATACAGTGTGTCCAAGATAAAGATGGGATAGCATTGGGATCTTGGAAACGGTAAGAGATACAAAGTTGGTTAAATTATGAAAAAGTTGAGCAGTTTGAATACCTTTTACATGGACTTTGCAAAAATAAGTTATCTTTTTTTGATTTCGAAATATTTGGAAAAACATTTTTTTTGCGATATTTGTTTTTATTTATTTCTGAAGTTATTTTAACAGCTATCAAAAAATAAAAAATACTTTTCCATTGTCACTTTTTGAGCTTAACAAGATGGCATTCATCAAGTTTTTGTCCGACGTTTCGTTTCCGAGAAAGCATCATCAACTTCTTTTTTTTAAAATACCGCCCTGTATTTTTAAATAGAAATTTTGATACCATTTTTTATTCTCAATTCAATGATGTATCACAAGTAATGGTTTAATTACGTTTTTAGCTTGTTTTTTCCACCATTAAAAATTAACGAGGAAAAGCCTCCTGAGTTTATAACAAATAAACAAGTAAAATAATTATTTATCTTAATTATTTATTAGCATGTTAATTACAAAAGATGCTCGAACAAAAAACCATTATTTTCTAAGCATAGGTAACATGGTTTAACTGTAGCTTCCAAAACATTGCTAACATTTCTATTAATTTTTAAGCAAATTATAAAACGATATTTATTATTATATAACCGTATTGTAACTCTACCAAATTGTCAACAATGACATTTTCACGGATGTTTTGTTTTCAAAGCCTACTACTGTTGTTGTGGTAGGTGCATAGAAAAATCGTACTGTTTTTACTGTACATGTATTTCCTGCATCTAAACTTATTTGAGGATATTTAAAAAAAAATATCTTCAAGCATTCAGAGCCGCATTCTTTTATCTTTGGGGCTAGATAAGAACTATGTGTACCAACGTAATTTTCAAACAGAGGAAGAATTACGCGAATTGGTGCTAGAAGCATTTCAAACTATTACGCCAGATGGACTTTAACAATTGTTTGGAACCTACAGTTAAACGATTTTAGAAAATAATAGTCTTTTGTTCGAACATCTTTTGTAATTAACATGCTAATAAATAATTAAAGTAAATAAATTATTTTACTTGTTTATTTGTTATAAACTCAGGAGGTTTTTCCTCGTTAATTTTTAATGGTGGCAAAAACAAGCTAAAAACGTAATTAAACCATTACTTGTGATGCATCATTGAATTGAGAATAAAAAATGGTATCAAAATTTCTATTTAAAAATACAGGGCCGTATTTAAAAAAAAGAAGTTGATGATGGTTTCTCGGAAACGAAACGTCGGACAAAAACTTGATGAATGCCATCTTGTTAAGCTCAAAAAGTGACAATGGAAAAGTATTTTTTATTTTTTGATAGCTGTTAAAATAACGTCAGAAATAAATAAAAACAAATATCGCAAAAAAATGCTATCCCATCTTTATCTTGGACACACTGTATAGTGCAATACACAATTTTCGTATATTAAATTTTGGTTGATGGTGATGATTGTTTGATGTCGAATTTAATCGGATACACTTAAATTACACATTGCAGTGAACACTATGTACTCGAAGTTACTTTCACACCATCTCTGCTTTATTTTTAAATAAATTATCATTATATTTTTAAATTTATCCAATTATCTTACCAGTTTACTACACTGCATACAGTGACCAACGTAGATATGCTTTGTTGGCTGTATTTTCATGACTTTTCAAGAAAATCTGAATGTAATATCCACAATATTATTGCAGTTTTAAACACGTCAGAGCATAAACTTGCATGCACGCAACCAGCACGAACGAATTCAATATTTTAGCATCTACTAAAATTATACTTCCTGTTGGAAGTAACTGTGGAGTTAGAATTATGTCACTTTGTATTTTACAGTCATATATCGTGACAAATGGCAATGAACCACCGTAATTGGCTTTAATCTTTGGTTATATTCATATGGCTGTCATTATGTAGTTTGATTTAATGAATTATAAACCCATATTTCAAAGTCAGTTTACGATGCAAAACTTGCTGGCCATTTAAATTAATATGGTTAGCAGAAGCATGGAAACAGGATGTTCCAATTTAAATTTGCATTTAAAGACCTAGGGAAAGTCATTTGAATTAGATTGGAGTGGTCGTATGAGTTTGATTCTTACCCTACTTCTGGAAATGTCACTTATTTCTTAATAAGTAAATTTTATCAATATCAAGGCTATAAAATTAAATCTTCTGATTATGAAACCCAATATATTCATACTTTGACTGGCAATTTGATCAATATGTGAATATCTTCAGATGAACTGTAGGGATATTTTAGATTTATGAAGTTATCACTTGTAATCTCCCTAGTGATTGAATTATTTCTGGAAATTTATCTGCGGACACGACAGACTCGGGATAATTTTCTTAAAATATTCGTGACTGAGGAAAAATTTTCTGTATTAATTCAATCACACGGGGGATTCGCTAAGAAAATTTCGAACCTATTAAAATTTTACAAATAATCAACATTTTTATCACGAATGACATTTTTGTGACATTTAAAATGTCAAAAAAATTTCCAGTGTAAAAAAAATTTTCACTTATAATATCCCTAGTGCTTAAATTATTTCCGAAAATTTTTTCGAGGTCATGAATATTTTGATAATTTTCGTAAAATATTCATGAACGAGGAAAAATTTCCGGTTTTTAATTTAAGCACGTGGGATATTGGGTAAGAAAATTTCACACCATTACTTTATAAATATTATGCCAAAATTGAACATTTTAATTACGAATGACAAACAACATTCATTCCTCATAGTGAGCCATGAGCAATAACAAACATTTTTTCCGACTGTCAAGTACGGTACCTTGGTCAAGTTCCACCACTTGTCATCGTGTCATTGTGTTTGTGCAATTTGCTGATTTATTAGATTGTGTTTTTGAAAATGTTTCGCTTTGGAAAGGAAACATTTATTTCTGATAATTATTCTGAAGTACTTCGAGCATTGCAAATATTATGCTTAATAAAATGTGAGTTTTCTTAGTGAAATAAAATGTCATTTTCTAACATTATAGTTACATACATATTTTACAAATAACTTAAAAACATATTATATTTTTGTTTCTTATTAACTTTGATCTACTAATATTGGTGGAACATCATTTATTTTTGATAATTATTCTGAAGTATCTACTTAAAAATTTATATGTTTAGATAATAAAATGCGAAATCTCTTAGTGAAATAGCATACCATTTTCCAAGTTTAGTTACATGAACTTTTTATAAATAACTTAAAAACATATTATATTTTTCTTTGATCTACTAGTATTGGTGAAACATAATTTAATTTAGAGAATATTACTTAAATTCGAGCATAGGACATGTATTGATTCATTTAACTCTTGCGTCTATATTTTGACATTTTAAACGACAGAAAAATTTCCACTTATTAATTTGACACAACGTTAAAAATTTCCGGAAATTATTTGGGTTGGCATGGTAACTAAACAAAAAACAAGCCTCTGATTGGTTAAAATATGGCGGTGTGAAATTTTAAATATAATTAAAAGATCAAATATATGAGAAATTATTGTGAACATATATTGTGAAAATTGTACAAAGTGTATTGACATTTTAATTGATTCTCCTGTTTTAGCCGAATGTAGAGTATATGAGTGAGTTTCTTAAATTCGACAAGCAACATTGGACATTTTATAGCATATTTTTTATATTATTTATTGGTTTAGAAAGTACAATTATTAAGCAATCAACCCATATGCTAATTTTATCTGTGAAACCAACAGAATTGAAATTACAGCTGAGAGAAGGTAGTCTCAATTTAAAAGTAAAATAGAGTTCAGAAAGTTGGTATTATTATTTAAAATATTAGGCTAACAAGCCTTCAGTAAGCCTTCAAAAAATGATATGTCATTAAGAATATCAGTAGAAAGAGCATATAATTTAAATTTATTTTAATACATAGAGCAATAATAATTATTGGAGCATTTAATTTTATAAATTCACTTCAAGTCATTGATTTTCTTTGTTTTTCTTTAATATTATTACCGTAATCTTTTTAAATGTGAAAATATTAACCAAATAACCATTTTAAACTGAAAAATTTTGATTACTGCAAATATTTACAGCGAGAACACCATTCTCCCAAGATTCTGGAAAGGTTGAACTAGATGATATGGTCAGCTTGGTATGAGATTATTTGGCATCGGCAGCTTCAATTTCTACATCTTCTGGCAAAGCATCTTCATCACTATTTTCGTTTTCTTTATTAAAATCGAACATTTTTTAGGACAATTTTAACCGAAAGTCATTAACATTGATAACATTCAAACCAAGTCGCGTTACTACAAAATCCATATTAACCGTAAACAGTACAGTGATCAAACCAATTTAACTTCGAATAAAAATTAAAACTGCTTCCGTTTTATCAACTTCGTGGAACTAATCCACTCGCTCCTTCGTCCTTCCTGGATCAACATTTTCCGCTCACAGGTAAAGCATCTGTTTACTTTGAAGGGGGTTGGAACCTTTGATGTGAAGATATAACTGACGTAGTTTTCCACATAACACCAAAACATTATACAGCACTCAACGAGCGTTTCGCGAACCAATTTGGTACCATCTGGAGATTATTAAAACTGAATTATCATCTGTTTTAATCATCTCCAGCTGATGCCAACTTGGTTGACGAAACGCGTATCGAATGCAGTATAGTGTTTTGGTGGTATGTGGAAAACTACGTCAGTGACATCTTTATACCGTCTTATATAACTAATAACTATTAATTATGTGCCTTGACACTGGTTTACTTTCAAAACCTTTATCAGCCTGTTTCATAAATTATTTTACAGGTAGTAGGTTCTGAAATAATGTTCTTGGTAAATCTGAAACATTCACTGCATGAGGTTTTGTAAATCATTCTAAACTAAGTACAGTTGGAAAATTCCAGGAGTATCAAGAGGTACAAATAACTGCACAGCAGTATTTTTAGAATTCCCATAAATATTTTATTTAATTCTCGTTGCTGTTGTTCCGATTGATCATGATTTATGCAGGAGAAACGAAGTACAGTAATTCGTGCAAACCAGCTTGACCATTTGACCAAACAGCTAATCATACGAATCGCATCCGATAAAATTTTTGCACAGTTACAAAGGCAATAACAATTTCCCTTTGAAATGAAAATTCCGATTAGTGGAAAGTTTCGACTAGTTGAATATGCACAGCTAATTGAACGTTTGTTCTACACCGCAGAGATAGCAAATTCCAGTGCTATTAGTTTCCAATAAACTGAAAAAATAATATTTCATCAGCATAACTTAAACAGAATTATGAGTCTCATATTCATAACATGATTAGAATTCAACAAAATTCCACTTCTTGGATTGTCGGTCAATTTTAAGAAACGAGACGTTTAAATTAACGTAATTAAAACTTGGAAATGAACAAAAGCTCAGTAAAGCTTTATAAATAATAATAATAATAATAATAATAATAATAATATCTTTACCCCTCATTCTAATCACAAGGATTAGCCCGAAAGCCGGAGACTTGTGTGGGAGAGGAGGCGGCATATTATTATTTCGCGGACCGCATTTACGCCTCAGGAACGACTTACGTTGGTAGGCCCTAACCACCATTCAGTGTTGGAATGAGGGAAACCTGGAAAACCTCATTAGTTAGGGGGGCAAGTCAAACATCAACTGATTTTAATCTCTCACATTAACCCCAAGTTGACATTCTTACCATCCTAGGCCATCGCCAGGATAGTTGCCAAGCTGTCCCTGCGAATACGCCTTGATCTACGGGCCAACAATTTAATTAAAAATTGTTGGTGGAGTGGGAATTAGAACCCACGACCTCTGGTTTGAGCGATCGAGACGCTAAGCCCTAAACCACCGGCCCGATAATACTGGTCCGAAATAAAATACAATATACATTTATAAATCCAATTGACGTCAATATCCACTTCTGGACAATAGTTTGTATGAAATAGGTAAACACAATTAATAATAATCATAATAATAATAATAATAATAATAATAATAATAATATCTCTATCCGTCATTCTCATCATAGTGATGATCCCGGACGTCAGAGATTTGTGTGGGCGAGGGAGCGGCCTATTATTATTTTTGCGGCCCGCGAGTGCGCCCAGGAACGACTTACGATGTTATAATTTTAACTACCATTTAGTACGAGGATAAGGGAAACCTGGAAAACGTTATCAATTAACAATGTACAGTAGGTTTTTAGCCATTTATACACTGATATTGCAGTACTAGTTGCATATTAAGAACGCTACCAGCCTTATGCACACAGATTTAATATTGAAACAATTAGAAAAAGTTGACCACGTTGAGATTCGAACCATCGTCAACCGCGGAGAATGATTAAAAACCTGACGTCTTTAACCGCTCGGCTACCGAGCTCCGAATTAAGTTAAACAATAGAGTAATATTAAAATACAAATATGAACGTAAATGAAATCGATTTTTTATAAATCACAAAAATATAGAGGTAAACGTACAGGAAATTTAATTTATCTTTGCACTTTCTTGCACTTTTGGATTTTACTTTGCGTTACTTTGTGTTACCTGAAGAAACAAGGACAGGAAAAAAACAGTTTTGATAATATACTTATAAACGGCCGGTGTTCATCAAACGCCGTGCAATAGTTTACCACAATGCAATTTTATAATTGAAATTAACAGATTAAAGTATCAAAGATGCCGACAGACTTTTGTTGACCGCCAACAACGAACAAAAAAACAGTGCCTTCTTCAACCTTCGAGGCAAGCGTACACCCGGAGCACTTTAATACCATCAGTTACACATTTAAATATGCATTCTAATGTATTTCCAATTGAAATAGTCAATTACCCGACACAATGGCCATAACGGGACGATAATATCGCAATGTGTGGCATTTGTATTAACGAACAATGCTCACCAGAATATTAGTGTAGATTTAATTTCGATGAAAAGAAAACTAGAGCTGGCTGCAGATTGTTAGAGGACAGTATTAAACCACGACTTAATGTAGCCATATTCACAGAGACGTCCGAAGAAAATTTTGCAGGGAGAGAATACCCAATAAATAAATAAGGTCCAGCTGAAGACAAATGCGATTCCTGGTCGTCCAAATTATTCGATTAAAAACAATTATTAACATACTCTCAGCAATACTATAAATATAATGGTATTTGATATAATGATAAGCTATAAAAAGTAATAATAATAATAATAATAATAATAATAATAATAATAATAATAATAATAATAATAATAATAATAATAATAGTAATAATAATTGCACGATGCCCTGTAAACCATGGCTTATCCGAAAGGCTGACCTTTGCCTTTTTAAGGTCAGCGAGGCTTCAATCGGAGACCGAGAGATTCATAATGCTAGGACGGTGTATTTAACACCTTCGTCCTATCGAAGCCGTGGCTGTGGAGGTTCCTGATGTCAACTGCAGGGCCTGCCGTAGGGCGTCGGAGACCATTATGTATATGCTCTCTGCTTGTCCCGCATATACAGTTTAGGCCTATGTCCATAGCATCTTTATTAGTGCTTTACTACTTTCTAAGGCACTCGCACGAGATTGCCGAAACACCAGTGCTGTCATACGCTCGGGGTGATATTGAGTCCGTTGTGGGGAATGTATCGTTGCCGTTGTGAGAGTGCCGAATTTATTGGAACTACTCATTTTCCACTCGATCAGGCAGATTCGAGTCAATAAGCCTGATATAGTTCTCCTTAACCATCAGTTCAAGACAATTGTTGTCATCAAGTTCTCGGCTCCTGCCAAGACCAACATTGTCTTGAAAGAGGAGGGGAAACGGATGAAATATTGAAACCTTCCCTTCGAAGTCCGCAGCCTCTATCCAGAACATACTGTGAAGCTTGTAGTACAGATTATAGGAGCCCTCGGTGGAGCAAGAGATACACTGCTTTCGGGACTGATGATCATATTGGCATGATCATGACCGGCATCGTGATGAGTCAAAACGATTAAAATTGAAGTAAAACATTTTAAATCTGATCTTACTAGAAGAATTAATATTATTTTTTATTCCTATAAGGAACTGCATTCTTAATAGTATGATTAGGCTGCATGGCAGCTTGTAGCATGTATACTGCACTCTACGCGCGTTTCGCGAACCAAGTTGGCATCATCTGGAGATGATTAAAACTGATTAAAATGTTTATTCTTCTTATCTTTAGTGGACCAGTGAGATACCTATTTATCATACAACACATGTTAGCAATAATGTGAATAAAATATTTTGAATAGAAAATTATCAATTTTTTATAGGTAGGTAAGTAGTTTAACAACAGCTATCAAAATTTTGGTGTTCATGTATTTTATGTCTTAAAGCATATATTTTCTTGTTTTACTGCAGGGGTAGAAATCACTGCCAATTTCTGGACGCCAATAATACCACACAGTTTAAATTTATATCTGATAAAATTTCAATACAGCCCAGCAGCGTGTCATACGACGTATATGCACTCTCAGGAAGGCTGACAAGACAACAATAGGACCCCTCATCCGTTATTTGGCGCAACAAAGCTAGGAAGTGATATTGGAAATAGAATATTTCGCTCCAATACACTCTTTCAAGCCGCCATATGTAAATAAGGGATGTAACTGATGCAAAGGGTTGTCGGATTAAAATGGAGAATTAATTCCGCGCGCGGGTACGGAACTGCAGCTTTTAAAGACTGCTGTGGCTTCGGCATATGCTAGAGGAGACGGATTCTCCCACAGGAGATTAATTAGCATTGAATTCGTTACGCGTTTCTTCCCAAATTCGCAAAGTGCAACGCGAAAGTAAAGGAGGACAATAGATAACCAAGTCTCATAGATGAAAATATAAATCTTGATATAATCCTAAAACAACTATTCAACTGTTACAACTATAGTGGGAGTTCAAAAGCATGATAAAACAATAGTCAATATGAATAGATATTGCAAGGATGAATATTTTTACTACAGCCCTGAAATTGATATTAATATATTAAATTACAGATATCTACTAAACTTTATATCTCTTCCCATGTTCAGAAAGGGCGAAAAACTTTCCTAAAGAAAGTTTTAAGATTTAGGACGCCATTTATAACTAAATCCATTCCGTCACTCCCCCGATAAGAAGTTTATTCATGAGTTCATTTTTCTTCAAATTATTAGCTAAATATAAACATCAAGGTGCATCATTAATCATACCCCCTTTCATCCATAATTCAATACTAACCCTGGATGCTGTAAACCGCAGCGAACTGCAAAATAAAAGGTCCTGAAAAGAAAACATTGCTGATCCTCAACTTCGGTCACATAAACATCAGGACGTATGGCCACGTACGCAGGTTGAACTTTGATGTGATTTTCCTGGTATTTTATAAGCAGGGGACCCGGAACTACACCAAACTGCTCTTTATATCTGCCGAGATAAGGCTAGGCACGTGGATGACCATCATATAGGCGAAACGGCTTAATATGGTAGGGTGGCGTCGGTTGTAAAAAGCCGCGAAAAGAAAGACGTTTTGACCCTCGAAAAGGGGGACCCGATACTTGCGTCCCTTCGGTTCAATTTGGCGCTGTTAACCTTGCAGATCCCCATGATTTCCGTTCTATAGACTTTTGTGTTGCACCAATTTAGGGGAGACCGGAACCGGAAAATTTTAATAGTAACTTTAACTTGAAAATTTGGACGTAATTGGTGCAACTAAGTACGTGATGAGCTGAAATATAAGCGAAATTATACTTCAGTTATCTGCTCTATTTCAGTTTATTATGGGAAGGAAGTGGAGCTCTAAAGAGCACAATTAGCAACTTTTTCTAGAACGGAATAAAAATTATATATGGTGTTTTATAGAATCTTTCTAATATTATTTATTAGCTTATTTAACTGTATCTTTCTTTATACAGAAATTAACCCAAAAACTTAATTAAGAGATAAATTATTAATGAAATGGGGTGTTTTCCTATTTTTTTTTTTTACATCGGCAATGAAAAGTAGTTGGAAAAAGAAGAGATACGTATTTCTGGAATTTTAATATTGGGTTCATTTAAGTCCATAAATTATTTTTTTATTGTGTGCGATATCTATGTGTATTTCTAGGATATTTTCAATTGTGTGGTTGGTCTCACTGCGTGACAACTTTACTTTTGTTTATGTTTTAATTGTTTGGTTAGGGTATAGATCATGGTAAACATGAGACATTGTTTTTAGTTTATATTTTTACCTCTGAATTGTTGTCTCTGCCTGTGTTTGATTACAAGTGTATTTATTAGTAATAGAAAAACATCGTAATTTGTAAAGGCAAATTTTTTATATATTTAATCGACTATGCAGTAATACTGTTAAGTTAAATACTAACCTTACATTTTCCCCTTTTATTTCTGAAAGGATCTATAGGATCTTTATCATAAAAGGATCTATAATCGGTAAATTGTCGGACTTAGCCTCTACAAAACCTTGCTCCATGTTTAATAAAAGTTTACTTCACAAGAAAACAACGTCAAGTTGTCAAGCCAAACACAAACAGGAAATTTCAAATGTCAATTATTATCGAAATGTCGACTGTCGTTTCTCATCGTTACAAACTGAATATAGCCACATATTATCAGTGTGGCCTCTTTATAGATACATATGCCCTAGTTTTCGCTTAGTGACATCACGAATGTAGAATAAAATTTCAAAATTGAATTAAAAATTTTCTACCGATTCAATCTTAATAATTTTTATCTTAGTAAATATAAAAAAAAATATAATTTATAAAAATACAGGTTTCCACTTTCATTTCGATTGAAGGAAAATACCGCATTGTCAAATATTATGGTTCAATACAGTTTTAATTTTTCTTACCTATAACCTTGGTACGCAAAGGAATAACTTTATTATTTTGAAGATATGTCTGCCGTTGTAATTCAATATTGTGGGTGCATATATCACGCAAGTAGTTGTCTTCGACATGTGTATGTGTATGTGAAATTATCATCCTTATAGTAATATTTCCAAATAATAAATTATTATAAATTCACCAAAAGTAAAAGCAAAAAACTGCATTGACAACTCAATATAATTTTTAAGTTTCAGCAGCTATATTAGAAAAAATTAATTATTGTACATTACATTATAAATAATTTGAACACGAGTGAGTCTTCATATTTTTTTTCAATTTATTATTACTAAATCTATTAATTTGTACTCTCATTTTTCATTATTATCTAAAATCAATTTCAATTTCAAATTCAATTTTCATTTAGTAGACTGTTACGTATTTTTGCATACAGCGATTGTATACCCACTCTCCCCTATCTCCTTATAATGATCTCGTGGGGAAATTGAGTTTTCAGAGAAAATACAGCTTGATGTATGAATGCATAACCGGCATATGCTTTCAATGGTGCAGCCTGCAACACCACCTGATATCCTACGATATTGCTTGGTTTTATCACAGTTATAACATCTTGGTTAACATCGCCCCTTCTTCCTTTTACAGTTATTACGGGTATTACATGAAGAGAGCTTTATTTTATTAGAATTTATATGTTTTTCAATATTAAGAAAGAAGTCGTTATATTTACTGAGTGCTTGTATTAGAGGACTAAAATATCGTGAGGATTGCCCACAGAAAAGATTTAATAGACATGTAGCCCCATGACCTAAAGATTGCTGAAAAAATGTCAACAATTGTCAAATAAGGATTATAAGTATCTATTTATTTATTTATTTGAAAGCTTAGCAACCCAACATAATAGAAAATTATTACAATTTACAGAGCTGCACAATGAAACATGCAGTAATAATAATCGTACGTCTACACAAATCACAAAGAAAAGTAAAATATGTTTATAATGAAAACTAAATACCAAACTAAAAAGAATTTAAATTTCCAAACATAAAATTAAAATAGTTATTCTTATTTATTTATGGTATTATGCCACCACTGAAAAATACTAAAAATAATAATCAACCTCTGCGCCGACGGATCAGTCAAAAGTTGGTTTTTTTGAAAAATATTTTTGCCTAATCAAGAAATCTCAAACTAAAAAGCAAATTAACGATATATAGCATGTATGTTTTGTTCACTGTAAGAGATAACTTGACGAGGAATATGAATAATATAATATTTAAATTATTATTTATGAGCAATAGGCAAATTTGCTTTGATCTCGGATAGCGCCAGTAACAGATGAATTACTGAATGTTAGTGGCTTCAACAATAATAATTGCTGTTTGAATACGTATAGATTTAAAGAACATAATGTTACGTTATGGTTTAACAGCACATTCCTAAACTCTTTACATCACTCTAAATATACTATAAATACTACTATATTTATTGGTAGGAGATGCCGAAAACAACTATTCCACGGACAATATGCCCCGACTGGCGTTGCATTACATCAACATCTCCATGGGTGTCGCCACATCCTTCATCAAGACCAAATACCAGACAATGACCAGTTTCGATCTTGTTATGATCTCATCATTATTGTCAGACAGGTAGTAGCAAAGACCCAAAGAGGGCACTACGGTGTATTTCACTGTATCTCGCCACTACAAACACTACTATATTTGTTCGTAATTAGGTATTATTTACATTTTTTTTTTCTTAATACGTAAGTATGAAGTCAATTAATTGAATGGGTGGCTCAGAGTTTAATGTTTTGATCGTTTAACCCAGAGATCGTGATTTCGAATCACCATTCCGCCGGACAATGTTTAATTGAATTTTCTACTCATATATTAAGGCCTGTTCGCGCAGGGATGGGTTGGCAACTATTCTAGTGGCGTGCCTAGGATGGGAAAATACCAGCTTATGCCAAATTAGAGTTAATATGAGAGATTAACATTGCTTGATGTTAAACTGCCCCTCTAACTAATGAGGTTTTCTAGTTTTTCCTCATTCCATCATTGAAAAGTGGTTAGTGCTTTGCAACTCAAATAGTTCCAGAGACGTAATTTTGACCTACTGAATAATAATATGCCACCCTTCTCCCACATAAGTCTTTGAAATTCAGGCTAACCTATGTCATTAGAAAGAGGGATAGAGAATTATAATTATTTTATTATGAAAAAAAAATTATAAATAAATTTTATAAATAAGCAATATAAAATCATACAAAAACACTATGTTGTAATATGAAATATTTATTGTTTTCATTACCTACGTAGCCAGTTTCATTCACAACTTACGTATAGGTATTTACTGTTTTTATCCAAATGAAAAAATCTAAATTATACTAAAAGTGTAGAAACTGTAATTTAATATTTATAATTTTGATTAATTGTCCGAGAAACTCATCCAAACTTCTCCATCATTATACCTATCTCTACGCATTTCTACCCGCACAAGTCACCTTGCATTTGCTGGTAATATTTCAAACAGGCTTGGAGAACACCCCATCGCTGGTTGTAATTATAGGGACCATCCCTTTAGCTCTCCCGTTCCTGTTTTGCTCTCATGTGTTGATGGGCTACTTTCAAATTAGACCCGTTTACTTAATTAGTCTATTCGGATTCTCTGTGTGCTGAAATGAAAGTCCAGTTCATTTTTTCAAATTATCTTAGAGCTTCGACCGTATTACAGACACCGACAGAACATACAAATTAGATTGAATTTTTTTTACATCTGTATATGTGTTGGAATATTTATTTATATGAGCCGATATAATACTAACAATCTAATTTATTTGAAGGAGATGCTGAAAACAACTACTCCACGGCCAATCTGCACTGACTGGCATTGCATTACTCCGGCATCTCCATGGAAGTCGCCACATCTTTCATCGAGATCAACCACCAGACACTGACCGATTTTGCGCTTATTATGCATTTGTCAGAGTGCCATAGGATAGGCTAGGGATTATAATTGTATTGATAATATTTATGCAAAACATCTGTGCTGTTGCTATTTACAAATTCAAAGTTTTATATAAACAGTAAAAAAAAAAACAATAATTTTAACACTGAATTGACACTCATCAGTGCGTATATAGTCGACACTTGGCAGTGTTAGACATATCACTGTATTATTATATTATATAAAAGTAATTTAACACAGCAGATTTTACAGGGTAATGTGTAATAGTTAATTATTCACCGAGTAATTTTTCCGTATTTATGGCGAATTGATTCATTTTTAGCACAAGGTTTTGTAAATTTTACAACAATTTATGAGTGCTTCTACAAACTTGGCGGGTATATCATTCGTGTAATATGAGTTCTAAAGGTTTAGTTATTATACCATACAGTTAACAAATAACATTGCAGCAAATTACGATTACCACTTTAATTTTACCATTTGTCTTTTTTTACTGTGTATAACTGAAGAAGTTAAAAAGAATGTAAGTTTGTACACTTTATAGTTTGCACAGTAAAAAAAGACAAATAGTAAAATTACTAAATGTTAATCGTAATTTGCTGCAGTGTTATTTTTAACACGAACTGGGTAGTATAATAACTAAACCTTTAGAACTCATATTACACGAATGATATACCCGCCAAGTTTGTAGAAGCACTCATAAATTGTTGTAAAATTTACAAAACCTTGTGCTAAAAATGAATCAATCCGCCATAAATACGGAATAATTACACGGTAAATAATTAACGATGTGTTACACATTACCTTGTAAAATCTACTGTGTTAAATCACTTTTATGTAATCTAATAATACACCGATATGTCTAACACTGCCAAGTGTGCACTATATACACACTGATGAGTGTGGATTCAGTGTTAAAATCAGTCGAATTTTTTTACTGTGTGTGATAATATATACTCTAAATTCACATCTTTAGCAGAAAAAAAATCATGGGACATGGTACAAGACCCAATTTAAGCAATTTTTGCATGCCCATAATTAAAATTGGCGATTGACGCGACGTGTTTACGGTTTATAAAGGAATAACATATTTCCAAAAATGTTAACGCCGTCTATAGCGTATTAACCGCGCTTTTGTCAACTTATGAGAGTTTCAGTGATCATATTTAATCTCCCAAAACTCATAATGGCTCTGTATACCGGACTCTAAGGCTACCAGTTGTCAGTTGAACGATTTTTTTCAGTGAACCCAGAAATATTCAGTGTTTTGTGTAGAGAGAGAGTTGTGGATTTTCCACAAACAACATGAGAAAGCCTCCGATCACATCTACCCCATTAAGTAATTAGACCGCATACAAAGTAAAAGAGCCCCAAAACAACCAGTTATTACACGGGTATGTGTTACGCAAAACAGATTTTAAAAACCTTTCCCAGTCGCAAAAGGATATAGCCGCATTATATTATTAGCTTTACGCGACCCTTTGTGGCGTAATGGCCCCTTATATCACCTACACGGTGTATTTGCGTTGGATCACTATCATCATAACAACCCCCTCTGATACACAAAGGTAACAGACCCTAATGCAAATGATCCAAATCTCTGGATTTTCTGGCCTATCCCGGCATATTAACACAGTTTGTTGATTAGTTGAACCCGGTCTGAATTTACGTTTCCGGAAAAATAATATAAATATTTAAAATGCGTTAGAGTTTTTAAATAACACTTTGTTCAACAAAGAATCAACAGCGAAAGCTGTTTAGATAACCGAGGTGTGAAGCACCTAGTTTTGTTATAAAGCGAGGCAGGGTAGGAATGTAACCTGCCGCCGAAGTAAGTATACGATTTTATACACAACTATCTCTAAAAAACGAGAATATCTCCACCTATTCATTCATATGATAAGTTTTTTAACAAACAGTGCATTACTTCCATAAAATCGTTTTTTTTTTAAATTCTGCTTAGGGACCGACATTGATTCTTGAAGCACTGTTGAGATAATGTATGTATAGCTATCATTCTGGCCAATTCTAGACACCAAATAGTGTACTTCTATGGTTTATTATATAAGCTATATTTTTCATAGCTTTATATAATTATTATCAATGTATTGTAAAATACTTCTAGTATAAATAAAATATACATAATGTTTCAACTGTAAAATAATACAAGGTTTGGAGTTTTAATTAACGTTTTGTTAAGTCATTGAAAAATATATACCTACCTTCTGTATTAATTATGTTTTTGTTAGAGAATAATTAATTAAGATAAATCAAGTAAAAATGTAATACTACACTTAACTATCTTTTTTTCGTTCATCTAATCTGACACTGTAAATTGGAAAATTCCTGACTTTTCGATATATTTTTTCATCCTTTTTAGTAAAACCAAAGTTATAGAAAAATACATTATATATTATTAAGTACTACCGTAGAGTGACCATTCGTCACTCAGTGCTACTCGTTGAGTGACAAATTGGTCACTCAACATTCCTGCTAAACCAATGGAACATTTTCTCGATAAATGGCGCTCACACTTTCACCTTTCACCCCTTTAACATATATATGTCTGAATGAGGATCGTAAATAAATATTTTTATTTGATTTCCATATGTTATCTTTCGGGTTGTTGAGATAAGAAATTTATGGAACCCCTCTGTTTTTGTTCTTTAGATTTTAGATAAATAAACTCTGCATAATTCATAGAAAACGAGTTTCCCAACCTCCCGAATATAAATTTACGGTTCCACTTACCCTTCTGGATAAACGGCTGCAATAATTTAAGCCAATTCATAATAGACGGATATTTCAGTTCAATATAACTTAACTGGCTAAACCCTATACTTAAGCTATGTTACTATAAGCCATAAATTTTGTATCTATTAGGTAGGTAAGTATAAGTTTTTTTAAATTATTTTCAAGTTAGTTTTGTCTATAAATTTCTCCAGTTTCCTGACCAAACTGTTTTATTGTTATCTTCATAATAAGATCGATGACTTTGACTTCATAGAAAATCGTATATCAAGAAGAATCCTAGCGTTCTGATATTATACAGGGTGTTAGTTAAACATGCGGCAAAAATTCAAGAGGTTATTCCTTGGACTATTCTAAGGATATTTTATCCTTTGATGATTTTTGAAAAAGCGCTTTGTTGCGAAGATATAGGGCGAAAAAAATTTTCAACAAATAACACTTTATTACTAAAAATTACATGTAACATTTCTGAACCTACAAGAATGGCTACCTCCAGCTCGGATGCAACCATCCAATCTTCTCCTCATATAGACTACCGAACTCTTTCAAAACACCAGGGTCGTTTCTCATTGAGTTACACCCAGCAATTATCCGATTTCTTAAATCGTCCACATCTTCCACTGGCCTAGTATAAACTAATGACTTTAGATGGCCTCATAGGAAATAATCCAGGGGGTTTAAGTCCGGGGATCAAGCAGGCCATACGTGAGGTCCACCTCTACCAATCCAGCGATCTCCGTATGTTGCTGTTAAAAACTCTCGAGCAACTACACTAACATGACATAACCATAATGTGCACCATCATGCATAAACCACATTGCCTGTCTTGTAGCCAATGGTACATCCTCCAAAAACTGAGGTAGCGTTTTTCCAAAATGTTGCGGTATACTTCGCCGGTAAGTCTTCCTGGTCGAAATACCTGTCCAATTAGCCAGTCGCCCACAATTCCAACCCAAACGTTCAACGAGAACTGATGTTGAAACCGATCTTCACAAATCTCATGTGGATTTTCGTCAGCCCACATATGGTTATTGTGGAAATTCCTTATTGAATTTCGCGAGAAACTGGCTTCATCGGTAAAAAGAATCAGCGTAAGTAGTTGAGGGATTTCAACCAATATATGCAAAAGCCATTAACAAAATGCAATACGTGGAGCAGAATCCGCAGGAAGAAGTGTCTGAACGCGTTGAATGTGGTATGGGTATAACAAATTATCTCTCAGAATTTGCAATTTTTTGCGTAGAAGTACCTGGATCTTCTTCTATCATGTCCAGCACATTCTCTTCTACGTCTACCGTTCTTACAGTCCTTGGCCTTCCTGGTCCTCCACTTCGCTTCAATGTTCCCGTTTCTCGAAGACGTTGATGAATACTTTGAAATATTTTTCTATCTGGAGCAATGTGGTTAGGAAATCGTTCATATTTAACTAACACCCTGTATATGCAATATGCATTCTATATTATTTATTTCATTTAGTTAACCATTAGGCACACCATATACGTTGAACATTCGTTTAATATATCGATTTGAGGATAAATTTTTGCGCTAGGAATAAGTTCTAATTAAATTATCATTAGAAATTTCATTGATGCAGATATACGCATGATTTGTGATTGTATTTCTTTTATCATAGTAACAATTATCGTAGATACGACACTTAATCCTCATCTATTTGTAAGGTAATGTGATATTTTGTTTATAAACTGTGACTTTCTTTAAATTAAATCAACTAGGTAAACATTACCGCGATTTCCATCTAAATTAATGCGATGCTTCCGTCAACTCGGTGAGGCAAACAGATTGAAGAACTAATAGGTAGCATATTTGCAAATAACTGTCTGGAAACGCTTTGCTCAAACTCCAGCAAAGATGAACTAAATTAGCAATTACCCTTCGAATCTTCTACTAAAGTGGTGAAGTGTTTTCGACAGGTATGCTGCTGTCTCACTTATATCAATATCCGTGTCGTTTTAAACCTCTTATGAAACTTGTCACAATTTTGTTTGGAGGAATCTGGATCAAATACATTTTTATTCAATATCATCATTGAAAATGAAAATATGCCCAAACGCGGCTTGTTTTAAAAATCCTCTTACTTCTTACAGGTCATTTTTCTATAAATTAGAAATTGACAAGGGTTATTTGATTCGCAAAATTCGGTGATATATTAATAAACTCTCGTACCAAAGAAAACAAATGCAGTTAATTTGGTCAAAGACTGAATCCGGAATGTCCCATTTTTTGTCTGTCTAATAGATAAAATGCTTAAATGTACACACTACGTAGAATTATTGATAAAAGTTCTATGACGAAACAGTCTATATTAAATAAACTTCTAACTGTGAATGATTTAGATGAGGAGACCAAACCTCATCACTATCATCTATCTAGTATAACAGATTGTTAACAGCAATCAAAATTTTTTTTATATTTCTCTAATCCACAGGTGCAACTTGTTATCTTAAATATAATTAACCAACAAGGTGTTACTAGAAGACTATAGAGCTAAGTCTCATTTTTATTAGCTATAAAAAAGTTCAGAAATGGATACTTGTATTTTATAGTATATTTTTAATATTATTTATTTCCTTATTTAGCTATTTACCTATATCTTTCTTAATATAGAAATTAAGCCAAAAAGTTAACTAAAGATAAATTATGAATGAAATTATCAAATATTATGGTTCAATAAAGTTTTTCATTTTCCTCGTTACCTAGCTATAATCCTAGGTACTCAAAGGAATAACCTTATTACTTTTAAGATACGAAGGTAGTAGAAAGGTTGGTCAGAATAAAAAAGCTTTATTTCAATTTTTTATTACTTTTTTAGTATTTTTTTCCTATATTATTCCATATTCCATTTTTTTATTACTTTTTTTAGTATTTTTTCCCTATATTATTCCATATTTTATTTTTATTTTCATTTTTACGCCCTTACCTACTGTTTTAAGACAAGTATTAGAAATATACTATTAGTGGTTTTCATTATAAACGAAAATATCAAAATTTTCTAATCCATTTCAAATACAACGGAATGCAAATAAAACAAGTTGAATGAGAACGGACGATTAATTTACCCATAAGTAGCTATATAGGTATATGTTAATTATGTTAATGCTTCTTATTAATAATTTTTTATGCACATCAATAAAAATATTTTAATGAGGTTAATTTAAGGCTGTCATTCAACATAGTATCAACTGAATGAAACACATGTATACGAAACAAAAGTCAAAAGTGCATAAGGCGTTAAGGAATATTAATCAAAAGTCTCACCACTCTATTCAAAAGAGGCAGGTGGATATTTTTTACCCATCACGATTCGTTGGATCTTTTCTCTCAAACCGGACGACAGTATTATGATATAACAGTTTTTTAAATCCCCCTAATGACTTGTCATAAAAATAAAAGCAACGTACATATGTCAGGGCAAGATTAACATAGACGTGTTAATCCGCAAAATGCCTTTCAACCACTCGTAACTTACACGAACCGCCCATGTGCGACTCCACAGAATGACAATTTATGATATCCTGAACTGGCTAAATGGATCTTGACGCACTTCTCCCACTCATTTAAATCGCTCCGGAGCCATTTCGGAAATCCATAAACCCCATAAAACGACGCATGTTTTCCGTAGGATAACTAAAAACAGAGTTCGACAAGGGTGACGGGATCGCAGCCGTCTGAGATTCCGGAAATCGTAAGTCAAAAAGTCTGGCTTGCTGAATATCGCGATGGATGTGTTTAAACGATTTTAAGTGAAGCCGTCTTGCGAGGATGAGTCTAATGGAATGTAACATATTTGCACGCTTCTTCTAAACATAGAAGTCTACTAATTTATTGTCATGGATTGCGACGTTTCCAAAAATACAAGCAGTTTTATAAACACTTCAAAGGGTCTAGTTATTAGGGTCTAGGTTGGAGGAGAAGTTAAATTTGCCGAGTTTATCTAATTTCGTATTTAAGAAGATATCAAATAAAATGTTTGATCGTATGCTTTCGTTTGAATGTTCTGGTCAAAAACAGTTACCTTGCTCCTCGCTCTCTTAATTTTTAAAATATTTCTTTTCAAATGGGCAAAGATATTAAAGGGCGCTGATCGAATAAAACGAAGAGTTACGCTAAAGTACTATAACTACACATCGCATCCTTGATTAAAAGCTACCTGAAAATGTGCAAACAAAATCCAGATATTTCAAGGAAACATTTTTCTAAATATAATGGTATACTTAAAAGTTTTGTGAGCATACTACTATTAAGCACAATGTCACCAGCTGAAATCTTGTATCTTCCATAATAAGCGGTATATACATAGAAATACAGCATCAAAGGACTTTGCAAAGATAGGGAAGCATTTCATAAATTTGTATAGTTTCCATTCACTACGGATAAAAATACTGATAGATATAATTATTATGATATTTAGTGCAATCACATTTTAGTTACTACACATTTACCCATCTGATAATACAAAATCATGTAAAGCTCCTGTATTCTCTAATATTCAGCATTTGACCAAAACATTGATGATACAAAACTATCAAAACCATGACAAAAAAATAATCCAAATTTAGTTCGTCTTCTTATACGTTTAGTCAAAAAAATAAAAATGGTAGACGTGAAATCGAGTTCTGCTAGAAACATATGTAGATTATTTTGTTTAGATATACATTTCTAAGTACTTAACAAGTAGAATTTACTTCTAACTGAGCTGGTCAGTTTTCGCTAGTTTCTTTTAAATTCGTTTATAGATATCGTTGAATTGACAGAAAGTGCATAGCAACCTTGTCTAGTGATAAATTACGTCATTTGTCTTACACTAAAGTAAAAACAACATAAAATCATACTATACTGTCGGCTGAAGCTAAACCAACTATTGGGATTATATTTCTAACCCAGGAGTACGAGATACGATTATTTCTAACCATAGATACGAGTACTTTAACCAAGTACGAACCTTACTGTTTAATTACTGTTTCATTACTGTTTCATATATCAAAGTCTATATTATTGATTTAAACCTGATAGATTTAAAATTTACCTACGTTTAAAACTTACAATAAAACATGTGCTGCAAATTTATAATTAGCTACTACCTACACCCAGAAGGTATAAAAACTAACACGAGTAAAGAATACCTAGATAAATGGAGCAATAGGATTCATGAGTTCATAAGTTTATTAAAAGATTTAGCCTAACCTAGCATTTAAAATTACAAGAGGAGGTAAACCAATATACCTACCCAGTCCCTACTTTTTTTTAAGAAATTTGCTTTGAATCCTCCTTTTATAAAAGCGCAGTCTACATAAAACAAATCTTGTCCGATGAGATCACGGTGTGGATGGTACAGTTCAATAGAGTTTAATAATTATTTATTATATCACAACTAGTTTCACCTCTCTATTATGAGGGCTCTTCAAGGGAAATAATGGAGTGTTCACATCCAGTGAAACATTAATTGACGATGTCGTCCTCATACCATTTCAGCATAGGCACGACTAAGTATTTAAAATTTATTTAAGTTTCCTTCTTTTACAAAAGTCACAAATTAATGATTCCTTAATCGTTGACCGCATGCTTTATCTACATCTAAAGACCTGTTTGTAATTTTAATTTGTAAAATATTGTATTATTATATATAATAATATCCATATATATCAAAACGCGTCGATTCTGTCTCGCTCTAAATTCCGTCGCCGATTCGACAAAGTTTCTAAGCTATCTCTTCGATAGTTTAGAAAGGTTGGGGGCGACCGGAGGTCGCTCCCAACCTTTCTCCTATGCGTAGGGGTATTTTCGTCCCGGTTCCTACGCGTTTTCCCAATTTAAATTTCAAAATTTTCGTCGATTGCCGTTCGGCGACAGAGATACGGCTAGCACCGGCATTTGTCCTCGCGCATAATGGCCCCGTCATGTCTGCATAAATCCCGACTTTTCACGGGACTCTCTAGACCCTTTTTCTAATTTTACGACTTCGAGAACCGCTTCACGCGAAAGTTCCGTCCTTTCTCTAATTCTTTGAGATTTTTTTTCGAGACCGTACGTCGAGTCCTTCTACGTCTATTTCGTCTTGGAAAATCTCGAGTCGCGTCCGTCTCAACTTCTTTCTCATTTTATGTGCCGATGTGATATTGCACTAACGAGACAAGCACTTCCCGCAAAAATTGTCAAATTAATTAAACTTCAGTTAGGTTATTTTCCTAGGAGAAATATTGCAAACGGAATCAACAGTACTGACTGCCAAACACTTCTGATTACCAAAATACTGAAGCGAAATGCTTTTCCAATTAGAAAATCGGTAAAAATTATTTTTTCAGGTTGACACGTACAGTTTACATACTTAAACGTCCCAGGGTAAACTTTTGACAACAGGCGCGGCAGCACGATGGGAAAGTCGTAGGATTCGAAACGTGATAATGCTGATTTCGCAAGTGCGTGTCACGCTGGAGGCAATTTTTTTTTACTTTTTAATTCCAATTATTTATTAGTATTAGTGTTTAGTTATTCTGTTTCATTATCCGTAGCTTTTATTCTTTCTGCACGTAAAGTTTGGAAATAATTCGTTCATTTTGGCAGTATGTTAAATTCATCATTTTAACTTACAAAATATTTACAATATTTTTGGTCCCATTGATAAAATTGATAATAATGTTTACTGAAAAATAAATTCTACTTTCAGCACTTAAAAATTATGATGTTTTACCATCAAGAATAGAGTACCCTTACAATTCATCAAAATATTGAGAAAAATCGTTTAGTATAATTACGTCATCATTCCAGATACAAAATTTCTTTAATATGTATTTTCTTAAAAATAATATTATTCTAGATGCATTTGTCACCCGAAGGGTGACCCCAGGCCGCAGGCCTGGACCCCCGGTAGGACCTGACAATGGGAACGAAAATCGCGAGAGCAATTTTCTCCCATTTCTAGTATAATAATTAAGCCGTGTACCTCCGTACCCCAGAGGATAAAAAATTTGGGATGTAATAAATTTTTGATTTAACTGGAATGTTTTTATGGTTTATGAAGCAGTAAGGAATACTAGGAAACATTTTTCTTTAATTTTGTCGGACAATAAAGAATACGTAAAAGGGTAAATGAACCATTTGCATTCAATTGCAGGCAACATTTGTCGCAGCCGATGCAAATTTTATATAAAATGCCTGTGTTGCTGGGCACTGTCAGATTATTTATTCAGGTACAGCTTTCTTCTCGCTAGCTAAATGCATGCGGCAAGTGGACGATGCTTACGTCCAAGTGATTTGGGTTGACATGTAAATGAGGCTTATAACATAAATTGTTCCTTTAAGAAGGCTGTCTTCCGAAATTGGACCACTCAGCGTCAGTGTGACTGTGTCCGGTTGTTTTCTTGTACTGACTTGCGGCTAGGAAATAATTCAACCTGAAAATTGGGAAAATTAGCATTTATCATTACTACATCAAAGTAATTTAAAATAAGCATGTCGACGTTTTTCATTTTATTATCTACTTCATTATTACTACAAAAAATTTATGAATGAAATGCAGCTTTTCTTCTGACGTAGTAACTTCTAACACTGACGTAGTTTTCCACATAATACCAAAACACTATACTTCACTCGACGCGCCTTTCGCCAACCAAGTTGGAATCATCTGGAGATGATTAAAACAATAATCATCTCCAGAGAGGTGTTTATCTCCAGAGAAATGAGAGATGTCTCTTTCCAGAGAGAGAGAGAGACAGACAGAGAGATTTACTTATCTCCAGATGATGCTAACTTGGTTGGCTACGTCAGTGATATCTTCACACCAAAGGAACCCCCTTGAAGACTAAAACTTCTATTAAAAATATGGATTTTTATTTTCAACGAAGTAAGCTAAAGCTTGCACATTCTAATCTCGCTTCGTCCATGTCTCTCGCCTATACTTTATCTCGTATCGACGATATTTTATCACAATTTTCGAAAAGAGACGAGGCAAATAGGAAGATACAGTGTGTGAATTTACCTCAACAACAGCTTAATTCTTACAGATGTCTTTCCATCATTGTATAAATTACTATAAAGGCGATTGGGAAATCACCGCCTAGGCGAGAATAAGTGAAAACTCTGGAAACAGTTATTTCAAAATTTATAGCGTATTCATCATCATATGTACTGGAATTATTTATAAAATTTAAAAAATTCGTGATTTTTCTTACTTGATTTTTGTTTAGCATACCATAAACATTTTATATCTGAAACCTTCTATATCTTTCCAAATCCTTAAGTGTGAAAAACCTAATTCTGTGTTTTAACTGCGAAAAATTTTTTTTGAGGGGAAGAGTTATATTTTGATTTTATTTTTATTTTGAACTGAGTAATGTAGTACCGAAAATCAAAAACATAATACGTCTTTTCCAGAAACACTGGTTTTTGCTGTCTACTGTAGGAATAAAGGTGTCATAGACGATAGGATTCTCATATATTAAAGTAAATAAAGTAACTGTCAACAAGTGCTTGTTTTAGTTCTGAGAAAATTTAAGTTCTAACTTAACCAAAATGTATTCTGGTAATTTTTTAGATTAAGTATTAGGCTCCACTCCTTGTGTATTGGAATACCATCTCATTAGAAGCATATGCTGCTAACCAAATCATTATAGTCTAGAGATAATAATTATAACAGATTTAATTCAGACATTTTTTAAAACATGTCAATTATAATAATTCGCTCACGTGTTTTCACAAATATTAATAACTAATTTTCCTGTGCTTAATCTCTTATAGCATACATCTTAAAAGCGATTCCTTTCAATAACTAATCAAATCTAGACAATAGTTTCTAGGCAATACTTTGTCTATCAATTGATAGACAAACCTAAATTTACATCATTTAAGTTTATAAATTTGACATCAACACACACATGGAATGATAATGAGAAAACAGACCTGAAACATGAAGATAGTTTTTAAACTTCATGTTGAATATACATTGCACACTAAAGAAATGATGCTTAGACGGTCATTAATAAAAAGAATGAAATAATTTTTTAATGAATGAGCTCATAAGCCGAACTGAGCGCATCATCAATCAGCTGATCGACAGCGCCCCGTGTAGCGTAAGCAACCGATAATAAGGTAAACTGACGGGACATCCAGGCCTTACACGATGCTAAATTATATATTCAACATGTGTGTTTGCTGTGCAAATCATACTGGGATCCCAAACCATCATTATCTGCTATACCTACATCGATGCTTGTATGTTTACTTTGAATGCTAAGTACCCTTAACTGTGTAATTTGCCTCTTGTTTACTTACCGAATATATTCCTTCGTCATGCAAACGAAAATTGATTATAAATAATGGATGGAGGCATACCGCCTTAAAGGCTGTCAGTGGCGTCTCAAAGGTCACAAACATGAAACTAAATTGCGTGGAAAATAAAGTACAGATATGTAACATACACGAAAGGGCAGATTTTTAGGTTATTAAAAGTTTTAGTGTATTTTTTAAGATCTGGAAATTGTACATACGCAGTATTGGTACCCAGTATTATTTACCTGATGGTCATCTTGCTATACTTAGCTGTCTATGGTTGTTGTTATATATTTTATAACACACTGTATATATTTAAATAACTAATATTGTTTGCCACTGTGTATACTTGGTTTAGTTCTAGTAGATATACTTCTTTGTGTCGCTTCTTTATTATACGATTCTTTTCACTAGTTTTTGTCTTACATGTTCTGTACATATTTACTATTTTATGAAATAAAACACTGTTAGAAAATAACCACGAAGTTAAGCACTTCTTTCTGCCTGCTACCAAAGCCTATTATTATAAATTAAATAAATTAAAGATACAACAGTTGTTTAGACTGGTGAGCCAACTACAGCCTTAAACCATCTCGTGTCAGACTAATTTAGTCCAGTCAGCTAGGATTATACCCATCTAAAAAATTCACATCTAGCGTAGAAACATTTTATCAATCACATGCATAATTGGTTGAATATTTGTCGAACGAAGGAGACGTGGAAAAGTCACTTTTGGTTCATCTTATAAAATCATTGAAAAACAAGTTTTCCTCTTACAGATATTATAATTTCTGTTTAAAAAACAGGACACATATTCATGTCACATATTAGTGCATAGTATCCATTTATGAGTTTAGTGTTAAAAGTTACTAGATATAACGGAAAACTAAATTTAAAAAAAAATAAATTTTGTTGCAAAAACGGATATATTGAAAATTGAAATAAAAGTTTATATTTCTACTGATATGCAACATGGCACACCTTGCTATTTAAAAATTGTGAGTTGTATACATCTTGTGTCATCATAATCCATTTTTCATGATCCAATGAATCCCATTTTTTCAAGTAACTTAAATCCGTTATTTTCAGCAGGTATTGCTGTTTTTAAACCCGTATCTCGATTTTCTCTTTCTAGTTCCCCTATTGTCTTTTGGCGTTTATTCATGGTGTCTTGTTTTTTCTTAAACATGATGGATTAAAAAAAACAAATTATGTAATAACAAAATTATTTCATACTGCATGTTCAGTATATTTTAGTCGAACTCTTCCCCATAAAAAAATTACTTCATGTAACCGTTTATAGTAATGGTACAAGCTGTTTTTGATTTATTACCTAAAAATGTCCGTTGTTACTCTATTACCCTCTTTCAAAATAAATATTATATAACTTGAATAAGCTGAATTCTAAACGCGTTGATTTCTGCAATATTTTTTAAAAAATACTCCCAATGAAAGCTTACTACCTTCCTGAACACTGTGTAGATAAATCAAAGCAACGGATTTATTACAATTTTATTATATATACTTAAAACGTTACTCTATTCCTACTTAAATAGTTACGTTACCCTAAATAGTTGATATTACTTATTGAAACATTATTTTATCAAATAAAATGAACATAACCCTTTATTTAACAAGAACTAATCCTTTTCCACTTCTTTTGTCCTACCCACAAATAACTCTCTGAAGTTCACAACATATTGAAAGATGAAAGTGCTTATTAAGGGTAATTTACACGCGTCTCTTCCTCACGGTGCCGTCATAAATTACAGAAAAATCAACACATGTTTCGGCTTAACGTTTTAAATCTACCCCTACCGAGGTAACACACGTGCGAACATTTTTCTCTGCCCAGATCCACTTGTTAAATAATAATGCCTTCATTCCGCTTTTAACTGGAGACTAAAACATGTGTGTTGAGAGCCAAACATAATTTTTTATCCCGTACACTCCCTAGCCCCATATGTATATTAGGTAATTCTTTAAATATAAATCTTTGTAAGTGAAGCTCATAATAACTCTTTTGTAGTGGGTATTTACTGTAGTAAACCATTTTAAAAAGGTGGTAAAAAGAGTTTATTTTATAATAATAGCTCAAAGCTTTTATCTGGCATTATTGAGAGTTACTGGACGCTCCATAATGTTACGTAGTAATTAAATTTCATCGCCATTAAAAAAAAACGACTAGACTTACCTCCCTGAAATTGTAACCACGTGCATGGAGCCCCTATAGCGCGAATACTGGTATATACTGGTGTATACTGGTAGGTGTCTATCCCTAGAAAGAGGCTAGTTAGACCGGCGATTATCCTGCACTAATATAGATAGCGCAACGCTCGGCGTGAAGAGTAATGGGAGTGTTCAGTCATAATAGCGGACTCGCTTAATGGAGTAGCGTCTCATTTGATTTTGTTTCATACATGGTGTTATCATTTCTAATGTCTCCGTTGATTGCAAGGATTCCAAAATCCGTGAATTTTTTGCCAATAGTGGTATTATAAAACACAAAATTGCCTTTTTGTAGGACTGAAAACTTGCAAGGGAAAAAGGATAAGAATTATTGATATAGGAAGGTATACTTAAAAAATTAAGTAACATTAATTACAGTCTCATAACCCACAATAACAGAGCGTAAATCCAATACCTAAATCAGATATATTTATTTCAGTTTATAAAATATTTTTATAAATATAATATCAGTTCTGTTCTAAAATAAATATAAGTCGTAATTAAACTATGAAGCTTACTCATAAATAAAATAAAAACCGAATTTCAACAACATCCATATTGGTTATAATTTATAATTGATTATCTCGTACATTTATTCTGAATTTAACGAACGACCTGGAATGGTAATATACTCTTGTAAGAAAACATGAACAAATTCTTACAGGCAGATACATTTCGTATGCAATTTAAATGTGAATGCTGCACATAAGTTGCAAATTTGAAGCAAGACAGTGATTCTGAAAATTAAACTCAACACGACCTCTATACAAGGACCTACCTTGTTTCTCTGACCGCATGTTATGTAATCATAAATATTCATACATTCTGAAATTATAAACGACTTTTTATCGAAAGAAGACAGAACACATTCTCGTTCCTTGGCCATCTTGATAGGTGGCAGTTAATATTATAATTGTGGGAATAAACCAAACTTGACTTAAGTCTGGCGGCCAATAAGGTAGCAGATTAGAAGAGATGGTGTGGCATTATAACACCTACAAGGCTATAAATATCGAGATTTAGTCACAGGTCGATAATCTCCAATTGGGTAAATCCTTATTTATTTTTCATGTATGTGTACCTAAATATTTCGTTTGTTTCACTTAAAATATGAAATGCAGCTATCTATAAATTATTTGGTTGAACGAATTTATTCATAATACCTATGCATTTTAAAAAGAAAATTTTAGTGAGCTTAAAATGCTTTGAACTGAGTTCTAAAGATTGTGACCGGTGTGAAGTTAGCAACGGTTTGGGAATCTGCCACCTCGACAAAGGAGTATTCATTAAAACATGTGGCGAGAAATATAATAAAACGTCCAGGGAAAATATAGTTTACGTTGTCGAGTGACTATTTAGCCAGGAAACTGTCACTTGAAATGTTCTTAAGCCGTATAGCCTCAGTATAAGAAATATAAGAAATGGTTCAATAAAAAATTAGTAGAAAAAATCTTTTCTTTAAACGTATAAAAAATTATCAAACTACAAACAATTAGAAATAGCTCTGCTATCTTTAAAAAAAATATGTAACTGAAAATTTGTACTTTGTTGTGAGAATTTCATCAGTATTAATACTTCAATTTACGAAATATGATTTAACTGTCTTTGAACCTACTACACCTAGGTATACAGCGGCTAAAACAGTTACATAAGCTTGACCGATTTCCCAACAAATTTGGTTAAATAACCTTAAAGGAAAAAATCGCACCTAACTATTAACTGAATTACTGTCTCAAGACTCTATTGGAATTATAAGTTGGCTAAATCCCAGTCTTAAAAATTAAATTCAAATGAGTTAATGAGTGTAATATAGTTCAAATAGCAATATCTATAAAAGGTATTAATCAATAAACCTTTGATAAAACCTAACTAAAATGAACGGCGACACGTGGCGTCGACATTCACTAAGGAATCCTAATTTCCACCCAACTGGAATACAAATGCATAAACTAAATAAGATAATTACTGATTACATCGGTCACAACAAGCACATAAATGCAATAGCACACTAATTATTGAATATTAAAAATGAAACTCAAATATTAAGATAAAAAGCAGTACCTGTCTTTCAAGTCATACACAGAAAAACCTAGATTCTAGCGTGTTGGTTGGATATATCGATTTTATCTCATTACTATACTATCATACAATACTCATCATTTATTAATTTATTTACTTAGAGGGCCAACATTACCTATGGGTGATATATTTTGCCTAATAGTACCCATTGATTGAAATTTATAAAATTTTCGTTACAAACTAAGTATATTATGATATACCATAATATTCGGTTCAAATAGTATACCTATTATTATTTGAGCTTTGTTTAAATTACCTAACAAGAAATCGGAGAAAACTGAAATTATACTCGACCATAAAATTTAAAGTGAGCATTGTTTTATTATATCGTTTAATGGCTCTCTGTTAATTCGTTTATCCTAACAAACACCTTGTTAAGCTCTCGAATTGGAGATGTACTCCACACCATCCACTTGATCCCAATTTATTAACCTTAATAGTGGGTAATGGCGGTTATAAATTAATTTGTTTGCAGCCAGAACATGATACAAGGGTGTGGTAGTACTTGGAGGGTTATTATTTCATTATGAAAATTGTCATCTGGTAATATATAGAAGACTGCAAAAGTAATCATTAGGAACACGTGCCAAGGAATTATTACTTGCCATATTATCATAATAGTGATCTCCTTCTGCATAAAATGACACAAACCTATTAGTTAGTAGTACTACTACTATTAAACTGGTAGATCATTGTATTTTGTTTCAAGGTGCCTCACTTTGACTTAACCAAATAGCAGCTATTTTTGCGCAATCTGTTAGCTTCCTTGTTTGAGGTTGTTGACTGTTGTTGAAAAATTGGCCATGTATAAGAAAATATAGTGAATGCATGCCAATTTTTTAAAATATTAGAAGCACGGAGGTTGTTTTTTAATCTACTACAAATATAATCATAAAATAGAATGATACGTAGTAGTAAGTAGTTTCCCAATAGTTTACATTAGCACAATATGTATAGGCCCATAATCACTGAGTAGATTGGACACTAGCAAAAATTATACAAACAGGAACAAATTTAAACAAAAGAAATTAATTTAGAATTAATAATAAAATAGCAATCGTGCAATTTTTTAAGTTTGATAATTTCATCTGAAAAACGAAATAGTGCCAATTTAGTACCTAGCTGTTCTTGAATTAGTATAAATTCAGGTTTGTGAGTATAAAATTGAAATAAGTTTTCGTACAGTACCAAAATATCTAAAATCATTGTAGTCTTGTTTGGTATCACACCATCTGTAAAATAAAATAAAAAACAGGAAACCAATAGTATTCAAATTAAATATTAAAGTGTAGTATCAAGTGAAACTTCTAACGTTTGCCCCAAAAAACACTGTATAATATGCAATAAAACAAATATTTGATAAGTAACAAAATTTCATCTAAGGTTTTTTAGTTTTATAGCAAAAATTTAAATTTAAAAGGAAATTAACCACGTCACTTAAACGTTATTACTATGTTATTATTAATTTTCCACTGGTAATATCATTTTGGAGTAGAGGGAGCCATGTTTGATCCAAAAATATTGTTTCTGATAAGATATATAATAAATAATTATTTTATTTAGACACAATTCAAAATATGGTTTGTTATATTACACAATTTGGTATAAAACTCAAAAACCACTGATGAAATTTAGTTAATTTAAGTATCAAATATCTATTTTATTTCATCTTATACAGTGGTTTTTGGGGCAAACTTTAAAAGTTTGCCTTGAGACTGCACTTTGAATATTTAATTTGAATAAGAAAAGTATTCAGTAAAGTCTACTGATTACATTGAATCATGAAAATGCACCACAAATAAGTTACAGGCATTATATTTAAAATATTTTATTTTAAATACCAATTACGTAGGTATATATTTTTAGTGCAAAAGCAATTATGACAATTGGCAATTGGCAATATGACAATTATGGCATAAATGGTGGCAATTATTTTTACGGATAAATAGATTATACTTATTAACTAATTAATATTCATTACAACAGAACTGACGACTTAATTTTTACAGGTACCTACTTCTTTGTATATTTTCTATTACGAACTTACCTCCCACCCTCCCTAAGGTCCCACATGCCCATGCGCTTTCCTAATTCATAATGGGCCCAATACAATAGAATTTATTAGATTACATTACTGCCAAATATAATAAAGTTTTGCAGAAGTTTAGTTTTTCTACACCTGCAACGTAACTTCTGTATTTGTTTTTATGTAAAGGAATTACTTTCTATCAAGATAAATAATACACTAACAAAACATACATACTTTTGTATTGATATATTTAGTAATTGAATTTATCGACAGTTGCTATTCAAACACATATTTTTATCATCTTGCCGCCTTTACTGAAAATTATTATTGACTATATTTTTCAATAAGCTTACCTCAATTTTCTGGTTTTCTATTAACATGTCTTTCAGACAATGTAATGCCTGTGTCAACCAAACACTCTCAGGGTGTACTTTTGAAATTATTATGCAGAGTTAATAACATCGTGCAAGAACAGAAGTACTCAATCGTTTTTCTAATAACTGAAAGTGACTGGTGAATAAATGAAAATCTGCAAGCAAGGAGGGTGGGAATTTCATATAAAATTGATTACAGAGTTTAATAATACCATCACCTTGAGCATAAAATTGAAGATCTCCATACCAATTGGACGAGCAGGAGTCTTCAAGGTTCTATTATAAATCAAGCTGGCTAAAATGCATCCTGCTAAAGACAAATAAAAAGTAGGAAACAAGAATCCGATCCTAAAATATAAGTCCAGTGTGCTATAATATGTTTTGAAACTACACTGCGCCAATACATTAGAGGAACAAAAAATATTTGTAATTTTCTCTATAGTTTTATAAAAACTATGAAATCTAGTAGGCTGATGGTACCATGTACCGACCCTGTACCCAACAGAAGAGCAAGAAGGGGAACATTAAGTTATCTTGCAATATTACGTGAGCTTGTATCAGTCTTGGATAAATGTCACAGCTCTTGTTGTATTAAACTTCTGTCTTGTCTTGTTGTAATATTAAACTTTACATAGTTGTTTTATGTATACAATATTTTAGTACCAAACACTTAATAATTTAAAAATATGATTTTCTCGTTGAACTGTTTCCCATGTTTTAAGTATTTTTTTTATAATTGCTTAAATGTCATTAATTTTACTACAAATAAATGATAAAATAGCCAGCCTACTATATTTCACTTCTTTTATAAAACTATAAAGGTAATTACTATAAAGAAAACTATTTTTCTTAGTATTCCTCTAATTTATTGGCGCAGAGTATATGTAACAATGTATGTTCAGTATTTACTTATATGATTATGCGTTCTTTTTTAGGTGACGGTGCTTCTTTCAGAAATTTCAAAAAATTTCTTACGAAGAATACCCACTTTCTGCCATTCTGATACCAAACTCTGAAAAACCATTCAATTCTAACTTATTTCTAAGTATTTCTAAGTGGCATATGTAGTCTGTTCAAAAATAAATCAGTACATGAATCTTTCACAACAATGTGAGTGTTGTAAATTAATACCATATTTACCAGAAAGGCCGTATTAAATTAAATGCTATATTTAAACAAATAGTTATCAAAACCTGATTAAATTTTAATTTCTTCTGTGAACTTCAGACAAATGTACATAAGAACTACATATTAAGTTAATTTCCTCGAATATGAAGCACGATTAAACTCAAAAGATTATATGTTTGCCTTCTGAAAATGACCAATTAAATTTGACAAACGATCCTGGTAAAAAACGGTCCTTAGATGTAAGTGATTACTGATTACCCTGAAAAATGTAAGACACGCATATGACTGTCCGCGGGCTATTTGTTTATAAAACGCACCACAGTGCCAGTATATTCAAAATTAATTCATCGTTTCCCAGGACTATAATTTCAATATGGGCATTAAGGCCTGCGTAACTCTACGTTACCAAATCAGAGATGGAAATGATGGGTTAAAATGCCGTAATCAGGGAGAATGCATTTGAAGTACAATGAACGACAAAAGTTAGGACTATAATACTAATACATTTTTAATTTTAAGCAGTTGCCGAAAACAACTACTCCACGGCAAATATGCCCCGACTGGCATATTGCCTGTGGAGTAGTTGTTTTCGGCATCTCCTTAAAATAAATAAGTAGGATTGTCTTCCTTAAAGAGAATAGAGGTCACTGCTGTAATGGCACCTGATGAAAAGCAGGTCGTTATCTGTCTGTCAGTTTGACAATAATTGTCAGGCAGATAGCAGCAAAGACCCAAAGAGGGCACTACGGTGTATTTCTCACCACTACTAATATAATACTAATACGTTTCACCAACAACTTTCAAGTTTATTATGAATCTATTGTCTCAACATCCGACTAATTTTGTATTACTGTACCTAATGTCGTACTTAATGCAGAGATGGTTTAGGTTGTATTATACTTTGTGAAAATGTAGATGGAATCTTTGTTTCAACGACGATTGATTAAAATCATATAAAGTTCAAACTGTCATCTTGGGTACGTAGTTGCAATTCCCTCAAATATAGGAAAACATGTAATTGGCCAACCTTAAAATAATAATTGTCAGGCCCTCTGGTCTGAAATAATAGTAATTTTCCTACTGTATAGCATTATACTATCTTACTGTGTATGGGTATGAATAGTAAAATGGATAACTCGCTCGTGAATACTCAGTATTCGGTACCGCTATCAATAGGAAAGCAACCTGTGTCATATATAAAGTTTTGGATTTTACGACATATACTAAAATACCTACCTTGGACAAACATTTTTAAATGCAAGATATGACTTCAAATTTTGCAGGATCTAAGCAAAAAAAAATCATATTTTAAAAAGTAGTTAGTTGCATATTTATATTTGACTTTCTTTTTCCAAAGTATCATATGGATTGGATATTCCACTGCAATTAGGAACAATCTGATAAACTTCACTGTGTCGACATCAATTAAAATTGTATTTCTCAGTTGAACAATATTTAAGGTCGTCCAATGATCCGACCACTCTAGTACATTTGTCGAACTATAATACCATGTGTCGAACCCCTCTTGTAAATATTCCTTGGTTAGAGTATAGGGTGAAATACATTTTTAGTAAAATCATTGAAATTTATTACATTCATTTTAATTTCAATTAAATTTATTATTATCATTAAGCAATAATAACATTTTACAAAAGTAATTTTAAAATTTACTGTAAAATAATAATATGAAATAAGCACAAAAGACACCCCAAGCCGATATGAACGTACACCTGTGTTTCCTTGTGCATTTCGTATCTACCCAGAAAATTTACACTATAACGACAATTTCGTTATTTATGATTTATAAGTAAAGGTACAAAATATACTAATAATTGACGGCACGTTTGTCGCCAATTGTATAACGTTACTTCTCTTCAATTATTTTATTAACTAAAAAGATACTTACTACTATGTTGAAACTCTCTATCAGGGGTAAGCAGAGTTAAGTACTGCAGGGTTATTTATTATCTGCCAAACTTGGGCGCCATCAATTGATCTTTTTTGATGGTATTTAGTAAAGGTATAGTTTCTATCTAAGTGAAGACAATTGCAAAAAAACACTTGATAAGAATAAAGTTAGTTTTAATGTAATGATTTTCAACTATACATTTACGAACATTAAACACATGTAGAAACATATAAAGTAACATATTTTAACAATTACTCTCAAATTTAGATACAGGAGAGAGAATTAGGCTATACTAAACTTGACATAAAAAGGTAAGTT
Organism: Pogonocherus hispidulus; assembly: GCA_963924545.1. Lineage (NCBI taxonomy): Eukaryota > Metazoa > Arthropoda > Insecta > Coleoptera > Cerambycidae > Pogonocherus > Pogonocherus hispidulus. The sequence continues at coordinate 54,408,022 of OZ004695.1, forward strand.
TTAGATATTTTCAGTCCGCGAGGTAACGGTAAGGGTTCTTAAATTCGTTCGCACACACGACCTATGCATAGGTAAGTTAGTAAAATAAGGCACGGTATACGCAAGGTGTTCAAGAAGCACTTCCAAAATAGATAGATAATAAGGTACTTACATCAACTACAGGGGTTGCAGAACGTTTTTCATACGTTGCTGTCCAAGCACAACGAAATCGTAACAAATGATCGTTTTTTCTCCTAAATTATTATAGAAAATCAAATTCAGGGTTGCTGCTGTATTACACTCGTAATATTTTTTGTTGCATCACCTTTTTTCTATATCAAAAATTCAGACTCACTTTTGCACCAACTGCTCGGTAATACGTCTTCTCCGCCAATTTTTTTTCTTCCGCTCTCTCTTCCCGTTCTCTTACGTTGTCCGTCTGCTCGCATTCTTAACACGAGATGGCGTCACTATATTGTTCTGAACTTTAGAGTACGCAAATCTAGGACTATGTATGGAGATAGACCTAACGCACAACCACAGAGAGTGAAGTCGGGATTATAAGCACTTAATATACACCGAATACATATAATACTTTAAATACAGGATTGGTGTTTAACAAGAAGGTAAAAACGGACAGATAAGAATTATTAGTTTAAATCAACTAAGAAATGTATTTTATTAGTTATTAAAAACGAGATCGTTACAACACTTTAGCCATAATACAACATCAAATAATATTACAAAAAAAAAAATAAAAAATCACAGCAGAATAATAAGATAAGGCAGAGTGTGGAATAAATACATGTTTTCAGAAGTGTGGAACATTGTTGTTGGTAATTTATTCGCCTTAGTTAACGAAGCACAAGGAGCCCTTAAACTATATAAAAAAATACTTTAATTTTGAGTCATTGTCTTACCACTTTTTATAAAAATTACATATCTGTACCTTTAATTACGTTGTGGAGTATATACCTTTCTGGCTGCCGTGTGGTCACATGTCTGTGTATACATGAAACGATATCACGTTTTATTTTGTTCGTTGCATTAACAAAAAACGAATAGTTATTATACGGGAAGCTGAGCTTAATTAGCTTTTAGAATAGGCTATTGTTCTAACAGCGCTTCGTCTCTAAATACCAGTTGACAGTATGCGGGAAACTGTTTAGCAGAAAAGCTAAGGCGGACATAAAAACCGATAGTAGCAACAAATAAAAGTACTTACCAGGAGTAGAGTTACACTTAACTGTAATTTAATAATTATTTTCAATTTTAATAGTAATCTGTTGTAATGGTGAGTACCAATACTCCAAATTAGGAGTATTGGTAAGTAAACCTCTGGGCTAAACGCAACACAGTCGATTTTTTAGTAATTTTTAAGAAGCTTATAAAAATTATCACTTACAATTGCACAAGAGATTTGTATTTTACCGGATAAATTTGGATTGTTTAATGAGAAACTGTTGCCAAGCAATTACACGAGAAAAACTGTCAACTATTAAAAACGCGACACCGAAGGTGGAGCGTTTTTAGGTTGACCGTTTTTCGAGTCAAATTGCTAAAGGAAACAGTTTAGAATTTAAACAATACAAATTTATCCGGTATCAATACAAACATCGAGTGTAATTCGGCAGGACAATTTAATGAATAAAAAATTTACAAACATATAATACAAACTTTATTTATGAAACACAAAAAATAAACACATTTTTATTTGAGCATCACCGAATCGATTCTTTGTTAGTGTTTAATAATTCAATAACTTGTTGACAGAAATGTCAAACTATTTGTTTTAACAGCGGACACCGCGATAATTGATTAAAAAATGAATAAGTGAAAAAACCACTAGCTAGTGCAATTGTCGCTGTAAAAGTTGCAGGTAACTTTTGTCGCTGTCAAAGTGACAATTGCACTGTGGCATATGCGATTTTTATATATAAATTAAATTGTCACTTATAATTGGACAAGAGGTTTGTATTTCACCGGATAAATTTGGATTGTTTAATGAGAAACTGTTGCGTAGCAATTAGACGAGAAAAACTGTCAACTATTAAAAACGCGACACCGAAGGTCGAGCGTTTTTAGGTTGACAGTTTTTCGAGTCAAATTGATAAAGGAAACAGTTTAGAATTTAAACAATACAAATTTATCCGGTATCAATACAAACATCGAGTGTAATTCGGCAGGAAAATTTAATGAATAAAAAATTTACAAACATATAATACAAACTTTATTTATGAAACACTAAAAATAAACACATTTTTACTTGAGCGTCACCGAATCGATTCTTTGTTAGTGTTTAATAATTCAATAACTTGTTGACAGAAATGTCAAACTATTTGTTTTGACAGCGGACACCGCGATAATTGATTAAAAAATGAATAAGTGAAAAAACCACTAGCTAGTGCAATTGTCGCTGTAAAAGTTGCAGGTAACTTTTGTCGCTGTCAAAGTGACAATTGCACTGTGGCATATGCGATTTTTTATATATAAATTAAATTGTCTCTCAAATTTCAAAAGTGTAAAGATTGGTCATAGTAACATATCACTTTGTTCACGGTGTTTTTAGTAAAACCGTCTATTGCCTCTTTTTGGAATGATCCATTTTGTCCTCTACAAGGATACATTTTCAGGATCGTTCAAGAAAAAATAGTCTTTGTTACCTGAGGATGTATGTAGTGTCTAGAACCCTAGACCGGTCACTTCAAAGAGATTGTATGATGCAGATGGAGATTTTCAAAATTTTCCTTTAGGGCAAGCTTTTGAAGTTTACTTGATTTGATACTGCAGTTTAAATTCTTATTTTGAATACTTCTAGTTTCCTGTTTTTATTATGTTACAGGCGGTGTAATTCCAAAAGAAAGTACAATAAATCATATAGATAGATAGAAGTCTTTTTCTATTGTCAATAACATGTTTAAATTAATTATATTTGCTTATTTATAATTGTAATAAAGTTTTTTGAGGTCAGATCTGATAGAAAATATATTGATTCTTTTGAACATTTTATGATGGTACTTTTACCACAATTTTATAAGTCAGATTAGATTAGAAATTTATAAATGATTTAAATAAAAAAAAAAACTAAACTGAGAAATATATTATTACTGAAATTATTGAAATATTATTGTATACTGATGTTTCTGTTTCACTTGTTACCTATAGTATGGAAAGTATGGAAATGCCGTAGTATGGAAAGGACATAACCAGGAAATTTCGGATATAATTACTTTGCTAGTAAAAGCTCCAACCAATATTGAATTACTAATATTCTGAAATAATGGCATAGTTACCCTGGATTTTTCTTTTTTAATACTAATTATTATTTAATACTTATTATCTAAACATTTTAGAATATTAAATACCGATTTATTAATATTAAATTATTAAGAATTACCATTCAGAGTTTTAAATACCTTGTTGCACGGAATTTCTTAATAAACATTAAACTTGCTCTTTTAAATTTCTATTCGCTCACTGTAACTGATAAATGCAAGAAAGCTGGCAGCCCCATTATATATTTTCATAACAGAAGTTACGAACGTATTACAAAATAGTACAAATATTTTCATATTTGTTTCAGTTAGGGACTATCCAAAAATAGTTCCCAGATTCTTTACAGTAGTATAGAGCTTGATTCAGGTAGCATGTGCATTCAACTACGCAACATTGGAAGGCACGTCCCAGTAATTTTGATGAGAATAATCTGAAAACCATCTAAAGCGAAGGTTACCTTAACCATGGGTTTCGATGACCAGCAATGCTAATCTTCGAAGCAGAGAAAAAAGTTAAAGAAATGATTAAATAATAAGGCTTCAATTACTGCGGAGTCTACAACAGGAAAAACTTGTGGGAACCATTATTTAAGTTAATTGAATTAAGAGAACAATTTAATTCGAATTTTATTCAAATCTCCATAGCGCCCGAAAGAATGGGACCTTAAATGATATTATTATCAGGTTTTAAACAGTGTATTTAGAGTGAATTGCTATCTACTTGGGAGGTAAGATAATACAGTTTCGAACCAAGTTTTCTTCTGTAAAAGAATTTTTTATTGTGACTTGCTTCATTTATTTCCTGTTATATAATTGTTTGCATTCAGTCTCAAAACGATTCATTTTCTTAAAACATTTTTTGGCATTAACTCCCGGTATTTTTTCTATGTAGAAATAAATATGAACGTATTTCATCAGATTCCTTCACATAATAATTTTTTGTTATTTTCTTGGGCATCTTAACAAATATATTACGAAATTTGATGCCCACGCCATATTGTCTTAATGCAATTACCAACACATTTTGTCACAATAAAGTCAGCTAAGCTAGGGATGTGCAATTCCACTAGCTTAAGTTCATTGACATTAGCTCCGGTAGCTCAGGGAGATTTATGACACTAGGGCGTAGTATTCGTAGGGCTGCTTTGAATGTTGACAATTATTTATTTGGGCACCATGATAATTTTTAGATATAAGATAAAAGAAAACTATATAAAAGTTAGTTGAATACACTATAATCAAATAAGCAAATTGACTTAAAATTACAATGGAATATTAAAGTTACTATTTAACAATAATTCAAAAATGATGTAATATTGACTAAAAAATGGAAAAAAAATGACAAATGAAATTTTAAAATTAGCTAACTTTACAAAATTTATGAGGTTCGGTGACACTCTTACAATCTCGTTCCTTCTATGATGTCAGTACTCTCACCCTTAACCTGTGCTGATGATTGGATCCAGGTGGACTTGCCGTGGCAAAGTGGGGAAGCTAGAGCTCTAGTCCAGATGACGGTCACGTACTGGCTAAGTCCAATCCTCTTATCTAGGGATCTGCAGGTGGTAAGCGTCCAGAGTTTTTCAGCAGGTTATAGATATTGCAGTCAGGTTGCAGCAGCCTCGTCTCAGAAGAGTACATACAAAGAATTGTTTGTGTTAAGAGTGCCCCAAAATTTACAAATATATAGATGAACGTTGACGGCTAGTGTAGCCAAGATTAAAAATTATAAATAAGTTCCTGAAGGGAATGTACCAGCAAATCTGGTTTGGTAAAATCCTCTGTGAATTCTCACAGGGAACGTAATTAACAACTGAATACAAAACCTGGAAGGTGTCAACCTTTAGTGACCCTACCCAGAATGAAGCAAATAAAATTACCCAAAAAATTGCATTCAAAAGAACTGATTACAGTTCAGCACTCGACAATTTCTTAATAAAAACTCTAATCGTTAATATTTAAACTTACTATAGTTCAGAAGGAACAAAAATAAATTAAATAAAAAACCCTCTATTATCTGACCCAAAATTCCAAAAACAACGGTTTCATAACCGGTTAAACAAGGAAATATTACCACTCTAATTAGGTAAAAGAGAAAAATTATTTCATTAAGATTTCAAATACTGAGTGACAAGTTGTAAAAATTCGTATTGATTGATTGTACAAATTTGTTACCAAAGAACAATATTAGGAACAGTCTTCTAATCGGCGTGCATGTGAGTTATTAAAATCAAATATCTACTCAGGTAGGCAAGCAATACCACACTACCTCTAAACAAATGTAGATAATTACAAAGAAACAAATTAATTAATGTAGTGCAGAAAGTACGATATTAGCAATTTTCTATAGCTTACATACAATATATGATAACGCTAAGATAAGAGAAGATAAGATAAAGATAAGATAAATGTACTTAATTCCCAAAGGGCACAACACGTGGTGCAATCCGATTCAGACAAAATGGAGGCAAGAAAACTCAAATTTATTGGTTTTTAAAAAACAATGTTTTCTATAATCTCCTGATTAGCACAGCTTCACAAATTCATAAACTAATATTGAAACTATATTCTATTTTTCCGAATCGAATTACAAAAAAAATCTCAAGAACCACGCCTAAATAATTTACCTAAAATCCAGGTAAATCCTGATTATATATGAAATATAATTACTTAATAATAACCACAATTCGCTATGATCGTATTTCTGTACTAATAATGATCTCAAACAATAATGAAAGTGAATAAATTATATATATCAAAAGGTAAAATAACTCACATCTGCATCTGCCTACTTTCGAAGACGGGAACTGTCTATCTGTCTATCCTAATTACACCCGATAGTCGGTTGGATTTTGGAGAGGCTACCGTTTATAGCCAATCAGCACTTTCCAGCGCGTTATTTCAAAAATCGAGAACTTAAGCCGCAACAATTAGGTTGGGTGTTTTACGGGGTGCATAATAGTCAACCTCATGAAACGACATTAAAATGTACGTTACAATTTATAGAAACGATAGCTGACACTAATATGGATATTAATCTAGCTACAATTTTACGATTAGTGCAAATGTTATACTGTTATTTAATACACTGTGATTCTGGTAAGAAAGATAGGAATATACCGTCTATCAAAAAAAAACATCATCCGTATCTATAATACAAACTAATGGTTCTGTAGGTACACTATACACAAATAACTTAGGTTTAAAATTTAGTCTTAACCAGATTTCCATAAACGCCATTAATAATGACATCACTATCAAAAATCTTAAAACGGTTTCTGAATCTGTATCTCTAAGGAAAACACTTTGGACTGTGTTATGTTACAAAAATATCGCTGAGTTGGATATAGTATGAAAAACAATAGAAAAAATGCATGATTACATTAGTAGACTAGTCTTAATTTAGAGCAAAAGTGTTTAGGTACATTATTATCAAAATCTATAATATTATTATATATTTCGTTTATTTTTAGGGTATTTTAAGAAAAATATAGATATATGTCAAAATTAAACAAAATTTCTTGCAATTTATTTTTTGGATGTATGGTTTCAGCTTATATTAGAAGCCAAAGTCTTCTCCATCACTTGAACTGGCAAAAAATATACTTATTTCCACACCATCAGAAATATATGGCGTGTTTTCCGCGATATCTCAGAACGCCTAAACCACATGTATTTCAGTTTCTCTCTGATAGCACGGGGCCTTTCCACAGGATTCAACTACTGTGCAAAATGTTCGTCCGTCCATATAAATTTCTCTTGCAACTGGACCTAGAACTGTATTAGTTTCTCCCTTTTCATTAACGCTATTTTCTGTATCCTGAAAGCCATCCATTCTTTATTAGCCTACTCTTCTATATTTTGCACTTGTAAGAAATAAATTTGTGGAAGATAAAGCTGGAATGTGCAACATTATAGTCCCCTTGACTTATCTTCCAACTCTTATGGAATATTCCTAACGTGATATGAACGTAATATCTAAGTCCTGCAAACTTTTCGTACTTATTTTGTACTGAGATTTTCCCCATGTAATAGATACAATAGGATGAAGAAATAGATTATAAGTGCGAAACTGGTCAGTGTCCGGTAGTTGGTCTCGATGAACGATGTGGCGACTCCTATAGAGATGCCGATGTAATGCAATGCCAGTCGTGGCAGATTGTCCGTGGAGTAGGTGTTTTCGACATCTCCTTCAAAGAAATAAGTAGGATTGTCTTCCTTAAAGACAATAGAGGTCACTGCTGTAATGGCACCAGCGAAAAAGCAGATCGTTATCTGTCTGTCAATCTGATAATAATTGTCAGACAGATAGTAGCAAAGACCCAAAGAGGGCACTAGGGTGTGTTTCTCACCACTACTAATAATTCAGAGTGTTACATTTTAACGCATGTTTCTCTTTGGAGATTACAGAGAACTTTGATTATTTTAATCTATTTCCTTACAAATTCCGTCAAATGCACACATGCACCATATGTGCATGTGTATCAGAAGAATAAAATTTTACTCCTATTAACAAAATACAATTTATATCCTTCACAAAATTTTTTACTTTAATTTTTGAACAGGCATTTCTTTTTGTAGTTCACATATTATTAGGTACATGAATAATGTGGAATTGAATATGATACAAATAGTTAGTAAAATGTTTATGTGATATTTTAAAATTATTTTAATTTCAACTCGTATAACATTATTATTGTGACAAAATAAATAAATAAATATAAAGCAATCGAAGACAGCAGTTGAATAAAACCCATCATATCCTGAAATATTGTCCTGTGATAAAGCTCCAAAAACTATTTCTTGGCCAATTGTATCTTAAAAATACAATTTACAATCTGTATAACCAATAAATTCGGTGCTTTTGAAAAGAGTAATCCAATTGGTTATTTGACCAAGTCGAGTGGATTTGCAGCGAAACTTGAATCTGGTAGGAGAATGCCAGGCAACAATAAAACTTATTTTAGGTCTCGAATGAAATGCTGCATACTGTTCAATATCTGGTCCCGACGTGTAATTTTGTGGCTTTTATACAACATGGAGTGTTTCAAATTGTGCTGTAGTGCCACCAGATACTCCCAGTTTAAAACTTTGTTGCAATAGTTCGTGGTTGGCTCTGTTTCATTACATTTGTCAGCCTCCCATCCTCTTGTTCTTGTCAAGATGAAAATTTAATCCTGCGGCAACCTGATAGGGTTGCAGTAGCTTCCTATACGAATATAGAAATAAGTCTAAATGTATACTAGAAACATATATTTGGTAACTAAATTTTTCGGGTAAAGTATCTTTAAATAAAATGAATTTTTCATTATGTCTTAAGCATATATACTTTAGTATGAGATATACCTACTATAAACTAATTCATTATATTTGAACAAGAAATATTATATTTATTCATTACAAATTTAGTTCTTGTTCGTAATTATTCTATTTTATTTTATTTTATTTTACACTATTCAACAGGTATAACCAAATTATGGAACAGGAGTGTATGAAAAAATAATGCACACAAATAAAGTAGAAATAAAAAGTAGCAAGGAAAAAAGCAAAAAATACAAGTATTAAATATAAATAAACCAAAATAATTAGTTTAAGTAAATAGATTTGAGGTTACTAGGGCTACATGAAAATAGATTAGTCCTATTTTTCAACTTATTGCAGTTTATGCATATTGTATATACAGGAAAATATTTCACTACGTTGGTGCTTGGAGTGGGTAAGTAAAATGTTAAATACTCTAGAGAGCTGACTCTCGAACAATGTAAGTTTAATTTTTCAAAAATTAAACTTGGCACTAGAAAATATTAACTGGAACTGACACTCACGTCTACGAAGAAGACTAATAACCGAGTTATTTTTACGTAACTCACTGTGGGGTTATCCTATTGCTGGATAGTCTGCATCACACCTAAAACTTAGTAGCTTCAGGAAGTTGCGCTCAATAGATTCGATGCTGTCAATATGTACATTGTAGCAAGGATACCATACAAGTACCGTACAAGTACGGAGTCTTTATTATTAGTAAATGAAAGTATACTATTGAAAATAACTCAAGGTCGCGAAACGATCAGTGTCGTGAAGTTATAATCAAATATCAAAGACCATGAGTTTAATGCAAAATAAAGGACCTTATATTTTTTAATACTTAAGGGTAGATTATTTACTCGACACTCATAAGTAACTTTTTTCAAATTATGAAAGAGATTTTTACAGTCACTGAACCTCTTGACCACATCGAAAAGTTTCAAATCATCATATAAAAGAAAATTGACATCCAAATCATTATCAATATCATTTATGAATATATGTAATAGGAAAGGCCCCAGTATAGATCCTCGTGTTACACCTGTTGTGGCAAGGTAATATGTATATTATTACATAGATATAAATCAGTAACTGTAATAAAGCTAATAAGGCAGAAATAACGCAGAAAAAAACAGGTAAGTGCCATTACCCGTATCATTTGTTGTGGTCTTGTTTTTTGAGAGTAATAATTAATTATACCGTACAAATGGTGTTCGTCTTAGTGCAAAAGGAACTACTAGTGGAAACGAACAAATAAAGATTATGCAAGTATGCAAGAAATCTGGTTTTCACTATAGGTGCCTGTGAGAGATTTCAATCCTCGGAACATAAAAAAATTAACTACATCTAAAACAATCCCTTACTTATTATAAATTCTTTATATCCAGTCTTCAAACTATTCTAATATTATAGGAGTGAATAACATCCGAGAAATGCTTCTAAAAGCAGTAGTTAACTCTGTGAAATGTAGTCTAAGATTCACCAAGTTCACATGCCTGGGGTATTTTTCAGGCTTGACTATCATATGCTCAGGTATCCCAATTTCGCCAGAATAAGTGAAATATATAATGATCTGCGTTTGGCAGTGTATTTAGAGAGCTATATTTTAAAATTAATATCTATAAAATTACGAATTTTGATGGTCTGATTGCATGATTTGTGGCTATTCCTAAACGTCGAACGCTTGAGAGTCTGTTTATAATTGGTTAAGTGGTAGTTTGGCTGCCCTTCTTTTATAATTTTACAGAATGGTAATTGGTAGTTATTTAATTTTTTATACATCCATTTTTTACACAACACGAATTAGCAATGATCTGTTGTAATTTACTTAACTATTTTTTTGTAGTTAGGTACCTATTTAGTCTCTGTGAATCTAGAATGTGATATATAGATGTAGAAATTGTTTTTTTATATGTGGCTTCATAAAAGTATCTATATAGTACAATCAGGATCCCGTTAATGCTATGATAGCACTAACGAGTAAAAATCTAAGGGACTAATGTTAAGAAAACATGCAATCGCATAATTTTTGATATAAACGTGAAAATGACAAGTGGTTACGTAATATCAAATATTTTTCAAAAAATCTGCAGTATTACAGTTGTGTTTTTTTATTGAATCGTTCAGTGAACGGTCAAAGTGAAAACTTTGATACAGTTTTCATAAATAAACCCCTTGTGTAAAAACATATATATATTAATGGATTTTTACGTCACATTATAAAAGTAATGCAACAGTAACTTCCAATAATTATTGTCAACTACTAGAAAATTTCATACTTAGGTTCCCCAAAAATTTACAGAATACTGCTTTAGAATAACTTAAAGTATGGTATCAAATTGATATTGGTAAATTATTTGTATGAGGCAAATATTTTTAACTGTTCACAAATGAAGCCTTTAATTTTGCCAATTTTTCTATTTAAATAACTAAAATGGACTTTCACAAATATTTTTGAGGTGCCTTATACAAAACAAATATATGTCAAACAAGAGAAAAAAAAAATAGGCGTATCAGAGCATTCCCTAAAAAAATTTATATTTCTATAAATTTGAAATTGTACTTGTTAACCTCAGATTGCTGGAGGGGTTGATGATATTCTTTCTAATAATTAATTATCAAGTCTAAAGTAATGTATTTGTAACACATTAATTAATTTTAAGAGGTGAAGTCCCTACTTTGGCAGTACCTCCTTTATAATCAAAAATACAGGTAGGTATTTAACAGAAAATGACTTACCTAAAACTAAAATATTGTACAGTGCGTTTTGCCTGACATCGCATAATTAAGCAGTGTTAAAGTGGCATGTGCAAAGTTAAATCTGAAAATAAAAATGCCCTTGAAAATACTTACTGAAATAACTAAAAGTTAGTTCAAATTACTTTTAGAGATCTATGGAGTAGGTAGACTGTGAATCGCCCTGTATATGTGATGTAACACATCTCACAGTATTGTATTTATACTATTCTCTATATCGAAAAATATATATTTCTTTCAGTGTACTAATTTGCTTCGTACTTTGTTATTCTTTTGGTTCTAAGAGTTCTTGTTCCGTCTTTGTAGACAGGTACAAACATTTTAAAGTTTCATTGATTTTATTGTCCATTAACTATTAAGTGACTAAAATAATACTGGACTAGTTTCTTCTGGGAGAATTTACATTTGTAAAAAAGTTTAAGAGCTTCTAGGAATGTGCATTAGTATTGTATTGTGTAGTTTAAATGGACATCAAACTACTTTTCCAAATATATTGCTAAAGATATAAATCTTCACACCCTTCCTCGAACTGAACTTAATGTTAGATTTTACTAAGGCATAAAAATAAGATTTCTCCCCTTGAAGCATAAATAGAGTACGAAAAACAAAACCTCAACCACATAATTATACCTTACTTTACGACTACCTATTTGTAGACCAAATTTTACGCAGATTATAAATTTTAAATACGACAGTTGAGATGAGTTTGCTTATATTTCCATTATGGATACAAGGAAATACAATTATTTCCAGTGGTGAATATGAGAAAATCTGATGTTCACATCTGGGCGTAGGTACACAAGGGATTTGACATCCAAAAACAAAGTCTTTCAGACTTTATGACCACCGTATTACTATATTTAGACACCTATAATATGTCATGTGATGGGATCTGGAAATAAACCTAAGTAATAATAGGTAGTCGTAAAATTAAATTAAGATGACAAATGGGAAGTTATTTTGTTCTGCAGTCGAAATCTGGCCATAAATTCATGCTTATGGTTGAACTTCCCAAAGAATTGTTATTAATTCACGTTATGACTTAAATGTGGTAAAATGTATTTGATTTGTAGCATATGTTTGAACTCAATTTTAGAGCAATAAAAAATGCTTGTCACCACAATTTCTACGTGTTTCCATTTCTAAAATGTGTCTTAAAAGTATTATATTTGTAAATAATCGATAAATATATTATGTTACACTTCTGGTGCACTGTGTAGTAATAATTTAAAAATACATTGATAAACTTTTTTATATCAATGATTAAATAATACTTAAATCTATTACATTCTGTGTGTATCATTTGTTGCACCAATCAATCATAATATACTCTTATTATTACTATTATTATTATTATTATTATTATTATTATTATTATTATTATTATTATTATTATTATTATTATTATTATTATTATTACGTAAATTCTGTATTTGCCTTATGCAACTCTGTATCTTTACCTCTGTCTTAAATGCAACCAGCAAATTGCAAAAATTAGCTTTATAACTTGCAAATTCTTTTTATAAGAAAGCCATAAGTGGTCCTATGTACTTTAATCCATAATTGGTGATAAGGTCTGTCGAAAAGTTAGCGAATGAGGAATGATTATGAATTTGGAAAATTGTGTCATGACTTATTGATTATTTAGTTGAATACTTGTATATTTCTAAGCTGTTACCGGCTTATTAGCTGCTAATCAACCTACAATTCAAATCATTAACAATAAATAACAATTAACAAAAATAAAGAAGGATTATTAACAAAACAACAATAAATTAAAAAATAATAATGAATAGTTGATAATAAACAAACTATAGCATACAATAAAGTACACTAACAAAGAAAAATACTGCCGAGTGACGTAAAAACAATAATGGGGCCGTATTAGAAAAAATGTGGTTGATGATGATTCTGAAGAGACGAAACGTTAACTTAAAAAATTGTTTCGATAGAGCGTAAAAAGTAGCTATGAGAATGTGTCATTTATTTTCAGTACCTCTTTAAACATACCTGAAATTTTACACAAACGAATTTCTAAAATTTCTATTTTTTTTTAATATCTCAAAAACTAATCATGTTAGCCTTTATTCTTGAGGCATAGTATTGGTCACCAAATTGCGCAACTTTGCCCCAATTTAAGCTAGTTTCTGTCTCTAAGGACTTACAAAATACCAATGCTATTGCATCTAATTTAAAACACACTGTATACAGATCGACTCAGCTCGCCTTGACCCTGTATTTTATTTATAGTTTTTGGAAATACTAAAATTTCCACTCTGAGAGACATGCAAATAATATGTGTTCTTAGTAATACCTACATTTTTTTAAATTCATAAAACAACTAGGCATTAACAGCCAGTTTACCATATTTACCATATAAATAGAGAGTTAGCTTGTTTCTTTTTGTTAATTATTTAAGTAGCCGGTTACTGGTATTAAAATATTAATATTTCCTTATTATTCACAATAAAATTGTGACTATTTATCTCTAGAATAAGTTATAAAGCCTCTTCATATCTAGTACAGTGAACATTATGTAATTTTGAGGAAGACTTATCTATAAATGGTTAAATCACAACCGAATGCTTTCCCAATTTAGCCACATTGTAACAAAAACATGCGACATAAACCCGACTAACAGGTGGATCCGTCGAGTTTATGAGCTTTGGACCGCAATTGAAAACCACATAAAGAGAACTGCTACACTGAAGCAATCCCTGCAACATCTTTTTTTGCTTTTAACTGATGCGATAACAATTGAACTGACATTTCGCTTAAGCCGTGCAATAATTTATCACAGTTATTCAGCACAAGCGACAGTAAAAGTAAAATAACATAAACAAGAATTTACAGTCCAAAAATAGCCGTCTCCACAATTTTGAAAGCAATTTGTCAGCTTCTAAGAAGCTAAGTCGGAGGGATAAAGTAGCTGTGGGCGAATAAAACAAAATATGTCCCAAACGTGGCGTTTCAGCAGGAACATCGCCATGCACGTGCAGTCTGGCTATGGCACGTGTATTCTGGGGCTAAATCCCCCGTTCTTGCTTTCTATAGCACAGCAGATATCCCTTTTATCTCTAACTATACTGATCAACACTATCTTTTCAAGAACTAAATTGTACAATATTAAATATGTCGAGGATTTAAACTGACAGGGTAACTAATTGGAAAAATAAGTGCAGCTTATCCCGGACTGCTTCGTTAAAGTAAGTACCAGTGCAGCATTCGGTTTAAATGCCATTAGTCATGATTGGTATCATTTAGCTAGCTTTAGTTGAACTCTGTGTTTACTCGCTTTTACGAAAAAATGGCAGCTTGTTGGATAACATAATTATAGAACACATCGACTTTAGCTCCTCTATACAATTAAATGTATATATAAAGAAAGATTTGTATAACTAACAATTGATTTGTTTGCCCCTCGTGTCGAACGAAGATAAAGTAAAATTATTGTTTCAATTTGTGGTTTATTATACGAGAAAGTGTATGGTTGGACCAAGTATAGAAATTTACTACGCATAATAAAAAAAGTTCAACATTTTCAAGACAAAAGGCCAAATAGAATGATTGCTATTGTTGTTTCCTGCAAAAAGTTGATTAGGTAGGTCAAGCCAAGTTTTGCGTATCTTCGAAACACGAAGGTGAAAAAATATGATGAAGTGACAGCCGCCACCTGTTAATAATGCCTGTAACTTATTTCTGTGCATTTTCATGAATCATTGCAGTCTTCTTTGAGGTTAAACCACCTGCAAAATCACAAAAAACCAAGAAACTAGAAGTATTCCAATTAAATATTCAAAGAGTAGTATCAAGGCAAACTTCTAAAGTTGACCCCAAAAAACACTGTAATAACAAAACAACAACAAAACAAAATAAATATTTGATAAATTAACTAAATTTCATCAGTGGTTTTTAGTTTTATGGAAAATTATTGTGTAAATTTTGCATAAAACGGAATACTACTCATGAAATTTAGTTAATTTATCAAATATTTATTTTATTCACCTTATTAGTGTTTTTTAGGACAAATTTTAGAAGTTTGCCTTAATACCACACATTGAATATGTAATTTGAATACTTCTGGTCTCCTGTTTTTTATCTGTTTAAAACTACAGTGAATCGTCACCTGTTAAATTTAACATTTCTGAATAAATTTACTTTTTAGAAAAAAACAGGTTTTTTTATTTCATGTTTCCCTTTAGGTGGAACCAAGGCACAAATCAACAAGGCTTTGAAGTACAAAGAAAAGTAGCATCATATTTTATGTTTGACCAAATTATCAGTTCCAAAGAAATTTTTCATAGTTGCTTGCTATTAAAAATAAAAAAAAATATTGTTTTAGAAAGTACTAGCAGACTGATTTACATTTTAATGTCCATTATACGAACATTATATGTAAAATTAAAAATCTAGTAACGATGATAACAGGATAAAAAAACTTTACAGATGAACCGATAGATAAACGTACACAAAAATTCAGCAATACATCGCTTTCATCTTCACCGTCAGAACATAAAATAACGCATTTTTTCACACTTTTTCATGATTGGAAGCTAACTCAGACCATAAAGAAACAATCTGCCCCTTTCGTTCATCTTCACAATCTGGAAATAAAATAGTTTGATTGCTGCTAACGATTTTAGTTGGCATTATTTTGATACTGCCAAATATAACAATGTATCGGTCCATCTGTATAGTTATTTTATCTGTGGTTAAAATAAACAAAGTTTGAATCACCAGAGACAGTACTGTTTTAAAATGGTTTGGAAATATGATATGGAAAAAATTGGATTCTACGTAGTTTTAATGAAAAAAATCATGTAATATTTTTTCATGTTTGTACCATCGCAAAAAAATACGTAAAGAACTAAACATTTTTTTCGAGAAAGAGTAACAGAGTGACTTTGCGATAACATTTTTTTATTACAATTCTTTGACGAGTTTTTCTTAAAAACATCCCCGAAAACAAATTCAAGGATCGTGTTTTCTTTTAATAAGTTGTTTCTCGAAACAAAATAAACCAAATGCGAGACATAAAAAAATTGCAGCACACTACAAAAACTTTTGACACACCGGCAGCGTTTGTGGTAATAAGATCAATACAAGATTCTATTTTCGATAGCAAACCGCAATTTCAGTGATAACAAGGTTCTACGATAATTAATTCAGCCTGCAACAGCACGGACATAAATCAGTGGTTTATCTGGTTCACGTTGACTTTAAAAATGCATGAGATATTAGAGGGAAACTTCCCAAATGTGCACGGGCTTGTCGACTGTTCAATAAAGTAAGTATTGATACTATAATGATGCCCCGAACTATTTGTCTAATATTATCTTCACTAAATGGGGCGTAACATTATGTATACAGTGTATACCCGTTGGTATAGATATTAAACACAAAAACTTAAGCGTATATGTTTAAAATTGACTAACATATTACTAAAAATTAAATTTTGCACTTTCAGGCAACATATATAGGGTGATTCAGTTTATACTAGCAGAACTCTGGCATTCGATAGAACACCTGATTTTAAGTTAAGTTTGTCATATAAACATATGTCGGGAATCGCTTCGTTTTTGAGATACAGGGTGTCAAAGTTTTTTTTTTAGTATTTTCCACACAGCTCCTAGTTTTTAAGATAATTTATTCAAATTTTTACCATAGATTACTTATGATGGTTCTCAAGTTTTGACATATAGAGACAATTTGAAAACGTACAGGGTGATATTTTTTAGGAGGTCAGGCCCCTTTTTCCGTCCAGAACTTTTTTGTGGTACGCCACTGACTGCTCATTTGCCAAAATTTGGACGTTCAATTTAGAAAAATTTTCGTCATTTGCATTTTTATCGTAGCTGTAACAGTTGTCGAGTAATTTGAAGAAATCTCTGAAAGAATATGTTATTAAAAAAAATATTTTTATTAAAATTTTCACTAAAAACAATAATTATTGTCAAACGAAAGTTCATTAATCTAAATTGTCAAAGGTTACATACTTACAGTACAACTTTTGCCACTAATTATTTATTTTTTGTAGCATTTCAGAGACTTAATAACTAAGTAAAATAATTAAGAACTAATAATAAACCAAGGCCAATATAAATAACTACAAATAACCCGAAATAATTTTATTTTCTAATTAAAATTTCAAAATGTGATCCATTTTGTTGGATACATAATCGGCATCGCGTTTCAATAGACCTTCTTGCTGAAACTAAGTGATCAACTCTTATTAGGCATGCTTGTCTTCGTAAGCATGCCTTATACACCCTCTAAGATCATCAACATCTTGAAAGGAGTTGCATACACTTTTTCTTTAAGAAAGCCCCACACAAAAAATCCATTGGTGTTATATCTGGAGAACCTGGGGGCCGTAGGATTGGACCTCCACGTCCAATCCACCTCTCTGGATAATTGTCATCTAACCAAGCTCTTACATTTCTTCCATAATGAGCAGGGCAGAAACCCAACTGGAACCAAGCTTGCTGTCTTAAATTTAGAGGGACATCTTCCCACATACTAGGTTGCTCGGTTTCTAGAAACTCTAAGAAGTTTTGCGAACTGATCCTTTCTGGCAAAAAATATGGTCCAAATAAACGATTTTCAAAAATTCATACCCATACGTTAATGCTACTCATTTTGGAATTTTCTTGGTCTAATAGCACGTGGATTTTGCTCTACTCAAATATGTTGACTTTTGAAATTTACTATCCCACGTAGGGTGAAACAAGATTCATCAGTCCATAATACGTTGGATAAGAAAGTTCTATTATTTTCTAATGTGTTAAGGATCCAACGACAAAAATTCACTCTGCGTTGTTCGTCGCCAGGATGTAGATCTTGTTTTATTATTAATTCTTAATTATTTTACTTAGTTATTAAAAGTCTTTGAAATGCTACAAAAAAATAAATAATTAGTGGCAAAAATTTTACTGTAAGTATGTAACCTTTGACAATTTAGATTAATGAACTTTCGTTTGACAATAATTGTTTTTAGTGAAAGTTTTGATGAAAATATTTTAATCAAATTTTTTTAATAAAATATTCTTTCATAGACTTGTTCAAATTACTCGATAACTGTTACAGCTACGATAAAATTATCTTAAAAACTATAGGAGCTGTGTGGAAAACACTAAAAAAAAAAACAAACTTTGACACCCTGTATCTAAAAAACGAAGCGATTCCCGATATATGTTTATATGACAAACTTCACTTAAAATAAGGTGCTCTCTCAAATGCCAGAGTCCTGCTAGTATAAACTGACTCACCCTGTATATTTTGAAAGAGGCAATATTGGTAATAGAACAGTTGGGTTAACCTCATATATTAAAAATATATGGCTATAATCAGTGTCAGTTGTAAAATGTATATGCATGGGTTCGCAAAAAATTCAATAGTGAAGGTAAGACCCTTTTTGTTATTTTTTTTTATCAAGATTAGGTTCTGAAGGTGAGATGGTAATTTTGATATCAGAAAATTATTCTGAGGACCTAACTACATAGTAAAGGAAATCTTGATAGATAACCCGATGAAAACTATTATCACGGAAAACCAATTTTGATGTTTATGGGTGCCATATAGGATTTTTTATTCACTAAAAAGTTTCATTTTGGATTTTCAACAATATATCACTTCTAGACGAATATATTAACAAAAAAGACACAACAAATTTTTCGAATAGATATGGCGACATCTAAAAGAAAATATCAAGCGCACAGTATTTTAAAAAAAGGAAATTCATGATGATCATAAACAATAGAAATGTTGATATTAAAATCGTACAGTTGAATTTAATAACAAAAGCAGATTTACTAACGTTTTCACATGTTTGAAAAACCATTAAAATATCAAAAAGTTGCAACAAATTTTAAAATATTCAACATGCACTATTTCCAAAACATTAAAAAAAAGCAAACAGAACGATTTCGAGAGTGGTTTTAGGTTTCCAACTAAATTGCCAAGTTCCCCATTTAAACCGTACGTACGTTTCCCCATTTAGTACCGACCATGATATACAAACCGAAGATAGGATGTTGCGCACAAATAGGCGGTCCTTAATATGAGCCGTGACGTCAATCTCAGAGCATTTTATGTTGTTTACTGTGCTATCGTGGTGTATTTTGGTGTTTTCAAAGTGATTTTAATGATTTTAG
This sequence comes from Pogonocherus hispidulus, assembly GCA_963924545.1. Lineage (NCBI taxonomy): Eukaryota > Metazoa > Arthropoda > Insecta > Coleoptera > Cerambycidae > Pogonocherus > Pogonocherus hispidulus. The sequence goes on from OZ004695.1 coordinate 54,427,490, forward strand.
TTAGTTTTTTTGGCGATATATGATTAAAAACTTGTTAGGAAAGTGTTGAAAATGTGGTGTGCTGTTGTTTTTTTGTCTCTTATAGTTTCCAATATCTTAATAAATGTATGACCATGATGACTCACACTGTATAAGATCAAGACTGAAATAGTGGTTGTCGCGTGCTTTGAATTGGCGGGACTATCTGTACAAACAGGATCATTAGTGCTATTGTACTTATAATACGAAATCCTCATGCTTTGACATCCTTTGTAGCAGATAACGTTATTCAATAATTAATTTATAATGAAATTCCAGTGCAAAAACAAAGGCATTCACAGCTGAATAATTTAATAAAGCCATGTTTTCGCAGCACTGTGTGGTGCGTTGTGCAAATATTTTGAAAGAAGCACCAAATATTAATTTATTTAATAACGGGTAGTTGTTATTTAAAAATTTGAATGCTTGCTAGAATTAATTTTTTATTTCATAATAATTATGTATGCTTTGTATTGACGTTTTCCTTTATATTTGGCAAGATAAATGATCAATTGATTATTTTACATGAACCATTCATAAATCAATGAATATAGCTACATATTTTCAAACTAAGCATATCTCTACTTTAAGAGATGGATATTCAAACGTAAAATTTAGCTTGTGGAACCCCCAGGGCAACTGAGTGCCTTATTTGCAATTTTATAAAACATGTCTGAATATAATTGGTTTGTTTTGTCTAAAGACTTTTATAGGAGCCTGAAAAATATTGTTTGCTTATTATTTTTGTGTTTACTGTTCATTATACAGTAATGATGTACATGTCTGCTGTTACTGCAATATAAGAAACAAAATATAACAGTCAATTTCAAGGCAAACGATGTAAAATATAATTCAGTGGATTGACAAATACATTCTGCTCCTATTTATCCTACTTAATTTTAAGCTTTATATCATCAAAATAACATTTGAGTATATAAGATGTAAAACGTTATTTCAATCATATTTTTCTATAAATTGAATCTATACACCTACTAATTCATTATACATAAAATAGGTATGAGTAGGTACTATTATTCTTTACTGTATATTAAAACTACTATGAGTCTCTTTAAAAGAGAATTTTCACTTGTAATCTCCATAGTGCTGGAATCATTTCCGGAGGAAATTTTTTCGAGGTCCGAATTTTCTTTAAAAATTCGTGAGCGAGAAAAAAATTCCAAATTTAATTCAAGAGCGGTAAGAATCGTTAAGAAAATTTTAGATCAAAATTACTTGACAAAAAAAATTTAGAAATGTTTGCAAAATTTTGTAGGCTGATGTCGGTGTTGTATCGGATGCATAAATAAGATGACTTTGACCGGGATTTTGGAGTATTTTACTCCAAAATAATAGATAGTGTAATGTGAATTATTTTATTACCGCTTTTGAGAGAAATACCGCGATTTGGACAGGAAAATTAATCAGAAAAGACATGGACAAACTAATTCCATCAAATAGGAAAAGGTCCAGCTGTATGGAAACATTTTTTAGAATTTTGCCAAGAAAAATCATACAAAATTGAAGGAGGAACCTCTGTCATAGGCTCTGTGCTTTATTCGTCACTGAGGAAAGAAGATGTACAAGTGGAATTTTTACAACATTTAGAATTAGTTAATGATGTTGTAATTAACATAGTAAGCCAAAATTGTACTAATTCAATTTAAAATTAATATAAAAATATTTTTTATAGTATAAACGCTATTGTCTAGTCATTGCTGTCAAACTAGGGAAATTTCCACTTATTAATCACATAGGTAGATGTTAACAGAGCACCTACCTAAGTAATATTTTCAAAAAATTTGTTGGTTGTCATAGCAACAATGTCATAATAGATGCTCCTGATTAGCTAATAACGATTAGTATGAAATTTTCGCTAAACTTAGATGTAATAATTTATGTCAGTTTGCAAATTTATCAGTTTCTAATTAAAAAATAGAAATTGAATCAAATAACAATTAAAACTAAGGAAATTAAACCAACCTTGCTGAAAGGCACAAATTAGTATGATATTTGAAAACTAGTGTCAGTGTTATTTGTCGTAATTAAATTGTCTACTTGTAGATTAAGGATTGTTCGCAGGGTTGGGTTCAAAACCATCCTGGCGATGGTCTAGAATGGGAAGAATGTCATCTTGGTGTTAATCTGACATATTAAAGTCAGTTGTTGATGTTTGACTGTCCCCGTAGCTCATGAGGTTTTCCATATTTACCTCATGCTAGCAATGAATCGTGGTTAGGGCTTACCAACCCAAGTCGTTCTTGAGGCGTAAACTCGGCCTGCGAAATAATAATATGCCGCCCCATCGCACATAAGTCTGAGGCTTTCGGGCTAATGCTTGTGATTCGAATGAGCGGGAAGAGATATTATTATTATTGTGCCAGCTGTAAAATAATAAAGACAGGCCGTAAAATAATAAAGGCATATATTATATAATATAATAAACCCTTATATATATAATTATATATCTTAAACTACACAGTTTTTAAGGTACCTATCTACAGAACATTTTAAAAGTAAAATTTAACATTATTATGAAAAATAATTCAATTTAGATTCTAATATCATCAAACTTGGAATTTAAAAATAAATTGATGATAATGCATGATGAATTAAGCTTGATATAACAACTACTGAGACCATGTGCTGTGATAAACAATCTCCTAAAGTAACTTTATATTATTTAATCAACAAATATGCGGTCGCAACTAAAAGCATTTACTTTAGTTGCGATAGTTTATAGTTTCGAGATGCTGCTCCTATCTTCCTGAAACAATAAACTATCATCGTCAATTCCTTGTATTTAACCCCAGCCTCCATGTTATTGACTGAAGAGTCGATGTCGATATCTCCTTACGGCGGTCAGCCCAACAAGTAACGACCCCCTTAATAATGCGACGTCACGCGTCCGATTCACGAACTGTTAGCGACAATTTACCTTAACGAGCTTTGTTTACCGTCAACAATTACCGCTAAATATATAGTTAAGCCCATTGGTTGTGTACACGGGAAACATGAAGATTTACGAAGCAGAGCGCGTCTTAAATTGTCCTGTGGAATGTAGTTATTAGTAATTGCTTCGGATTTTTACAATCAGCGTACATGGTTGCTGCTATGAAATTAGGCGTTATTAATAATTCTGTAGTTTGACATTTCAAGTCTGTTGCACATTATTGATGATGAAGATAATTAAGTAGGTAGGTATTCTTTCTAGAAAATATTATGAGTATTATTACAAAATAACAGTCTGTCTCATTACATTTCGGAATCCCCCCTTGCTAGTTCATCAAACTATTCCTTCTTCATTTCTGGGGCTTCAGTGCATGTCGTCTTTTAGTTCCAGCACAAGTAGACGCCAACGTCGAACATTTTAACGTTTCCCTTCAATATTTTTATTTAAGAGGAATATTTTCTTGTCAAATACGTTTCTACCCCTACAGGTTCAAAAACTATATATTGCCAAAGTTAAAAAACTACACATACATACATACAACAGGGCTGTCCAATAGGACCTCATAGAGCCTAAGAGTATGCACATTTTAAAAATATGTATACATAGGTGCTCTATGAACTGGGGCCATCTCAGACTTACGTTTTTTTAAATGGAATTATATATTTTGTATTTCATATGTGAATTCGGATCTAGGGTTTACTAGTATTATACAGAGTGGTTCAGAAGATATGAGCATTTTTGTAACTTAATGGCAATGAATTGAATGTAATGAATGAAAACGTAAGTTTTATATGACCCCAGTTTATAGAACACTCTATATGACTATACATATTGCCACACTATTGGGCCACCCTGAAAATAGGCGTCCTCAGTTATTTGTAAAGCTCTCCAATAATCATAATTCATTAAATATCACATTTTTTTTAAATTTCAGGTAGCAGCTTTTGACAAAGTTAATTTTCCAAACTCAAAAAAACGATTTTGTTTTTATTTTTGCCTTAAGTTTCCCCTACAGTTTGATAAAATTGGAAGAACAATTTTAAAAAGTCTATTTTTGACCCCATCCTTATATCTATACTACCCATCTATATCTTCTTTTTACCCATACTTTTGAGTCGATTTTCCAAAATTTCGCGATGTTTAGTTTTTTTGCAGACGTTTGGTCCTAAGATTTGGATGAAGGGAGCGTGGATTAGGGCCCTGATCCCGGACCTAAGACCGTGGATTGGCAGGAAGCATGGGAAGTCCAGGGCAGGATAGGACCAGAACGAGAGGGACGAGAAAAATTAGAGTCATTGGGCTAGTCACTGAAGTATGTTCGCAAGAACGGTTCCAGTGACTGTTCCTGGAAAGAAGAGAGGGGTTCTAGTCGGAGTAGCGTCCGACATTACCAGGAGCGACAGACGTCAAGATCCTGGTGTAACAGGCTGGTCGATGTACTCTACAGGCTTCGCGGAACTTACTTAATTATTTAGTTATCTCGAAAGGGAGTCTAAAGTTTTACTACTGAATCGATTTCTCTGTCGCGGGGTTCGAGATATGCTGTGATTGACGTATAAAAAGAGTATTGACTTACCGTGGGTTATCTTATCCTGAATCTCGATGTAGGGACGTATTCCTGGGACACTTCTTATATGCTGAGAGGGTAGTTGGGCGGATTTGCACGAAAACACAGCACTTTTAGGCAAGGGTTTTTAATAACAAATAAATGGAATTTAGAAACGTAAACAAAATAGAAATGCAAAATACTGAAATAATATTTGACCTAAGAAAACGACTGAATACAATACTAATGAACTCTAAACTGAATGACTCTATATAAAACAACTAACGGCGTCTACTTCGAGCCCGAGAAACGTACTTTACCCTGCCAGGGTGGTGTGCCCTCATACTATGGGGAGAAGCCCCAAATAATTACAAACTGGTGGTGAAGTCGTACCGCGGGAGACTAACTTTTCTTCAGTAGAAACTTTCCAAGTAAAGTTTCTTTGCTATGAAATTTACATACACTAATCCAATTGGTTGTTAAAGTACGTTTCTTCTCTCTGTCTAGTACCGCGAACCATGACCTGTTTCTGTCACGGTGGCCAATCAAAATATTGTTTACTAGCTAGTGACCTAAAACCCTTAGATATTATCCTCGACTCAAAGTGAGAGGGGGTTACGACTTACTCTACTGTTATTATTCCTGGAAAACCCCCTGAAAAACCAGGATGACCTATGCCTTTGCACTATTGTCTATATGAACATACAAAAGATCTTACTTCGAAGAACTTCCAAGTACCACCATAATTCATTACAATTTACTGGCTTTAATTAGTTACGCCAAATTGGCGCTTTATGTCCTCAACATTGTTCCGTGTCCAGGGATGCACGGAATTAGACATCCATAAAATGTTTTACTAAATCTGTTAAGCCCGAACAATTCTCAATACTATTTATGACCCAAAATGACATATTTGCTACAGAACCAGAAATGTTTCTTCAAAATCTATCTATTTGAGCCAGATGTTGCCTTCGAAATATATTTAACTTACAGACAAAAAGGCCACTTGACGTTTACCGTGGGCTTTTGTTACACTGGTGCCAAGCGGTTTCCCCTTTCACAAAAAAATATACCTATCGAAGAATCGTCGAATGTGTATCCCTAATCCACTTTCAGCTCTCTTCAGTGTTTACATTTCCTAAAACACTTTTTGTTTTAAGATGAAAGTACATAAAATTGAAATTCCGACATTTACTTACCTGTTGATAATCACTTGATATATTCCACCAGAAGTATTCTTATTTTTCTGACTTTTCTTGAAAATCTATAAGAAGTTCCAAGATCAATTCTTGCTTTCTACATTAATAAAATGAAGTAACTGCGCTGCGTTGGACGAAGAAAAGAAACAAGTTCGTAAAATGATCACCGTGTTCCACATAAAACGACCCACTATACCAGGGTAGGCGAACCTTTATGCATCAACGTGCCATTTTTTCTGAAAAATGTTTAATGGGGTCATTGACGTGCCATCAAATAATTTTGACTTTCTGATTATTTGGAAAATAATAATAATAAATACTATCTATCAAAACTCTTTATTAAATAAAGTAAACAAAAGAGGTACATTTTAGAATGTTTTTGTTACACGCATAAATTAAATTACTGTAAAATTAGTGTGACTTCTGTTGCTGCAGGTTAGATGACAAATAATTTATGTTAGGGTTGTAACAAAACAAACGAGCGCCGCGCAGCGCTTCCTGCCTGCCGCCGCGCTGCCCCCACCCCGCGCACCGAACACTCCGTAGCGTAGGATCACTCGCGTTCGATCCTACTTAAATACTACAAAATACCTACTACTTAACACATTTTTTACACATGTTTTATTATCGGCGACGTGCCCAAAATATTGTGTCGCGTGCCATCAATGGCACGCGTGCCATTGGTTCGCCTACCCTGCACTATACTATCTGGAAATCTATAAAAGAAGTGGAAAAAAGTTAAATACAAAAGTTTTTTAGATTTTCGAGTTCTCTTAAAATATAATAATTCCATGTATACAGGGTGTCCCAATTTTGCTGGGACGACAACAACTCTAAAAATTTAAATGGGACACCCTATATTTTTGACGATTTTTGGATTCTTTGTCAAAAATAAACCCGACTTGCCTATTTAAACTTCAGTCGAATTTTGCGTAGTTTTCGAGATATTTGAGGTTATGTGTGCGTTTCTGAAAAATCAAGGTATTTTTCAACACGATATAAAAAAATTATCAAAAACTAAAATTAGTCGTTTAAGTGGTCATTTTCACTTACAAAGCGTCAATGCATATACAGAATACAAAATTTTTGTTAACACTTATACAGGGTGGACATAATACGAAATCAATCTTGCAACTTTATAATCTGAAAAAAGTCGATTTTTTCAAATGAAACGCCCATTATATAATTACTCTATGTTAAAGACACTGAAAATACCTATCAATCCATACACATATGTCCTATACATAAATTCAATGGTTACCGAGAAAATCGCAATTTTATAGAAAATCAAAATGATTTCTGGTATAATGATATTGTAATGCTGCATGCTCTCAAAAAAACTAGGAGGCTATGGAATAAGTAATATTGAAATTTGCTTTAATTTGACAGATCTGCAATTTATTTGTGTTTATATAGGGGTAGTTGCATTCCTAAATGATTTTAAATTCAAAATACCTAACTAGGTAGGTATCTATTGTAATTTACCAGCAGAAACCAACAGAATCAAACAAATATTTTAAGTAACAACTACATAATAATTAATCACAGGTTACGGGAAGTTTAAAAAAAAACAAAAAAACCATGAACAACAGATAATTTTATAAAGGTAAGTACATTATAATTTATTTTCGGCATATTGTCCGTTCTCTGCTATACAGACTGTATATCGCACTTGATTGTTTGCAACAGCATTTCGCACGGCTTGTTCATTGAACATTGAACGGATTGTTCATGGTTTTGTTTTTTTTAAAACTTCCTTGTAATCTGTGATTAATTATTATATAGTTGTTACTTAAAATATTTGTTTGTTTCTGTTGGTTTCTGCCCGGTAATACCTAACAATAGTTAGGTATTTTGAATTTAAAATTATTTAGGATTGCAGCTACCATTATATAAACACAAATAAATTGCAGAACTATCAAATTAAAACAAATTTCAATATTACTCATTCGCCTCCTAGTTTTTTTGAGAGGATGCAGCATTACAATACCATAATACCAGAAATCATTGTGATTTTCTATAAAATTGCGATTTTCTCTGTAACCATTGAATTTATGTATAGGACATATGTATATGGAATGATAGGTATTTTCATTGTCTTTAATATAGAGTAATTATATAATGGGCGTTTCATTTAAAAAAATCGACTTTTTTCAGATTATAAAGTTGCAAGATTGATTTCGTAGTATGTCCACCCTGTATAAGTGTTAACAAAACTTTTATATTCTGTATATGCATTGACGCTTTGTAAGTGGAAATGACCACCCAAACGACTAATTTTAGTTTCTGATAATTTTTTTATATCGTGTTGAATAATACCTTGACTTTTCAAAAACGTACACATAACCTCAAATATCTCGAAAACTACGCAAAATTTGACTATAGTTTAAATAGGTAAGTCGGGTTTATTTTTGACAAAGAATCCAAAAATCGACAAAAATATAGTGTCCCATTTAAATTTTTAGAGTTGATGTCGTCCCAGCAAAATTGGGACACCCTGTATACATGGAAGTATTATATTTTAAAAGAACTCGAAAATCTAAAAAACTTTTGTATTTAATTTTTTTTACATCTTTTATAGATTTCCAGATAGTATAGTGGGTCGTTTTATGTGGAACACGGTGATCATGTATTATTTATTGAGCCATTCTAAGGGTTCATTAGATAAAACAGGCTGAGCAATGCAGCATATTCAAGTCAAAATTTCAAGTTCCTTTTCATCTCAAATTATAGCTCTAGATCAATCTAGATCAATGCGGAATATTCTAATTGTTGTCTTTATGGTAAAAAAAAAGTCTCTAATATCTATCCAATAACGAAATATTTCCTGGTTTAGTTAGTCAGTTATACAATCAGCTTATGATATAATAAAAGTTTATTATTTGTAAGCAACAGGTCTTTAATAAGGATGCAATTTGAAGAAAATGGGCAGGCAGACATTAAACAAAGTAACAGTTATTTTTGAGCTCGAGTAGTTAGAACACTTATATTCTTATCTAAAAGTGTTCAAAGCCAACTGACTTTAATCATGCCTTCAACGTTTCATGTAGAGAAAAATTGTTTACTTTTATTGGTACATCTGTATTGGTATATCATTGGTATCGAATAAGTTTACTGTATTATTTTTTCGATAGGATAGGCTAATTCCGTAAACAATTCATCCAATTTCTGACTTTTCTCAAAATTACTAAAATTTTCATTAAAAATAGTAATAACCCGATACTCGTCGCACTACTACATCCTGCCAACGGAAATCTAATGTGACCTCTACAGAAAAAAGATTTGTGTGATTTCACCTGTCCATTTACATTTGGATACACTGTGTATGGAATTTAATAATAAAACTGTTCTGCCTTGGAGAATATACCACATTCTTGGCGATTACAGGTGTGAGTTATGTTCACTTCAACAAATTTTGGTAGTCTACTTATAGATAAAGGCTTATTCTCATCCAATAACAAATTAGCAGCAACTGCTCTCTGAATATTACATGAAGCATTACACAAACATGACATTCAAATACAGATGTTGTGAGCCGATTGGCCAAAATAACCTAAATACTTGAGAGCTCAATGCTGAACTGCCACGTTGTGAATCAATAATAGAAATATCCGCTGTATCCCATCTGTTTCAAAGCCGCATGCACGTGACAAACCTAAGCGTTATGTATATATAAATCTAAGAAGATGAATGTATCGACCTAAGAAGATACACCTGTGTCGTGATCGGAGGCTATTCTGATCGATTCAAAGTAACTAAATAACGCGCTGTACAAGAATAAAAGTACTCAACATTTTAATCTACTCTACTCCGAGTCTCAACATTTTAATATAAAGATGCGCCTCCTAAAATATAAAGTAACGTTCACTGAAACTTTCAGCGCGAACTTTACATGCTGGAATTAGCTACCATAGATAAGAATAAATTCATGTTGATTGACAATGACTTAAGAGTGAGCTGGTACCTACTGGACATATTCTTATAGATTCCTCTATTAGCTAAAGATCTGAGAGGTGGATAATTATTACATTTCTTAACATTGGATTTAGTTCTACTGCTATTGAGTCTTGAGAGGACATCAATATTTTACTCTTATCACCTCCAATTTTTTATGAACACGATATATCAAACGAACTATATTCGGAAAACTTTTGTCTCGACCAAAAATTTGGTTACAAATATGTAATATGTCGAATCAGAAGCATCATATACATACAAATTGACAAGGAGATGTAAGGAGTGTATCGGTGTAAGGAGTTGTCACCACCTGTGACACGGCCGGACTTATGTCTTGTACAATAATTGATTGTTAGTAATTAAAGAAGACTAATCTGCCAACAACTCCTACGCCCGTCAATGCCAAATAAGACCACCGTAGTTAAGACATTCATGTTCATTAACAATGGCTTCACGACTGCCTCGGAGCCGTCAGTGCTTACCTTAACGACTATCCCTTCTTTGTTCGTCAATGATAATAACGGCAAATTGCACGGTACCGCTGAAAATTGTTAATATTCAAATTTATTATCACTAAAGTATCGGTCGAGGTGGTCTCGCTGTAAAAATCAAAACAGTTTGCTAAAGTTCCTGTACGTCTTATCACATAGCCCTTGAGCTTAGGTGTGTAAGTATAAAGAAGGAAATAATTATTTCTTATTGTTCTTCTGTATTCACAATAATTAAAAACCGGATAAAATAATATGATTAAAACATTTATTTATTACTAATTACATTGATCACGTTTACATACTGGAAAGTTGCATGGTATGAAATGCTGGACACGAACATTTGAAAAAAATGTCTTTAGGTTATTCATCATATTGGTAAAATATGCCAGTTATAAAAGGAATGCAAATGTTTTTGTATAGGCGTCGTGTTCGGTATAATTTTTAGAATGATAAAGAAATTTAACTTTAGATACGTAAGCTATCAACTAGTTGTTTTCAGAATGATTTGCTTATATGGCTAAAACGCCACTAATACTAATGGTACAATTGTTTTCGTGCATCCTTCATATAAAAAAAACATTTCTGTAATTGGGTCTGTATCCTGTTGAATACGAAGGAAAATAGAGGCAGTAGAAATATTTTGGTTGTATACAATATTTAGTATACTATATCTGTCAATATATTTTAGATACCCCCAACTACAGAAGTAGAGGAATATTCTCCATTATTTTAATGATATAATTACCTACTTGTAAAATCCTATTACAGCCAGTTTGAGACGTAGGTTTTCAGCTAAGACAATTTATTAGGCTCAATAAATTCTTGACATTTGACGAACTTAATATATTTTTCTATCTCCTGAAAGAATTCCAGTATCAGGACTCTTGTTTTTTCACAAATATTTCAGAGAAAGTTATGGACATAAAAAACTACTCGCTAAGCTACATTTTTATTTTCAACTTACTTCTATTTTATTCAATTCTATACTTATACTCGTACAGGTAGAACTTTTCATATTTTCGTAATGTTAATCAGGTTAGTTAGTTAATCAGTTTCGTAATGTCAGGTTATTTCAGAAGCTTAATTTAATGTTTGTATTGATCACTTAATACCATATAGGGGTATACAAGGGGTACAACCAGACAATTTGTTTTAGTAAAGCATTTATATTTTACCTGTACGGTCTATCATTCTTCTGTGACAACATCTTTATCGGAGTGGTAGATCATTGTTGACCACGACTATTGCCACCTTCACACCGGTTATTTATATCATTACCTGTATCAATAGATGAAATTACTTGAGAGTTTTTTTGCCAGCATCATGATTTGTTCACTACTTCATAAAAAAACTAATAACTGTATATCACTTGTTATCGTCATTTAGTTTCTTTTGCTATGTTGCTACACAATACCTTTGAACTCAATGACAATACTCAGACATATCATTTGTTACTTTTTCATGGCACCTTTTCCTTCTGCTTGGAATATAGTATAATTTCTAAGTAGGACATATAGTATAGTATAATTGTTGAACACGAATTAGTTTCAACAGAACCTAATGTCATATATTGCTAATTTAGAATATCTAAAGAGTATCAATTGTACTGAGGCTTTTTTAAACCTTTTGCTCTGTTCAACATACTACATTGTTTTTCCCTTTACAATTTTCTTCGTCCTTTTGCAGATATTATATTTGATTTTCTAATCGATAATAATAGGTCTATCCTCTACACCCTCCTGTATCATTTGTATCCATGTTCCAAATGTATTTAAAATGTTGTGTACTAACGTATCAATTACGCCTATTGACGTATTGATTTTAGAAACACCTGTTAATATGCAAAAATAAACGTATACCTGCGGTACCAATAATAAAAATGGGAAAGATCATTAACAAAACACTCGATACCATTAGGACGAGATAAATAAACATGAATTTGTAGAGCTCCTGACGTTGAACTCAACGTAAACGTCATTGCTGTGCACGTTGCACTTGACCGCTGCTTACAGCAAAACGGTCGTGTTTGACTAAGGTTAAGCACAAAGATCATATCTAAATATAATTGAATTACAAGGAATGCTGAGAAACCATGCTCGTCAATTATGGAGTAGAAGTGTATCAGAAATCAAGCTGGCCAGGGGTCAAACTTAACTCAATTAATTCGGAAAATACGGTTTATGAAATTCTTACAAGGTTCCCATGAACATTATTGTTTTTAATTTATTACTGCGATTCCGTAATATTTGATGCTACATGCGCCCATAAAGATATAGATAAATGTATTCCTATAAGTACGGGATGCCTACAAAATTAATGTTTCACTTCAACTTAAAAAAAGCATCCATCCGCAAATGCCTTCTACTGTAATCCTGTTGAAAACAGAAAACACAAGTAGGTTCTTCTTTAGAAATTATTGCTAAAGTAATTAAGTGTGATTTAATTTTTATAGGTTAATAAGAATGAAAGTCTCCTCTTTTTGAAAAGAGGTTATTTTCTAATAGCATTTATCTTTCTAATATTATACTTCATGCAAGTGAATGTTTAAATTTATTTTAGAGAAAAAATGGATATTTGTTTAACGTTTTCAGGACGAAGGAAAGGGTTGCCGGACGACGCATAGCGGATTTTTTGTACTAGTTTAACATAATATTTTTTTCCAACCGCTTCTAATTAGCACCTCCAGTTTACCGATTCATCGGAGTCACTGCCTGTTTCCATTTTTCTATTTAATTAAACTTCAATATATGTGACATGCAATGTCAATGTCAAACGGTCCCAAAATGGCCCTCTTTGTATACAAAATAATTTAATGTTATAGTGTCTTATTCGTATGGTTGAAAAAAAATATACATAATATTTTAAGTCACTAATTAATTTTCATTGGTTCTTAGGCAAGACGTTTCTCCTCACATTTCATCTCGCCACGATTGATGCCACCTTATCCCGTTTCATCTCGTGTTTTGTTTCGACCGAAATTACATTGGAATAAGGGGCACTAAGTCAAACTATGTCAGAAGACTTTAGAAGATTTACATTCACATTTACAGACATTTATTTTTACTCGCCCCCTTAAAAACAATATACTATTCCACGGAACGAGTGATTAAAGAGTATTTTAGTCGCTGGTGACTGAATTAGAAAACGTAGCTATTTTGTTCACAGCTTCACAAATTTCGATTTTTTGGCATTCGACTTAACCTAAATAAAAACAAAACAGCACATGATCTAGAATGTACGATGGTGTGGAACGGTCACAGTAATTTCTTGGTTTTTATAATGCTTAATTGACCGTTGTAACTGGTAATTTCCAGTTTCAAACATCAATTTACAATTGGAACTATAAATTATAATTAATTTTAATGATTTATAGTATTACCAGAAAATACACGATTGCAAATAGTACAACCAGCTTATACAAGCGTGTCCGTTTTTCGCCTTCAAGTATAGATATCTGCATTTTTATACGAAATACGAGTCCCTAAGAGGAAGTAAGAGGTCGGTTAAATTAGAAGCAAAGTTGTCCATTTTCATGATGATTGAAACACATTTTTTTGTCACTTTTTGTGACATTTTGTCGCATTTGTATTTCGAAAATTGGTGATTTTTGTTTTTAATTTTTTAAGCGATAGTCAAGGTAGTTTTTTACAAACAGTCTAACAATATTATATTATTTTTGTAAATCTCCTAGATCCAGGAGTTACAAAAATCAACTTTTCTTTCTTTTATGGCCGTCAACTTAAATTTTAAAATGTTTTATAGAGTTTTTTCTGATTACGAAAATATATTATACTAACTCTTACATCTTCGTCTAAATTTAAAAAAATATCTAAGGTTGTGTTCCGATATTATCCGCGACCAACCAGGATTTCGGTTAACCGAAATATTGGTAAACCTGAAAAATGTGTAATTAAGGAACTGGCTGGTTAATCAACATGGATGATGAATTGTTTTTATTGGGATTCATTCAACCTTAAATACCTTCATATTCCGTGCTTAACTATTACTCTAGTCTTCAGTCAAAAAATAAATGAAACAGCAGATAATTTGGTATATTATAGTAAGATATAAGTAGTTTATAAGTAGATATAAGTGTAGCTTTCAGTCGACTTGGTCAAGTGGACTACAGAATACAATACAGAAAAGTAGAATTTATAAATATTTATTATAACACTTAACGCAAGAACACCACCCCATCTGCCTTCACCATCTAAACAAAATATAATTAAAATCGTTGAGAGAATTGGTTTTTCTTCTCTCAACGCTAAAACCTAACCTGCTAACTCTTCGGTTGACCAATGCACCGCTCCCAGAGCACGGTCAATATTTTGACGTTTGGTTAACCTTTTTCAGGTGACGACAGTTCCAAAATTAAACAATTTTCAGGAATTTTTATTTAATGGAACGCTTAACCGGGATTTTGGTTAACCAAGTTTAATATCGGAACACAACCTAAGTTAATTTTAAGTAATAGTTTATAGCAAATAACTACGAATAGTATAGATGTCATTAAGATCATCCTCCATCTTATGGTCTCATCAGTGCAATATATAAAAAGGTCGAAATAAAAGCTCGAAAGCTCATCATAAAAAGGTCGAAACCGGTCTGCAATTAGTGGCATCCTACTATGTGTGGTCTGAGTATTACCTCGTAGTTTTCGTTGCAATCCGAATCCTTGTATTTTTGATTCTAACTGTGTTTAGACCAAAATACGGCAAATCTTGCTTTGTAATTCAGCTGTCGGCGCGGCATATTGCCAGGAGAATAGCCGTTTTGGCTTGATTTGTTTTAGTCCTTATTTAATATAAGGCCTTGCAGATGGAGGATGATCTTAATGACATCTATACTATTCGTAGTTATTTGCTATATGCATGCCATCTGACAAGTAGTAGAACTAGTTTCTACAACCTGTTATTGTAATAGTTTATTTTCATATATAATGTCCAGTAGTTTATTTGATGTGCATATTGAAATTTTCGGATAGTGTCTATTTAAAGGTTGTTACCAAAGTAGGTACCATAATAAAATTTTAGCTACTGTACAAATCTGTTAACAGAACTCCATAGGCTATTCGGAAATGGTGTTTTTGGCCCATTAAATGTTTTGTTCTCAACCTCGACCTCTGAATTATAGGACATACATAACGAGAACATGACATTAGACTAATGAATACCCAAAAATGAGTCATTGTCGACAACTACATTTGGAAAATTTAGAATTCCTCCTTCATGTTTTCGCGAATTTTCTCATAATTACCATTTTCCAATCGCCTACTATTGCGAAAAGAAAATTCCAACAGACATCTTTTGCTCTTTCTTAAACTTTGCGACTAATTCATGTCCCATTAGTTCTATTAAAACTTCATATTTTCAAGTACATAGATGTGTACCCATATTACCAGTATTCAGTAACTTCAAGATTAAGATCTAACGGATTATTACCGATCGTAATATCAATGGCAGTTAAGATTATTACTTATATAGTTCCCAGGGTGCAAAGTCAATTAAATGATGGCAATTAAATATATATTTGTCACAGAGTCATTACTCAACTCGTCCATGCCGTCACAGAGCGAGCCTGCTGATGGAAATTAAACAGTGCTAACGATGAGAAAGGGTTAATTTCTTTGCAATTAATTCCAATGGCGCCATACGCCCAAGCATGTATCGAATGATCGAAGGGTCAGCCCCTCTATAAGGGGTGATACCCACCAAGATGTACCTAAGTGAATTATAGTCTAGGAAATAAGGTGGCAATTGCGCATTTATTTCGAAATAGAAATGTGATGAAATTCAGAAATAGCGCAAACTACATTATTTTTAATAAGAGATGAGATAAACTTTTCACCTCAAACATTCAGAGCGTAAACAAAAGATACATGAACTTTTATATGAACAATACAATAGAGGATATAATTAACTATAAAAGAGTTGAAAATTAACTGCGGAAGTAATTGTAAAAAATTATACATCTTCTATAAGGCAAACTTTAGAAGTTTGCCTTGATACTGCACTTTGAATGTTTAATTTGTCTGCTTCTGGTTTCCTGTTTTTTGTTATTTTACAGGTAGTGTAATCCCAAAAGAGACAATGAATGATGAAAAGGCACCACAATAAGTTACAGACATTATTTTTCTAAACTGTATATATTCGATAGTATCTGAATTTGAATAGCCCCTCAAAAATAGTGTTCAATTCCTGAAACTTCTTGTCGTAAAACAAAAAAAAATTACAGATATACTTTAGAGCTTAACCCATTTTAATTCCATTGGTTTCAAAAGAGGTAAATAAGCAATATGAAAAAATAGGGAATATTATTCATTATTATTATCGATGGTATCTTTTTAATAAAAAAGAAGGTTCTATATTCAGCTCAAGTTAGAATAATCGTAGCTTGTTCTTCATAGTAAAATCAACAATGGAAAACTGAAAATAGAATAATGTTCTGTGGAGATGAAGCTTGAATTAAAATTTGAAGTTGAAGTAGAATTTAAGTTGAAATTTTTCTGGTTGAGTTTTTTAAAATAATTTTTACAATTAGAAATCAGAATAATAAATATAACATCTAAGAACGTCATAATGGCTCATGCAATTTCAAGATAATTTAAATTTTATCGATAATTATTTTGTTATAATTTTGGCCTTTGGAGCTCTGGCGGTAAAAACTATGACGTACCATTTTTATGATCTTCATTCCTTTTTCATAATTTCTTCATCCCGTAGTATGTGTATAGATTACGAACCGTGAGTTACATGTACTTTGTCTAACCAAGCATCTAGAGTGGAGTTGGCGACGTAAGAAGATGATAGCTTCTGACGGAGAAAATTTTGATAGAATCATTCGACGTGTTTTTTGAAATTTGCGACTTATCAAATTTATTAACAGTATGGGTCTTTTGTCTCTGCATCAGTACTGCATCGCTCTCATATATGCAAAGTAAACTATCCATTCCATTACTATCCAAAGATATTAAAGTAGATAAAAATAATACATTGCGCAACATGTTGCCTGCAGTGCAGGTAGTGTGAGATCAGAGAAATGGAGATAGAGAATGCTCTTGAAACATGCGCGTTTGACTAATACAGGACATCGCCATTTTGCACCATATTTTCAGTAATGACAACACATCTTTAGTGATTTTTAATTTAACCCTAAAATGGGGAGCATGATTAAAAACATCTCTTGGAACAGTAATTTAAAATATGGAATATAACTTTGGTTTGTTTAATTTTCAAGGATTAAAATTAAAGTGACTCTAAATATAATACCTACCTACAAATTTAATTTCACCCACCTAACCTAATCTATATGCTTATATCAATTGATAATTGATGTCAAGGTATTTATTTTTTCAGAAAATAATCATCTTGTTCTTTTAGGTTTATTATCTATGGAAATAAGACCTTTTTTTGTTTAAATTTTCCCTATCTACTTACTCGTTCACATCACATTTATTAATTAATATGCTTTGACCTAATAATTGAAAATTGGTCAGGGGTTTGTTTCCTCTTATACTTAACTTAAGATACTTAATTATTTTGGACTGATCTAGAGAGACCTACATACCATATTATATATTTTCATCTTTATTCAATTTAGTACCTATAGATTTAAGACAAGGAAATATACATACCTGTGTATATTGTGACAGCTAAAAGAAATTGATGCTTATGTATATGTTAATAGATAAAACTTTAGTAACTAGAGTAAGTCCATTTTTTCCTTAAAATTACATTTTCCTGCCATCTTGTAGACAAAAAATTAACCTATGGAGCGAAAAAATTGTAGTTTAAATAATATTCGATACACTCGCACTGTAAATATCGTTGGTCCAGTGTGCCATTATATGGTTTAAGGAAATTATAATAAGTCTGTCAATTGTTGTGTAAATACTATAGTCGTGGTTCTGCTGAAGGTGTGTTATCAGAAAACAAATATTTAATTCTCCCAAGACTTGTAAGAATCCTTAAGTCAAACATTAATTAGTATAACAATATGAAGAATTACATTTCTGGTCTTAGTATTGAAAAATTCTATTTTTAATGCACTGAACAAACTGGATTCTTAAAGATAGGCAATGGAAATAAAATATATAGTAATTGTTTTGTGGATTATTTTTTAATTTAAATATAAAAAAAAAATAATTTGCAATGCTTGGATGACACTCGTCTATATTTGCACACCACTTTCTTATCACCGATTGATGTGGTAACGCTAACGCAAATGTCCTACGGACATATTCATAAGCTTTTCCTGAATAAAACTGTAAGGTACAAGCAAAGTTCTCGGGATAGTTTCCCTAGAAGTTGTAGCGTTTCTTGTGTTTTTTATATATCAGCTCATTAAAACATGTGGAATATCTTCATAGCATTTCTCCAAATGAGAAATAGCACCTTCTGAGAGAGTTCCTCTATATTTCAGATTCTTCACTACAGCTTTTTAATGTAGTAATTTCCCGTTTCAAAGATTTCACTTTTTTTGTCGCAGCATTTAATTTTTTTCCGGACATGAACTGAGCTTTCCTTAATTCAGCACATTTACTTTTATATTTATTTGGGGAAGAGCTAAATAAAAAATATTCAATTTAATACAACTACTTGGGAGTAGCAACTATTAAAATTTGCCTATAATAAATTGTCTTCACAAGTTTAATTCTTTTTCTCTTTGTAATGCTGTCAGAGTACTCCTCAAATCTGTTACTTTTTACATAAAAATCAGCGTTTTACCCAATTCCCCTCTTCGATGTTATTTTCACTTTTCCTCTTTTTATCACTTTTCCTGATGAAGACTTTTCTGAACTCAAGGAAGATGACTCGTAAATTTTGAGTTGGCCCTTCTCAAGTATCCTGCATAGTAGAGAAAGCTGGAGGCACAAATGACAGTTTGGACGTTTCCCCTAGATCTTTTTTAAGATGTAAACTATAGGCACTGCATTTACTTTTAGACGCCTTTTTTGTGCGCCTTTTATAAAATCACTTTCTACAAAGTGTTTTGAACAAATAAACTTGTTTTTTGTCCATTGCTATTGATCATCTTTGCCTAAGATCTCCAACCATTTAGGTATTACAAAAATTGAATAATGGAAAACTAATAAACTATACTTACTGATGAAAAGTAATATCTTGGGGCTTAAACCTCTTATGGTTCAAACAACCTTCCACATTACAAGACATGTCTCTTAAGATATATTATTTCAATCACTAATAACAATTTTTTATTATACAGTACTATCACAAAAACACTTGGAAAATACAGTCTGAATACAAAATTAGTCCCAAACACTCTTCAGATAGTCATATAATCATAAAATATAACCACACTGATAACAAAACAAAACTGACAGTGACAATCTATAGTGCAAAATGGCGGCACTTATTGTGTCCTCGCAAAATAGGATGCGCACAAGTTCAAACGCACTTTCTCCCCTTTATATCTCTGAGTGAGATACGAAGGTTCTGTATAAACTAACGCCAGCCTGCACAAATCTTGCAAAAATCAATGTCTTCAGCTGAGTCAACAGCCTTAAGCGCTCTTCAGACCATGTACCAGTTTTGATCAACATGAATACGGACTAGACTAAACATTGGACCAAATGGATTCCGACCAAACTGAAGTCGTTTCCACTACATCGTTGTTGCAATAATTATTGCATATTAAAATTACTGTTTTAGTAAAAACGAGTGAAGAAGACCATTAGAAAGAAGCGCAGATGGACAGTCAATTTAATGGCTAAAAAATATTTTGTCATTTTCAGCCGTTTTAAAACTACTTTATAGTCACTTTCTAATGTAAACATTTCCTGCATTCGGTTAACACTAGGAAATAAATATACATGACAATGACTTATTTGAAATCGAAGAAATCGAGATTTTCCAAAGACTATTTACTACATTCGATTTAGGTACCCTAGAACATAGTATCTACGATAGCAATTAATTCTTAACTGACAAAATACCTGTCGATGTTTTTCACAAACGCTACGATTATAACATTATCGTTTTTGTTCTTATAAAGTTGTTAATTCATAATTAACTACTACATATATTAACATCTTTATTAGGGAAATAATCCATCATAATAAATCTTCTATTTATTTTCGGAGAACAATCGAAAAAACTATAAGACCGTTATTTAATTTAATACAGAACATTCGTAAATTTTTTTAGTCAAAAATTTATATTTCTACATGAAATGGTCTCTGTTTACTGGTCTATCAACAAGAATGCCTCAGGGAAATATTTCAATCCCAAGATGTCGGATATTAAACGAAAGCTGTAGTATAAACTTTAACATTGTTGCGTTGCTGATAATTTATAGGGTTTACGACGGCAATAGAAGCAAAATGGTACCATGATCCCTGGCAACTAATAATTCTGGAATGGCCAGCAGAAAGGTGGGGTAAATTGAAACATTCACAGGGACGATTGTTTTAACTGCAGTAATAACTTGACATAACAGTTGAATATAGACGCCGTTGCAATTTAGAATAAAAATCATCCTCAAAGTCTTTTGTTCGAGACCCTTCAGTATATCTCTATGTACTTTGAGCTGCTGAATCGAAACTTACATTAGAATTGTTCCATAATTTCAGGATTCCTTGATACCTCTAAAAAGATAACAAGAAGCATACTCTGATGTCGCGGATATTGTTAATTAACAGGGTAAATGACTAAGCACTTAAAAAAATGTTTACAGACGTTTAATCGATCTTACACAAAACTCTATCTTTATGAAGATATCTAGGTCTAAGAACTATTAAGATCTTCATCTTGATACAAAAATATATAAGTAGCGATTGAAACTAGTTATTACTTAAATCAAAACCTCCCTCTAGAAATCTCTTTCAATCCATTAATGCATTTGCGGTTCCCATCCTAACATATTCATTTGGCGAGAAAAAATGGTCAGCAATGGATTTAGAAAACATAAATACACTAACAAAAGTACAATTAACACAGAATATAACGCTGCATCCAAATTCATGTAAGGAGAAAATGAATGTAAGCATAAAACAAGTGGGAAGGGGAATGATAGACATACAACAGTTATACTCTAAACAGATAAATTCTACTAGAAATTGATAATGGTTTCACTCTCTTAAATCTATCAATACAAGAAGCACAATGTATGGTCGTCCAAAGCATTACACGGCAGATATTGTAATAGTGTCAACCAAGAACATAATAAACCAAGAATTTTCATATAAGTTCTTGCAAACAAGTCAGTTATATCCAGAACCAGAGGGACTTATACTTGCAACACAAGACCAAGTTATGGTGACAAATAATTATTAAAGATATGATTTAAAGGATATGTCAAATAAGAGCGATAGGTGCAGAAAATTCCACCAATTTCCTGAAACAATAGAATATTGTAAACTACTACCAATGTACCTACAGACATAGTGCAGTGGGAAAAATTATTCACCAGGCAATAGTCCTGAAATATAATTTGCAATCGGAGCCTCAAGCAAACTACCAATATTCACCACCAACTATAATACAAAACCAAGATTATAAATTAAAACGGTTGCCCATAAGAGACCACATATAACACCTCAAGATAAAATAAAAAGGGTCACCTACCTCGTCAATGTGGCAATACCATCTGACGAAAACATAGCTGAAAAATATACAGAAAAGAAAGACAAATATCAATGACTAGCAATAGAAGTTAAAAGAATATGGAAACATAAACAAGTCCATATCATTCCATTCATTATATCGGTGACGGATGTCAAAAAAAAAATGCACTAAAATAATTATTGTATGTATACTTTAACAAGCAGTTCCTTACTTTAGTCTTAAATACTCCATATGAAAGTTGTTTAAAACTCTGAGGTAATTGATTGTTTAAAAAATATATACTGTTTGTAAATGAACAGCGGTAAGTAGGTACTAGTTTTATGTGGTGGAGGGAATATAGAGCCTTTATGCCTTAAATTTAATGTATGTCACCAGATTTTTATTCAACAATTATCTTATGAAAAGGAATTAAGGAATGCAGTTTATGTATATCAGCCATGGTTAACCACTACATATGTTTCTTGCAACTCTCAACGAAATTGTTTGGTACTTCCTAATATCGTAAATAAATCTAAAACATGGTTTTTCTACTTTTTGTATACGATTTGCGGTGATTTTATCAATACAGAGTCCGTATAATAAATCATAATAATTGAAAAAGACAGGGCAGCGTATCACATAACTTTGTTTTCAGTGAGTATGTGAGGATTAGGCGTTAGAAAGTATGTGAGAATGAGGATAAAATCATCATTAAATAAAGGAACAATAAAATGAATAATAATATGAATTAAAATAATATATCAGTGCTATACAAAACCAGAAAAAAATGTTATATTAAAGCTACTGTTTAATTAAAATTTGCAGCTCGTTTGATATACATTTAATAACCATAATCTGGATTTTCAAATTTTACATGCACAATTGCACCAAAATTATATGACGTAAATTTATATTATTACTAATTTCCAGGCGTGCACATTTCATCTCACGTTTTAATTTAAACCTATTATTTTATGGATCTATGCAATATCTGCGTTTGACCGAATCGTAATTCACATCCAAGTACAAATAGTGAAAAATTACCTCAAATGTACCATAAAAATTCATTAAATCCGGACAGTTTAATTCAAACAATTTACGATTCCAAATAAAAATCCTGTCAACTATGAAGTAATCCATAGACCATTTGAGGCGTAAATTTAAATTCAGTCCAATATGTGCGATCTGTCTGGTCCCGATGATGTACGCGAACATAAAAAAGCTGTGAGCCTAAACATTAATGTAACTATGGCGGCGACCTTTCATAACCATTGCACAATATAATGTTAAACAATCAAGGTCATCCAACACGTAAAAAATACCAGTAAGTCATAAGATGGATAATGGACATAGGATAATTGAATTCTTCTTTAGAAATACGCCACCTGTAAGATCATAAATAATTGAGAAACAAGAAACTATTTTCGTTTCAATATGCATTTCAATTTAAAAAATATCACTGCCCTAGAAAAAATAAAGAGAATACCCCATACCAACCGACATTTCTTTGTGTCGCAGATGGGATGGATCAAATCCAGACTAAAATAAGCAGATAAGTGAGCTTTCC
The DNA here is from genome assembly GCA_963924545.1 of Pogonocherus hispidulus. NCBI lineage: Eukaryota > Metazoa > Arthropoda > Insecta > Coleoptera > Cerambycidae > Pogonocherus > Pogonocherus hispidulus. The sequence continues at coordinate 54,450,782 of OZ004695.1, forward strand.
ATTCTATCATTAGATCACAGAAATATAATGGTTATCACAAATTTAAAAGTACAGAGTATATACAGCGTCTTTCAACGAAAAGTTGACCCCCCCCCCTTATAAAACCGAAATTTAGAATTCGCCCAGATCCGTCGATTTCTGTTCTTGGGGGGAGCATTTTTAACAGTCAAGCCAACTTGATATGTTCATCTCCTTAAACCCTAACAACCCAAACTTTCAATGGAACTACCTTACTTCTGACACATCATTTTGAAGCTCTTTCCATTGCAAATACACTGGTGCATCGTTTTTGGGAATCGGTTAAGATTTTACAGAGAGTTATTGGCTAAAGAACCAAAAGTTGAGAAACCGACGTTCGCGTACTAATTTCCACAGAAATTCCCACCAATAATAAGCTTTTTATCTACTACACAACTACATCACTTTTTTTGTAGGGTAATCTAAAGATTATTGTCCTATGTATGCTATTTGCCAGGCATACATCCATTTTTTAGACAAATTCAAACCTTATCTCTTCTTAAAAACAAAATAGTCACTGCTGTTTTTTGCTTGTGGTGACCAACAAATCTTTAGTTTCAGTCTGTTGTTGAAAGTGTAAACGTGTTTTCGAAATGGTTTATTCTATCGCAGAAAGAAAAGAAATTGTTGTAATTAGCGAAATTACAATTGCGCTAAATCTACAGGACGAATTTTTAAATGCAACCATCCAGAAAAAAAATGTAAGCAATAAACAACTGTAAGCTTTAAACAACTAATGGATAAGTTTGTTGCAACAGATTCGCTTCTAAACAAGAAAAAAGTAAATTGAGCAACCATCTTGTTGGATCGTTTTTTATTCAAGTAAATCTCGATGGGAACACCTATTTACAATTTATTGGAAGACACGATTGACCCTATGACAACAGAAATTTTAGAGAGTGACGACGATTTAATAGAAAATTAAACACTTTCCAACAAGATGGCGCAACCTATCACTCTGCTGTTGCTGTGCGGCAATTTTTGGATGACCATTTCCCAGGGCACTGGATTGGTAGAGGAGGTCCCGTCGAATGGCCACCAAGATCACCTTATCTATCACCTTTGGACTTTTTCCTGTGGGGCCATTTGAAATCGGCGAGTGGACGCCACGCAGTCTGAAACAATAAAGGTGTTGCGTTAGAGAATTGTGGAGGAATGCCGATTAATAACATCGGATGTATCCTATTAAGTTGGCTTGACTGTCAAATAATGCTCCGCCCCAAGAACAGAAATCGAGGGTTCTCGGTGAATTCAAACTTTTTTTCCGGATTTATAATTATAAGGGGGTCTCGTTTTCATTGAAAGACCCTGTACAGGTCCATCACTCATATAAAAAATACAGCTTTCCATCATAACGCAAAAATTAATTTATATATCAAACAGGGCCAATTTAAACAAATACCTTTGAAGCAAAAGTAGGAAAGAGAGGAATATCATATATCTACCTATAAATTTCCTCATTGTTTCGGCCCATGTGAATATATTCCAACAATATCTAGTGAATAATTCCTGCGTCGCACATTATATCGCCGATTTGTGAATCCAGAGACCAGCAGAGCCCTAATTGTCTATATTATTGGTATCACCCTTCATACAGTGCACCACCATCAATTAGCGCAGGCACAGAAGTGGCCTAATGAATCTAGTTACTGTTGTCGACCACAGGTGCTGCCGATCGCACTGTCGGAATCGGGCAAATTCATTATGGCACATATGCTCATAACCGTTTAACCGAAAAAGTGTATACAGGTATACAATAGCTTCATTATCTAAATCTGCTTTCGATACAAACCACAAGTATCAACAACAAATAAATAACGTTTTAATAACGAATCACTAAGGGTAATTCGTGTCTTCTAAATAATCCGTAAATACTTTTGATGAATCGTTATTACTCTACAGTAATTTTATATGAAAGATTCTACAGTGAACGGCGTCACTTTTATGATTTTGCAGATAGTTTTTTATTTAAAAAAAATATAGAAGACACGTGCAGCAAATGCAGTATCTACAAACTCGTGAATATCCAAAAGCGATATACTTTTTATTCATTTTTAAAAGCTTTTGGGCAAAGTTACGTGGTTCTACTTTTGGGAATTTACTTTGCGAATCCTGATTTAAAAAGTATATAGGTATTCAAAGTTGGTTCTATAACCTTTTCAGCAAAAGTTTATGAAATTCTCCATCTCCACCAAGCATACGTCTTAAATGAACATTGGAAATGAACGTAGTTATCATGAATAAAATAAAACATCTCATCACTGATAATGAATTTATTCATGTGTTTATACAAACATTGATAAATGACAACTTAGTACAAATAGATGAAAAGCATAAAATAATAAAATAATAGACATACATACCAACCGTCAGTATGAAATACAACACCCCGATCATATTGCAATGACGAAGAATTGTCGTCATCTTAAGAAGACGAATCCTTTAACATCTTTGTAACATCGCCGCTGCAAAGTCTCGGTTGCGGTCAGATCGTTGGAATTCTATCGGTAAATATGTCATCGATTCCACCGACATATCGAGAGAAATACCACTCAGGGTCATTTTGAAACCAAGCACTTGCAGGAGCACCATCGCGTATCGGTTCTACAACTTGGCCCTTTTTAATTCGCAATTTGTTATACTAGATATCAAATTCAGCACATCTTGTTCCCCACAGCGGATTCAATATCCCCCGGACCGTATAGCCTCATTGGTGTTTCGTATGAGTGCCGTAGAAAGTACTAAAGCTTCGTTATGTCTATGGATATAGGTTGCCACGAGATTGCATTTGTGAGACAAGCGGAAAGCAGATGCATAATTTATCATCATTATTATTATTTTAAACTAGTCGACCGGTTTCGTGGCTCCAATTCTCAAGATCGGCGTGAGTGGTTAGTGGGGTGAATAACTACTGAATCCGGGATCGTGTGCCCTGAGTAGATAAAATGAAACCAGAAAGACCGCCTTCTGCATTTCTCTTCCTAACTAAGAGATATAGGATTATGTTAAGATATAGACAATCGATAAAATGGTAAAAGAAATGACCTTTTATATATTTCCACCACTTTCTTCCAGAATCACAAAACGAAAAACACCAAAAACCCTACAGGCACCCCCAACACTTTAATCAATATATCACAAAATTTTTTGCCTTTGAAAACCATTCACCAAATTCACGCTTTGCCCTATGTGGCTGGAAAAACTTAGTTTACGTGATAAAAGACGTAGATGGCAAAATAACGGAAAGAGAGGAAGAAGTGAACAAAAACTAGACACTAGTAATATAGTAGAAGTTCGTTTATGGCTTTTATACAAAATAATAGAAAGCAACATATATTTATTTTATAATCTACATATCTGTAAGGAAACCTAAAATATCATACGCGTGCCATTGCGTTTACAGCTTTGCAAATTTCTGCATTAGTATCATAAAAAGAGCAACCAAAAAATTACCAGATCAAATAATTCGATGCCTACCTTTATTGTTTTACACGTATTCTAATTGTAAGCCACTGGATTTGTAATTCTCACAAATAAAATAGGAAACCTAGATTCATTAACATACTACAATATAACGTGCCTGTGATTACAACTCATATCTAACAAAGTCGCCTAATAAAAGGAAAGGAAATTATCCTCTTTTACAACACTTTCGAGTGCTAAAAGCTGTTTTCATTCGCACTTTAGGTCAGCAGATATGCCATATACGGGGTGGCTCATGAAAGGTCGATAGTCAGCTTCCTGGTTTAAAGAAGAGAAGTTTTAGTAAAAGATATTGTATACATTTCAAATATTAAATGAATTATTGTTTAACTGGAAATGTTACTATGCTATTTATTGTGGTACATCTATTGATGTACGTATATTTTCTGATCGACTGTTTTATGTATTTTTCTCTGTTATTATATCATATTACGTAGTCGCCTCTCCTTGCTTTGCAGAAATTTTGAAAAGATTTCGGTTGGATGTCTATGTTAAATCGGTATTAGATGCGCCCTGTGCTAAAAAAGTAAGAAACAAAATTGATATATTTCTTCTAAGAAATTTGGAAATAGTCAATAACACTAATCAATTTATGAGCTACGTACTACGTATTAGAAAGCAACTAAGCTATTGCTTCCCGATAGGCAGATGGATCGAATATTCATAGTCGATAGAATATACTCCTCATGTTTCAGACTTTCATTCGTTAGATTTTTGTGGGGCAGTATTAGGATGAAGTTGTAGATGAAATTGATGATATAACAGGGCAACTCCGTAAATGTTCTAAATGTGTTACTTATGGGTTTGTACGTAGACTAGCAGCATATTGTCAGATATTAAATATAGGCTATTTTAAGCATAATGTGAAATATTACTATTACTCCCACTATTAGCGAATTATAGAGATTATAGAGATAGCTATACCGAAACTTGGGAACTAAAAAAATATGTTATGAGCACTAGCCATTTTGAAGTCACATTGCTTTAATTTTCCTGAATTCGTAAACTACAGAGAAATCTGATCTGTACAACTTTTAAAGTTACCCATCTTTCGCGAATCACCCATACGCGTGAAGGAAAAATAATAATGGTGAAGATACGACATGTTTTAGTGGCAATATAAAACATACCTAATTTGGTTTACCTTTATGGGACATAAACATTTAAAGCTTCAGTAAAAAACAAAGGTATGGATGCACATGAAAAGGCATTGCTGTGTAGATAAAACATCAGCGTCACGAAAGGCTATACAATGTTGATTCGATTCCTGGTGAAATAGTTGAGGAATAGCATAATTTCTGAGTTTTTGTTTACGCACATTGATATGGGAAATGAGGCTAATCTAGTTGATAGTTACTATGATTTACTCTTTAACGTAAGATTCAACCGTAACAATAACACAGTGGGCTTTGAATTATTGTTGAAATATAAATGTTGGAATTTGAATTGAAATAAATATTAAGAATAAGTATATTGGACCTGAAAATGAATCAGGGTTTTAACTTTTTAATGATAAACAAATTTTTTAACAATCTTTTTTTCAGCACCGGTTTTGTATCGTTCTATGTCCATGAATGAACTTCACTTCTCCAAAATCATCTTCTCTACAGTAATTCTAGTAATAAAGTGTAGCAATAAAAAATTAATCTATGTATCTGAAACAGATATCTCTTAACGCTGATTCTATTTTTTATTGCGCATGCTTGCAACTGATTTAATATGCTTTTCCAACAACAACCATATAATGAATATCAAAAGTATCTTCTGCATAATCGTCAAATAATAAAATTAATAATAATAAAGATATTATTTTTATACGTTATTTGGGGTACATGTAGAATAAACAAACCATTTTAAAATGGCTAATATATAAAGCGAGAAATAAGGATATATCCACTTATCAAAAATGTAGACATGTAAACTATAGCTCAAAACCGATAAAATAGAGAAGAATTCGGTTTGCGCCAATCTTATTTTTCGAGCAAAATAACTTTCTACAGTTATATCAGATTTGCTTTCTATCACTCACTATACTTTTAACCAATAGCTAAAACAGCTGGGGTTAAACTGACCACAAGCAGAGATGTCGATAAAAAATGTTGGATTTTCCATCAGCGCAACAGACAATCATGACGATTATTAGATACGCACATCTCGATTTGTTACAAATTTATACTCGAACAGTTTCATCAGTTCACAAACAAAATATATGACGCTCTTTGTGATCTGATGGACCAGATGGGTAAGGTGCCTATTTACGAAAGCTGGTCCTTCACCCGTCAGCACAGTTGTTCGAAACTGACTGAGAATGAAAATTCGGTTGCCGAGACGGTACCAATATGGATATCACTTTTGCTAGTACCTACCGTAGATGTTGTATATATATAATATTACTATATCGCGGGTAGAGGCCCAAAAATTCCAAAAACACCATGGCGCCGACCTACTATCTCCATCCTACTCGAAAGATCGATAGTCAAATAATTTGCGCATGCGCACGAATATCGCAAAATCCAATAAGCATGTAGCATAAATACTACATCTTTGTCTACCAACTACTTAAAAAAAAATCAAAGTCGAGACTCTGTCAGCTTATAAACAATGTGTCACCTTCCGTAACCATGGAGATCGACGATATCTGCGCATGCGCAATCAAACAAAGGGTCTCTGGAAGAAATTCACGGGAACTTTTCAAATCACAAGAGTTGAATCACCTGGTATACAATACCTAAGACACAATGATATGATGTGCCTTTTATGAACTTCGAGATGGCATGATTACCTAATTCGTTTTCGTTATAAAGAGGTTATTTTATTCACTATCGTCAAAATAATTTTTGGTACCTATCTGGTAGATCATGGTTGGCTGTAGAAACCATATTTTAAATTAAATGTAGATAGTTTTATATTTTAGAAAATTGTGTTCTTAGTGCTAATAATTTTTCCTCCTTTAAAATTAGTAACTACCTACTTTGCTTTGTATTTACTAAAGAATGATTACTACTAATTATTACCTGTTCACTGCTCTTACATTATTGAACTTCCGTTACTTACTATAATTAAATGCATACGGTTATTACTCTGCAATTTATTAATGTATGGATCGTCACGCGTCACTGAAAAGAAACGAGGTAATATACGACAGGTCACAGGTCAAGGGAGTGAAATTTTGCCGGTCAGAGTGGCAGTCTTTTGTGAAAAACTGAAGCTATTAATCTACTTAACTCGACATATTCCTCGAGTTTTAGTAATATTTTACGACGAGTCGTAAAATTTGAACGTTAAAAGCAATAAAGTACAACGTCAAATATGTGGTATGAATGAAATGTATAAGACAAACTTGTAGTGAGTGTTGGTGAGTCATACCCACACACAAACTGTAGAGAAGTTAAACGTTAAATTAATTTTCATACCATTTCAAAATAATATCATATCTTAATTTTTTCTTCTCGTGCTTTCAGTGTACTGGAACTTCATTACTATCGTCTAAGTATAGTGTTTCATTAAGAAAATACTTGGATATTGCCTATCAAACAGAATATTTACAGAAGCTTGTATCTACCTCTGAAACACCACTTATAATTAATAATTTGCACTGCAAATTATTGTACCCACTCATGCAAATTTTCAAGACAATTCTTCAATTGGTGTACTAGTTTTATATTTCCATTAAAAAAACTAGAAAATAGGGTTCGAATTATAAATATTTAGTAGACATTCTAAGTCTTATAGATATACTATCTAACAAAATATCTTATACATCTCTTGGCACTCCATTATAGATGAGGCACATCATGTTCAAAAATATGGATGTTCCAGATGAAATTCCGGATTAATTCTGCACTATTTAATATGTTACTTAGATATGTAATATTTCCTGACATTTGGAAGAGTCTAGAGTTACATCAATACTTAAGAAAGATGCTAAAGAGAATATTGAAAATTACAGGCCTATTGTTATCCTAAATAGTTTCAGTAAAATAATTGAAATGATTTTGTATGATCTTATATTTAGTCATACTGTAAATATGTATATTTAGCCATACTTCTGTAAATTGCAAATCTGTAATGATCAGTATGGTTTTATGCCTGGTCCTTCTACTACTACCAACTTATTACACAGTACATCTCGGAAAATCTGGAATGTGACGGTCAGGTGGATGTCATTTATACTTATTTCTCAAAAGTTTTTTGATCACGATATTTTGTTGAGAAAAAAGCTTATTTGAATAATAGATGTTTGTATGTGCCAGACCATGGTTTCAGACACAAGCAACCTCGGGTGTGCCTCAAGGCTCTGTATGTGGCCCCTTCTTATTTAATATTTTCATAAATGACACCATATCTGACCTAACCTGTAGAACATAGTTGTATGATGATGATTTAAAGTTATTCGATATTATAAAATCCCTGGATGGGTGTGTAAGGCTTCAGAATTGTTTGGAAAAAATTGACCAATGGTCTAGCCAATATAATCTATACCTTAATATCAATATATGTAACTCCATGATTTACACAAGAAAACTACATCCTGTAAGATAAGATTACACTTTGAGTAATACAAAATTACATGCTTGTACTTGGTTTAAAGATCTTGGTGTGACTTTCTCTGCTAAGGTACAGATCATATTAATAATATGGTATCTAGTCTAAACAAGCATTTAGGTTTTATAGCACGTAATTGCCGTCATTTCGAGGAGCATGATACAGTTCTGCTGTTATTCAATGCGTTTGTAAGATCGAAGCTAGAATATGTCTGCTGTTCGGAACCTGTTCTATGACTGTCATGTAAAAGATGTGGAAAAACCTCAAAATCGTTTAGCTAAATACTTGTGGTTTAGGAATTATTGAGTTTATCCAACCAGTGGGTTTCCAATCAGCTATTAAAAAGGTTTGATATGTTTAAGTTGTCTGTACCTCGCAAATTCAATTCTGTTGTTATCTTATATACATTATTGAATTATGAAATAGACTCTTCTGAACTTCTCAGATATATTAATTTGTCGGTTCCCAATTTGAACACTCACCCGCGTTCTTCTGTGTTTCATCTGCCTTTATCTAAAACTAATGCACACTGTAATTCTCCAATGAATACTATGTGTAAGAATCACTATTTAATTCAGGATAACTTGGACATTTTTTGTTGTAAGGTTGACATCAAAAATGTATTTTTTTTTTAATTAAGTAATTTGTATGCAAGCTGTGTATATTTTGATGATATAGTGTATTTTGTCTTTTAATGTTAAAAATTATTGTTAATGTAAAAAATTTTAATTTTTAATTTTCCCTGTCCTGTAATTGGATTTTTCTGACTGGACAGCGTAAGTATTTCAAATAAATAAATAATAAAAGGTTCTACTCTTCTGTTGCAGACAATGATAATCCTCAAGTGCTAAGAAAACTACCGTTCAGAAATCAAGAAGTATAAAGTAAACATTCAGACACAATTTTTATATCCATTTTAGTGGAACACACTGTCGAACCGAGGCTTCTTGCTACATTTGCTGGATCTGAATTTAAAACGTTGGCGGTCGGGCCGAGCTGAAACAATAAAATGACATGTGTTGCAAGGCCCGGTGCTTTGAAAACAGCCACAGCACTTCTCATGCATTATACAAGAGATCCAAGGATCTCGATCGGTGTCTTGACCGCGATCTCGGACCCTTAACCTTTCCCCTTGAGATATTATTCGGTACTAACCATATAACTGCAAAATTCAATCAGCATTTAGTCATGAACTGTTCTGAATTCACATAAAGTTTAATTAAAGACACTAGTGCAGTGATGTCAAAGAAGAACAATAACTTTCTCGTCTTGTCGAGGCGAAAAATAAAATGTATCTCATATCGAATGCACAACTTCTTATTTCATTGATCGTTGCCGATAATATGCCTCTTAGTTTCTTTAGTTTTATGTCTCGTAATAACTGAAAAATGGAAAAGAGAACTGATTTGATAAATTCCAAACTAATTATTTGAAAATTCATAGTTTGTTTTTTTTGGGATTACGTCACCTGTAAAATAACAAAAAGCGAAAAACCAGAAGCATACAAATTAAATATTCAAAGTGTAGTAACAAGGCAAACTTCTAAAGTTTTCCCCAAAAAAGGTACAACAAAAAATGTCCTAGTTACCCTGAAAAAAAAATGTCAATCTGACAAAAAGTACTTCTATTTTTATATAAAAAGTTCTTATTGTACAGATAGTCTACAGAAGAAGAGTTGAGGATCAACATCTAGAAGAAAGCTAGTGAAGTGTTTATTTTTTTAAATTTTGTTATAACTATTTTATTGGACATATTTTAGAATATAATATTATAAAATTTTGTATGAAACTGATAAAATTTAGTCAGTATATCAAATGTTATTTTTTGGGGCAAACTTTAGAAGTTTGAAACTTCTAGTACCTACTCGAATACAATAACGGAATATTTTCTTGACATATTAGCTTGCACCTATCAGGTATTACTTTAATACTTCCTTAATATCCTATCATACAATAGCTAACTAACCTCATGATATATAAAATTATTAGTATATGAATAGGTCTAAGAACTAAGACATTTTACATTTTTGCGTTTTTAAAATGTTTACATTTTAACCGTTTATTTTATTCTGCTGTACATTTAGGTAGCTACCTACATTATCTTTTGTGTCCAAAACATAATTATTAAACGTTATTTTACGAGATAAGACGGTTTCCCGCGCAGCACTTTCGGGGAATTTTCTTAAGTTTTCGTTTCATCTGGATTAAAAGAAATGAGAAATTATTTCATTATCGTTTGGTTTTCTCAGGAATTTCCTATTTTTTTCACCTTTACTAAAATTTAATGACAGTTACAAAAAAGATAGCTACTACTCAACCTCAAGTGTATCGTTTAATTGAAAACTTTTCATTTATATTTCCGATTTTAGTTTTAATTTAATTTTTTTATTAATAATTTTGAATTTTTGATTAATACGATCACGTTGTGTTTCAGGACCTTATTGGTTGTAAAACTCATGAAGAACCACATCCTGTTCTTTATCTTAAAAATGTAACGATCTCTGTGAAAAATTAATGATATTTCGTTAAAAATTTGTATTTCCGAAAGTCCTTCAAAAATAGCATGTTTAGTACAAGCAAAGCTTAGATAATATAATGTATATATACTCATTATTATTGTGTTTTGAACTAAAGGGAATAACCTGAAATGTGCTGAAAATTGTCGACAAAGACGAAATGTTACCATATTTCCCCAAAAAATACACAAGTCCGCAAAAAACAATAATTGAAATAAGTTTATTGGCTGAACATTTGTTTCTACAGAAGTGAATCGCCATTTTTACCTATTGGTATAGAAGTTGCAGTGGAACGAAAATTTTTTTTATTCTGAATAGTATTTGGACTAGGGATACCGACACCCGTTAATTTTACTACCCGGGTACCCGTTTTCAGTACTCGGTATTTACCCGCTACCCATTAATTACCCGCTACCCGTTAATAACCCGGTATACCCGTTAATTACCCGTTACCCGTTATTTACCAGTTACCCGCTATTTCTATTACGCGATATCAACCCATAGTATTCAACATAGCAAATATTTTCCAATTCATATCATATTTTATATCGCCAAACCAGCGAAAACGCAAAACCGCAAAAAAAAAAAAACAAGTTGTCATATGAATATGAGGGACATAGAGGGCGACCGAGTGCAGGTGCTTAGAGGGTTATCGGTTATTTAACGGATTATCGGGTCTTAAAATGGGAACCGGGTAGCGAGTCGTTATCGGGTACCCGGGTACCCGGGTACCCGTCGGCATCCCTAATTTGGACCCTGTTATTTAATTTTGAATCCTTATACAATGTCAATCTGTTAACCCTAAAACGCCGAAATACCTGCAGATTATTGATATTGAATTTAGAGTAAAAGTAATCTATATTTTCTAATATACAGGGTGTCCACCTAGTGCGCGTAAGTCCAATATCTGGGTTAATAAAAGAGATAACTAAATTTTTTTTTCTACAGGGTTGTCTAATATCCCGAGCTGCACAAAATGAAAATATATTTACATATTCAGGGTGTTCAGTTTTTCCTGGACAGGTACCAACTTCGTTTTTCTAAATGGAAATATATATTTTTTATTGCTTTTTCGAACTAAACCCTTGATTTTAGTAGGACTTTCATCAGCCTTCCCTATACCTAACTTAAACTGTTTTTGAAATATTGACGGGTGAATATTGACATTTTTGCAACTTTGACACCCTGTAAAATCTAAACGGTTTGAGATCAAGCAAAACGGTTTGCACATTCCTATCTTAACTTTTTATAAGCTATCGTTTGGTACTAATTTCAGAATTATCCAAAAATTTTAAATTTTCTGAAAATTTTGAAAATTTTTTATTCCTGTATAAATTTGAAATTAGTACCAAACGATAGCTTATGAAAAGTTAAGATAGGAATGTGCAAACCGTTTTGCTTGATCTCAAACCGTTTAGATTTTACAGGGTGTCAAAGTTGCAAAAATGTCAATATTCACCCGTCAATATTTCAAAAACAGTTTAAGTTAGGTATAGGGAAGGCTGATGAAAGTCCTACTAAAATCAAGGGTTTAGTTCGAAAAAGCAATAAAAAATATATATTTCCATTTAGAAAAACGAAGTTGGTACCTGTCCAGGAAAAACTGAACACCCTGAATATGTAAATATATTTTCATTTTGTGCAGCTCGGGATATTAGACAACCCTGTAGAAAAAAAAATTAAGTTATCTCTTTTATTAACCCAGATATTGGACTTACGCGCACTAGGTGGACACCCTGTATACTGTACAGAGTAACAAATAACTTGGGTACATTTGTATTGAAGTGGCAACATATTAAATAATGTTGCTGAAAATTGTGTTACTTGATAATCAAAGTCATTTATACTCTAAGAGGATACTTTTCAAATAAATTCATTAAAACCGATAGAAAATGAAAATTTATACATTCAGTTTAGCAATATAGAAAAAAAATGTGTACCGTTTAGACACAAAACGGACTTTCAACTCGTTTTATTCGTCAGTATGCAAACACTTTTCATGTTTGGCCCTTCTAAATTTACTGACAAACTCGAACTCTAGGGCAGTGTTTGTCCTGTTTACATTTAAGACCACAAAGCCGCATGCAAATATTCGTTATAATTAATGGCAGCATATGATGGGTGCGTAGGGGGTTGGACTAAACTACCGAGATCTCTGTCATTTAGCAGAGTGCATTTTCTGGTTACAGGTGGATCTGTAATTATTTTTTACACGTCCAACGATTTTTTACTGTCTGTATTTAATGATACTAGGCAGGGATGTTAATAGAACAAACTGGAAGTTATTATCATGGACTAAATGTATATTTCAACGCTGTGTCGATGTGTACTGGTTTAATAAAATTTTGGTAAAAAATATTTTCAAAAATATACATGCATCTACAGTGTTTACAAGACATTTAAATTGTACAATAGTTGGACTCACCTTTTACAGTTTTCAGCATTTTAAATAAATATATATGATTTCTGGGGCACATCATTTAATTTTTAATAAAATTAATTATTTTTTCCACATTTCAGCTCACAGCAAAAATACAGATTTCACAAAAAGTTATCACAGGACATTTTATTTTTTGTTTCTTAACTTATTTCTGTATTTTCAATATCTCATCATTTCTGTTTCAATATTTTTTAGGAAAGTATATAAAAACAACCCATTATACAATTATTATTTTGGCAAATATTTAATTTTTATTATTATAAAATATATAATAATAAAAATAGTAATATTATTTTATTACTTTTATTTCAGATATCTCAGAAAATTAACAATAGAGAGACTGAATATTTTGAATTAATTTGAATGAAAGGAGATATAGGTAATATATCCATAAAGTATACACTGCTTCATAAATATGTTACATACAGAATGTATTACCTATGTACATACATAAATAATGAACAAATTCAATAATTATATTGTATCTCGTATATCATAAGTATTATATAGCAGTTATTTTTTCACATAAAAATCAATTCAGACCCTTTCAATATACCCGTCATGAAATCAGACATCGATGATATATTGTCTAACCCTTATCGTCACCAAAATTGCCGAAACCGACAATCCATCATAATAATATGAAGATGAAGTACGTAATTTCCATGCATCAAGCACGAATTGATGGGTTTAACGAAGCAAATGGTCCTTTGTGCTAGCCATAGTTTATTTCAGGGAAATTTAGGACTAAACGAAGAGAATAACAACCGCATTCACCGTAAGTAAAAAAAAAACACTCCTACGAGGAAAGTTTTACTAACTTTTTGGTGGTATATGTTTTATATTATTATTTTTATTCCAGGATAAGTTTCACTGTAGAGTTATATAATTTTTAATCTGTTTAATACGCTGCTTAAAAATATCCTCTAAGAGCTTTTCATAAAATTAATGCCAAATCTGTATGGACAAGTTTTTATTATATATTAACATAAATTATTATAAAATTATAGAAGACTTAACATAAAATAGCATTTATGTTGTTTCTTTATAATTTTATAGTAATTTATTAAGGTGGAGATTTACTGAGGTATCCAATAGACATTGTTTGCGTATTTTCTTGCATTAAATATATTGGCGGTGCTTATAAATATTATGTGCCTTAATTCTATTTGTTTCCTGAACTATCAATATTTTTACAATTTTGATGAAGGCACTAAGATACATTTCGGAAATATTTCCGAGTGCTTTCTTTCATTTCAGATTTTGACCAAAAATGTTATGTATAAGTTATTATTAGATGCTATAATATTTTTTCAATTTTTTTAGATCATTATACCCGTAGAATCAATCGAATTTAAATTGACTATTTTACTTACTGTTAAGCCTTTGTGATTCATTATAATCACATTGAAAGTAAATATTGAACAGTGTATATATATATATTTTTTTCTTTTAACCAATCACTGGATAAGCTACAAAAAATTTAAACTGAAAAATAGTAAGTGAAATTTATCTCAATAAAAAAACGTATTTAGGAGTTTTGTCTACAAAAATAAGTATATAAATTTATATATTTGTTTGCCTACACAGTAAAAAAAGACAAATGGTAAAATTACTAAATGGTATTCGTAATTTGCTGTAGTGTTATTTTTAACACGAACTGGGTAGTATAATCACTAAACCTTTAGAACTCATATTACACGAACGATATACCCGCCAAGTTTGTAGATGTACTCATAAATTGTAGTAAAATTTACAAAACCCTGTGTTAAAAATGAATCAATCCGCCATAAAAACGGAATAATTACACGGTGAATAATTAACTATTACACATTACCTTGTAAAATCTACTGTGTTAAATTACTTTTATGTAATGTAATAATACACCGATATGTCTAACACTGCCAAGTGTGGAGTATATACACACTGGTGAGTGTGGATTCAGTGTTAAAATCAGTCGGATTTTTTTACTGTGTATAAACCGTTTCAACAATAATTCAATTATAAAACAAATAATATTCAAGACCAATTATGAGCATCTAAATATTCTCGTCGTCAACACTGCTGAAGCGAACATCCATCATAATATTATATTTGAATAAGATAAACTACGTAATTTCCATGCGCCCGGTACAAATTGATGGGTCCGACGATGCAAATGGGTCCAATGTGGTAGCCCAATATTAATCTCGCCAGCAGGTGGCTCAATGGGCAGACCACCCATGTGAGGTAGTCCGAAAAACAATTCATTGTGTCACCGCTACGGGTAGAAACGGCTTCTCAGGTGTTTGACCAGCCACTTTTGAAAATATCCCTGGTAGGGCCCCTAATTGTCATTTTAATTTTTCCTTTTTTTATTTAATTTGCCCGTGTCTCACTTAAATTAAAGTCCCCTTGTAAGACATGTAAGCTCTCGTTTATTTTAATGGCTACCAAATACGTTACATGTGAATGTGAACTGTGTGTAAGTATTTAAATAAGGCATCCATATGTAGTTATGCAAA
Organism: Pogonocherus hispidulus; assembly: GCA_963924545.1. Taxonomy (NCBI): domain Eukaryota; kingdom Metazoa; phylum Arthropoda; class Insecta; order Coleoptera; family Cerambycidae; genus Pogonocherus; species Pogonocherus hispidulus. Next base: position 54,466,287 of record OZ004695.1, read on the forward strand.
TATGGGGAGCAGTAGTCATAAATAATAAAAATATTATACGGTGGTTTAGTTATGAATTATGGTACATTAAGAAGATATTTAAGACGCTTCTTTCAGCTTATATATCGTTCTGCAGCTCTTATGATGAATCTGTACGAGGTAACTTGAAAAAACAGGCATTAATGGAAACACAACTAATTTTAAATCGAGATACATTTTACCAGAGTGAGTTCTCATAATGGTTTATACTCATCAGGAAATAATAGGAATCCTCAGCATATATTTTAAAAATGATAATTATGCTAAAGCTACGGCGCAATCAATAGCAATCACCCAGTGGTTTTTCAGTACATTTTACAATTGACGAACAAATTTATGGAAACAAATTCTGTGGCAAACAAAAAGCACGAACTTCCGCGACAGATTAGGAATGAAGAAGTCGTGGTGAAAATGCTGGGTCATTTGCAGCTGGATGCAACCCAATAATAAAAATTTAAATTGGTACACAAATTAAACTAGGATGATCCCGATGGTTGGCTTTAGTTCTGTAAGATTTTGACTGAACAACTAAACGGTAATGCCAACCTACTTATAATAAAAAATGTTTTTCTGATGAGTGATGTAAAACGACTTTTAATTGAAATGGGGAGGTGAACTTGCACAATTATAGATATTGGAGTGAAACCAATCCACATTTGTGTGTGGAAATTCATACCCCAAAATCTAAGAAATTAAGTGTTTGGGCTGGTATCTTAGGAGATCGCATTTTCGGCCCGTTTTTTATTCCCGGCAAAATTATGGCGAAAGTTACCTCGATCTGTTAGAAAATAATATCGACCCAATTCCTCAAAGAAAAAGGATTACTCAAATCCTCGAAGAAGACGATAATCTTTTAGAGAGAGAACTGTTGCTTCATTAGGAAGTAGCACCCCCAATTTACACCCCCTGTTAATTTTGAACAGTACATGATAAATTTTAACTGCTTCCTTTATTTTTATTTCCCGAGTCTAAAATACTGAAAAAGTTACTTTTCAGGAACGAATCGATAAAAATTTAAAGAATACACAGTAGAAAATTGAAAAACCTTTCATTGATGTGTCTTATAACTCCCCTTGTCATTCCAATTTTTTAGGAGGTGGCTGTGCAGTGTAGGGGTATGATGGTATGTTTACAAGTATTTCTCAAATATGCCCTCCTTGGAAACAAGGCCGAATTACTCAACCAATTTTGTAAAAATTTTTGCTCCAAACCTCCAGCCTCCAGTCTTTTTAACCTTCAGAGTTATTCAGGGTGTCTACTTTTGGTTGGGACACCCTGTATGAATTTCGAGAAGCAAATAAACCTTATTAATTATTATAGAAATTTATCTGCGAAAAAATAAATGTGACAGACATTTACGTACTCGTGAATTAAGTAGTAGTAAATAGATAATAGTAACAGAAATTACAAGAAATAAAAAGACAATAGAAGATAAGATACGATATATATACCATTTTGGAATTCCAAAAAGAAGCAGATTTCAAAAAGGTTAAAATATATATGGTGTTCTATTTAAAAAAAGTTAAAATTGATCTGTTCGGCTTTTATGGGACACCCAGTATATTATTTTTTAGCGTAATAAAATAGCTTATTTAATTTCCTACAACTTTTATTTGAAACATTATCTTCTACCTTGATATATAAAGAAAATACAGGGGTGGGCCTTTTCGTTGGATAACCTTGTACGCTTAATGCTGAAGTAGCTGAAGTACGAGGCAGCATTGCAATAACTGAAGCAAAATTTACTATTAGATTATCATTCAATCGAAATAGATAAGTCCTCATTTAGATCCTTCTTGTATTATGGACCGCTCGTTTTTTATTTTCTAAATTTTCTGTTATGGAATTAAAATAAATTTTTTCTTTGATTCACCATATCCTAACTTTTCTTTCGAATGTCATAATTCGGCGTATCTCACACGCCACGAAAGGTTGAAATCACTCGATGTGAATTCTATTAAAAATTTTAGAATGGAACATTACAGAATACAATTAAGCAAATTTCAATAGATGTTTCATGAAAGTCGCATACGACATGGACTTAAAAATTCGAGAATGGTCGCCCAGGTTTGTTATAGTTGAAATATAAAAAAAACAGTGCTAAAAGGTAATATATTCATATAACTGAAACAAGAGAAATAGGCATTATTCCCGCTAGAACCTAAAAATACCTACCATTAAGCAGGAATTTTAGGTGTAAAATAAAAACTGCCATTTAAATGGCATTCTCACGATTTTATTATCCAATTACCTCTGAATGGACATTTTGTAATATAAAATAAACCATTTGCAAATCAATTGTAACCTTTACCGTCATGATAGTGACATTTTAAGTTTATTAGTGTAATAAAGGTCTAAAGTAACTCCCGACCTCTATGTACTAGGGTAGCAACAGCTGCATAAAATTACTTAAGAATACGAGGGAGCGGATACCCTGAAAATTTAGCTGTCTTTACCTTATCAGGCCAGTACGTATCAGATATTATATTAAAAATTAATAACGTCTAGTCAAGATAATAACAGAAAAATAACAAGTTCCTATTTATTTTAATATTCAGAGCGGTAATAAAATTTATATTAGTACCAAGAGTACACTCAAAACCTTATTGTTCCTTGGAATATCCCTTAACGTAAATGTTATTAATATATATAATACCTACAGGATTCTTCACCACAGCTCTCTTCTTCTATATCTCTCAGAGTGTTATTTGGAAATATTTTATAACAATATGTCACTTTCTTTTTAAAAAATAGGAAGGGAATAGTTTTTTCTAACTACTTCAACCTCAGCCTCCAATGGTATTATAAGCGTATAAGTTGCAATATCTCAAGTAATTCTGTACGCACGTTACTATGTATGTATGTATTTCTTATAGGTACATTAGAAATACAGGGCGAATAAATATTACATTTACTTTTAAATGGCGTAATTCAAGATACCAACCTCTAAATTTTTACTATTATTTGAATTCTTCAATGCTACATAATAAAATTTTGTTGGAATGTAACAAGTAGTAATATAAAAAATAATGTTATTATTTCACGAAAATTTATGAATTAGACTGAAAATTCTTTATTTAACCATTATTTATTATCTACAAATAATGCACTGATACAATTCTGGAAATCAGTAGGTATTAAACTAACATCACGTATGATGCAACTAAAATATATATTTCAAAGATCCAAAGATTCATAACACTATTTTTGGTACGAAATCTTTGAAAATACATTTTTCTTGGGAGGGGCTGCACTAAAATATACCTTCAAATCATTAATGTATGAACCTCAATAGTTTTAGTAAACTCCAAATGGCGCCATATAAAAATGGGTCACCCTAAGCTACCCGAAAGACTCATTTGAACCCCTATAGACCCAAACCACTAAAATATTTAGGAATATGACTGCTTACGAGCACGAACAATTTGTGTTTCAATATCGAAGGTACAGCACATACATACATACAGGGTGTACCACTTAAGCGTATGCGGAGCATAGCGAATAAACCGTAAGAGCAAGAAAAAATTGTTTAAAACAAAAGTTATTTTCAATTAAGTGTTCTATGACATAAAATTATTTTCGATTATACAGGGTGTTTAGTGTAGGCTGGGCGCAACACAACTTCATTATTTTAAATGGAACACCCTTTATATTATTGCAGATTTTGATAGAACGTTGTCTGACGAAAACAGTGATATAAGATTTGATGGGTTTATCTCTAATAATAACGAAGATATGACCAAAAGAGTGTACCATAAGAAAAGTGTGTTAGAAAGACCTTATATCACTGGATTCGTCAGACAACGTTCTATCCAAATATGCAATAATATACAGGGCGTTCCATTTAAAATAACGGAGTTGTGTTGCGTCCAGCCTACACTAAACACCCTGTATTATCAAAAATAATTTTAAGTCATAGTTTTAAAAGTTATTTTCATTTAAGAATGAAAATAACTTTTATCTAAATATTTTTTCTAGCTTTTACGGTTTAGCCGCTATGCTCTGCATACGCGTAAGTGGTACACCCTGTATATGAGCTATGTAAATGTATAATTAAATGTTTCACTTCTACAATAATCACAGCTTGCTATGTTGCACATTTCTGTAGTTAAGTTCAAGTTGATGCAACAGTTACGTTTTCTTGTACGTACCTGCAAGTTTAACAGCTTTTTATGACTTGTTTATCCAGAGTGGCCCAACGAAAAATTTCCGAATAACTTAGTATAAAAGTATTTTTCCACTTCCATGAAATGCCAGAAACAAGTCGATTTTATTTGAGGAGGCACACATAGTATTGTGGTGTCCCAAAAAAGACAAATTTACCAAGTATATCTTCTATACATACTTATATAAGGAAGAAAAACGTTCCTTGAAAAATGAGGTGTATATACTGCGTATATTTAAGTAGCCCCAAATTTTTTACATCTTCTCCAACTCCAAAAAATCAACTCCATCTTTTAATGTAACAACTACTAAAAGCAATTAAGCCTAACAGTATTTCAATCTACTACTTCCTAGCATAGACTTACTTGAAGAAGACAATACTACTTATTTATTTGAAGGAGATACTGAAAACAGCTACTTCACGGCCAATGTGCCTCGACTGGCATTGCATTAGTTCGACATCTCGATAGGAGTCGCCACATCTTTCATCGAGACCAACCAGCACACACCGACCGGTTTCGTGCTTATTATGCGCTAGTCAGAGTGCCATAGATAGTGGAATCGTTGAACGATGTTGGGACAAGATTGCTTAATGGGCATCGTGAATGTTAGTAGTGCTGAGAAGCACACCGTAGTGCCCTCTTTGGGTCTTTGCTATTATCTGTCTAACAATTATTCCCAGATTGACAGACAGATAACGACCTGCTTTTCCAGCGTAATTATAGGAGTGACCTGTATTGTATTTGAAGAAGATAATCCTACTTGCCGAAACCAACTACTCCACGGCCAATGTGGAGTAGTTGTTTTCGGCATCTCTTTAAAATAAATAAGAATAAGAGGACCCTCAGTCCTTGAGGGTCTCTCTTGTGAGAATTATATATCACTAAGTTTTTTTTTGCCGAATATCTGTAAACAAATATGTTAACACTTAAAAATAAACCAGTAATATAAAAAATATTACACAAAATATATCCAGTTTCTATTAAAAATTAAGAGACATTATTATTGGCATTTCTTTACTGCGTTATCGTCATCCGCTCTTCTATGCAGAAGAGTAGATGGTGCAGTAAGGATCACTTTGGCCCTCAATAAGACATCGCCGACGATGTAGTGCACTCATCAATGCGACTCGTGACGCGCTGTCGTGAGGACAGACCGGTCCCTGGTTAATATTCCGAGATGGCCTGTTGCATCACGTCGGTCACGTCATTGGTGGCGGTGCAATTTTCTTTTTATTTCGTTGTTAGGTCCCTAACCAGCGTAATTTATAAGTAGTAATGATGAAGCAAATGATGGGAATGAATGTCTTAGAATCGTTGAATATTATTGACTAGTTACTGTCAATTGAAGCTGGGAGCTGGTGATTTTAGACAGATTTCTTTCTAAATTCCTTTACAAGCACTTATCTGTACGTTTTATACCTTAATATGCCACATCCGAAAGCATTGTGCACATACTCTAATAAATGAATATTTACGTACATTACACGTAGTGTCTACATTCCGACGTCTCCATTTTTTCCAATTTACATATTGTAGTTGTCACTCTTGTAAACGGATTTTGAACTTAGTTTTAAGCTCCGTTATCTGTTAAATCTGTTACAAAATATGTGTACAAATTTCTAAATTACTTATTTTATGTATATAGCTGATTCTTTTCCCAGCACTATTTGGGACCCTCAAAAATCTTAAAAACTTAAAAATATTTACATTTGCTTTTTTAATTTTAAGCGGTCAGGTTCTTCTCTGTATTTTCAAACAATTACGAATTTTAATTGACGAATCGATTTAAATCCTTATGGTGACTCTCCTGTTTCATCTGTGTTTTTTTTATGAAAAACTTCATTAAATCAGATTCAATTCTAAAATCCTTATGTTAAAGAACTATATTACCAGACGATTAATACTTCTGGTGATGCCTTCTGGTAAATCTACCTTTCATCCACGCCAACAACCGACGACGTGAGCACTATAGTTTGTAATTCCACCATTGGGAAGTAGCCTTTGCCTTTAGCCTTTGGAGGTCATCATCCCATTCACAGGCTAGTATTCGTATTCGCTGACTAGTTAGTCATCTTGTCAGTGTAAAATAAACATAATAACACCACAGGCAGCGAAAACTCCTCCCGATTTTGGTCAGATTTCAATGTCGACATGATCCTGGGTGTCGTCTTTTAGCGGCGGGATCGCATATCATAAGAAGCCTAGTCAGGCTGCCCTCCTTGAGGGCAAGTAGGTATCAGCGATTGGAAGACATTCAATATGTTATTCAATATTCAATATGTCTGGATACATAATATGGTCTAGTAGATTTGCAAAGTACAGTTTGGTTCACTAGAGGGTGCAATGAGACGTATTAATCGTCTTATGAAATGGAGTATTAGACAAAGTTCTTTCTGCTGATTATCTTCGTCTTCGTCTGCCAAAAACCTGTAGAGCTACCGGTTAAAAAATGAACACAGGCTTCTGCTATCACAGGATTTCATAACTCCGGCCGTAAGGACTATATCTATGGTTCATGTTAAATCATTTTCTCTTCAAATACATGTCGCATGCCCCTATATAGTAATTGATCAAAATCGTTTTCAGAACATACATTATTAAACTATGGAACTTGCATCCCAAATCTGTTTTCGTACATCAACAGTTCCAGAGATAATTCGCAATAAGCAGCTGTTATTTCTAATACAATATAAATGCCTGACCACACATCCAAACCGCGGTAATTCGTCAATAGATTCTAACTATAAGATACAAGCCTATGATACGCCTATTAACGATGTTACAAGGTATGCTCACTTATATTGCACTGACGAGATCATAAGAAGGTCGAAACCGGTCTGCAATTAGTGGCATCCTACGATGTGTGGTCTGAGTATTTCCTTGTAGTTTTCGTTGCAATTCGAATCCTTGTATTTTTTTATTCTAACTGTGCTTAGATCAAAATACGGCAAATCTTGCTTTGTAATTCAGCGCTCGGCGTGGCATGTAGCCAGGAGAACAGCATTTGTTTTAGTTCTTACTTAAATAAGGCGTTTGCAGATGGAGGATAGTCTTAATGATGTCCTTACTATTCGTAGTTATTTGCTATATGCATGCCATCTGACAAGTAGTAGAACTAGTTTCTACAACCTGCTATTGTATTAATTTTATTGATCACATTTATAGGTTCTCCATTTATTTCTGGCTTTCCATGTAGATTTTTTGAAATCTGTTGATATCTAGAAAATTTGAATGACTGAAAAATGGAATGTAATTTTCAATATTCTAAATGCAGCTATAACTTCTCATTATTATTGTATAGATTATGATGTATGTTCTTATTTTTGTTGTTTTTGTTTTTTAGTCAGATTGTTAGATTTTAGATTCATATTCCTGCTGATATTATTCATATACATATATGAATTTTGTTCCTATTTTTTATTTTATCCGCTCTATAGGTCTCAAGTGTTTTGTCGTGGGACCAAATAAATACATACATAAAGAACTAAACCCATCATTAAACTTTCCTACGTAATCTGTATTGTCTTTTCTGTTCACAGGAATATCACTTAAGTTATTTTTTTTCATTATTATTTATATTAATATGATTCATAAACCTCATATTATTTATATAGTTGATACATTTAATATGTGCAATTCATCTGCAATTAGATAAATGTTAATTTACCTGTTCAATGGAATTGAATACATTACAAAAATGATCAGTTTATGAATTCTAAAAGCCAAAATTATAGTGATATGGCACTGTCGTTAGTGATTATCCATAAATAAGTTCCATTCTTAGTTAACTAAATTGCCTAATTTACGGTCGGGGAAAATAAAACGGTAAACGAAAATTCTGAAACACTTAACACAATGCATTATTTAAGTCACCGGAAGAAAACTTCACGAGAAATAATGATAAATGATTTTACTGCCTACTCTTAAATACGTAATCCATGTTCCAAACAACTTTCTTCTCTGGGCACATTTACACTTCAAAACTTATTTCGGAATTCAGGATTTACAGGCTTAAAAGTTTTGGTTCTTATCCTTCAGAAATAACATTGAATTAAATATGGCTTGTAGAGATGTTTATAGCATAAAATTTGATGGTCTCATATATGCCACATTTATGAAAAATGTTTTCCTTTTTCTAAATAACCATCAAGGGAAGTTTAAAAAGTAATTGTGCCTGAGAAGGACAGTTTATACCTTATCTATATTTATATATTTATATATTAAATACTACAGATAAAATAGTTCAATTTTTCAGCGAAATCAGTACAATTACTTGGATTGCAGTACGATGCTGGGATATGTTATAGGTGGTTATAGTATTAACAGCAAAATATTAGTAAAGGCGGTGTAACGTATTGCCTACTGTTATTTAAGGTTGCTCGTTTCCTATCATTCCTGCAATTGCAGGAATGCCATTACACCTGTTATTCTCGGCGGTATGCAGACACCAATTCCAGCCAACACTTTCCATTATTATCGTATAAACATTGTAATAAAGTACACGAGAGCAACGTTTTATATTAATGTTCAAGTGCTCTTATACTATTATTGATGTATCACGTGAAACTCTACGCTTAACTCGGTTTACGATACAAAGTAATAATATTTAATTTATTATGTTCAGCTATTCCCGTATTCCGTACAGGAAGTAAAGGAGGCAATTTTTAGCTTAAAAAAGACAGCTGGGCTAGACTATTATTGCCTAAATAGTTCCATGGTCAAGGCATCTCAGGAGTCGTTAATTGAACCATTAACTATTCTCTTTAATAAATGTGTCAATGAAGGTGTATGGCCGGACTCATTTAAAGTTACAAAAATTTTTCCCTTGCATAAAAAAGGCGATCATAATTGTCCGGATAATTATAGACCTATAGCAACTATTCCTATTATTGGCAAAATTTTTGAAATTATCATGAAGCGGAATTTATCCAGTTATTGTGAAAGTAAGCACATTTTCTCTGATTCTCAGTTTGGTTTTAGGAAAAATCGTTCTACCCTTAAAGCCTTGCTATCTATGGTTGAAGTAATTGTAGAGGGATTTGATGAGGGTCTCCATTCAAATGCCACGATGTGTGACCTCTCAAAAGCTTTTGATTTTGTTAATACACAAATTTTGCTGCATAAATTGGAATATTATGGATAAGAGGAAATGTGCTCAAACTTTTTTCTTCCTACCTTTCTAACAGGCAACAGTATGTGAGTCTTAATGGAACCGAGTCGAGCCTACTACAAGTTGAAAACGGTGTTCCTCAGGGTTCTGTCTTGGGACCCATTTTGATTCTATTATGCATCAATGACCTGCCTTACTCGGTAGATGACTTATCTTGTGTAATATTTGCTGATGACACTACACTAATTGCAAGGGGTGATAGTTCTAATTTGGGTAGTTTTCAACTGGTGAAAAACTGGTTTTCATCAAATAAGCTGAAACTCAACGAGTCCAAGACTCAGCACATTCATTTCACCACTGACAAATGGGCTCCCAAGTCCGAGGCCAAAGTTCTTGGGCTAACCCTAGATACCAGGTTGATCATCTTTGCTCAAAGCTGTCAACGCAGATATTCTGTCTGAAGCAATTAAGACGTTCGCTTCCATCTAATGTACTACGCACAGTATATTTCGCAATTTTCCATAGCCATTTAACATATGGCATCACGTTATGGGGAAATTCAAGTGCTGCTTATAGGGTGCTAATTTTGCAAAAGGCCGCTGTTCGCTCCATAGAAGGTGCTCCTTATGGTACCTCGTGCTTACATCTTTTTAAAAAATTTTAAATTATGCCCCTACCTTGTATTTATATATTCGAGTCCCTATTGCAAATACACCGTGGATTTAACAAATTTCCAAAGCATTGTGATGTGCATTCCTATAATACTAGGAATGCAACAAATTTGATTCAGTCCTATTCTAGGATTCGTACAACGCAAATAAATAAATTGGATGTTGGGTTGTATAACTACTTTGTTCATTGTTTTAACAATGTTAATGTTACTAGTTTGAGTTTTAATAAGTTTTATAAGTTGTGTAAAACGTTTCTAATAGACAAATGTTTTTATAGTGTGCATGATTATTTTAATTGGTCAAATTCTAATGGTTAATGTTTCAGTGACTTCAAATGTACCTTTAATTGTATGTAATGTGGTCGTTAAATAAAGTAAAGTAAAGTATTCGGTTAGGTAACCCAAACCCTTAATGGGAATATAATAATTTTACTATTCACCATGCAATTTGAATCAGCAACTCTCCATATACAAGATATTCAATTTTATTAAAATGCAATTTTTCTTTTTATATCTAATTTCACGAAAATGACATTTATTGCCTTACGCTTTTTCCAAAAATGTCATCACGACATTGTCAATAATAAAAGTGCGATAAGAACGCAAAATAATAATATGTTGAACTCATATTTTACTTAATTTTTTAAGAATAATTTTTTGAAATACAATTAGCAGTATTTTGTCAGATGTATTGAAATTTTTTAATGGAACAATAATTCGTTTGTTTTTTCAGAACGACGACCAGGCGCCATATAAACGCAAGTACAGGCTGATTGTCACTTTTTTCCCAAGATGCACTCATGCAGTAATTAAATGCAACGCAAGTTTCGAGAGAGATCCGAGAGTTCCAAGTTTTATGATACGAGTATATCCAGAAAATGAGTGATAGTGAAGAAGAAGTAAATATTATCAACCTTTTTGTATCAGAAGAAGAAAATATGTGAAAGAAATGAAAAGTGTGTATCAAAAACAATGAATTTTAGGGAGACTGCGCACATTAATTAGTGTGGACGATTTAGTTGAGGACGAAATAAAATTCTCTCTATATTGTAGAATAAATCATGATAAATTTGTAGCTCTCCGTGACATATTGCAGTTGAAAATAATTAAAAAATATAACATTTAAAAAGGTATCCAAAGAATTACTAGCGGTGACTTTAAGGCAAGTACATTTATTTACTTTATATAAGTACACCATAAAGAAGAAAATAATGATGGACAACTTCCATAATTCGCACAAATATTATTATAATAATTTCAATTCTTATGAATTAATACTATTACTAATTTACGAATATCATAATAACTAGTAGACTCATATGGTTCCTGCCGTGGAAGGTTACCGTGGTTTAAATTCAAGATTTCTGTGGACAGGGGCAAAATAAGATCCAGTGGAGAAACCACACTAATTTTCTGTAATTTTTGTGTTTCATTTTCAGTAACTTCACGTTATTGAATAAATAGGGAGTTTTTGAACCCCTTAAAATTTACGTTATCGTTATGGTAATGGTTATTCTGAGCATGCGCAATGTCGAAAATGATACTATTTTTGTATCATTTTCGCAGAATAACGATAACGATAACGACGTGCTGATTTAAGGGGTTCAAAAACTCTCTATTATCATTTCTATTTCTAATTACAACTGAAAACTGAATACAGCATGATCCGTCGTCGTTCTTTCGAAAATTATGCTGGTTCGGGTCGAACACATGCATCCACTACATGGAATGAAGAGTGACGTCATCCCTGCTGAATAAGCTTTTTTATCCTTGAATCCTGGCATATTTACTATACAGTGAATCTGCGGATCTGGATAGTCAGTGCATCTTCAGTTAAAACAACGTAAAACATATTTTCTTTAGATTCGAACTGCGCGTGCAGGTGGTTCAACATCTCAGTCTACGCTTACCTTTATACAGGGTGTCCCATTTAAAACGAAACACCCTTAATATCTCGAGAAAAAAACGAGCTATAAAAAATTGCCAAATATAAATTGCGAAATAGGTAAACCTTTGATTCGAGGGGCATAACTTTGGAACTTGAGTGAAAGTTGACTCCTTCTCCCCTCTCGGCAAAACTGAATTATGAAATAGCATAAATAGTTGTTCATTTGGTAAAAGGATAATTGTCAACAGAGCCGGAAGTTGCTTAAAGTTGCCAATATATTATTTATAAAAGTTATAAAGGAAACCTGCGATCAAAAAACAACCATACTAGTTTTTTTTATATTCGGGTAATGAACGATCGACCTATTAAGGACTTAATTTCAAGCCTTCACGTCAATTGGTTGTTCAAAAATATAGGTAGGTACTTATTGAAGATCTATTACCTGCCCTTATAATTCTTTAATAGGTATGTATTAATAATAATAATAATAATAATAATAATATCTCTACCCCTCATTCTAATCACAATGATTAGCCCGAAAGTCTGAGACTTGTGTGGGAGAGGGGGCGGCATATTATTATTCCGCGGGCCGCATTTGCGCCTCAGGAACGACTTACGTTGGTAGGCCCTAACCACCATTCAGTGCTGGAATGAGGGAAACCTGGAAAACCTCATTAGTTAGGGGCATTAATATTTCTCTACATTACAAGGATGTCAGAAAGTCTGAAGCATGTATTGGAGAGGGGCGGAATATTATTATTCACTAAGCCACAGTTGCGCCTCAGGAACGTCTTACGTTGGTAAGTTCTAACCACCATTCAATCCTGGAATGAGGGAACCTCAATAGCTGGGGGGTTATTAACACATTAACTGATGTAAATATCTCACATTAACACAAAGCTGATATTCTTCCCATCCTTGGCACGCACGCCAAGATGATTTCCTCTCCCTGCGAACTCATTCCTGCGAACATATCTTAATATACAAGTAAAGAATTTCCTTGAAAGTTATCTGACGGAACGAGGATCCACAAATCAACTACCACTAAGTTAAACAAGCGAGACACTAAATTCTGAGCTACCAACTCGACCTCCTATTGCACTATTGAATACAACAACAAAATTATTTACAAAAGAAATTTTCTACATGTGATAAGAAATAGGCGGCATATGGTGCTGTGTGTATCTTACAAATGAAACATTGCAACACTTAAGAAGACTGAAGTACAATATTTTACTTTTAAGATTAATAAAATGAGACATGCCATTTTTTTATTGAATAAATCGTTATAATTTCGACTTCGATTACATACACTTATTCCGAAATTTCACATAAAAAAGTGTTAAACATCGGAACAGCTGCTAACAACTGGCCCATTACCGATCATTTTTATAAACGGGGGCAATTTAAAAAATTGCCCTACCCGATACCCTCACTTTGCAACTCCTTATTGGCGTTTAGCTACCATATGTTTAGGCAAATGCTAAGTGCCGCGGCATGGTTGAATAATTGAAGTGATAACAGCCCTGAAAATGCTCCGGCCGTGTACGTTGTTATTTTAAATCACCTGAACCGCGATACTATCGGATGCAGTACTGGTGTTGCTGGACGTACTGGCTGGCCATTACGGCTAATGCACGTAATTAATTCGGACACCTCACTGTAAATCTGAAATATGGTTCATTGTTTCCCCTGCTCACTTCGATAATGGTTTTAGAAGAGGATTTAATGGCCATTTGCACTGGTTGGGCTATAACGCCTTATTAAAAATATGAATAGCCCATAAGGACCACCCCTACATATTAAAAGGTATAATCAAATTTAAACAGAGCTCTATATTCTGAGCACTGCGGATAATGATGAAAACAGTGACGATGACAATGACAAAGACAATTTACAATTACCATAGTAATAATAATGATAATGGTAGACATAATAGTAGTTGTAAGGATTAAAACAAATTAAAAATGTCAAATAAATTAGACCCAAATCTACATACTGGAGACAAGATGTTACACTTTAAAAAAACAGGTAAAAACCTCATACCCACCGACATTGCCACTTCCGGAGCTGGGGAACGAACCTAGACCATAATAGGTTGTGTGACCGAGAAATGGTTCTACAAAATGTTCTAGTCAACTTCGCTACCGATAATGTTGATATAATGATAATGATAATGATAGTGATAGTCATAGTCATAGTGATAGTGATAATGATAGTGATAATCAAATTTAAACAGAGCTCTTTATTCTGAGCACTGAGCATAATGATAAAAACAGTGACAATGACAATGACAACGACAATTTAGAATTACCATTATAATGATAATGATAATGATAATGATAGTGATAGTGATAGTGATAATGATAGTGATAGTGATAGTGATAGTGATAATGATATTGTTACTAATACTGATAGGGATCGGAATATGGATAGGGATACGGATGAGGGTGTGGATGTTACTATAGATGGGGATAGAGATAGGGATAGTGAAAGCGATAGTCATAGTAATAGTAAAAATAATAGTGATAGTGATAGTAAGAGTAATAGTAGTAGCAATAGTAATAGTAAAATTGTATTACATCACTCCCAATAAAGCAAATCATTTCCTAAAACCTATATATTCCAATGACGTTACTTTACAGTGATTCATGCAACTGAAAATTTATAACATCTATGCTAGTAAACTAAAAAATGAGCCTCAACCACTTTAAACTCTTCTAACGTCCGCTTAATAACTTGAGAGATTATTTCTGATATACATGGTTATGTTACTTTTTCCATATGGTTTTCCGCTCTCTCACTATATAAAAATTTACAGCGACTTATGTCCCAGACGCAATATACAGAAGGCAAGTGACAATATAAGCCGATGATGTATAAACCTCACATTACAGCAAACCTGGACTCCCTTAGTTCATTAATCTAGCTTCAACAAGCACAGGTCGTGGGTTAAGGCCGCTGTAATACTTTATAATTATTATGAAGCATTGGCTGGTATGCAAAGTAGAGAAATGTGCTCTGTGACTGAAATAAGGCACTAAAATATTTTGATGTGCCGTTGCGGAATACTTCAACAATCGAAAATTAAATTTTGTTTTTTTTTCGTTATAAAGATTATATAGTATTATAATAATATATGAAATTAAATAAGTCATGGTTTAACAAGTCAAGGATTTGAATTACACAGTAAAAAAACGAGTAATTTTAACACTCAATTAACACTCATTAGTGTGTATATAGTCCACACTTGGCAGTGTTAGACATATCAGTGTATTATTACATTACATAAAAGTAATTTAACACAGTAGATTTTACAACGTAATGTGTAATAGTTAATTATTTACAGTGTAATTATTCCGTATTTATGGAGGATTGATTCATTTTTAACACAAGGTTTTGTAAATTTTAGTACAATTTATGAGTACTTCTACAAACTTGGCGGGTATATCGTTGGTGTAATATGAGTTCTATAGGTTTAGTTATTATACCACCCAGTTCGTGTTAAAAATAACACTGCAGCAAATTACGATTACCACTGAGTAATTTTACCATTTGTCTTTTTTGACTGTGTACATCTGTTTTTCAAAAATGAATTTGTTTTTTTTTAATAAAAGTGATGTTATACCTGTACAAATATTTAAAGGATCTGTATGTTTGTATTTTTACAGATTGTTCTACAAGGTCATTAAAAGAAGAAGTATTGTGACACTCTCTCAAAATATATTAGGTACAGGTATGTAGTATTTAGTACTACCATTGGTCCTTTAAGACAGTACTGTACATCTACTCAATTACCCCATAGTTACGCTCTTGCTAAGGACAAATCAGGCAAAATAGAAGAGGTGTCTATCAGGATTCTCGCAATTAGGATGAATTTGTAAACCAAACTCGAAGAGAACTAATACATAATTAATTTAAGTTACCAAATCGTATTTTAAAACTCCGTAATAAGCACAGTTTTGTCCTTTATCAAAGCTTGGAATTAAAAGTACTGTTGATATGTTATTTTCTATATTTTTAACATTATATAAAAACTGTCTGACAGTGTCTGAATGTCTTGACAGATTGATCGCATTAAGAACCTTACATTCTGAGAAGATGAATGTTACTGCAAGAAACAAATAAAAATTAATCACTTTCCTTATTACAGTTATAATGTACAGATATTCTGGCAGGGTATTTAGTAAAAACTAAGTAGTGAACTCATTTGTTTCTGTTTAACCAAATTAAATACTAACAGGTTTTTTAGTGTCTTTATTGTGACAGAATTACCTTCTTTTTGCAAATTTTATACGAAACTAGGCCTTAAAAAAACCTCCAGAAATGTATCAAACTACTGACGACAAACAAGTACTTCTGATTGCCACTCTAACTCTTAATACCTATATGTCGATAGCTGCAATATGAAATCATTCTTTATGTAATATAATATAAATACTTGTACCATATTATCTAAGCCCAAGACATGATCTGGTTCCATATAAAATATTCATATTCATACAGACTATGCTGCACTGTTGAAAACAATCATTACAGACCCACACAAAATATATTATTATAAATAAGCTCATAAGATAATTGAAAATCCGGATTAATGACCTCTATCTACTACTTGAAAAATAAACAGAGTATGATTAATTACACTAGAAGTAAATATATATCACAAATTAGACCGTAAACATACAAAGCCTTATACGTATTACCAGAGGACCTGGATGCAATTAGAATGGATCTTCTAATGACATAGAGGTAGATTGGAGTTGCACAGCAATAATTACATCAGAGTCGGCTGGGCCAAGCAGAACTTCATCAACAATAATCACGCTTAATATGAAACGCATTACCATAACATTGAGCACAAATTCAAAGCCCATACAATGCGTTAATAAATTTATACCTCCCTTGTGATTCCCGCCATTAGATAATTACTGATCTGAGTCTTTTCAACGATAGAATTTGGATTTATGGTGTGGATGAAGCGTTGTCCATTATCATGTCTGCCTTATTATCTAGAAATTAATATGCGGACAATAATAAATATTTTTGTTCAGTGAAAATTGCAAGCTAGAGCAGGAAGACTTGACTACTTTTTTGAATAATGTTTTAACTACAAATTGTTGTATTTAGCTCGTACGCTTGGAATGAATTCAGAATAAGGAATATTTGTGGGCATTGAAAAAATTGGCCACCAATCTCTTCCAATTACGAATATTATAGTTTTTCACGTTTGACTTTTAAACATTTTTCATAAATATTTTTTACATTTTTATAAAATTTTATTGTTTTCAAATAACGCAATTTTAACCTTCAAAAATTTGCAAAAGCCAAACTAGTTTTGCCAAATAGGTATATTATAAAATTGAATGATATCATTTTTTAATGTATCTATAAGTCTTGTAAAGTCATCATATTATTTTTTTATATGTTCAGAACTTTTAAATCTTCTTTGCTTTTGAAAGCTTTATAAATTCGTTTACTTTAGATTTTTTGGAAAAGAACATTCAAAAACAACTTTATGATACAGTATAATATGGCTCCCCAGTGTTTAAATTGGGTTTAGAGGTACCACAAAACTGCGTAGTCTTAAATGTCACTGATGGCATATTTCGTGCTTTGGATACCAAGAAAATATCGGTCCTAGGACTGTTGGACTTTCATAAGGTCTTTGATATGATAAATCATGATCTTATGTTAACAAAACTAAAATACATAGGTTGTAATAATACTGTTATGAACTTCTTTAGTTCCTACTTTCGTAACCGTAGATAAAAAATTATTTTCAATGGAGAATCATCCTCAATTTCTAATGTAAACTCTGGTGTACCACAAGGGAGTATCTTGAGGCTCCTTCAATTCATTGATTAGACTACTGATCTATTCACCGAGATCCAAAAAAATATTGTAAAATACAAGGATTATGCTGATGATACACAAATTTATTATAGTTTTATTCTTTACCATTCACATGAAACCAGTGAATGTATTAATACTGATTTAAAAAACAATGATTTCTCTGTCACAATTTGAAACTAAATTCTAATTCTTGGTAATAATACCTAAACATATTGAAATGCTGAAACATATAATTTTAAATTCAAAATAAATGAGTTGTTGCCTTACAGCACGAAATATGAAAATCTGGGTTTAACTTTTGATACACAAAGGAGGTTCGCAGATCATGTAAATAGTTTGATTAGCAAGTGGTATTGTGGCGTAAAGATAATATATTATGCTAATAAGTTTTAAATTAAGACAAATGTCCGAATCTCTTGCTGTATCCTTATTCTTATATATTCTTATATCCTTATATATCCTTATATATTCTTATATCCTTGTTAGTCGAGTCGGTGGCTCAGGGCTTAGCGTCTCGATCGCTCAACCCAGAGGTCGTGTGTTCTAATTCCCATTCCACCAACAATTTTTCATTAAATTGTTTACTCGTAGATCAAGACTTATTCGCAGGGATGGCTTGGCAACCATCCTGGCGATGGCCTAGGATTGGAAGAATATCAACTTGGTGTTAATGTGAGAGATTAAAATCAGTTGATGTTTGACTTGTACCCCTAACTAATGAAGTTTGCCAAGTTTCCCTCATTCTAGCACTGAATGGTGGTTAGGGCCTACCAACGTAAGTCGTTTCTGAGGCGCAAATGCGGCCCGCGAAATAATAATATGCCGCCCCTCTCCCACACAAGTCTCCGACTTTCGGGATAATCCTTGTGATTAGAATGAGGGGTAGAGATATTATTATTATTATTATTATTATTATTATTATTATTATCCTTATTCAATTACGCTGATTCTGTTTATGGTCCTTGTGTTGTCTTAGTAACTCCAAATCGCATAGAGAACATTAAAATTTCTTGTTGCAGTTTCGTATTTGGCTTAACAAAATTTGATAGAATTTCCGGTTAATGTTAAAATTCTTAACTGGTCGCCAATGAATAAAATATGGAAGTTGCATTTGTTGAATTTTGTGCTTCGCTTGTTGCTCAGATTCAAATATAGACACTAGAATTTGGGACAGACTGTATATATACTCATGTTTTGCGCTTCTTATGTCTGAGAATCATGGTGACATCTTAATTAATTCTGCGGGAGTTGCAGCGTGTCATCGCTGCCTTATGCTAGGGATCTGACAGGATCGGCGGAACAAAGTGTCACCAAATATTAACAAAATGAATCAATAGTTAATTATACTCCAGATGCTTAAAATTTGTTGTCAATTAGCTTTAAATATATTGTCGCGTTTCTGGTTGATAGTAAATTATATTTTTAATTATGTCCCCTGCTTTTCTCACTCACTTCTCACTTTCTCACACTTCTCTTTAACTTTATCTGTTAAATTTAAAAAATAACGATATAGACCTGAAATTGTAACTGATTTAGTAGATGACTTATATACTGGGTGTATTATTTTTAGTATCACATAAATTATATATTTTTAAATGGTAACTGACATTTATTATGTACTGGAAGAAAGATGACAAAAACTCAAAAGTAGGTAGATACACTTGATATTATATCAACATCCCTTGAAATATTGAAATCCTGAATCATATGAGTTTCCTGTTAAAAACATAATTTTTGTACAAAATAGGCTAGAAGTTTTGAGAATACGTTCTGATTATCTAAATTTAGAAAACTAGCAGAGTATCAAACAAACAGACAAAAGTGCTTATTTTTCATTTTTATAAGTTGTTGATGACCTATGAATTTTTAATTACTATAAGTCCTTGATTACTAATTTTTAAATAAAATCAATACTTTTTGACTTTTAGGTTCTTTTATAAAAAATTTTGTGTAAACACTATATTTCTAATACAATAATGTCAAAAAACTTGCCAAATCAGAAATAGTACATCTATGAACACTAATGAAATAGTCTCATCAGTATATTTCTCAAATATCGTAAAACCTTAATATAGCGACATTTTTGTCTCGTCTCGTTTCGTCGACGTATTTGTCAATTCATCTCTTCTTGTCTCGTTTCGAGAAACGACTAGTATTTCTTTGAGGCGAGATAAAGTGAGACCTGATGAGACGGTAGCTCGTCCCGTCTAGCGACAACATCTAGTAACAGTTGATTAGGGCACTTGTATCGTGTTACGTCACATCACGTGCGCTGACATGAACTCGGGAAAGTCACGATTTAGCTATTTTAAATAAGTAGAAAGCACACTGGTATCTCATCACTTGAGTTCACAACTGTTACAACTCATGGCCTTGAGCTCATGACATCGGTGTGTTGAAATCCAAACATTTGTACCTCACGTGAGATCACACAAACGATCAAGGCGGTCGTTTTGCGACTGCGCAAAGTACTGTTTCAGTCAGTCAGTGTGCAAAATCAATTGATTTTATAGGTGATTTGCGGTATTTTAACAGTTGTCATTGTTATTATGGAGGAACTTTTAATTTAAAAATCGATCTGGATGATCTTCGAACTCTTGCACAACATAGACAAATTATGCACAATGTTTCCGTCCTTTATTTATTTCGTGCACCAACATAATACGATTTAATGATTTCTGATTTATAAACAAAAATGCTCTTGCGTCAAAGCCAATATCCATTGATCGTGGTCATGACCTGGGAGGGTTTGGGGCCGAGTGGGATTATACATCTTTCCCCTCCCCATCGCTGTAGGCCTAGACTTCCTCGTAGATAGACGTGGACCCCATCCTTCACCAACCTCGATCAAAAGTGATAGGTGCGGGCGATTCGTGGGGTCTACTGCTGTGCTGGCTCTAACATGGAGGCTGGCTAGAATCTTCTGGCACTCTTCTGCTTCTTTTTTCGCCTGCATGTCTAACCCACTGGGGGTAGTCTGTCTCGGGCGGGGTCCTGGGTGCTGGTTTGGGGTGGGTAGGCCAGGAGTGGCTGTACTCGAAGTATTCGAAGTGAGCCCGTCACCGCTGTCGGCGGTGGCGGCTTCGAGAGGAGGTCTGAGAGTTGCTTTTTAGTCGCTTCGTGGCCCTCTACGCTTGTTCCTGGTGAAATCTGAAACATTAAACAAGATCTTACTCTAATCCTGGGTCCAGCAGTTGAAATCTTGATCGGTTGTGTACAGCGGCCGCATCAGACTCGTAGTCCACGGCTTCCCGGGTTACCGGGTTGCTGTGCGTCTCGGCAAGCACAAAGAACTTGACTCCGCGCCTCCTGATGACTTCTAGAACTGGGACGTAGTCGAGGTCCTTCAATGCTCTTACTCCCATTATGATTTAGAACTACTACTACAGCACTCGATTTTATAGCTGAACAAATTAAAACTGAAAATCCACCCATGCTATAAGTTTTGCAAAAGAAAACTGTCGTGACGTTAAATGAATGTATTTCTAAACGTAATTTTTGACATAATGTGAACTCACGTGAGCTCACATGACGTGAAGTGATACCAGTGCCATATTGCCATATACCATATTTCTCGACTTAACAGTACCTATTAAAGTACACTATATAAATAAATCTAATGGTACGTATATTGCATGCCCTTAATTAAAATTTATTTTGCCTCTATATTCAAATATAGTATGCGAAAATACAGCGTTCATTAGTTAAATTAAAATTTCGCTTACAACAAGATGAACAGCGGGACTGATGGGGTGTATGCTTTGTCGGTAAATGTGTTTCAAAGTTTAAAATTGTCCTGGAGGCATCTATCCTGAATACAGAGCTAGGCACAATGGTGTACTTATTATCGTTTATCTCCATATAATGTTATAGGGTACATAACTTAGTAAAATAGTACTTCAATAGATGTACTGTATACATACCTAATTTATTTATCATTTGGAGCACTGAAGGGGGCTTCAACATGTTATTAATCTGAATATATGATGGTTTGTTTATATATTTATTTGTATTAAGAAAAATTCAATCATATATTACTATAAGTTTCACTAGGAGTATCTAAAAACATGTTCCGATTTATATGATTTCCTATTTAAATATTTATACATATCGTCTAAAATGGAAGTCTAACCTGCCAAATGGTTAAAAGGAATGTGGAAAAGTTGGCATGATTATAAATTTTGTTAGATCTTGTTCTAATGCAAACAAGAAGCATTGCCCATATATTACATCAGTTGCAATTTATTAATATAAAACGGGAAGAAGGTGAACACTTAATAAAGTATAATATTAAACATTAAGTAACTTTAAAGTAGGGTATTACTAATAACAAGCAGTGGTGTACCCAGAAAAAAATTTGGGGGGAATGCTTCAGATAGGTAATTGGAGGAATTGAGGTTATAGATTACATTAAAGGAAAGAGAAAGATTCACGTTCGTGTGTGTATGTTTAAGTGGGTGTATGTATATCTGTGCTTGTTAAAAAAATATACTTAACAACTTAACCAATATATTTTATATGAATCTAAAACAAATGTAAAAGAAACAATAGAATTAGAAACAAATTTGTAAGATATTTTAAATAAAAATAATATCATAATTAATCACAGAAACAATAAAATAAAATTAAAAGAACTAAACCTAAATTAATAAATAAAACTATTACATTGACATCCGAAGAAAATATATTAAATTTAGTAGGAAATATTAAGATTCAGTATTCTTTTGATCAAGCTAACCCGTTTTTTATTTTTGCTTTAATATCTTGGGGGGGTGGGCATGGCCCCTTGATCCCTCCCTGGGTGCGCCATTGATTTTAAGTAGTTATCATAAAATACTAGAAGCGTAAGCATATCTGACCGATTTGGACTAGAACGGAATATTTTCGAAAAAATTTTATGAAATTTTACTTCTTTTAAATTTGTAAAAGTTAATTAATTAATTTATAAAGTTAATTATTGATATAAATTAATTTATAAAACAAATTTGATAGGGTTACCTAATATTTCACATTAACATCAAGGTGACAATTAAATAAGCTAATATATAATATTAAGTTAATGTACTCGTTTATTATGTTTTGTTCTTTAGATACCTACTGGAAATTGGCGACAATATATTATTTTTACTAAAGGCAAGAAGCTATTCATCTTCCATGTGGAAGACGTGAAAATTACGTTATTTCTATGCTTTGTCCGGAAATCTATTTCATTTACTTATTTTAATTAGCAGATTGAATAGTTATGATGGTATAAAATGTGAATGATATTATCTGAATAGTTATAGATAACATCAGCAGTGATCCCAGTGGAATTTGATAACAAACAATACTAAAAGCATCCGCGTCAAAGTAAACTAACTAATACAGCTTTAAAATATGATGGAACACATTGCACTCTATGAGAGCATTTATCCGAAAGCGTCATAAATAAAATTTATGTAAAAGAGCGTAGCGATGTGCACTTTAATCAAAACAATTTTTAGCAAGGAATAAATCAAGAGAAACGGCAACGCATAACTCAATGGTGGCATCTGAAATTGCAACCACCGTTCTATTTAATAGTCGTTTCAACGGGGCACTAAATCAGCTCATGAGTTTAATTTTTTCTCACCGAGATTATTGCTCAGGTCTTAATTAACCAGCTGATAATTTATTACAAGCTCCGATGTAATTCATTTGATGTACAGTTTGTTCCCTGTAATGCACTTGCTCTTGTACATAAGTAGAGCGTGCAGGATGGCGATAGATTACTTAGCAAATTTGGAAATCTCGTAATTACAGCTTGAATAATTAATTTCCGTGTAATTATGTCTAGACGTAAAAGACACAACATCGTGTACATAGATGAACTGCATATTCTACCTTAAACACATAATTTCCCTAATATCATTTAAGGGAAGAAATTTTGTGTTTCAGTGTATAGGTACAAAAGAATACTCGGCGAATGAGATATAGACAATATTTTGCAATGAATAAATTAGTATTCTGGTAACAATGAATAAAGAAAGTATGCACTAACTATACATAATAAAACTCAAGTAACCAGTCAAATCAATAAATCAGTCAAAATTGAGTCACATAATTGGGTTCATAAAATTATAGTTAGTATTCTAGAGATATAATTGTTTAACCACTGTAATCAAGGCCAGGAAATCATTACAATTTGAGTAGTTTATTGAAATTAACTTGACGGATGTACAAAAATTAAAGAGGATTGTATGTATAGTTCTTCCCTTAAAATTCATCCAAATTAGGCAATATCCTTGCTAATGCCATATATTTTAAAAACATTCTTTTTTCCCTTCGTGGCTACAATAATTGTTACTTTTCAAAAAACACAGTAGTGCTTTCGAGATAATTGTGTTCTGAGAATCATTAGGCCTGTTCCTGCAGTAATCAGCAACTAGTCAGAAGGATTCTGATCGGTTGAAAACAATTTGCTGACTGGTTTGGGAGTATTTCATTAAATATAACTAGTTTGTGATTTTTGTAGGAACAGGGCTAATGTATCTCTACTTTAAATTTTGCTTTGATTACCTGCATTAACTGCATTTAATCTAGATAATATGTTATTACACTAGTATCAAAGAGAATGAATTAATTCTCTTTGCTAGTATTGCAATTCAACCTAGAGAAAATTTAAAAAAGCAAAAATATAAAGAGTGTTTCAACAAAGATAATGATTACTTCTAGTAGGTAGGTATAACCGGATATACCACAAAGTGTACATTATTTTCAAGAAATAGATCGTTCTTTTAAATCTTTATATACGACATTTAGTTTCCGACAAATGCGATTTTTTCCCACCATCTGTAAGTTCTGAATATAAGAAATGAAATAAATTTAGATATGATTTAGTAATCTTTCTTTATATAGGTATTAAGCCAAAAAATTAACTAAGAGATAAATTATTAATGAAATTATCAAATAATATTATGGTTCAGTAATGTTTTATATTTCTTCGTTACCTATTATCCTAGGTATGCAAAGGAATAACCTTATTATTTTTAAGATGTCGCAAACCACTACTTTACATGCAATATACACCGATCAATATTGAATTACAACGGCATATCTTCATATAACCTCAACTTATTGTCTTTAATAGTGTTATCTACATTTTTTAAATAATAATATATTAAAATAGCACCTACATTAAATTACTACATTAAATCTTAATTCCTATATAAAGAAAGATGTAATCAGTAAAATAAGGCAATAAATAATATAAAAAATGTACTATAAAAATATAATTAAGTTGTTAAACTTTAAAGATAAATAATTAAATTAACTTATTTTCAAAATAAGATAATAATGATCTAAATTTATTTGTTAATTAATGTGTTTTAGTACCATATAAATATTCAATATTTAATGTATACCAATATCAATGTATTCATTGAAAAATACAGTCGATATCTTATTCGTTGAGTATTCTTTTGTCCCTACAATAAAATCACAAGATTTCTTCCTCTAAATAATATTGTCTTGCAATTCCCTACAAAAATATAATTTTTTGGTGTTTATACCATGCGAAGATATTTTAAAAGAAACAGTTTGTTTTGCAGTTTGAACTTTAATTAATGTATTTTATTACACATTAAGGAGATACTATGAAAAAGTTGAAGCTGATGGCACAGAACAGGTAGATATATGTACACATTACTCATAACCTTACCGCGTATTTAATTAACTAACTACACCACTTGCTATATAGTGACACATTAACCTGTTTAATCAACGAGTATCCTATTATTTCAATGCCAACGAATGATCACAAACTTGTATGCATTGCACGAGGACCTATTTTCAGCAACCAAGAGCTACAACTGAAACAGTAGATTTTGATCTGAGAGTCTTACTGACTCATGTATTTTACGAATACCGCCTGTATCAAAACTTTCCTCCAGGGACCTCGATGTATGGTAATACGTGTATGATGCATGAGTTATGATGAACACTGACTGTTAATCGAACTAGCTTATTTAATCGGACTGGCTTGTTTGTAATTCCCTTTCCTTTACTGTTCTGTTTTGCCCAATCATGCTAATAACCCACTTAGTGGCTAACTATCCCATCAATATTTATTGGATACATTGCCGACGCAGCTCTCAGTATCGAGAATGCCCATTGTTCTTAGTTAACTATAAATTAGATATTTTAAAATGAGGTATTGCTTTGCCTGGATAAATTAAGGGTGATCGTAGTTGCTGCAATAACTTTAAGATATATTTAATGGTGAATATAATCGTTGGACAATGTCTGTGATGGACGTATAAAAGGAAAAATGATTTGCATTTATGAATCGATTCAGTAAATAAGGCATAAGTGCGTGTTTTGAAGATATCAAATTTCTAATAAGAATTAATCATTATTAATCATTTCAAGAATCATCATTTGTTTGGATTTTGAGGTAACATTGAAATTTAGAACTTTTTGGGCGAGAGAAGTAATAAACGGACACTATTATTGATGAGACATAAAATTTGCAACGCGAGAGAGTGTCAATAATCGACAGATAAACTAAAATAAGAAGTAGATCAGTAGTATACTAGAAGATAAGTAGTATATAGAAGTAGATAAAAGAGCGTATACTAGATGAACTCAAATTTGTATATGCTGAACTAATTATCGTTTGTTTCTCGTTTAGATGTACTGTTAAATGTCAAAATGGAAGTTAAAAAAATGTAAAATGTAGGTATATGTTCAGCTGCCAGCCTATCAATATTATGTCAGCCTATATTTCTGCACAAAAGAATATGTCAAAAAATTTGTATTGATAAATTCACATCAAACTTGTTTTAAAAGCTAAAAAGTAAAAATATATTTATACTAAATAAAATTTGGAATTGCAATGCCAATGTTTTATGAACTAAGATTTATGTAAAATGAACTATTTAGTCTGCAGATAAGAAATATTACAGTTTACTACTACCTCATCCTTCTTGAGGCTGTAAATAGGAAAGGTATTTTCACCGGTGCCACGGAAGTAGTGTTTTAAAAATATATATATAAAGTAACCAAACCTCAGCGACCGACGACCTATTTTAGATAAGGTTTGGGGGTTTGCGAATTCGATCTTTCACTCTTATCAAAGCCAAAGGCGACAGCGGGAAAATAAAACGGAAAAATTGCCCCGGAAATACTCGTTCTCTACCTTATACTCTAGTTAATAATCGATGCTCCATAAATTTTACTATAAGGCTGGAAATAATTGAGCTATATCGAAAATAAAAACGTTCCTCCGAAAATTTATGGTTGTAGGTTAGAAGATACAAACATTTTAAGCATATTCACGCAAAAAGTAACACTCAGGGACTATATTTTATCTGAGTTTCTATAAAACAGGAAAAAAAGTTCTCTATAAAATGTCAGCTGTATCGGTCAACACTTTATTATCATTTATGTCAAATGAGGTAATTATTCTTTTGATGAATGATGATAATATCGATATATATATATTTTATATAATTAGCGAGTAGGTGGCTCAGGGCTCAGCGTCTCGATCGCTCAACCTAGAGGTCGTGGGTTCTAATTCCCATTCCACCAAACAATTTTTCATTAAATTGAAATTACTCGTAGATCAAGGCTTATTCGCAGGGATGGTTTGGCAACCATCCTGGCGATGGCTTACGAATGTCAACTTGGTGTTAATGTGAGAGATTAAAGTCAGTTGATTTTTGACTTGTCCCTCTAACTAATGAGGTTTTCCAGGTTTCTCTCATTTCAGCACTAAATGGTGGTTGGGGCCTACCAACGTAAGTCGTTCCTGAGGCACAAATGCGGCCCACGAAATAATAATATACCGCCCCCTCTCCCACACAAGTCCCAGACTTTCGGGCTAATCATTGTGATCAGAATGAGGGGTAGATATATTATTGAAATGTATTATAAAAGAATACAATTTGTGTCTTCAACTACAAGACTATTGGTGAACACACAAGCTTTTGTAAATATTTCAATGTAAATATCTTCCGTCATCGTATTTGCAACATGACATATAGAAGCCTATCATATGATATTACGAGATATTGGTAACTACCAGATCATTCAAGTTCTTGAGTATTGTTCTATTGTAACATATGAATACCAAGTCAAAGATATAATCTTGTTAATAGGTATATTGTAGTATACTTTGCCACACATGAGTTAAAGTAAATTGTGAAACCAATTAGGTAGTATGTGTACATCGTCAATATCAATACCAAACTTTCATGATCCAGTCACATTGGCAAAATATTATAAAGAACCAACCAAACTTATGTAGAGGCTGTTTCATCGTGACCACCCATTAGAATATGTCAGAGACTACTTGGTTTTAAAGAATGAAAATTTGCATGAGCACACTCAACCCCTCCCGTGTTCAAATTTTCATTCTTTAAATCCAAGGTAGTCTCTGACTATTCTAATGAGTGGTCACCGTGAAACACCCTGTATGTATATATGTAAAATCTATCTGAAAATGTATGTATTTATTCCATATTCACACAAAATGTGTGCAAAAAAATTATAATGTACTTAGGTACTATTCAATAGTCTCATTAATGATGCAGTTCGTTGCAGTATATTTTTTTATTTTGATCATATTTATGAAATAAATGAAAACTTGGAAATTATCGCATAACAATATTTTTATTCATTGTTTTATTTTATGTTTATTAGTACTGTGAAGGATCCAACTTAAGTTTGTGAAGTCCTGTGAAGGTAACTTAAGTTTGGAGCCTCCAATGCAATATTTGCGTACATAGAACAGAGTCATTGCAAAATAAATTTTTGAAATTTTTACATTTTAAAACTAGTGTATACCTATAACGCCAACCAATTTTGAATTTCATATTTCACTCTTAAGGCTGGGTCTCACTGGGACATTTTAGTGGAGTCAACTAGTGGATGCCAGTAAAGTTGACCTGATCAAATAAGTTGCCACTTGCCTTCTACTTAGCCACTAGTCATTCAACATTACTCCGGGGGCAAATTTTTTTGCCCAGTTAAAAGCTACTTAACGAATGGAAGCAACAAGTGTCCCAGTGTGTGCTGTGTTATTTCTGTATCTACAACTTTTTGTGTGGTTAGGTTTCCGTTTTATTGGAAACTAGATTAGTACAAAATTACAAATTGTGAAATTACACAATTTGTAATTTTGTTCTTTAATTAGACAATTCAAAAACGAAAATACCAGGAAATGTTTCATGAATACAATAAGCTTTAAAAATATTTCTATACAAGTGTACACTACAAACATTTATTAGCAATAGGTACATCATAATATCTTTTTCACACACATCAGTAGAATCGACTCCTCCGCCTCAAAAACAGATGCTTTATTCTGCTGTACATCTCGGCGTAATACAAGTTTATAAGTTTCTGTGTTTTAAGCATTTTCTGCAGATTTCTGAATAAATAGCAGATTCAATTAAGTCTCGACCAAAAACTTGAACATTGTTGTTGAGAAATTTTGATCAAATTCAATTCCCATAGGCTGATTTTGGTTCAATATCTACAGGGGTATTATCAACATTTAAATTTAAACTGGTAAGAGTTTTATTCACATTGAAATAGAGATTATTATCGTTAAAAAGGTATTCAATTTATTAAGCACGACATTACATTTATCCTCTAAGATATACAATGATTTATAATGGATTAAAACGGAAGTATCATCTGCATAAATTGTAAAATAAATATTAGATGCAATATTGTCTACCTATATCATTTATATATAATAGACAACGCAGGACCCAGTACAGAGCCATGTGGTACCATTTGTGTTTAAAAGTTACATACTGACTGTGATTATTAAAAAGTGAGCAAATCCAATTTAAAGAGCGTCCTCTTTCCCCAAACGCTGATACTTTTCAGGGGAACCCTATTGAAATCCCAGAAGATTTCAGCAGGGACTCGCCAAAATCAGTCCAGTACGACATTGAAACCCATGTTGATTTTTTGTTATAATTTTCTGCTTATCTGTGAAACGTAGAAGTTTATGAAAATGACAGTATTAAAAAATGTTTGTACATATGATTTATAGATTAGAGATTAGATACTTGAAGAGACTAATTAAGTATTTTATTGCGTTATTGTTTATTATTATTATACTGTATTAAGAGATAAAATAATTACTAATTTATCTCATTACTTTAATATACCTACTAAGTTACAATTCCTACAGAACCAAAGTTTGTTAAAAAGCGAAAAAGAGAAGCAATAAAATCTGAAATATGTTTTAATTACGAAGACAATTGCAGGGTGGAAAATTATTGTTATCGCACATAGCCATGCTTCCTTATAACTTCAAAGTGCCCAATGAATGCTAATATAATTTTAAATTAAACGCCTCCGGCTATAAAAGCCCTACAAAATGCTTACACTTTCGTTACTTAAAGCAATTCTAAGGCATTCCGAAAACGTAGACACTTCTGAAAGTTTAATTAAGAATTAATGTTTTTCAGCACAAATGCAGGGGATTTGGGTATCTGTATATCAGGGTCAGAGATTGCAATTCGAACAGAAAAGTTTTCCCTAGCTCTGTGGAAGTTCTTCGTTTAACACCACACAATTAAAAAGTTCACAAAATCTTTTTGTTATAAGTATAACGGCAGCAGTTGTATGATTGCTTTCTTTGCTGAGCTGCATAATATTATTTATTTGCCATAACGTGTTTACAAAAACAATAGTCTGCATATATATCTTTTATAATTAGTCTCAAGGAGGACTCTCAATAAGTAACAACATACTAAGATTCAAGCGCTCTGTATATTTCAAGATATACACTAAAAATTTCAAAATATACGAGGGGTAAACCGCAGACATGAATTTTGTACACCAATTGCTTTATTGCTCAGTATTACAGCAAAATTAACTGCATTGCTTCAATATTCACTGAATTTTGCACATATTGCTCATATTTTTACTGGTGTGCCATGTATTGCTCATATTTTCTTAGTATTGCACAGCATTGCTCTCATTTTTATAAAATATTTGCATTGCTTCGTATTGCTTTTGAATTGTTTCGTATTGCTTTTGTGTTGCGTCGTATTACTTTGAGTGCATGATAACTGTATTGGTGAAACACACCTACATTTTCTTAGTACCTATATTGCATTGCATTGCTCGTATTTTTATAAGTTGCTCACATTGCTTTTAAAGTACAGTATTGTTACTTCTTCCGGGGTTCTAAAGATAAGTGAGACTTATACAACAGTACAAATCTTTATTTAACACTTCAGACACAGTACAACACTTTTTGTACAATATCTAAATAATTACACACCGAAAACACTTGAAAAATCGCCCTTATTTCACTGAAGTATTGCTTCCTCTCTTGATCGCTCTTCTACTGAGACCGACTGACTAGTCGGCAAGCCGCGGGCTTTATACAGTGTGTCCAAGATAAGGATGGGATAGCATTGGGATTTTGGAATCGGTAAGAGCTACAAAGTTGGTTAAATTATGAAAAAGTTGAGCAGTTTGAATACCTTGATGCATCACAAATAATTAAACCATTACTTGTGATGCATCATTGAATTGAGAATAAAAAATGGTATCAAAATTTCTATTTAAAAATACAGGGCCGTATTTAAAAAAAAGAAGTTGATGATGGTTTCTCGGAAACAAAACGTCGGACAAAAACTTGATGAATGCCATCTTGTTATGCTCAAAAAGTAACAATGGAAAAGTATTTTTTATTTTTTGATAGCTGTTAAAATAACGCCAGAAATAAATAAAAACAAATATCGCAAAAAAATGTTTTTCCAAATATTTCGAAATCAAAAAAGGATAAATTATTTTGCAAAGTCCATGTAAAAGGTATTCAAACTGCTCAACTTTTTCATAATTTAACCAACTTTGTATCTCTTACCGTTTCCAAGATCCCAATGCTATCCCATCTTTATTGGACACACTGTTTAGGTAAACTAGGAATTCACGGATTTTATTGGCTTATTTAAACATGAGTTATATAATCGTAGAAATTTCCATCAAATACTCACGAATAACCCATACACCAGGGCAGTTCAATAAATAATCGACAGACAAGTTATACGAGGGGTATTCGATAAATACCTCTGGTGACATCCAGGAAATGTGGACGAAAGGGCGTAACTTCCTTATTTGAAGGCCTAGAGGGTTGAGACTTCGCTCTTGGGGGGTTGTTCCTAGCACCCTCAGAAGCGGTGTTGCCAGATTGTGCATAATTTCCCTAGGGCTGGGGAAAACGTAGTTTTGGCAACGCCGCATTCGAGCACTCTATCGGTAATTTTGTAACAGTATAACAGTAAATCAACTTTGCAACTTAAATTGGGTGTTCATTATTAAAGATGCGAGTTAAAGGCTCATGACTTCTTATTGTTTTTGCTAAGTACAAGGCAACTCATGCTATTAGGAATTAAGGGTTCCTTAATAAACACAATCTGACATAATTTCCAGTTGTTCTGAATTAAAGGCTCATGATTTTTTATTGTTTTTGCTAAGGACAAGGCAACTCATGCTATTAGGAATTAAGGGCTCCTTAGTAAACACAATCTGACATCATTTCTAGTTGTTCTGAATTAAGGGCTCATGATTTTTTTTATTGTTTTGAACTTAGTACAAGGCAACTGAAGCTGTTAGGAATTAAGGGCTTCTGATTTTTTATTATTTTGGCTAAGTATAATCTATATAATGTCAATTGAAACTAAAAAAATTCCGACAAAAGAAACACCTGCACCTCGACGGCGGCCTCTCTGAACCGGGGCCTCCTAACTGAAGCTGTTAGGAATTAAAGGCTCCTGATTTTTTATTATTTTGGCTAAGTATAGTCTATATAATGTCAATTGAATCTAAAGAAAAATTCAGACAAAAGAAACACCTGCACCTCGACGGCGGCCTCTTTGTTTACGCACGTGTGTCGTTTGTCGCAATTGTTTTTGCAGTTTCAATTGAGGTTATAAAGACTATACAAGGCAACTCATGCTATTAGGAATTGAAGGCTCCTCAGTAAAGCAACTCTAACATCATGAATGTTAGTAGTGGTGAGAAACACACCGCAGTGCCCTCTTTGGGTCTGTGCTACTATCTGTCTGACAATTATTGTCAAATTGACAGACATATTGTTTTTTTTGTTTTCGGGATCTCCATCAAATAAACTCTATCATTTACAGCTGTTCCGAATTAAGGCCTAATGATTTTTTTTTGTTTTAACTTAGTACAAGGGAATTAAGGGCTCCTTAGTAAACACAATTTGAAATCATTTCCAGCAAACATATATCACAACTTATACCAAACATATTAAAAACAAAAATAATAGAAACAACATAACTTAGGATTATCACTCGGAATATCACGATACACACATAATTGGCGGTTAGCCTTAAGATCTCGAACAGAATTTCCGACATTGTCACACCTAACAGAAACACTGTGCGCAGGTATAAGCCTTTATAATCTCAATTGAAACTGCATAAAAAATTCCGACAAACGACACACGTGCGTAAACAAAGGGGCCGCCGTCGAGGTGCAGGTGTTTCTTTTGTCGGTTTTTTTTTACAGTTTCAATTGACATTATATAGATTATAACGACCATGAGTATTGCTCTCGGTATTGCTTTATTGCTTTTATTATTTCGCATTGCTTCATATTTTCTATGCCTATTTTTACATTGCTCCTCAATTTTCTTGCATTGCTTGAGTATTGCTAACATTTTCAATACATTGCTCGAATTTACATAGTATTGCTCGCATTGCTTTTACATTTTCTCATGCTTGTACACCACATTGCTTCAGCGGTTTACCCCTCGAAAATATACAACGTTTGAAATAATGTTTTTAGTTGAATGAAAGTAGGTATCCAAATGAAGTTGTATTTAAAAGTGAGTGGGCTGAATCAGACCTTCTACTATGACTATGGTATTACTGTGGTTCACATAATATGTCCAACTTCTTGAGATGTGGCGATTGGGTGT
Organism: Pogonocherus hispidulus; assembly: GCA_963924545.1. Classification (NCBI taxonomy): domain Eukaryota; kingdom Metazoa; phylum Arthropoda; class Insecta; order Coleoptera; family Cerambycidae; genus Pogonocherus; species Pogonocherus hispidulus. The sequence goes on from OZ004695.1 coordinate 54,499,932, forward strand.
ATCAATATTTTCAAAAGTTGTCCTTTGCCAGATATAGGATATAGTGTATCTGATCCTTACTCCAGTTTGATAAATATATTCCGGTGTTTTATCATCTTGTAAGCATAGCATTTCAATGGAATATTCAGCAAATTTCACCGTGAGTTTATATAGGTGATGTTTTAAAAAGAAGTGCCCAGTATAAAATTCAACAAGATTTTGCAAGTTTAACATGTTTACATCTGCCTGCAACTTGGGTTCACTTAGTAATGGGTACTTCCCATAGGTTTACCCAGTGATACATTCGGTATTTTTCACCCAATGTTTTTCCCGCAGGATCGTAGAGAGTCACTACCTCTCAGACTGAGAGAGAGAGATCGGGAGAGACAAGACATTGCTCTCGAAATGCCTGGACAAAGTAAAAAAATCACTGTGAATCACAGTATTATTATTTCCCAAAGCAAGCACTATTTGATATTTTAAATACTTTTTAGATAAAATGTAACGAACCTAGGATTTTGAAAGGTACTTGGTTATTTAAAAAATTCCATATTCTCTCGATAAATTCTGCTGTACTTTTTTTAACTAAACTTTTCAAGATGAGGATACATCATAAACTCGCTTATATTACTTTTTAGGTAAAACATAACTAGATCTTGAATTCGCAATGAGGGCTTTTATTGCTTAATATTGTGGTAGACCTCTGAGAGCAAGGACCATTTTTTTATTATTAAAACACACAACGTAACGTAGTACTCACAAAAGGGCGTTGTGCCTTTAAAATTCGAGAATGTTAGAACGAGTAAATTGTAATCACACGACGTACATACAAAGTACATTTTAACGTCGCACGGTGTACAATTTTCTCTGCCATTTACGTGGAATGAGCAGAATAAAAATCCCGGCTTAACTTTTGCTCTGGGAACAGTTTAAAATTAATACTGCTCATCATTGTCACATATGAATGGCTTACGAGCAGAATATGAATTATATATTTATATTAGCCCTTAACGATGCTTCTGCGACTACTGTTCTACGGTCTATGCCACGTGAGAAGAGTTTTTAGCCTCAAACATGTTTAGGGATTAGGGATTGGATGAACTAACTTTCAGTTTGTCCCGGTTAATACATTGATTAATTTTGCTTGTATTTCATCAGTTGAAACGAATTATTCTAATATACAGGGTGTTCTACAAGCTCTATGACAAACTTTGACAGACGATAGCTGAATTAATTCTAAACATTTTTTATTAATGAACATGGGTCCGATTCGTTTTTGTTTAGAAGTTACAAGCATACCGGGTAATTCTCAAATGTCGCTCAATCCTTTAACTAAAACACACAATTACTAATAAAGATTGTTTGAAATGTCCACCCTCGGCTTGAATGTAACCCTCACATCGACGAACTAAAGACCGATGAGTTTTGGATCATTTCTTATTTGGTTAGCCCCATCTTGAATTCTTTCAAGTAACTGCTGACGGGTATTGATTTCAACATGGTAGACCATCTGCTTCATGTGTCCCCATAAATAAAAATCCAGAGGATTCAGATCGAAGAATCGAGGTGGCCATGCTATTGGATCTCCTTGACCTACCCATTTATTCGGGAAAAGTTCATTTAACCAAGCAGTGGAGTGGGGTCCCCTACTTCTCGAAGTCTACGAAATGATGCACTAAACACCGTGTGGGCAGGTTGATGTCAATTTTGATACCTGCGTCGATATTCTCCAGCTGCTTGCCTGACGTTCCCATTGCAATATCCATATAGAAACACAACATATTCTTTAGTTGTGAAAAAATGGATTTTTTATTTATAACTTTTACACGAAGTGTCAAATAAATAATTAAAATAACAGAAACAATAATTATTGTCATATCAACTGGCATTTTTATTTATCAGCCTATTTTGATTGAAGTATGAATATATGATTCTTTAAATGCTTGTAACTTCTAAACAAAAACGAATTGGACCCATGTTCATTAATAAAAAATGTTTAGAATTAACTCAGCTATAATCTGTCAAAGTTTGTCATAGAGCTTGTAGAACACCCTGTATATAGAACGTCCAACTTTATAAGCATTAGAAGATTAACACCTATTTAAAAAAGATATAAACATTATGCAGTTTTCATAAAAAACTGAATTATGGAAAACTAATAGAATAAAATGAAAGAGTTATTCAAAAAAATTGAATGTAAACCGTAAACAACTACTAAATATGATCTACTGATTAAAAATACATGAACACAAATAAAGAGTCCAGTCGCATGTAGTACTTCAAATGTGTTATTTATCTGAGTGGAACCTTGTACAGACCATTTCGAACCATTTGCTCTCATATCTCAATCCCGCCTCCTTTGTATTTTTCGGCCCACTCTATACTGGCGACTGTATCAGTTTTTAAGCGGTGTACGCTGACAATGAGGTCGCACTTGGCACACAATAACGACACGTGTCTGCCAATGTTGGCACTTGTGCTGCACATGCATGCAGACTAGTTAAGTGGCAATATGTACGCTAAACAATACTAGATGAATGTATTGTGCTCAAGGAATGAGAGGATGCAATATTGTAGACATATTGTACCGGCATCCGACATTGTCATTGCCCAGAGCACGCTGGACCGTGAATAACGTTTTCATTTCGCATCACTTGTGGCATTGTTTATATTCCGATGAGTAATTAAAATTGAATATTACTGTATGCCATTATTGAATCGTGCAATGGGAGATCGGTTGCAATGGCGTATTTTTAATCAGCGATTATTATCGTTTTATGATGATGAGTTTTATGAAATACCGTGCATTGTGTTTAATTGTCTCGGTAGATTAATAAACATTATCAGAATAATGAAATTATTGCGGTGGATATGCAACAGTTAAACAAGAAGCGGTTTTCATTACATCCATTATGTCATTAGATAATGGCAAGTTATTGCAGCTGTTACTAAACTTAGTTTTTACTTATAAAAAGTATGAAGTTAGTTCCAGTATGTCTGTTACTTATAAATATGTAAACTATTATACGAAGGAACGCATTACACAAAAAACTAATTTTTAACTAACTTTAAAACTAATAATCTGCAGTATAAATTCGTATTACTAACTAACGGTTTGTAGTCTGTTTCCTCAAAATAAATTTTTCGTAGCAATTTAACTAAACACATATTTTATTAAAATGGACAACGCACACTTGGTGGTACAAAATAGGGAAAACATAGTTTGTTCTGTGAAACATGAAGTTATTTATGTTTCGAAAGTTTATCTTTAATGCGCCCTCTGTCGTGGGATTTTGAGGCAGATTGGTCAGTATTAGTGTGGTAGACTGATTGGATCCGAGCCTGCCACCGGAACTGAAGCTGAAACATTGGCATAAATTTAGACGCATATGACATACAGTACATAATTTGAATCACCGCATCGGGGACAAATATTACTAGGTTATATAAGATAATAGTTATTTAGACTTTGTAAGTAGATTTTACCAGTCGAGGACGATTTTGCGCCCGAGCGTAGCGAGGGCTGGCAACAGAATCTGAGACTGGTCAAAACTTTCTGTTTTATCTGCTCTCCTACTGTTCATAAAATAAAAAATCAGATTCTACATTTCTTGATCAATTTATTTTGACAGAGATACTAAGTAATTTTTGACATAAAGGGATGTCAAGTATAGTCTTCTTTCATTTTGTTGTTGCTAAGGCGTTGTTCACAAACGACGCTTTACCTAAAAGCAAAGAGAAATATAGCAAATAACTACGAATAGTAAGGGACATCACTAAGTATCCTCCATCTGTAAACGCCTTATTTAAATAAGGACTAAAACAAATCAAGCTAAAACAGCTATTCTCCTGGCAATATGCCGCGCCGAGCGCTGAATTACAAAGCAAAATTTGCCGTATTTTGTCTAACACAGTTAGAATCAAAATACAAGGATTCGGATTGCAACGAAAACTACGAGGTAATACTAAGACCACACATCGTAGGATGCCACTAATTGCAGACCGACATACCGACGAATGCGAAGACCTGAGTATTTGGCACAATAGGTAAACCTTGCGTACGCAAGACCTACGCAAGGCCTATTGGCGCCACCTCTGTGTAGTTTTCGCAACACAATCCGGCAAATTTTGCTTTGTAATTCAGCGCTCGGCGCGGCATATTGCCAGGAGAATAGCTGTTTTAGCTTGATTTGTTTTAGTCCTTATTTAAATAAGGCGTTTACAGATGGAGGATACTTAGTGATGTCCCTTACTATTCGTAGTTATTTGCTATATGCATACCATCTGATCATGATATAATAAGTACAAGGTATGACATTCGTGAGTACGAAAATGCGTCCGCTGTGCGCATTACGTCACCGAGAGCGCAGAATGATCGCTAAATACAAATGTTATATACGATTTCAATGGAAACATTATCAAAACTTTCATATAATTGGCACAAAACAGTGTCCCGAATAGGAAAATATTGGGAAATTTAACCAGTGTCCTTAAATGTGTTCTTTAATAATCATAAGCACATATTAGATATACTCCATATATGGTAGGTACCTATCACATACAAAATGCCCTGGTAATCCCTGGTGGTTTAAAATTGGCTCTTTTAATTTCTTACCTACTTCAATAATAGTAACTGTTATCGGTGATTATTGCAATTTTTATTATAAGTAATTAGTTATTCTGATTCGTGTGTAAAATTATTAGTACTTAAATATAGGATAAACGCTTCATAAACATAGGATGTGGGCAACAAGTTAACTTTAATACATATATTTCGCCGTTCGCCTTACACCTACGACTAAAAGTGAAAAATGTATTCTTTTTTTTTTAATTATTCGAAAATTTTAAATGTTTCATTTTTTTTATTTAATGACCACATTACAGAACCATATCTATTACAGGTTATATAATTTATTACAGGCTTTAAATTTATCTCATAATCATCATCGGTGAAGTGTTTGGAACATATTCTGGCAGTATGTACATTAAACTTTTCTGCTCGACAGCAAGCTACCACCCATAGTTTCTTTATTACTTCAACCCGTGGAAACGTGAAAAACCTTGTAACGTAATAGATAATGCAATGTTTACATTGTCTAAATATCGTAGCAATATAATTACCTAATATTATTTAAATTATTGGGCTCTTGGTTGCGATTATCACTATTATACAAGCACACAGCACAACGCATTTTTATTGCACTTTTAGTTCAGGTACGTATTAATATAAAATTAACTTTAACTATACTCACATATGATTATAATTAGTATACACTAGAATTATACAAATACTCTGCCAAAAAAAATGAATTTAGAGGACAAAATGTAGTAGAAACCACGAAACTTTCACACCTTTACATATGTAAACACTGTAAAATGTCAAATTTGCGCTCTCGGTGACGACACGGATGTGGGAGGGATATGCGCAATATCATACCTTCCTTTATTGTATGTATCATGCCATCTGATAGTAGTAGAACTAGTTTCTACAATCGATCGAGGTAATACAATAACAGGTTGTAGAAACTAGTTCTACTACTTGTCAGATGGCATGCATATAGCAAATAACTACGAATAGTATAGATGTCATTAAGATCATGCTCCATCTGCAACGCCTTATATTAAATAAGGACTAAAACAAATCAAGCCAAAACGACTATTCTCCTGGCAATATGCCGCGCCGAGCGCTGAATTACAAAGCAAGATTTGCCGTATTTTGGTCTAAACACAGTTAGAATCAAAAATACAAGGATTCGGATTGTAACGAAAACTACGAGGTAATACTCAGACCACACATCGTAGGATGCCACTAATTGCAGACCGGTTTCGATCTTTTTATGATCTCATCAGTGCAATATAAGTGAGCATACCGACGAATGCGAAGACCTGAGTATTTGGCACAATAGGTAAACCTTGCGTACGCAAGACCTACGCAAGGCCTATTGGCGCCACCTCTGTGTAGTTTTCGCAACACAATCCGGCAAATTTTGCTTTGTAATTCAGCGCTCGGCGCGGCATATTGCCAGGAGAATAGCTGTTTTAGCTTGATTTGTTTTAGTCCTTATTTAAATAAGGCGTTTACAGATGGAGGATACTTAGTGATGTCCCTTACTATTCGTAGTTATTTGCTATATGCATACCATCTGATAGTAGTAGAACTAGTTTCTACAACCTATTATTGTATTGAAAGAGAAATATATTTCTCTATGCTTAAAAGGTGTAGTTTTGTAGGTCTGAATTATTTTTCCAAATGAGTGAATTTCACGTAGAAAATGCAGCAAAAGCTGCCTGCGAACAGCGTATGGAGCATTCAAGAAATGGTGTCAGAGCAAAAATACTGGTAATACTTTCTGAAATGTCACTGTTGGCATATTTCATGGATAAACCAGCAACATTAAAATCATCGATAGCATCGAAGAATGATAGCTACAAATCTAAAAAATCAAGCGTTTTCACACGAGCGTTTTCAATGATTTTCTCCTGCAGGCATCCGATGACACATATTCACTTATGAAGGTAGTGGCATCATCTGGAGATAAGAGAGATTTCCAGATGATGCCAACTTGTTTGGCGAAATGCGCGTCAAGTGCAGTATAATGTTTTGGTGTTAAGTGGTCAACTACCTCAGTGATATCGATATAAAAAAATGTTATGTTCTTAAAAAAAGTACTATAAGTATACAGTATTGAAAATCAAAAAATTCAACCTTAAAATATTTGTTACATATAAGAGGTAGCAGATAATATTTTTAATAAAAAGTCTCAGATTGTATTCATGCGTATTGCCACAAAATTCAATTACGAATATATTTTTCTTATAGAAAATTTGGTGTGCCCTTTTTTTAAACAAGTAACAAAAAATATATTTTCCGTTAAGGGACATCTAATGCATATAAAATTGTTTTTGGAATGTAAAGAAATACGGAAATATATATTGTCCTTGTTAAAAAAACCTATCCCTTCGTTAATATTTTTAAAATTTTTATAATTTTCCTATCTAAACCACTAAAACCAACAAAAAATATTTGATAAATCTTAGAATAATTTTAGGAGAGGATTTATTTAAATTCTCTGTAAAATGTCTGCTAAATAATTTAAAAGGCGAGTTATATTGAATCAATTATTGTAAAATTATAAATTCTGGAGATAAAATGGGAATGAAAAAATTTGTTTAACAACGTCTTTTTTAGCTAAAAAACCACAGTACACTAACTTGACAAATTTTGACAATCAAAATATTGATATAAACTATAACCACAGATACCTACAGATATAAAGCTCCCACAGTTATTACAAAATTCATGACCAACTTTGACCAAGTTTATCTGAAACCATGATTGGGTTCATGCCACCAAAACACCTTCAGTTTTAGTGTTAACGCGTAGGTTAGCACCTCGTGTTAACATCGTGCATCACAAGTAATACTGAGCAGTTAAAATGTAAACGTTCAGCATAAAGTTTAAGAATCACGAATTTAAAAGGGAAATTAATAACGTGATCTGCCTCATTTAATATAGATAACACTTTTCGTCAGTTAAAACTCCTGTTCTCATCATCCGACAAGTCTAAACTTGATTAATATGCCAAAAACTATTAATTTCTAGTCTGGTGGTAATTAAATGGAATGGTAATTTCAGTTTTACATTTCAAAGCTACATTCATTCTCATTCGGAAAAAGTCGAGAAAAATTTCAAATAGAATCATAATTATATAGTCGTCGCACGTATGCTTTTATTAAAGCGGACAGTGCATGTCCTGGAGGCACGACTGTCATCTCCGACTATGAAATTGTCCTTGCACTCCGATGGAGTCTTAAAGAATTCGAGAATTAAAACACAATGAAATGAATAAGTCGTGCAAAAACCCATTTAGTTCTTCACTGTCGCTGTTCGTTCCGCCATACCTAATCTAGTTTGTGCTGACAAGCATGCCCAACTAGCATTTGTTGTTTTATTAAGGGAACCGCAATTAATATCAAAAATGCTAAAGTACTGCCTTAGCAATTCTTATCTAAAGTAAAAGACTTCTCAAGTAGGCAAATAAAATGTATTGAAAATACCCAAATGGCCGTGTCTAAAGTTACCATTGGTTACTTTATTATAAGGGAAGGTTAGGTCTAGGTTACTGACACTGGAGCTACGAAGATGACTAAATTAGGAAAGTACAAGGTAGTTATGGTCGTGAGTTTTATGATATAAATTTAAAACTATAGCATCTTCGAGATATCAGCAAAAGTTTATATTTTATTATGTTTAGGTATTATATATTTATTATAACATTTAAAATTTCTCCAGTAGTAATAAACGTATGACCAGAGAAGTATATCATAATAATAATGTGCTAGACCTAAAAAGGCTATAAATTAACAAAGCCTTTAATCTCTTTGGCACATTACTTTTAATCTCATATCATATCTTTTGAGCTTTTCTTACTAAAGATAGAACCAAACTATTTCAGAAACTACTAGAAGAACTAGAAAACAATCTATTCAAAGAGTATCCAAATAGCGTCAAATTTATATAATATAGAGAATGCTCCTTCTTATTAAAAGATAGGTATAGGGTAAAGGGAGGTTAGATGGACCAGGAGGATAGACAGACCATCGGTAATATTTTGCAATTTAAGGCACCACCGCAACATTTGACAGGCGTATCTTTTGCGTTTCGATCAGTTCACCTTGATACAGTCGCGATCACGTGGTTTCCAGCATTTATGTGGAAGTTTTTCAAGAAAAATAGATTTTGCCTTAGTGAAAATTGTATTTAAAGATATACATTTCTATTTTTAACAAACTTAGGTAAGTATAATATTTTTTTTTTGTTAATGAAATTGTAAGTATATGCATTAATGTCTTATAGAACCTAAAATATTAAAACTTTTTTTTAACCGTTTAGTTATTACCGAGTGGTCCGTCTACCCTCCCATTTGAGGATAGATGAACCAGTATGGGGAAGGAGAGTCGGACCAATAACTTTTTGTTTTAGTACAATGCTTAATAAGTAAATATTTAAAAGACATGTTCCTGAACGAGGATATTGAACCTCTCAAGCGTTAAATGATGCCGTAAATGAATACAGAAATGGCGAAATTGGCGTCAATGAAGCCGCTACAGCATTTGGAATACCCAAAACTACATTTAAGTGCAAGCAAGACCTGAATCTTTCCAACCAAGTACCTCTGGTATACAAAACTAACAAACCACTACTAAGAAATCAACAGCTAGGTACTGAAGATATAGCTCCCGGAAAAGCTCTGGATGAACCGCATACCCGTCGTATCTATAGCTGTAAAAAGAGTTCTTAAAAAAATATCAGGAGTTATTACCTCACCGGAATTTATTAAAAAAAAGGCACAATGCAAGAAAAAAGCTGGCCCCAATTTGGCAGTGAAAGCAGTAAATAGACATTTGGCCATGTCACATTAGATGACTATTCTAGGACGGATGAACATTTCAGCGATTTAGAAAATAAGAGTGTTGGCTGCAGTGAAGATTATCGTTTAACGAAAAAGAAAGACGATTAGTCACAATGCCTTTTGTGCAAGCGCTGGTTGCACGAGAGCTGCACAAGTAACCTTTGCCAGAAGTGTGGAAACGTAGCTTCTAGAAAAGGAAAAGTAGCGTGGTCCATCTCTCCTACCTACTATGGTCCGTCTCACCTCCATAGGGTAGGATAGATGGACCGTTGACAAGTCTGAGAATTATTCATTTTTTAGTTTTAATGATACATATTTCTTTCTTTCTAAGTGTTCCAAAAAGAGTACCAAAGCTTAGTTACTTTATGTACCAATTTACAGATTTTTACTTTGATTAATAAAGAAATTATTTTAATTTTTATAAATGGTGGTCGATCTCTCCTCCCTTTACCCTACATTTTCGTCCATACATTTGAAATATAAGCTCTATGCTATGCATTCTATTTTCAATATTAAAAATTGAACGATAAAAATTTTACAGCTTCTAGGAAAATTTTAGAACAGGGCAGAAGAAGGTTAATGGCCAAACACATGCCATTTAATTAGAAATACTTATTATACAGAACCAATTGTAGAACCATAAGGTCCCCATTTGAGTAACATGCGAAACACGTGCGAGACCGACAATTCCAGCACATCGCACATTGTATTGTTTAGTGTAAAAATATTGACTTAAAATCTTGCCTCCGTGCTTATATAATATAAATCCTGGTTTCACAATATTTCAGGAAAAAATATTTTTAAGAATGTTTGAGTTAATTATATTATTTTTAAACAAAAGCATATTCCCATGTCGTACATTTTGACAAAAGAAATTGCTTGTCATTCGAACTCGGATTTTGTTCAACTTGTTGAGGATGCATAGGTGCTAATGTTTTTTTTGCAAACAAGTAAATTCTTGCAAAAGAGTTTTTTACATAAAATAGAACACTACTCATGACATTTATATGGCGAGCCGGTGGCTCAGGGTTTAGCGTCTCGATCGCTCAACCCAGAGGTCGTGGGTTCTAATTCCCATTCCACCAAACAATTTTTAATTAAATTGTTTACTCGTAGATCAAGGTATATTTGCAGGGATGGCTTGGCAACCATCCTGGCGATGGCCTAGGATGGGAAGAATGTCAACTTGGTGTTAATGTGAGAGATTAAAATCAGTTAATGTTTGACTTGTCCACCTAACTAATGAGGTTTTCCAGGTTTTCCTCATTCCAGCACTGAATGGTGGCGAGGGCCTACCAACGTAAGTCGTTCCAGAGGCGCAAATGCGACGAAATAATAATATGCCGCCCCTCTCCGACACAAGTCTCAGACTTTCAGGCTAATCCTTGTGATTATAATGAGGGGTAGAGATATTATTATTATTATTATTATTATTATTATTGTTATTATAGATAATAATATCAAAAATAACGTAATAATATCTCTACCCCTTGTTCAAACCACATACATATTATTACTCAGTAGGACGTAAGTGCACCTTAAGAACAATCTACATTGGTAAGCTCTAACCATCATTCGGTGCTGGAATGAGGGAAATCTGTAAATCTGAAGTAAGGGGGGCACCCTTACTAATGAGGTTCTCCAGATCCAAACATCAAGCGATGTTAAACTTTCACAACACTAAGCTGACGTTTTTACCATCCTAGGCACACACGCCAGAACGGTTGCCAACTTTTCATTTCGAACAAGCCTTAATATACGAGTAGACAATTTAATTAAGAATTGCCCGGCGAATGAGTATTACATTGTAGCGACATGAAAGAAATAACTTTCCTAGAAACTTACCAAATAGCACATCATGGTAACAGTTTAACATATTAAAATTGTTGACGCTCAAAGTCGTTCATAAATACATTAAGTATATAAACTGCCTAGATTTCCAGACTGGGAAATAATTTTGAATGTAAAAATGTAGAGTCGACAGACAGAATATTATACTACAATTATGAAGGTAAAAACCATCTTTCAATTTTCAATTCAACAAGTTCTTGTAAAAGATAATTCATCTCCCTATTTACACTGAGTCAAATCTTCGAGGTACACCCAATTACCGCTGAAAGATTTCCACAAATCCGCCATTAGTCGAGTTTATGCTACATTTAACCCAGTTATAATGACACATTATATTTGACATCCGGAACGTAGTGCCTATGCCAGATGCATTTATGGCTTAATAGCTGGTTACGTATTGTTCCACTCCTATTGAATTCTGCATTACATATTTCACCGGATTGTCAACGGGTAAGTAACTGGATTCACGTAGCTAGAGGATGAAAAATATGTCCATTGTCGAGGACAGACACAGTATATGGTGGCCCAAAAAATGCGTTTATAAACATTATATATATATATATATATATATATATATATATATATAAACAGTATAAATAAAATTAAGGAAATCTGCACACTATACGAATATAATTAGTATAAACTCTATACATATGAAGTAAATGCTTCTGGAAAACCAACACTAACCAACAACCACTCCATTAATATAAAAAAGTATGTTGTTAGAGACTTCCAAATATGACAGTTGATTTCTCCTAAATGAACATTCTCCATAGTGTGCTTAAAAATAACCTATAATTAATTGTTTTGAAAAAAACATTGATCTCATTTAGATGTTCCAAGAAATATATAGAAAACATTCTATATACTAGTATTTCGGCTTGTTAGGCCTTTTTCAATAGAGTAAATGTCTATTACTAAACATTTCCAAGCGCGTTTTCTTTATTTATTTGTTTACAAGTCTACCTACCCCCGATTGATTCTACCATCTGTTAAAGCTCGACTTTTTATTACATTTTCTAAGAAGGGCGAGGGTGTAAAATCCATCTGATCATTAGTAGTACACGGATTTATAATTAAAGATTTTTTAATTTCTAATAATTGTTCTAACAGATCTAAGCGCTTTCCTTTCTTTTCACGATGCAGTACCTTTACATTTTTCTGATCTATAAAATGATTGTTTTCTATGCAATGCGTGGAAAATCCTGAATTTTTTGCGTTATTTTGGGTTTGCGTTATTCAGGATTTTCCACGCATTGCATAGAAAACAATCATTTTATAGATCAGAAAAATGTAAAGGTACTGCATCGTGAAAAGAAAGGAAAGCGCTTAGATCTGTTAGAACAATTAGAAATTAAAAAATCTTTAATTATAAATCCGTGTACTACTAATGATCAGATAGATTTTACACCCTCGCCCTTCTTAGAAAATGTAATAAAAACTCGAGCTTTAACAGATGGTAGGATCAATCGGGGGTAGGTAGACTTGTAAACAAATAAATAAAGAAAACGGCTATTACTAAACAATTCCAATGGCTTGGAAATGTTTAGTAATAAACATTTACTCTATTGAAAAAGGCCTAACAAGCCGAAATACTAGTATATAGAGTGTTTTCTATATATTTCTTGGAATATCTAAATGAGATCAATGTTTTTTTTTCAAAACAATTATTTTCACGATGTTTCATAAAGAACCATCCGCTTCGAGTTCCACTTTAACCTATAATTGTTCACGATTGTGCTTTTCCCTTTTTTACAATAATTTCTTTTCGACAGTTACTATAAAGATGGTGTGGAGTATCTGTAACTACGATAAATACTGAAACCGCTCGCATTTCATCCTTTCAGAGACGTTGAATAATAAATAGAAAGTTATAAATGAAAATTTAAAGATCTCAATTTTGGCCCACTCCGTAAATCCAAGTAATAAAACCCAAAAACACGTCCACCGGGTAGCACTGAAGCAACAATTCCATCCGTTCAGCTAGAATGGGGTCAGCCTCCGCAAAAATTTACGAACAATAATGCTATTTAATTGCCCGTCCCCTATTGTTACTATTACAAAATTTTAGTGTTCAATGGCTAAATATTGAGAAACACCTCGTTCAGTTAAAATATCAAGTGGTGTGTCCTTTTTGTATTGCTCATATCGCCATTTATAATATGCTCACGTTACTTTCACAGATTGTGAATTCAATATATTGAATTAAAATACAATAGTTATTCGAACTTCTGAAGTAAACTAATACAGAAGGAATGACTAAGAAGCCATTATTCTGGCATTTAATAATTTTTAACAGCAAAAAAATCATGAAATAAGAACTGTTAATAGTTTATCCATAAAGCTCACGACGTAGATAAGTACTATTGAAATTACGAGGTTATTCAGAAAGTAGACATCACGACAGCTTCCATTGTTACAGATAGGATCAGATTGATTTACAGATTATAATATACATAAAATGGATTCTCTAAAATTGTTCAATTTGTTACTTGACATTATTTAAACATATTAGTAGTGGTGAGAAACACACCGTAGTGCCCTCTTTGGGTCTGTGCTACTATCTGTCTGACAATTATTGTCAAATTGACAGACAGCTAACGACCTGCTTTTCCGCATGTGCCATTACAGCAGTGACCTCTATGGTCTTTAAGGAAGATAAGTAAATAAATAAATAAGTAGGATTGTCTTCCTTATAGACAATAGAGGTCACTGCTGTAATGGCACATGCGGAAAAGCAGGTCGTTAGCTGTCTGTCAATTTGACAATAACTGCCAGACAGATAGCACAGACCCAAAGAGGGCACTACGGTGTGTTTCTCACCACTACTAACATTCACGATGCCCATTAGGCAATCACGTCGCAACATCGTTCATCAAGTCCACTACCTATGGCACTCTGATGAGCGCAAAAGCGCGAAACCGGTCAGTATCTGGTAGAAGGTCTCGATGAACGATGTGGCGACTACTATGGAGATGCCGATGTAATACAACGCCAGTCGGGGGATATTGCCCGTGGAGTAGTTGTTTTCGGCATCTCCTTCAAATTATTTAAACATATTTATTTATAAAAAGCAACTACTATAATACTAGAATTATATGTACATGTTAACAGTAGTAGTACCTAACTATTAGTAAATGTTATATTTTAACGGAAATTTTATGCCTTTACTAGTGCATCTTGGAAAAAACAATATTTACTAGAATACAGCCAATGTTACAACTATTTCTAGTGAAAGTCTATCGAGATTAAAAATATCTAGCTTATACTTGCTGAGAGTAGGCAAATCAGAAATAGCCTCTTGCAATTGTTAACATTACTGATTTCTGTAACATTTACTGTAACATACAAAAACGTAGTTCTTCAATTAAAACTATGACTGAAGTTGATAAGAATTAGGTATCTATTGACTTATTAGAAGTACAATAGAAGTTGTATTGAAATATTATACAGTGTGTCCTAAAAACATTCCGACAAACTTTATGGCTGGTAGGGGACATGAAAGCAAACCTTTTTTGTTTAATAAATATATGTAGGTAAATAAGCCGTTTGGGCAGAAAAAAGTAAAAATGTTCAGGAGGACCTGAATAAATCACATTTTGCTCGATTGGACTTTGTTTCATTGATAAATAAATGATGGTTTACAATAAGTGTTCAAAATGTTGACCATTTTCTTCAATACAAAGATTGTACATTGATTGGGAATAGCTTCTACGTGTGTACAACTGACTACATATTATTCTTGCTAAGAGATCTTCCTCATTAAGAATAGGCGTTTCATAGACTAAAGATTTCAGATGACCCCAAAAAAAGAAATCCAGCTGGTTGAGATCGGGATAACGCGCGGGTCAGGCCACTGGACCTCCTCTTCCAATAAATTGGTGGGGAAATTGCTGGTTTAGATACTGACGTTTAGGTAAGTTCGAACTAAAATGTGGAGGTGCCCCTTCATGTTAAAACCACATGTCGTTTCTAATGTCCAAAGGCTTTCCTTCATTCTTCCTTCTAAAAGAAGGAAAGCGCTTAGATGTGTTAGAGCAATTAGAAATAGAAAAAAATTTAATTAGAAATCGTTGTACTACGAATGATCAGATAGATTTTACATTTTTGCCCTTCTTAGAAAAGGTACTGAAAACTCGGGCTTTACCAGATAGATAGGATCAACCAGACTAGGTAAATAGATAAATAACTAAACTGCCCTTGGAAATATTTCGTAATAAACATTTACTCTATTGCGAAAGGCCTATCAAGTAGAAATACTAATATAATGTTTTCTATATATTTCTTGAAATATTTAAATGAGAACTGTGTTTTTTATTATAACAAAACATTTATTATCACTAATCATAAATACTTAACTGTTTAGCATTTTCTGAATTTCCTAATTCCTCAAATGTTTGGTTCTACAAACAGCTTAACTTCAATTGTACGTTTGTTTATTTAGTTGTACATTCTTCTAAACCAGCCAGCTCTTATTTCCTTCATTATGTACCATTTCATGTTTCTGAAGAGGGTACAATTATTGTTTTCTTGTTTTAACTGTTTTACTATACCTTGGATTAAAATTCTACATACCAATGTGAGCGGAAATCCGTGCAAGTTATTATTGGCATCACCAAGTTTTGCTTCTTGTTTCAAATTGAAACTAGTCGAGACAGCTATTTCATTTGTTCCCCCATATATGTAAGAAGGTTGAAGATGAGGCCACCGTCCAACAAAGCGTCCAACCATTACACTATTAGCTTTTTACGGTACATTAAAAATCTAATTGGACGGATACAGGTAAATTCGAGGGCCATTATATTAGCCATATGAACAAGACACACATAAAGAAACCGTAATTAATTAGACTTTGCCCCTGTCTCAAAGTTCTGTTCTAATGAGTATACAACACAGTTTTTGGGTTCTCCGAATTAATTAATACAAATTAAATAGCGTTTGGGCAAATAGGTAGAACAGAGTAGGTGAGTGTGATGGGTGATGGGTGATGTATATTCTTGAATTAGCATAATAGGTTGTGAAGTTTTCCGACTTAATTTCAATGTTGATGTGTGTATACCTCCCAAGATGATGTATGAACTCTCACAGAGTCTGCTTTATTTATTATAGTAGAAATACCGAGATACTTGTTGTATACCGCACATTTCTGGCATAGAATAAGAGCAGCGTACAAAAATAAATTTTTAAGCATCAGATTATTATAAAGACTACTATCATTATAAAATTCACTCTTCTCGAAATGTTTTCTACTCTCTTTTATCTACTCTCTAAACAATTTGAGTCATTCTGATGACATATTTGGAATTATTTATCATTAAACAATGGTAGTCATATATTTTTTTTAATATATTTGTAAAATTTCTATATATGACAGTGATGGATTACGCCAGGGCAGTAATTATAGAAATGACGTCTAGTTACAGCGATTTTTCGAATGGAATCAGACGAGTGGTCAAGTATCTAAATCAAGTAATTTGTGTATAAATAAGTTTTTATCAGGAAGCATTTTATCGTATACTCGTAAGGTCTCATCTCTCTGCTACGTTTTTGCAGGGTTTCATAAACAAAGGAAATTTCAAAGATAATAAATAAAATTGCATAAATAAATAATAAATTTAAATTTTAATGTTATGCAACCCTCAACCTCTTGAAAAATATTAAATGTGATCAGTACGCTAGATTCGCCTTTCTGTCATCTTTCCAATGAGGGATCACACGCCATAGTGTTGGATATGAAAAAACAAAGTTGGGGGTGGTTTCCGCTCTCCCTGAAGGACTATATGTCGCATATTGCTTGGAAAAGGTGAATAAATACATTCAATCGTTGGTGTGTCTTGGGAATTTTTCGAAAAATTATTCTAGTTAAAGTTTGATAAATATATTTACCAAAAGACAAACACCGTGTTGTCGTAAAACCATGTTGTTATCTAGGTATAATTCAGAGCTTGTTAATCTTGAAGCCATACGTTTAGTATTTTAGAGATTTTATGTGGTTTTCATGAGCAGAAAAAATAATTTAATGTTTTGTTGGTTGGTTAATGAAATGTTGATTTTACAACTACACCTCATGGGATGGTACATTTCATGTTCCTAATGTGACAGACCTTCAGTTTTAGCAATAAAATTCAAGCCTAACCCTATAATTAATGTAAAATTTTGAGTTGAGCTTTCTAAATATTACAAAAAGGAGTATAGGAACAAACTGTATGAGTTTAATAAAAAATCTAACTATTGTTGAATAATTTATTGACACTAATTGAGATGCAGGCATGAAAGCTTATGCTTCTTCTTTCAATTATTAAAGAAACGAACATGTGATTAGGTGAAATGTAGATACACAGGTTGCATGATTTGTATTATTATATTCTGCATTATCGCATTATACCATTTTCAACAGAATTCCATCGCGTGGTTTCAATCACTCGTTCATAGATTTTCCCATGCGAGGATATGTCCAATGAGAAGAAATCCTAGAGAAAACTTACAAAGTGACAAATCAATAAGTCATTAATTTTACTGCTGCAATTGAAAATTTAGAAAATCAGTAACGTATGGTCCACCAAAGAACGATGTACTCCAAGACCGTTCCAATTAAATGATAGACCTAACCTAATACAAAGTGCTATAGCCATAGCTGACTTTACCATGAAGTCACCATTGTTATCATATTTTTTGAAACGACACAATTATCGAACGATGTTTTTTATCCACTACTTGAAAAAATGCGTTTTGCTAAGTTCCGCGAGAGCCCAATTAGGACTGAACAACCAAGTAAAATTGACCTGGGTACCGGGTCATCCCAACATAACAGGAAATGAGGAGGCCGATGCACTGGCTAAAAGAGACTCAAGTATACAGTTTACAGGGCCCGAAACAGTACTGGAGCTTCCGCCTAGTTATGCAGCAAGGTCCATTGGAAACTGAATCAAGGAAATCTCAGAGGAGGAATGGTCCAATGGGACTGGACTGCGACAAGCCAGGCTCTTAATTGAAGCGCCTTGGTCGAACGCAACACGATCAATACTTGCGGTAAGTCGTAACAGCATAAGGATTGTCACAGGACTGCTGACAGGGCACCGACATCTCAACAAGCACCTTAACACTATTGGCCTTAGTGACACCAGAAGGTGCAGGTTTTGCGGACACGATGATAAGGACTCCATTCACATCCTCTGTCGCTGTGCCTGCCTCATGGTCAAGAGACACAAACATCTGGGCGCAGCATATCTTCTGCCCCAGGACATTAGAGAGTTTCCCCTAGAAAGGGTGTTGGCCTATGCGCATAACACGAGTCTCTTCCAATAGCTCTCGACTAGCGGCAGGCACAATGAGTCGAAAGACTTGAGTGCTGCGGGTAACCGCACCGGCTTCCAACAACAACAGCAACAAGTTCCGCGAGAAATCTGTGTGACAATGTCAGTGGCAGAAGTTCGAGAATCGAATCTCAACTATCGAATGAGTGAAAAGGCAGCAAGTATGAAAAACTTACTTACCTAGAACGGTAAAGGTAGCGGTACAATAAGATTATAGATTGTAATGTTAGGGCTTTCTTAAATCTAGCCAGCCGCGATTTATCAATAAAGCAATAAACTGCCAACCGCGATGTAAACTACAATTTAACTAATTCCAGAATTAATTTAGCAATTAAATAATATTATTTTTAATTTAAAATATATTGAAACTAACCAAACCAAAGATTTATTAAAAGTAAATCATTATACAGGGTGTCCCCGTTTTTTCGTTCATAACTTTGGCAAAGGATAGAGCATGCAAAAATAATAGGGTTTTTCCTATAAAATTTTTTTCTAAGACGCTTCGTTGTCGTTATACGGGGCGTTCAATTTTTAAAAACAAATTTTATTTTCTTTAATATTTACTAAACCTATAAATATTTTTTGTTGAAACTTGGCATACACTAATCGTGATACAAATCTAATATTTTGACGTAAAAAATATTTTTCGACTAAAGACAGTGCCGTAGTTATGGGGTTTTGTTAGCAATTAAACCCCCTAAACTTCTACGCCAATGACGAAAAATGATTTTTCGATACAGATGTTAGTATTTTGATCCTTTGTCTAAAAAAAAGTACTCTTGACAAAAATCGCTAGGAAGTCTTCTTTTTGAGATATTTGGATCATTTAACAATGGTTAGCTTATGAAATTATTTAAATCTTGGCTAAAAGTTAGTGTAAAATTAAGTAGGCATTGCAAGTTTCAATTTTTAACAATAGTATTGACATATGTCATGTTTAATCAGTTTGTTTAAATTAGTGTTGGATGTACCTAGTTTGAGTAATTGGTTGAAATTAGTTACAGTTATAGTTTAAATAAGTTAATAATGTCGTTTAGATTTACTAATCAAGAATACACAAATATACATTTTGTTTATGGATTTTGTAACGGAAATTCCGTAGCTGCTGCAGCTGAATACCAAAGACGGTTTCCAAATACAAGACATCTATCTCCAGCAGTATTCAGAAGAGTTCATCAGCATCTTTCAGAATATGGTCCTGCACGTAGGAGAAAACAAAATAGGAATAATAATGTTTTAGTTAGAGGTAGAACTAGACGTGTTCTTCGGTTATTTGAAGAAACAAGATCTATGAGTGTTCGAACAGCTACTCACATTCTTAATATACCTCGTGTTACAATTTGGAAAACTTAGCACAAAGATCGTCAAAGAGCTTTTCATCTACATCCCGTACAAGCTTTACATCCAGGAGATAACGAAAGGCGTTTAGAGTTTTCCAATTTTATTATTAATTCCCTGAATAACAACGAACACTTTCTCAGGCAAATACTGTGGAGAGACGAGTCCCATTTTACTCAACGGGGAGTTATAAATTTTCATAACTTACATTTATGGGCCCGTGAAAACCCGCATGGTATAAGACCGAGAAATTTCCAAGAAGAATTCAGTGTCAATGTGTGGGTTGGAATTTTCAACAACAATATTTTTGGACCATACCTTTACCGGATGGACTTAATGCCGCTACATTTCTTCAATTTTTGGAAACAAATCATTTTAACATGTGGGAGGAAATACCACTCCCCGAGAGAAGAAATGCTTGGACGCAATTAGACGGTTGTCCTGCACATTATGGACGGCAAGTTCGGGAGTGGCTAGATACTGTCTACGGGGAAAGGTGGATTGGTCGAGGTGGTCCAATTGCTTGGTCTGCTCGATCACCTGATCTCAATCCCCTAGATTTTTTTGTTTAGGGCTTCTTAAAAAAAAGTATATGCGACCCCAGTTAACAATAGAGATTTAATAAATCGTATTCGAATGACTTGTAATGAAATAAATAATGGCATGCTAATTCGTACAAGACGTTCATTAAGAAATCGATGTCATCTTTGCTTTCAAGAAGAAGGATATCATTTTGAGCATTTATTAGATTAAATCATTTGTAAATTATTATTGTTTTTGCCGTTTGTAATAATTATAATATTGTATTTGTAATATTATTTTTTCACATTAGGGTATACGCTGCGGGGGGAGGGGGTTGAAATGAGAATTTATTTCAACAAATTACACAAACTACAAGCAAACAAACTGATTAAACATGACATATGTCAATAGTGTTATACTGTTGTTAAAAATTTAAACTTGCAGTGCCTGCATAATTCTACAATAATAATTTTTAGCCAAGATTTAAATAATTTCATAAGATAACCGTTATTAAATGTTCCAAATATCTCAGAAAGGGGGCTTCTTAGCGAATTTTGTCAAGGGTACTTTTTTTAGGCAAAGCATCAAAATACTAACTTCTGTATCGAAAAATCATTTTTCGCCATTGGCGTAGAAGTTTAGGGGGTTTAAATGCTAACAAAACCCCATAACTACGGCACTGTCTTTAGTCGAAAAGTATTTTTTACGTCAAAATATTAGATTTTTATCACGATTAGTGTGTGCCAAGTTTCAACAAAAAATATTTATAGGTTCAGTAAATATTAAAGAAAATAAAATTTGTTTTTAAAAATTGAACGCCCCGTATAACGAGAACGAAGCGTCTTAGAAAAAAATGTTATAGGAAAAACCCTATTATTTTTGCATGCTCTATCTTTTGCCAAAGTTATGAACGAAAAAACGGGGACACCCTGTATATATTTTTGTTTTTCAGAAAAAAATTTTTCAGTTTTAATTTTCTCCGAAAATGTACGCATTCCGTAAAATCTCATAAAAATAACTTCTTGGAGCTGTCAAATTGACCAGGAGTAATGCATACTTAATTTTTTTAAATTATTATTTTCCCATTTGATTTGAATCTTCTCGTAAGTACCTAACATATAAAAAGCAATAGTTGTATTAAAGTCGTTCCTTTGTAGATTTATCTTTCGATAATCAAAAAATTACTTGAACAAATAAGTGGCGAGACTGAAAATCGATTACCATCATTTAATAGAGCTATATATTATTTTTGACAAATAATTAATTAGATGGGTGTGTCAACCATTATTCTGAAAAGCTATTAAATAATAACTCTGCTCTGAAATAATCAGATCTTCGAGATTTCCAACGGATAATATCCGGTATTAAAAAATAAATTGCTCAATTTATTTTCGGGTTTGTTCGTTTGTTTGTGGTACGAGATTGTTGTGCAATACAATTACTTTGCTTTGCTTTATGTCTCGACTTCGTACAATTGAATTTTCAAAGGCAAAATATTTTTTAATGAGAATAATTAGCTGGGACCCCATCAAAGGTACGTAGATACATATTTGCCTGTCACTAAGTTAATTTGTTCTATTACAGTTTTTGTCTACAAATACCAATGTTCTTCAAAAAGCTAATTACTTACTTAATAATCCAAACGGACAAACACATTTTATAAATGACTGTTTTATATACGAGTATCATACAAAAATTGAATATTAAATGTATTTTAGTAGTATATTCATAATATAGAAGCGTTTCCTTCAACTACGCTACACTGAAGAGGAGTAAAAACTCAGAAACATCAATGTTTGTGGCTACATGGTTGTTTCCTTTTGGAAACAATGGTAAAATAATTTTTTTATGATATTACTCCACAAAAAATATTTTTTTCACATTTATATGGGCTTTTTTAATGTTAAATTATTTATTTAGATACATATTATTTAGATAGAGTCCCGATCGTGCCAACTCGTAACAATAAAACATTTTATATACAAAGAGCCCGCACCAATATTATGAGCTTTTCTCCAATGTCTGTAATATGCCAAACTTTTGAAAGACTTTGTCCGGAAGTTGATATCTTCTGTACAAATGCAGGTTCTTTAAAAAACTGTATTTTGGGTTAATTAATGTATTGTTACTGTCGTTGTGTTTTTGTTGATTATTGTGTTTGTAATTTAATTACGTTAAACTTTCTTTTTTTCTTTGTATGGTTAGTTCATGTCCTGTAATTGGATTGTTGAATCTGTGGAACAGTGTACGTAATAAATAAATAAATAAATATTTATAAAATAAAAAACAACTAAGAAACTTTTTATTAATGAAAATATTTAAAAATTTCTATTTAATGAACTGTTTCATTAACTTGTTACATGTCAGATTATAATTTGACAATCAATGAAATGGCAGCATTATGGTGTTACTTATTATTTTCTTTCTGATATTATGATATTTAATGATGGTAAGAGTAATGAAAATTCCAACATATTAATCTTCCAGTTGATGAAATAGTTTACAATACAATATTTGAAATATAAATTCCTCAACACAGCCTCTAAGATTCAAATACATAATAATAAATTGGTATATAATATCCAACATTTATTTTCCGAGAAATCTAACAACGTTGCGATAAATATTTTTTAGTTTGCATTATTGGCGATTCAAATTACCGATGAGGGCGCTGCAAATTGTAAACAAATATGGGGGAAGAAAAAAATTTTGCATTTCATCTCACATCATCTAGCAATTTAGTATTAAGCTGCCATAAATATAGTGACCTCATGTGCTAGTTAGGGTGAAATAAAGGATAAAAAGACTGGTAAAAGTAGTCAAACGTCCCATAAGTGCTTCATTGCTAATTATATGAATTTTTTGAGTAGAAACAGGTACCCTAGTTTTTGTTAAATAATGTTTAAATTAAAATATATTCTGCTTTTATAAAACTAATAATAGAAAAGTATATACAAACTGCAACAAAGTGGTTATGTTGTGTAAATAAACGTATTCTCTGTTATTAAATTGTTACATGCCTTTTGGAGAAATGAAAGAAACAATTTCTTATACTAGAGCCAAACTTCTACCTATCTTCAATCTTACACACTTCTATTGACACATTTTGTGGAATGACACCTATAAACACGGCAGTTTGTGTTGTTCTGATTTCTTTTGAATGCCATTTTAAAATGTAAAAATAAAGATGTACAAATACTAACCACGTCGTTTTTAACTTTCTAATACCGAAAAATCACAAGCACCACTAAATTATTACGTTAAACAAACCCAAAAACGTGTTATTTATCATTATATCAGCAATAAGTCTCCAAAAATTACTTTTTAAGTAGGTACAAATATTTTCATGCAGAGGGCGCATTCATTTTTGGAATCGCCAATTTTGCTTACCTTTTAGTTGAGTTAATTACAACTGTGATTATGAAAATCATGTATCACATATTAGTTGGAAGAAAATACCCCGTTATTAACATTTTATTATTTATTTAATCATATGTTCTTTTCAAACCATACCTCGCCAGGCAAATGATTGCGATGTTTTAAGAATTCATGACAGACAAGTAAGTGTTAACCTCATAAGAAGAAATATTTGCCTTAATTGCAAAGTGACAGCGTCTAGAGCATCTAATCGTGTTTCTATTCCTCAGAAACTTGTTTCGATGTTGCTGAATATACACACCTAATTTGCATTTAAATTAAAAAAATTTGTTTTGTTCGTTTCTGCTTAAATAAAAACGAATTTGCTACGGTTTGCTAATATTTATTTTGTTATAACTGCGTTTTTTGTCGTTTTATGGCTGGTATATTATTTTGAAAACAACATATATTTACAATTTACAATTTCGGACTGCGAAACTAAAAGTATGAGAAATTAGCATCAATTGGCTATATTCCATATATGTATAATTATATATAACATAAGTCATAGATAATAATGTCTGTGACTTATGAGTGGTGATTTTTCATGATTCATAGTTTCTTTTGGGATTACACCACCTGTAAAATAACAAAAAGCAGGAAACCAGAACCATACAAATTAAATATTCAAAGTTGAATATCAAAGCAAACTTCGAAAGTTTGCCCCAAAAACCACTGTATAATAGGCAATAAAATAAATATTTGATAAATTAACTAAATTTCATCAGGGGTTATTTAGTTTTATACAAAATTCTGTAATATTACAAATCATATTTGAAATTATGTCTAAATAAAATAATTATAATAAAATTTAAAAGAAACCTAAATGTTTCAAGTTTATCCTCAACTCGTCGTCAGTAGAACGTTTGTATGATGACATTTTTTTTGTCAGATTGACATTTTTAAGATCAATACTTACAAAAATAAAACCAATTAATAATGATCAAAGTTCGAAAAACTGTATTTAGTAAATTCCTTGTGAATGTGTTAATATTATATTGGTGAAACATCTAGAAACATCCGTTGCAAATAAGGGTACGCGAACATAGAAATTATGTTAAAGACTAGCAAGTTGATATTAATAAAACATGTATGGGATAACGGTCAACGGGTTGATTGGACACAAATTTTACAAAAAGAAGAAAAATCAGTTAAAAGAAAATTAAAAGAAAGTGATTTTATTAAATTTAATGGTGATAACTGTATCTCGTCAGAAAGAATATTCATGGATCAAACCTGGCTTCCTCTACTCTAGAAGGATGTTACCAGTGGAAAATTAGTAATGTCATAGTCATTAGTGCATGTGATGATATTTTAAATTAAATGTGTCAATTTGACAAAACATTTTTATCGTACAAACGTTCTACTGACGACGCGTTGAGGATCAACTTGAAACGTTTAGGAAAAGGTTTTAGTTAAACTAGTTAAGTGTTTAATTTCTTTTAAATTTTATTATAATAATTATTTTATTTAGACATAATTCAAAATATGTTTACAATATTACAGAATTTTGTATAAAACAAAAAAAAACACTAACGAAATTTAGTTAATTTAGCAAGTATTTTATTGCATATTATACAGTAGTACAGTACTGATGTAATCCCAAAAGAAATTATGAATTATCGATAATTGTTTGAAACTAGTTATAAATAAGCCCGCTATGAAGGATTTTTTGAGAATAACTATTTTTCGATTTACATTTTTCAAAAATAGGAATGTAGATAATTGAATAACTTTATAAATGAGGTGCAAAATATCATGCCGCATATGGCATACCTTTGTATTTTAAAAATTGAGAACTTAATAAGGTTGTGTTTCGTTTTAAATGGACTGTATATTGTTATATGTATATTTATTTATTATAATTATAATAAACATATAACTTAAATTTTTCAGCTAATGGCTAAAAATTTATATGAATTTTAAATGTTAGTAAATAAAAAAAGTTATAAAAGTTAATAAAGTAATAAATTAAATGTTTATAAATATTTTAAAATATTTATGTCGTTAGAAAAAAAAAATAAGTGATCCAGATATGTTCAAATTAATATTGCTACTAAATTAATTGTAATATCTGAAATGTTATTTCCTTTTCTTTTGCTACAGCTGCATAATTCGGTAGTTGTAAGTTTTTTGTGTTGACTATTCCTATACAATTGTATGTCATGATACAAATAAAGAAAGGTATGACATTGCGCATATCCCTCCCACATCCGTGTCGTCACCGAGAGCGCAAATTTGACATTTTTCAGTGTTTACATATGTAAAGGTGTGAAAGTTTCGTGGTTTTTACTACATTTTGTCCTCTAAATTCATTTTTTTTTGGCAGAGTATTTGTATAATTCTAGTGTATACTAATTATAATCATATGTGAGTATAGTTAAAGTTAATTTTATATTAACACGTACCTAAACTAAAAGTGCAATAAAAATGCGTTGTGCTGTGTGCTTGTATAATAGTGATAATCGCAACCAAGAGCCCAATAATTTAAATAATATTAGGTAAATATATTGCTATGATATTTAGACAATGTAAACATTGCACTATCTATTATGTTACAAGGTTTTTCACGTTTCCACGGGATGAAGTAATAAAGAAACTGTGGGTGGTAGCTTGCTGTCGAGCAGAAAAGTTTAATGTACATACTGCCAGAATATGTTCCAAACACTTCACCGATGATGATTATGAGATAAATTTAAAGCCTGTAATAAATTATATAACCTGTAATAGATATGGTTCTGTAATGTGGTCATTAAATAAAAAAAAAATGAGAAACATTTAAAATTTTCGAATAATTAAAAAAAAATGAATACATTTTTCACTTTTAGTCGTAGGTGTAAGGCGAACGGCGAAATATATGTATTAAAGTTAACTTGTTGCCCACATCCTATGTTTATGAAGCGTTTATCCTATATTTAAGTACTAATAATTTTACACACGAATCAGAATAACTAATTACTTATAATAAAAATTGCAATAATCACCGATAACAGTTACTATTATTGAAGTAGGTAAGAAATTATAAATTTCAAACCACCAGGGATTACCAGGGCATTTTGTATATGATAGGTACCTACCATATGGAGTATATCTAATCTGTGCTTATGATTATTAAAGAACACATTTAAGGACACTGGTTAAATTTCCCAATATTTTCCTATTCGGGACACTGTTTTTTGCCAATTATATGAAAGTTTTGATAATGTTTCCATTGAAATCGTATATAACATTTGTATTTAACGATCATTCTGCGCTCTCGGTGACGTAATGCGCACAGCGGACGCATTTTCGTACTCACGAATGTCATACCTTGTACTTATTATATCATGATTGTATGTTGTCTTTTGAGGAAAATAAATATTTATATTACATTACATTACAGTTTATCTCGCAGCAACTACATACGTCTGTCTTTTCGTGTCGTATTATATTGCTTTTTCTTCAGTCTCATGTGCATAGTTGTGTAGAAATATATTTCTAACGGTTAAACAAAAAAAAATATTAGTGCACCGTTACAAGTTTAACCTTTAGGATATCGAGTACGTAAAATAACCACGGAAACTGTTTTATTTAACACGTTTAAGTGAAAGTAAGATATCAGATTCTACGTACACAATCCCCGAGTGCAATTACGGTGATTGTAGACCACGTTTCTTTGTAGTTCGTACACTTATTTCCCGCAAAAGGTGCTAACTAGTAATGAATTACAAGATTTATGGCTTCAATTCAACTCTAATTGACATGCCGATTTCGAGATTAACGAAGTTCATTAAGTTACTTGGACTTTGATGCTTGCCAGTCGTCTTGTTTGATTAGTTTATTGGTGATGTAAATGTACGTTTCCTTATTGCTTAGTGTACACAGTTTATTGCTTAATAAGCTTGGTAATATATAAGTTAAATTAAAGTTATAATAGTGAAAACAACAGTTATAATAGTAAAGATACTGTATGTCTAAATTATGATTATAGTAACCGTATAAAGTTTTAAGTAGAAAAATAAAAATAATGCAAATACAGGTACGGTGCAAGAATTAATAGCTAGAGACAAAATGTCTAAATGACCCAAGATAATCTATATATATGAAAATTTTCAAATTTATTAGAAGCTTATTCTTTATGTAGCAACTAGCCCCACCTAGATTGCAAGTTGATACCTACTATGTCATTTTAGCTACCATAATACCTCCAATGTCATACCTACTATATCATGCCAGATTAGCTTAAGTCATTTAGGCGTCATTAACTAAAGGTGGACTAGAAAAAAAAATGGATCGGCACTACAACTATTATACTGGAATCATAGGCAAAGTTTACAGAATAATATTTTTTATTGTGCAAACTTTGCTATAAGCTTATACCAAGTTGATATAGAAACCAAACAACAAAGTTTATAAGGTATTAAAGGTTTCCAAACTGTAAGGACAGAGCGCTATAAAATTCTGGAAGTGCGCTACCTTAAGTGAAACTATTTAAAGAGAAATAGGTTGTACCTTGATAACTTAAAATATTGGGTACCAAAAGAAGGGCAAAAAAGACGAAATCGCAAAGTGTACCTACCAACAGAGAAGGTAAATATTTATTTAACAATAAGTGGGTTACGTTACGTCATTCACAGATTCTTTTTAGTCTTTTAGATGTCATCAATTGAAAATGGACGTGACAAAATGACTATTATATAAGACTGGGGTATTAATAAGTTGAGATTAGTGAACCTAAACAACTTGTAGTGGAAGAAAAGAAAACTCATACTGCAACAATCTGGACCATGGCCCAGAAAGCCAGAGTACAAATCAAACATTTCAAGATAATTATTATAGTTTTTAAAATTTACAATTTTCAAAAATGTAAGTCTGTAATATTCTACAAATCTGTCACCCTCTATATGAGGCAAATTAATATAGAATAAGCTACACCCAGATAATTTAAATTATCACGAAAATTTTAAATCGTAAAATCTTCTTCACTATATTAAACTTTTGAAAACAATTCCACTTAGTAGGTATCACCATTTTTAAATAATGATAACCTTCAAAGAACATTATCTATTAGGCACACTGCTGACATATAATATTAAAATATTATAAACATTTGCAAGATTAAACCTTATAGTACACTTAATTGTATTATATTGCGCAAGCTTTTGTTATTATCCCTCCTGACTACAAGAGATATTTTAAAAGGAGGACGAGGTTTATGACGAGGGCAGTGTGGTTTATACAAATTGAAATTTTGGTGATATAGTTATAAAAATTAAATGTTTTTTCAAAAGATTAAGTAAATATATACCTGTATTTGCAAATGTGTTATATCTACAGCGGAATATCCGTAAATAACACTGCATCAAAAAGAATCACTAATTCCATGGTTAAAACTACCAGTATTATCCAAAGAATATCCTTAATTCACTTTATTTATTACGAAAACCTTGATGAATCCATAATATTGGATAGATGTAGGTACACATCAAATTTAAGAATAATTCTTCGTTCTCGTGGTGGAACATTGCAATTTTGTATGGTCGCAATAATAGGGAGAAAGATAATGGTAAAGGAAAATTAGATTGTGTTTTGTAATGAAATCAAACCGTCTAATTATGTAATTTGCAAAGCACTGTTATGGACACGTATTTCCACAGACAAATTGAATTAAACTGATGACTTGGTCAAGCGACAAATTGATATATGTTTGGTTTAGATTGGCTGACATCGCGTCTCCATCCAATGTTAAATATTGTTTCAAAAATCACCAGACAAAAATTAATTGAAGCTTATGCATCATGTAACGACAATTATACGAATCTATGCGAAAATTATAATAAAATAAATAAAAGCGTTTATCTGTGAATCTAAAGGTACGTTCAGTACGGAGCTTGGATGATAGGATATAGATGATAGATGAATGATGATATAATGATAGTGAAAAATATAAGCGCTGATAGGCGTTCAAAACGGAGATGTGCATAAATGTTTTTAACAGCTAGTACATTTCAAAATGTCTAGCGAAAAATATTACTTTGGTTCGGCAGGAACTAAATATTACATTTTCACCAAAAAGAAACAAAAATTATTTAAGTATCATGTGCATCCCATAAACAGGGAAAGGCACCGACTGGGAGAATTTCACCATTTATATCCTCAACTACGGAAATATTCCCAGGGGTTTTAGGCATATTTCAGATACAGCAAAATTTATACAGTTTTTTGTAGATACAGTAAAATTTGTTAGATACATTTAAAAGTTATGTTTGTAGAAATCGCTTACAATATTGTTAAAACGATAAAAATAAATGAAAATGAATAATATAGTAACTCATCATAGATCCGATGAACGGGAACCACTAGTTGAATTGAACGCCCGGTTTTCCTAATAAAATATTTTACTTTTGCTAAAGTCTCTCTTAATTCGTTTGTTATTCGATACCTACACACATCTCTTTTACAATATGTAATAAATTGTATTTAATTTAAAAATAAAATATTACTTTTGTTTGTAGCATTCATATTTTTTCCTATTTCTTCCCACTGTTTCCCCAAAATAAATCTATTGTGGTGATCAGGGTGAGCCTGATTCCACAACGATTCTGTAATGAACACTTCTCTAATTACTTTTTCGACATCTATACTCCTACTGCAGCTCACAGAAGAATTTAAACGACTATTCCGCAAAATATAATCGAGTATAAACCATGTATTCCATGTATCCCATGTATGTATCATGTATTCCCTGCTAGTATCACATCTTCATACTAAACGGCTGCATTGAAATACATTGTACATTTTATCAGCGCTTCTAAAAGTTACTCTACCATCCAGTCTATGATCTATCATCTAGTCTATGATCTATCATCCAAGCTCCGTACTGAACGTACCTTAAGTTTAGCTATGGGTATAGTTGTACTCTGCAATAGTTCTTGCATAATTAGTTTTTCTATCCTAAGGTTATTTTATGAAGAAACATTAATATTTATATAATACCTAAGAAGACACACACTAGCTTGCAATGGTAGGTTTGATAATTGGTACATATGATTCAAATAACTTTACTTTCGCTTGGAAATGGCATAGAAAATACAACAAATACAATTTTCAGCAAATATGGAGCAGTAATATTACCAATTTACTTAATTATACAGCTAACTGATACTTAAAGTAGCTGCTTAGGTTCTGTTAACATTCAACATCAAGTACAAATGGATTATTAACAGTGGCTTTCCTCTTGTTGCACTGTTGCAACTGAACACAATGTTGTCTATGATAATATATTTTAATTAAATGTTAAAAATGCAATAAGCATTTATGAACTATATTAATGTAGGTACTTGAAAATTCACCTGGTCTTTAAAATCGAAAGTCGGCGCATTTTTTATCTGAAAATATGGAACAGATTGCCGTGTATCCCGATCACTTAAATCAATTAGCTGTCATCTGGGTAGACCGACTTTTATTGTCTGAACCAGGCAATATATCCGGTATAATGGGTACGAAAAACCGCAACCGTTTAGAAAACTGATTACGTACGTACTTGTTCTGGGTTCTGCCAACAAGTGCGCTACACGTATCATAACTTATTAGTAGCTGACATTTATTACTATAAACTATATTGTTAGTTGCTGGCGGTATACCTAACTATTCCTGAGCTGTTCTACTGCATAAATACATATCCACAAATGTATGCCGCGGTACTAGTTAAGGTTCTGTTACTCTCATGATCGTCTGTCAGTCTGAACATATCCTTGTGTAATTCTAATGAACTATTTTGGTTCGATTTCAACGCACTATCCTTGTAAGGCTGCATTTGATTGTTAAGATTGCATACAGAAGTTAGAGGAACAGAATATCAATAATTTATCACGATGGAAGGACTGAGTTAGGAAAAAATATTATAATTGCATCATTTTAGGCAGATTAACGACATTATACTTCTGTATGAAGTTAACAACAGAATTTGTTGTGTGGCAGAGGGACTGTCTGGGACAGGAATATGTCTGGAAGAGAAAAGCATACAGCTGAGATTTGCACATGGTTCTTTCACCACAGAATATCAGGATTGACCGGATTCTGAACGCACCCTCTCCAAATTGTTGTCATAATCGGTTTCCGTTTGTTAATATGACTTTATTTTCTATTGTCAACTGATCAATTTCCGAAATGGAACAATTAAAAATAGGAAAGAAAGTAATTTTAGCAAACGGAAATCAGTTTTGATAGAAATTCTGGCAGAGTGCGTCCAGAATCTGATCAATAATTTTGGATCTCTATTCAAGTTTAGCGTTTCAGACACAGAATTGTTGCTGCTACTATTACTATTTGGTTGGTGTGTTGAAGGTACTGGAAAGATCTTTTACAGATTGGAGCTACAGTCGCCCCAATACTGCTATTAGGTACTGCTGATACTGTGTGGATACCGTGAACCTCAATGATGTATTCCTAATTAGCTACGAACCTATTGGCATTACAGAAACTATAACATACGTAGAAAAATACGAGTATGATGTGAATTTCTGTCACTAATGGGACATTTCATTGATCTGTAATGTATGTGTATGAACGCTTGAGCAAGAAATTAAAATGGCACTTTGTATTAAAGTATAAGTAGGAGGTAAGGTAATTCCTTTGAAGTTATACATTTTACTAAACATATAAGTATCGATTTAAACTGTTAACAATGCTTTTCAGTATAATATTCAAAAGCTTTAATGAAGCGAATTACTATACAAACAATAAAGGAAAATTATTTTGATGAAACACAAACGATATGCACTATTGATTTTAAAAACAGTATCGATGCATTGGTAAAATTTATGAAAACAATTATCTGTCCACGCATATTTTATGCTATTATAATAGTAGAATCGGATTAATCCTTTTATGCCGCTGGCGCAACGTTAAAAACAAGTCATTATCGTAATTATTATTAAATTAACAATAAATAATTATTTATTTGTGAAAGCAAAATTTGTTTGTTTAGGTCTAGAGAATGAACAATTTTCCTTTCCTTTCCTGAACAACTTTCCTACTAAAATATAAAAATTATGGGTATTTCAAATACAAATTTGTCAACAAGATCTTCATTTCAAAGAAGACGAAAACAGCAAGTGGCTAGCAAAAACACATACTCTCTTGTCTATAGATGTATGTGTGTTTGATATCGTGATGGATATAAGGTATTGTGTCAAGTATAATGGAAAATTGTAATAGGTTTGTTAAATAATTATGTAATAAGTTATACTAATAGAGATCAACAGAAGTATCCCCCTTCTTAAGCTCTGAAACAATCTTGGTTTTTGAGATACAACTTCAACTTCACCTCCTTATATACCGAAAAAGAGAATTTATCGACATATTTTGTAGATGACACATTTCTTTTTCCAAATTGTGCCACACATTACTCCATCCACAATAATTTTAATGCAACTTGCAAAATAAAAACAAGAAAATAAAATGCCAGCAGTTTTTTGATTTGCAGATGTCCTACAGTGCTACACTTTAAGAAAATGGATCTTTACACTTTAAGAAAAATATCCGACAATTTTTCAAATTGTCGGATAATTTTCAGGACTAGGTTAAAAAACTTTTCCTCTCAAATTGTTGTCATCATTTACACAATTTGGTAGAAGGTAGGTATATATTACATATTTTTAGCACTATCAGAGGTGTGCGTACCTGTAGTTACTTTAATATTTTTATTAAAAAAATAATGTAGGTACGTTGATAATGCTCCTCTGGATCTTCTATATAATAATTATTTGAATTACCTTTTAGTTTGTTACAGAAAATGTTTCTTGATTTTTTTTTTATTTAGGATGTAGTTAATAATGTAATTAATGATAGAAAATATAATATTAAGGTTAACCGCATTCAAGGCATGAATAAAAATCATATGGAGTTTTAACAAAACTGTATTAAGGAACAATTTTGTTTCATCAAGATTATATCTTTAGGTATAGCCCAAAGTAGTAAAATTTCAGAGATTTTGCAAAAGGCATCGGGGAAAGAATAAGTCGATTCTGTCCCTTCCTAAGTAATTATTGTTATTATTTCACACAAACACCGTTAAAAATATAGTAAAATTTGGTTTTAAGTGCGCTATTATCTCCATACTTAGAATTACGTTGTCAGGTGGTTGCATATTACTTAATATTTTAATGCGTAAGCAATATTAAAAGTCGGAAAGCCAAGTATGTCAATGTAAGATACCTTCACTTTCCTTATAACCACCGAAAACAAAAGAAAAGCGTAACCCAATTTTAATTCAATTCATTACGAGATCGTTATCTGCCGGGTCGCTGTGAGCTTGTCAAAAACTTGAGTAACAGGTTCACATTACAATTCATGGTTCCTCTCTGTCATTGTACAGAGTGGACCAAGTTAAAGGTCAGTTCAATTTGCAGCATCCAACTTGACCATCCCGATTTAATTACACTTGTAGCTAAAGTATTGTGGACCAAGAGCATATCTGTCGGGTATCAAATCTTGCATTCGATCAGCCGAAAATTTTTCATTTTCCCAATTTTCTTCTTGTATATGTACTACAAACTATAAATACCTGGAGGCAGTTCAAATAATCTTAAACTACTGAGATCACTGATTCAGATAATTGATTATTATGAAAAAAAATTGTCAGGTAGCCCAAGTCCTTTTGTCGTATTTTCGTCATTATCAGATTGTATATAGTTTTATAAAATCATCTGCGAAAATAATAAGGAATATCTTATTCATAATTTCTTTTTGGATTACACCACCTGTAAAATTACAAAAAGCAAGACACCAGAAGCATATAAATTAAATATTCAAAGTGCAGTATCAAAGCAAACTTCTAAAGTTTGCCACAAAAAAACCACTGTATAATATGTAATAAAATAATATTTGATAAATTAACTAAACTTCATCAGTGGTTTTTCAATTTTATACAAAATTCTGTAATGCTACATGTCATATTTTAAAATATGTCTAAATAAAATAATTATTATATTAAAATTTAAAACAAATGAAACACTTAACTAGCTTTTTCCTAAACGTTCCGAGTTGATCCTCAACTCTTCGTCAGTAGAACGTTTGTAAGATAAGAACTCTTTCTATGATAAGAAGTACTTTTTGTCAGATTGGCATTTTTAATCCAAATTGTTATCACATGCAGTCAATATATATCATCAATATAAGGAATACCTACTTCCTAATAAGATATAGCTCAAACATAAGATGCCTTGTTCAAAACATAATACATAATGATCATAATTGATCAGCCGATTTTTTTAATAACATCATAATAGGTATATAAAATAAAAATATCTCTATCGCTAACTCTCACAATCTCAAATACATTAAGCTTATCGTAATTATGATCCCAGGAGTCTGAGACTTGTGTGGGAAAAGAACCGGCATACTATTATTTGCGCTCAGCAACGACTTACGATGTTGTAACTTTAACTGTTATTTACATTTACTACCATAATAATATCTATGGAAAGATATAATATTTATAACGTCTATATATTATTTTAAGATGGGAAGAGTGTCAGCTTGATGTTAATGTGAGATTAAAATCGGTTGATCATTGACTGTAACTTTAACTAATGAGATGTTCCAGGTATCCCTCATTCCAGCACTGAATGGAGGCTAGGATCTACCAACATAAGTCGGCACAAAAATCCTTGTGATTAGAATGAGTGGTAGAGTATTATGATTATTATTATTATTATTATTAATCTAAATCTTTAAAAATGTATTAATTAAATTGAACAGTAGGTTATCAGCTATTAAAATTTTAAGAGAATTAATTTAATATAGAAGTAATTAGAAACAGTTATCCGGCCCTCGTATATGCAAGGAACAGAGCTTCCGAGTTCAGTCACGAAGTTCCTTAAAATCTGAAATTGAACATGAAATAAATTAAAATTGTCTAGAAGCATTTTAATATTGTTTTTAATATAAAAGTGGTAAAGAATTCTAGAAATCCTTTTAATTTTAGACCACTCTGTACATACATTTGCGCGGCCTTGATATTCGGTCCCTTATAACAACGAAAATATGTCTCTGAAAGCCTGTCTCTTTTTAAATTAACTAAAAGGCGGGCTAGATCATGACTTTTTTCGTCACATGCTCATTAGCATATCCTTTTGTATTGCACTGTTGTTGTCCTTACCTTACCTCAGAAAAAATTGCAAGTAAACAGTCCATTATGGGTTTAATATCTATTCTTTTGTTACGCCTAATTTAAAATTTATTTATGACTGGAAAGGTTCAAATCAATACGTGGATACATTTATATATGTATATATAACAAGCATATTAAATAAACAAATTAGAGGTCCAAATATATCCGAACTAAGTCCATGATATCAGAACTAAAATATGTATTATATTTAATTTATATGCTGCAGCCTGAGGAGATGTTTATAAACTGCAAATTAAGGTCACGATTCATATCAGTTTAGTCCTATTAATATTTTCTTTTGGCAAAAAATGGAATGTCGAAAATAAGATTCATACTAAAAAGAATCAGAATTGAAACACAAACTGATAACACACAGGCTTGTAAGAAAACTATTTGCAAGAATTCATTTCTCAAGGCAAGTTGGAAAAGTTACGCATATTTTACTATGAATAAAGAAGTAGGTAAATTAAAAAAAAAAATCATACATCTCAAAATACCATAAGTGAAACAATATAGGGAGTAAATTATTTAAATATATAAGGTATAATGACAATATCAACTTGGTGGATATCTATTCAGATGGAGAAACTCGGAACATAAAATTACGTAATTTCAAAGTACATTTCAATTCCTTATACAGGATTATTTGCCTCTTTACCTGATTCTTACCTCCTTATTTATTTTCATATTTACTGGATTATTATATTATTATAGATATGGATATTATCCATTAGGCTTCATCATTTCAAATGATACAAGCTAATCAGAAGCTTTTTAAAGTGATACACAAATTTACTTGTATCTTTCTGGAAATGTAATGTTATAGTCCTTAAATGGATGTATAATATTTCATATTCAGATGAAGCGTTTCTTTACTTTAATTGTATAGAAATTGATTGGTGGTTCCACCTCAATGCATGTAGAATAAAGAATACACTTAAAAGGATGCACTTGTTTTAGCATATCTTCCTTACAAGCCATAGAAGCGGTACATCTCATATCTTCCTTGCTTAGCCACGAACGGGTGCATCCTAACAGCAAAAAATAAATCTTTATTGTTATGATAACCGTGTTGCTTATTTTCACTTTTATTATTATAGAACGATAACTCAACATATAGATCATACTATTCACGCTCTGTTCATGTTCTACCATGAAATGACTTTCTATAACAGATATTCCCTTTAAGGAACATAACATGTATTTGATCTACTTACTTTGGTTGAAGACTCGGTGCTCCAGAAAAAGATGTACATATTTTTTGCAGTGAATTTATAATATTTTCCTGTTTCAAAATTTTACTGAAATAGGATACATAAGATATTCGTTTTTCTTTTGTATTTTTTAGTATTATCTATCTGTCTATCTATCTAGCTTAGATAAGATAAGAGCATTATACGGAATACGAATTTAGTCGCCTTTCAGGGTACACGGTCGTCTCATTTTCTGTAAGTAATATTATTTTCGTTTATAATAAACAAGAATTTTGATAAACCAATCATGAAACATTTAAATTAAAAAATTCCATCTCATTTTATAATTACAGATATTGAAGTCGATTCGATGAATATTATTTTGAATTGTTCTTGTCGGTATTTTCAATAAAAAAAATGGTTTATTCCAATTAGTGTCCAACATATCGTTTTGAAAGGCTTTAAACCCCTAAATTATAAAACGCATATTACAGATGCCACAGTCAAATTAACTATGTATAAAATCTCATCTCATCTATGAAAAACATGCAAATCATTACATAGCGAATACCTTGTCCAGTAAAGAAAAATTCATGTCGATCTTGATGTAAAGATATAATTAAGTAGTAGATTGTTAAGTATGATATGATATAAGATACTGATATATCGTTACCTTGGCATTTCTAAAATACTTGATCTACTTAAAAAATCATATAACTTGTCGGAGCTTTTGTTCAAAGGTATCCGCTGCAACGTTGTGTATTTCGATAACAAAGTTCTCAGAGCTGCAAGGCGTCGGAGCAAGCCTAACATAAGAAAATTGACAGATCAAGAATTCTCTAGATATTTTTCTTGTGTTATTAAATATATTTATTTATTAATTTATTTATTTATTGTGCCAATTTGTACCTACAGGCGGACTCAAATGATACAATCCTGAGAGATAATTATAGTAAATGGTAGTAATTATCTGGTTATTGCACTTTACCTATTTTTAAAACAATTTACCTACTTGAAAGAATTTACTAATAAACACAATAAAATCAAAAACAGAATGAATTGACAAGTATCTCAAAGCGACTACATATTGATGCTAATAATTTTGGCCAAGAAGATGCAAGAATATCAAAATTACCAGGAAGGCTATTAAACACAGGGAACAATATCATTAATAAGACTATGTAATCCATCCATTTGATGTTGTCTAGAATATAGAGTTTCAGTTGACCTTGTTCCATGATCAGGAATGTGTAAGTTAAACAAAGAAATTAATTCGCTGCATTCAATTTTCCCATTAAATAATTTGTTAGCAAATTTGATATAATTTCATTTTCCTCTACATCGTAATAATTTAAATCCAAGTAGGTAGGTAGCCTTTGATCATATGTGTAGTTATCTTTATCCAAATTAAGCTTAAACAAAATATAATTACACACTCTCCTTCCAAATTCCTGAATTCTTTCTATACGATTAATATGAATTTCATATTGCGGATTCCAGATGCTGCTACAATATTCTGCTAATGATCTGACAAAAGAGTTATACAATAAAATTATAGAATTTATATCAGAAAATTCTTGCATTTGACTTTCGATAAACCCACACATACGAAAACATTTTTTGAGAATATCATCAATGTGAAGATCAAATCGTAACGTAATATCCAATTTTACACCCAAATCCTTTACAAAATCCACTCGTTTAATTGGTATACCATCAATGGAATAAACAAACTGTGTTGTTTTTTTTTGGGAAAAAAGGTAATAATTTTACATTTAGAAGAATTAAAACCATGTTGTTTGATGTACCCCATGTGATTAAACAGTTTAATTCACTCTGAACTTTAACATCACCAGTACTGACATGCCAGTTATATTCAGAAAAATTTTCAAGTTATGTACAAACAATAGAAATTCACAAAGGTTTAAATGTCATTTACAAATAGCCAAAACATTACCGGCCCTAGGTGGCTTCATTGGGGAACCCCAGATGTAACATTTATTTGGTGAGATAAAAATCCATGAATGTTAATAACTTGGGTTCTTCCACATAAATATGGTTTAAGCCATAACAATAAATTATCCATAATGCCATAAGATCGCAGCTTAATTAATAGAAGGTTGTGCTAGACTCGAACGAAAGCTCTTCGAAAATCAGTTTACTACATAAATTCGATAACTATGTTCAATACAATCTAGTAAATAATTCCTATACAATAGTAAATTAGTTTCGGTGCTACGTCCTGGATAGAAACCATGCTGTTCAGGCACGATAATATTTTTGTAATTTTGCAGAACTATTATGGACTCAGAAAATTTTTCTTATACAACAGAAACAATAGATGGGTCTATAGTTAGTAACATCAGATTTGTTTCCAGATTTAAATAATCGAAAAACGAAAATGGATTTCCATACTTGTGGGAAAAAACACTTGATAAGTGACAGTTCAAAAATTTTAAATATTGGGAAACTAGAGAAGAACTGCATAATTTCAGAAAGTTTGAAGGGATGCCATCAGGACCTGTATTAAATTTTTCTTCTCAATTCACGAGATTCTGAAAGACAAAATGTACAAGACCTGTTGAACCTTGGTTTCATGTATCATTAATTGCCTGCAAATGTCTCTGTTTTACGTTAATGGTTTTTACCTGCATTCCTTTGGCGCTCAAGTGGGGTTTAAATCCTAAAAACTATAATATATGTATGTTTCGTGTGAAGGAATCAGTTTAGTATTTAGGGTGTTGTGAAATATAACCATAAGTGTAAGACGTTGTTCTGCAAGCAAGCAGACTAGCTTGTTCACTATCATAAGAAATATACAGTCTATTTAGTTGTACTAGTATATATCAATGAAAGTGTTTTAATTCAATCAATCAACAGCGATGCTACAGCAGCTGGTTTTTTTGTTAATAACATGGAGAAATCTCACAAGACGTATTGGGTAACACATTCCCAAATTTAATAAAAAAAAAACTGATAAATACTATTGCCAGTGCCACAATTTTGAATATAGAGAAATCGATACGATTGAGATTTAGAAAGAATGTTGTGATTATGAACAAAAAAAATGGTTAAAAAAAGATAAAGAGGGTTAATCAGTTTAGTGGGGATATTTGTGGAATAAAAAATTATTTTTAAATAATTTTCGTTTGACAAACTAAACTAATTGAGTAATTACCTAAATCACTAAATTAATTTATTTTTCAACATACATGCTACCTAAATATATTTTGAACTAAATATTTTGAACTACCTAAATGAACATGCAAATCTAAGCTACACGTCAATATTTTACTAATAAAAACAGACTTATCCTTAATAAAGTGGATACTCGAAGCGGATGGTTCTTTATGAAATATCATGAAAATAATTGTATTGAAAAAAAACATTGATCTCATTTAGATGTTCCAAGAAATATATAGAAAACACTTTATATACTAGTATTTCGGCTTATTAGGTCTTTTTCAATAGAGTAAATGTCTATTACTGTAATAATAGACATTTACTCAAATAATAGAACTCAGTAATAGACATTTACTTTATTGGAAAGGGCCTAATAAGCCGAAATACTAGTATATAGTGTTTTCTATATATTTCTTGGAACATCTAAATGAGCTCAATGTTTTTTTCAAAACAACTAGACTTATCCTTGACTTGATTTAGAAAGTTGTGTGTTTAAACAATATAACCTTTAAAGACATTTCTGATATAGGCAAAAATCCTTGAAAAGGCGAATACATTCTGACCTTTTGTGGTGACTGAGACAGAGCATGTTTATAAAAAGAACATGTTTAATAATGTATCAGGACTTCAGATAACATTATAATAGCATATTTACTTCAGTTCTGATATAGAGAAAAATTCTGTGGGGACTGAGACAGAGCATGTTTATAGAAACAACTTGTTTAATAATGTATCGGGACTTCAGACAAAATTATAATAGCATATTTACTTTAGTGTTCACGATCATAATTTCCGGTTTCGTTATGCATTGCATAATGCAAGGTACTATTTTTGTAATCGGTTGTTAATCGAGATAAGAATCTCAGATTGATTATACCCACAGAAGCAAAAATTTCTATCAGACTGTGCAATTAGCCGCTTATAAAGTCCAACCATTTATTTAGAAAGAGCTTGTAACTCAGGTGCTGCTACCCATGTAGTATTTACTATTAATAGTTATAATATCTAGTAAACTCGGAAATCGTGAGGAATGCGTTCTCTGTATATTTAAGATACACATCAACAATTTATAACAAATTGTTATCGCTGTAACTATTTTTATATTACCTTGTAACGAGGTGTTCTAGTATTACTGTAGCACGATACTATTAATTAATGTTATCACTGGCATTATTGATATCAATTATTGTTTTTTATACATAACATAATTGTTAAGAACAATGCATTACTACATTATTACATAGTGTATTACATGTTACAATAAATTAAATTTGCGTAATAGCTTTGCAGACCTTTAAATTACTATACATAGGTAGATTTTTTATATAATAAAGTATGTTAGTTACCAAAAAGTGTGTTACAGGTAACTACGACCTATATTTAGGTAGTTATTTAGTTTTTTGAAGCAGCAGACATATGATTATTGGTTTCTATACCACTGGTTGCGAGATTTTCTAATGTTGGATATGTCTACAATTTGTACTTGTGTAGCTGTGCAATTTATTTTGTTGCCTTACAAAATATTAATAAAACCTTTAGCTTTATTTACTTTACTATTAAATTTTAGTTAAAAGTTTTATTTACTTTCAGGTTAGGTTAGGTCTTGATTTTTTGAGGCATATGATTGGTCTATAAATTACGCAACTTTGCTTCAAATTAACCTAGTGTTTATCTCTAACGGTTTCCAAAAAACCAATGTTATTACATCAAATCCATAGAACATATTAAGAGGTACCAGTATGTTCAATTGAAAAAGGCATAATAAGTACTGAACATTTTTGGAAGTATAGTTGGAAGTATTCTGAGACGAAAGAAAGTGATAATAGAAAAACGAAATAAGATGAATTGTGAAAATGGAGGTATAGAAATAACACGAAATGTAGTTAAAATAATTATATCACTGAAAATCATGTCTCATCGGCATATGAAGAAGACAAAATGAGTAGATAAGAATTGTAGAAGAGAGATCGCGAGGTAAAGAAGAAGTAGAAGATGTAGAGACCAAATATAGTAGCATGGAAACTAATATCCTAGATGAAAGAAAAGGACCAAAAATTATGATGAAAACAGCTATAGAATGTGCGTACCGATCCATCGCGCGAGAAAATAAATTTTTAAAAAGTTAAAATTTGTTTTTCACTAAAGTAAAAAAATATTGTCCTCCTGACAATAAGGAGGATAGTACAAAACACCAGAAAAGGGCACTACTGTGTGTAACTCATCACAACTAAAGAGCTATGTGTTGAAAAAAGACTAGCCTCTGTCACCTAGCAATGAAAGATATTCCCTTTCTAGCATATTGCTCTTATGGTACCTACATTCTTTAAGGTATATATCTTTTATTATTGGAGATAGACCTATGAAATAATTTATCACTGAGTTTATAAATAAATGTACCATTTAAATATTATGTCAACAATACTGAGGGTATTGAAAAAAAGTAAGCCACCCTATCAGAAAAAACTGTATACAGGGTTATTCAGAACTTATCCACAATAAAATTTGGGGATGTTCAACATACATGTACAAAGGTGGTAGTGCAAAAAAAAATTTTTTTGGCGGGGTCTCAAAACTATTTAAAAATTTTTCATTGCACGCCGCTGGATACTGGTTCACTGTAATGGAGTGACCTTGGGACTGACAATGCAAACTGGTTAGCACGAAAAAAACTTCGGAAGATCTGAGAGTATACCGACACCCGGCGCAAAAAAGATTTGCAGCGTTTTTACTTTAAAATAAACTTAAAGATAGATAGATTTGACCAAAGTGACGTGTCTTTAAAATGAATAAAATTTTGTTACACTAATTTTGAAGAATTGCGCTACTTGATTACTAGGTATTAGAAACGTGAAATTTAGGTATAAAAAATTTGCACATACCTTGTTACAAAAGCTTTTCGAAATAATATTCCTCGACTTGTACAGAATTTTGGGCACGCCTTATCCAATTTTGCCGCACTAAACCGAATGTTCCTCCTGGTTGCTGATCTTGTAAACGCAAATTATTAAGTAAATTGGGGATTTTCAGCATTTTGCTGCAACAACCACTCACAAAACCTAACTTTTAATTGATAATCCACTGGTAACAGTCCATTAACTCAGCATTACTGTAAACATGAGCCATTTTGAAAATTTTACAGTTTAACACTCCTAAGATAAATAAAACACCCGCGAGAGCGACACACAGACTGACGACTCATAGACAATACAGATATTATCCCCACTCCAACATTATTCGGTCGGTTTTAACCAGGCGTTCCAGACAAAAACTTGTTTACTTTTTTATCACATTCTTAGGATTGTGGTAGAAAAGTATCAGAAGTGTTGAAGTACAGTTGCCCAGCTACGTAGTCCTTTATAATGGTATAACTTTAAACATTGTTTACGGGAAATCCTAATACTTTTATTAAAATTTTTTTGGTGATATCGATTTCTTATTTAAGGATGCACATATCCTCAAAGTTTTAGAGATGAGTTCTGAATAACCCTGTATATGTAAAAAGAGACAAATAAAAGAAAATCGATGGGTCGGAGCGATTTAAAAAAAAATGTGTATTTATCAAATATTGAATTCATGTGTTACATTAGCTGTAGATAATATTTTAATTACAGAAATATGGTTTTCTCAATGTGTATATATATGCGTTAATTTATGATTTACAGTGCTTATAGTTCCTGAGTGTATATGCGATATGTAATAGGGTTTACAAACACCAATAAGT
Organism: Pogonocherus hispidulus; assembly: GCA_963924545.1. Taxonomy (NCBI): domain Eukaryota; kingdom Metazoa; phylum Arthropoda; class Insecta; order Coleoptera; family Cerambycidae; genus Pogonocherus; species Pogonocherus hispidulus. Next base: position 54,544,016 of record OZ004695.1, read on the forward strand.
GCATCATAACCTGAGACGTGAGCTCATTGTTTTACCCGTCATATACGTTCGATAACAAGATCTCCCTCAAGAAGTGCTTGTTCGATATTAGCGGATTAACTTGATGGGCTTTGATTTACATTTCGAGCAAGAACAATAGCCCAACTAGGCGCTCCTACAATATTCGTGACGGCAACCTGCTCTATCGGTATTTTCGTCATCTATTAGATACTATGAGAAATCGAGAATGGATTCTGGAATCTTGATCAGAGCCGAGGAATTCCTAGTTATCTGTCATCGTCGGATTATTTATTAGTCAGGGTGCTTGGTCGTAATTCACTATAGGCGGATACATCATTGTAGTTAATGAAGAGAGTAATAATAAATAAGTATAAATTTTAATAAATTGACTTGTGGAGAGAAACTATTGCTTGGGATGGAAATTTATCAAAATCGCAGAACGTTACGACCACCGTTAAAAAATAAAAGTAGCGGTTGGTTTAAACAGCCTTTTGATTGTATACAAACTTTCTTTAATTATTTTAATATATTCTTCATATAGAAGTAAGGTAGATCAGATCGTCCTATGCTTCTTTTAACTGAGGGAATAGATTAGTTATTGTAATTAAAACAATTTAGTTGTGCATAGTTTGTTTCGTATGAAACGGGCTCTTAGTTAGTTCTTTTTTCTATTTATCTATTTTAATAGATAATGTATAAAAGCATATTTTATTTTAGTTAGTATTTTAAAAAAGAGAGAACAGAAAATAACGAGAATTAAATTAATTCAAAGTTACATCACAGTAACAAATTAATATTAATGATGTTATATAGTCCAGCACGTGTAGCCAAACGCTACCAGTTATTCAGTAGTCATTCTCAATTAAACATTTTTATGAGCCTCTATTCCTTTCAGTTCTCCTGAAAATTATGTATTCTGTTTACCTGAATCATGGAAAATGATAAAATGATAATGACTAGTGAGGAATTACTTTTAAAGTTGTTTTCTACAGTATTCTGAGCTAATCATGTTTATTATTACATAACAAAAAGAGCAAAATTATCTAAGTGAATTTCTTGTTTTTAAATTCTCATTTACAACATTTATTATAAAATTAGGGATAACTAATATCAAAAATAATTAGTCCAAATATAGTAAAAATTATTCTAGAGTTTTATTATAAATATCAACGGATGTTGCATTGAAAATTGCATATGGGGTTAAATAAGCTCTATAACAAATATGACGTTAATTGAAGACGGGAATTCTATATTATGTCTTAGTATTTTATATTTATAAATACAATAAAAAGTTGTTGCATTTGCTGCAAATTCTTGCTCCATAATTTATGTCTGCACTCACTCTGCTCATATTATATTTTACTGTTAGAGTAGCGAAAATGTAACCAGTTTTTATGTAATTCATTATATTTAAAGAGAGAACAAAACTATTCAGATATAGCAATAGCTGCCTATTTCTTGTATCATTTATTGTAATTCTGCAGGTTTTCCTCCTCGATACGGCGTCTCTAACTGTTCATTCGCATTCCTATAAATATTTTTATGGAATTATTTATAACCGATTCTAGCATGTCAATCCAATTGTACCTATTACCATACACAGCTTTAATTTACTAGTCACTAGTCACAAACGTAATAACTAGTCAGCAGTAGGTTCCTCTGATACATTATCAAAAAACAGTTTGCATTCCCAACAGCTGATGAGCACGGCTATTGATGTGGGGTCATGTTCCGTTTCTTCTTGAAGATCCTCATTTAATTTCCATCTGTCCTTACCCCCTGATTCTTTGTCTTGTTCAGAAGTTAAGTTGTGTGTGAGTTTAATTTATCCTCAAAATTTTATTTTATGAGCATCAAAGGCATCTAGTTCTATTTGGTGTTGTTTGAATGCAATGATGATTATTATTATGATTAATTATGACTATGATTGTGAATTGCTTCAAGGCAATCTGAATACTGTTAATGATAGGTGTTATTTAAATAACCTTCCTTTAAATGTTTCAAAGTGCAATGTCTTATCTTTCAGCAGGAAGAACGTTTCCGTGATCTTTGACTATAAACTAAATGGAATTACTTTAAATAGAACAGATTAGTTTAAAGATTTAGGTGTTCTATTTGATTCTAAACTGACCTACAACAAACATGTTGATAATACTGTTTTGTCTGCATTTAGAAAAGTATGTGAAAGACCGTATCTTTCAGGAAATCTCTACAGACAGGGAAGAGGTTTTTTCAGATGCATTACACTCCATTCGATCATTTTTGTATACTTGCAATAAATTGTACCCCTCATGAACGACTTTTCAAGTATCAAAGAAGACCTACTAACGGCACTGCAGTTCCTTCGTTGCTAAATAATCCTGGAAAAGTATTTTTGAAAAAACATTCGAAGAAAAGTATTTTTGCACGACAAAGCAAATGCAATCCTCTGGTTGAAGAGGTAGATCTCATTTAAGCCAATCCCGAGCGTGTTTTAATTTGTTACGAGGATGGAAGAGAGTCTACTGCGTCCCTAAACTTTAGCTCCTCGAGGTGATGTTGAATTAAATAAAGATAGTTCGGAAAATTGTGCAAATTGCACCCATGGACAGTGAAGCAACTATTGAAGCTTCCCCTCCAACAACTATTGAGTTTTCCGCTCAACATTCATTTAGAAGGTATGATATCACAGCAATCTTCGGATTTGTTAGCCGGACAAACGACCCGACAGAGGAAACTATACCAATATATTTAAAAGATTATATTTGATAAACTAAATGGGGGAAACGTATTATTTACTTGTTCTTTTGTTATTGTTTCTGCTAATATTGTATTACTACACAGTAAAAAAATCCGACTGGTTTTAACACTGAATCCACACTCATCAGTGTGTATATAGTCCACACTTGGCAGTGTTAGACATATCGGTGTATTATTACATTACATAAAAGTAATTTAACACAGTAGATTTTACAAGATAATGTGTAATAGTTAATTATTTACCATGTAATTATTCCGTTTTTATCGCGGATTGATTCATTCTACATGATACTTCTACAAACTTGGCGGGTATATCGTTCGTGTAATATGAGTTCTAAAGGTTTAGTTATTATACTACCCAGTTCGTGCAAAATAACACTGCAGCAAATTACGATTACCATTTAGTAATTTTACCATTTGTCTTTTTTTACTGTGTACTGTTTACTGTCAACTATATTGTCACTATCAATTGATGGTAAAGTTTAGGTGCATAAAGCCTTTTACCGAAGGGTAGTTTAGTGCAATAGCTTTTGTAAATTTTTCACCGACCAGGCCGAGCAGGCCCCTAATGGTGAACGGGAGGGAATGGGCGGTGTTCCATGCAGGGTGACCCATCCAAGTTCTAACCGCGGGAAACATTTCTTAATCTCAGTCGCTACCGCGGCTTGCCCATTTTATATCTATATACGTTTATAATTGTATCAGTAATACTGAGAAACTGGTATCATAAATTATTTCTCATATATAATTAGTAGTTGCAAGTAAAATATATAACTTAATTGGAGACTGTGAGCGCCTAGGTACTTTACTCCAACGATATTTCACAACAAAAGTAAATGTATTTCTGCTTAGATTATGAAATAATAACAAAAGTCTACGAAATATTTAACAATCCCATGATATATAAGGAACCGTTCGTTTGACGATTCCCCATCAATTTATTTACATTCAATTTTGCGCCAAATAAATCACCGTGTCTTTCCATCCATCATAATTAGAATTTAAGACTTAACGCCAAATCAATTTGTTTATACGTTGAAGCAGAAATTACGAAATATCCGTAATCGATTGTGTGTGAAATGTGTAACAAATTGAAAGACTGACGTCGTCACAATTAGATATTGCTATCAATTAATCACATTAATCGATATCTGCGAAACTGAACTGACCCCAAGGCAATCTATTCTTACCTGAAATATCACGTTAGCTGTTTACTCGACCTGAAACGATCAACAATTTCACTTGATGCTCTAAGCTATCGACATTGAGACCCACCTATTACTTTTACTATGTGACGTTTTATTATTAACAAAGAGTTTCGATTAATATCGAAATAATTATCGAATAATTTCGATTTACGTGGATCAAATTTTACTTTTAATTTATATATTAATTTACCAAATCACATTTTAGTACCAGTAATATTTATTTATATGGATAATTAATCCTTTTTATGTACCAATAATAAAACGTTTAGTTATATTTCATTAAAATTCAATAAGATTCAAGATTCAAGATTATTTCGATTAATGATAGGTATTCATTAGTCCAAAATTACATTTTTACTAATTTTATCATATAATATATTAACTGCAGGGAAAAATACGGACCTATCCTAAAACTGTGCATCCTACTAAAATTAATGGAAGAATTCTTTTTGTGTGTTCCAGTTATTTTTTTCTCAAAAAGCCATCATTTTTATGGAAGTCTTTTGGACAAGACTGATATGTTATTATCAGAAAATAGCCAAATCATTGCTGTATCTACACCCCAGCAAAAAAATAAAGAAACCATTAGTGCAGAAAATTATTGGAAACGATAAACGTTTTTACTACCAAACTAAATTTTGTTTGAATCTACCAACCTGTTCCAAGGCTATGCCTGAGCTAAGCTAAGATTTTGGTTAATGCCAGGAACTCATTTGTGGTTATTTAAATAGCAGAATGAACCCTCTATACTTCGGGATAGAAGCATGTTCGGAGATACCCCTATAGGAACTGTTTTATCACAACTATATGGATTTAAATTTGTTGATACTTTTGTTCAGTGAGTAATCAAGGTATTTCTAATTTCTATATAGATAGTCTAGTCTCCACATTGAATAATTGGATAGTATTATTTTATTAGTGTTATTTTCTTAAATTACTTTTTGGCTTACTTAATTGTTTATATTTATTTATAGGTGTTCATCAAATATAATAAACTGAGATATATTATTAATGAAATTATCCAAATATTCTGATATGTCTTAAAAGTATAAATAGATAACGTAAAATAGTAGGTTATTAAGAAAAACTAAACCTTCATTAGATCATAATTTTTTGATAATTCCATTAATATCATAACTCTCGGTTTATTTTGACTGAATACCTTTGACTATTTATGTAACCATCTTATATAACCACACAAATTGCACAATTAAAGAAAATGATAAATCATTATATACCTACATTTATTTTTTTGATATAGCTATAAGTTCTATAGAATACTTATCTTTCACCTAGATCTCAGTCCACACAAAGCGTTTGCAATTAATATTAGAATTAGACCAATTTTAAGTGGTTAATTGTCGTTTTCAATGGAACGATTATTTAGTTTGTGTAAAGGCACCTATAATTGGTCAAAAGCTTACGTCGCTATATTTCTTAATCTGATATATCGGGTGATTAATTTACATTTGATACATTAATTAACTTGCCAGAACTTAATGATGATGTTTGATTGAACATTGTCTACTGTCCATTGCACATATTAGGATTAATTGCTGGTGCTAGAAGCTTAGGTTTTGGTTATTACAAGGATTCCACTGAAAGCATAGGCGTACTTGCAGATATTCTTAAAATAATTTGTTTCATATTTTCTAATTCAACCATTGAAATGAGAATTAAAGGCAAACCTTTGTTTGGTGTATTATTTCTAATGATGCTATTGTAAATGTTGAAAAGTTAATGAAACAGAATTATTTATAATGCAACATTATATAACGAAACCACAGTATTTTTACGATTCAATAATGCAGTGAAGCCGTTTGGATACAGTAAATATTTCCTAAAATTTATACTCCAATTTGACAGAAAAATCGTGTGTAATTAGTGTTTAATAAAAAATTAAATACAAAGGATAATTTTCATCGTTTACACTTTTGAGGCGAAAACAAACGAGGACTGCCTGTGAATCCTCAAATAACAGAAAAGAAGCAACAAGGTAACTCTTATAAGGGTTCCAGATACGGCTCCCCTAGCCAGTTAAGGTGCAGCAACAGTCTTCGTTGCGGAACATCGAAATATCATTATTGGGAGATATAACAAACAAAAGATTCCCTAATAGACGGATACGCAAGAACTGAGGCATGTCAACTAAAATGTATAACATTTTTACATAGTAAAACCAAACAGCTTCACGATCTTCATCTGAATCGGGTCGGTAGCTGAAAGTTGGGTGGCTCAATCGCTTAAACCAGAGCCTGTGGGTCGGCTTGGTATTAATGTGAGAGGTTAACATCTGTAGATGTTTGACTATCTCCCTAACTAATGAGGAGTTTCAAGATTCCCTCATTCCAGCACAAAATGGTAGTTAGTGCTCACCAACGTAAGTCGTTCCAAAGGTGCAAATTCTAATTACTGAATAATAATATGCCGCTTCCTTTCCCACACAAATGATTGCCTGGAAAATGATTGGAATGATGATTGAAAATGAGATAGTATATTACTGTTATCTCAGCAAGGCTGAGCTAAAGACATAATACAAGCAATCACGTAAGACATTGCTTCTTCAAGTATCATCTGAACGAAATAGGCAAAGCTGACCACGATACACACCTATTCTGCTTGGAAGATTAGAAACTAGTAGATCATGATAATTTTGGCTTTGGAAATACTTTAAGCACTTGCTAGCCACAGGCCAAGGCTTCTGGACGAGGTTTTGTTAAAGTCTGTCAAACAAACAGGCCTCAGGAAAGTGCTAAGTTGCTTCAAAAGCCAAATAATATACTGGAATGATGATAGGATGTAATCCTTTGGCAATATTGACAATGTTCGCTTTGTTAAATCGTCTATTCTCATATTAAAGGTTTGCTTGTGTTCGCTTTTTTTAGTTATGTTCGTTCTGTGTTCGTAGTTGATCTGTACACGTGTTCCAAAAGGTGCAAAGTAATAATATGCAAATTTAGTATATTTTAGGTAATTTTTGTGTAGGTGTTGAAATTCTAATAATACTTGGATAAATACTTGTTATACGTTGAATTTCCACAAACTGTATCCGTCTTGAGGACATTTAATGTATGAGAGCTGTCTAACTATATCTTTATAAACACAGTCACAACTACCAGGGTGGGCGTATACACTTTCTCTTGCAGTAAATGTTATGATAATTAAGATAATTAAGTAATAATAGAGTTAATATATTAAGTATTCCCGTTTCGTTGATAAGTAGTGATAAGCGTTGTAACAATATATCTAGATGTCACACTTGATGTAATACAGCAAAGGGTGATTTATTTCTTTAGAAATGTACATCCTGTAGAAGTACATGTACATGAAATCCTGTAGAAGTAATAAACTGAACTCAAAACATTTCAAGAGCGATTTAAACAGCGTGTCTCAAAATGATAGAACAAAATTCATAATTTTATCTAGTTGAGATTAAAGAAAACGTTCAAACAGGACAAATTACCACTTTTGAAAATATTTTTAGTTTGTAGACTTTGACTAATCTAACAACGTCGTCAAAAGAAACATTTATATATCCTCCTTTTTCACTTAGATATTGGACTTCTGTCCACTATTGGGACACGTTTTACATTTCATAATACTTTTAAAGACTAATTCAAATTTCCTGCATTTGAAGTCCTTTGTCCTGCGTCCTGTCGAGATCTCTCGTGGGACGCGAAATGTCCTGAAAATGAGACATTTTACTAAATTTATTGCTAATCTTACGTAATAGTAATGTTTTAAAGTGGTTTCACTTCTGGTTTGACCAAAAGTAACTTTGACTTTTAAAATTTAAACAGACCTATATTTTCGTATACGTTGAATGATCTAAAACAACTTTATTTTAAATAACTGGAACAATAACTATACTATAAAATCAAAAACTACTATGTATACTTCTTCTTCTTTCTGTGCCGTCTTCTACCGAAGGTTGGGGACCATCATGTGATAGGTTTCTCTGTTCTGCGCCGCATGAAATATAGTTGAAGCTTCTGGTATTTGGAACCATTCACGCAGGCTTTTCATCCAGGATTGTTTCTTTCTGCCCAATCCTCTCCTTCTTTCTATCTCTCCCTCCATGATAAGTTGCAATAGACCATACTTGTCATTACGAAACACATGGCCCAGGTAGGATGCTTTTCTTTTCTTAACAGTTGCAAGCAATTCCAGATCATTATTTATTCTTCTCAATACCTCCTTATTGGTTACTCTTTCAGTCCATGGTATTCTTAGTATGCGTCTATATAGCCACATTTCAAAAGCCTCTAATTTTCTCATTGTTGTTAGTGATAATGTCCACCCTTCCACGCCATAAAGCAACGTAGAGAGCACGTAACATTTGGCTCTCCATCGGGTACCAATGCTTAGGTTGCGATTACTCAAGAGCTTTCTCATTTTCATGAATGTTGATCTTGGTATTTCAATTCTGATCTTAATCTCTAAATCAGGGTCCCATTCATCATTTATTGTGTATCCTAAATATTTGTAGCGGTGTACTCTCTCGATGGATTCGGTTCCTATTTGTAAATCGATATTTTGGATATTCCTCCTACTAATCTTTCAATAATGGTTTTGAAAAGTGAGTATTTGAAATAAATAGAATAAATTTATAAATACATTATTTTGTAAAATATATTAATTTGTAACTTGGTAGTTTCTTCTTTTTTTCAGTTCCAAGTGACAGCAAAATGTATAAAGGATTTTATTTTACAAATCTAGGTAACATTCTAAATGCTGGGATAAGTTAAAAGGTGGTGTGTTACATACATAATTTTTTCAAATTGAAAGTTAAAATTAATAATGTATTCAAAATATTACTGTAGGTGTTTTATTTTAATTTCTTTTAATTACTTACTTAATACGAGTTCTGAAGTTAATTTTCAACCAAAAGTGAAAAAAATTGCTTTTACTCACTGTTAGAAATTATCAATAAAAATTTCCAAAAATACTGGCAGAGATACGCGGACTATATTTCAAAATTCCACAAGTCTCCTTTCTTATATGTGTATTTAATTGACTGATTTTGTTATATGTGTTAAATACATATACTGGCACCTATTTATCTTTAGTTAATTGTAGTTTAACCTGGAACTTAACTTATTTTTAAGAATTTAAACTTGCAATTTTATATATCTAAATATATTGTGCCTGTCCATATAGCATATATTGTTAATTTTTACCTGTTATGCTGCCTTTTTCCACCTTCGTCTTGAGAATTAAAGATTGAAAGTTGGCAACCCTAGATGTTAATGATTAATATTTAATAACTTCACAATTCACTTAAAATTTTAGTAGTTTTCCTTTAGTAAATGTTTTTCAAAAGCAATACCAACACGATGAATGGCATGATATATTCAACTAAAATATCAAATGTCAAAGTTGTCAAAATGGTGGTCCGTATGTTACAGTGGCAATATTGGAAAACTCTACAAATTTTAGGTAGTTAATTACACATAATTTTTAAAATATTCTAATATGTCACCAATAAAATGTCCATGTTGCAATTTCCAAAAAATGTAACCTCTCTTACGCTGGTTTTAAGGCTATTTTATTTTTTCCGCATGGTATAATGAGTGTAAAAACAATTTCATTTTAATCTACAGAATAAATATTTCACTGGTATCTAATACTTCATACAATTTGAAAATGTTGTACATTCCCCAAATAACTATAGCCTTATTATCCTATGCAGTAACAATAATTATAACATACATATTACATTGTAGGATGCTTGACACAGGCCATGAAAAATGTATTGACATTGAGAACTACAAAGAGAGTATATATCACGGGAATGGCTTTTACTATATTCATTAAATATGCTTATATGAACATATAAAATTGTTGACGTAACCAACAGGTCACTGTTATTAGTCAAATCTTTCAGATATTGTGTCGCAACCTGTCTGACCCAAGAGAGTTCGTACAATTTTTACCTTATCTTTCTTATCTAATGCTTCAAATCTGATATAATAAAAACTCTGTAAAATAAATAGGTGCAATTTATTTGAGATAATTGTTTTTTCCTTTACCCACTGATTCTTCAAAATTCATTTTCAAGACTCTAGTTTACGGAAAGTTTACATCTATAAACAACCACGTTCTATAGTTTCTGTTCTGCTATTTTCGCGAATTAGACAGAACTAGTGAATCATAGTTAGCCTCTAGTATCACTTAAAGTCTAACTATAAAATTACTAGTGAAAAATTAATAATAAGTGATCAGTGCATGTGATGACTTTTAAATTAAAAATGTCAATCTGATAATTTTTTCTCATACAAACCTCTACAGATGAAGAGCTAATAATCAACTGGAAACGTTTAGAAAAAGTGTTTATTTTAAATTTTAGCATTGAAAATGCTTATAGGATCGCGAAGGTTCGTATATGGATATGTTTCGATGGAAAGTGTAACGCGATGAGCATGTCACACCGACATGGTTAGGTAGTGGGGGACCGAGTAGAGCGGGCGGCGTGGGCGAATAGTTTGGCATTCGTATTCGTATATTGCAAATTGCAAGTCTGAGAATCTGAGCTCTCATGTAAACGTGATATACAAGGTGGAAAAGTCTGTAAGTCGCAAATGGTAAGTTCTCAAATTAGAAAGTAACTTTTGCAAGCCTTCTATAGTTCCAAATTTCCTTAATTAATTTTCAGTGCACTCCGATGGTTGCAAGAATTGCGAAATTGTGAATTTTTTATTATGTAAACATTTTTATTTAAACACAATTCCAAATATATTTTGTGTTACTACAGAATCTTATATCAAACTGAAAAACCACTAATGAAATTTAGTTAAATGGTCATATATGTATTTTTATTGTATATTATACATTGTTTTTTGGGACAAACTCTAGAAGATTGCCTTCCTACTACATTTCCAATCTTCATTTTGAATATTATTTTACATAGTATATATTATTTTACAGGCTGCCTAATCCCAAAAGATACTACAATAAATCATATTAATCAGGATTTGAACTAAAACACTTCAATCTTTTCATTTACAGTCTCTATAGTGTCTGTACAACGGGAACATGTTCCAATACTTTATCTAGATATAATTTATCAATCCAATGAACTGTGACAAATTTATGATCATGTAGATAAATATTTTCACCTTCCAGTGCCCTACAATTTGTACATATATATCAGAAGTTGATATGTTTAATATTCAATAAAATACACTGGAATTTCATAACCACCTCGTATTTCACTTTTAATATTGTGGCTGTCAACGGTATAATTTTAGCAAATATCAAATATCCATAAAACGTCATCCGCAGAAGACATATTACTTGGCAGTATCTCCGCTTTCGTTACCGTTCGACCTTCTCATAACAATAGTGAAAGTCGAGCACATGCGACCGCAGGCCACAACCGGTTCAACCACAAATACCAGATCTTCATATGTAACACTCAGTGACAGGGACGGACTGGTCAAAACAGCGAAATGTCGTAAAACAGCTTCAATGAATGAAAGCTTATATTAATGCATATGTAAATATTCCATTTCAATCTATTAAACATTACCTACTTGTGATAATATTTGGTGCCCTGCGCCTCCGCCAAATGTTAGAATGTCGATGCACGAGATGGTGACAATAGCTAAAAACTATTTAATTAAATAAAATGGTTATTAGCTTCAAAATACATTTAGTTTAGGTTGTATTGTAATTTATTGGTGGCGTGAACAAAGTAGAAAAGTTTAAAGAGATAATACAAGTCAATAGTCACTAAGTTATACTTACATTATTTCAGACTAGGGAGGAATTTGGAGCGATGGTCCCTCTAAGAAAGCTGACACTCAATTACTGCTCTATGACTCTGTTTGATTAGGTATCTATAGTTCGGCAATTTTCCTGGACTATGAAGTTTTGCTAGTTCATTGACATCAGACTTTAACTTTCATCGGCATTTATTACAATTCAGCGATTTGCGAATTGATTTAACTTTAATATTGAATATACTGTGTGAAATATAATTGTGAATAAATTACATACATTTCGAAATATTTCACCGCTAATTCTGTTTCCATTTTACTATTGTGGCAATATGTAAACAAGTTTCTGGAATTGATCAACACCATTTGTATGTTAATCGGGTAAGGAAATTTAGTTAAGCAGTTCATATATATCATGTTATGATTTCAAACTTGGTGGTTTGGTTGCGATTTCCTCAAGGGTAATGATTTTAGTTACCATTGGCAACATAGTGCCATAACCGCAATTTTATCGGAATACGGTAAAGGAGTAAGCATATAAAGTTACAGTTTGGGCGTATATATAATAAATAGCAAAGATAAAATAATGAAAGCAGGTTTTTCACAAATTACAATAGAAGAAAAATATCTAGATGATATATGTAGGCTTGAATGGCATGACATTAATAGAAAAGTGAAAGATTGTATCTTACAAGGAATACTGAATTAAATATAACATTGGTGGTATTACATACTAATACCTAATATCTCTACCTCTCATTCTAATCACAAGGATTAGCCCGGCATTCTGAGACTTGTGTAACAGGGGAATATTATTATTGCGCGGATCGACTTATGTAGGTTAGTAGCCAGTATTCATTGCTGAAATGAGGAAAAACTGGAAAACCTCATCAGCTAGGTTGCAGATGATTTAATCTCTCACATCAAGGTAACATTATTTCCATACTAGGCCATCGCCAGGATAGTTGCCAACCCAACTCTGCGAACAAACCTTAATCTACAGACAATTAATTTAATATAGACAATATTATTAAAAATTAGACAATATTATTAAAAATTAGACAATTTAATTAAAAACTGTCGGTTGGAATGGGGATTCAAACCCACGACCTCTGGATTGAGCGATCGAGGTATTAAACGCTGATACACCGGCTTGTCCTACATCAGCTCGCACATATAAAGTATCTTGAATTAACAACGAATAATGTAATACATTTTCTATGTTTCATACTGCTCGAACTAATCTCTTGATTATTATATCCTGTATATTAAGTAATTGTCCCTCCTGTATATTTATATGTATATATTGACCTCCTGTACATATTCTGTTATGTAGCCTAAATTATATAAAGACATATGTTCAATAACTAATCGGTTTTTTATTTTTCTTTTCTATTAAAACTGGTACTTGCCCTGTTGCCCTTTTTTATTATTTTTTATAAAACAATGATTGTTAATATTAATACAGTTTTTCATATTATGCTGGTTTCTCTACCGATACGGTTCTGGTCTCTGTCAGCATTTAAAATTCCACCACACTCTTGATATTAAGCCAAGCCGTATTGTAATGTTCCAAAAAGTAAAACGGATGTCTAGTGACTAATGAAAATATTAATTGCTACAGAACTAGAAACTGACTTATACTTTTATATGTTTCTACTATTATCCTGTTAACCTTGAATTGAGAAATAAATGTTCATATTGATATCAATAGAGCTTAATTGAGTTAAACGACCATATGGCCAAATCGATTACTTTGGTAAATTTCTTTTTTTTTTTTCAATTAGTAGTAACACATTTATCATTATCATGCTGAAAACTATTTGGTAATTGACGGTTTTTGATTTATTAGTTTACACTTATATATTGTTTTGTGAAGTTAGTTGCAAACGTAGGTATTTTCAATTTAAAATTAACCTACTAGTGTATTAGAAGGATTAAACTGCAGTACAAATAATGTACTGTACTCATCATAAGTATGATACAACATATGGGGACGAAAAGGTTAGTTAAGTGTCTGATTTTTTGTATGGTAAACATATTATTTGAAAACAGATATTTGAAACAGAATATGATTTGTCGGAAGATAAAAAAGGCAATATAGGAATGCTTAATTTTCGGAGCTTTTAACTTTTCAGGAATATCTAAGGAACTTGTGCCAACCAGTAGCGCATTTCTGGGAGATCAGTTGTAGAGATATAAGGCAAAGAGGGGCTACTGTTAGCAATTCAGTTCTTACAATAAATGCAGTTGCAAGTGCCTTGATAGTGCCACCAGATAGATTATGATGGAGAGTGAGTCGAGTGAATCGAAAACAAATTCTGTATACGAATACCTGTTAGGCTCAACTGAGATAGAGGAAAATTAACAACGGTAAAGTATGAAAATATGCCTCGTACAAACACTGTTGTGAAAGTTATTTGGCCGTATAAGACTTTTTCATTCAAAGATTAAACTCGATATCATATTTACCTCAGTGACAATTATGGTGATTATTGTTTTTACCGGAGGTTAGATACTCGGTTAGATATATTTGGAACATTTAAGAGAACATAAAATGACAAAGTAGTTCCTGTACTCTATTTCAATGTCACTTTATTTATATCACTATGAATGCAGAAGGTTAGATTAGTGGTTACGATAATGATTTTTTTTTTATTTTATAATGCAGCAAATACTTGTTTCTATATATCCGATTGTTAAAAGTCAAGTAACAAACACGGCGCATTTTTTAGACTAGGAAGTACATGGGTTGGACATATTTTTTATATATTAATGCTATAATAACAAACAGCTACTATAATTAAACAATCAGACTTATTTAGACATGTTGCTTGATGCCAGGTATAGAAGTTAATATATAATATAATTGCATAACATGCTTTATATTCATTATAGTTTTTTGGGATTACACCACCTGTAGAATAATGAAGAACAGTAAACTAGAAGTATTCAAAATAAAGATTGAAAATGAAGTATCATAACAAAATTTGAAAGTTGACTGACCACTATACAGGGTGTCCACCTAGTGCGCGTAAGTCCAATATCTGGGTTAATAAAAGAGATATCTTAATTTTTTTTTCTACAGGGTTGTCTAATATCCCGAGCTGCACAAAATGAAAATATATTTACATATTCAGGGTGTTCAGTTTTTCCTGGACAGGTACCAACTTCGTTTTTCTAAATGGAAATATATATTTTTTATTGCTTTTTCGAACTAAACCCTTGATTTTAGTAGGACTTTCATCAGCCTTCCCTATACCTAACTTAAACTGTTTTTGAAATATTGACGGGTGAATATTGACATTTTTGCAACTATGACACCCTGTAAAATCTAAACGGTTTGAGATAAAGCAAAACGGTTTGCACATTCCTATCTTAACTTTTCATAAGCTATCGTTTGGTACTAATTTCAGAATTATCCAAAAATTTAAAATTTTCTGAAAATTTTTAAAATTTTTTATTCCTGTATAAATTTGAAATTAGTACCAAACGATAGCTTATGAAAAGTTAAGATAGGAATGTGCAAACCGTTTTGCTTTATCTCAAACCGTTTAGATTTTACAGGGTGTCAAAGTTGCAAAAATGTCAATATTCACCCGTCAATATTTCAAAAACAGTTTAAGTTAGGTATAGGGAAGGCTGATGAAAGTCCTACTAAAATCAAGGGTTTAGTTCGAAAAAGCAATAAAAAATATATATCCAGTTAGAAAAACGAAGTTGGTACCTGTCCAGGAAAAACAGAACACCCTGAATATGTAAATATATTTTCATTTTGTGCAGCTCGGGATATTAGACAACCCTGTAGAAAAAAAAATTAAGTTATCTCTTTTATTAACCCAGATATTGGACTTACGCGCACTAGGTGGACACCCTGTATATGTTATTATTAATTTTCCACTGGTAAGACTTTTCTGGAGAAGAGGAAGCCAGATTTGATTCAAGAATATTGTTTCTGACGAGACACAGTTATCACCATTAAGTTTAATGAAACCACTTTCTGATTGTTGTTCCGTACATGTTTTACTTATGTAGACTTATTGGTAATTTTTAATTACTAATAATTTTGTGTTCACGAACCCTTATTTGCAACGGCCTAGATGTCTTCCCAATATAATATTTACCACATTCACAAGAAATTTGGTAAATACCATTTTTTGGATTTTCATCATTATTAATTTGATTTTGTTTTTGAAAGTACCTATTGATCTTAAAGTGTTTTTCGTTTTAAATGTCGTTCTTAAGTTAAAATTATTACCATTTTTCTTTAAGACTGTCAGATGTTTCTGTAATATATGGAATGGTAAGGATTGCTATTGGATTTTCCTTATTTATTTTTGGAATATTAATATTTTGCTCATTTTCAATTTCTACAAATGTTCCTTCAACAAAACCATCAGGATTGTTTGTTTGCCTTAAAGATATTTTCAATAACATCCTTTTTTCATTAAAAGCATGTGAGAGTAATGATATTAAGTTTGCTCTATCATATAAACTTTTAACTATATCTCTTTCTGTACGTATGTAATGATTAGAATTACAATTTAGATATGTATTTGTGTTAGACTTTTTCTATATTATATAAGTTAGATTAAAAATTTGATTGTGTTTTAAATATTATTACACGTCCAAAAAGGTAATCTATTACCATTTTTAATTTCTATTGTAATATTTATAGTTGTTTCTTTGCTGTTAATAAAATTTAGAAAATAATTTAAGTTATCATAGCTATGGGCACTAGAAATAACTTTTTTAAATAAAACACTGTAAATTTTACGTATAGTATGGTCTATTTTTAATAAAAAGATATAAATGTTTAAGACTAAAGAAATCTTTAAGTAATTAATTGATAATACTTCTAACTTAAGTGGTAAGATACGTCCGTTACGCTGTTTTGAATACATTTTTTATATTTTTAGAGATTCAAAAATAATCTTGGAGCATTGCACTTCCAAAAAAATATATAAAGCATATTATGTAAGATGAAAACTCTAGAAATTAACATTTAAAAACATGCCTCGTTATAAAGGTAATATTTTTGTTTATTGCTTGATTTTCCTTTATAGGAAAAATGAATTATGATGGTAATTCCACCATGAGCTCATCCCCAAAAATACATACCTACGTAAAATTACATATTATTGGTAATAAAAATCATTGTACGCTGGTTTTACGTTTTCCGAAAAAATTATTAAGATTTTTAGAAGCAGGTTTTGTAACAGAGATGTTTTTGTACCGCCAAACTATCTCGGCCTGTTTTAACGAATCTCATCTCTCCCAGATCCGGTTCTACTACTAGCAATAATTAATAACGTTTCGACATTCAAGTTTAATAGCCGATAATTACACATTTTCTTCTCAAGAATGCCTCGGCGCACTCGACTTTATCCAGCTGCCGACGAATGGCAATTAAAAGTCGTTTTGCTAGCGAAAGTGTGTATGAAATCGAAAGTCAACGAATTAAATTACAGAGTACAAATATTATCTAATCGAAAATCGCATCAAAGTGGAGCGACTGTTTGTTGCAACAGGTACATCGGGGGCTGAAAATGTAGAGTTGTTGAAATTCTACTGGATGAGTTCCTTTTTTCGGGAATATAGTGGTAATGTATTTTTTAGATGGAGCCTTCTAAGCATTAGAACCAGATAAGGACTAAGTTGGTTCCATGGACATTCCTGACCAGAAATGGGAGAAAATGTTCTTACCCAAAGTAAGTATACCTACCTATATATCAAGTTTTATCAAAGTTGGCCTTGCACCCAAAAACCCACATAAATTGTGTCATATTCTTTCTAGGATATTAACCTAACCATTATTTAGATTTAGAAATTTTTTGTGTTGACACATTTTGTATCAGCAGTTGCGGTTATTCAAAAAATATAGTGTTGCCAAATGTCCGGACATTTATTTTTCGAGAAATGTCCGGACATTTTCAGGACATTTATTTGGACATTTATGAATTTAGCTTTAAATAGTTTCATCATCGTAGTTTTCTCCAGATCTTAAAAATGGTGTGTCAAACATTACCAAGGAAATTGAAAGAAAACAAAAAATGACTATTTTAAACAAATACGGACATTTATTTAAGTGTCCGAACATTTTCAATATGTCTTGACATATTCAATATGTCTTGACATTTTCAATATGTCCTGACATTTTTATAAATCCGATAATGTAAAATTTCAATTTCAAACACAAAAATATTTAAATAAAAATGAATAAAACAAAATGTAATGCACTAAAGTGTTAAGATACCATTTGTTATTCAGTACAATACAGTAAGTATAGATTATTTTTACTGAATTAAAAAAAAACTGTTTATGGATTTTAGGCTAGTCATAGCCGTGATCACAGTCGTGATATTATAATAATAAATTACAACTTGTTCGGATCAAATTCACCCTTAGATAATTGTTTGTAAGGAAAATGAGTGAATCAGCATCCTCATGTGACTGGATTTGCAATTCACTTTCACTATCTTGATCTAAAATGTTTTCTGTGCTATAACTTTCCATATCAATATCATCATCGCTAGTAATATTAATACTATTATTATTATCATCTTCAGTTTCCACTTGGACACTATTGCCATTATCCTTATTTTCATTTATATCCTTCATAACTATTTTGTTATCCAAAACTTTACTTACAACTTAGGATGTAAATAATTACTAGATATGTGAATATCAAGTGTCAATTTCTAACCGAAACTTTTTTGAAGAGAATTTTAGGTTAGGATTCGGACACATTCGTAAATGTCCGGACATTTTCATTGTGTCATGTCCATAAATGTACGTGTCCGGACATATAAATGTCTGGACATTTAAATGTCCGGCAACACTAAAAAAATACAATTTAATTTTATTTAACTTATTTAATGTTAAACCATATAACGCTGAATCTTTTTGAAATAATGAACTATTAGTTTAAGTGAGATAAGGAAACTGATTTTTTATTAAAAACCTGATTTTGCATTGGACCTACTACATAATTATATACTTTTGCCGATGAACTTATTTACCAATAAAAACAATTGAGGCCGATAATGACGAAACACAATTTTTTTCAGATCATCTTTAATCTACCATAGAAGCAGCATTTTCACGTGTAATATATTACATAGTAAATTATTACAAAATATTACATTCAATTAAATGAGCAAACATTTGCAATTTTTTTTAAGTACATCATTGTTTCGCTATGGTAAAGTAAAACTTCTGTATATTGTAAAAATATATTTTTATTCCTTACTGTCCACGTAGGTCGATCCAGAATTTTTTTTATACAAATATTAAAGGAGTTTTTACCTTAGCGTTGACTTGTTGTATATTTAATTGATCTACAAACACTGATTAAAAAGTATTTGGCGAAAACGTAAGTAATTGATTAGTTGCTTTTATCGACTCCAATATCCAAGTATATGGAGTGGAACTGGAATAATATAGTTAATTATTATGAAAGCAATTAGCCTGCCTGGTAGATGTCGTAAAGTATATCTGTTCACGAACACTTAAAAGCACCTTTTGCATTACGTGATTGCGAGAAATTATTGTATCCACTTTTTAACAATTGTACGGTTGGAATTTAAAAATTTCAATGTAACCGGATATGAGAGAACGGTGTTCTCTTACGCAATTCATTATTTAGGTTGGTAATTATAAGGCAATAGAGATTTTTTCAGCTGTGCTGGTTCATAGTATTTAAATTTTATTGAACAATTAAAAGTTGGCACCTGACCTCAAAAGCAAATATACAGGGTACGTAATTTATTTTACAGGGTTACTTTAAAAGTACTTTCAGAATCCACAGTTATATAGATTTAAAATATTTTGAACCCTAAAATGTGGTAGACATTGGTGAAAAAATCGTAAAATATTGGAAAAAACCAGTGTTGAGTTAAAAAGATGCGAAAAAAGCAGCGCTAGATTTTGTTTCTTTATTTATAGCAATTTGTTACACTGAAATAAATTATGTATCTTGACCGATGTCAGAGAAATCTGCAGTCCGCCTACTTGAACCTCAAGTTAGCACCTCAACCTCAAATACGGCAATGGAAAATGTGTCAGAATTTGTTACTTTGAAAGTACTTTCAGAATCAGTGGTCATATTTTAGATTTGAACTACCTATTTTATTAACCTAGAAATGTTGGCAACATTTGGGAAAAATGGCAAAATATTATAAAAACTGTTGGCGAGTAAAAAAGATGCAAGGAATGGGATATTTTGTTTCTTTGTTTATAGCAATTTGTTACACAAAAATAAATTTTTGTACCTCAAGCCATTGCCGAATAATGTAGTCTGCTAACTTGAACTTCGCTTGAACTGAAACTTGAAGTTGAAGTAAGCAGTCTTCGCGATTTATCGGCGCCTAATACGTACGGCTATGGAAAAGGTGTCCAGGGTACCGGGATACATAATATTGCTTTGGCAAATTCTTGCAAAAGCTAGGGGTGTATCCCAAAAGAAACTAAATAATCATGAAAACGCACCACAAATAAATTACAGACATTATTTAGTTAATTAGTTAACTATCAGTTAACGGTAACCATCTATTGTGAAACATGGCCTTAATATCCGATATTTCGTTAGTATATTGCCACTTAGGTATATTTATTTATTTATTTACTCTAACACTTTCGGATAAGGACATTTTCGGAGTAAATGTTCTATTCAGTCCCTTATACAGTAAACATTTTGCAGCATTTTTTTAAGTGCTTCTCACTGGATAATTCATTTATATTCATTTCCGGTGTGTTTTGTACAAATTTTACATAATCATAAAATGACCGTAACATGGTCATGTAGGTCAATGTAAAACGATACGATAGAACAGGAATTAACTTCATTGATTTCATGAAAAATTAAATATTGTGCAGGAAATCAACCTCCATGATGCCGAAATATTTTTAACAATCGTTGTCACATAAAGTAAACTTGTTGATTAGCAATATATAGAACACAATATCAGTATCTAATTAAAAATTGAGTAACGGAATCAAGGTGTAACAAAAAGTTGATCCTTAAAACTATAAACAGTAGGATGTATACAATAAATATGACGGTGGATATTACTAAGTACTACCTCAATTGATTCTCAAATAATAACTGTTCACATCTAGTGTATTATGTCAAAATTTCATAATTTTTGTATTATAGGAAATCAATAGCTTATTTTATTTTTCTTTAATTTTATTTATTTAATAACATCCTATTAACAAACAAGGGTTTGCGTAATTTAAACTTAGCGGTAATTAATGAAATTCTATTAATTAATTAAATAATATTACTTATTAATTAATTAATTAATCCTATTACCAAACAACGGTTTGCGTAATTAAAGCTTATAATAGTAATTAATTTAAATGTAGTAAAAATGGTGACCGATACGAATTTATTTTTGCGTCATATGCTGTGACGGACTAACAAATTTTTCATATTTTTGGTTCGTAACCGGATTGAATTATTCGTTTTTTAAAGCATATAGGCTACAATAAAAAGAAAATATAATGCTTGGTTACCGCGGTGAAAAATTAAGACATCCACTTTTCAATAAAATTCCATAACCGTAAATCATACTCCTAACAACCACTAATTATAATTATATTTCGTTAGAGCTTAATTATATGACTCATCTAAAAGAAATATTTAAAGATGTGATTTTGGTATTGTCTCGGTTGTTAGGTGCTGCCTATATTATAAGCTTGCGTCTTTAAAATAATTTCTGATTCAATAACTTAATGTCTATTAAATACCCAGTTAAGCCTTTGTGATAATATTTCTCGCTGTATAGCTATATTTATTCATAGAAATTATTATTAGAGTATATATATTTCTTATTCCATACAAATATCAGTTTTAAAGTATACCATTAACTATCATTATTATTTAACCTGAAAATACATCCTCTGTGGGCTTATCAGCTGTTAGATTAGATTAGATTTATATAGGAGTCGGCCCCCTGGCTGATCTATTGTGGCACTCCCAACCTATTTAGAGCATTCTGTCCAGCTTTGTCCTTTACATTAGACTCCACAGCCTTGATAGAGGCTCTTCCATGTAGCTGTTGAATCTTGGTCTACCTTACCCAAGTATTCGAAATCTCAATCTTGTCTCTCGCACTGGCACAGTACATGTACTGATGTTTCCTCTTCTTCTTGACATAATCTGCAAGTTGCATCTTCTGATAGTCCCATAAGATTCATGTGCCTATTTAGCCTACAGTGTCCTGTTAGGAGACCTACTATTATTCTAATGGCCTTTTTATTCTGGCCTAACAGATCTGCTGTGAATTTAGGCGTCCGTTCTTTAATAAATAGCTTTGCCTGTCTCAGTTGTGGCAGATTCCTCCACCATTCTAGAGATTTGTTTCTCATCCGTTCCTCCATGGATGTCTTAATACATGGCTTCGCTATGCCGCAGAAGGGTTCTGGTCCTATGATTATCAGCTGTTGCTACTGGTGAAGTTTGATAATTTAGTAATATTAAATACCATGAACTAAGTTACCAAGGGTAGGAGCTGAAGTATCCAGGGAACTGCTCGCTATTTGCTTCTTTTTTAAATCATGGTTTCCTAATTTGGTAAGGTTATATTTTATCATATTTGTTACGCATATTAAGATAGATTGGATTGGCACAAATCACTTTTAGTTTCATCGGAAGAGGTCTATATTATATGTCCAATTGAAAAACAATTTAGAGAGTTATTTCAAATTAAAAAAATAATTAAAATTAATGACAGAATTGAAGATTATTCAGAACAAACCACTCTACATGGAGAAAAACGATTCATTGATTCAACAATTTGGCTTCTTTTGTAGTGTATTTTTTTTAATAAAACAATCTGTTGTTTAAACTATTCCCATATTGGTTAGACAAATGTAGTTTTATTATATAAATAATCTTGTTTCTTTCATTTACTTCTTAATATGTTTTCAAACCAAGTAGTTTGCCTTAAAAACGATATACATATTTTGTAGCATTATTTTCGAATCTATTGCCAAACAACAGTTATTAAAAAAATTTAAACAATTACTAGTAGTACCTATTTACTAATATAGTTAGGACAGAGGTATATTTGATCAAAGGTAGGTACATTATATTAAGCGGTATGAAATCCGGCTAAAATTATTTAATACAAGGAATAGAGACCCATTTGATGGACATCGACATTGCGAATTACAGAATGATTTGCACTTTTCATGATAAATATGTTACATCACAATGCTGGCTGGACTGCAACAAATCAGCATCAACCACAAAGAAATATTTATATTCGCTGACACATCTCGGTCTAATAGCTCTGGTAGAGCGGGAGCTGTTTATGCCTAGTCATTACCACTTATTTGCTCTCTGAGGATACCGCTGCATAGGTAGCAACATATTTATTAATAAGTTATAAATCATTTTTATCAGTTTTGAGATCTCCAAACATTGTTTCTTTCGAGTATACAGTACGGAAATTTGTTCGGTAAATGTTGTACCTATCTAGCATAAGATAAATAATGCAAATCTTTGTATACCATACCATCACAGAAGGAATCGGTCGTCGGTCCGAAAATCGAAAAAATTAAGAACTTTTCCCATTAAATGCAACCTAACTGTAATGCAATGTCAATCTTTTTTTTTAATCTAAAACAGTTTATAAACAATAGGTGCATACAAGTTGTATCCCATAATTGATGTTATCACTGCTTATCTCGGAAATCATAAGAGATAGAGCGATGGTGTTTGACTATTTCATCCAGACAAATATCACTTCATATCTATTAACATTTTAATTCAAACCTCCACAACTAATTTTTTAAACAAAAACTCTTATAATTTGTCCCATCTACTACTGCATAATTACATTCTGCATCGATCTTTATTACCATTTCCTCTTAATTCTTCTGCAATGGTTTCCTTATTCTGTTATTATTATTATTATTATTATTACTTTATTGCTTAAGAAATTACAGTATTTTATAGCAAGAGTCTGGAAAGATTACGATTATGTTATTAGAAAAAACAATTAAAAAATACATGAAAGAAAGAAAACGAGACAATATAACTCTAAAGTCGAATAGTTATATGAGGCAAAGGGTGAAATTAAATGAATTATTCATTCATTATAAATGATCGCAATTTCAATACACTCCAAATGTAGTAGGCGATTGTCTTAGCCGAGTTAGCAGAGGTATTTTCTAATGAGGAGATGAAGGAGTTAAAATTTAGTAGAATTGAGTCAGAGCCTGCGGGGTCCTCAAAGAAGAGTAAATAGGACAGTCAAAGAGGATATGGTTTATTGTTTCGAATTCATTTGTATTACAGGCAGTACAAATGTCATTAGCGTTTATGTTATAAGTAGAACCTTTATAACTAAACTTAATCATAATATTATTACAAGCGCGTAATTGAGCAATGGTTCTTGTAATTGGAATGGGTAAATTCAACATTAAATACGGTTTAACGGATTGTCTGTTGGAAAAGTAATTATATAATGGCAAAAATGTGGTGCGTTCCATAAGATTACAATCTGATTCAAACAGGTTTTTACGAAATTTTGATAAGAGAAAATTCTTCTTGTTTTTTAAAGTTATAGGGGATAGGTTGTTCCAAACGTCTTCAGCGTCTAGCAAAGAGGAAGTTGTTTTAAGTTGTAAATCCCAATTATATTTAGGATCGCAGTCAGTGAGTTGAAGTTGTCATTTTAAACAAATTTTCGGTAAACGAGAGTCGTTCATTCTCAAAACCTTTTCAAGCCAGGAGAGTGACCATTTGAAAACATTATACATGATTTTAATTCTATCGCATTCTAATCTAACTACGTAGTCAGGCGTATTCAAAGGGAGTAGCAACAGTCTTTTTAAAAAATTTGTCTGCACTTGCTCAAGGCTGTCAGTATACCTCAAACCCCAGATTGATGTACAATTAGACATAACGCTAAGCACTAGTGATTCAAACAGATGGATTCTTGAAGACCAAGAATTCATTTTAGTTTTGACCATAACAGACAGTAGAGCACTAATTGCTTGTTTGGCCTTGGAGATAGTAGAACATGCCATTTCCCGAAAGAGAGTTGAGGATGTAAATGTAACCCCTAGGTAGATATACGAGGATGTTATATTTATTATATGTCCACAGAACAGGAAACGCTGATTATTTTTGTTTTTTCCAAATTTACAAATATGTGATTTAAAGAAGTGTAATTCTCTAGGAGTTTTGGAGTTTTCCTCTGGTTTCCTTATTCTGTAAGATTCTTACAGAATTTCTTCTGAGAGCAATAATTGTTATTAAAATAGTGTTTACTGTTTACAATAATGAAGTTGAGGTCAATGTTGTGGTAAAACCAAAAGTGCTTGCGCAATGAAAATCCGTTCATTGAAAAGATCGGGGGTGGCTCCCTAGGTCACCAAATTTTCAAAAAAAAAAAATATTATTCAGGGGTGATCATCTGGAATTAACGAAATATTTGTTATTTAGAAATAAATGGTGTAAGTACTACACGGCATTAAACTGAGAGAAATATTACAAATATATCAATTATTAACGGATCCGCAGCCATATATATTTATGAATGTTTCTTGTTCAATTTTAAATACAAAAACAAATTTACAAAATATAATTCACTTCATGAATAGATTACAGAGAAGTTAACTATCCTAATCATAAATTAGTCTTACAGAAATTACCCTTCTATGCTAGTCTGACATTATTTAGTGAATTTAGGCCTACTACAGGCCATTCCAAACTTGAGAAGATATTGAACTTTACTCTTTATATGAGTCTTTACTGCTAAAATGGCTCTAACAAGTATCTGCATTAAAATTGAATGAATAAATATAAAAATCAATATTTTTGTATTTATTTAGAATAAAATCATCCCTTAACTATTTCCACCCATTTTTATGTGTTGTATTTTTGAACACAATATATACCCATTACCTTGAATGAACACGTTATTCATTTATCTTTTCGTGCGTTTAACTCGAATTAAACGCGTAATTGAAGGTAATTAATTAATTAAAAAAGTATGTTGCCTGTTTCCATTTTGAGCAGAAAATAATAAAATCCAGCATTTTAGGAAATTACTAATTAACATTAAAAATAAATTGGCATAGAGTAATCCGTCTTTTTTTCTTTATAGAGCCGCCTGACTAATTTATGGAGGAAATATCCGTCTCCATGACAACGCATGAGCTGACAAATGGGTCGGCGGTAATTATAAAAGAATCAACTGCCTACTCAGAACTAGAGCACTTGATCATAATGAGTCATTGCCGTAAGTGGTCAGGACTCGACTTTTATGAATACGCCCGTGTTTTAAAGTATAAATTATGGCACTTTTTTCTTTTGTTAAAAATAGTAACATATATCACACATGCGATGTGCTCCAGCCCACATGAGCTTAATTGCTATAAATAAAGGGATATACCTGTTAAAGAATTTCCTTGGCTTGTACTTGTTGGTATTGTGAAGAGACAGTCATTACATCATTTCATTAGAGCTGAATTGTCTTTTCTCCGTTAGCAGTAGATTTTCATTTAGGGTGATATTAACTGCGGCTCGGACCACAATATATGTATACAAAGAGAAAAAGCAATTAAGATCTAAACAGAAAAGCAGGCAATAGTCAGTTAATTGCTACAAAATACAAATATACAGGGTGAGTCAGTTTATACTAGCAGGACTCTGGCATTCGATAGAACACCTGATTTTAAGTTAAGTTTGTCATATAAACATATGTCGGGAATCGCTTCCTTTTTGAGATACAGGGTGTCAAAGTTTTGGTTTTTTTTTTAGTATTTTCCACACAGCTCCTATAGTTTTTAAGATAATTTATTCAAATCTTTACCATAGATTACTTATGATGGTTCACAAGTTTTGACATATGTAAACAATTTGAAAACATACAGGGTGATAATTTTTCGGAGGTCTGGTCCCCTTTTTCCGTCCAGAACTTTTTTGTGGTACGCCACTGACTGCTTATTTGCCAAAATTTGGATTCCACGTTCAATTTAGAAAAATTTTCGTATCTTGCACTTTTATCGTAGCTGTAACAGTTGTCGAGTAAATTGAAGAAATCTCTAAATCTCTAAATTAAAAAAAAAATAGTTTTATTAAAATTTTCACTAAAAACAATAATTATTGTCAAACGAAAGTTCATTAATCTAAATTGTCAAAGGTTACATACTTACAGTACAACTTTTGCCACTAATTATTTATTTTTTTGTAGCATTTCAGAGACTTAATAACTAAGTAAAATAATTAAGAACTAATAATAAACCAAGGCAAATACAAATAACTTTACAAATAACCCGAAATAATTTTATTTTCAAATTAAAATTTTGAAAATGTGATCCATTTTGTTGGATACATAATCGGCATCGCGTTTCAATAGCAAGCATGTCTTATACGCCCTCTAAGATCGTCAACATCTTGAACAGGAGGTGCATACACTTTTTCCTTAAGAAAGTCCCACACAAAAAAATCCATTGGTGTTATATCTGGGGAACCTGGGGGCCGTGCGATTGGACCTTCACGTCCAATCCACCTCTCTGGATAATTGTCGTCTAACCAAGCTCCCAAAATGAGCTGGGCAGCAATCCAACTGGAACTAAGCTTGCTGTCTTAAATTTAGAAGGACATCTTCTCACATATTACGATGCTCGGTTTCTAGAAACTCTAAGAAGTTTTGCGAACTGACACTTTCTGACAAAAAATATGGTCCAAATAAACGATTTTCAAAAATTCCTACCCATGCGTTAATGCTAAACTTATTTTTGATTTTTTTTGGCCTAATAGCAGGTGGATTTTGCTCTGCCCAAATATGTTGATTTTTGAAATTTACTATCCCACGTCGGGTAAAGCAAGATTCATCAGTCCATAATACGTTGGATAAGAAAGTTCTATTATTTTCTAATGTGTTAAGGATCCAACGACAAAACTTCACTCTGCGTTGTTCGTCGCCAGGACGTAGACTAGTAATATAGTCAAAGCCTTGGTTTATTATTAATTCTTAATTATTTTACTTAGTTATTAAAAGTCTTTGAAATGCTACAAAAAAATAAACAATTAGTGGCAAAAGTTGTACTGTAAGTATGTAACCTTTGACAATTTAGATTAATGAACTTTCGTTTGACAATAATTGGTTTTCGTGAAAATATAGATGAAAATATATTTTTTTTAATAAAATATTCTTTCATAGACTTTTTCAAATTACTCGACAACTGTTACAGCTACGATAAAAATGCAAGAGACGAAAAAGTTTCTAAATTGAACATGGAATCCAAACTTTGGCAAATTAGCAGTCAGTGGCGCACCACAAAAAAGTTCTGGACGATAAAATGGGGCCTGACCCCCGAAAAACTATCACCCTGTACGTTTTCAAATTGTTTACATATGTCAAAATTTGTGGACCATCATACGTAATCTACCGTAAAAATTTTAATAAATTATCTTAAAAACTATAGGAGTTGTGTGGAAAATACTAAAAAAAAAAAACAAAACTTTGACACCCTGTATCTCAAAAACGAAGCGATTCCGGACATATGTTTATATGACCAACTTCACTTAAAATAAGGTGCTTTATCAAATGCCAGAGTCCTGCTAGTATAAACTGACTCACCCTGTACAATAAGTAGATGAAATTGAAAATCCACAATATAGCTAATAACTATAGGAATCGTGGGTCCCCCATCTGCAAACGCCTTATTTAATAAGGACTAAAACAAATCAAGCCAAAACAGCTATTCTCCTGGCTATATGCCACACCGAGCGCTGAATTACAAAGCAAAATTTGCCTGCAAACGCCTTATTAACTAAGACGTTTGTAGATGGGGGACCTAAGATGTCCTTACTGAAAAGCTTACTTAAGTCGATCTGAAAAGCGTTGATACTGCATTGACCTGCAAACATCGCGCTGTATTGTTGTCACACTTATTTCACAAATTTCTCCTGAAACAGATTGGACCCTTTGGTGTGAAGATAACACTGGCGTAGTTTTCTACATAACACCAAAACACGATACTGCACTCGACGCGGGTTTCGCCAACCAACTTCGCATCATTTGGAGATGATTAAAACTGAATTGAAACTGATTTTAATCATCTCCAGATGATCCCGTCTTGTTTGACTAAACGCAAGTCGAATGAATTTCTCCATCTATATATAGTATTCGACAATACTATATAAATGTTACACTGAAAAAAAAGAACTACAGTAAAAATAGGCAGCCGACTCTCTAGCTAGGGAGGGTCTAGCTAGCTGCTTCTAAATTTGTCGGACCAGAACCGGTGCTTAGCATATCCTCGAGTACTGCCAAACCAACGCTCTTGACCTGGGCTGAGGGGGAAATCCTCCAGTACTGGTAGGAACTACCACGATTAATTCATTCATGTAATAAACCCTTCAAAAACAAGAACTAAAAAACTTCTAGAGTTAAGCAGGTTTCACCTACGAACTCTAATTGGCCTATATACGGGTCACTGCCGTTTAAAATATCATCTGTGCAAATTCGGCTTAGCAGAAGATCCTGAGTGCCGCTTATGCTTAGAAAATGATGAAACGGCACAACACATATTGTGCACCTGCCCCGCTGGAGAAAGGATCAGATACTCATTATTTGGCAAAGGACAGCTTCTGCCAGAGGATCTGAACAAAAGTTCTCACCTAATAAGGTGATCACCTACATTAAGAAGCTGGACCTGTTGGGGGAAATATAAATAGTGAGCCACAATAGACCACATGGTCGCGGTGGAGGGTCTGGTTTTCGGCTCACTCACTTTTAAACCTAACCTAACCTAACCTACAGCAAAAATAGATGGCAATTTATTTACTCTCCTTTTTTACTGTAATATTCTTATCGACTGTAATTTTACAACTAAACTGTATAGTTCTATTGTAAAATTACAATGTGATTACTCAGATCCAAAGTTTTTCAATATAGTAATTTTGTATTATCTATTGTTACACTTTCACTTTTTCAGTTACAAATGAACACGATGAAATGTTGAAATATTTGAAAATCACCCACTGTTTTAAAGGAGTGATATTTTATTAATAAAGTGATAATACAAATATATACTACATTGTATGGTCTCTTATAATCATCTCCACACATCAATGTGTGATGAGCAGTATAAGCACAGTCCCGCATGATTTAAATTTAATTGTATTACTACGATAGTGATATTATTGACACAATAAATTCGAGCTATACCTACTTATTGTATAATAATCGCTGAAACAGTGCGATACACCATGTGCAGCTTCGACAAATAGATAAATATACACATTGGCATTGTGGTTACGCTATAATTTTACGCTATTTGAGTACTGGTGCTGGTTCTCGCTACAAGAATGGTTTTTAATAAAATACCGATCACTTGTTTATTCATCCGAGTAACTGGCGACTTTTTGCTTTAAGGAAAGGCGACTAGCATTAATGCAAATTTGAGACAGTTATGCTAATTCGAATTGAGACCCTGTAATTACAGGTTGTAAATAATACGAGGCGTCAAATCGTCAGAACGTGCTTTTTACGGCTAATCTCCATATTATTTAAATGAGTCAGTTTTGGTGTCGAAATTATTTAAAAACATTTCGAAATTAAGTGTTGAAGATCGTCTAAATATAAAGGCGAAAATACATTAATCAAATTCGATTATGGGAAGACAGTGCATATATGTATATAAAATTATTTTGTAATTTGGTATTTTGCACTACTGCTGAAAAAATATATTGAAACTAGATAAATTTACCCATGTTAGGCAGTCGTGTAGGTAGATATACGTGTTAAAAATTTCATAATTTGAAAGGTTAACTTCTTATTGATAACTAGTATTTCTAATACAAAACTGTACAAAATATATTTAAGCTAAAAATACTGTAATTTTATATGCGAATACTTTCAACATTTAATTTCCCACATTGAAAATAAAACAAGAACATTTCAGGGGTAGCTTTGAGACAAAAAAAAAAACGATTCATCACAAACGCCACTGCGTTGTTTTAGCTCTCTGAGAACTTGAAACCATTCTTTTTTATTTAATTAAAATAAAAAATAGAGAAAACGAATATAAAATCTTATTTATGGCAACGGCATCAACTTTTATTTAATGCATTAGATGTTTTGTTGAGATGAAAAATAGACTAAAATATTAAGTCAAAACTTTTTTTTCTTAATTTTCTTACTGATGAATACTATCAAAAATACAAGACTTTGGCATGGTACTCTTAAACGCATTACTAATGTTTGTTTTTATTTTAAGGACGACTAGGGATTATACTGATAGTTTACACTCAACCTATTCTAGATTACGTCCTTTTTGAAAGTAATTTATACGAATTTTTTATTATTGAAAAAATTCCTATATTCTCTATACCACAAACATATATAACAATATAAAATACTTGTTTCATTACACTTTACCTTATTTCTTAGTCCTTAATACGCGACTCCATTCTGATCTGGGGAAATATGGGAAACTCTTCCATATTTCCCAAGGTTTCAAGAATTCTTCAAATATATGTATCAAATATATTGAAGAAATAGACTTTACATCACTGAAAATCTTGACTGAACACAAAGTCAATGTAAAACTATAATTGCAGAGGTGTCTTAAGGTTTCAAGAATTCTTAAAATATATGTATCAAATATACTGAAGAAATAGACTTTACATCACTGAAAATCTTGACTGAACACAAAGTCAATACAAAACAATAATTGCAGAGGTGTCTTTTTCAATGAAAATTCTGTAAAGCCACCCCTTTACAAACACGCAAATATGACTCTACGGATCAGTAATGTCGTGGCAATAGCAGCTTGATAATTAATCACCTTATATATTATTTTGTTAACAAGATGTATGAAATTCTCTACCAATATGTGTAAAGCAACAGATTCTTCAAGTCCATGTTAGGAAGTTAGTAGAGCGCTTATAAAAAAAAATACCAGCCTGTGTATAAACCACTTGCAATCTACAGATTCAAACTAACCTAATAGATAATTTATTCATCCACTCAATTGATTTAATTAATTGATTGACTTTTAAATTCAATCTGTCAGTGTTAATATAAGCACCTCTGCCCCAGATCCATCTCTGCAGCTATTAGGTATCTTGATTTAAAAGCTTGCAAGATTTATAGGTACCTAGAAAATTCGGAAAAGAAATTGGCATGCTGAAAGGAATCATTTCATTTTATCATATGAAAATTAACGGGTTAAATGATGTATAACGGTAAATATTTTCGTGTCAGATACTACTAATAGAAAATTATTCCAAAATTCTCTCTCTGAAATTTTAATTTGTCTGTAAAATACCGCTGTTTTATTGTCAATTAGGTTTGATGAATAGGTACTCAAATATTTCTCTATTCCTCTTAAGTTATTATTAAATTATTGCGAGATTTTTAATAACATATAGTTAGGAACACATTTTACATGATGTAATTACTTACGTATACAGGGCGCCCTATTTCTTGACCCGTTGCATGGGTAACTTTTTTATTAGTAGAGATACAAAAACGCTTAAATGAGCAAATTAGTGCAGTTTCGTATTAGTAATTCTACGGTAAGGCGAAAAATTATATACGGGGGAAGGTTGAAAAGTTATTGACAAAAAACGAAAAATCCAACTTTTCTATTATCCCTCGTAGCTCGTTCATTTGAAGAGTTAGAGAAAAATGCTTTACATGTTTTTTGCAGTATTTTTCATGTAAAATGACATGCACTTGCTACTTTTTATATATCTCTTAAAATGGTTGAGAATCACAGTAAAATATATTTTTTTTAAATGTAATGGATAGGTGGCTGTGACATTAACCGAAAGTCCCCTTTTTTCTCTTTCAGATGATATAACATAGTCCATATTTTATCCTTACAAAAGTAATAATAATCGTTGTTTTTAAAGAAAGTTTATTGTCACATCAAGAATGCTATGGAAATAAAACAAAAAATAAGATTCCTGATATTTTTAAAAACGTCTAGTTGGCATTTAATTATTGACAGATCATAAGTGACATTTTTAGTTTTTGTTAAGTAGTTTATTGTTTATTATTAATACTGCATACAAAATAATAGTGTTGCAAATATGTACACCAACGAAGAGAAAAATGATATGCTATTTTGTTATTATAACCAAAATCGAGATGCACAAGCTGCAGCGAATCTTTATTTTGAAACTTACATGGAACGAAGACAACCCCATCATAGAATATTTAGACAGCTGGAAAATAATATACGATTATACGGTTCTTTTTCAAAGCCTAAGGATGAAAGAAACTTCAATGAAGACACTGAAATAAATGTTTTGGCTTATGTAAATTTTAAACCTGATTCTTCAACTGCAGAAATTGCACATCACTGCAACACTTCCAAGGAAACTGTAAGAGCTATTTTAAAAGGTAACAATTTAAAGCCTGATCATTATTCCATATGCAATACTTTATATCCAGCTGATAATCAAAGAAGGATGACATTTTGTCGATGGTACATTTCAAAATGCGAAGAGGATCTAGACTTCTGGAAAAAGATTTTATTCAGTGATGAAAGTAGATTTACCAACAATGGTATTTTTAACCGCCATAATAACATAATGTGGTGCCGAGAAAATCCACATCTTGTTTCTGAAAGAAGAAATCAACGTCAATTTGGGATAAATGTGTGGTGTGGAATTTTTTGTGGCTAAATTGGCCCATATTTTTACGAAGATAATTTGAATGCGAATAATTACCTTCATTTTCTAAGGAATACTCTAACAGAGGAATATTTAAATGAATTACCACTTCATATTTTTAGAAATCTTAAATACTTCCAACACGATGGAGCACCTGCGCATAATTCCCGCGAGGTAAAACAATATTTACATGAACAGTTTGATAATGTTATAGGAAATAGAATGGATATCGACTGGCCAGCGCGAACACCTGTTTTGACCCCCTTAGATTTCTTTCTTTGGGGGTTATTGAAAGATAAAGTTTATGTGACAGCTCCTCTAGATATAGAGGATCTTAAAGTCAGGATTCAAGATGCAATTAGAAGCATACATGGACATACAATAAATAATGTTTTAAGAAGTATCCAGAAACGTTGCTTACTATGTATCCAACAGGATGGTGGTCTTTTCGAACATTTACTTCAATATAATTAATTAATTAATAATTTCTGTTCTCAAAACATTCTTTTGTTCCATAATCCATAGCATTCTTGATGTGACAATAAACTTTCTTTAAAAACAACGATTATTATTACTTTTGTAAGGATAAAATATGGACTATGTTATATCATTTGAAAGAGAAAAAAGGGGACTTTCGGTTAATGTCACAGCCACCTATCCATTACATTTAAAAAAAATATATTTTACTGTGATTCTCAACCATTTTAAGAGATATATAAAAAGTAGCAAGTGCATGTCATTTTACATGAAAAATACTGCAAAAAACATGTGAAGCATTTTTCTCTAACTCTTCAAATGAACGAGCTACGAGGGATAATAGAAAAGGTGGATTTTTCGTTTTTTGTCAATAACTTTTCAACCTTCCCCCGTAT
The DNA here is from genome assembly GCA_963924545.1 of Pogonocherus hispidulus. Lineage (NCBI taxonomy): Eukaryota > Metazoa > Arthropoda > Insecta > Coleoptera > Cerambycidae > Pogonocherus > Pogonocherus hispidulus. The sequence continues at coordinate 54,578,214 of OZ004695.1, forward strand.
ATAATTTTTCGCCTTACCGTAGAATTACTAATACGAAACTGCACTAATTTGCTCATTTAAGCGTTTTTGTATCTCTACTAATAAAAAAGTTACCCATGCAACGGGTCAAGAAATAGGGCGCCCTGTATACTAATGATTAATATTAGAAGCAGTTTCTAATGTCATATATTATGATAAATTCTTACTTATACGAGTTTAATAAAATTAATGTATGAAAATAACAAAGAGCACTTTTTTTATAGCTTTTTTAAAAGTCTTAGATGCATATTGGACAAGAAAAATAATATACCTATAATAGGTATATTATAATATAATTAAATACCTATATGTAATAGATATTTTTATACAAAATAATAATTATTTTGTTTATGTACTCACAGTAAAAGATATTTACCATATTATAATAATAATTATTAAACTATGTAGTACCATGAGTATAACTGAATGGAAATTTTTAGGTACATATCAACGACTAAGCGAGTTGAATTGAGTTTTTTAAATCCATAATAATGAACCACGATTCAAAATATTTATTCTATTGTTTCTGGGCGAGATAATTCATGTGCAGACGGTTTAAAGCAATTTAGATTTATTATCTACGCCTCAGAGACTACTTATTTTGTTGTAACGTACATATACACGTGCCTTAGAAAAAAGGATAATAGAGCACTTACAACTCTATTATGTAGGTGTTATAAAATGAGTGCAATATTGAAGCATGCAAGTTTAATTCATGTATAAATATAATACCTGCAACATATTTGAGGCGTAACTGTATAATTCTTCGTAATTTCTTTTGAGATTACATCACCTGTCTAATAATAAAAACAGAGAACCAGAAGTATCAAAATAAAAACTGAGAGTGTAGCACTTTCTAAGGTAAACTTTTAAAATTTGTCCCAAAACTAATATACAGGGCGCCCTATTTCTTGACCCGTTGCATGGGTAACTTTTTTATTAGTAGAGATACAAAAACGCTTAAATGAGCAAATTAGTGCAGTTTCGTATTAGTAATTCTATGGTAAGGCGAAAAATTATATACGGGGGAAGGTTGAAAAGTTATTGACAAAAAACGAAAAATCCAACTTTTCTATTATTCCTCGTAGCTCGTTCATTTGAAGAGTTAGAGAAAAATGCTTCACATGTTTTTTGCAGTATTTTTCATGTAAAATGACATGCACTTGCTACTTTTTATATATCTCTTAAAATGGTTGAGAATCACAGTAAAATATATATTTTTTAAATGTAATGGATAGGTGGCTGTGACATTAACCGAAAGTCCCCTTTTTTCTCTTTCAGATGATATAACATAGTCCATATTTTATCCTTACAAAAGTAATAATAATCGTTGTTTTTAAAGAAAGTTTATTGTCACATAAAGAATGCTATGGACTATGGAACAAAAGAATGTTTTGAGAACAGAAATTATTAATTAATTAATTATATTGAAGTAAATGTTCGAAATGACCACCATCCTGTTGGATACATAGTAAGCAACGTTTCTGGATACTTCTTAAAACATTATTTATTCTATGTCCATGTATGCTTCTAATTGCATCTTGAATCCTGACTTTTAGATCCTCTATATCTAAAGGAGCTGTCACATAAACTTTATCTTTCAATAACCTTCAAAGAAAGAAATCTAAGGGGGTCAAATCAGGTGTTCGCGCTGGCCAGTCGATATCCATTCTATTTCCTATAACATTATCAAACTGTTCATGTAAATATTGTTTTACCTCGCGGGAATTATGCGCAGGTGCTCCATCGTGTTGGAAGTATTTAAGATTTCTAAAAATATGAAGTGGTAATTCATTTAAATATTCCTCTGTTAGAGTATTCCTTAGAAAATGAAGGTAATTATTCGCATTCAAATTATCTTCGTAAAAATATGGGCCAATAATTTTGCCACAAAAAATTCCACACCACACATTTATCCCAAATTGACGTTGATTTCTTCTTTCAGAAACAAGATGTGGATTTTCTCGGCACCACATTATGTTATTATGGCGGTTAAAAATACCATTGTTGGTAAATCTACTTTCATCACTGAATAAAATCTTTTTCCAGAAGTCTAGATCCTCTTCGCATTTTGAAATGTACCATCGACAAAATGTCATCCTTCTTTGATTATCAGCTGGATATAAAGTATTGCATATGGAATAATGATAAGGCTTTAAATTGTTACCTTTTAAAATAGCTCTTACAGTTTCCTTGGAAGTGTTGCAGTGATGTGCAATTTCTGCAGTTGAAGAATCAGGTTTAAAATTTACATAAGCCAAAACATTTATTTCAGTGTCTTCATTGAAGTTTCTTTCATCCTTAGGCTTTGAAAAAGAACCGTATAATCGTATATTATTTTCCAGCTGTCTAAATATTCTATGATGGGGTTGTCTTCGTTCCATATAAGTTTCAAAATAAAGATTCGCTGCAGCTTGTGCATCTCGATTTTGGTTATAATAACAAAATAGCATATCATTTTTCTCTTCGTTGGTGTACATATTTGCAACACTATTATTTTGTATGCAGTATTAATAATAAACAATAAACTACTTAACAAAAACTAAAAATGTCACTTATGATCTGTCAATAATTAAATGCCAACTACCTAGACGTTTTTAAAAATATCAGGAATCTTATTTTTTGTTTTATTTCCATAGCATTCTTGATGTGACAATAAACTTTCTTTAAAAACAACGATTATTATTACTTTTGTAAGGATAAAATATGGACTATGTTATATCATCTGAAAGAGAAAAAAGGGGACTTTCGGTTAATGTCACAGCCACCTATCCATTACATTTAAAAAAAATATATTTTACTGTGATTCTCAACCATTTTAAGAGATATATAAAAAGTAGCAAGTGCATGTCATTTTACATGAAAAATACTGCAAAAAAACATGTGAAGCATTTTTCTCTAACTCTTCAAATGAACGAGCTACGAGGGATAATAGAAAAGTTGGATTTTTCGTTTTTTGTCAATAACTTTTCAACCTTCCCCCGTATATAATTTTTCGCCTTACCGTAGAATTACTAATACGAAACTGCACTAATTTGCTCATTTAAGCGTTTTTGTATCTCTACTAATAAAAAAGTTACCCATGCAACGGATCAAGAAATAGGGCGCCCTGTATAATGCAGTAAAAATAAATATATGTCAAATTTCAACAGTGGTTTTTCAGATTGATAGAAAACTATTATTAGTATTATTATTAGTTTTTGTTTTCAAATAAAATACAATTCTTCAAATAGTTCAAATAACTTACTTAAAAAATATTTATATCTGTGTGGGTCTTGTCATCTTTTGATATTTCAAGAATTTTATACACTGATAAGTACCCTTTATAAAATAAAAGACTAAATATGTTTTGCCTTTAGCTAGGTATGCTAACGTGTCAAACTTATAGAAACTGATGAAATGAATAGTGACGGAAAAAATAATATCAAGCGACATAAAACGTGAATCTCTGCAGTCTGTTTCGTGGTTTACATTCTTGTATTGTATACCGTCTCATACAATGTCTATGAAAGAATTTGTCGATGTTCGAACACGAATATAGCAGACATTAAGAGCTATTCTTACGTTTCTATCATTGTACACGCTTGTTCTTAGGATACTCGTGCAAGTCAGTTAAAGGAAACACGGAAACGCAACCAGAACCGAATCTTTCGAGAATTTGCCGACACTGACAGTAAAAAAGTTTCTTCCAAGTTTGTGAAACAGACGGATATTGCCTACTCTGAGTTGTTGGTGCCGTTTCGTTATTATTATTATTATTTTTTTTTTGTAACATAGTTTAAGGAATTCCTAGCACCCTATATAGCAATATACATTTTAATAAGAACATATATTTTTTACATTATAAAACAGCATAAACACATCCAAATAACGTATGATTTTAGTATTCGGAGTATATTATGGACACTTTTACGCCTAAAAAATACCTAAATAATCGTGGAGAACTCAAACATTTTGTACAATTCGAATAATAAATATAATTTCGATGCTTAAGTTTCCAATAGTATGCATTATTATCAAAATAATACCAAATACATTTTTTCTACTTTCAGAAAATGAAATACGTCAAGAACTACATCACATTTGAAAAAGAAAATTACAAAAACAATTTTTAACTTCAAATAAAGAAATATGAACAGTAAATCAAAGAAAAGCTGTATCTGTTTTTAATTTAATTGACATTTATTGTCGCTTTCCCATAAAATATTTCTCAAATTCCTTGAAAGCACAAAAACAGTTGTCTACTAGCACCATTATATGAGATTTTTAAAAAGAAAAAAACCTGGTAAATATTAAATTTTTTTGAGAAATAAATTGTAATATTTGGAGCCAGTATTGTTTAGTGATTTAGTAAAAAAAGTATATTTTTCTTTTTGAGCATCATTTCTGAGGCGAATCATGATTTTTAGAAAAATTTGTCAGAATTTATACCTACATATGTATTGCAGAAGTTTATAGACACACTTCAGCGTCTGTGAGGATCTTATTTACTTTAAATATATTTCGACAAGGCTCAGTGTAAGATAAATCAAACATATTAAGCGCAGTATTCTTTTTTGCAAAAAGAAAATGCGAAATATTTCAGTACCTTAGCCCAGAGAATTATATTATAATATAAAATAATACAATGCACCAAAACATAGTAAAAATCAAGAAGTATCTTTTGGAATCATCAGGAAGATACTAGGTACTATAACTAAATGTTAACGAGTGCTCATATTTAGTGAGATTTCACCTTTTCTTATAAGTACGTCTTTATGACGTTTCCACGACAACTGATAATGAATAAGATGTTCTGAATGAATATTTTTGACATTACTTTTCTTTACAATTAATGTATATTTGAAAATGTTTATTACTAATATCAGTGTAAGCAAATTTCTCGAGTTTCAGGACCATATTTGTCTACTGAACCTTCAAGCATATCCATAAATAATTCCTGGTACTTGGGTATAAACAGTGTGTCTACTTTTAAGTGTATACAAAGCGATAAAAGTTTATTTTGTTAGATATTTTTGAAAACCTTTTTTTGTTCGAAATGTCTTCAGAAAATGCTCCTGTTCATGTTATTGCTTTTGTCAAAATGCAAATCCAGGGACGGCTACGATTTGTTTATACCCCCGATTTTCACAAAAACCATTTAGCGATTTTTTATTTAAAATCTAATACAACAGCACTAACCATGACCCGTAAAAAACCCCATTTACAAAATTTGAACAAGAAATATAAAGGGTGTCGTGTTAAAGTTGAGCAAAATAAGGACTTCAAAGGCACCGGGCGAGTCAAGCCATGGAATTATTTCAAAACATATGAAGTAACACGACCACCCAAAGTGTTGATGGACGAAATTAAAAAAAGAAATATACAGAATGTTTTTCTCTACAACGTCTGAAATTTTTGACTTTTTTCGATTTGATGGTTTTGGATGGATGTACAAGTTTTAAACTTGGATGTTTGTTATTTTACATTTAGTAACCTTGTTTCAAAAATCCAAGACGAACTTGACCATCATAAAAATCAAAAAAAGTCAAAAATTTCAGACGCTGTAGAGCAAAACAAATCTACAGCATCTTATTAAAACAAAATGTCGGTAATCTAATAGCTCTGAGAAACATGGTTAAAAAAAATTATTAAATATTGCAAAAAATGCCAAAATTTATCAGTTTCAGTGTTTTTTTAACCTCAACTAGAAAAAATATGAGTTTGGTTTCATCATTTTGGGACACACTATATATTGAACACAATTTTATAATAAAAAATAAGTTTTTCAAAACGGTCTCTCTTGTTCCGGAAGTCTACCGTTCGTTTATTCTGATGTATACCTAACTAACAAAAGAATAACAATTCTCCGTGTGTAGAAATTACAGTATCATGAATTACAACATAAACAAGGAAAATGAACAGAAATAGCGTAGCGTTGTTACTTATTTCAAAACAAAGTCAAAGTTCTTTTCTAATGGTGATTGCTGTGTTTCTTACCAGTGTTGCAGAAGTTTATGTGTGAGCCTTTCTCAGCAATTACCAGGACGGGATGCAAATTATTGCCATTATTGCTTTTTAATTGTTACGTACAAACGATTTTTCCTGTACTGCTAGTTCGAGTAGAACTGTTAGGATAGCTGCTTGAGCGCAAGAAATAATTATCTGTAATGTATTACAAGTTACTCATTGTAACGCAAAGATAGTGATTATTTAATTTTATCGTTATTTATCCTGACATACCAGAACGTAATATATGAATGTATAACTTGCGTAAATGTAAAAATCAGTTCTACACCAAGGACAATGGGGATTATGTAATATATTTATAGTAAATCATTTATGAACTTATATTAAAATGATTTTATACGCAAGGTTGGAAAATGAGCTAATACGAATATTGAATGGGTAGTAATTTTCACCAATATTAGTCAAAAACTTCTAGGTTCGTTTCTTAAAGTGACCCTTAAAAAATTAATCTATTGCTAACAAAATATGATTAACGAAAAATCAGTGTCAATGAATCTATCTCCAATGTAGTAGTCGGTTCCCTCAAAATGCCTGTGGATGGAAAGTAATTTATCTTATTTACACTTAAATATTTTTGTTATACTATATAGCTGTTACGTTATAGCTATATAGTATGGAGTATGTATATATAGTAAGTATGGAGTATGCTATACAGTATGGAGTTCCACAGGGTTCTGTCCTTGGTCCCGTATTGTTTCGTATCTACGTGAATGATTTGCAAATTGTGATAGAGACTGCTTATTTACTCTTTTTGCAGATGACACCACTGTACTAAATAGTGATAGTCATAGTAACTCTCTTCTTGAAAAAATCGAAACAACACATAATATCATAAACCAGTGGTTTCTGGCGAATAAGCTATGCCTAAATCGGGAGAAAATGCAGTCAATTTTGTTTTCATTACGCGACATTAGTGATATCGATAAAAATAATTATGATTCACACGCTAAATTCCTTGGTGTATACATTGATGAAAAAATGACTTGGGAATATCATATCGTCAGCCTTTCTAAGAAGCTAGCTAAAAATATTTTTCTGATCAGGAGTCTTTCTAAATCAGTCACAATAAAGACATTATTGACAGCATACTACGGCTGTTTACATTCCAACATGTTCTATGCAATTTTGAACTGGGGTCATTTTTGCCATTGCTCCGACATCTTTAGCTTACAACGTAAATGTGTACGAATTATAACCGGCCTTCATTATAGAGCAGATTGCAAAAAATCTTTTATACATCACAGTATTCTCACCCTGCCCTGTATTTATATCTTGGAATGTCTTCTTTATATTAAAGATAACATACATACATTTCAACAACACTGTATGAGTCATAATTATTGCACAAGAAATAGAGACAAAATTAAGCCTGATTTTCTGGGACTGAGTAGAGATGGAACTAATTATTTCGGTATCTTTTTTTTTAATAGGCTTCCAGATTGTGTTAAAAATTTATGTAGTAAACATTTTAAAATGAAAATGAAAAGCTACCTTAAAAAAAAAGGCATTTTACACCTTTGAAGAATATATTGAGAATGATTTTTCTGATATTGTTAGTCTTTGTGATGTTCAATGTATTGTATGTAGTTTATAAGTTTTTATTTTAATATTTTTAAACTATATTTTCAGGTTTTAACTGTGTTATTTCTTTTATCTGTGTAAATTTCTTTGTGTGACGTATGTAAACATTTCTTTAATGTGGTGACATCAATAAAGTATTATTAGCTATACATATTATAGATACTATATACTGTTTAATTAATGAAATAATGTGTTTATTTAATAGAATAATCATATGTTCATATTCAGATTGCCCAGATACTTATTTTTCTAAAATATTGGATCAAAAAACACATAAATTATTAGAAGAAAAATTTATTTTCATGATGTTGGTCCTTAAATGAATTATAAATATGTTAATGTCTTCATGAAAATCTATATGATTTTCATAGTACCTACTTTTGAATTATTTTCATAAAGGCGAGCTTACAAAACCCCACAACCTTCTTATAAACTTTCATTACCTTTATATAACCTTTATATAACTAACCGTTACCATATGTTACGAAGAATGTTTATTGGGTAGTGTATTTTATTGTTTGTATATTCTTCTAAACTCAAGTCAAGATAACTGACACTTATGCAGTATCAACTACAGACATTAAAAATAACATCAACATTTTACTTATTTATATATTATATAATTTACAAATGCTCCGTAGTAGCTCCACATTTTATATATACTTTTTTATACAAAATATTATACAAAAGCAAACATTTACTTAAAAATCTTAAATAATAATGTAGTTACCAAAAATCCATTATATTAACTAGATAATTGGTAGAGTAATTAAAATAGTTTTTTATACAATCAGTACCATATTGGGCAGCAGAGGCAGCCTTCTGTAAAACATTATTAAAGTAGATACCCGCCTCAATCAAATGCGCAATAAATCTCGTAACAAATAAACAACAGTAATGCACCTACTATACACAATATCGCAAAGAACATTAGGCATATCAAATGGTTGTACTGAGTGTTGATACATAATCTAATCCAGCTAATGGATGTAAATTGTTTCTTTCTCAAGCTGATATCAGAATCTGGTTAGAAACATTACCATTACGTAACGTGTAAACCAGTTCTATTGTATTGGAAATACATTAGGTACCCCATTGACACTATGTTGCAATGCTCCCAATACATAATTTGTTGATTTTAACGCTAGGTTCATGCGTGGGGAATTTAAGATATGTTGCATTTTATATTTCGGATAAGGTATCAATACTTGCCAAAATAAGTACTAGGTGTATTTCTTACATAAATATTACAACTCCTTGACCTACATTTAGTCGTTCTGCCGCTGTATATTAAAAAAATATACGTCGGTGGTGTACTGCTCTTATATTAGATCTCATAGGAGTTGACTGAAAATGAATCAGTCGGAAATCAGAATTGGAGCTGAAATTACTCCTCTTCTTAAAGACTTAAATAAAAGTTTATTTTGAACTCTTACAGGAGATAATACAATATAGCATCTCTGAAAATAGCTATACATGAAAATGAATCATTTTAGTAGCAATATAGTAGACTCAATCAGTACTTTTATTATTAGTATATGTTTGTAAAGTGTATTACAAATATGTGTATATAATTATAGCTTGATTCAGCCGTCTACGATTTAATTATTTTGATCGGGAGGCAGTATTTGTAAAATGCGAAGCGTGACATGTCTACAAATGCATATTAATTTCTGGTATTATAAATTAACAGTTCGATAACCAGAGATTAAACTCTACTCAAGCTAAGCATGAAGCTAAGGAAGCACTTAAATTTGGGAATAACTTTATTCAGTTGGGTTGGAAGAATTAGTTTTGGAGTTATCATTTTTAGCAACTATTAAAGACCAGTTTCAAGGTTTCTTTATTTTCAGAATAGCATTGCGTTAATAGTAACCAACACTATTGCTTCCTAGATACACACTTTATAAATTCACAAAGGAAGATACAAAGGAATAACTGGATTAATTCATACTCTAATACTAAGACAAGCAAGCTGATAATTACTTGTTATGACGTGTCATTTGTCAAAATGGAAACGTCTCTTGAATATTCCTTATTTGAGGTACCTATGTAAATCATAAATATAAGTATGAATATATAGTTGATTTCACTTGATATATTACTATTATTCGTGTTATTTATAGATTTCTATTCAAACCTTCAGCGAAATGAAGCAGGCGCTACTTCTGCTACTTCTAAATCCTTGAGTACTGCTGAAGCGCCTTTGACTCGGGCTCTGGGAAAAATACTATTTGGTAGTACTGAAAAGAAGTATCATGGTTAAACAGGTTAATTTGCAAACTCTAATAGACCAATATCCATCTGGACAGTTTTGCTAAAACGTGTAAAATATTATTTGTACAAACCCGACCAAGCGAAAGACTATCGATGCGGGAAATCGATTGAACACTTTTTAATAAATACTAACCAAAACTTAAAATTATCCGGATTCTTTTCCAATTCTTATCTTCAAAAGTAACGGAGTAAATTATCTGCAAACATTCCAGATAAAATAAATTTTAGTTTAATTAAAGAAGGCAGTTAGAAGGGAATTTTATTTTATTAAAATACCTTGTTCCAGTGCAAAATGAATGTATTTGTTAGGTGAAAAGTCCCTTATAGGGCAGATCAAATATTTTCCTCGAAAATTTCAAAGCAGCAACTCTAGTCTTCCAACTTCCGATATCATTCGTACTTACGAATATTTAATATTCACGCAAACATGATACGTTTAGATAGGATCGGACGTAAATTTAAACCGGACTCGATTAATTCGCTCCGTGCTGGGTCTAACCTCTGTTGGTAATGAATTGCCGAAGGGCTGAATCAAACGCGTAATTCCGAATTTATCATGCACACTCGCCGTCTCCGCTTGAAAATTAATTGGCCGTGGAATGGGTCAATAAAAAGTGTATCGAAACTTGGCTGGAAAGATTGCATCGTACGTACATTTATCGTAATTTAAAGATTGTTATCAGGATAGCCGCGTAACGAATTTATGCCTTATAATGAACAAGATAAAAAGGCAAATTTGAACATTAACAGACAAATTAAGAACTAAGGTAATTGAAATAAATAAAACAAAATTAAATTTGAAATGGAACAACGAACACCAAGTAGATACTAAGTGAAAAGTATACGACGCACGTAGTAAGACATAAAATGTCACAAACAGATAGAGGAATTAGACACAGATGAATGTCATAAAGAATAATATGTAATATTAAGAAAAATACGGGAACACACAAAAATTAAGTTAGCCAAACCAATATTCACCTAAACAATTTAATCATGCGGTGAACATTAGGAACAACATTAGAAAAAGAAGTTAAACGGACAAAAGACATTTTATCCACTTACATACATTGAAACATTTGCAGGTTTCTGAGGTATATCCTTCAACAAACTATATCTTTCAATATTTATCTGTGTGCAAATATATTAATTAACTACTTGAAATACAGTATGCCTCCCATCACAGGGAGATATAGATATAAATAAATGGGATATAAATATAGGTTTAAATAAATATTTAAGCAAATCATCCTCTGCTGATGGATGTGTAGTGGGAACAGATGATTCAGTAACAGCACGGTTCGTATTTCTGGATTGCTTTTAGGACAAGAAATACTCTATTTGAAAAATATGCCGAAACAACTACTCCACAGGTAATGTGCCCCGACTGGCATCAGACACTGACCAGTTTCTGTGTCTGGTGGTTGGTGTCTGGTGGTTGGTCTCGATGAAAGATGTGGCAACTCCTAAGGAGGTGTCGGACTAATGCATTGCCAGTCGGGCCACATTGCTCGTGGAGCAGTTTTTGGCATCTCTTTCAAATAAATAAGTAGGATTGTCTTCCTTAAAGACAATAGTGGTCACTGCTATAATAGCGCCTGCGGAAAAGCAGGTCGTTATCTGTCTGTCAATCTGACAATAATCAGACAGATACTAGCAAAGACCCAAAGAGGGCACTACGGTGTGTTTCTAACCACTACTAAGAAATACTCTAATTAACAAATCTACTTTTTATAAACTTTTTATAACTGGTAAGTAATGTCTGTATATAATTTAAAAAATACTATTTCTTTCACAGCTAATACGGGGATTATTTAATGTCTGTTCATTGCCAATAAGATACTCTTCAAGGACTGTCATTTGTTGACCCTTCATTCAGCTCCCTGAAGACGCCATACAATAAAATAAAGTAACTCAGTGTCCTGCAACTTACAGACAACTTCAGGTAAGTGAATACTTCTGACTGGTAAATCCATTTCAGTGTAATTGAAGCGAATAATATGCATTAACATGCAAATAATGTTATTTACTTTAACCATACGAACTGCTTCATTTCTTCTAAGTACATTTGCTTATTTTTGATAAAAAAACATTCTGTGATTTAAAAACGCTATCGTTCCCAAAGTCACCAACTGAATTCAGCGAATAATTTATTGCTAATAAAGAACTAAACAATTTGAGACACATTCTAATTCACAAGAGTACTAGATCTACTAAAATTGGAAGAATTATTTTAACATCTTTATTGTCCAAGCCAACCTCGACAGGTAAAACCATGTCTTTCATACTTTATTAAATCTTGGTACAACAGGTAAAGCAATCGCGTTTTAAATGGATATATTATTAATCCCGGATAAGAAAAAGTGTAATAACTATTCTCATAGCACTTACGGCGCCGATTACGTGTACTACTCTTATTTTCAACTCTGTAATCTCCATATAGACGCATTGTGTTTAAATAAGTTACCTTGAATACCAAGTTGCCGCCTGGCTTGGATTTGAAGGTAAATAAAGCAATAATTAAGACTATAGGGAAAGGTGAGGTATTATCTTTTAATAACGATAATTAATTAAAACTGTTATTTTTTCTAATATTTGTAATATATCACGACTGTGAACTTCGTTGATCGCACTGGAGGTAAAAATCATACATAAAAACGCTAGTGAGCTACAGTTTTTTTAAATTATTTATAATTGTTTATTGTTGGATATTATACCTATTTATTATACAAGTTGTCCCTGTTATATGATGAAAAAATTCGGGGACATGGAGAACCAGTGAAAACAATGGGACTTTGCTATATAAATTTATTTCCAAATCTGTACCTACCGTTTCCGAGATACTGGGTGTTGAAGTTGAGAAAAAAATAAAAAAGTAGCAAATGGCCTGTTGCAATGCACTGTTTTAATTATTAATTGTGATTATTTTTACAATTACTGGTTATTTAAATGTGTCTTAATATGTAATGGTTGATATTGTTGACAACATTTGTTATTTTCTGTATAGTGATGTGTTTTTGTAACATTTCGTCAATTACTTATCTTTAACCTCTACTTTTCTATTCCTGAAGGAGCAATAAATGGCTTCGAAAGCTTCAATTTGGAAAAAAGAGTACTCTTCTTTTCTGCCTTATTTAACTGCAATCCCGTTTGGATTAGTTCTTTGGATAAATAATAAAATACCAATAATAAAACAACAAAAACCTCATTGGCGAGTGGCGATATGTACCTAGTGTAAATGTGTAAAAAAGTGGCGATATAGCATCATTAAACAAAAATAATATAATAATAAATACATTCGGAAACAGAGGAGTACATACTACTGCCTGTTCCCTTAAACAGACGCAGTTCTCAATTATTCGTGGCCAATGGCAATAATATGTATAATATTGTTGATAAAAAAATATTAAATTATTGATTCTTATTTTACTGAGCCGTTTATTATTATATATCTTTAATTATTTCTCTACCACTCGTCTTCTTGTGTTCTCACGATTTATATAGATGTGAAACTTCTAATTTCCATGAACTAACATTGGCTGCATAAACAATAAATAGAGTATGATAAATATGTATATCTTTCATATTATTATTACAAATAAATTGATTTTAAACGAGGTAAAAATCGACTTCATGATATAGCCACACGTTTCTCATAAATAAAGTTGTATGAGTTATGGGACTGCGATTAAAAGGAAATTGGAGGAACAATGCCATCACGAAATAAATTATACTCTTCTTAGATCTAGCCATCCACGGCCGTAGACGAGTAATTGCGTGGTTTTACTATTGCGTGACGTGCATGAAATATTATAGTTTTTGCAATTCCTATATGCTAGGCATAACTTGGTATATATGTCCGTGAAGTTGCTTCATAACTACTGTTAATTAAATCAGTAACAGTAAAAAAAGTGCTCACAAAAATACAATTAAATAGAAAAGGATGATACCTAATGACCAAAGTGCACAAGGGGTAAATACTAAACCCTACGTGTATTTATTGAGTTTTGTTGCATATCTATACCATCAGTCTGTTCTTTTTGCTTTATCCGTGCTCCACTAAAAGCAGCTGAGCACAGTCTACTTGTTTGTAATTTATTTATAGTACGATTTGTTTTTTGTCTTTTATAACTTCCCAGCTAATTTTATCAGAATAACAGTACATCAGTCATATACAAAAACTTTTTGTGTTGATTGTTGATGACGCTTCAATCTCATGTATAGGTATATCCCACATTTTATTGAATAATTTCTAAAACTTAGACCCACTATTTTGAAGATTAGCATCACCCCTCAAGTTTCCCTCGTTCGCGCACTGAATGATGGTTAGGGCTTACCAACATAAGTCATTCTTACGGTCTATACTTAATAGTAGGCCGCCCCTTCTCCTACACAAGTATATATGTATTCTTCTGTGTTAACTGTCAAACTACTTGCGATACACCAATAAAAACCCATTTAACTACATTCGAGTATTGAAGTAACTCTTTGTAGATTTACTTTAAGACCACTATAACAACTACTGCACTAACTGAAAAAAGGTCATTCTTTTGTCTTAACACACACCTTTAAATTGTACCCCCTGTTTACTTTCAAGTTTCGGATGTACTGTTTCTAATTATGACTCTTCCAGGACTATTATGAAATAAAAAACGAAACTGTGATTAATTACTATATAAATATGACAGTGGAACTCAGATCTAGTTGGAAGTTAAAAATTTTCCAGTTCAATTAAGGGCTGTTATATTTAATTTAATAACTACACTGAAAGATTCTCAAGAGATCTGTCTTTATGGTCCCTACTAGTGGCAAACCAATTATTAACGTTTTTCTATTTTATATTACTGATATAATTGGCATTTAAATAAGGGACATCTTATTCTAAAATTGTTATATCTGGGTAACACAATATTACAAGTAGGAGGTACTTGAGTAGGTACTGATTTTAATATAGTCAGTGTATGGCATTTATGTGTACCAATCGGAAATCATCTCTATATTAGAATTATATACTATATATTATATATTAAATATATAGATTTCTATTCTTAATTAAAAATGAACTTCCAGTGACAATATTGTTGGATATAAAATAAAAATTCATTAATATCCCGGGGGCGAACTGATTTAAATAAAACCGACGTTATTTTTTATGTCAGCACCGCGTAGATTATTTTCCATTTTCCTCTGCAAACCAATAATAAAGCAGGAAAATTCAGCAAACAAGTTATCTTAATCACATTTTGCTTTACTTTCTGCATTGTCGCCCCAAGTAATCACCATATAAACACGTAAATGCTATATCTGAATTGTTTTAAATCCGAAACCGCCTTCTAATGGCATGCAACATATTTTTACTATCGAGGCTGTTTTATACTGATTACAACCGTTATCGCTGCACAACGTTATTGACATTTACCGACTTAATAATTGCTTGTCAGAGAAGTAGTAATTTAAAACCTTATATTTATGTAAATTTTAATAAATTAAACAAAATGTAATACTAAACGATGAATAAACCATAAGAACTATTTTAAACACGAATAAAACCCTGTAACGGTATATGTACTTTGAACATTAGCGTCAAGCGATTTAGCGTTAATGCAAACACTTAATTTTTAATTATGGAAAAATTTATATCTGGATTGTTGAACTAGAAACTATACCTACAATCAATCTCCATACATAGTAGACATAGGAAAATGCTATATAATATCAACACTATCGAAAAGTTTGCTTATTTACTGCAGTTTTATACTGTTAACCAAATAGCAAATTTAAATATAATGAAATAAGTATCTAATTGAATCAACTATTTGTTTTTTTTTTGCTAATTTTGTTTGTTATTATATTCTATGATTGCAATATTATTCTAGCATTGTAAACAATATATTATAATACTCAAATTTTCTGATTGAGTAATTATTATTGAGTATAACTAAATAACACTATTTGTTTTAATTTTTGGTTTCGTAGTTACAACTAAATTTTGGATAAGAGCAGACATAAAAGTAGTACACTTGCCCATATATTTATATATACAATATACATACTAATATCGTTGAGTGACCAAGTGATACACGCTAAAACGCTAAAAATACAAATTTTAATATCCGACGGGTGTGTCTGAAATCAACGTATTTTTTTTCTGTTATTTAACGACTGGAAATTTTACCTAATCCCTGCTTACGTAACAATAGACTAAGGATATTTTTATTTGCTTATCCTCTCATAGACAAGGGACCTTCGGCTTTACATCCTATCCGAGGTATGGTACGTCTTCTACATAAGCCTCGCCTCAGGGAAAATCCAAAAGAACTGTAATAACTATGGCTCTTTGATTTATACACGAGTTTATCAATTGGAAGATTGGAGACCTTATCTATCCACTACGCTTCGCAGCTAGACAAAAACTTACCCTTTTACTAACTCATAAAAATAAGCTACATCAACAACGACATTACAATATGTTGAAAAACTGAACAAGTCAACATTATATGGATCACCTATACTCTGCAACTCTGCTAAAGTAATTCGCTCTTCAAGATACAAGATATAGTTCCCTACAGCGAATTCGGATTGATCAGAATCATAACGGTCTTCAGCAAACTAAGACGTTTTACTGCATAATATATTACTTCGAAAGCTTGTGTCACAAAAGACGGTGTGTATTATTATACACTTTAATATTTTTAAGTGTGAGTTATCCACCAATAATACCAAATCTAAGATTTACCAAACAATTTCTAGGGTGCAACTATCAATATTTCTAAATGCACTATAGATATTACTGTTTCGTGGAATCAAAATGCATGAACTTTAATTAATATCGAAATTCTAACGAAAAATTTGATTTATAATTACTTACTAAATACAAATTGCAATAATGATTTTTTTATATGATAAGAAATAAATGCCTTCAGAACTATTTATTCTTATCTACATTATGTATTAATTACATTGTGTTAGTGTGTATTAATTACAAATCTTCTTTTTTAACGAGTTGATACTCATAAAAATAATAAATTATAAAGACTAGCGAGACTAGAGTTTCTTCAAAAGATAAAGTACCTACAGAGCAGCCTATAGGTAAGTAAGGACAATCTCATAGAGTTAAATAGTGGTAAAGGACATATTAACATATTAAAATAATTCTCACACATGTCTTTTATAGACCATTGAAAGTAGAGACAATACATAGTTATGCCTAGCTCCTATTACCGATGTTCTGCTTTAAAAATAACTTGTTAGGTCCTCCGAGGGTTCCACATTACTCTATGGTAAAATATGCAAATATATTGTCAATCTATTAGTTTGTTAAAAAAAATCTTAAAGGGAAAGCATGAAAAACTAATAGTTCTAGTCTCACTTGTATCATCCATGGTCATCTCGCAAGTAGACCTATTAATGCCCTGATCTTATCAAAATTGAAGAAATACATCGAGATATCCTAGGTTTTTAACAATAGTAATGCTGCAAACTAATCTGTTTACGTTTACATAATTATTTTTAGAGCTAAAACCGGAAACTTGTATCATGCCACTGTCGTATTTAATGTGCCACTTGTGCCACTATCTCTGTCGTATTTAATGGCAGTCAATTATTTTTTGGCAGTAAATAATATGGTTTTGGTACCAAACAGCCTATCAGCAGCTAAAGACAATTGAGGGTGGCACATGGTGGCACATATCAGAAATTTATATTAAGGTAAGTAGTAATACACTGTCCTAGTTTATATTTAAAGAATATTTAATCTAGACGTCCTTCCATGCACGATATCATATCTGTACATCAGATTCTCGAATAATTGATGATTGAATCAAGTAACAATTCTATATCCTATGTCTTGTTAAATATTATTCTCACAAATCCGCAACGTATTTTTTTTATATGTTCACATTACTGGCTGTAAATTCTAAACCAGCAAGAGAACAAAAATAATATCCTCATGAGGGGAAGGCATCAGCTTCTTTCAAAGCAATAACTAATTTAGTTCCCTTTAAGAATAAATTATGACTCATAATGTCTCTCTTTCACGCCTGTCTGTGACCGAGAGATCAAAGCTAGACAAGAATAATGTGCCACATTAGCCTGATACGCCGAAAAGAAAGGAATTTGTTAATCCAACTGCTGTATACCAGTCGTTTCGGGCACAAATGGCTATACTTTTACTTTTATCTTCTTATTTCTGTGAGATATTCACTATAAAACTGGTAATTTTCGTCAGACGGACTTTACGATCACCACATTTACAGCTTAAATTAAGAAATCAAAAGGTTTTATCATAAATTCCAGTATTGAAGAGATTAGGCTTAATTGTCCTAAAAAGGATTTTGACATGAGTATTGCGGTTAATTATTACACATTTTATTAAATCCCGGACCTGGTACTTGGAAAGGACAATCAGTAACTCTTTATAATGCGACTTCCAATCAAATGGGTCTAGTGGTATTTTAATTAACTGACAAATTAGCTTATTTGATTTACCTATTTTTTATTTCAATTAAAAAATAATACAGCTATAATAGTCAACACTTTTGGTACATTCATTATAACCAATGGTTAATTTATAGATCATTTTCTTTGCGTTCTTATTTTGGGTCTACTGGTATCAGGTTTTTCCATTTTATTTATTTATATCGGTAAGGTTTTTATCAAATTATATGGATTTATAAATAGGTGTTATACATATTAAACATCTACGGATTATATGAAAAATATACCGCACCAAAAAGGAGGATATAATATTCTAATATATTAGCAATGCAATCATCTATCACTGGTCATCTATAGTAAAACAAATGTTTTGTATTTAGTAATCTCTTTTAAGGAGGCCATATTCGTAACTTTAAATAATGACATGTATGAATATTGTTAAAGTTACCATAAACAATGACATCATTGGAAATTAGAACATTCAGTTTAGGTATTCTTGGTACTTACATACACTGAAGGAAATGGATCAAATAAAATGTTTTGCTAAGACGATCTGCTTTATGATAGCACTTTTTCTTATTACCCTTAAGGTTAAGGCACTAACCATAAGGAAAATCGTTTTGCTTTTACTACCTTAAATGGTCATTTTGCTGTTCCCATATAGGGCGTTTTCGAATTATTTTTCCTACCATTTATTTTCCTAAAGGTAAGTAAATAAACTTTTATAGTAAATGTGTGCACCAATTTGAGACTTACTTAGTTGGGGTTACTGTATCTTAGTTTATGACTAGTCGGTCCTGACTTACCGCAACTAAGTTATTATTTGAAAGTCATGCAATGCGCAGTCGCAATAGAGATCACTATAGATTTCCCGCTAATCGGTTAGTAGCCGCACGCCATTTTACCCACATTTTACGTGTGTTCACTGTGTTGACTTGATGTGTACTTCTTGGAGTAAACGTTATTTGGTTAGTTTATGGTAAATTTAATTTGGTCAAAGAACGTGTTAGAGGCTTGAGTAATTAGTCTTTCAAATTCTTGTACAGAATACGAAAGATAAATAAATAATTTTAAAAGGGTGTATTTATTATCTAAAACACTATAACTTCACCAAAGTAGATATGCATAGATAAAACAAAGGTGCTTCAGTTATTTGACAGTGTATTACATGACATTACATCAGTTATTATGGTACTTTACAAGAAAATTGGTATAGGAATAAGGGCACTACCTATGTAAGAAATGTCTATATGGTTTGAAAACTATTAGAGATTAAGTTTGGTAGATACTTTGCTGGAAAACTATTAATTTTATGTAGGTATAAGATAGTCGACCAAAATTATGTATGTGTAACATGTTTTATCTTGATATATCCTGTATGCATCTGGAAACATTATTTTTCTTTTCCTATATACTAAACTAATACTAAATACATATTCTAATAACAATGATGCCATTTTCCTAGTACCACAGTATATCACTCTATGCTAATAAAGTGAAGTTATTAGGATAAATACAAGTACCTACTTACTGTAATGAACCAGTAATTATAATTGTTACTAAAATATACTGTATAATGGCTCAAAAATAATTTACTAGTATTAAAAAAAAGTTTTTTTGTGGCAACAAAATATTAATACTGCATTAGAGAAGTATCCCCAAAAAAACACTTATTAAGCATAAAATGGGCCTTCATTACTGACAGCAAAAAATATCGATATACAGTAATAATAGAAAGTTAACAAAAAGTTTTTTTAATGGTAAGTAGACAGATTCAACAAAATTGTTTATGCTGTAGTAACTATGCTGTCTATTTGGAGCCTATTTAATGCAGATATTTTGTTGGGGATATGCGATTTCTATTTACAGTTACTTGAAATTTCTTTCAGTGTAGGAAATGAAGATTCTGTAGTTATTAAAAGCATTAAACAGGAAACTTTCTAACTAAAACTGACTCATTCAAAAACTTGTGAATGATCTTTTGTAAGTTTTTAGGTTAGAATTTTAATATTAACAATTATATTTTTAGTTAGTTACTTCTTTATGAGCATCAGATTATTTAATTTCTGGTAATTTTATTTTGGGAATCTGTAACTGACAATCCGAATTTTAAATAACAGTTACTTGTAATTAACAAAAACAAACTACTACGAGTGTAGTAAGGATACCCCTATATCCTCCATCTGTAAACACGCCTTACAAAATAAGTACTGAACCAAATTAGTCCAAAACAGCTATTCTCCTGGCTAATGCCACGCCGAGCGCTGAAATACAAAGCAAAATTTGGTGTATTTTGTCTCACAATGTTAGAATTCAAAATACAATGTTTTGGATTGCAACGAAAACTACGAGGAAATACTCTGGACCTCACATCGTAGGATGTCACTAATTGCAGACCGGATTCGACCTTTTTATGATTTCCCAGTGCAATATAAGTGAGCATACCTACGAAAGCAAAGACCTGAGTATTTGGCACAATCGGTAAGCCTTGCGTACGCAAGTCTCAATGGCGCCATTGAGAACAATTACTTGACTGATATTTGTGATTTTATTTGAAACCATAGGAGGCAAACGACTGTTTTACAATTATTTACTCTATTTACAATTAAGAAATGTATAAAAAATGTATGAATAATAATAATAATAATAATAATATCTCTACCCCTCCTTCTAATCGCAAGGATTAGCCCGAAAGTCTGAGACTTGTGTGGGAGAGGGGGCGGCACATTATTATTTCGCGGGCCGCATTTGCGCCTTAGGAACGACTTACGTTGGTAGGCCCTAACCACCATTCAGTGCTGGAATGAGGGAAACCTGGAAAACCTCATTAGTTAGGGGGACAAGTCAAACATCAACTGATTCTAATCTCTCATATTAACACCAAGCTGACATTCTTCCCATCCTAGGCCATCGCCAGGATAGTTTCCAAGCCATCCCTGCGAATAAGCCTTGATCTAGGAGCAAACAATTTAATGAAAAATTGTTGGCGGAATGGGAATTAGAACCCACAACCTCTGGGTTGAGCGATCGGCACGCTAAGCCCTGAGTCACCGGCCCGATAAATAAATACTTATTTATTTATAATTCAAAAGATAAATTGAATTGAATATTTATTTCTATTTTCTATTTACAATCAGATTTCTTTAAAAAAAATACAGGCATCGAGATACTTCCAGAGCCACAAAAAATTCCACTCCCAGCGTATGTTTTCTTTCTATATAACATCCAAGGTATGAAAATAAATATTTAAATACTACTGAAGGAAAACTCGAATGCCATATAAAACTCTGTAGGTAACATAAAAAATTCGAATGATGTAAAGCGTGACAGAGTACCCTCCGTAATAAATTATTAATAGAGAAGCAAAACATTTCTCTAAGATTCATTAAATTTAATGTCTGCATTAAGTCTGCTGGTGTAGAAGCAACATTTACGTCTCAGCGAAATTCCCAAGTGAACATAGTGTTACATTTAGTTTATTAGTCCTGTTAGGACATAAGTAATCCTTCATAAACAGAACACATCTCTTGTCATATTTGAAAACAAAGTGCATTGAAAATGCCTGACGAAGGAAAGTATTCACTTAGCGAGTGTGCTGCATAAGCGTTCAAGCTGTCTACACCATGATAAACTAGAAAACTGAAAGTAGACAACCATGTACTCAGTATCCAGTTTTCATTGTCTTTGAGGAAAATTAAATATTATCTTTCAGGGACTATTAATAAAGATACAAAGTTGCGGTTTTCGCACCACTATGATAATTTTTTGAGAAACGACAGATACCACAAACAGAATTTCCACAGCCCTCTTCAGCCCTACAGGGTGACATTGATAATTTGCCATTTTTAAGCACCCCTCGTATTCAGTTACCTGACAACGTATTGGGAAAACAAGTACGGGTCTGTACCAAATTTTTTATGAAGAATCCAGTGACGTAGTTAGTTTTTTCCGAAAGTGTTTAAGTTTTCAAAAAATATATAATACTTGGCACATATTTCTAAAAATAGCTGAGAAAATTTAAATAGGACCGGTAATTAAAATCTTTTAATTCCTAGGGAGCTGTGATCAATACAAAAAATAAATGACTTGTGACACAACAAAGGTTTATAACAGTTCTGTCAGATAATCGATTATTAACAGTTTCTATATACAATAAGATAACTTTGTGTAAAATGGATGCAATTGCAAGCTAGGAAAACTATGAAAAATATGACATGCTGGAATGTTTTATTCAATGCAATGAAAACTCCCATGAGGCTTCCGAATTGTATTTTAACAGGTAAATATTCGTTTTATATTGCTATGATGATTGTTTCAGCAAACTATATTTCATTAGAGATATCCAGAAGGAAGACAGCCAAATGAAAGACTATTTTGCGAATGAAACGCAATTTGATAAAATACAGATAATTTAATATAGGTACCAAAATCAAAAACATATAACAAAGAAAATCATGAAAATGATGAACTTACTGTTCTGACAAGTGTAGAAATAGTAGCAATAGCTTCTCGCAGAAAAATTGAAAAAGACGTTGGAATAACCAAGTCCTAAGTACAAACCATATTAAAGAAATGTAAATTTAAACCTTACAAAGTAAAAATAGTGTATCATTTGCATTTTGGAGACGCCAAAGTGCGATTAAATTTTGCATTTGGTATACACAGAAAATTCATAAAAATCGATATTTCGAGAGAAATGTAGGATGGTCAGATGAGATTATTTCTCGAGTGCTGGCATTTTTTTTTAATCGACACAATACTAGAAGTAGTCTAGAGAGAATCACAACGAGCGTAGCAAGGAAGATTTTGTTTTAGCGTTTTGTGTTTTATATTGGGAACAAAAATTAAATATTAAATAAGCGAAATAGCAAATAGATATTTAGAAATACTAGAAGACGTTTTGCCTGATTTATTGGAAGTTTCTTTAGTTTAGCTAAATAACATTATTTTTAACAAGAAGGGACGCCAGCCTAAATGCTCGAGTTGTAAGAACATTTTTAGCAGATAATTTTCCTGACAAATATATAGCAACACATGAACCTGTGAGGTGGCCTCCTTGCTCACCTGATTTGTCAGTGTTGGATTTTTTCTTATGGGGTTATTTAAAAAACAAAATTTATGGTATCAGATATGAAAATATTGAGGATTTGCATAATGCCACAGATCGAGCTTTTAATGAAATATAGGCACGGCCAGTCATTATTTTAAATGGTATAAATAGAATTTCCAAAATTTGCGTTTGGTGCATACGAAAAATCATTTTGTACAATTTTTCGTAGTTAATAAAATTATTAATTAATTAATTATTATTTTTGTCAATCAGTTTCAGAAAATTTCAAATTATCTTTAAAATACCACAAAACTTGTTATTTAAGTTGTTGCTATTGCTTCTGGACTTACCAGAACAATAACACCATCATTTTCACGATATTTTTTGTTGTAAGTTTTTGGTTTTGTTATCTTGAATAATATTATGTTTTAAATATTATATATTTTTGAAAATCTAAAGCGGAATTCCGTGCAATTCTAATGCTAAAGCCCAATTCTAATGCTATAGCGCAATTCTGTTTCTCAAAAAATTGCCAGAGTCGCAAAAACCGCACCCTGTATCTTTATTAATAAGTGAGATATCCTTTAATGACAACAAGAACTGGACACTATACAATAATTATACCAAGATTACCAACTGACTACGAGAAATATAGAGGGTAGGTTAAAAAGTAATGCACATATGTCGTTATCTCGAAAAGTAAACGAGGAAGATACAAACTACAGTTCTACCATGAAGATATTTTTGTAAAAGGTCAAGTAGTACCTGTAGAAATGGAGTTCAGTGCAATAGGAATGCATGCATTGCAGCAGGGAACAGAAACGATGAAACAGATATCCTTCCTATAATAGAGGAATGATCATCAGGTGCTGCTTTTGAAACATTAAATATCTATACACAATGGAAAAATTCAAAAGTTGCATAGGATTATATGTTAGAAAGCTTCACCCGGATTATATGTAAGAATCCTTGGTCTGTATTGTTCTTGAGAATCCTATATTAAAAACGTTTAACACTTCTGAGGATTATAGTGTTAAAGAAAGTCCTTACTTTACTATTATTGTTTATAACGAATCATACTTTATAATTTTTTTATCACTGATATATTGATGAAATTGTATATTAAAGTGAAAAATATATTTTAGTAGTGGTGAAAAACACACAGTAGTGCCCTCTGTTGGTCTTTGCTAGTACCCGTCTGACAATTATGGTCAAACTAATAGACAAGATACTCATCTGCTTTTCTGCAATTATAGCTGTGATGTTGTCTTATTATATACCTGTTATAATTATTATAGGAGGCATCGTCAAAAATAAAACAATTTTAATCAAAGCCTCTCGTGCTGAAGATGGAAACATGTCGCTTTAATATATTTCCTGGCAAGCATAATAAATGTGGCACATCCAAGTTTCAAACTTTAATTATATTCAGAAATTGCTTATGCATTATCCACGAAAATTTCTTGGGATTATTACTTTACACCTATAAGGATATACCATTACCATTTTAATCACATTATCCATGAATAAAAGTTGAGCGGTCAGATTTAATTTTGCTTTCATTAGTCTGCTAGAAAATTGCAATATGCGCTGAGGGAAAAATATTGCTTAAACCGCTAGTATAGTTTTTATATATTAGTATAATACATGGTGTCCCACCGGGAAGGGTCGCGATTGATATATGGAAAAGTACGTACCGGGTGATTTTGAAAATTTGGTTATTTACAAAGGTCAGGGAGACGTACCTTTTTAAAATATTTTCACGTTTCTGGCACTTCCGCTATAACCGGGGATCGACACCAACTTGCTTATTTTAAATAGAACAACCTATATATTATATCATTTCCGGATTCTACGTAGAATTCTAAACACATTTCATGTAGTACGTCCTATACCTATCTTCAACTGTTTTTTAAATATTGACATTTTCAACTTTGACACCATGTAAAATCGAAGGGTTTGAACATCCCTATCTTAACTTTTCATAAGCTATCGTTTGTGACTAATTTCAGGTTTGACCAAGAGATTAAATTTAATCGAAAATTTTTAATTTCTGGCTAAATCTGAAATTAGAGTAAAACGATGTATCTTGTGTGGGAGAGGGGTGGCATAATATTATTACGTTGGTAAGTACTAACCACCATTCAGAGCTGGAATGAGCGACACCTGGAAATCCTCTGAAACTAAGCTGCACCCCTCAACATTGACTTACAATGGCATATATTCATATAACATTAACTTATTGCCTCTAATTATTGCCTAACTAATTGCTATCATTTTTATTTTTAATGGTGTTATCTACATCTTTTAAACAACGAAAACATTAATTAATTAATTAATTAATTAGTGTTTAATTAATTAACTAATTAACATTTTAATTCTTTTAATGCTTGTTTCATATTTCATTATTTAAAAGATGTAGTTGAGACTATTAAAATAAAAATATATTAGGGACAATAAGTTGAGGTTATATGAAGATATGTTGCAATGTTGCATATTGTATGCAAAGTAGTTGTTTTCGACATATCCTAAAAATAAGAAAGTTATTCCTTTGCGTACCTAGGAAAATTTAAAACTTTATTGAACCGTAATATTTGATAATTTCATTAATAATTTATCTCATAGTTAACTTTTTGGCTTAATTCCTATATAAACAAAGATATAATACCGCTACTTCACTCGATAACCTCATTGAAAAAAATTAAATGAATATGGCGAGAATGTATACGATGAAAATATATTAACACAATGTGTCTTCAAAACACTAAAATAGAAATGCATAAGGTAAATCAAATTGATTCATTTTTTTTTTAATTCTATAAGATTACTATTATTTGTAAATGTTAAATGGTTCTTTACAAATATACTAGAAGTGTCGGCTTAATAGTGAAACTTTGCCAACACAGTTGACTGGATGTTTAATGTGTGCTTAGAGGAAATATTCTCGGAATGTGCTGGCCCCTCCAGGCACTATCCAACGTGATATTTAAATTTGGTTCAGTCTGGTAGTAGGTAGCCTTGCTGATAATCAAAGGCATTATTCATGTAATAACTTGTATTAAGATAGGAATGACAAATGTTTACGGTGCTGCTTATATAAGATACAAATCAAATCAAGAGCTCTAAGAACTAAATAATGAAGCCGTAATATGTGTCCCATTCATTTCGTTCCAAATGATAAAACACAATACATTACATACTATTTCGTTTTTGTATCGACTACTGCCTCTTGATACACAAGCTCGTATCTGAGATCTTCATGTTGTGTCTATGCAACAGGCGGAACTAAAGCATCTGTCACATTTAAAAGTGTTTTCCTTATTTTTACGCCACACGTAGTGCAAAATAGATCAAACTTAATCAATACAAACAATGGTTAAGTATTCTCAGAGACAGGATGACTTGTACATACATAAGTTTAATACGCCGAGGCTGAAATTTAGCCGTAAATTTGAGTAAACCAACAGATACCTCAATTTGAAATTTGCTTGTCTATGATCTTAGCAAGGTCTACGTATTTTACTTTCCCCAGATTTTTTCCTTTCTACAGATTCTGTTATTTTTTCTAGATGGAATCTTCTGTAAATTCTTAAGTAGCTGTAGCATTTATTAGTATAGCCTAGTGTAAGTGTAACAATCATGTTTCTTTTTTCAAATTCTAATCTACATGATCTCTAACAGATTTACTAGATCTTGTTGGTTGTTTATTCAAACTTTCATTACGTATTACAACTAGTTTATCTGATTTCAGATTATCTTCATCATGAAATATTTGTTAGTCAGAAATACTGTAGCTAAAACATTTTTATTACGTATGTCGTTACAATTATTAACTTTAGTAGAGGATTATGGGATATAAATGTCACTCTCCATACATGTTCGGTTTGCACTGGTTTTCCAGAATATCTAGTGTAGATATATAGTTGATTATCATCACACAAATATTAAGTTAATCTCGATCACTTTTGTGTGGAATTTTTATCTAAAATAATAAGAAAAAGTTAAGGTGAGTGACATTTGTGACTAATAACTCTAGTTACCATCAGAGCGGTAATACCTTGTCCCTTTGAGAACAAGAAATTTTTATTAAACAAACATTTCATTACTTCAGATGGGTTGTGGTTCGAAACGTGCCTGGTATATTTTCAATTTGATAACACAATTTGTTTTCAAAGAGAAAGCTGCCCAAAATAATTAACGCTAACTGTATACTACCCTTTAAAGCGAAATAAAGTACAATGTTGTAAGTAAAGAAGCTGACAGCATAGACTGATGTTTTCTGAATCTCCGACCCTTATAGTTTTAAGTTGAATCGAGCCTACCTAGCTAGATAGTACCCATTACCAAAAGAGGTACTCTTGACTTGAGCTGACGGGGATACCCTAGCACTGGCAATAACTACCAAGATTTGTTTGTTCCAAGGATTTTCCGTTTGAAGCAAGAACTAAAATTATGAATATTAAAAAGGTTAGTTGAATCAACGAACCTAGCGCCTACAATCTGTATACAGGTCAGTGCTGTTTAAAATATATGTTTTTAGGAAATAAAGTTTCCTATAGCGCAAGCATTGTGGACAGCTTGTGTTTAGATGACGATGAAACAGCAAAAGATACTTGATATATCTGCCCTATTGGAAACATAAGATACTCAATAGTCACATTAAAGACTGGACAATACACCACGTACAGCCATCACGTGGTGTATTGTCCAGTTGAGTCTGATTTTCTCTTCACCAACTTTTGACCCTAACTTAACCTAATCTTTGCCCCATGTTTGTTGAAAGATTATTCTTACTTATTTCAGATTTTACAAATTTTTTTTTGTGAAAAATTTCAAGATCTTCGTTTAAAGAGCCTAGACGTGTGCCTTAACGAATGTACTGCTGTACAGAGCAGTCCACTTTTGATGGGAATCCAGGGTATCTCGAAAACTACAAGATGCGCAACAAAACCGCTTGCGCATCCTCGAGCTACTTTTTTTAGTTTGACTTAATGGTGAAATCAGATCGGGTCTACTTTGTTTAGGTTTTGAGATACAGGGCATTTCTCAAATTTTGCCATTTTCGTCAGTGCCCTGTAACTATTTTATTTTCAGACCTACCAAAAAAGTTTAAAGAGGAAAGTTTTAGATATTTTTAAGTGGAATCCATTGGCGTAGCAAATTATTTTTTATTGCGTCCCGTTTTTTAGATACAGACCAAACTTGTGTTTTTTTAAATGCAACACCCTGTATATTTCTGGTTAATTTGAAAGAACTTTCAATTCTGGTTACAGTAATATATATTATATAGGGGTTTATTTGAATTTAAGTCCCTTTATTAAACATTTTTATGGTTAAATGGAGGGAAACGCGTATTTCCATTGATTTATTTCCTTATAAACTATATTAAACTCTTGATTTAATTAAACACACTATTTTGTATAAAGATTTAAATATTTCCGAATACTAGATAATAATTAATTATGGAAACATAAAAATGTCGAATATTTTTACAAATATAAATTATATATAACCGTATTTGGTTATATTACTATTAAGATATTAAGTATAACATTAAACAGGAGTTCAATGTAGTTTATAAGGAAATAAATCAATGGAAATACGCGTTTCCCCCCCATTTAACCATAAAAATGTTTAATAAAGGTACTTAAATTCAAATAAACCCCTATTTATTATATATTACTGTAACCAGAATTGAAAGTTCTTTCGAATTAACTAGAAATATACAGGGTGTTGCACTTAAAAAAACACAAGTTTGGTCTGTATCTAAAAAACGGGACGCAATAAAAAAAAATTTGCTACGCCAATGGATTCCACTTAAAAATATCTAAAACTTTCCCCTTTAAACTTTTTTTGTAGGTCTGAAAATAAAAAAGTTACAGGGCCCTGACGAAAAAGGCAAAATTTCAGAAATGCCCTGTATCTCAAAACCTAAACAAAGTAGACCCGATCTGATTTCACCATTAAGTCAAACTGGAAAAAGTAGCTCGAGGATGTGCAAGCGGTTTTGTTATGCATCTTGTAGTTTCCGAGATACCCTGGATTCCCATCAAAAATGGACAGCTCTGTACACTTTCTCTTGAAGAACGTAGCGCATGTAAACGCAGCTTAAGAGTGATTAGTAAACCAAATGCGACAGTCAGGCAATAATGATGCCTCTCGAAAGTAATATACTTACAGTAATCTTAAATCATCAAAATGAAACAACCTGCCTTGTACATATGACAAGGGTCTGCATTAATAACCGCCGATACCATCTTACTTCCTACCGCACACAGAACGCTTATGAAACAATAAACAACTGAAAGGAACACTGTATTAGTGCCGGCGTCACAGGCTGCTATAGTGCCCTTAATCAGGGGCGTACAATAAGTACCTGTGATCGAGGTTCGTGTTTATTAAATCCCTAAAGATCATGGGGACCTACTAAGGAAATTCATTAGTCAGCAAAATGCTGCCCTAAACTGACCAGGATTATGTATAGAACAGCCTTGGCGTGGGGTCAGCAATAAGTTTTAACTTGTCCAATATAAGTTATTATTTATCACCTAGGTCTTCAGTAATTATGTTATGAGACTTATAAGATTAGTAAATATATATTTTTTACTGCAAAATAATTTTAATAGCCAAACTGTTCATGAGTTAACAATGGTAAGAGATTAATCCCATACTTAAAACAGATGTTGATTTTGAGTCTTAAATTTGTAAGCAAAACACATAAAAGTGTACCAATTTATTATATTTGTTTCTTCTTATTGAAATCATTTTTTTAGTTCTTAATGTAATTGATTTTATATTATATTATTATATTGAAACAGCGTTGCCCATGTAGGATCATTATTAATAAGACCAGTAATAGTCCATAATATTCCATGTGTGTCGGTGGCGTGAAACGCAAATCCCAACAGGTTATGCCAGGGAGTTACAATGGACGATTTCGGCCAATCAGCCGTAAATAATTGATAGTTGGGAACCGGGTTACATATGCTATATGATATGAACAGCTGCTGTAAAGCGATAAGGTACGTATTTTTCGTTGATTGTGTCCATTAGTATGAATATGTCGAAATTGGCTTGTAATAAACCATTCGTTTTTCAACATATCAGCTTTTTATAGGAATTCCACCATTGCAAATATGACGATTCTTAAGTAATATATTTGTGCGTAAGAAAATTTTTGTTGGAAAAGAGCGATGTATATACATCATTACATGCGGTGCACATATACACATTAACAGTGAAACCCACAAATATGTAAAATGTTACCAAAGACTTAATTTGGAATTTCTTCGATTTAAAAAGAACACTTTTGTCAGTTCTGGAAAAAATATAATTACAGGTGAAAATTAACAAGCCGGGGGCCTCGTTCTGAAAGTATTTACCATCTAGGCACGACAGAGTTAAAAGATTCAATTCCGAATCCATAAAAACTGTTGTTAACCACAGACGGAGTACAGATGGTAAAAAAACATTTACAATCTGTAAACAACAGTTAATTAATACGTTCTTAATAATACTTAATGATTTTGTATTCAAGGCGTCATCTCTGTTTCGGTAGTCTAAAGTTACTTTGAATGCATAATTTAATTTGATTTCATACTTTTACTCCTGCGTAGACAAATGATTGCAAACAGCCCCTGAACTTTTGAATCACTTCAGTCCGGTGATGGAACAAACCTGTAATCTTTTCCAGTTCCTTATCAATCTTTTGCTGGAATACAGGTGCTTCCATTCGCGCAGTGTAATGAACATCACGAAAACCAAATTTAAAATTAATGATGTATGGTTGTGGCATAGATCCTATCTACTATTTATTTACTTAGCAGATGTAACAGGTTTCACAGTAGTGAATGCCACTGGAAGTGATTAAAATACGATTTTATATTCACCCTTCGGCATTGTGTGTTTTTACACCAATTACAATTTTAATTATTTCGTTATTAAGTTGTCACGAATGCAGTTCATAATTTTCACCTCGGATACAATCTATACACAACATTAAATTTATAGGTGATAGTTGTTTGAATCATACACATTGTATTATTTTAGATATAAATAAGGGCACCTGTGGATTTGTGATTTTTTTTAATTCCGGAAAGCAATTTTGTTTCATGCAGAGTTTAGTGAGTTGAAGATATTCTTTTACTACATCTTGACTGAGATTGATTGATTCTTTATGTTTGAATATTTCCCCAGGGTTTGAATTTTAAATTGTCTTTCAAATAAATGTCAGTGCAGTCATGATTTGTTTGGATTTTAATGAAACGTCAAATCAATTAATAAACAGTTGACAGATGTCATTTCACTTTTACAGCCACCGGACGACAACTAATATATTACTAGGATCATGACTAGGAGTAGAAGACGAACAATAGTTGTTGGGTCCAGAAGCCACAGCCAAGGCGTTAGCGGAGGCTATGTAAACTGAGCGAAACACATAAAGAGCTTTATACTCCGAGTGACACTATTTTTTCTTCGAGCGTCAAAATGAAAACTGTATTTCTTCAAATATTTATGCTTGTATAAATAGAAATCTGACGTGATATTTAATTTCAAACTGACATTTCTGAGAGATCATGGCTACATAACTATCTTTTTTTTTGAGTTACTACTTACTTATTGCTTACTAGTAGAAGAATAGGCCTTTTATTTAAAACGCCTTAAATAATATTATGTATTATTAAAGTATTATTATACGCTTGAAGAGAAATTACTTTTTATCCAGCGCAGCGGATTTAAAAGTGTTGCCTAACAAACTATTCATTTCCATCCAAAGCAATGAAAATTATAACCATAATGCCAGACATGGACATGAAAACAAGCGACTTTTAAGACGGTTGGAGAAAAACAGATTTAACTCATATTTTGCTGTCTTCATCAATACATAACTGAAATAAAAAAAAACATGTTATCTCTTTAGTAGCATGTATGACCACATAAGGCTGCTACCACCAATTACGAAATTGCAGTTGAACATCCAAAGCCGAGAACTACACAAGACACGTATGCAAGCTGTAAGATCCACACTGAGGACCTACAGAATTGTATGAATAGCAGGATACAGCTCAACAAGATAAGTTTGTGGCTGTGTCAATAGGGGGAATCTTGGAAGTCTGCTCCTGACGTGTGCGATACAAAGAGCTGGACTTGATACGGAACCGCTACACGGTCTGAATGCTAGATGGGATCAACAGTCCTTCCTTTGAGCGCCTCATTTTATGTTTTCTATAATGTAATTTGTTCCGATACACTCCAGGAATTTAAACGTGGTCTTGAAGTAATGCTATAGAAGATGGTTTAAGTTTTTCTTTTTCGAATTTCAATAACCTTACAATGTAAATGAAGTTTAATAAATATTTCTAGATGAAAATTATTTGGTAGTAATAGATAAGGATAAAGGATATATTAAAAACATTATAAATATGAAGACATCAATGACATAATAATCGCTGATAGATTATACATAACCACAGAGAAATTACTTACAAGGATTTTCATTTCTGAAACCGCATGTATATAATAATAACCTGTATTCAGATTTTTTATTGGCTTAATTTTTATACTATATGCAGACATAGGCATTATATAATAATGAAAGTAATTAATAATAATAGTTTGAATAATAATATATCACTTCCTCTACTGCACAATTATTAACTTTTGGGCTAATACCTGTGATTAGAATGAGAGGTAGAGATGGTACCTCGGATAGATAGGTAGTAAGGATTATTACAGTAGGCTAAAGTTTTTCAGAATCAGTATTTGAAGAAAATACTACTTTCAAAGCCGATATTTTGCTAAATAAATTAGGGACCACATTCATAGCAATCTAAGTGTAAGTTTTTCTTTGTCATAGACACACGTCACAGCTAAAAACTTGTAAACAGGTTGGTACCAGTATATTAAAAAAATATATTCGGTTTAGGAATAATCTTATATTAATAAATATCTATATTGCCAAAGTTTACAAAAGATAACTATGTCAGTTGCACCAATCTCCCTCAGAAGTTTTATCTTTCGGGATCACAATGGTGCTGGTATCTATGTTCGATAGCAAAACCTCCTCGTTACGAGGGATGTTACAAACGTAGTTTGGTTTCGCGCCGAGAATATTTGATTACCAGGGTTTTCCAAAAGTCCAGGATTAACTTATAAAATTAAAATTATTCAGTTGGTAGGTGGTAGTTGAACATGTCAAAAATACATCATGCTGATTACTTATATTTGAGTTGCTGATATATTAAAGTTGAGTATGCTAGCGCAAAATCCAGTGGGCTTAAATTTTCTTAGAGGCCAATTTTGAAATCCTGGCTGACTGCTATCCCTGTCCTGAAAATTTTGTGAATGTATCTTTTAGCTATATAGACGTTTGCTTCTTGAAACATGCAAAATGCACGTTTTTGGTTTTCACCCTGTATCTACTTGAGGGAAGGAATTCTTGAAAATATAACCTTGGATTCTTTTTGGACCTAAAATTGCCTTACTTTTTTCCCATTTAACCAACTCTGTATCTCTGATGATTTCTGAGATGCCCATGTACCTCATTTTAAACTTGGACGCCCTATTATAGTTATTACAATAACAGTATTAAAATGTGCACCTTATAATTCTGTACGCCTTATATATTTAACATTTTTTATAACATTTTAAAAAACAAGTCGTACATACCAATGACTCACCCCGTATACTATATGATATTCTATCAACTGCAAATTTTCATTTTATAACGCGAATCCAAACGAGATGTCAATACAACTATATTTCATTTTATAAAATTATATTACAAGTATATTTCCTCCGCGGTTTGCAAAAGAAAAGAGAAAATTGCATTGGCTTAACCTCAAGAACAAAACGGAAAAGTGGTTCTCCACAAACGTAGTACTTCAAACGGTATTTCCGCGAAATATTAAGTTATTGCGATACATTTCTTGAAATGCTACCGTGTTTATTCTTCGCACACCTTCCCAGTTGAATTACTGAAAATGTAATTCGGAGACGCCATTTCCTGCATTCTGATCGAGCAAGCCGCGAATGAGTTTGGTCCTCTATTCGAAACACTTTTATGAATCCCAATCCAGTCGCCATTGAAAAATGCATCCGTGCGGAACATTTCTCACTTGATACTTATGAAAGGCGATATTTTAGAAGTTTTATAGTAAAATGTCAGACCGAATTGCATAGTAGAAGGACGTAGAATATGTTTATTTTAACTTGGTCGTAAAGTATGTGGTTTGGTGGTAAACATTTATACAGATTCAAATTCGAGGAAGAATTCGTTTGAATCGTTCAAGAAATCGTCAACAAAAATCATTTAAAAAAAATTATTAGTATTTTTAAGTTTTAGCTGGTGTAAGTTGAACTTTGGTACAATGTTCTTATGATATAGGTATAAACTATTTCAGCTCCCATATTTATAAACTATTATGGAGTATTTTTGTGTCAACCATTGATTTGTAATCAGCACTGGGGTGTAATTCTCTTCAAAAGTCTTTTCCTATTTTTACGGTTAATGCATGGAATAGTTTTGTGGTAGCATCGTGACATAATATTCGGTCAGACCTTTAAGCCATAAATGGACAGCGTGAGTCAAATTTAAAAAGCAGAATAACTTCATTTAATTTCGCTTCTGACATTATTTCTACCATATAACAACGAAAAAATATGACGATGTATTAAATAAGAAAAATAAGGGGTTTGTATTTGTAAAAAAGTTGAAGATCATTCCAATAAAGTTAGATTTTCGAAATTTGTTACTGTCATGTTATGATTATCAAATGTGGCAATGAAAAAGTGTTGATAGTTTTTATATTTCCTCAAAGTGTCTAAATCTAAATAGAAAAACGTTTATTAAAAACAAATTTACATACATTTTCTTTTGGAATTACACCTGTGAAATAATAAAAACAAGGGAAATCAGTATTTAAGTAGTATTCAAGTATTCAAAGTAAAGATTAAAAGTGTAGTATCAAACTTCTAAAGTTTGCGGCCAAAAACGACTGTAAAATATAAAAAAAAATAAATATATGTCAAATTATCCAAATTTCATCAGTGGTTTTCAGTTTGACATAAAATTCTGTAATATTACAAAAGATATTTGGAATTATGTTTAGACAAATAAAAATATATAATAAATATTTGAAATAGACACTTAATTAGCTTTGTTTTAAACGTGTCCAGTCGATCCTCAACTCTTCCTCCTAGTTCTATTGTTGATTGTGACCAAGTATACAACTTGGTCACTCAACGGTTATATTTTATATTTCATACCTACAAATACCTACAGTTAGACATTATCTCCAAATTAACATAGTCCTAATTTTTTTGCCTTATTTAAACCAACTTTACATCGGGTCACAATTTCGGAAATGCTGATGCTGATTTCCTAAGATAAAAAAAGAAAACTAAAAAAACGTGGGACAGTAAATTGTAAGGAAACTGTAAATTTAGTGAGAAATAGTTTCCATGTCGAAATACGTCGACGTAATACGTCGAAATATTAAAATATACAAACATTTTTCTTTATACCGCTTCCTTTTTCTTCTTAATAAAAAGGTATGAAGCTAAGACCTTTTTCTAAATTGTGAAAAACAGGTAATCAATTATTTTACACTGTTTTACGTCTACACCTGTGAAACTGATTAATGATTTAATGTAAATAAAACAGTATAACGTCGTAATTAATGATTTTTTACTTAATTTATTACAATTAGTAAAGGTGAGAAGAATAGTCAGGCTTTAGCATTCTAATTTATTCAAGCCAATTTCCATTTATGCTCTGTTTTCCCTTTAATTAGTTATTCTTGGCGACGTTCTAAGTTTTTGTGTGTTGATATAAACCTGCACGGAAAAAATTATTTATTAAGAAATAAGTTATTTCGCTAAATAATTACTTTTACTCTTCTGGCATTGCTTAAAAATATTATATAATGGGAGAATATATATAATTTTTATTTAATAATCCATTTAATTTTTACTATTTGGGAAGCACACCGAATTTAGCGCACCCTGTACCTAATAGCCGTTTCGGAAGTACTGGCTATTACAAATATTTTTTTGGATTCCATGTTAAATTAATACATTCATATTAACATAAATATCAAAAATCCTGTGTAAGTACTTTAAGCTGGGGTATAATTTAATTGGATGTATTATTCCATTTTTCTATTCCACATAAAGTCGTTTTCATTTCTGTGACTACGCATTTACACCATACATAGAACTTTTCTGTAAGAACTACCATCTGCAATTTGTATATTGTTTAATTTCATTGTCCTATTAGATGTCCGAAAATAATAAACTTGGTATATCAGGCAGTTCGTTATTTTAATTAAGACATTTTTTAGACTTTTGTTTCATTCTTGCTGTTCCTTCCGGGAATTTTTTGGAAATTCATGTTTTCCATCTAAGTTTAAAGTCAGACAGATGCTAAAATATTGTCTCCTTGCCTTTTGAAATGATCTGCTGATATTATGCATGTTTGAATTAAGAATTTTATACTGTATTTTAAAAAAGTGATAAAATACACACGATAGTTTGTATGTATATATTTATGGTAGGTATTACTTAGATTTTTTGGGGACGTATTTTATCTACCTTCTATGCTTCTATCTACGATATTCTATGATCGTGCTTCTAATGAAATAAGAAAATAAATAGCTTTACCACAAGGATCAGTGGTTTTATGAAAATACTGAAAAATCATTTGACTTTTTCGAAATTCCGTACCTCATCATGTTATTATTTAAAACGTTATGTGAAATGTGAATTAACATGAGTCTTACTTGAGTAAAATTGTGTCTAAATATGACGACTTCTGAGTAATCCTCAGAAAAAATTTGTTTTCAGACTTCTCTCGATCACACAGAGGGTTCGAATCCCCATTCCATCAGGCAATGTTTAATTAAACTGTCTTTTCGTAGATTAAGGCTGGTTCGTAGGGCTGGGTTCACAACCATCCTGACAATGGCCTAGGATGGGAAGAATGTCAGCTTGATGTTAATATGGGAGATTAAAATCAGTTGATGTTTGCTAACAAAGTTCCCCCCCTAACAAAGTTTTCCAAGTATCTCTCATTCCATCATTGAATGGTGGTTAGGGCTTACACCAACCTGAGGCGTAAATGCGGCCCGTGAGATAATAATATGCTGCCCTCTCTCCCACATATGTCTCAGGCTTTCGGGCTAATTACTGTGTTTAGAATGAGCGGTAGAGATATTATATACACTTTATTATCCGACTAATGAAACACATATTTTTCTTTTTGAAGCACGTATAAGAATAACATTAGTATAGTATGCTACTGGGAATAGAAGGCGAACATTATTTGTTGAGCCCAGAAGCCGAGGCGTTAGCCAAGGCTGTGTAAACTGGGCGAAACACATAACGAGCTTTATACTCCAAATGACATATTATACTATTTTTTCTTCAAACGCAAAATTGAAACTGTATTTCTTTAGACATTTATTCTTGTATAAAGAGCGACCTGACATGACATTAACTGACAGTTGTGAGAAACCATGGCTAGATGACTCTTTTATCATGAAGTAATATTATACAATTGAAGAAAAAATTACTTTTATCCATACTTTCGATGCAGTTCTTTCACGTAATGTAAACTACACTATTAGAAAATATAAAACGAACTTGTGAGTTCATTATATTTAGTTCTAATTATCGTTTTCAGTTTCTCGGTGGCCGTGGAACGGTGCCAACTTTGTAATATTTCAAGTTTATTACCGGGACAATTTGTTGCTCAGCGCCTATAAATTTTAGACAATTGTAATGAAAACATCTAACGCGTTAGAGGTATACCTAATATTTCTGGACTGACTCCAAAATTTTATTACCCACAAACAACACTAAACAGAAGTTTTAATCATAAGATACTACGGAATCCCGTGTTAATGCAAATTTATATGGGTTTCGCAAAACTTGTGGAAATGTGTTTATGGTATTTAACATCCCATGAAGGGGGGGGGACTCATTTAAATTCAAATAAAGTAACCTTCCTGTCCTCTTAGTTAATTAAGAGAAAAACAATTTCCAAGTTGTATTTACTTTAGGTTTATTACATAACCATTATCGTTTACTACATTCCACTTCTAATTATCGGCCAGCAACTATTTTTTCCATCATAGCAAAGGGCTTTGAAATCACCCTCTACACATTGATATATAGTACTATAAAAGGTATAATTTCGAAATCCAACATGGTTTTATGACTAATTGTTCAACAGTATCAAATCTGACTATTTTCACGCAGTACACTTCCAAAGCCATAGATATCAATCAACAAGTTGATGTGATCTCTATCGATTTTTCAAAGGCCTTTGAGCAAATTGATAATAACGTCATTTTGCAGAAAGTTGCTGCTATCGGATTCAGTGACAAATTAGCTTATGTTATTAATTCGTACTTGTCAATGTGTTGAATATATGGGTTTCAAATCACCGGCACGTTTATGGTTACATAAGGGGTCCCACAAAGTTATATCTTGAGACCTTTGCTGTTTAACATCTTTATCAATGATTTACCCGAGAATTTTTATATCAAGTCACTTTAATATGCTGATGATTTAAAATTGTTTACACCTATCTATACTATAGAGGATGTAAGACATTTGATAAAATTTAATCTATTTAGTAGATTGGTGTCAATCAATAAGTTAAATTTAAATGTGTTTAAGTGAAAATTCATTACGTTTAGAAAGAAGTTACATCCGCTTAATTATGATTACTTTATTAATACTGTCAACTGGAAAGATTTTTTAACACTTAGGAGTTTAGGGGTTACATTTGATAGCAAACTTTTATTTGACATCCACATAAATAACATTGCTTCCCCCGCAATGCATTCACTGGGTTTTATAATACAATCGTGCAAGGATTTTGATAATATAGATTGTATAAGAATACTATACTTTACATTTGTTAGATCACAGCTAGAATATGCAACTATAAAAGTGTCAATAGAAGTAAAAATTTACAGGTGTGGATTTTTGTGCATAACTTGATAGACTACATTGTATAATACTACCTTCGACAGTAAATTGTCCTTTTCAGTACACATTCATAATATTGTCAGTGATGCGTTTAAAACTTTAGGATTTATAATACGTAATTCCCAAGATTTTAACAATATTGATACGCTTAAACTTCTGTATTATTCCTATATTAGATCCAAACTGGAATACGGATCAGTTGCTTGGAGTCCTTTTTATAGTATTCATATTGATAGTTTAGAGAATATCCAGAGACGTTTTCTCAAATTCCTTTCTTTCAAAGTAGATGGTGTCTCCCCGCCATAGGGACTCCGCAACTTCTTGATAGATTTGCAGTTATCACCTTCGAAAGCCGCAGAGTCACTCCAGACTTAATTTTTGTATACAAAGTAATACACGGTAGTAATGACTGCTCTGAAATACTTAATAAGTTAAACTTTTACATATATTCCTAGAGTGAACTCCAGACAGAATGCCCTGTTTTCTCTGCCTTTTGCCAGGACAAATCTTTAAAAACATTCTCCTTTATTAAGAATGTGCAGAAATTGCAATAGGACTAGTAACAGTATAGACATATTTAACTGCAGTATGGCATCAATAAAGAGACTGAATTTTTCCTTTATTTTGAATGAAAATAGATTTTCTGTTTAATGCAAATCAACCCTCATTTTTTTTTAGACTTTATCTCATTAACATGTTCTTAATGTTTTGTTTCTTGTAACTTACTTACTTGTTGTTTGTCTTTTTTATTGTTTTCTCTCTTTTTTGTGACCTTCTTAGTCGTTCTTTGTTGCATATATTTTGTATTTATAAATTTGTTGTATTTATTATTGTATATTTGTTGCATGAATTTTACTTTGTATTTATATTTTGTAAGTCCTACCCTGTAAATGGATATGTATCTGTTGAGTAGTGTATGAATAAAATAAAATAAAATAAAGTAATACCTTTTGCGATTGTATTCCTCTGATACTTATTTATTAAAAATTTCCACTCTCAAGTTTTAAATCTATTTTATCCAAAGCAAAGTAGATCTATGTATTAATCAGGTCACATGAAATAGAGAACGTTTAAAGTATCTAAGGAGTCTATTTATATTCTCCATTAAAAGTAAACCTGTTGCACAATGGTAATTCTGATTTCATCAGCCCGGGATCTAGATTAATGAAGAAGATATGTTACATTTTCACTTAAGTGGTGATTAGGAATATCAGACCGAGAGGCACAACTTTAAGACAATATGAATTTACATACATATTGGAGTGTACAGCTACGAAAGCTAAAGAGGATGCGTGAGTTCTTTATCTTTAAATTGAAATTTAAAATTGAACCATTAAGTTGCATTACATATTTTCCCTAAATCGACGCGAAAAGAG
The DNA here is from genome assembly GCA_963924545.1 of Pogonocherus hispidulus. Taxonomy (NCBI): domain Eukaryota; kingdom Metazoa; phylum Arthropoda; class Insecta; order Coleoptera; family Cerambycidae; genus Pogonocherus; species Pogonocherus hispidulus. Next base: position 54,618,960 of record OZ004695.1, read on the forward strand.
CACGTGGTATAACTAGTCTATACAAATATAGGTATTTTGTTAATGAGGCTATATTAGGTGGAGGGTCATTAACAACATCATAAAGATCAGAAAGAGTTTCTTAGCCCTGTCAAAAATTTAGATATTTTTAAAAATGTGACTAATTAATCATTATTGGTGAATTGACATGTTAACTAGCACTTTCTATTTTGAAAGAAATTATGTACCTACATTGCACAAAGTTTACTTATGTATTTGAATAGTTAACTTATTTATTTTCCAAATAGGAGAAATGACAAGAGTCAGCAATTATTAAAGGAAAAAGTAAATAAAATATTAATCAAAACGGTCATTACACCAAGTATTATTTAAATTTTTTACTTGCAGCAAATCTAGAATACTTGACTTGCATAAATATACAAATTATAAAATATCCCAGTGTGCCAAAAATCCTGCTATACCCTCAGTTATACAGGGTGTCCCAGTGTGAGCGTACAAAAATTTACCAGGGGTGGACCAGACCAAAATAAGAATGAAACTTATAAAAAAAAATCTCTGATGCACGCTTAACGAGTTAAGGGTGTTATTTTGAAAAGAAATCCGCAATAACTTAAAAATCGTTAGGTAATTTTTGGGAGACGTGTCCATCTAAACATCTACATGGTGTTTGTTTAACTCTGACACCTGTAGTGACCTAGGCCTAATCTTCCTTATGACTTCCTTTGCATGTATTTTTCTGCATAAAGAATGTAGTCGGTACTTTACACTCAATTTACTCAATTTACATTTACAAAATGGTTGATTTTAGAGCTATGTAACAAGAGCACCTTTTTTGTTGAGAATTGATAGCTGATTAAGGAAAACTTAGTTAATCCACGAAAAAGTAGGATATGCAAAAGTTATGAAGACAAAATCATAAGGAAGAGTAGGCTTAGGTCACCACAGGTGTCAGAGTTAAACAAACACCATGTAGTTTTAATGACCTTAAATAGATGTACACGTCACCCAAAAATTACCGAAATTTCTTTAAGTTATTGCGGAACATTGTTTTTTTTTTTTCTCCTAAATAACACCCTGTAACTCGTTAGGCGTGCATCAGAGAAATTTTTTTTATAAGAGTTTTATTCTTATTTTGATCTGCTCTACCCCCTGGTAAATGTACGCTCACACTGGGGCACCCTGTATATTCTAGATTAATTTATTTCTTTAAACTATTAAGAAACACCGGGAAGCCTGTGTCAGAAAAAAAACAGAAAATATGTAAAACAGAACAGATTTCTTCACTACAATTTTGCAGATCAGAGATACGATGTGAAAATATAAAAAATATATAGAGATAACAGAACAGAATAAGTTATTTCTTTATTTAGGAATTAAGCCAACAATTTTACTAATAAATAAATTATTAATTAAATTGTCAAATATTACGCTTTAGTATAGTCTTAAATGCTGTAATTCAATATTTGGGGTGCATATAGCACGCAATGTGGTTATTCTTGACATATCTTTAAAATAATAAGGTTATTCCTTTGCGTACCTAGGTTATAGGTAACAAGGAAAATTAAAAGTTTAATAAATCATAATATTGATAATTTCATTAATAATTTATCTGTTAGTCTATATTTATCTCTTTTTGTCTTAAGTCCTATATAAAGAAGGATGTATACAGTTAAATAAGTCAATAAATAAACCATAAAAAACAGAAGATAGTTTACATTGAACAGATAAAATTTTCAGGTGATAAAAAAAATATTATAGCACTAGTGAATTAAAACTAACAATTTGACTATTTTAGATGCTCAATCATCTTTATAAAAATGATGAGATGCAGTAAAACCACAATGCTTAAATCCAGATAAATTATCATCGCAAACGATACACCCCACAGCATGGAAATTATATTATAAAGTTTTGTAGGGCACCAATATTTTACAGAATAACCATTTCAACAAAACCTCTAACAGTTGATATTTACTGCAAAGTAAGTGTCAACATGCCATCATCAGGGTATTTAATATTCAATAATAGAACGAATATAAAAACAAATGTCTCTCGAAATTTCTCCTCCTAATATTTCTCTTCTCGTAATCCTCCTAAGTGGCATCACCACATAACCTTTTTCGCTAGAGTAAGTTCATTAACTACTTACCTAAGATGACTGCCCTACAGAAAATCTTCAAATTATAAAATTACAGCAGTACGACATCCCAACATATAACCAACTATAAAGTAGGTATACTTGATTTTGAGTATTTCCAACACGATTACTATTTTAAATAACACATTATACAATTACAATTTCTAATATAATTTCACTGTACCTTACAGCTATGGAAGTAATTTACTGCTGAAAACTTTTAGACATTCTGTAGTCTATTTCTTGAAGCAAACCTACAATAATAGCTAGATGTTGGTTTTAATAGTTTTATTAGATAAATTTAGTCAATTTTGTTTCTCATATTTAGCTTCATAGTTTTTAGAATTGCGATTCTATTCCTGTTTCAGTTCCATAGAGCATCAACGATTGATTTCAAATTGAAGATATCATTCTGTCAATAGAATTTCCCTTCCAATACATTTGGCCATAAAACCATATATTCCCTGACATTACTCATCTAAGTACCAAATGTGAAATTTTAAGGCAACGCGTCTTAGAAAATGATTTCAAAGGGATTCGAGATAAAAATAAATTATAAACTCGTTCTGAAACCTTAAAAGGAATTTCAGGTTCCTATGGAAAATGAGACAATGTCAATTGAATTTTCCTTTTGTGGCTTACTCTAGGTAAAGATTTCTTTGTGTATGTATCTACAGTTTTCCTGGATTCACTCAAATTTAATAAAGCTCGCTATCTTTTCAGCAAACATATTGTTTTGTATTGGAAAGGATTTGAAATCCCCCTGACGAAAGAAATATACCTGTTTTTTTCAGCGATATATGCGGTAAATTGTTTGTATTTATTCCGAAAAAGTATATAAGACATGAATTACTGTATAATGGATTAGTCGTATTTTCTCTACAGATTTTTTGTTATTGCTTAGTTTGCTCAATTGTCTATACGAGTATCAGCTTCCCAACTTTTAATGTTTATTTTCTTTATGTAAAGTAAGGCACCTCAGCATCTATAAAAAGGATTAATTGAAACTTTTATAGACTAACTTGTAGTTTTATTTTTTTATTATTAACATACCTGAAAAATCCACGTGAATATATAGTCCTTCAAAATCATAATAATGAATCATTAAATCAATCGATTTGAAATTTTTAGGATATAATGCCCCTATAATGAAACATTAAATCATAATATTTTATGTTGGTGGCTGTTATCACTAGCCACCTGCAAATAGGAACTAATATGTCCACATCATCAGGAACAACATCGTCATATCATATAGCAGGTTCATGTTACTTGGCCAAATACATGTTTTTAAAGTTGGGTCATTTTAGTGTACCTATATGTAAAATATTAATAAATATTGATTTTAATTATTTCTTGTTTAAATCATAAAAACTACCATTTATTCCAGATTCACTCTTTAAAAATGTTTACGTGTCATGCAAATGTGTCATGTGCTAACGTGACCTACAGTAAATAATGCGCGGCCCCCTCTCCCACACAAGTCTACGCCTTTTGGGTTAAAATTCTGATTATACTGAGACGTAGATATATTACTATTACAACAATAAACACTGGTTGTATATGTTCTTCACTAACCTTTTCACTATACTGTTACTTATCAGAGTGGTCAATCGAGCTGTAAACTAACCATATAACTTTTCTAATAAAAAGCTAAGTAGAATTTGGCACCATTAAAAACCTAATTTCTTTCTCTCGGGTTTCTCTTATTCTCGTGGTAAATCATAATCAGATTTATAACATCGTAAATCATGCAATTCATGCAATTATGCAGAAATAAGCATACGATAACTATACAATATTTTCTGAGAAAAGTTTTTCACTTCCATTTTTCTTGTAACGTTGACATAAACGCGATATAGAAGCCTCTAGAAACTGATATCGACTTAGATATAAAAAACGAGTTCAGATATATCGGATTTCTAATATAAGAGTTGAATTAGTTTGAAGAAATTCACGTGCAACGTGCTATCCGTTTCCTCCGAAAGTCAACAGTCACTGAGATTTCCTGTAATCTTAACAAAAACGATTTAATATCTTGAGAGAAAATTTTATAATACTGCTATATTCAATCTCAATTCCTTCTACTTCGTAATAATTCTTAATTGACTCGAAAAATATTCATTTCAGGTCCATAATGAATATGGAAGATATTTGTTGATGTTTCACATTGTCTGTGCTGCATATACCGACACAGGAGGTACTTATAAAGAAGTAATCATGTACCCTATGATCCAAACCTGAATATGTAATTTTCTGTGTAAATAAAAATTTACTACTATTGCTTCCAACTTAATTCCAGAATGCAACTAAGGCCTCGTTACAAGGATAATCTGTTGCTGTATAGGTTTAATTAGAAAAGCAGACCTTGTGCTCTCTAGCTTCATTAAACGACTCTCAGGCGGATCATAAGGGAAAATGAAAATGAGAATGTAGAATGCCTTTGTCATTGCTGTATTTGTATGCTAATAACTTGTTTCCAAGATTTAATGAATACATTTTTGCTACATACGAGGTAATTCAACGGAAAGTTTCCACATTGAATATGAGAGAAAATGACTTACCACAACTTATATTTTTTAAATGGAATATCCTATATACTTTAACAAATTTGGATAGAACGTTCTATCACGACTACATTGATCGCTTTGATCTATATAGCTTTAATAGTAAGGTAAATTGACCTAAAATATTTACCTTAAGGGCAATACATTGGAGAAAGATCTGTAGTATACAGATCTTTAGGTAGAATATGGAAGAAGTTGAAGCGTTTATAACTTTATATCCTTTTGCTAACAGAAGTTAGGAATATGTTGCCCTTTGTAAGTTCCTCTTAAAATTGTTTAAGAAATATTGTCGTATGTAATATTTTGTTCTATTCTTGAGCAGAAATATTTAACAGAAAGTGATAGAAAGAAAGTAGTTTGAATTATTATTGGGAGTTAAATTGGTTTGTAGGCTGTACTGTTCTTATGGATTTAGTTTATAGTAACGCGACGTGTTTTGACTTTTATATTAGTGACTTTTGGTTGAAATTATACAAAAAAATGTACGATTTTAATAAAGAAAACGAAAATAGTGATGCTTTGCCAGAAAATGTAGAGATTGAAGCTGCAGATGTGATGAACATTTTATTGCCGCAGAAATCGCTCCTAAAGTATGAAAAAGAATACACGGCGTTTCAAAAATAGAAGACCATGAAGACCTTGGGCTACTTTTCTGAAAAATCAAAGAAAAACCAATCATCTTTATGGTCTTGCTACCTACTCCATATTGAGGGCAACGCTTCTGGTGAAAGAAAATTGTGACATTTCAAAGTAAGTTGTAGGTCTTTATTTCATGTTTTACTAAGTTGCTAATGATAATAAATGCTAACAGATATTCTAAACTAGTACAATTACTTAAAAGAGCATCTAATGGATATAAGCCAAAGAAGTCGAAGGTATTTGAACAAGAATATACACTGTTCGTTTTTTAGAAGAAGCTTGCCGCTATAAATATTTCCGGTAATCAAAATTATACGTTTAATATTTATATAAATTCGAAGCGCCAAGCATGAATTACATAATTATTATAGGTATACTTTATGCTCATATTAGGTATATTATTAGTTTTGAAACAAATGACCCTTGAGTGGGTAAAATTGACATATCAGTGGGTAAAAATTGTTTGATTTCACTATTTTAAATAAACTGTTACTTTCACAACGAGTTTTGAGTCGATAAAATGATAATTTACCATCCGCCATAGAATAAATATAAGCCAAAAATTAGGAAAGAAATAATAGGGTGCAAATAAAGTCACACAGAAGAAAAAAGTCAAACTATGGATCCTAAGGAAACACTACGCAATAATTAAAACAATTCCAGGGGATATTCATTAATACACTACAAATTTTTAATCTCTTGTAAATCATCCTGCGTACTTGTAAATCATCAAAGGTGCGTAAAAACTCTTAAGTACGTTTTAATACTATATTTTAAGTAGTAACCACAGTTGCACGGCACGTTTAATAACTTCAGCGTTTTTGTGTCACTTCCTTAATGTAAAAATAATATCAAGCGGCACTGGACACCAGCACGTGACTTTATGAACTGGAAGTGTCATAAAATATACGGACATCATCTTCAAATAGCCCGTGAACTCATGCCTGAGGGCCCCAGATTGAACGCATCGTTACCTCAACAGTCAAAACAGGATGCAGCGGGGTTTATTTTGGAGATATCTATTATGTAACACGTAATTTTAATAAACCAATGATTTTATCGCATTCTATGGCTGAGTGCTTTGACGGAATTTTAGTGGACCACGTTAATTAAGTGTGAATTCAGCTTCTGAAAGTAACAAATAATGATGTGTATAAAACCATTGATATAAATATATAATATCTTTATAAAGAAAGTGCTAACAATATATTTAGTACCACGCTAAATAGTAAAAGCTTTCTATACGGGACAGGTGCTTCATAAACACCGTAAAATGTCATAAATTGCTTTCTAGATGTTCTCTCTATATGCTTCTATATGCACTTCTGCTTTATTTGTTTATAGTTCCGTTTATGGCACATATTATAATGATCATGACAACAATACGATAATCGGATCTAGCCAATTTTAAGTCTTAAAATGTACAGGGTGAGATAAGTTTTAGGATTTTTGAGTGAATAACTTGAAAAATCGATATTCTTACGTTATGGCAATCAATTTGCTAGATAAATTAAATTATCAAATCAGAAATTCCTAGAGAAATTTATTCATTTAGATACAAAAATCCATTTTTCTTGATATTAACTTAAATACGTCCCAGGTAAAATCAATCTTAGATTAACTTCTTTAATATTATTAATTTTATAACAAAATATATTAATACATTATTCTATCTTCATCTGTGACATATAGGTACATTAATTTGAGATTTTAATGCAATTCAAAAACCTTCTGAAGGAATTGGTTTACCTATTCGTCGTTCCTAAGTTGCAATATCGTAGGATTGTTATTGTCCTTCATCTCAGTTAAAATATGTACCTCAAATACCTCCAAGGAGGAATGAATACTGTTTTGCCAATAGATTATAATTCTGATGTCTGGTATTTTACATGGTTGAGGCGTCTAGTAAATTATAATACTGTAGCGATTTAGTTTTTAATTATTCCCATCATTCAATAATTATACCTAAAAGTGTGAACACTCATTAGGTACCTATAATAATTAATATCTAATAATACCTAATGATACCTAAAAATTATACCTATAATAAGCATAATACCTCAGAAAGAGAATCGTTCGATTCGTTGTTAGGTTACAGACGCTACAGGATCTTTTTCAAACAGATTGCTCTTATGGTAACTATTTATGGTCTTATACCTACCTCACTATTAGAACTAGATCCATCAAACTCAATATCAACGTATTTTTGTGGGAGGACGTTGTATCCAAATATGTAAAATACATAGGGAGTTCCATTGTTAGGCCACCCGTATAAGCGCAATGTATAGATATTGCAGCAAATACCATCAAAGGAGGGTAGAATTTTATTCAACAACTAATTTCACTGGATTGGTGAAAATTTCTGAAGCAGAAGAATGTTATGTATAACTGTATGATCTCAGGGGTAACAGTAATGAAGATATAAACCGAATTACCAGGTGTGGGTAATAATAATTGTTATACACGGTGTAAGTTTAAGAAATTTTGTAACGATTTTACTTCACTTATTTTTTCAATTTAAATATGAGTGCCTATCTGTAGGAACTTCATACTACGAGTTTCCTAGAAAAACGTGAATATATTATACCTTTTAAACTGACAGTACATTTGAATACCTTATGAGACTTAAAAATATGAGTAGCAACATCACGCTCCATAAATCACGACACTTCAGAAAAAAATATAATTGCAAAACGTTGCATGCCTGATAGTGAACACGCATGTAGAAATGAACATACTTCAAGCCTGTATTGGTGACTCGGTGTCAAAGAGATAATAATTTGATAAATTACTATTGAATTGTCAAGCCTTTCAGTACCTTTTGGTATGCCATTTACTTCAATTTTTTATGGAAATAAATGAATAATATAGGTCTTACCCTCGATATACCAACTTATCTATAGACACATCGAAATAGTTCTCTATAACTATTACACACAATAAGCTATTCGTAATTTTGCAAGAGTTGCAGAAGTATTGATTGCATTTGCTACACTCCTAAAACGCATAATCTGGAAATAGATAGCATGCACTTGTTGGTTTCTTTATAGACATACGATATAGGTACAACGTTACAGAGCAATATTGCATCGTTACCTATAAAGCACTTGTAAGCGTGATGTAAAATATTTGCCATGTATTATTTGCCTAAACCATGTAGGAGATAATGTTATTTTCTTTGAATTCAACGCGTTCCATAACTCTTTCTTTATAATTAATTCAACCATTTGTTTAATAAGGTGATTAAATAATTCGTGAGTATATTTTTATTTTATTTTATTTTATTTTATTTTATTTTATTTTATTTTATTTTATTTTATTATACAAACCCAACAGAACATACATTCCAATTACAGGGTAGGAAACAAAGTCACACATAATTTAAATACAATACGTAATGTACAGGGTGGGCAAATAAGAGAGAACGCCGGCTGTATCTCGGAAACCGCTTATCGGAGAATTTCCGGAAAAAAATTTTAATAGTAAATATGGCCATGAAATGTCGCTGGAAATTATTTTTAAGTTCCTAAAATGACCGCTAGGGGGCATAACATCCATGGCCAACCAGAAAAATGAACTTTTCTTGAAAATTTGCCTAATAACGTAGTACCGGAAATAAGTAAATATTAATCTAGAGAAAATTTGAAACTTTTTCGTGCAACTCATTTTTTTCTATCTTTTAAAATAAAGTGGTGGGGGAGCGTCAAACTTTCTTTTCTTTAAACGTTAATAACTCGGCTCAGGATAAACCGAATGTAACAAACTGAGTCTCATTAGAAAGAGCTATTTTTTATGCATATTTAGACTCATAAAAGTTGTTTTTGTTACTTATTATTATAGCCGCTAGAGGGCGCTGTCTGCTAGCATGTCAAATATATCGGATTTTCTAGAAAATTTCAAATGGCACCATATATTTATTGTCACATGTTTAAGTAAAGGACAACAATCCCTAAAATTTAGTGAAAACCGCAGCTTTCTATCTCATTCCTAACGGAAGATATTACCAAAAGAATTGGAACTGGAGATTTGTGATGTAGCTTTTCACCTTAGCATTTAAAATCGAATCGTGATAATCTATTATTAATAAAATATAAAAAAAAAAAAACTGTTGCGGAACTGAAAAGTCATTAGTGCTCGTAATTTTTTCAAAAAATATAATAAGAGATAAAAGTAAAAATTATAAAAATTTGAGACAAATTTAAACTGATGCGGCAAAAGCTGACTTTGTAAATGAATTCTTTACGAAATAATGCGATGGTCCTCAAAACGATTTATTTATTTGGGGACATAATGATCAATGGCCTTTCAAATGTTCTAAAATGTCGCCCATCGTTTTGAATACACAGTTACAACTGTTCTTGGGTAGACGAAACCCGGCTAGGTATTATATTAAACAAGTTGAAAATGAAATTGATTACATCTACCTATTCTATATATCCCCGATTTGACCTGTATGGACTTTCATTTATGGGGGTGATTAAAGAAACTAATTTACGCAATGAGGCTTGCCGCCACAAGGGAAGTGATGATCGAACGTATTAAGGTGTATCCCCATGCCAGACGTGGAAACTGCAGTTTCATCTACCCAAGAACGGTTGGAACTGTGTATTGAAAACAATGGGCGACATTTTGAACATTTGAGAGGCCCTTGAACATCACGTCTTCAAATAAAACAGTCGTTTTCAGGACCACCACATTATTTCATAAAGAATACATTTACAAAGTCAGCATTTGCCGCATCAGTTTAAATTTGTTTAAATTTTTTTTATACTTTTAAACTTTTACTTTTATCTCATACCATATTTTTTTAAAAAATTACAAGCACTAACGACTTTTTAGTTCCGCAACAGTTCTTTTTTCTTATATTTTATTAATAATAGGGTATCACGAGTCGATTTTGAATGCTAAGGTGCATCATAAAGGCTACAGGGCTACATCACAAATCTCCAGTTGCAATTCTTTGGTAATATCTTCCGCTAGGAATAAGATAGAAAGCTGCGGTTTTCACTGAATTTTAGGCATTGTTGTCCTTTATTTAAATATGTGACAATAAATATACCTTGCCGTTTGAAATTTTCTAGAAAATCCCCCATATTTGTTATGTTGGCATACAGCGCCCTCTAGCGGCTATAATAAAAGTAACAAAACCAGCTTTCATGAGTCTAAATATGCATAAAAAATAGCTCTTTCTAATGAGACTAAGTTTGTTAGATTCGGTTTATCCTGAGCAGTTATTAACGTTTAAAGGAAAGAAAGTTTGACGCCCCCCCACCACTTTATTTTAAAAGATAGAAAAAAATGAGTTGCACGAAAAAGTTTCACATTTCCTCTAGATTAATATTTACTTATTTCCGGTACTACGTTATTAGGCAAATTTTCAAGAAAAGTTCATTTTTCTAGTTGGCAATGGATGTTATGACCCCTAGCGGTCATTTCAGGAACTTGAAAATAATTTCCAGCGATATTTCGTGGCTATAATTACTATTAAAATTTTTTTCCGGAAATTCTCCGATAAGCGGTTTCCGAGATTCAGCCGGCGTTCTCTCTTATTTGCCCATCCTGTACAAGAAACAGTAAATTACTACACATAATAATAATAATAATAATACATCATTCAAAAATGTAATGGTTTTTAGTCTGAAACATTAATTATCATTTAGCTATAGTTAATATCATTCCACTTAGATTTAATCTCAGTAATAGTACATGAAAAAATATGCAGGTTATCCTGGATATTCATAAAACTATTGTACATAACATGCAACGGTGAGTATTTTAAAATATTTGTCCTTGGTGTATTTAAGTGGAATAATGACGTAGATCGAGTTGGTCTAACAGGTACATGAAAATCAACTTTTTCTAATAGAGTGGGACAATCTATTTTATTATTTAATAATTTATACAAGTATATCACACTGTTTAGGTTTCTTCTATTTTGTAAGGTTGAGAAATTAAACCGATTCAAGAGAACGTTATGATCAAAACCAATAGGATACAGGATGGTGTAAGTCGCAGTTTCCCGAAAATCACGCGAATTTCTAATTATAAAACCTAATGAACGATATGAGGATAGGACGATAGAATTAATATGTTCAACAAATGTAAGACAATCATCAAATATAACACCAAGATCTTTAACTGACTTTAGACGATTTAAAGTAGTGCTGCTTAATTTATAACTGAACTCAGTTGTTTTACCTCTGGCGAATGACACAAAATTGCACTTGGCTACATTTAAAGGCAATCTGTTCAAGAGACCCCAGTGTTCCATTTTTTGTAGATCATCCGACTGCAATACCTTGCAGTCTGAAATAGATTTAATATTATAAAATAATTTCACATCATCAGCATACAGCAGAGAGCGACAACCTGATGTCGTTGATAAAAATGATAAAATATAATGGCCCAAGGACGGATCCTTGGGGTACACCAGAATATGATGTGAAAGTGACAGACCGGAAACCATAATATTGAACAAACTGTCTTCTATCTTCTAAGTAACTAGGTAACTAACCTAACTAGTAACTAAGTATGTAACTATATAGGATCTTTCGTGAACGACTGGCCATATGTTATAAGGAAATGGAAAAATCAGAAATAGTGGAATCAGAAACATTTATAAGTAGAAACAGTACTCTATTGAGAAATGCCTAACAAGCCGAAATACTAGTATATAGAGTGTTTTCTATACATTTCTTGAAACTTCTAAATGAGTTCTGTGTTTTTTCAAAACAATTTTGTTATTTAGCTTTGTTATTTATAAGTAGAAATATTTAAATAATTTATGTATTTTCATACAAAACGTATTTCATATAAAACGTATTTTAATAATTATTAAATTTCTACGGATCACTAGAAGGCTGCAGCAAAATTGATACGAATTTCGATGTGTTTCAGAGCCGATGTATTTCAGCAAGCTTGCGAATTTACTCTTAGAAGCAATATTTATTTAAATCCTCTACATATCTAATATGTACCCTCACCCAAGAGCAAACTTTAAACCTACCCACTCCTGTCTCATTCACCGCATGATAAATTGATAAATGATATGGCCTCATGCTCCAATCGACAGCTATTAGATAGACTGAGTCAGCCAAATGGTGATTAGTGCAAGGCCCTTATGCACGGAACTGTGAATGAGAGGGATAATGTACTAACGAGGACATTATGCGTGTGTGTGCTGAAATGCATAAAATGAGATTATTTATGCATTTCTCATCTGTAGGCTGATATCACTTTTCACGGATTATTAGTGTCCTTTATATTATATAATAAAGGGTTCCATATTATAACGGGATGCAAGGGGAACTGTTGCAGGATTATTTTTATAAAACGCAATTCTCCTTGAAATATAGCGGTAATACGATTTTCAGCAATCCAGAATATTCAATTGAGTTCCTGTGTTGAATTTGTACCAAAAGTAGTATATTATTTACTATAGAGTCAGGGGCTTAGAGTTTAATTTGTCGATCGCTTAACCCAGAGGTCTAATTTAGAGTGAACGAGGTCTTTTCAATAGCCGAATGAGACACAAAAACACTTGTAACTCCAAAACGGATGACTCCATTTTAATTTTTCGGCAACGGGTATGAAGATAATTAAAATACCTTTCAAACGATGTACGACACGGCCTACTGTACTATTTAAAGAAAAATTTGTCCACAGCGACTGTGACGTCATCTATCAGTTGTCAAAATTCCGTTTGCTGGGAGAAAACAGTATTTTTTATACCATTCATCTTCCATGTTTGCTTTAGGTCGGTCCATATCTCAACTCATTCAATAGTTATAGGGAGAGGGGAGGGATTACTTTATGGACGGACTGTATCCTCGGACTGTATATTCAGTATTCTATAAAATGTATCGTGTAAGCAACAAAAAAAATTTTAATAATTGTTTTGTTTTTTTTTGTTGTTGCTTACATGATACATTTTATAGAATACTGAATATACAGTCCGAGGATACAGTCCGTTCCTAAAGTAAACTATTGAATGAGTTGAGATATCGCATTGTATAGAAAACAATAATTTTATAGATCAGAAAAATGTAAAAGTACTGCATCGTGAAAAGAAAGGAAAACGCTTAGACCTGTTAGCAATTAGAAATTAAAAAATCTTTAATTATAAATCCGTGTACTACCAACGATCAGATAGATTTTACACTCTCGCCCTTCTTAGAAAAAGTAATAAAAACTCGGGCTTTACCAAATGGTGGGATCAATCGGAGATAGGTGCTCGTAAACAAATAAATAACGAAAACGCGCTTGGAAATGTTTTGTAATAGACATTTACTCTATTGAAAAAGGCCTAACCAGCCGAAATACTAGTATATAGAGTGTTTTCTATATATTTCTTGGAACATCTAAATGAGATGAATGTTTTTTTCAAAACAATTATTTTCAAGATGTTTCATAAAGAACCATCCGCTTCGAGTATCCACTTTATAAAAATTTTAATATATAATTATTCTAACATATTACTGGGAAAAAGAGATGCAAACAATCATGATGTATCAATAAATCCGAAAAAAATATATTAGATTTATAAGCCCATCTCCGTTCCTGGAAAGATGATAAAACAGCATCGAGAGGAAGATTTAAGCTTAAATGGATCCATTGTTTTGGTCGTGGTATCGCAGCAGACCATCTAGACTGGTAGTTGGCTGGACAGGGTGTCCTGCTCGTGGGAGGCTGATCTGCGATAACCGGTTCAATTTATTTTCCCCTAATTAATTTTTTAAATATATCATGGCACATACCAAGCTGTGGCATCTTTAACGAAAATGTGCAAAAACTAATGTTCGATATACAGTGTGTCTAAAAACTGATACAACAAGAGTTACCTTGCAACAAAAATTACACAATAGAATTAAATATTCCGGATTTTTTATATATACCTAATTGATTTATATGTATATGACCGTTTCTATGAAGATACTCTTTCTCGCGTAGTATCAAAACTGGTTGATTTTAAATTTTCTTTTCGTGTATGGAAATTTAGTCGTATATTCTTTTCTGGGTTAGCAACAAATGAATTGTTAACTTGGAACTAGGTGAACAATTAATTACATGACTATGATGAATAACTAACACTTGACTATGATGAACAACGAACAACTGATGACAAAGTTTGTAAATATTTGCAACCCAGCACAGTGAGGAATGTATAAGTCCACCCATAAATACTTACTGATGGAGTTTTGTATTATATCATTGTTTTGTATTAACTTAATAAATGTTTTAATTTGTTTGATTTTTTTAAACAGTCTTTTGTATCAATATTTGGGTTAATTAATACTTTTTATATGTTATGTTTTTATATTATGTTTATATGATTGTGCGTTTTTTTTCAGTACAAGAACTTTATTTTTGGTTCGGCAAAATGATATTTCAGATAACAACAGCTGACTGCTCCTCTTGAAATTAAACCCTGTTTCGTTGTGTTTATATATTTTTTTCACAGTATAAAATAATTGGATCGCTCGTTAACGTCTGGACACCCAACCTGAAGGAGTAGTTCAGTAATTTAAGCAGATATCCTGACATTTTTCAAGAAGCAATTGCACATCTGCTTAGCTTTTGTTGATAACGTTAATAAAGAAAAACTAGATTTTCACTATATCTTTCAAGAAAGTGTTGCAACACCTGAAAGAATTAAATAGCTTTTAATTGTAAAATTCTGTGTGTGATTAACTTTTATTAATACGTTAATAAACCTCGAATGTTGTTGGAACCTTTGATGTAAAGATAACACTGACGTAGTTTTCCATATAACACCAAAAGTCTATACTGCAACAGAGTGCAGTATAGTGTTTTGGTGTTACGTTAATAAAGAAAAACTAGATTTTCTCTATCTTTCAAGAAACCCTTGCAAAACCTGAAAAGAAAAATAGCTTTTAAGTGTGAAATTTTATCAAACGTTGTGGTCCAACATTTCCTCAATACTGGGACGCACTGTATATCATGCCGCATTATAATCTGCGGCATCCTTAATTAAAATGTGCAAAAACTAACCTCTGTTATATGTGAATTAATTAAAACCGATGGGCCGACAGAAGCATATACATTTGCACACAATAATACAATAAAAATGCCTCCTGATTAATAAAATATTTTTCTGCTAGTGAGACCATCGTCGAATTGTATATGAAGAACTTTGATATGAATATTTATTAACTGAGAAAAGCTTGATTAGTTTATGTAAAATGATAAGATTTATTAGACCGGTTGTCTTTAAGATTGAATATTAGCCAATATCTATTTGTAGGTATTTTATCTAAAATAGACTAGAAATACAAAAATATTTAACGTATGAAAGTATTTTTTGTGGCATCGTTTAATTTCTCGTATTTATTTGGGTACTATGCCACCACTCGAAAATAAAAAAAATCAACCTCTGCGCTGAAAATCTGTCAAAGTTTAGTTTTTTGAAAAATATTTTTTCTTAATCAAGAAATCTCACACTAAAAAGCAGATTAACAATAAACTTGCATTAAACACATTACTTAAAAACATTTAAGTTTCGAAAACTTATTCGTTTTCGTTATCTCTATTATAATTTTTTTGTATTTTTCAGTGGTGGCATAGTACCCAAATAAATAAGAGTAATTACAAAAATATTTATTAAACTTTACTCTTAAATTAAATTAAAGATTTAGTTAAATTGGATCAAAAAGGTCAGACCCTCTCCAAAATAATAGGTATACAATTTATTAAATTACCAATGGGCCTTTTCCGCTAAATTGAATTGGACTTTTTCATTAATATAAAACGTTGTACTGGTACATAAGTAAAGGTAGAATCAACCCAATTTATTAAAGAATTGTAATTAAGCGAAGTTATACAAGTACAAAGTGGCCGGTCTTCATTAATCATTTCAAACTGCGCGGTTCGCTGACATCACACTCCAGTAGCCAATAAAATGTAGACAAGTTAACGGTTCCACGTTGCCACATACAATTTTACTTTTTTCTTGACAACGATTAAATTTACATTTTGGTAATTTTGAAATGAAAATATTATGTATTTTTAGGTGAAATGGTAATTTTGAAATGAAAATATGTATTTTTAGGTGAAATATTCTCCATAAATTATTACTAATGCAAACCAACATGATTATTTTACAATTTATCACTTGAGCGAAATAATTTTTAGGTATTTTTCGCTAAAGGTGACAACACTGCACAATTTATGCTAGAATCAACTAAATGATGTTTGATAACTTAGGTTATAAAAGCTAACTTCCTTGTCTTAACATTGCGCACTTCAGCATTTGGAAAGTTTATATTTGTGACGTAGAAATCGTTAACCACTTCACTGTCCACTCTTGGAAGGTTGTCTGAAGATATCCCTCTTCAATTTTAATCATTTTAAATCAAATTAATCAAAACACAAAACGAAAGTTAGGTTAAGCACACTCCATTTGACAGAACACAAAATGCAGGGCAGCCAACAGACAACAACGAAGCGGAGTATGGCGTCATGGCGCGTTATTTGAAATATATGGTAATTTTAACTATTTTTTCAAAATATATCTGGCGAAGAAAAAAATTTTAAAAAATACTTTTTAGGCATAACTAAGTATATATTTTATAATAAGCAAATAAAAAAAAGATTGGAAAAGAAGAAAGGAAAAGGCCCATTATATAGTTTTGACAAACGTTTATAGAAAAACTAAGTAGGTACCTAAATTATGTATGTGCACTGTAATCGATTTATTTAGTGGAGCTATTTAAGTGAACAACCGTTTCCAATGACAGAGTAAAGCCAATACTATATTATTATGTAACATTATGTATTTTCTTGGGCAACCCGAACGTCGATAAATCGATAATAATTTATATTGCCACAAAACGCAATTTCTTTTCTCAATGGATAATGGGTATGTATAGATAAATTTAATAATTGTACTAAACTTGAGTATAAAGTGAACTCCGGAGATTTTTCCTTATTTTCTACGCTATTTTCATAATTATAGAAAAATGTTAGACTAGTTACAGACAACTTGATATTTTGCAGGATTGTAGACAAACCTATGCAGGGTTTGAGAAATGTTTTGTCAATATTACGTGTTGTTTTTTTTTTTTTTAATAAAACAGTACGCATTAAATCATTTATTAATAAGATGTTTTCCCAAAAATAAATAGACATAGGAATTGATAAATCTGTCCTTAGTAATAAGTAGATATAGTATAGGGTGTGTCATTAATAAGTAATTTTTTGATTATTAACAAACGGTACATTATATCAAAAAACTTTTTATATGAAAGTCTTTTGGTCACTAAAAGTGCATATTGTAAAACATTTTTTCAATTACACAGGGTGTCCCAAAATGTCAGGACAAAGGTCAAGTTGGTTATTTTAAATGGGACACCCTATATATTATTATATTTTCGAAATACAAGGATCACTAGGAACATATTTATATTAAATTTTAATATAGCTATATCTTTTCATTTTCCAGATATTTAACAGTCAATGGAAAAAACCTCGTAACACTGCATTGGAAAATAAATAAAATTTTCTCTGTGACATAATGCGAAAAGGAAAAACATGTGGTGTAAGTTAGCACAAGCGATACCTTAAATATTACATCTGAAATTATTAGGCAATTTTATACAGGGTGATTGTTATCGTGATTTATATTTCACAATGTTAAATTCCATAAATCTCGTTTTTTTTTAAATGGAACATTCTGAATTTTTTGTGGCATTAGATGTAGAATTTAATTATCTTTTAACATCCCGTGTAATTGAAAATATTTTTACAATATGCACTATTAGTGACCAAAAAACTTTCATATAAAAAGTTTTTTGATGTAATGTACCGTTTCTGAGTAATCGAACAATTACCCACTACAGTACCTACACACACGGAAGAAACTAAAAAAAAAAAAATAAAATGCAGCATAAACCTGTAACTTATTTGTAATGCATCACCATGAGTTTCACTCTGAAATAATGAAAACAGGAAACCAGAAGTATTCAAAATAAAGATTACTAGTGTATAAGGCAAACAGAGGTTCCTTTTGAGGTTCCTTAAAAAACCACTGCAATGATTAGTGCAAAACGTAATGGTGATAACTGTATCTCGTCAGAAACAATAATTAATGGATCAAACCTGGCTTCTTCTACTCCAGAAGGATATTACCAGTGGAAAATAATTAATAATATCATAGTGACCAGTGCATGTGATGACATTTTGAAGTAAAGATGTCAATCTGACATCTTTACTTCAAAAAAATGTGACAAAACATTTTTAGCATACAAACGTTCTACTGACGACGAGTTGACGATCAACTTGAAACGTTTAGGAAAAAGCTAGTTAAGGATTTAATTTCTATCAAACTTTATTATAATAATTATTTTATTTAGACATACTTCAAAATATGATCTGTAATATTACAGAATTTTGTATAAAACTAAAAAAATACTGATGAAACTTAGTTAATTTATCATATACTTATTTTATTGCATGTTATACAGTGGATTTTTGGGGCAAACTTTAGAAGTTTACTCCAAATTTAATTTAAAATAAGTAATTTGCATACTTCTCGTGTCCTGCTTTTTGTTATTTCATAGGTGGTATAATCCCAAAAAATAAACTATGAATTAAAAAACAAAGTGGGAACGGGATAATGGAAACGTTCAAACGATATTATTGGCTAGAAACTGTTTATCTCTCTAGAATAAAGTTGACGAGAACACAAACATAAAGTTTTTCATAATCCACACCAACGGCTTGAAACCAATTTTCCTAAATTAAAGCAAATGTTGTGAGTCAAACAAAACATTGAAGATTTTGCATCGTTCGGATAGGAAACGCCAACACACCACTGTCCTTAATCTATATTTCATATCGCAACGTTGATCGATATAGGCGTAATTATAGAGTCAGCATTTCAAACTCCGAACATCTGTTGCAAAAATGGGAAATTGATAGTCATATAAAAAGGGTAGCCAACAAGCAAATCTGAATATTTCGTGCCCCATCAATAAATCGTTTGTTAGCACAGTGGTTAATAAATTGTGATTTGAATGGGAATCACTTTGCGTCTATTCAAAATTGAGTTTGCATCTTTAATAAGCTGAAGTTTAGCAGCTGGATGAAATGTTTTCCTTCCTGATTACCGTCGTGATTATCGATCTGTGTTTTTGCTATAGGATTAATTTCTTCTTAAATACAAATTCGCTGCACCCGGGAAAACATAATTGTAAGAGCAACAGAACTATAAGCTGTAGTCCATTTTAATAAGGGCTAATGAACTAATTATTCCTTATACATTTTATAAACATAATAAACAAAGCTTCACAAAATTTATATATTAAAATATTATGTCTTAGTTATTACTAAGAAAATTACTTCAGGGATTATTTTTTATAATGTTTGTATAGTTATTAGCAGACTGATCAGAGATTCATATTTCATATTTATATCTGAAAATATAAAATTATTATATTCGATATTTAACATTTACATTTTTAATTTAACACTCTGCATACATTAGCATTTTTCAGAATTTACATGGAATTAGAATTAATACCAAATAAACAACTGAGTAATCTTCAACAGATTCAACATTTATAATAATTTTTATGGAATACCAAGTATCTCTATAAATCCCTAGGCATATTCATAAGCTAATATAAGTTTTTTACTTTAATTTCTATGCTCTTTTGAAAACCCCCTTACCTATTACGATATTTGGAGCTCCGTGGTCGAGCGGTTAAAGACGCCTGGTTTTTAATCGTTCTCCCACATCATTTAACGACTATTCAGTCAACATTTTCTATTTAAATACTCCTATTAAATCCGTGCATATAAAACTGAGAATTTTCTTAATATGCAACTAGCTCTGTAACTTAAACTGTATAGATGGCTAACAGCCTTCTGTTCATTTTAATTAATAAGGTTTGCCAGGTTTCCCTTATTCTCATACTTCACAGTAAAAAAAGCCAAATGGTAAAATTACTAAATGGTAATCGTAATTTGCTGCAGTGTTATTTTTAACACGAACTGAGTAGTATAATAACTAAACCTTTAGAACTCATATTACACGAACTATATACCCGCCAAGCTTGTAGAAGTACTCATAAATTGTAGTAAAATTTACAAAACCCTGTGTTAAAAATGAATCAATCCGCCATAAATACGGAATAATTACACGGTGAATAATTAACTATTACACATTACCTTGTAAAATCTACTGTGTTAAATTACTTTTATGTAATGTAATAATACACCGATATGTCTAACACTGCCAAGTGTGGACTATATACTGTGCGTTTCACGAAGTTGTATCCCGGATTGGAATGTTCGGATTGTCAGGATTCGCTGGCAAATCCTGTGCGAGACTGGCACGCGCGCTTAAATCACACCACCTCAATTTGTAGCGGTCCGTAACCGAGATGTGCCAATGCATTGAATTTAACTAATAACATGGCGACGCTCCATACGTTGGAGATATACCTATACTAACATTCATGATACAACTAACATTCCAATCCGGGATACAACTTCGTGAAACGCACAGTACACACTGATGAGTGTGGATTCAGTGTTAAAATCAGTCGGAATTTTTTACTGTGTATAAATAGTAGTTAAAGTTATAACAACTATATATATGCGACGTTAGTCGCAAAATATTAATATGCCGCTTCCTCTACCACACAAATCTCAGAATTCATCATTACAATGAGAATGAGGAATATAAATATTATTATTATTATTATTATTATTTCATTACCTTCAACTACGGCATATTGAAAACAAAATGGTGCTAAATTGTTCAAAATCAAAATTGGTGATGAATTTCAACAGTTTAGTCAAAAAATTCAAAAAAAGCTGTAGAAATTTTTGTCTTTATTATTTCATCTTTAAGGCAACAGATGGGTAGATTTTACCAGATAATAACTGTTGGACAACTAACAAATATAAATTAGATATTGGCAGATAAGTTGTTGGCTGCTAAAATAGAATTTAAAGAGGACTTTCAGCCAGATACATGGACGAATATCCTCCGTTTCATCCGAGTTTTCGGACCTTTTCTATGTTACCTAATAGCTAATATCAATTTCCTATTTTAATTTTATTGTATGGGTTGGTTTTATTTCTTTTTCATTTTTCTTATCGTTTAAGCAGATAATGAATTCTCTACTTAACTTTTCAAACTACACATACATTGCATTCCTAAACAATAAAAAATATGAAAAACAAAATTCGACCAAGGCTGAAAGTCCTCTTTTTTGTTATTTTATTGAAGTCATACATTATAAATTAGGAATTGTAAAATGTTTTATGGTTATTGAGAATATTGAGATACCTAATTATTGATAGGAGATGCCGAAAACAACTACTCCACGGGCAATATGCCCCGACTGGCGTTGCATTACATCAACATCTCCATAAGTGTCGCCACATCCTTCATCAAGACCAAATACCAGACAATGACCGGTTTCGATCTTGTTATGATCTCATCAGATTGCCATAGGTATCGGAATCGATGAATGATCTGGCGACATGATTGCCTAAGGTTTATTGTCTTCCTCAAAGACAATAGAGGTCACTGTAATGGCATCTGCATAAAAGCAGATCGTTATCTGTATGTCAATTAGACAATAATTGTCAGACAGATAGTAGCAAAGACCCAAAGAGAGCACTACGGTGTATTTCACTGTATATCGCCACTACAAATATTGAGATACCTATTATGATTCAGATAAAATTGTCACTTTCGTTGTTTCACTAATTTTAGAGTGATTCTAAATATTTTTTTAATTGGGTACTTAATTTTGTAACGTTATTTACGTAGGATACAAGCAATATTCATCTGGTTTAACACAATATGTAACCTTCTATCATTTATTTGCATTATAATTAAGGTCTTGCCATCTACTGGAACTACTGCAAACAGTGTATTAGAAGAGATTGTGGATAGGTAGATCAAACCACATTCTAGTCTCTTAGACTCCTAACCTCCCGAGTTCAGAATGGTAAGAAGATATCTCCAATAAGCGGTGTTCTTTCTTGAGTACTGGTGCAACAACTGGATGGTAAGTATAAATCCCGACAAGCCTAATGCTATTATCTTTTCTCACAGATACAGACAGACGTCAGCTGGACACTCCATTAAAAGGTGCATCCCCTGCTACACAGCCACTCCTGAACTACCCCAAACCACCTCCCAGGATGAGAGCGGCACTTGCCACCCCCGCCCGAGACTATCCCCGACGGGTCAGACATGCAGGCGAAGAAAGAAGACAAGACAGAAAAGCGCCAGAAGATTCAACCCAGCCTGCAGGGTACAGCCATGACAGGAGAAGACCCCACGAATCGCCCATACCTATCACATTTTGTGATCAGGGTTGCTGAAGGATGGGATCCACCTCTACGAAGGACTCCAGGCCTACAGCGATGGGGAGGGCAAAGAGCGATAATCCCGCTCGGCCCTAAACCATCCCAGGTCATGACCGCACTCAATGGATATTGGCGACTCATGAGAAGATGAGAATATAATAATAAATGCTATGCTGTCCAGCAGTGAAAATTAAGTAGGTCCCAATAGTTTTATGTATAAACTAATTTTCCAGTATTGTACAATTTTCCGTAAGTTCCGGAAATTACCCATAATATGGAAGATTGTCGTAAATGTTTTGTCTCCTATTTTTGTATCATGGGTTTGAATAATTATTTTGAAATATTTTTCATTATAACTATGAATCCCATATTTTGGAATACAAAATTTACTTCACTTCATTTTTCAGTATGAGTCAGATAAAATGTCTGGATATGTATTTGGAAATATATGTATAAGTATAGACCATAGGTAGGTACTATAAATTCTTTCATTTAACATTTCATCTAACAGCGGGAATGTGCATTATTATTGGTTTTATAAATAATTTTGGAAAATGTAGTGTCAATTTTGCGTGATATCTCAGAAGCGGAAACAGTTAAAAAATATTCTTTACATTTGCAAACTAATATAAATGTTTTAAAATTAAATTTAATGTTATAACTCAAACCAATTTTATATTCAGTTAACTCAGTGCACCCTAGAGTTTATTACTTTGATGTAATGATGAAATTCTGCTAAGAAACTATTAAGTCAACATCCTGGAAACCAATAGGGGGGGGGGGGTTAAAGGAATTACGCGCATGTAAACCCAATATACCTACAAGATTTAATTACCCTACCAAAATAAATTTCAACCAGAGCACGAGTAAACGGTTCTCCAAGTTAAATTAATATTAATTTAAACAATTTATGTCAGTATCTCTTCTACCCTTGTTTCAACATAATTATATTCCATATTTCAGCAAACAATTTATTGTTAGATCAAAGATTTCAGACCCAAGTTGCCAGAACTACGTTGACTGTAAAGTGTCTGCGGCTGATGGAAGCCTATAACTTTACGTCCTTGAATGAAATATATCCGTTTGATTAAGTTTAACCCCTCATATTAGGCTATATCTAACTATGAGGTAACTATGCAGGCGCCTGCTGGAGATTTGTGCTAAGCCTTTGCCGCGGCGGCCCTAGGCACTTGGGCCCGTGTTTATTTTGTTTTAATTCCCCACATAGGGCGGCTCGAATTGCACATGTTGTGTCACATGCGGCCATTTTGTAAATCTTGCAAGTGCAGACATAAATCTGCATACATAATTAGACAGTTATTGTGTTTTACAGCATACAGCATAATATAAAAATGCAAGGAAAATTTATTGCCATAAAAATTTGAAAATAGGTATTCTTTTAGTTCTCAAATCACGCCAAATTCTACTTATATTTATAGTGTGTTACATTAGATTCTTAATCAAAATATAATTATAGCATTAAGTATTAATTAAATATATTCAGATTGACTTCGGCGGGAGTGATTCAAGGCCAAAAATAAAAAAAGTTATCAATTTTTATATTTCTAAACTGACTGCGCCACTGGATTTAGGATACTCTGAAATGAGGGTGACCGAAATTTTAAAAAAATATATTGATTTCTAACAGAAATATAGCCAAAATTGCCACTTGATGATGACTATTCGATTGATAACCTATTGCAAATTTTAATTGTTACATTTCTGTTAGATATTAATATACGAGTATACATATTTGTAAAATTTCGGTCACGTCCGTTTGATAGTATGCTCTATAAATCCAGTTGCGCAGTCATATTAGAAATAAAAAAAAATTGCTAGTTTTTAAGATTTTTGGCCTAAAAAAAATCTATTTTAATTATGCTATGCAGAGTGTGTTTATTTCTTGATATTCCTCCCCTTGATATTATTTTTCAAAGACACATCCGTCCAAAATAAATAGGTATGTTCAATTGCTAAACCTTTTTTGGCATGTGTCATTAGTAACAAAATAAAATGTTTACAAACATTTCACTTAGTCAGGAGGAATTAATGGACATGATTTTTGTACTAAGAGAGTGAGAGAATTTCGTTGCTGGTATCTCTTGTTTACACATGACGCTATTCTCCTATGTCTGTATATAATATAAATACATATAATTATAGAAATAATTAATATAAATCCCTTAGCCAACGGTATAACATAATAATCATTGTTACATATAAATATAAATTTATTTAGATATGTATAGTGGATCATAACATTGTTAGTGGATCATAGCATTGAATGTTTGAATGGTTTTTAAGAATAGTATTCCGGGATTACAAATTTTTCCTAAAAAAAATTTTCATTATTAAATACGTATTAAGTACCTACCCCGTAATTAAATACATAATCTTCTGAGTAACCACTCATTTCAGTGTATTCTTCACTTGACTTGTTTCACATTTCTGTCATAAATTAATTATGGACACGTTAGATTAGATTAGATTAGATTTATATAGGAGTCGGCCCCCTGCTGGTCTGGTCCACCGCGACCTAGAAGATCTATTGTGGCACTCCCAACCTATTTAGAGCACTCTGTCCAGCTTTGTCCTTTGCATTAGACTCCACAGCCTTGATAGAGGCTCTTCCATGTAGCTATTGGCTCTTGGTCTTCCTTCCCCAAGTATTTGAAATCTCAGTCTTGTCAGGCCCTCGCACTGACACAGTACGTGTACTGAGGTTTCCTCTTATTCTTGACAGAATCTGCAAGTTGCATCTTCTGACAGTCCCATAAGATTCATGTGTCTATTTAGCCTACAGTGTCCTGTTAAGAGACCTACTATTATTCTGATGGCCTTTTTATTCTAGCCTAACAGCTTTAATGAATAGCTTTGCCTGTCTCCATGTCTGCCTTAAGTTGTGGCAGATTCCTCCACCATTCTAGAGATTTGTTTCTCATTCATTCCTCCATGGATGTTTTAATGCATGGCTTCGCTATGCCCCAGAAGGGTTCTGGTCCTATGAGGTCTTTTAATGCGCCTTCTCGGGCTAGTGCGTCTGCCTCCTATTTACCTTTGTGCCCCTCGTGCCCAGGTACCCAAGCTAGGGTCACCCTATTCTCGCTCCCTAGCTCTTTCAGGGTATTCAGACAGTCCCACACGAGTTTTGACAAATATATTATATATATTATAGCTGAAACACTATTTACCTTCAAACTATTATCATTTTTTAAAGATCAAGAAAGGATTCACCCGATTTAGTTATTTGCTAACCACTGTTTAATAAATAATGTTTCACTTTATATTTGTGTTAAATTACAAACGCTTTAGTTTTAATTTAATTCATTTATTAAATAATTGGATTCATTACCTGCAATGTAAGTTGGAAAATTTATATTCCAAACTTAATTTTTTAATGAAGCGTAAGAGCTTCGCCACCAATGATTTATAGACAAAACTACTTTTGTTATTTAAATTGGTAGAACAAGAAACTTAATTAGTTTACAGACTGTAAAAATCCATAATTTTGTAAATGTTGCACAAACAGAAGTACAGGCAATATAATTGCATTTTTTAATTCAATTACGGGTAGTATATATTTGCCAGGAAAATATAACTTTATTTGCCCAAAAGAGAAAGCGTAATTAATTAGTAAAACGTATGAAGGGTGCTTTTTTGCGGCGTAGTCCTTCGCTTCAAAGAGATTAGTGAGGTCGTGCATTGGGGCTAAATTAGCCGCTACGGAACTGTTCCGAAATTGAATTGTGCCAAATTAGACAATTGTGTTTGAATTTGCTTACATTCTATATCTGGTTTGATGCACGGTAGCGTAAAACCGGATGCTGTAAGTATGTAGGCATTTGGTTTATGAACAGGAGTGTTTAATTCAAATATCTCGGTAACGCCAAAGTTCACAGAATAAATATATTATATTCTGTGAACTTTGGTAACGCTCTAAAGATTTTACCAAAATTTGTATATATAATTTCTATATAGATATGCTATTTGAAAAACATATTTAAGATGTTGTCAGATTTTCATATTGCCAATGAAACATTATTTTAAATGTTAGTACTTTTACAATATTTGGAACTTATAGAAGGAGAGAGATATCAGTATTTTTTAACAGAAAGGGAAATGCAATGAACTAAAGATGCTATATTTTCTTGTAATACGTATCTATATTATTCTTAAGGTGGTATGTTCCATCTAAAACACCATGATAAACTCTATGATAATATCAAAGATTAATCAACCGTTACAGATGAGCCGATAGATAAACTACACAAAAATTCAGCTTTATATTGCTTTCATCTTCACATTCAGAAAATAACAACGCATTTTTTCAATAACTTTTCATCACTGGAAGCTAGCTAAGACCATAAAGAAACAATTCTGTCTCTTTCGTTCATCTTCACAGTCAAGAAATAAAATAATTTGCGATTGATGTGAACAGTCTTAGTTGGCATCATTTTGATACTGCCAAATAGACGCTACATCATGAATCTGTAATTCAGAACTGATACATTCTTATCTGTGGTAACACCTACATTGTGTAGCAATCTGCTGCGAAATATTTTGGTTGATGACTCTACTGCAGTTCTCTGCAGTATTATATGTTATATCGTACAGGTAATTATCTTTACGCATCCCGGTACGAAATGCTATGCTTAGAGACAGTGTTTTCTTTAGGGGATAAGTCCTCTACATAAATATTGAAATTACCATTAAAAATATGCAAAAGTATTCCCTAATGTCGCAACACATCAGGCGGCTTCTTTTTAGTTTGCATCAGAGTAAGTCTTGATTATTTAAATTTTTACCCCCTTTTGAATGTCTAATGTTTATGCAAATGTGGAATGTAATGTATATGCAAAATATGTTTCCACTTCGTACTGTGTAATCCAATCAACGTCAAGCAAATCATATAATTTTTATTGCTTTGGAACTCATATTACTATTTCATTGGATTATAAACATTTAATGTTCTTTCATATTCTAACGTAGGTAATAAGATTTTCACTTTCAGGAACTCCCCACTCTATCGCAGTTCAAGCTTCTCAAATACATTATTAGAAAATAAGAAGAATATAAAGACACAAATGCATATACAGTGAACGGCTAAATTGTGGAACAAATTCAACAAAACTGTAATAATTTATCCTTCGTAAAAACGCCGAGACAGATCGATTTTATTTTGTTTTCGGTCGTTTTTTGCGTGTATTTGATTTTCTACAGGGTGATTCTAAAAAGGCGCATGAAATATACTTTTTATAAAATGGAACATCCTGTATATTTCTACAGATTTGTATAGAACGTTGTCACACGAATACGGTAATATAGATATTGACGGACCTACCTTTAATAGTAACGGAGATATCACCAAAAGTGATGAATGAACAGAAGGCTAGGGAGAAAGTAGATTTTTTGCTGTTGTAGAAATGTCAGTCAGACTTCAAAAACCGTCAGTTGGCTACATTTTGTCCTGTTCGAGCTAAAACTTATTCTAAGTAAAGATACTCTTTGAATCGTTGATTACAGCTTATTTAAGTGAAACCCAACGCATAGAAATTTTAATTCTTGTTGGATGCGGAGATAAAACGGGAACTCAGCAAGAGGTATGTATTTATTTAATGTAAAGTATCAGGCAGACATAGCAGCCGATCTGCAGTTAAATGGAGGAGAACAAATTTAGAGCAACTATGGGCATGGTAAACACATGAGAAGTGCTGGGCAACCTAAGATTAAAGAAAACGTAAACTTAATGTTTTATTAAGTATGGAAGAGAATTCTCATACCATGCACTTCTCGAGATATTGCAGCAGAAAATGAAATTTCGCACCGTTCGGTATTACGTGTGCTTCATACGGAACATTACTATCCTCACAAGGTACCTACAGCTTATGTAGGCATTAAATGAAGATGATCCCGATCGTCGCATGCACTTTTGTGAAATTATGCAGGATTTATGTAACCGTAATCCACGCTTCCTTCACCACATTCTTTTTTCGGATGAGGCTACGTTTTGCCTACATGGCACAGTGAATCGACAAAATTGCAGATATTGGAGTAGAGAAAATCCTCACTGGATAATTGAGGTACTTACTCAACACCCTTAGAAAGTGAACGTGTGGGCAGGGATGGTTGACGACAGAATCATTTGTCCGTTCTTCTTCGACGAAACTCTAACAGGGCAACGATATTTGAGTTTTCTAAGAAATGAACCTATGCCTGTCATACAAATTTTTCTAAATGTAAATAATCCTCAAGCACTGAATGATATTATCTAGTTTTAACAAGATGATGCACCTCCGCACTTTGCACGTCCTGTTCGCGAGTATTTAGATAACTGTTATTCTGGGAGATGGATTGGTAGATGATGGCCGATACAACAGCCTCCTCCAAGTCCAGATTTTACACCCCTTGATTTTTCTTGTGGGGATATTTGAAATCAAAAGCCTACGTAACCAGATCGCATAATTTAGAAGAGTTAAGAAATCTAATAAGCTCATTGCTTAATGAGTAGAATTACTCCAGAGGTCATTCGCAATGTACAAGAAGAATCTGTTCATAGGTTTGCTTATTGCCAAGAGGTTGATGGATGGCATTTGCAACATTTCGTTTAAATGAATAATATGTAGTAATTCTGTTCTGTTGAATAGGTACTATATTTAATTTAATTTACAACTGTTATTCGTTTGTCCTTAATGCCATTTTTCCCTAGCCTTCTGTTCATTCGGCGCTCTTGGTTATATCTCCGTTATGATTAAAGATATAACCATCGATATCTATATTACTGTATTCCTGAGACAACGTTCTATCCAAATCTGTGGAAATATACAGGATGTTACGTTATAAACAAATTGTTATACCTCCCGATTTTTTCAATTTATTAACTCTTTCTTTGTTGTTTATCAAAATCCTCCCAATATTACGTGTATTGATATAATCGTTTTACATCCGTTTCGTTATAATTTTTTAAAAAGAAAGGTTTACATTGAAACAATCGGGAGTATGCCAAATTGACTGCGTGGATTGTTAAGCCGTATATGTGGGTCAAATCTGTAGAAGTATTGAAACTAGTGTAAAAGAACGTAAGGAATCCATACTAAATACCTAACCTAAAAAAAAACAGGATTATCGACGTATTGTATAAAAAACAATCATTTTATAGATCTGGAAAATGTAAAGGTACTGCATCTGGAAAAGAAAGGAAAGCGCTTAGATCTGTTACAGCAATTGTATATCGTCAAAGGTATCTACATCCAGCATGAAGTGGCTTTGCAACAGCAAGAAGTAATGTAGTATAAGTATAAAACTTAGAGATAATTTTAAATGTAATATCTAGCGGTCTATGATATCCACAGGCGGCGCTGCCAATCAAACTGAGTTTTATGAGCTTAACTGACAAATAGCGGCGCACATTCCATGACGCCCTTTGATACCACCATCACTTTTTATTTCACAAGATGTTTCAATTAGTCACGCACATGATTATGACTTTAATAAATAGGACGCGAGGTTGACAGTGCGCGAGATCAAAACAAGTTAAATTTGTCTGTTTTACTCCTATTTATTTTTATGTGTCATAAACGGTTGCTCAGCTATAAATCATTTATTTTCATTCATAATCACATATATGCTAGTAATATAATTAGATTAAATTTTATATTGTCGTAATGTTACTGTCTATCTCTTTAGATCCAACTTAGCAATTCAGACGAAACTGATTGCTTCAGATTCATAGCTTATTGAATAGTAGTTTTTACGAAAAATGCTTAAAAATAGGAAGAAAATTACAAAGATCTTAAAACGTTGTAACTTTAATTCCTACAATGCCCATAATAGATAGAAGACGACTTAATTCTTAATTTTAGTATAATAATAGAGTCTTTTCTTTTATTTGAAAAAATCGTTGGTTGAAGTTGCTCACATACAAAATGAAGTATTTATACTTTGATTTTGGAACATGTTCATTTTGAATCATGTTATGTTCTTTTCATAAATCAGATGGCAGTTGGAAGTAACGGATTATCTTAATAAAAAATGTTAAAATATAAGCAATTTCTTGCAAGCCCTTGCACTGTTAAAATGTTTATAAAAGTATTAAATGCCTACGAATAGCCTGGTTCATGAAGGAATGGTGTATGGCTACATGTTTTCGATCTAAAATTTTGTGCCCTTTCCAAAAATGTCGAAATACAGCATGTCCAGTTTAAAAAAATTGCAAGGGTATCTTGGAAACAGAAATTTTATACCCACAAAATGACAATGGGATTTCATCACAAAACTGGAATTGGTACCATTTTTGATACGTGTGTTTATTTTTGCATACTGCATGTGTAAAAATTGCTAACCATAATGGTGCAAATTATTTGTATTTTTCTATATTTCTGTTGTTTAACATTAACCTATTTCCTCGGATAAGGCCAATCACTGACATCAGTTGATGAGCAACCCCCAACATGGACATTTTGTCGAATCTCCACTTTGTCGTGGGGTCTTCAACACAAACTTCTTTTCACCTAAGTTTCACTTTTATAATTGACCAACGCGACGTACTTACAGGCCACTAGAACATCAAATATACATTATTTTCAGCCCCATTTGATGTTAAAATGACGTTTATAAGATGCGAGCAAATACGCGTATATAGATTTAGGGGAAGGTAGCCTAAATTGTACCACTTTTTGGTTTTTCTAAAATTCTGACGAATATTCTTGGCAGAAGTTGATAAAAAAAATATCTGTGATAGATTGATATATTTGACAGTTTAAATATTTTTTTCGTTAATTTTAAGATACATATCTTCTGCAAAAAAGAAATTAAAAATAGAAGGCTCACAAGTGGTACAACTTAGGCAACCGGTTGCTTAAATTGTACTACTTGGTATCCTAAATTGTACCATACAATCTACTATCTAGAAGGAATGAAACATCCAGTACGAAATTCAGTTGGAGGTATTTTGTCAAAATAACTGTTGTTTGAATGTTAAAACATTCAAACAACAAAAAGCTCTCTACTCCCACAAACACATACTTTGAACAAACAGAATAGGATCTTCTGGATTATAAAACAGCAGGATTAAATACCTACTTACTTATTTTTTAATACACTGATCACAATAGTAATTGTTTTTATTATCAACATTTGCACAGAGCTTGTACCGGTACAATTTAGGAAACCACAAGGTGGTACAATTTAGGAAACCGGTAACAAATTTACAGAAATGACATAACAGAAGACAAAGTAAGGTTAGAAATGAATTTCTTTGGGTGAAAGGACTCTAAACTATATCAAGTGATTTACAAATAACATACAATATATAGCAATTAAAACAACCCCGCAAAAACCCTTACGAAAAATCAGAACAAACTTACATTCTGAATTGTTATTTTTTTCAAACGCTCCTAGTACACTTAAACCTCCACTCACATGAATGAAATTTGACACACTACCAAGATACTCTGTGCCGGTGCTAATTATAACCACCAGAGGCCGCACAGGTTACTTGATTTTAGAAATATGGCTAAGGTACAATTTAGGCGCCGGTACAATTTAGGCTACCGTCCCCTACTAGAAGAATAGTGATGATGCCGGTGTAGTACAATGCCAGTCGGGGCATAATTCATTGAAACAGTTGTTCTTGGTATCTTCGTCAAATAAATAAATAGGATCGGCTTCCTCAAGGACGATATAGGTCAAAGCTGTAATGGTACCAGCAGAAAAGCAGGTCGCTATCTATCTGTCAATTAGACAATAAAAATGATTGATTTTCATATCCACGTAACATTTGGATCTCTTTGTAAAAAAATATTGCATGTATGCATATTAAACTGTTCTCGCTTCTCTAGTAGATGATGTTTCTTAGATGAAAATGAATTGAGACTTAAAAAAAGTATAAAACCGAATGTAATAATAAAATGCACTTAGAATTATTTTTGATCTCCCAGAATATCCGTACACAACTTCACAATGAATACATAGGCAGACAGTTATTATCAGCGAAGGCTACAACACCTCTTTCTATTAATAATTTTATGAATTGTGAATGTTAACGTAGCGCTGTAAGCAGTGCAGGAAATGAGTCGTAAATTTATTTCATTTTTAATTTTGAATGTCCTATATATATACATAACGGAAGCTTTTGAATTATTTTATTGTACTGTTGACAAACTAGTGGAAACATGAAATTTGTTTCTTTATTTTTATGGTTTTTTTATTGGCGATAGCAATTTAGAACGAAATTTATCGTGGCTAATATTTTGTGACCGTTAAAATATTAACGGCATATTTTTTGGCAGAGAACACAGAATGTAATGCCTAATTAAAATTTGTATATGCCTTCTATATTTTTTTGTTTGTAAATATATTTTATATTAAGCCTTAATACTGTAGGTATTTTGTAGTAGTTGTGTTTATACACTGCGCGTCTAAACTAAGTAACTTTTGAACTAATTGAGTTAAAGACTCCGGACAAAATACAGGGTGAATAATGTAAAATGTGTTACAAAACGAATAGTGGCGCTGTCATATATTTTTTTAACGAGAATGTTTGGGCGTGTTACATATCATTTAAAAGATCTCTCAGTTCTCTGCATACTAATCTTTGAAAAATTTAAATCGGTCCATCCGTTCTGAAGTTATAAACATGGAAATAAGGATATAAATGAATAAATTGCAGTCAAATTCAACTGTTTAATAAAGAAATAGGAATAGGTTTTAATAGGAATAACTAAATATTTTGTTCAAAATGATCAACTTACACCTCCTGACAGTAGAAGAACCAATCAGACATTTCCTGTACCGCAAATTTCCTCTGCCATTATTCAAAAAAAGTGTCGGTAATGTTATAGCTCCGCTAAACATGTTTAAAAAAAATAGGAAATATTGTAGAAAAGTGTAAATTTTTTTAAACTATGGTTTTTTCTTTAATCTCAACTAGAAGAAAAAATTGAATTTTATTCTATCATTTTGAGACATACTGTATAAATATAACATCGTAAAATATGTATTCTTCAATAATAATTTCAATAATTTTCATTTATTTTTAACTTCTCTTAATTTTTACAAATCTTAGTTTGTTTATTTTTCTCTATACCTGTAAACTTCTTAAAGTTAAATCGGATAGGTACGTGAGAGTGATATATTTCTGAAATCAGAAAAAACAAATTTATCAAATATTCCCGAACATCTAAGATCATCAGTGTGATCACATTAAATAGCCAAATCTTTCGCCTCTTGTGTTTTTGAAATTTACTTTTTTTACTTCTACGGATTTACAAATTTACTGTTTGTTTATACTGATATCTTTATCTACTGAATATGTAAGCAAATAATTTCTGTCTCTTTAAATAAAACAATTTTTCATTTAAATTTTAAATGGCTGAAAATAGAATAAGCAGCATTATTTACCATTAAGTGACTATATTTGCTAATAGAAACAAATTGAAATTGCAAATGCGTATATTGTCAACCTACAAGGACGTACTTTATTCAAAATTATTTCCTACTTAGATAAATATTCTTAAGGGGACAATTGAGAGGGAAGCGATAGATAAAAATTAAAATTAGGTCCTCTGAAAGGCAATCTCACAGCAAAATATTTAGTACAAGGGCATAATCACAGTAGATGCCTTCTATCGAGTTGAGTCAAGCTGGATACTACATAAAAATAAATAATAATTATTGTGATTTTAATCTTAATCACAACTGAAGGTTTTTGGAGATAAGAATATAAAAAGAAAACTTTATTGGTACATCAAAGGTAGGTATCACTGTCGTAGTTTTCCACATTCAAAAACTGAGATGATTAAATATGGATGATCATCTGGAGGTGATTAAAATTGATGATTGAGTTTTAATCATCTCCAGACGAAACGCGCGTCGAGAGCAGTATAGTGTTTTGGTATTATGTGAAAAACTACGTCAGTGTTATCTTCACACCAAATGTTTCAACCCCTTTCAAGAAAGGTAGGTACCTAGTTTACTACTTATTAAAGTTCTGAGTATTGGAGATTCGAATTGCCGATGCGAGCGCTGCAAATTGTAAACAAATATGGAGAAAGGCGAGTAAAAATGTTAGCAATCAACAATTAAATTAGCAATCAACTGCCATAAATATTCGGGCGTTAAGTGGTAGTCATGGTGAAATACAATAAAAAGATATGGTAGAAGCAGTTATATTTCCCATAAATGTTTCTGTGCTATAATATTCTATTTATTTATCATATTCATTCTACTTTTTGGACTAACATAAGTGAAGAAAGGTAGCAAATGTAAATGCAGATACCATATTAAGTCTTCTAAGAATAATTCTTATTTTTACGTTAAAATATAATATTCTGTTTTTATATGAGTAATAATAAGAAACTATAGAGATACTGCAACAAGATGGTTATATTGTAAAAAAACGTGTTTCTCTTAGTGGTGAGAAACACCGTAGTGCCCTCTTTTTATCTTTGCTACTATCCGTCTGACAATTATTGTCTAATTGACAGACAGATAACGACCAGCTTTTTCGCAGGTGCCATTCCACTTTTTCTTATTGTCTTTGAGGAAGACAATCCTCTTTATTTATTTGAAGGAGATGCTGAAAACACCTACCTACTTGACGGACTATATGCCCCGACTGGCATTGTAATACTCCGGTATCTTCACGGAAGTCGTCACATTTTTCATCGAAACCAACCAGCAGAGATGATTCTTTCATCAACCATGTCATTCCATGGAGATGCCGGAGTAATCCAATCAACCAATCAACCAATCCAAAACAACCTAGTTGTTTTCGGCATCTCCTTCAAATAAACAATTATATAAATACAAATTTTTGTGTAAATCTTTGCTTTGGAAGTTATGTTTAAACAGTTTAGTTACTTATTTAAATAATTATTAAGGTAGGTAGGTACTAGATAGGTACCTAACTAGCTACCTAGGTATCCACCCACTATTTCTATGTGTAATAATAATAAAGCACTGAACCTAAGTATACATTTATCTAGAAAACTGATAAAAGAATTATCTATATATAGAAATATTGAATTCAAGTGTTTTTATCGTTTACCAATTATCTCGAATACTATAATATACGCTGTTTACATAGCTGTTATAACAATATTAAACGCAAGACTCCGTGGCGCAACGGTAGCGCGTCTGACTCCAGATCAGAAGGTTGCGTGTTCAAATCACGTCGGGGTCAAAACTTTTTTTATTCATAAATGAAGTAAAATTTAACTCCTTTGTATAATGTATTAAAACTGATTAACTTGGTTGTAATTTTAATTAAAATCTTAAGTACAATTTTACAGATACTATTGCAAAAAATGTAAAATTTACTTAAAAACCGATATAAGTAATTTTTATTTTTAAATAACTTCTACTAATGTGATTAAGGGTTTCAAAATGTTAAAATCTTAGTCCTTTTCTCTATAGAAAATCTTATTTCAACATATTTGAAACATATAGCACAATTTTCAATAATAATTTAACTATAATAAATATTGTTATTGTTAAAATACTATAGGCAGTCTCCAAAACCCCATAAGAAATTTCAGCCGTTTTCTATCAATTACATCTGAGCAGCCCAGATCAAAAGTCATTTTTCATAATAATCTAAAACTAATCAAATCATGATTTTTAGCTTAACTTTAAAAACTTAATATATTTTGAAATAAAAAAACATGTTATAGATAAGATGTTTTTTCCATTGACCCTAAAGAAAATAATGAGAAGGAAAAACCATAGCAAATTCCTTATTTTTTCTTTTCATGTCAATAAAAAAAAATTAATCTTAAAATACGTATAAGTGCAAATTTCCAGACCTAAGAAATATTGAGGTATGACAGAAACTTTATGCCGCTGGGTATGTCAAGTCATGTTTTATTTTTGGAAAAGCGTTTAGATTATTATATATAAAAATGAAGAATTTAAGCAATCATTCTGGTAACTAAGCCCAGACCTAAGAACTAACAGTGCGACATATGTAGGTACACCTTAGCTTTATTTATACACCCTGTATTTTCTACTGGGTAAAGCAAGTCTTAAAAAATCATAGGCCCAATTAAGAATTTGGTTTTAATCAGTCCATTTCTATGAGGGCAGTAGCTCATTCACGAATACTCAATTTATAGCATTTTAAGAATAACTAGATGCTGTAAATTACATCGAAAACAAAACACACTGTTCCTATTCCTTTGAGTAACTAACGTATACAAATTATATCCAGTTGGTGTGCCCTTTGTTCCCAGAAAGGCAAGCCACATGGCGACGGCAATAATCATATCCTACATTTAGCAATTAGTCGTTGACTGCCTGACACACGAGTGTTTGCTGGATGGGATTACACATTCCCTGTAATATCCCCCTTATCCCAGGGGAGGGCGCGATCCGACATCGGGAGTCTTTAGGTAAGCCGGCGAGTCTCTACTAATTTGCTGGACTTTCCCCACGAATTAACGGAACCCTCTGTAGATTAGTAGTTCTCTTCGCTAATGAGGCATTGTAGAAACACTAATGCCATGGGTGGATTTTTGTAAGTCTATGTTGTATTGGAAATACACCGGGTGTTTCAAATATAATCAATTGTAGATACAAGGATTTCACCCTATGCATAAAAAATTTAAAGAGGAATCTTGGCAGATATTCTTACAATTGCTCAGTCGATAGTTTTTATAAAATGATTTTTTTGTTAATCACAAATTACTTTTGTCAGAAGAGATGTAGACATAATATCAGTTTAAATTACTATCCTCTGGTTTGACAAAATCTATTCAATGAAAATAATAATAAACTCTGAGTAGGTAATCTATTATTTGTAGATATCTACATTTAACATAATCTAAATCTGTATAAGAATCCTTATCATTAAAATGAATTAATCAATAATACAAACCTTCTCTGGAATGTTCTACTGCGGTCAACACTTAATCGCATATGTCTTGCACGATAGGTACTAGACGCACTGAAGATGTTATGTGTAAAGAATACGAAACCTCTACGATTAAGCATCTATCTAGACTCATTAATCTTATAATTTTATGCTTAGTTATGTTAGATAAATTAGTAAAAGTTTCAGATTACATTTGAAGATCAGAAAGTCACTTTTCGAAATGAAACAATGGTCAATAATATTTTTTTATCGAGAAAGAGTTATCTATCTAGGTTTTATAATAACATACCTTATCCCTAAATTATATAACTTTATGTATGAAATATCACAGAATTCGCAGTTGTTATAATCAGCAGATGAATTTTCCTCAGTCCATTGAAGTAAACTGGACAACAGAAAATCTCTTATTTATTAATTTATACCAGAGATAGTAAATTTATACTTGTGTACAACTAAGATTGTTATACAGAAAATTTTACACGTGCGCCATCTTTAATAGATACGATGAACTATCTGCTCTCCGCTCTGATGTCCATAGAGAATACTTACGTAGCTCTGAGTGATATCTTACATCACAAAAAGATGGAGCAGCGACATCAAATGTGAAATCTTCAAAGTTCTCAAACTACTCGTCCAGCAGTATCAGTAAAGTACTGCTAGATGGCGCCTTGCGGTTTGTTTATACATTCAAAGCTACCTCTCGTACAACATGTTTTCCTATTAGTTCGAAGGAACAACATTTTACCAACCATATTCCTTTACCCAACACAAAACACCTATAAGGAATCAATTTGTTTTTACTTCAATTTATTTATTTATTCTGAAGTAGATCTTGACTTTGAAACTCATCCTCACTTTGGATTGCTTTAATTTTCCTTTGAATTGAAAAGATTCCAATCTTCATTAAAAAAATACAGAATTTATTGATACGTATGGACACAATCAAATTGATCATGGATATTAATTATGGAGATGACCAGACAAGCACACATTCCAGTGTTTACTTCATATTTATTTACTGATAATCCTGCTGTAATGTTTAGAATGCAATCAGTTTAACTATGTCGTTTCTGCTATCCTCATAACCAGACTATCTAGAACTCTTACCGACCACGTGCTTGTCATTCTTTGCATTCAAATTTACCTGACCCTGCAATTTTCAAAGTTATTATTTATTTCAGTGGCGCACCCAGGGTAACCAAGGGGCCATTCCCTCCCCCAAGTTCTTAAAAAAACACTTGCAACCGTGCGTAGTTTTATTTATCTCAAAAGCCTGATTGCCAAAAAGATTTTGAAATGTCTCCAACAATAGAACATTATATACTGAAATAATATTTAATTTAAAGTTAAAATGTATATTATAAAATATTATAATGGAACATATCATTAAGTCTCCTTTGAAAAATGCTTGTAGAAATTGAAAAAATGCTATCTCCTCGCCTGTTGTTGTCCAGAATGGGGGACAAGTGACTCACTACTCGCGGTCTGATTTGCTGTTTATTATGAATCCCCAATTATCTGAAGCATTTCCCCACCCAAGATTTTTTCTGGGTACGGCACTGATTTATTTACTCGTTCTATTTTTATATATAATATTTAGGTTCACCAAGACGTGAACATAAAATTAATTAAAAAATGTTAAATTACATTTCTAATTCGTATGTTTTTTCTATAAATATTTAAAAATAATCCCAATTCCGTATTAGTATTAGGTTTAGCTTGATCCGTTGAGTGACCAAGTAAAACTTGGTCACTCAATCCTGGATCCTAGACGTAAATTTATACCATGCATCCTTTATAGAAGTCTTTTTCTTTTATCAATAAAAATTTTGGAGTATAAATAATAATGCCTGTGGACTCCAGCGCACTGTCGTCGTTACTTGTTTACATTTGCCAGTGTTCTTTCAAGAAATCTATTAATTTGAAACTACATAAATAGATATATAGGTAACTAAAACGACTAGTAGTAGGTAATAGGTCTATATAGTTCTTCTTGTTTTGTCTAGGTGACAGTGTTTGCCGTTGTTTAGTCTGGTTCAATTTCAATACCTTACAAGCCTTATGTTACCCTGTTGGGAAGACTATCTAGAACTCTTCCTAAGCACATATTTGTCATTCTTGGAATTTGTAAAGGAATTCTCATATACATTACGGCTTCTGCTGAAATTTACTACATAATGATATATCTATTGTGGTGCAAATTCACTTGCCATCATCTTATAAAACTACTTAAATTAAAGCAATGGATATATGTAGGTTTATTTAAATTAAAGAAATTTCATAATAAACAAATAGCACACACAATTGTTTATGATTTTCACAATCCAGCTCAAACAGATGTTTTCCTGTTCCATAGAGACAGTGTTAAGTCACCATTTATTTCATAATAATTCGTATACACTCATCTACATCACTATCTAAAATGCTACTTACTAAATCAGTAAGAAAACAAATAAATAATAAAATGGACGGCAATATTCATTTCTAATTAAGTCGTTTCCAAAAATGTAAAATGGTCCGATTCTCAAATAGATACTTTCATTGGATTATTCGTTAGATCACAAAAATTGGTAGATCATGGTAATTGATAATGATAAATTAATAAATATATAATAAATGTAGGTATACAAATTCAAATTAATTAGGAAGATAACGGTAATGGTCTCGTTCCCATCTGAAACTAAGTTTACTTAACGAAAAAAGTTTTGGTTCCCAAAACACATACATTATCATTTTAGTTTATGAAGCAAAGATAAGTTTGCCTAGTAAACTTTTTATGAACATTTCGTCCGTAGGAAATGGACTAATAAATATTGCATTATCTAGTTTTTAGTAAGTTCGTAAATTCGACAAATTATTTTGAGTATTATTTAATTTATGTGTAGAAAACGTATTTAATGTATTTCCAGATAAATACAGGATCTCCTTTATTATATAGAAAGATGTTGCTTTTTTCTGAATTACCACTTTCAACTTTCAACTCTAATGATGGATTGATTATTGAAGACGCTCTAGTGATATGTATTTAAATTACTTCAATTTATTGATAATTAGGTAGTAATCACCAGTGACTTATTCTCTTATTAGTTGATCAATAATTATAATAATATTAAAACATTAAGTGATTACTGGCTAATATGTAATATATAAATATTTATTTATTTATATGAAATTTCCAATACGGAGATTTAATTTACAACTAAGTAAGAAACAAAATGACTAGACGATGTGTATCATATGTGATACATTCATTATTAGGAAACCATAAGGTTGGCAGGATAGTTAAATATAAATAATTCCACTCCTTTCCTTGACGCTTGACATAAACTAACTGTAGAATTATTTCTGATTCTGATACCTATTGTTTCGTGTCATTGGAGGTCATTAAAGATTCTTTAAATGTTCCTTTCCGAAGGGATTTGGGATAGAATAAATTAAGAAATAAATTGTTCAGACATAAATAAAAACCTCTTATAGGGAGTGTCGAATTAATGCCTGTCTTTACCTCTGCCTATAAAATGTTTCGTTAATTGGTTTTTACCAGTGGCGGCTGGTGACATTTGTATATTTGGGGGCGCAGAAATAAAAAAATGCGCCACAGGCGAAAATTTGGCATATTTCAAGGTCAAACCCCTTAAAATTATAAATTCGAAATTCGCAGAGCAAAAATATTTGCTTGAAAAAATAACTTTTGTTACACAAATATCCTCCTTTTTAATCGTACGGAAATCTCGACAAAGATTGTTTAAAATAATATTTAAATAGGTAGGCAGTAGGTAGGAAATTAATATTTAGATATCAAAAATTTACATATACGACGTTACCTTCAAAAAGCTGAAAACGAGAATTCAGGAAGCAGGAACATAACTATTTTTAGTTTTTATACTCGTATATCCGTTAATTAAAAACGATATGGCACAATCACAAACTCAAAAGTATTTTAGTTATTCAATTTATAGTTATCAAACGACACATTAAATTATTACGTAGGTAAGCAAAACTTCATACAGTTATTTATACACGGGTGCATCAGACGACGGGTGGACAGGCGAGTGGCCGGTTCCACGAGGCTCTCCACTTTGAAGTGCTTGCCTCGGGCTGTAGTGGTTTTGCTTTGTTTGGGCATCTATGGCTTTTGTAGAGTAGTGCTGGGATGAGGTGGGTGGGTTTCGGGGTAGTGGACTATGGATTTTTTATTGTTTGTGAAGGATATTGGGGCTGGGATTTGGGTTTTAACTATGTAAGGGTGGTTTGTAAGGGTTGGTATGGCGGATTTTTTATTATTTAGGGTAGGATTGTTTTTGGGTCGATTTAGGAAGTTTGACAAAATAAGGGTGGTTTTTGGTTAGGGGTGGTTTTTTGGATTTTTTATTATTTCGGGTAGGATGATATTTGGGTAAGTTTGGGAAAAATTTTTAGGGGATGATTTATTTAGGGGTGGGTTTTTGTGTTGATTTTTGTTTTACTGTTGGAATTGTCGTATTTTGGGATTTTGGGATTTAAGGGTTGTAGAAGAAGTTAAGGGATGGATGTCTGGGACGGATGGCGAATTTGGCAGTTAAGGGATCTGTTAAGGAAGGGTTTGTATGGTGTCGAATTGTCTGCGTGAAGTTGGGAATAAGTCTGAGGTTTATGAATTCGTCTATTGTCGGGGTGCCTGATATGTTATGTAATATAGGGATGGGTGTACCGAGTGGGAGGTTGTTTGCTAGTCTGAGGGACTTGTTCTGTATTACCTGAAGGGTGTGTTTGTGTGTGGGGCTGATTAAAGGATACCAAACGGGCGCGGCGTATGTAAGGATGGGTCTGATGTAGGATTTGTAAAGGAGTGTGGATGTGTCAGGAGATCCGTTTTTAAGAATAATCGATATTTGACCGAATCTCCGGTATGCCTTTGCTTTCGTCTTGGAGACCTGTTTGGAGAAGGTGAGACCCTTATCGAGTACCAGGCCCAAGTAGGTTAAAGTGGCTGTGACGTACACCGGCATATTACTGACTCTCAGTGTGTCCTCAAGGGTAGGGCGTTTTTTTGTAAAATAGGTGTATTGGGTTTTTTGAGGGTTGACTAGGAGTCCCCAATCTCTGTAATAGTCGATTAGGTCGTCCGTCTGGTCCTGTAGGATTCTGTGAAGCAGGTTGTGGTCATGTGAAGTGGTTATTATAGCGGTGTCATCCGCGTATAGCGCAAGGGTAGTTCTATGATCTTCGGGATCTGGGATATCGGATGTGTATAGGGTAAATAAAACGGGACCTAGGGACGACCCCTGCGGGATGCCGGATAGGATAGGGGTTATAGGAGAGCTCTCCTCTTCGACTACTACTCGAAAGGAGCGGTTTGATAAGTAGGCTTGTATTAGTTTAATAATACGCGCAGAATATCCCGCGAAATGGAGTTTGTATAGTAGTCCAGGATGCCAGACTTTGTCGAAGGCTTTTTCGAGGTCTAGGGAGACAACCCCTGTGAACAGACCTCGATTGTTATTAGTGGTGATGATTTCACAGACTCTGAGGAGCTGTTGGGAAGTGGAGTGGTTTCTCCGAAACCCATACTGGAAGTCACTGATGACATTGTCATCATCCAGGACCTCCAGCATTACCTCCAGGATCATGGAATCAAATACTTTGGATAGGGAGGGCAGAAGGCTTATTGGCCTGTAGCTGGCCGGCTGATTTCCGGGCTTGTTTGGTTTAGGGATGGGAATAAGTTTGGCGGTTTTCCAGGGAGTAGGATAGTGTGTTTCTCGAAGACTAGAGTTATATACTTTGGTAAGGAAAAGGATTGTGTTAAGGGGTAGGAATCTTAGGGCGAAACTAGGAATATTGTCAAGCCCGGAAGCCTTCTTGGGGTTGAGGGATTTTATGTGTTGAAGGACTGTGGATGGACGGAAATATACGGGGTCTTCTGTTGTTGGTAGTCGACCTGCCGGTATATCAGCGGCATGGTGGTCGACTAGGGTTCGAGTATGTTGGGGGATGAAATTTGGGGTGAATTGGGTTTGGTATTGGGTAGAAAGGATATGGGATTTTTCAGAGTCTGTTACATATTTCTCATCACCTACTAGCAGGGGTGGAATCTGAGTTCGCTTTTTAAGAAATATTCGGGGTAGAAAGTACGGATCTTCAGGGTGGTCGAGGATAGTTTGCGCTATACCTTCGTCTCTGTAGGCTCGAATTTGTCTTGCGATTTCGTGTTTCTGTCTGTTAAGTTGCGTTAAAGTG
The DNA here is from genome assembly GCA_963924545.1 of Pogonocherus hispidulus. Taxonomy (NCBI): domain Eukaryota; kingdom Metazoa; phylum Arthropoda; class Insecta; order Coleoptera; family Cerambycidae; genus Pogonocherus; species Pogonocherus hispidulus. The sequence goes on from OZ004695.1 coordinate 54,662,722, forward strand.
GCCGGATTATGGGTGCGCAGGAATTGCTTCCTGGTCCGGTTTTTTGACTTAATTAAGTCAAGTATGTGGGGTGGTAGTGGTCTATTGTGGCGTGTCGTTCGTTTTAAGGTACATGTCTGTTCTAGGGCTCGTTGAATTACCGTCGTGATGTTAATCACCGCTCGGTCGATTTCGGGAGGGTTGTTACAGGGTGGGTTATTTGGTATTTGGGATGAGAGAATGCGGGAAAACTCGGCCCAGTTATAATCCTTCTCCCTAGGATAGCATTTTACTGCTCTAGGGACGGCCGTTATGTTAACGTGAGTCAACACTGGCCAATGATCACTATTTAATTGTTGCAGTACACTAAGTTCTGCATCCCCTCTGAAATTGGAGCTGATCATGAAGTCTATAGTGGACCGAGTAGAGGGTCTGGTAGGTTCGTTGGGTGCGTGTATTTGGATATGGGGATTGTGGGTTACGTAATCGTATAAGGCCTTGCCCGAGGCATCAGCCGGGTGATATACGTCCCAGGTAGGATGTTTGGAATTAATATCTCCGAGCAGCAGGTATTTATTATTAACTTGCCCTAGTTTGTCTAGGTCCGAGGTGTCGAGTATAGTTCGGTGTTTCTTGTATGCTGAAATAATTAAAATATCCGTATCCGTGGTCTTTAATGTGATGGCCACAGCGTCGAAGGAATTAAGGGTAGGTAATGGGGTTTCGGAGTGTTTTAGGTGGGATTTGACTACCAAGGCAATGCCTAACCTGCCGACGGCTTGGTCGGCTCTATACACTCGGTAGCCGGGACAGCTGAAGGCTGAGGAAGGTTTCAGGTTTGTTTCGCAAAAACAGCCAATGTCTATTTGTTCGGCGTCAAGTAGCGTCTGTATTTCGGGCTTTTGTCGCAGCACTCCATTACTGTTGTGCTGCAACATATTTAATTTAAGTCGTGTCATTGTAGGTCTATGTGAATATGTCTGAGATAGCTTCTATTATAATAAGAAGCTTCTCCGTCGGGTCTGTCGCGTTTTTTAATTTAGTTATTATGATTTTGAGTTTAGTCCAAATATTCTTCAAATCGAAAGATTTGAAGAAGTCTATAATGTCTTTGAGTGGACTGTCGGTCTGAGGGGCGGGTTGTGGCGTCTGTGGGGGTTGTCTTTGCTGCTCTCTGGCCCTGAAATTTTTCCAGGCCTGTGCAGCAGAGTTAGTGTCTGCTGTTTCTGCAGGGGCTGACTTAGGGGTGGCTGTGGCTTTTGTCTTTTGGGGTGGTAGACTTGGGAATGAGGATTTGGTTTTTGTTGGGTTAACTGTGGCAGGAGCCAGAGTATTGCCGGAGGGCTGCTTGTTAGCAGTGGTGGAGGCAGGGATAGGTTTAGGTGCGAGGGTGGGTATTGACCTTGCCTTCGCTGCCAGGTATGCCGGACATCCACGGTAGCTGGCCGGGTGTTCCCCGCCGCAATTTGTGCATTTGCAGGCGGGGGCGGCGCAGGGTTGTCCCTCGTGGCTGGCTCCGCATCGCACGCATTTTTGCGCGCGATTGCAGAGCTGGGACGAATGTCCGAACTTCTGGCACCTGTGGCATTGTGGGATATCCAGACGCACGTAATCACTCACTGTGACTCTGAGATGACAGAGTTCTGTCATCTCGTAGTACGCCTGGGTGGATTCCTTTGGGATGGTGATTAACAGGATGTTTGACGGGACTTTTTTACCTCCACGGGATAACATTACTCTGGCAATGGATGTGAAAGGTAGGGATTTGAGCCTGAGGTCAGTCTCGATGTCTGAATTCGGCGTGTCTACGGGTACGTATTTAACCACCACTTTAACTGGCCTAAAGTTGGTAAGATTATAAGTATAGTACTCGATTTTATTGTCTCTCAGGATATTCACCATTCTCTTATGGGTCTCCGCTGACGAAGCGTGACATACCAGTGCCGAGTTATTAAACTTAAAAACGGGGGTTGGTTGAATGTTGGTAGTTAATAGTTTAATGACTGTGGCGTGTTTTTGTGTATAGATATAGATTGGTGGTGTGTTGGGTTTTTTGGTTTGTACTTGTACAGGTGTCGGTGTTGTGTTGGGGGATGGTGGGCGTGTATTTGTGTTTGTTTTGGTTCTGGGTGTAGGCTTTGGTGCGGTTGTCTTTTGTATTGGCGTCGGTGGGATAATGTCAATTGCGTCCAGGTCTTGCGATTTGCCTTTATTGGCTTTTCTCGCTTTTTTCGTCACTTTAGTCATTTCTGGGGATGAGTTTGTGTCAGAGTCTGAGTTAGCGTCTGGTCTTTGGTGGTGTTGGTACGGGTTGTCAGGGAAAATGGAATTGATGCTCACGTCTATAAGGGTTTTATCACCATACGTTGTCGTGGTCGCTATCGGGGTTGGGGTGGTTCGTGGCGTCGAATGTATTAGGGCGGTCGTAGTCGTGGTGTTAACTGTCGTGTAGGTCGTTGTTGTACTGGTACTGGAGGATTGTAGAGTCGGGATGATGTTTGAAAAAGTAATAAATGAGGTGTGTTCGTCTGTCAATGTCCGGGGGGTGGCGTATTCAGAATGGAATGATGTGTCCGGGATTGGTGAGCTAACGCTCTGGGAGGTACTAGAGGTGTAGGACATTATAGAAGGAGAGTTCGCACTACTGCTACTTACTCCTGGTGTTGTGACGTTCTCGGGTTGTAGTGGAGTTGGTTTGTCTTGTTTTCTTTTTTTCTTGCGTTTTTGCGACGGGATGATATTCGGCATAATGATTTTTGGTGGCACTTTTTTGATCTGTAGGGATAATTTAGGGGTGGGTTTTTTGAAGGGTGGTATTTTAGGGGTGGTTTTTTATTAGGGATGAGGGTAGGTAGGAATTTGGCTTGTATGCTATGGGATTAAGTGGGCGTGGTCTATTCTTACAATAGGTTGCGTTGCGCAGGCGCGGGTTTAAGCAATCTGAAAAGTATATGGTTCAGTAGTAACACAGAATCGAAATATTAATACAGAATACTCTATGAAAATTGATGAGTGCACCCTATGAGTACACGGGTGCACTCAAGGATTTTTAACTTATATAGGATTGCTCGATCCCTATTCCTCAATATAGTCCGTTTTAGTGACGTCACTACGAGACCCGGATACTCTTTCTCTCTCTGTATTATACGATTCCTTATCTATGACGCGTTGACAAATCACTGTCACTATCTAACTCATATATTTTGTATATCAATCCGATGACGTAGCCGCAAGACCCAATCACGTGATACGGCTTATAAATTCTATGGATCGAGCAATCCTATATAAGTTAAAAATCCTTGGGGTGCACTCACTTTCTAAAATTGAAATCAGCTCTACGGTCTTTCATAGACCGTACATAAATTTTTCCATAACTTTTTCATCGAAATTATTTATTGGGCAGGCAACGCCCAATTCTTTTATTTATACCTACTTTATTTCCCAGTGGAAGATTTGCAAAATTAGCTCTAATTATACTACTAACAGTATTCATGTTAAGTAATATATGAAATTGTCTTTTCACAAAAATTGAATAAGTAATTTAATAATGTTAAAAATATGTTATAATGTTTAATAATGTTGGCGTAGGGTCGAGAAATAATTGCGGCCAAATCTGCATAATATAAGCACAGCATATAATTGTTTTATATGCTGTGATATAAGTATACGGAAAGTATAAAGTATCTAACGAGTTTGGTCGAAAAGGAGATCGGGTCGGTTGCCATAATTACCTGGGCCGCGACTCAAAGTGCGGCCACGAAGCTGTGATGCTTTGCTCACTGTGCAGTGGTGTGCTGTGGTGATCCAGTAATGTGGACTCTGGCATTATGAGTACGATAGCTCAAGCGCTCGAGCCCTTCCTAATAATAGTTTTGTACCACAATACAAGTTTTAACACAATTTACAGTAATGATAATAATAAGGATTTCTTTGGTATTTTTGGAGGAGGGGCGCGTGGCCATGCGGCCTTAAGGAGGAGCCGCCACTGGTTTTTACTAACTGAAAAATTTCTGGTGAAAGGAACAAATGACGTTAATCGCATGGGGAACAAAACCATGATAGTGTTTCTTTTTAATTGGTGTAGCTAACTAGTTTAGACTACTTTGGATGCTTCTAATTGAAATTAATTACAAGGAAATAATGCAGGCTTTATGGGGCACATTTTTCTACACACTTTAGTATATACACAGTATACAACAATACCCATTTCTCGTGATTATATTATAGTTACTCTATGCTTATAAACTTGTTTATTACATTGCTTAGGTATACTCAAACTTTTATTAATGAAACATCAATGCCTCTATAAATAAAATCAGCATACAGTAATCCAGTAATACAGGATTGGGCATTAATTTCAAATGATCATATAAAGCATACCTACTTGAATAAAAAATTTGCATATTTATTAAATCCTCTTTTTAAATTTATTATGTTGCTACGCCGACATCGGGTTCGCTTTGATTTTGATGTATCTATACCTAAATGTCACGTGATTTTCCTACTTTGTTTTTACTGTTAGAAATGATATCTAGTAAAAGGAAAATATTTTCCATCGACTAAAAGTAATAATGAATAAAGAAAATTGATGCAACTGGACTTAAATATTGCTTTCCATGAAATCCTTTAGTTCTAATCCTGCTCTAATATCTTCTCTCCTAATTATCGATCAGGTCCGTCATGTAACAGTAACACATAAGTGCGTGTATGTAGGTATAGTAGAGCATCCGTGCAATTAAATTTTTTGTTATTTGTCTGTAATCCAGGATCCAGGACTTAAGTTGAAGGCAATGTATGTATAATGGTGCTGTAAATAATAAATATATATGTAGATAGTCCTTCCGTCTTCCGAAGCTTAAGTAAAATTAAATTGAAATATTGCTTTCCATGAAATCCTTTGGTTCTAATCCTGCTCTAATATCTTCTCTCCTAATTATCGATCAGGTCCGTCATGTAACAGTAACACATAAGTGCGTGTATGTAGGTATAGTAGAGCATCCGTGCAATTAAATTTTTTGTTATTTGTCTGTAATCCAGGATCCAGGATTTAAGTTGAAGGCAATGTATGTATAATGGTACTGTAAATAATAAATATATATGTAGATAGTCCTTCCGTCTTCCGAAGCTTAAGTAAAATTAAATTAAAATATTTTCTAGAAAATCCGTGTCATACAATCTGGTTCCATTTCTAGGTTTTATTTGATAGATCAAAGTAAAAATAAAACTAAAAATAAATAGACAATATATTTATCACTTAATAATTGATAAATAATGTCTGGTGCTAAAACTGAATATACGGAAGGAATTTTGACTAACTGAAACTGAAGACTAGAACTAAAAAAATAACAGTATTTAATTACCACTTATTTTTGTTTGCAAATCTTTTTTATATCTAATATATAGGTAGATATACGTTTATTTCATCAGGTGTCTGTTCAGGCTAGCCTTGTTATATTGTCTTCAAAACTCTGATACCTTCCGATATAAACAAATATTTTGTAGGATTTTGGGTTGAGTTGAAGGATTTCAGAAAATAAATAATATAAGGACTGTAAAATATAAATGATCTTTATTTACTTAATTTACATTAATAACATGTTCAGGGTGTCCCACCGGGAACCGGGAAGGACCGCGATCGATATATGGAAAAATACGTAGGTAGGTACAGGATGATTTTTGAAAACTTGGTTATTTACAAAGGTCAGTGGGGTCTACCTTTTTAAAATATTTTCACGATTCTGGCACCTCTCCGGTGTAACGTATAAGGTCGACACCAACTTGCTTATTTTAAATGGAACACCCTATATATTACATCATTTCTGGATTCTACGTAAAATTCTATACACATTTCATGTAGGATGTCCTATACTTATCTGCAACTGTTTTTGAAATATTGACAGGTTAATATATTGACAGGTCAATATTGACATTTTGCAACTTTGACACCCTGTAAAATCTAAACGGTTTGACAGCAAGCAAAACGGTTTGCACATTCCTATCTTAACTGTTCATACTTTTCACAACTTTTCATCTTTCACTTTTCGTTTGACACAACTGTCAGATTTAACCAAAAGATTAAATTTAATCGAAAATGTTTAGTTTCTGCGGCTAAATCTGAAAATAGTGTGAAATGCTTATGAAATTTACATGAACATAGTAATGTGCAAACCGTTTTGGTTGATCTCAAACCGTTTAGATTTTACAGGGTGTCAAAGTTGCAATATGTCAATATTCACCTGTCAATATTTCAAAAACAGTTAAAGATAGGTATAGGACATCCTACATGAAATGTGTTTAGAATTGTATGTAGAATCCAGAAATGATATAATATATAGGGTGTTCCATTTAAAATAAGCAAGTTTGTGTCTACTTCCGGTTACACCGGAAGTGCCGGAAACGTAAAAATATTTTAAAAAGGTAGGTCCCACTGACCTTTGTAAATAACCAAATTTTCAAAATCACCCTGTACGTACTTTTCCATATATCGATCGCGGCCCTTTCCGGTGGGACACTGTGTATATTAGGTACATGTCCGAAATAAAGATTACGGTTAATTATTTAAACTATAAATAACTAACTAAAATAATAAATAAATTTTTCCGATAATGTGTAAGAAAAAACTAAAAACAATTATTACAATTTTATTAACTCTAATTTATCATAAAATTTATTATTCATGCCAGTCAGTCAGTACTTCCGCTTCCGATTAAAGCACTAATCGGCTGTTAAATATAATCCAAATTCTATAATCTATAATGAGGCGGTCCAACTCTAATATTTTTAATAGATACTAATAGCATATTAGGTCATAGTAGGTATTGTAATTACAACAATGCACATTTTACCAATAATCTGCTTTTTGTGTCGTAGTCAGTAGTAAGTACGTAGGTATATATAATAGGTATTACCTAAAATCCTTTGAATGTTTGTGTCAATGAATCCTATTTATTTTATGTTATCCTAATACCTCATGTTCCCGTATGGAACCACATCGTTTTACCAAGCAAAAATTTGATTTATTTTATTTTGGCTGCTGTATCCTAAAAATTTCTACTTGTCAAGGAGATACAAAAAAATATGAAAATCGGAATAACAAAGAACAATCAGTGAGTTTTATTTAGTTTATTAGTGTGCCAAAAATTACGTACTTTCTGAAAAAATTTGCGTTGGTATTTTCTAATAGGTATAGTAACTAAAATTATACATTTTTTTAATTGTTACATATTCAAGTAGTTATAATCAGGTTACTTTATTAGTTAGTGAACAATTATTATTTCAAAACATGTGACACCTATTGTTTATAATAAATTACATAAAGAAGGCCTAGGTATACATATTATTACCTATACCAAAATTTACAGAATTCTGAAAATTTTGCATAATATACTTTATATTTAATTTAAAATAAATTTCGTACAATTTCTAGTTTGCATTATCTGTAAAAAGGTCGTAAAAATGTACTGCATTTTTTTATCCAAAAACTGTTTATCTTTTGTGACATTAGAAAGAAACATTTGTATATATATATGTAGGTACATTTATTTATTTATTCGAAATGCTCTATTACAAACATACGCTCCTGATAAAAATTACAACTTAAACACCGCCACACAACATTCCCTCTGAATGCTTATTTCAAGGGTATTTATTGTAAGACTGCCTATTTTTAAGAATTCTAACACTTCATTAATTTTTTATATTGTTTAACTTTAGAGTATCAATTTAGTAACATAATTAACAATCAAATAAACTACTAAATTTCCAATCAACTTAACTTACTTTCTTAACTTCATGTTTGCCTGATAGTGAAAGAGCGAAAAACACCAGACGGGATTAACCTAAATCGCATGTTTTGACAGGGATAGAAAGAAATAAGATTTAACAAAATGGAGACAGTGTGTATTTATTTACTACGCCCTCTTTCAATACTTTTATGTATGTCATTTGATTATCGATTTATGATTGGTACACATATATGTCTTCTATTTTATTTTATCTAAAGTAGGCAGACGCTAAAATCAGTTGCTTTTATAAATAGAAACAAGTACAGCCACCAAAATGGCAATAATAGGTACGTACCTAAATGGGTATATATAAATAAATATAAAATATAATGTATCAACTAAATTAATTAATAATAGGTACGTTATCTTTTTTAGTACTTTAAAATCCGATGTATACTCATTATATTGATGTTACCAATATAATTACTTCATTACTTCATAATCCATTATGTAGAAAAACAGTAAAATAAAAAAAACATATTCCATTCCCTGTCATGTTCGTCACATTCAAACCGAAAATCACAGCTATTTGTAGTTAGGATAACATAAACTGCAAAATGCATTTCTTGATCAATCTCAGAATATCATTCATATAGTTAATAAAGTTATCTTTCTTTGACTAACATTAAGCTACGAAAATTTCAACACAGATGGCAGAGATAGTAGCATAACCACAGTCTTCTTTAGTACTAAAGAAGTACTAAAGAAGGCTGTGGCATAACACTCACTCAGTAGATATCTTTTGCTTTATGTGCGCCTGATACTTCGAATTTGTTGTTGGAACTACACGGCCTGGGAGCTGGAACATTAATTATTTTATCCAATCCAATCACCCACAAAATAATAACTTTTTTAATTATTTTATGTTTCCGTATTTATTTGTTGTCGGCAGTAGAAAGAACATGTCATGATTCTATTTAAAAGAAGTAAAGTCTTAAATGGCGTTGCTGCTTCTATAAGGAATTACATTGTTTCACAAATTTTGCTGCATATGCAGAGGAAGAAGCAGGCATGCGATCATGAATTACTATGGTTGTACCTGATAGTGAAAGAGTGAAAAACACCAGACGGGATTAACCTATGGCATATCTACGGAACATTCGGCATTGTATCTTTAACTTTGGTAGAACAGAACTTTACTACCCTGGCGTATCCCTATCTCAAACACATCTGTATGGCCAGAATGTCAGTGTGATTCATTTAAGAAAATATTATTGTAAGAGATAGCGCGAGGTGGATCGTCTGACATGAACACGGTGTGATGCAATTATTTTGGAATTTTTTTGTAGTTCGCCAGGTAAGGCTAGGGTAAGGGCCTTGTCACATTTTCAATTATCCTATAATTAGTTTGATCAAACATATAGACACGGGACTCACAACACTAATGCTACATACGACGAAATTTGATAGCGTGACACTCGCGTTAATGTTGGACATTTATTTTGATTCTCTTATTTTACGTAGGCCCATTTCCTCGAGTAAGACCAATCAACACTAGGAGATAACAACCACCAACTTTGAAATGTATTTATCTATTATCTCTTATCCTCATCATTGCATAGACAAGACACCTCCGGTTTTACATACTGTTTTTGGGGATTTTTGAAAAAAAAAAATATACTTGGTTGAATCAATATACCCGAAACCCGTCTTTAGAATTCTTGTGGTACAAAGAATCTTTCTATTAGAATTACATGAGACTGCTGTGCTATGGTGAGAAAACTGATTAATGGTAATGATAATACATTTTGATATTAAATGACCTAACAATTATTTTTAAAACTGCCTTTATTGTAAACATACAAGTAAAAGTATTAAAACCACATTTTAAACAAAACCTGTCATTTTTTCCATAGTGGTTTTTTTCGCATAATCAATCATCTATGGAGAAGATTTAATTACTTTCCTTTTTTATAATAACTACATAACTGCACTGCAAAAATCACATGATGGCTTCAATAAACTGAAACACTTGACTTCTGCGACAAGGAGAACATAAACTCAAAGAGATTACATTTCCATTACACGTTAAACATTCTCTATCTAAACCCATCAAAATCAGGCTGACATAGATTTACAACCTAACTGTTTAGGACCCATATTCAACAACACAAACCAGAACAGAAATCTAAGCAATCCAAATAAAGACAAAATATACATATCGGCCCCATATATACCACAAGTATCAGAAAAAGTTCAGAAAGAATTAGGTAAATATAATATACAATTAGCACACAGAAATGACAATAGCATAAAAAACAAACTATATTCAAAACTGAAAGATCCAGTAGATAAATTAAATCAAACTCATGTTATTTATAAAGTAGACTGCTCAGATTGCGATAGATGCTACATAGGACAAACCCAACAGTATTTAAACAAACGTATAAATCAACATAAGTTATCAATTAGAAATTCTATAGCAACGCCTAATTCATGTAGCACGGCATTAACTGAACACGCCGTAAATAAATTACACAACTTTAATTTTCCGAATACAACTATACTACATAAAGAAAGAAATACCAAAAAACGTATGTTTTTGGAAATGGCAGAAATACAAAACAACAAAAAGACAGTTAATTATCAAACGGATATAGAGAATCTGAGTAGCATATATCGCAATCTCATACAATAGTAAATTGCTTTTCAAACACCCAGTAGATGAACAAACTGCGAAACCTGTTCTCAATAGCACTCTCGAGTCGTGAAAATGTTTATAATAACTCTGTCGTTCGGACCATCAATATTAGGCTATCTGAACCACTAACATACGCACTTGACTTAATTAGGTACCTGCTTTCAAAAAGAAACACATCGACGGCGACACCTAAAACAGTCAGATCACTGCTCAAATCATGGAGCAAATGTACATATAAAAATAAAATAAAACCATAATGTAGTAGGTAGTTAAAATAGAAAGATTCTAGTAGGTAAGAAAACACTCTTTTGGATAAATATTCTGTCACTAATCTAATTTAATTATTCATGTAAAAACATTATTTTCAGTATTTAAGTAACCTATGAAGAAGTCCGAAAACTCGGACGAAACGTCGGAGAAGGTATCAATGTAAAAAAAAAAAAAATGAGCTGAAAGTCCTCCAATAATAAAAAAAAATAAAAAGATTTTCTTTTGGTTTTTTTATTGAAGAAATAAATTCTCTATCTGTTTATTCTCATCTTGCAACAGAAATCCGTACGTACCTGTGTGAGTTTTCAAATTTGTAAACAGATGGCGCAGGTTATAGATATCTACTAAGAGTCTACATAACTAATAAATTTGATTTAACTACCACCACGACTTTATGTCCTCTTGTTACCTAGTGTTCCCGTATGGAACCACACGGCCTGTGTAGAGATCACCTGCTTGCAAAAAATCTTAGAATTTTTATTTATAACAAAATATGATTTGACAAAAGTAGTTTCAGTACATAGGTATTTAAACATGAGAACTAATAAAGTCTACTTTTTTGCACTTTACAGCTAAACTTGAAATTTGAAATTACCATACCTGGAAATAATATACAAAATTAACACTCCTAATTATAAAAAAAAATATTTAAATAATTAAAATATGTCAAGAGTTAGGTGAAGACGATTTTGAGGGAAGAGTTGAGTTATCTGCTTCAGTGATGATAAATGTTCTTTTTATTTAATAGATTTGTCAATAGACATGAAGTATCCAGAAAAAAATTTATGTATGGGTCGGTATTTTAGGGAATCAAGTAATTGGTCCACTGTTTATCAATGGAAATCTACATGGTGAGGTATATTTGAATATGCTAGAAAATACGATCAATCCGCTGATTACCGAAGCAGTTGAAAATCAACTGGATATGGAAATACCCTATTTGATAAGAATGAGTTGCATTTTCAGCAAGATGAAGCTCCTCCCTACTATGTTTTTCCGGTCCAGCAATGGTTAGGGTCAGATAATGTATTTCCTGGTAAATGGATAGGGCAAAGAGGACCTATTTGGAAGGATGTGATTTTTTTCTATGGGGATATTGAAAGTCGGTTGTTTATACACCTTCAAGTCAAAATTTAGAAGAACTTCGTCAAAGAATTACTGAAAAATGCCAAGAAATTCAAACAGATGTTTTTGAAAGTGTGCGCCGAGAATTTGAACAACGGTTATACCATTGCTTGACCAACAATGGACAACATTTTAAGCAATTATTAAATTGATTTTATGCGCAAAATATTTGTAATTTACTTGTCAAATAGAAAAAAAAATGAAGAAAAGCAGATACAATGTTTTATTTAAAAGGTATGAAGGAGTACAACTATTTTCCTAAATATCTCGACAACGGATCGATCAATTGAAATAAAAAAACACCGACATGTAGGGTGACAAATTTATATTTAAATTTAATAAATTTTAATTTTTTAAAAGGCTTTAGCCTTTAAGATTTTTAAGGGAGTGGCTCCGTCTAGAAGGGGATAAAAGGGGAGCGTCAATTTTCGAAGGAAAAGTTGCCCCCCTCGATAAAATTTTTCATGCGTTTCGGAATTTTCCAAGAAAACACACATATATCGTGAAAATAAGGGTGGGAAGTTTTGAAATGAATATCCCTGTATATGTACCTACATGTACCACAGCTTACCTTATGGTAAGCTGTGCATGTACTTACTATAAAAATATTATAATAAATATAATAAATATTTAACGGAAAACAATATACCTAAAGCTATTTGATGTCGCTACTATTCTGCACTATTCTTTTATTAATTTCAACACAAAATTTTACAAACACCTCTCCCTATTTTATAATCCTCTGTTTCATATTGGTCCCGTATCGTACCACATGTATAACTAAAAATTATCAGCACCAATAATTTTAACTCATAAAAAATATTGCTACCTAGTTCCTCTTACTTAACCTAGATAAATATATAGAAATATAAATTAATATGTATATTTATTCCTAAAACAGATTAGGTATAATAAAATTTGCCGTTGAAATTTAAACAGTAAATTAAGGCAACAAAACCATTATTAGCAATAATTATAATTTCAATATATACTCGTATAGCACGAGGGCAACGTTGTACCTTCCAATTGATGCGTTTCTGGTTTCCCTATAAACAAAATTTTAGAAAATGCACTAGTGACAAAGAGGTGAACCGATGAAGCCTCCCGACCTGGATTATTCGAATCCTTTGATGAGTTTAACTTTGATCTAGTTCAACTCTTGAATTTATGCAACTCTGATAGAAGTACAAGTACAAAATTCACCACCTCATCGTGCTCGCAATAAATGGCGATCTGGTTTCGTTTGTTGCTTTATTTTTCGCAGTTATTTATTTGTAGCAGAGACATAAATAGAAAAGTAATGGCGGTTTTATCATTCCTGACATCATTCACTAAACATGAGTGAAAATAAAAAATTTTTCATAAACACATAGGTATAAAAAGCTTTCCCAGAAAATTTCCAGTTGCGATTCTTGACAGATTCTTAGACAATTAGGACGGCGATACTATTGTACCGATTCTTTCAGGATTTGCTGTTATTTTTATTATTATTATTATTGTAGACGCAAGATTTTAACTAAAGTTGGGGTCAAGGTCTAGGAGGCTACGCACTAATATGTTTAGGGGTGCGTAAGAAGTATAAGTAAATACAATACCTACATAAATATATTTTGATAGTTATGTCATTATGCAAATATATTGGGAAAATATTTTAATGTGTACAGTATGAAAGTAAAGTCTTATGTCTCATCTATGTGATCTTGCAACGAAGAAAATTTAAATATCAATAATAATACAATTTGGGACAATTTTAAGAAGTTTCTGGAAAAATCGAAGTTTTTAGGTGCTTATTCAAAAGTACTAAGAGTACTAAGTAAAGTAGAAGTAAAAAATTCAAATGGTTCGTCAGTGGCGAGATATGTATATTGATGTATTGGTGTATAATGGTAGTCACATTGTGACTACCACTATACTATAGCATTGAGTGACCAAGTCCTGATCACTCAAAGACTATACCAAAAACATAACTGAGTATTATATTATAAAACTTATTTTGTATAAATCCCTCAACCTGTATCGTAGGATATTTTATTGCCCAGTGAATACGTTTTTGACAAAGTAATGTACTTATATCTACGCCTTGCTGTTTCAGAAATGTTTCTGGTTCAGATATTTTTCTTGTTTCAAATTATCTGTATAGTAACGAGAGTGGCGACTGATAAAAGGTACTGTGAGAAAGACAGTAATTTAGGTGTATAAAGAACTGCCTCATCGTGCCAAGGAAAAACCTTTTTTTTCATTTGAACTATCGTTATCACTGTCAACTATTGACTCAAAGTGAGCAAACTAAATTTTGTATGGATGTAATTGTTTTCAATGAGTTAGTTATTCAAAAAACGTTAAATTTTTCAGCCAATAAAGAGAACATACAAAGAATCATTAACTGTTAATTTCTGCTAAAATAAAAATTTCTCTAAAGAACAATAAAATAGGTGTATATATATTTTATGCAGCAGGCAGTTTAACAAAATATTACAGGGAGTTGAAAACCCCGTTAGGTATGTCAGTTACGTTTTGTGAAAATCTGATATCAGTTAAGGGTTTATGTTTTTTTTTTACTAAAGAAATACCGACCATTTTAAATCTTGCTTCAGTAATATTCCGGTGCTGCCATCTAATGGCTACCTGTTGAACGGTTGTACAGTCACGGGATATAAAAAGGAGGATTCTACCTAGCTAGCAGCTTTGGTATTAAGTGCACTGCAGTTTGAAGTAAAACTTCATAGTTGGAAGCATGCGTTCGATGAGCTGGTGAGGGTGACTGTAGATTCCAGTGAAAGAAATCTTTATGCCAAACATTAGTATACGTAATGTTTACTTAACCTCTTCGACCTAATGGAGCTCTGATACCCATTGAACAAAATTCACCACCGCACCACGTGCTTCATTGTGGTTTGAGGAAAAATTTAAATAGGAATTTAATATTTCTTTTTAAATTCACTTGTAAGTAGTAGTGTTAGTTCTACCTAAATAACAGGCATCTAAAGATGTATGGGTTTATTATTTGTAGATATATTTATGATTTCGTAGCATCTACAGACAGAAGTAATTAATTGTTTGGTTGTCTTCAACAATTAATGAATTTAATAAAAAATATCTCTCAAATATCTAAAATATTTAATAGGTATGTAATGTTTTTGTCTATCAAACAATTTCACATTTTCTTTGTCTTTATTAATAGTGGATTTGGTAACCCTAGTGCATTTTGTTTAAGAACTATTAGATTAGTTAGGATACACAGGTGAAATTAATTAATGACAAAATGTAAGATATCAACTTAAAACTATTATCATTTTATTTCTTTTCAGTGATGATCTTCATAATCTGGTTTGACCATTAAAGAATAAATATGTAGAATTTTATGGTATAAATATTTTATTATGGGAACCTTAGAATAATTAACTCTCTGTTTCCTTATATGTAGGTATATTACTCCTCTATCTCATGATGTTCTGGTAGCATGAAAATACAAAATTCACCACCACAATGTTATTCCCAACGGATTTCTATCTACGATGATACCCAGTCCCAGTGTCTTGCTTGACGTTTGCCTCTTGCTACATACTATATTCAAATGCTACAAGCAGCATTTATTTGCATATTATGTTCTTGCAGTTTATAAAAAGATGATATTATTCGTACTACCTTCATTTTCTACTTCTATTTTTAACTGTATAATTTCGCTACCAAAATAAAATTTCGGTGGTTCGAGAATGATTCACAATTTTTTTAGCAATTAGGAGCAATATGTTTATGGTATGGTCCTTGTACCATCCAGTTTCTTAAATTATTGCATCTAGCATCTATTTTCTTAATTTCATTAAATATTTTATCAAATATAATTTTTGTATTCTGTTTATGTTGCTGTGTCATATCTACTGCCATCTTTGAACCAAAACGTTGATTCGTTTTGCGACAATAAGGGTAATCTTAAAATTTTCTACATTTGGAGGAGGGAATTAAATTATTCAGTAAACGAATCCTATACACTTCTACCCGTTGAGTGGCCAAGTACGAAACTTAGTCACTCAAGGACCTACCTCTCAGACAAATAAATAAATTTATTTGTCTGAGACCTACCTCAAATAAACTGCCAGAAGTTTTCTGCCAAAACCGCTGCTTTGAAAAAATTTACATATCCAAACAGAACAGTATTTTTCAGTAATGTTTTCTTCTAGAATGAATGTCTGCCACCACGATAGAAAACGAAAAGATTTAAGGTTCTTTAGTGAATAGAAAACTTTCAACAGCTTTTACAGTATAACAAGAATACCTTATAGATGTCACTAATGACTGTAAGGTGTCTATAATGCATGTATCTTACATTAAAGATTGATAAGAATGCAGATTTATTAGGTAGATGGCAGCAACCATATACCGCTCAAAGATTAATTTTTCATTTAGTAGACATAATCCTTCCACGTGACGCTCCAATTTGACTAATCTGTAAACTTAATAAATGAACCATTGAGAGAAGAATATATTTCCACGGACAACGTTATGTGCGATCTTTTTTACCTTATTTATTCAAAGAGAACTATCTGTATCTAGACTGTGACTGTGAGGTTGAGTTGTTTAGATGCCTCTAGTGTTTGATAGATGTCAGCAGTGGTACGTGCATGAACAGTAACTAAAATACCTCTTCAGTCGTATGAAGCTCGAATACTGAAAGAAGCAAACTCACCACCGCACCACGTGCTTTCTGTCCACTGTTGCTTTCTTCCTACTTCCTAAAGAAATAAAAAATAAATAACACCTTCCTTACTGGTAATTGTTGGAATTACGTTAAAGAAACAGTCTCAAATTGTAATTCAAAAAATTTTATGGTTAGGAAAAGTATTTATGTAGATCTATAAAGAATGAATAGCTAATAATGTAGCAAATATTTTTATATAAGTAATTAGTTTATTCCCCAAATTAGTTCATACTCTCTTCTCAAATATATACAATATCCTCCTCTTAGAAGTTATCAGTGGTGAATTTTTTACTAACCTTTATGTGATTTAATTGAAACGTGCTACCTAACAATAGGTATAGTCTCCTAATAACTTTAACAAAGTATATATCGCCAAACCACGTGCTCCAAAGTGTATATGTATAATGGATGAATGCCATCCCATTATCTCACCGAATATAATAATTTGTAAAAAAGGTTAAGAGTAAATTCATATTAATAATTGTTTTTAACAAAAAAAATATACTAGTAAGACGTCTTGGGGCCAATGCAATTAGATTGGAAAGTGGAAATCAATAAAATTAAATTTACATCCGTCACAACTCTTGTGATAATTTGTGTAAAGAATACAATTTTTGGAACAAGTGCTTCTGATTGGTCTGGCAGAGAAGTTATTTGCTAGTGTTAAATGGTTTAGGAGGAAAGGAAAACGTCAGCATTATCTATGATATTGGAAAAGTTCTTGGCTGTTAAAATAGAATTTATTTCTTCAATAAAAAAAAAAACAAAAAAAAGAGAACTTTCAGCCAAATACATGGACAAAAATCCTACGTTTCGTCCGAGTTTTCGGATTTTTTCACGGTGTACCTAATAGCTAAAAATAATGGTTTTACATAAGTATTAAATTATATTAGTGACTAAATAATAAATATCTAAAAAAGTGTTTTCTTGTATGGGTTGGTTCTATTTTATTTTTCATTATTATTATTATTATTATTATTATTATTATTATTATTATTATTATTATTATTACTATTATTATTATTATTAGTAGTAGTAGTAGTAGTAGTAGTAGTAGATTATTGCATTTAGAGAAAGTATCAAAACCGAGTGTGATACTTTAATTTAGAAGATATTGCCCTACCTTTTTATTATTGTTTTATTTTCATATGCAGTTCAAGTTTTGGTCGCTTTACCATATTTATATAATTTAAATATTCCATGGGTAGGTAGTAATTTAGTCTGGAAAATTTCAGAGATATTCATAATTTATTTTGAAAACTATGTAAACTAGTAGGATGAATGAAACTATACTGAGAGCTTAAAAGGTTTTCGATCACAGGGGAGAAATAAAAAGCCAATTTACAATTTCCCAAGTATAGTACACTCCGTCGTGTCGCAGGAATTTGAATTTTAAATTAAAATTAGTTCTGTCAAAACTCAATTTTCATTACAAATTGTCAAGACAATTATAGTCTACTTCGTACATAGTAATTTTAGAAATATGTCCATTATGGAGTTTGAAGAAAAATGCAAATTACTACTTAAATTTTTATTTATGATGCAATTCTATAAACTAAAAGAAGGCTAACAAAGGCGCAAATTGGGCTCTTCCAAAATCTTTGACTATGATTTAAAACCTTTTATCCTGTGCATGTATATATTAATCAAAGGAAACGTATGGAATATAAATGACCCATCCATAAGGTTTCTTATTACTACAACTACAATAGTAATAAAAATAACTCAATAATAATAAATTAGCACGACTGACTGCAACAATTTCATTGGTATACACTTGTGCCTTCATTTAATTGAGTATTTTGCCAATTCTGAAAATTACAAATATTAAAATATAAGGCCCTACGCCAAAAAGAATAGGAAGGAAGTGTTTTGTTAAAACTAGGTTGCCTTACTAAAAAACAATTTTTAGGTTAATGTTAGAAGAATATCTGCTAGATAATGCCACAAATAAGAAGCTGCAGACAATAAACTTGCATAGGGTTTTTCAATAGGGGTGGTGATATGTTTTGAAACTGACATCGAAACATCAAGATTGTCTGTCGTTTCTCAAGTATATGGTAAAAGTATAATAAAGTCATAATAAAATCATTTCATCATGGAAAGATATACACCTCAGCAACGTTTTGGAAATTATCCCATTTTTATCAAAATAATCGTTCTTTTATTTCAACTCATCGTGCACTTCTTCTAATTTATAGTCATAATAATAGACCTAGTGTGCTCACTATTATTCATCGAACTGTTGAAAATTTTGAGCGTAATTTTTCTTTACGTAATGCTCTTGTTTCAGTAAGGCAAAGAAACGCTCAAAAATGCTGAGAACATTGATGAAGACACTAATTTGTCAATTCCAAGACGTTCACAACAATTGCGGCTGTCTGAAACGTCTACTTGGCGTATTTTAAGGAAAAATTACTTACATCCTTACAAGGATGTAAGAAGGATTGCGCAAGAATTGAAGCCTTTGGCCCATTGCAAGCGACTTGAATTTGCCGACTTTGACTTGGAAAAACTTGACAATTATAGTGATTTTGGTAAGAAAATTATATTTTCAGATGAAGCTCATTTTCACCTCTCTGGAACGGTGAACAGGCAAAATTCTATCGGAGTGAAAATAATCCACAAGTTATTCTGCAAAAGTGACGGTTTGGTGTGGCTTCTGGCACGGTGGCATCATCGGACCTTATTTCTTCCAAAATGAGAATGAAGATTCCATTACTGTCAATGGTTAGCGGTACAGAACAATAACAACAATTTTTTATGGCCCTAACTGAATGATATTGATTTAACTAACGTCTAGTTCCAACAAGACCGCGCTACGTATCATACAGCCCGCGAAACAATTGATTTATTGTCAAAAGTTTGGTCAGTTGATTATTTCCAGAAATGAATCTGTCCAATGGCCTTCGTGAAGCTGTGATTTAAGCTGTGACTTCTTGTGAAATTATATAAAGTCGATTGATACGAGAGACAAACCAGAGACAATTGATATATTATAAGTGAATATTCAAGGCGCCATTCGTGGCATAAGGCCTAATTTATTGAATAGAGTGTTTGAATAGGTAGGTTAATCAAATTCGGACTTGCAGGAGAAGCAGAGGCGGTCACTTAAATGATATTATTTTCAGAACTTAATTGCACCTATAACACTTCAAAATAAAATAAAAACTGTTGGTTTGTTTCTATTTGTTGTTTTATTTCAATTTAAAAACATATCGATCTTATTGAAAAACCCTATATATTATAATAACTACCCTCTACGTCGCATATACTCCAGTATACGACGAATACATACTAAAGGGTTTTTCAATAGGAACGCTCGATGTTTGGCAACAGCGTATGATGAAGTCGGTAGTCAGACAGGTTGTATCTTTGACAGACGTATTCAGTTAGTCTTTACATTTCATTATGGAACGCTATACGATTCAACAACGCCTCGAAATGGTTAAAACTTATTATCAAAATGAATGTTCTATTCGGCAAACGTTTCGTGCACTTCGGCCAATTTATGGTGTCGATGGTCGTCCTTTAGAGTCCACAATTCGCCGTCTAATAAATAAATTTGAAGCAACCGGGTCACTGTTAGATCAGACAACGCCTGTAAGTCAGCGAAGCGCAAGATCCCTTGAAAATATTGCTGCAGTCCGGAAAAGTGTGCGTCAAAGTCCACAACAATACATTTCACGACGTACTCAAGAACTTGGCCTTTCTTCGACGTCAGTTTGGCGAATCTTGCATAAGGACTTAGGGTTTCACCCTTATAAAGTGCAATTAACCCAAGAACTAAAGCCCAACGATCATAGACAGCGGCTTGCATTTGCTGAGTGGGCGCTAGAGCAGTTGGAGGTTGATCCTAATTTTGGATGAAAAGAAATCATGCGATTTAACGCCACTGGATTTTTTCTTTGGAGCTATGTGAAATCTCGTGTCTATGCCGACAAACCACAGACGGTTGCCGCCTTAAAGGCCAACATCAGACGCGTCATTGGTGAAATTGAGCCACTTCTATGCGATAACGTCATCGAAAATTGGATCTCCAGGATTCGAGTCACCAGGCGAAGCCGCGGCGGACATTTAGCTGATATAATTTTTAAAACATAATGTGCTCACATATGTTTTAAAATAAAAATAAAAACATGTCAGTTTAACTTACACAATTTGTTTTATTTCATTACAAAGATCGAGCGTTCCTATTGAAAAACCCTTTATATTAGAAGTGATTATAACATGTTTTAATTATAGATTTATCAAATCAGACAACGTGCTATAGGTTGATAAAAGGCTCGTTTAATAATAAATTCCTACTATCCATCATTCCATCCAGTAGCTGGAATAAGTAACTGTTTAGCAAACGCATCTACTGAAAGCTTTCTCAGTGCAATAAGAGCAACTGTATCATTTTCAGTGTAGTTTTAAATTAAATGTATCGCACAGAAAACACTAACATATTTTCTGCTTTATATGAATATATTTCAAACATTTTTCATTTGTCTTTAAAGATCCTTTTAAGTGAACAAGAGTAAATTTTTTTAGTGTTTCGATGAAGGTATGTTTACCAAAAGTAACTGAAACCATTACCAACTCTAGTTCAGCTTCAGTTTACCGTTAAACTCTCCGCGGGGTCAAGCTTTTAAGTGGATTATGTTTCACTAAAGAGCGAACCTCTCGCGTAGAGTGCAAACATCGCTGCCGAAAATGTAAAGAGTGTATTAAGTTTCGCTGTATAAACAAGGGGTAAAATGCTCTACCACTCTATGCGGTTATCTTGGAGTTTTATACACGACTTAGAGAGTGGTGTGTTATCTATTGAATAAGTTGGTGAAACTGTCAAGAGATATAATCTAGTTTGTGGTGAATTTTTATGCTGTTTATTTATTTAGGTATTGATTTATGTATGTAGGTATATATGTATTTATTTATTTATTTATTTATATATGTATGTATGTATGTATGTATGTATTTATTTATCTATTTATTTATGCAATTAATGGGTGAGAAAAATTTCCAGGTATCCTCCAACGGCGTTGAATGTTTTCAATGGTATTATAAAATTTAATTCCACTAAAAATTAATAACAAATAAAACCGTTACCATTTACTTACAAATGTTATCAATGGGCTTACAAACACTTACTAATAACGTACTAATCGACTGTGGATTAGTGGCGTCCAACTCCAGGAATCAGAGGCTAACTTCCCAGACCCGTTTGAACCGACTATAAGAATTAATATTTTTTTATTATTTTGCTTAATATCTACCACATCCTTTCTAAACCTTTTTAGAGTCGCGACCCCCTAAAAAGCCAAAAAATAAAGTAAAAAGCCTTAAACCCCCTCACTGACAATATGGGCAGACAAAACTTTACAACTAGAATTTTTGTCTCGAGATTTAGATAAGTTTTGGCTTGCACGACGCGACGATGTGAATACGGAAGCTTAGTAACTGAAGCTTTAAAAATATTAATTCCATTTGCTACTTCTTCCTTGTACGAAAAAGGGTTTTCCTCAATGGTGTCTTTAAGAACTAAATACAGAAATCAGCTATTATAACTTGAAAATAATTTACTAACTTCCTGTGTGTAATCTACTGTGTGTTTCCGATGTTAATCCACATATAGAAGAACTTTTAAATGAAAAACAAACGGAACCGTCACATTAATTAATAAATGAACATATATTTAGTTATTAGTTTGTTTTGTTACATGCTGTAGTTAGTACGATGATTATAACTTAAGGTTTATTATTTAATAAAAGGATTTTTCGTATGGATGCCTTTTTTTTGACAGATTGCGACCCCCTCTGTACCATGCAAGGAGGACATTTTCTAGGAAGTGAAATTTATTTAACACTAATTATTTGACTTGTTAATAGAAGCTACTTGATCAAGAAAAACGCTTATTGGAATAATAAAATGTTGCCTACTATAATTATTTTGGTTCTTTAGATATACTTGGCGCATTCGCCATTTTATCGAATTGTTGGCATGGAAAAATTAATAGTAACCTTAAATAAGTTTTAAATCATTAACTGTTTATTTTAACATGAATTCAGTAACTGTTAATGACAAAATCAATTATATTCATGGTTGATTAACTTGTATATTTGTTTTTAAAGTTTTTAATATTGGAAGTAGACAGACAGCATTATTAACGATGACTTTTTGATTTTTAGAAGTAGTTTGCAACTTTTTTGTGGGACAACTGTTTGAAGTTTAGAAATGGGGAAACTTTGATACCAAAAGAGTTAAAGAAATTATTTTAGTACATTCAAGTTCAAGATCCCACACAGTAAAAAAAGACAAATGGTAAAATTACTAAATGGTAATCGTAATTTGCTGCAGTGTTATTTTTAACACGAACTGGGTAGTATAATAACTAAATCTTTAGAACTCATATTACACGAACGATATACCCGCCAAGTTTGTAGAAGTACTCATAAGTTGTAGTAAAATTTACACAACCCTGTGTTAAAAATGAATCAATCCGCCATAAATACGGAATAATTACACGGTGAATAATTAACTATTACACATTACCTTGTAAAATCTACTGTGTTAAATTACTTTTATGTAATGTAATAATACACCGATATGTCTAACACTGCCAAGTGTGGACTATATACACACTGATGAGTGTGGATTCAGTGTTAAAATCAGTCGGATTTTTTTACTGTGCAGTTCAAGATTGCACAGCACATATTGGAATGGAAACCCCCGGAATATGCTGTTAATAATGTTTTTATTGAGACTGATTTAAAAAGACATCTGATCAGAAAAATATTTTTACATAACTTCTTAAAAAGGATGCCGATATGATATTCTCAAGTCATTTGATCATCAATGTACACACCAAGGAATTTAGCGTAAGAGTCATGATTGTTAGCAGTATCACTAATGTCGCGTAATGAAAATAAACTTGATTGTGTCTTCTCTTGATTCAGTCTATACAGTCGTGCCATCTGTAAAAAGAGTATATATACAGTTCCTATAACAATTTGGCAAATCATTCACATAAATAGGAGATAACACAGGACCAAGGATATATCTCAGTGGTACTCCATACTGTCCAGATCAATTTAGTGACGTACTCTTGCTACAACAAACAAATTGGGTGGGATCTATTAGTCAAGCATGACTGAATAAGTGATATACTTTTCTTATTGAAGTTATAATTATCTAGAAAGTTCAACAGCTCAAAGAAGAATATTATGGCTGTCAAATGCTTTAGTTAGATCATAAAAAGTCCCATGGGGATTTTTTTATTCTCAAAGTTACTTAGAACCGAGCGTGACAAACTATTTATTGCAAGCGTAAGTAGTAGATCTTTCATTACGAAAACTATAATGACAATAATTATAGAGACCATTTTGTTCGAAATATTGATTTATTATATATTTGTAACTTTAAGACGTTTTCCAAGAGTTTCCAATGGGTGTTACTGAAATTGGTCTATAATTAGGAGTATCATCATTGGGTCCTTCTTTGTAAACCAGTATTATTTTCGTAATTTTAAGAGCTTCGGGAAATACTCGATTTTTGATGTATTAATTTATTAAATTTGTTCATGCGTAGACAATTACATTTTTTAATGTTTTAATTATTTTTGTACTGATGTCTAGGAGTCTTTACTTGTGATATTTTTTAAATTACTAATAATGTCTCTTATTTCATTATAAAATACTTCCTGGAATTCAAAATTACTGCTTATGATATAGGTTGAAGGTAACATTCAAAGGTGGCACTAGTATCTGAAAGGTGATCAAGGATATTCTGAGCAATATTTTAAACAAAGTCATTAAAAATACTTAGTAGATACTCATTAAAAACTTACTCATTAAAAAACTCATTAACAGCGATTGTATGATATAAAAATAAACTTAATTAATTAGAAAACCTCTACTTTTTCTGTGCGCTACTTATTATTCTTCAGGTGACGTATTCTACAAAGAATTCCTTGATGATAAGTTGCTGCATTTTGCTTTTGAAATATTAAAGGTAAGTTGCTGAAAAGTTTCCTGAATTACTAATCACAATAGTTGAGTCTCCTCTTATGAAGCACGACCAAAATCATTTGTGCCAACACTACAAGCTGTATTTAGTATTCAACAAAATAACACTGGCGCAGTTTTCCACATAACACGAAATACTATACTGCACTCGACGCGCATTTCGCCAACCAAGTTGGCATCATCTGGATATGACTAAAAATGATGCGTTTTAATTATCTCCAGATGATGTCAACCTGGTTGGCGAAACGCGCGTCGAGGGCAGTATATTGTGGAAAACTACGTCAGTGTTATATTCACAACAAGGGGCACACATCTCTTCAACATTCAACAAAATATTATCAAACTTAAACAATATTTATCTAAACAAATTCACAATGTAAAATATAGGTAAGAAAAGGATTCATCTGTCAATACACACAATTTTTTGTCAGGGAGGAAAAGAAAAAGCATCACATCCTTAATCACATTTTCGTTGTTTAGTTTTGAGACAAACTTGATTGGATTATTTGGTTTAAATGACTCATTTACTTTTACCATTTTATTTAATCAATAATTTAAAACAAATGTTGTGTTTGTTAATATTTATCTTGACACATACCTGTGCTAAAGAGATAAAATGAATATTAAAGGATGCAATTTAATTTGGCCCACAGTGCAGAACTTTTACCTAAAATATTTTAGGAAATGGGGAAATTGGGAAAAGTATTACGGTGGTGACCCAGTCGCGCGATGGCAAACTAACAGGACTTCAAAGACCGGCGGACCTTTGATTCCTCGACGAGCAAACTATGTTCCGTTGATGACACAATTTCCTCGCAACGATTGTCCCGACGCTGGCTCGACGGCGACGACGTTGCATCCGGGCCGGAGGCGCCAACTTATACCCAGAGGTTCCGTCAGCCGAATAGGAAGGGTTAATTAAGTTTATACTGGAGGGTTCAATTAATTCATCAGTTCTGAAGATTAGTATAAAATTTCACAATTTCATTTACGATGAAAAACAAGTTATGGTTCAGTCAAGATTTCAAGTCCTACACGTCATGAGTGAAGCTATTAAACCCTTGCCGTTGCCAATTTAATTTTAAATTATTTAATGGATTAAGAGTAATTACTTATGTACCAATGTAAATAGTACAGTACAGAACTTAAAGTGGATTCGTCTTTATATATTTTTATTATTCTCACAATTTATTTGCAAATAGTTATGACGTGTAGGACTTCAGGACATGTTATGTTGACAGTATGTACAGTTATGACATGTAGGAACTCGGTATGAAATATCAATTAGAAATATATAGTGCGCGACTAAAGTCCGTTCCCCCTGCTAACTTTTGAACTAATTCGGTTAGGGAAAAATTTTCACTTATCCCTAGTGCTTAAATTATTTCCGGAAATTTTTTCGAGGTCATGAATATTTTGAAAATTAAAATATAATATAAAATAATATAATTTTCTTAAAATATTCATGAACGAGGAAAAATTTCCTGTTTTTAATTTAAGCTCGTGGGATATTCGGTAAGAAAATTTTACACCATTACTTTATAAATATTATGCCAAAATTGATCATTTTAATTACGAATGACAAACATTTATTCCTCCTAGTGAGTCATGAGCAATAACAAACATTTTTACGAGTGTCAAGTACAGTACCTTGGTCAAGTTCCACCACTTGTCATCGTGTCATTGTGTTTGTGCAATTTGCTGATTTATTACATTGTGTTTTTGAAAATGTTCCGCTTTGGAAAGGAAACATCATTTATTTCTGATAATTATTCTGATGTACTTCGAGCATTGCAAATATTATGCTTAATAAAATGTGAGTTTTCTTAGTGAAATAAAATGCCATTTTCTAACATTAGTTACATACATATTTTACAAATAACTTAAAAACATATTATGTTTTTGTTTACTGATCTACTAATATTGGTGAACATCATTTATTTTTGATAATTATTCTGAAGTATCTACTTCAAAATTTATATGTTTAATAAAATGCGAAATCTCTTTGTGAAATAACATACCATTTTCCAAGTTTAGTTACGTGAACTTTTTATAAATAACATATATATATATATATATATATATATATATATATATATATATATATATATATATATATATATATAAAAACATAATATATTTTTCTTTGATCTACTAATATTGGTGGAACATAATTTAATTTTGAGAATATTACTTAAATTCGAGCATAGCAAATGTATTGATTCATTCAACTCCCGCGTTTTTATTTTGACATTTTAAATGACAGAAAAATTTCCACTTATTAATTTCACACAACGTTAAAAATTTCCGGAAATTTTTTGGGTTGGCATGGTAACTGAACAAAAAACAAGCCTCGATTGGTTAAAATATGGCGGTGTGAAATTTTCACTTAAATTTAGACATTTTTAGCTGTTCAGTACGTAATATCAGGAAATGTATTTTAAGATAGGCACAAAACTTATCTTTTAAATTGTTATTACATTTGTATGTTTATTTGATATTTTTTTATATTTTCGTGCTCTTTGCTACTTGCTACCTATTTTTCATCTGATCTTTCAATTTATTTTTAAATGTTTTATTTATTATTATTTTATATGTGTGCATCTTATTTATATTTGTGTTTGCTAATTTATTGTATATGTATATTGTTGTATTTTTACATTTTTGAATGTTTTCCTACCCTGTAATTGGATTTTGATTTATCTGGCCAGCTGTACTCTAAATAAATAAATAAATAAATAAATAAATAAATAAATAAATAAATAAATAAATAAATAAATAAATAAATAAATAAATAATTAAACAGTAACAAATTTCAGTAGTTAACTAAATTTAAGTAGTTTTGGAATAATGATAGTGAGAATTTTTCTCGTTTTAGTGGGTAATAAATAGGAGGGCAAAACTTATTAAATTAATTAATAAATTATTTTTATTTTTAAGTTTGAATTTTTTTCATTCGTGATAAAAATTATCAATATTTCTAAAATTTTAGTGAGTTCGAAATTTTCTTACCGAATCCCCCTATGATGTAATTAATAGAGGAAATGTTTCCTCAGTTACGAATATTTTAAGAAAATAGTAGAAGACGAGGAATAATTTTCAAAATATTCATTCCCTCAGATAAATTTCTGGAAGTAATTCAATCAATTCAAAGAACAGTATTCATGTTTGGAGCTGACATAGGCAACGTATAATTTTATTAATACATCTATATCGCTAAAGTCTTAACTCAGCCTAAAGACAAATCCCAACATTCTGACGAAACCATGTGCTCAATGTGATATGAAAAACTCAGTTTATTGTCAAAAAAGACTTCAAGATCTTTAATAACATCAAACTTGTTCAAGAATTTGGGCTGTAAGAAATTGACACGAGTTTTACGTGAAAAAATAAACATAATAAATGTTTAAACTTAATCTGTTTTGATTTTGATGATTAGATGATATTATTGATTTAGTTAAATTATTGTTTATCTAAAAATGTTATAGGAACTGTAACTATTTTATTAAGCACAACCACGTGGTTTTAATTATAATTACTTAATTTACAAAGCTCCTTACAATCTAATTTCTAATTTTTACAAGCGATATTATGGTCTTATATTAAGCCTTAGACAAAAATTTTGTGATCACTGCTATGCTCACGTTTCATTTTTTTTGGGTCAACTGACTTAATAATTGATATTATTGTGTAACATTTCAGTTTTCAGGAACGAAACTCATATAATTTAAAATACTTTTTAATTTTAAATTAAAATACATTTTATTTTTAATATCTTTAAGTTTAAGATAATTAATCTTAAAAAGATAGGTAGATATATGGGTATGATAAGTTCAATTGCCAAAATTTTCTAACTATGTTTCCTTCAAGTATCTTACACATTGTGATGTGACACACTGTATATCTTTTTGTTAACCAAAATACTTTTATATTGTCATTTAGGTATGAGACAGAGTCATCTATTAGTTCATTCGGAAGTCAATTTAGGCATTCATTTATTATTGAATTTGTTTAGTGATAGTTTTAACATGGTTATATTATTACTAGTAGTAATTGTCTGTGAAATCTCTAACCTGGGGTTGAAATTACAACATTGTAGTGGAAGATGTATTTAGGGAAACATTTCCAAAGTTTTATGTCGTATACATTGTAACATTCCACATATTCCGGAACTAAACTTATCTAATGAAAGTTTACAAAATAGTCATTCAGAAATATTAGCATTTATAGGAGTACTTATAATCATAATAACTTTGGCAGACATGCATTCTAAAAGGACTTATAGGAATTAAAATGAAAATTTTCGGTAAATTATAAGAATGAAAGTCTATATTGTTAATAAATTTTGTACAAAAACTAAAAACAATTATTAACAAGGATAAGGAAATCAAACTTCTTAGGAATATCTACCTGTTTCAATTAACGGAAAAATAAGACATAAGCTACAGAAAAACCTAGTTATATAAAATATGTAAAAATGTCTCTATAATATGTAAAAATGTCTATGACTTGAAGGTGTATATGATGATGAATTTGGTGATTTTTCAATGTCTGCTTTCTCCAGAAATACAGATAGAAGGTTTTGCAAGTATTTAAAATTTGTATTGACCAGTAAGATAAGCGGATGTGCAGTCTGCTGTGAAAATTGTATTTATCAGAAAAAAAATTGTACATTCACTTAAACGAACAAAATACCTTGAGTAAGTGGAAAGAGGTGTAGTGAGAGGTAAACTTTAATTAAAGGTGACTTTAATCAAAGGTTTAATGAAAGGTACTCTTTGTCTTAATTTACTCGAAAATTCCGTTTCCTAGAAAATCAATAACAAATTTTGGCAACGTGAATTTGTTGTTACTAATTTGTTACATTTGTAAAGTTACTCACTTTTTTCTTATAATACTACTAAAATCATTATTGAATGAAAATACAACTCCGACGATTAATATCAAAACAACAATAATTGATATAAGAATTACGTATTGTTAATTTTTTATGCGACTAGGAAAAACCCTTTAAAATTCAATTCATTCAGTTGCATTTCAATACAAGAGTTAAAAAATTATAAACAGAAAAATGTAGGGCATGTAAAATTAAATGAAGCATATAGTAAATTGTAAAGAGCCATCTTTCTCGCATAGATCTCGGAGGATTGATTCTACGGCGGGGTTCAATACCCAACTCTGACACTGGCAATGTCTGTGCGTATATGTCTTTATCTGCAGAACCTTTCTTTACCCTCCGGACAACCTTTATCTTTGAATTTAGAGTTGTCTAATTTATCTGGTGTTTTAATATTTTTTTGATGTTTTTAATTTGTTTCGTTTTACGACGATGACGACACCATTCGGCACAGTATAAATTATTAAGAAGGCGGCTTGGCTTGTCTTTGTCACATTCGCTAAAGACAAGAAACTGCAGCTGGTTAGATACACGCCAACTCTTCATATTATGGAACAGACCCACGCGAGACTGCATAATGTATAAATTTATCTTGGCATTTTAATGCATCAATTATGCATGTTCAGGCGTATTGAGAGTGGTAAAAATTATTAATGACTCAATAACATAGGCTTGGTTGGTTACATGTACAAGGTGTACCTATCTAATATGCATATTATAGAAATTGTACAATGTTCAGTATACAGAGTGGCCCAATGTTTCTACCTTGAATAACTTTGTAAACTCGAAACAAAAATTTCTACAGGAAAAGGATCTACAATATTATTTTCCAGAAATATATATACCTACTTTTTAAATTTTGATGACTTCGAGCATATATGACACTGTGATTTACTGTAATTACAATTACATAATAGGTACAAGCAAATAAATGGACCGCTAACGTTATGTAAATAATTTTATAACTGATGACGTGCATCGCTTGGACACTTGTTTTGAAAAATATACAAGTTTTTCCCAACAAATTCTGGAGACAGGTTGAATTTTTTTTTTACTCGAATTCGACAGTTTTTCGTATTATTGAAATTTATGCAGGGTATCACAAAAAAAGATAGATTTACCACAATCTATATATTTTAAATGAAATACCCTATTGTATTTTTATATATTTTGATAGAAGATCATCTCGCTGGATATTGGAAGCTATGAAATACGTTATATAGGTACATTAAACCGTAGGTACTTTTGGTGACCTTTTAGAAGAGAAATGAATATAAGAATGTGCAAAATTACAATAAAAAATTCAGTTGTTTCTCTGGTTACATAATCGAATCCTGAAAGGCTATTGACACAAAGACATGCCTTTTACACCATTAAAATTTCTATATAACAAGGGAAATGACGTCAAGAAAGAGATAATTATGGAATCCTGCACGTGGCAAGGGAAATATGTCGTCAGAATCAATAATAAAATTCGAAGTTTTATAACAAATACAATTTTAACATAGTTAAATAAGTCCACTGCCATGATTGAGAATACAAATTCAGATAAACATGGATACGCAAAGGATTAAAACTGAAGAATATTGGAATAAAAACAGAACCATTTAATACCAGTGAACTTTTATATACAAACTTTGTATTTACTAATGTCATTATAAGTGTGGGTGTATATTTACCTAATTGGGAAATACATAATACGTAGCTGTTCTCTTAATGGTAACACAATAAATTCTTTGCCTCAGTCTCGTCACGCTTTAAACTTTGCAAACTAATTTAATTTTTTCAGTTACTCGTTTGACACAAGCACATAAGAGTCTTGATATAGTGGCTTTTTCTAAGTAACCAGAAAAGGTCCTTTTTCTAAAAAAAGTAGAATAAAGGAAAGTATGCATGGTACATATACAGGGTGTCCCAGTTTTATGCTGAAAAAATACTGAAACATGTAGAACTAAAAAAATAAAGGGATTTTGCTATATAAACTTATTTCCAAATCTGTACCGTTTCTGAGATGCAGGATGTTGAAATTGAAAAAATATATATATTTTCTTGAATATTTATATGTCTATTATATTAGTTATGTTTCGTCGGAGCAAAACTAAATATTTAAAATGAAATAAAATATACGGAACTAGTTGTTACTACTTTTATATGGAATAAGATATATAATTACGTAAAAACAAATATGATATTCACTACACAGTAAAACCGACTGATTTTAACACTGAATCCACACTCATCAGTGTGTATATAGTTCACACTTGGCAGTGTTGGAGATATCGGTGTATTATTACATTACATAAAAGTACTTTAACACAGTAGTTTTAACAAGGTAATGTGTAATAGTTAATTATTCACCGTGTAATTATTCCGTTTATATGGCGGATTGATTCAGTTTTAACACAGGGTTTTGTAAATTTTACTACAATTTATGAGTACTTCTACAAACTTGGCGGGTATATCGTTCGTGTAATATGAGTTCTAAATGTTTAGTTATTATACTACCCAGTTCGTGTTAAAAATAACACTATAGCAAATTACGATTACCATTTAGTAATTTTACCATTTGTCTTTTTTTACTGTGTAGCCCTCGCGAAACAATATTTTTTATTGGTCAATAAAATGTTAGACATCATTATCTATTTCTTTTCTGTCAGCAAAATGAAATCAGAAATATCCTTTCCACTAGTACAGGGGATATTTCGCTGACTCTCTAAAATTGGACCGCTCAATTGCTTGATTGAGCAAGAGGGCAATTTGAACCCTACACCCTAATATTAGTACATGCCCTCACGCAATTCTAAGGAACCATTCGGCAATTTTAAGTAATTAGGGTTATCTGCCACACTATCTACAAGGGTGCAAGATTTAGCTGGCAGGAAATCAGTAGATTAAATCTATATTTATTTTTACCAACAATTATTTTTCTATTGTGACATTCTTTTTATTAAATAAATATTATTTGTACGTTGTTCTTAAGAGATAAGGAATCTTACCAATACGTGCACTTTTCGTGTCAATAAAAAAATAATGTATAAAAGTAAATAAGAGCATTGAATCCTTTAGCTTAAGATTGAAGATTAGGTACTTTGCCCACTGAACCATATATACAGGAACAGGGACTGCCTTGCACTTCCTTGAGTTCTTCCTGCTTGTCAAACATACTATGTGAGTAGCATTTTTATAATTATTATATTGAACTGGATACTATTTTGTTATATTTTCGCAGCAACCCACTGAAAAAGGTATAATCTTTTACTAATTTTTAGTAAAGTTGTACAATCTATCAGTCTAGAAAACTAAATGTTTAAAACTCAGGAAGCTCTATACATTGCTTTTAAGAAATCAAAAATCGGAAGTTAGAAATCAGCGTTCTTTAAACCCAATATCTATAAACAACTTATTCAATTTATTGTGATTAAGGTCTTTCAGTTGTTATATAATCCTATAATAGTAAATGATGTCACTGATATTTCGTTCTTACCGATGCTTTCTTTTTATGAGCTGTACGATCAGGATGTCTGGAACGTCTCCCTAGCTCTTAAACTTTTACGACATCCTATTTTATTATCCTCGACAAATAATTTTAACGGTGTAGCTATGACTACTATTTTATCAATGATTTAAACAATATGAGATATGCGCGACATTTAAGGTTGGGGCGATAAAGATTTTCTAGTTCGGATGCAAGTCCAGATTTTCTCCCTTCTGATAGTTGCGATAGTGATGCTAAACTGCACTGGTGGTATTTTAGTTCAGGAAATCTTCTTTATATCTAACATATATCCCATCCCCCATCCCGGAATGGATCCCCATTCCGCCAAACAATTTTTCATTAAATTGTTTGCTCGTAGATCAAGGCTTATTCGCAGGGATGGCTTGGCAACCATCCTGGCGATGGCCTAGGATGGGAAGAATATCAACTTGGTGTTAATGTGAGAGATTAAAATCAGTTGATGTTTGACTTGTCCCCTTAACTAATGAGGTTTTCTAGGTTTCCCTCATTCCAGCACTGAATGGTGGTTAGGGCCTACCAACGTAAGTCGTTCCTGAGGCGCAAATGCGGCCCGCGAAATAATAATATGCCGCCCCCTCTCCCACACAAGTCTCAGACTTTCGGGCTAATCCTTGTGATTAGAATGAGGGGTAGAGATATTATTATTACTATTATTATATATTACGAAAATATGTACCTGAAAATACCACGAATAATACGAAAATCTGAAAAATATAATATATGAACATCTTGTTTTACGGTATTTTTATAGGAAACAAATTTTGAAATTCTTGATGTACCTATCAACTTGAATTCATTTATTTAAAGACAGTTGCCACAATTGATTGTACATTGGTATCTAACACCGGATTTAATTGATGGAGTAGGTACTACATTTGTGGGAAATTGTACATTTTTTATGAAAATGGTAACACCTTCAAACATATTGGGGTAATTATACAAAACCTGGGAAATAAACAGACAGAATAAAGACTAAAAAATACACTAAGTTCTATAGAAAATATTTTATAAAACGTATTGCAAATATTTAATAGAAAATAATAATGTCCTTTTAGAGTGTTATATGCAGGTATAAATATGTTTATAAGGAACCTTCACCCTCCTAACCTTTGAATCATTTGAGTGAGAGAGTTCGAAAAAATTGTGTAGAAACACCTTTTTCTGGTGATTATTTTCTTATTTCAAATTCGAAGATGGAATCACTGTCTCCGTGTCTAATTTTTTAAATAGCAACGTTCGTCGTAAAATGATTGTGTCCTAATCGCTTACAGGATTAGATTTTGTGTGCGCAACTTTGTAGGGTTACACCTCTAATACATGTGCTTTTGTATTTGAGGTTTACTTTTCGTAAAAATTCCATCGAACTCCCATCCGATGTGGAAATAACCCTTTTCATCAATAAGGCACAAGGTGGTTCATTTTACCACCTCTTGGTTATATTGGTTAAGTCTCTTGGCGCTAATACTCTTGGCTAAGTATATTGTTTGTAGGTATTAAATTATAATGCATGAAATTATGTATTTTACATTTATTTGTAAGTTAAGTTGACAACTCTCGCTAGATAATCTTTGATTAAAATAAAACAATCATTAGTACTAGTTCGTTCTACATCAGAGATGTAAAACTTCAAGTGGCCGAAGGGCCGCTGTAAATAGAATTTCAAGGTACAAACAAATAAACAATAAATAACAAATATGTAAGAGTTCAAGGGGTAATAACACCCTTAGTAAAGCAATTTGATAAACTCAACCATTTATTAGATACAAATTGATCCTCCCTTCCACCACTCTGAGCTAACGTGACAATACATCGTAGAGACTACTTTTAAACTAAAGTAACGCATGCATACCTTGTTCTTGACAGTTAGTAGTCATGCGTAGCATAACTCGGTCCACCTCCACGATGCCCCTCGGGAACATGCAACGCTAACAAATATACAAATGAAATTGTGGAAAATTTGGGAATGTTGGTTTTCACTAACCAGTGTATCAATATTAACACTAATATTTCTGGTTAACAAACGAAACAACTGAGTAAGTAACTTATCCAACAAAAATTTCAAGCTGTTTTCGCAAAAATACGTGCTTCCCAGCATTTCCCAGCCGCGGCGATAGCTCAGTCTGTTAGGTGCTGGGTGGTAGCTTGTGACTAACCAAAGTGTTATATAACAAAAGTGTGTTATCGGGGCGCCAGTTCGAATCTCGCTAGGAGAGAAATAGCACCTCTCCCAGGGAATGGTTGTGGGTCGGCGTTTTTTTCATGTTTACCCTCCCTCTACATAAGCCTGAGGCTTTCAGAAGGGAGGTTTTCCATTTCTGTGGTGTGTTTTATGTTTTTTTTTATTTAGCCCATTATAGGGCCTAAGTTGAGGTAACGTTCTCCTGGACTTAAAAAAGTCCAAACCTTTTTGGGTTCTTCCATGGCAAAAAGAATATAACTTCAAATCACACAATTCCAGTCGAAGGTCTGGTCTGCTTACGTTCTCAATGGAAATAGTAACTGGCTGAGTAAAAATAAATTTCTACTTCGATTTTCTTAAAGTTTTTAAATGGGTTTTCGAATTCTTCTGCAGTCGTGTCAATGTATTTTATGAGTTAAATATTAAACTTTTTCAAAATTATTAATTTCCTTTTAAAGTGCTCTTTACAGCGTGGAAAAAATGAAAAATCATATTTTTCTAGTGGAGACTTAAAAACCATAATTTTATTTTTAAATCCTCTTATGTGACCATATAAATTGCAATACGCTGCTGCTTTCATTATAGCTTCAAATTTAATTTGTTAAGGTGAGATGTTAGGTCTGTTAAAAATGCAAGGTCTGATGGACATTTTGCATCTACAATTTGATTTTCCAGTTCCGTAATGTGGGATTTCACTTCATTTTAAGGAAAATGGGAATTTTCTTATATAGACCGAAGAAACGTTGCAAAAAGTTTCCGGCGCTTAACCAACGAATATCGATGTGAAGTAACAAGTCGCCAAATGTAGCATCTACTTCAGCCAAAAAATCACTAAACTTTATGTGAATCAAAGCACGATTGCCCCCTCTTATAATATTAGTTATTTTGACAATTTCCAGCACTGCTTCGTAAGAAGCAGCAACACTGCTTTTGTTATCAGTGTCATAGTTTTTGAAAAAATGTAAATACGTTAACTGCGAAGACATATTTCACTTAAAAAAGCTTAAATTGAGTTGCTGCGTACCCCACACCAGAACAAAATAACTACAATTATAAACAAATAAACGTTTGGCCGTAATAATAAACTTCGCGAACTGTATTTAACGTTTTTCTGTCTATGAGTCTCTATTCCTCGCTATTAACTATTAACTCTGCCCGTCCCGCTTGACTCAACCTTCTTGAATGTGTGCGAATGGCCACTCGAATGTTCGAGAGCAACCAGCGAGAATCGAGACCTCCAATGTTCCAGTAATTTCGTTGCGGCTTTCTATCCATCACCAGTGGCGTCATAGCCTATGTATGTGTAGAAATTACTCGTTTGGCCGTAAAGTATGTCATGGTTGACCGCATGCGGCCCACGGGCCTTACGTTGGATATCCCTGTTCTACATGATTGGCTCTATATTTTGTTTTGAACTTTTACATTAACGTTCCGCCGATCTAGTTTTTTAACTATTCACTGCAGTTATATTTTTGGGATTATTTTGCCGTGCAGTTAAGAATTGCCCACGATACTTTTCCCCTTCACTCACTGTATCGTGTAGGCACGTTGTTCGGCCGACGGGAAACTAATTTGTCGCATTCGGCCAAACTTGGGGAGTGACATGATCCCAAGCAAGGAAGTCAAATTACTGGAGCACGTAGTCTAAGAAATAAGGTTTGTTACCAAACCCCGAAGTTTAACTAAATCATTAAAGGCCTGCAATCAATATCGATTCCATTTCCTATGTTATGTGGGTGCCCATGCCCAATGACTTCGTTCACTAATTTCGTTAGGCAGTTTACGAGCAGATAAATCAGACCTAGTCGTTTAACCGTATCTTGGATATTATGCCAAATGTGAATAAACACAAGAGTGGTAAAGTTTTCCAATTAGATGATGATTGTACTCCTTTATAAGGGTACTTAAAATGGACTTTTAATGATTTTTGTAAATTGCTGCCACAGTTTATAGGGCCAAATAATCATAGTTAAAAACAATTGATTAGAGCATAAACTGTACGTGTAAATAAAGACGCAGGAATTTACAGCTACTTTCAATTCTTCGGATTATTATATGTATTACACAGCATAATATACAGGTTCTTTCAACGAAAGCTTGACCCCCCCCTCTATATAATATGAACCGAAAAAAAAAATTAGAATTCGCCGAGACCTGTCGATTTCTGTTCTTGGGGAGAGATTATATACACTGAGACTATAATTTATTAACTATAAATATAGTTTCTTTCTGAAGGTGTTTATTTTACATTTGGCGTAAAGTTTTAACCCGCTAATTTTTGCTGCTGCAACACATCTATGAGTATGTATTCAAGAAACTCGAAGGACCATGTAAATTTTAACTTGGCTTTTATTTACAAATATTTACAATCACATAGGCGTGTAATTTTACAAAGAGAAACGAACAATGAGAGCTTACTTGAACAATAGTATAGCGATATTAACGGAGTGCAATTAATGGATTGTTACTTACGGAGTTACAATGTAATACTCACTGTCCAATGACTTGGCAAGCTATATTTAAAACCTCACTTTAATCTCGATCCTACTTATTTTACAAATTTTACTACATCATGAAAATTAAAGGTATTCGAGATTAAATTGGTAGGTATGGGCAGAAACAAATTGAAATCGTAATAAACCATCTCGGAATTCCCAAATAGGTCAATAATTTTATAAAATCAGAGATTCGGACAATTCAGGTTTAAAAGGTAGTTTCTATACTGGGGCACTTAACTATTTCTTAAAAATACGGTTTACAATTTGCCTAAATGAAATTAACACTATAAATTTCAAAATGGGAAACCAATGCTATTAAACAAGATTTGCATTTCTACGAAGAAGTAGAAGGGCCACACTATTAATTTTTTTCAAATTCCGACTTTAAAGTCAGAATTCTGACTTTAAACTCGGAATTCTGACTTAAAGTCGGAATCCAATTTATTGCACAGGATGTGACTGTTTTAAAGGGCATAGGGTCATATTTGTATAATAACAAATAACCTAGTTCATAGAGATATGAAATCGCACAAGTCACCAACACCCCATACCCTCTAGATATCTAGAACTATGGTCATTCGCTCTTCATAACCATTCGGAACCAATTATATTTATTGTTATTATAATTTATAACATTTCTTATTTTAATGATGAATTAGTCTACTGTTTAGGCAGACGCATTTGGTAAAATAGATTAAATAACATAATCCATAAAAACTGGACAGAAATTACAATTTTTGTAGTCTTTGCAAAATATCTCGCTTACTATTAAAGATACACGGACGCTGTTTTTATAATATTGTGCTACTTTTTTGAGGAATGTGTTTTTCCAGGTTCCTCACTACAGAAAAAGTTCGAAAGTCATGTAATTTGATAGATGTGGTGATAAGGTTTAACCCGAAGAACTGCATTGTATACAGCCTGTCCCGTTTTCGTTGTCTTTGGAGAATATCTTGCTTACACACTCTGTTATTTTCTTGAGAAACAAAAGCTGTTACAAAGAGAACTTATGACCGTAACAAAGTGTAAATTTCATTTTTACAGATTCAAAGGATTGTATGCGCCTTCATGCATAAAAAATAATAATTTTTTATTGTGGCACAGGAAAAGAACATAAGGTGTGCTTTCTTTCAAAATTAATCACAACGGTGTTTCTCACCACCACTAACATACCATGCAGATTCCCTTTAGATCATCATGTCGCAACATATGGTTCATCGAGTACACTTGGTATATATTTTCGAATTTCTGATTAATTTTGAAAGAAAGCACTTCTTTCAAAATTAATCAGAAATTCGAAAATATATACCAAGTGTACTCGATGAACCATGTTGCGACATGATGATCTAAATCTGCATGGTATGTTAGTGATGGTGAGAAACACCGTAGTGCCCTTTTCTGATCTGTGCTAGTACATCATCATTACTACCACTACGACATCGTTCACCGAGTCTATTATCTATGGCACTTTGATGAGCACAGAATAAATGCAAAACCGGTCAGTGTCTGGTGGTATTCGGCATCTCCTTCAAATAAATAAATAGGATCGTCTTTCTTAAAAACGATAGAGGTCAAAGTTATAATGATACCTGCAGAGAAGCAGGTCGCTATCTGTTTGTCAATTAGACAATAATTGTTAGACGGATAGAAGCGAAGACCAGAAGAGGGCACTACAGTGTTTCTCACCACTACTAACATATCAGATGCCCTTTAGACAATCATGTTGCAACATTGTTCATTGAGTCCACTACCTATGGCACTTTGATAAGCACGGAATAAATGCGAAATCGATCAGTGTCTGGTAGTTGGTTTCCTACTACTACTAATTTCTTTACAATTTTGTATAATTCTGAATCATTTCTTATGCATAAAAATGTATAAAGGCGCGCAATCTCTTGTAGTTATGCGTCTACAGTTCTATCTCTTAAGTTTTTTTTAGAAAATGCCAAACATCTCCGAAACGGTTAGGTTTAGGTTCATGGTGTGCTCCAGCATTTGACTTTTTAGTTTTACACTATTTAATAAAATATAAAAATTTACAGCACGTTCCATTAAACAAAATATATTTGCCACTATTAAAGAAACACCCTGTGCATCCCAAACTAATTTTAGAATGATGTGCAGTTAGTTTCATAAAATACCTGTTTTTAATTTTTTACCGACTTTAAAGTCTGAATTCTGACTTTAAAGTCGGAATTCCGAGTTTAAAGTCGGAATTCCGAGTTTAAAGTCGGAATTCCGAGTTTAAAGTCAGAATTCCTACTTTAAAGTCGGAATTCCTACTTTAAAGTCGGAATTCCGAGTTTAAAGTCAGAATTCCGACTTTAAAGTCGGAATTTGAAAAAAATTAATAGTGTGGCCCTTCTACGCCTTCGTACATTTCAGAGTGCACAATTTATCTAAATAAAAAGGACATATTTCATAAAGGCTTAAGGAGTACTTAACAAATATCGAGAAATTATTTTTGGCTTAGATACGATTTTTACTATATTGCATGTATGAAGTATATCTGCTTTTTGTGACTGGATATATACACCTCTTCCAGTCTAAGCTGAGTCGATTTATAAATCAGTATGAAGTGAGACTCGTTACCCATATAATGAATGGAATGATGTGAGCTTGTTTCTGTTTCCAAATTCATTCAACTTCTGTTGTTAATTGTTGAGATTTTTCTTTCTTTTCTGTATATTTTTTTCCTATGTTTTGTTCAAACGGTATTGTCACATCCATAAGGTAGCTGACCCTTTTTATTTATCTTGGGGTATTATATCTGGTATATTATGGGCTACCGTTTTATCAGCTTGTATGGTTAGGTCCTAGTATAATTTATAACATTGATTTTCGATTATAGTTGGTGGTGAATATTGGTAATATGCTTAATAAATCAATAATAATTATAATGGTTGTAGCCACTGTTTATATAAAATAAAAAGTAAGACAAAATTTGTTCTATTATCTTATGCATAAAATGTTTCTATTAACAATCATATAATCATTAAGTCAACAGTTCAATCGACAAATTTTAATGTGTAACACTTCTTTCTGGTTAAGGGTTAAAGTTAAAATATAAGAAGGTAACTCGCATCTAGGAAATTACAACCAGACTCGGGAATTCCATCACATTTAATTCAATTTATAATCAAACAGTCTACTTCCTGGAGCAATATCCAGATTGAATAGAAGTAACTCCCAGTGTCTTAGCAGACTTGCACCTCCGACGACATATTCTCTAATCAAATGGAACGATTTCGTTGAGTTCCTTTCACGGGTGCAGATTCAATTTAGGCGACATAATTAAGCACCGAGGTAATTTACAACACGTTGGCAAAGTTTAAAATATAGTTCTTTCCTAATATAAAATAGTTACCTACAGTTACGTAGTGCAAATAAGGTACAACCGCTAACTGAAGGATATAATAAGACTCAGCAATTAGTGAAATTTAAATTTTAAGTATGGAGTTCCAAATTGGAAAAAAATTGAGAATAATCATTTTGTAAAAAAAAAATTATTATGAGTAAAGTAACATTGACTTTGCCTTCTGCTTCTTTCCACATATAGAATCGATATTGGCTGTAGTTAATTTCAAAATTATCGCATCTTATTGAGTTTAGGTATAAATATAGGCTGTTAGGTACAAATTCGCTTCTCACCATTGGAAGAGATCTAGAACAATCATCAACTTAATTTTTTTAAATACCTACAGATCTGGAATTTGGAAATCATAATTTGCAAATCTCCTGTACCCCTAATAACACTTTACCCCATGATAAATTGTATTCGGACGTTTCGACAAAAAAATACACCTTCAGTGTCTCCTTCCCGAATTGTATATTTGTTTATCTACGAACCTACTTTTTGATCATTTATCGTGCAGATAAACTATCACTGAATGTTACCAAATACTATTAGGCCCTTAAATCTTGATGTAAAGTACTGAGAACTCGATTCATTTCCACTAGATTAGGGTAAAAAATAGGGTATAAAAGAATGTACCCAACAATGTACAGGAGCTGGGGGCAAATATTCTGTACGCCTTTAGTTGCATAAGGAAAAGGGACATTGAGAGAACATTACAGAATATTTTCAGAAAAAGAAATTTTTGTACACCTGCCAAGCTTAAAACTGAAATGTTTTTTTAATTTATTTAATACAAATTTTTAATGTATGTTCAAGAAAAAATAAAGTTGATGATGGTTCTGGAAAATGAAACATCACATTGAAAAGCTAGATATCCTGGCCAATAGAGAACAGAACGTTGCTTCAGGAAAGTGCTTTTTTATTTTCACTATTTGCTAACAAAACAAATTTCCAAATTTTCGCTTTTTTTTAATATTTCAAAACTTAATCAAGTTAGCCTAGATTTTTTTTGGGGAGAACTATCTTGGTACCTTGATGACGCAACTTTGCCTCTTACCATTAATAATGCCTCTTGTCATTAGATTGAGGGGTAGAGATATTATTATTATTATTATTATTATTATTATTATTATTATCATCTATATATTGTCTTCATTTATCTTGAGATATAGCTGTATCTCAAGTGTATCCTTGTGTACGTATGTGTACACCATACCCTGTATTGTGTATCTTCTTGCAGTATGGTTTGGTAACTATGCAGTCTGGTTTGATTATTTGAAATATACTCATTGAAAAGTAGATGGTGTATCTGCCTGCTTTCATTTCACCAAAGTTGAAAATAGTCGATAGATAACC
Source organism: Pogonocherus hispidulus (assembly GCA_963924545.1). NCBI lineage: Eukaryota > Metazoa > Arthropoda > Insecta > Coleoptera > Cerambycidae > Pogonocherus > Pogonocherus hispidulus. The sequence continues at coordinate 54,705,031 of OZ004695.1, forward strand.
AATTGAAAAAAGTGAAGTAATTTAAATTTTCTGATTAATAGCATTGTCATATTATGAGAAGTTACTGCAACTTTATCGAGAGCAGGACAGGGCTGACGACGAACGAGCAGCCGCTTCTAGCCAACAGTTCCCTATTACAGTAAGCCGTGTTTCGTATGTTGTGTGTTCAATTTACAACCTATACATACACTTGTTTTGTTGTTTATCACAACTGAACGTTCCTATAATATTCTAGTTAGAAAATATCATCGAATGTCATCTTTGTCGTCTTCAATATAGCTAGTTTACAGATTTGGAACGCAAGAGAAAGGAGGAGTATACACATTAAAACATTGTCAAAGAAGTATCTGTAGATAAATGTAAATTTTGAAATAATAAATGTTTGCAAGGAACATAAATATCGTAACTGGTATTCAACTATTTCAAAATAAGACTCCACACGCGCAAGTATATTATAGATACTGTAATATTTATATGTATTATATTTGCTCGAGATATTACGTGGTTTGAAATTTAATCTAAATCACGAACTTTCAAGGGATTTATGAAATTTAAGCCAATACTACTAGTTATTTATTAATACGTTCACTTCTTCAATAAAATCGCAATTCCAATTTTATACTGTCAGTAAGTTACAAGTTATGACGTCCGCGACTTCCCAGATGGCTCGTATATCGCATAACACTCCGTATAGTCCGGATTGGGAACAAGGATAGGGGAGATTGACGTAAATGTTCAGGTATTTCTAAACTTCTGTAAAATTTCAGAAATGAATATATTTTCTATTATTTCTGCTGGACTTCTAGTTATTAACGACGTTCGTGAATTTTTCTATTGATTTTCTTGATCTATTTTTTCCAAATTTTTTTTTTACTTGTGTAGTAGAAGATATACTTTAGCTATATTTATTTTGAATATTAGTCAATATAATTTATACAAATTCCCATTGTCCCTCAAACAAATCGTCTCTTGGAATTAATTTGAAGTTCATCAAAGTAATTCGAGAGTCTCCACTACTTCAAATTTCACAATACTATAGAAAAAATGGTGCTAAGGGTACGCCTTGGTACTTACAAGAGACGGATTTATTTTAACGATAGATGAGAAAAATCATGAAGAAGCAATTTTCAGTTAGTGATATCTGAATTCAAACTTAATTTAGTATAGATAATAGTAAAGAATGTTTAACATAAAAAGTTTTAATTGCTATGATCAGTTGGTTTTGTATTCTCTGTAACACAATACTTGCAGTTTAATGGCAACGTACAGTTGCAAGAAAATAAGCAATTGTGCATAAATAAATACATTTTCTGTCAGGATTAATTTAATAATATTATAACTGAATGCCATAAATATTCCTTAAAAAATATCTATTGTTTTGTCGGAATTTTCTAGCCACCTATTATAATAATAATAATATCTCTATCTCTAATTGTCATAGTAATTATGAGCCCGAACGTCAGGAACTTGTGCGGGAGATGGAGCGGCATATTACTATTTTGCGGGCTGCGAATACGCCCGCAAAATAATAGTACTTAATATATTTAATTCTTAGGTTTTCAAGACGAGTTACGAGTATCACCAAAAAAATAATATCCACATTTTATATTACTATAAGCTCATGTGCTTCTATGAAACTTTAAACAAAATGGTCAATAAAAATATTATACCTAACAGATAACATGCATAATGATCTGATAATGTACCTGCCACTAGCATTTATCATTTAGATTTAGAATTCTGATTACAAATAATCCTTCGGAACGATTGGCTGACTCTGCCCTTGTCTCCCCTAGTGCCATAACAGTAAAGCATAGGATATTTTGTTTCATATCCCCTTTATCGAATTAAGTCGGCTAGCTTTCCGCAATTTCTTTAAAGAAGAATTATATAACGACGTACTATCCAGGCTTATTTGAAAGTCTGGTTTTAGAGTGTACTCCCTGGCATACAAAATGTTAAATTAAAAATAAGCGCGCCAACCCGGGAAAAATTCCAGAATAATATTGGCCAGATTTCGCCAGTATTTAATCCAATTTGTAATCAGGAATTCTACTGTCTTTGGAAATAGGCAATAGCATAAAGAAACGACCAAATGTAATTAACTTGCAGGACAGTTAACTTGAACGACATTTTCTTAAGTGTTTTAATATTAGTACACAAAAGTCTGAGACAATAATTAGTTGATTCATAATCATATCAAAACAGAAATTATATAATCATAGTAAAACAAATACAATTAAGCAGATATTTCTTTCATAACTGTAGAAAAAAATCAATTCAGATTGATAATATTTATAAAATGGATACTCGAAGCGGATGGTTCTTTATGAAACATCGTGAAAATAATTGTTTTTAAAAAAACATTGATCTCATTTAGATGTTCCAAGAAATATATAGAAAACACTCTATATACTAGTATTTCGGCTTGTTAGGCCTTTTTCAATAGAGTAAATGTCTATTACTAAATATTTCCAAGTGAGTTTTCGTTATTTATTTGTTTACGAGCCTACCTCCGATTGATTCTACCATCTGGCCATCTGGTGAAGCCCGAGTTTTTAATACCGTTTCTAAGAAGGGCGAGAGTGTAAAGTCTATCTGATCATTGATCATTGGTAGTACACGGATTTATAATTAAAGATTTTTTAATTTCTAATTGCTCTAACAGATCTAAGCGCTTTCCTTTCTTTTCCCGATGCAGTACCTTTACATTTTTCTGATCTATAAAATAATTGTTTTCTATACAATGCGTCGCTAATCCTGAATTAGACATAAAGAACATAAAAAATCCATATCAAATAACGCAAAAAATTTAGGATTAGCGACGCATTGTATAGAAAACAATCATTTTATAGATCAGAAAAATGTAAAGGTACTGCATCGGGAAAAGAAAGGAAAGCGCTTAGATCTGTTAGAGCAATTAGAAATTAAAAAATCTTTAATTATAAATCCGTGTACTACCAATGATCAGATAGACTTTACACTCTCGCCCTTCTTAGAAACGGTATTAAAAACTCGGGCTTCACCAGATGGCCAGATGGTAGAATCAATCGGAGGTAGGCTCGTAAACAAATAAATAACGAAAACGCACTTGGAAATATTTAGTAATAGACATTTACAACAATGTTTTTTTCAAAACAATTATGATAATATTTATGTCGCAAATATGCTACACGATTTACCATGTTCCACTTGTAACCAGTTGTCACGGTTTTATTTTGCCGCTGGTATCTAAATAGGTAGGTACCTATCAGTCTGTCCTAAGATTTACTAGTCCTTTTCGCCCATTAATAGGCCACCCATAATACAATTCAATATCACCTTCAAATACTAGCACTAGGAATCCCAGTTTTTATCAAACCTTTTTTTATATACCCGCTTATGATATTTATTAATAATGAAATGAATGTTCAACCGATTATTTATCTAGTTTATTTAATATAGGTACTTTAAATTATTTTAGCAGCAAAGATAATAGGTTGTCATTATTTAAATATTTTCGCGGTAATTCCCATCACTAGACACCTACTTACTTAGGTTGTGTTCCGATATTAAACTTGGTTAACCAAAATCCCGGTTAAGCGTTCCATTAAATAAAAATTCCTGAAAATTGTTTAACTTTGGAACTGTGGTCAACTGAAAAAGGTTAACCAAACGTCAAAATATTGACCGTGCTCTGGGAGCGGTGCATTGGTCAACCGAAGAGTTAGCAGGTTAGGTTTTAGCGTTGAGAGAAGAAAAATCAATTCTCTCAACGATTTTAATTATATTTTGTTTAGATGGTGAAGGCAAATGGGGTGGTGTTCTTGCGTTAAGAGTTATAATAAATATTTATAAATTCTACTTTTCTGTATTGTATTCTGTAGTCCACTTGACCAAGTCGACTGAAAGCTACACTTATATCTACTTATAAACTACTTAGATCTTACTATAATATACCAAATTATCTGCTGTTTCATTTATTTTTTGACTGAAGACTAGAGTAATAGTTAAGCACGGAATATGAAGGTATTTAAGGTTGAATGAATCTCAATAAAAACAATTCATCATCCATGTTGATTAACCAGCCAGTTCCTTAATTACACATTTTTCAGGTTTACCAATATTTCGGTTAACCGAAATCCTGGTTGGTCGCGGATAATATCGGAACACAACCTTAGTAATATTTAGGTCGTTTACGCCAGACGCGAAGAGTTATTGAACATGGACGTGCGCTGTTTTTACACTGGACAATTCATTTAATAAAAGTAATATCTCGTCTGTTACAATATATTTTAGGAGGTAATAAATTATTTATGGTGGCTTATTGATATTGCAAAGAGGCTAGTTTGTAAAATTTTAGATCTACTCAGATTTTTAATAAAATATCCCCTTTTTCCACCCATTGATCAGCCCATCTTCTCCCAAATTCGGTAAATTTATTCGTTAGTAATTTTCGTAAGATTTTGTTGGGTACTAGGTTTAACGTGTTTATTTTTTGAAATTAATTGAACGACATTTCCGTTTTGGAGACTTCTGAATAAGGTTGAAGCCACGAGGTATTCAAAGTGGACAATTAGTAATTTATCCTAGCGGGATTTATCCATTTTGATAAAGCCAACCGATTCTCACAGTTTTGTGCAGTGCTGCGTACCAATTCCATACAATTGTTTTGTTTTTGTGAGAATCTGACTCTATATGAGGATTTTGTGGTCTGGTGGATCTTCCTCAGGACGTTCTTCAGGACATCAACAATCTTTACCCTCGGCTGGAGGTATGTTGTTCTGTATCTATAATGCTTTTTAGGTGTTACATTGGGTTACAACTTTTAGGGTCCTGCCTAGGGGGGTTCTTGTACAGGCCAATCTTTCTGGTCCAGATAGCTAATTATTTCCCTCACATCTGATTAGCCATTGTCATATTTCACCCTTGATGTCGAGACCTACCACGAGAAAAAGGTCAGTGTGTTCTAATCTTAAGGCTGAAAGCCGAAACCACCGATTAAGTGTGCCTGCAGTAGTACATGCTGCCTAGCAAACCGTGCCTAACTTGTAGTTACAATAAACATTTATTTGATTTTTCTTTTGAGGTATACCTAAGCTGTCTACATATATAAGAAGTAAGGTCGTAACTAAGTGACTCTTTTGTCCGTCCGTTATCTTTTGGGATGTAATTAATAGAACTTATAAGTACCTAATTAGAATAAAAAGAAATCCGTTACTGACTCTTGCTTAGTATTATGGTTAAAATCTCATAAATTTAGTTAAGACTATAGTGCCATTGCATGGTACATTTTATCTAAAGTATAATAATACCATAAGTAGGATATTTAATTTCTAACTATATTCATCCATTTTGTAAACAAGAATATAGCTATATCCTTGGAAAATTAGGCAGTGCCTATACATTTATATAGTATGTACATATTGCGGTATTATAATTAGTAAAATCTGCCAAAAAGGTGCACTACTGAATAACAAGTTAGTAGGTATATTTCTGTATCTCATTTTTCGTGATTTAATTTTCTTTGTTTATCGGTATCAGACAGTTATTTAAAATCACGTGGCGTCCTTTTTTTTTAATCTCAGATCACACCCTTACTAGCTGGTAGATAATGTTTGATCCCTAGATTCGCTACAGAACTAGTTATTCGGTTGGTGCACAGTCTGAACCGATCTTATGTAGTACACATCTAATGGCAATATATCCGTTGTTGCTTTTCTATTGATTTATTTTATACCTTTGAATGTTATAGCTGTGGCACAGTTAACAGTTAATTCAACTAAGTTCGTATCTTTATCAGTGCCGTATCAGTGGCGTATCTTTAAATCCTCAAGTCAACGATTGAGTGTATGTTATATTGAGATCACTATATCTGAGATTTTCTCATTGTGTAAAAGACGGTTCCTAATCTTTCATTTAAAGCAATAATTTAATTTTAAAATGAAAATTAATTCAAGATGAAATTAAATTAATCTAAAATGAATAATAAAGTGGCAATTGTGATTCCTTTGCTTATTTTCATCTTCACTTAAGTTAAATTGGTTTCCGACGAGGTATTGATAAATAAATTTTCATTTTGCTTTTAGAAAACATAACACCAAGAAGCCGCACATAAGATTTTTTTAGACATTATACCCCCCCCCCCCCCCCTTCTTAATATCCAAAAATGATAATATAAACGTGTCCTGACATGGTCTTATATTTTATTTATTTATTTATTTCGATACAATCCAACAGAACTATATACCAAGTACAGGATAAGGTAGAGAAAATGCAATAGAATTAAAATTAGCACATGAGTAATTAGCAATACACATAAGTTAAAAAATGCAAATAACACATGTTAAAAAATCAAACCTACTTAGGGCCGGTTCTACAATCCCGGTATAAAGTGTGGAATAGTAATTCTCGGTATATCTTATCCCTCGAATTATTCGGAGTATAAAAATGCGGGCGTTCTACATCACTTGTACAACGGAGGGATAACTATACGGAGTATAAACGCCGAAAAAGCAGGTAGTAGACCCAACGCACAGATTTAGTCCAAAAGTAACTGAGAATGCAAAGGCGGGAATCAGTCTGTTTTAACCTTCGATCATATAATATAACCTATCATAAGTTGTAATTTACTTACATACTAGTAGCATTTTTTACATTTTTACTTTAATTAGTTTCAAAATATGAAAGAAAAAAGATGAATGTTCTGGTGATGAACATATACCCAAAGAGAGAATAGGAAACTTGCATTTGCACACGCCATATGTTCTTTCTACCCAATTGTACGAATATGCGGTTCATTGAAAATAACTTCTGCTGGTGTATTTGGATGATTTAGGGCCGGTTCTACAATCCCGGTATAAAGTGGGAATAGTAATTCTCGGTATATCTTATCCCTCGAATTATTTGGAGTATAAAAATGCGGGCGTATCCCTATACGGCGATTGTAGAACGCTCCTTTCAACGATATTCTAAGTATAACTTTATCCGTGGGATATACCTGCTTTGTAGAACCGGCCCTTAAAGGTGTTACTAAAATATTTGTATTGCCATACTCGCTATCTCCTAATACACTACAAGTGTCAGATTCATTACTTTGTAATCTGCCCTTGATTCGACTGCATTAAAAATTGTCTGGTTACCTATGTGCTGATCCAGGCCACCGTGCAACTATGTTATTCGAAGATGTGCATCACAAATACTTTGTACATTCCAAGAGAAATAATCTTTACGGTTTCGGTACATCACTGCTTGATTCCCACCTGGTGACTGAATACGAATTGTTTAAGGTAGTTTTATAAGTTCACGTAATGCCGCTATTGCCTCAGTTACGCCTGTTAAATACCAAGAACAAATATAGGTTATGTTTCTGAAAGGGACAGAGCTACGAGATAACCAATAGAAAGCAAGAATAACTATATTCCGAGTATATCTGGCCGAGTTCAGAGGTATAAGCTATTCCATAGTTTATCCCCAGAATAAAGTTATACGGCGATTGTAGAACGCTCCTTTCAACGATATTCTAAGTATAACTTTATCCGTGGTATATATCTGCTTTGTAGAACCGGCCCTAAATAGTATATATATATATATATATATATATATATATATATATATATATATATATATAAGATATTTTACAAATTACAATAAAATAGATAACAGACTGACAATAAAAAACAAACGAAACACTAGCAAGTACAAACACAAATAATAGAACTATAAGTCAGTAAAAAAGTTTTTAAAACGCGACAGAAGAAAAAGTATATCAAGTCGGTCTTCTTACATTTGGTAATTTTGAATCATTTGAAATAAAGGCGATGAAATAAGCAGGTTTGTATGTGGTGTAGGTAACTGTATTATAGAATTAAATCTTGAATTAATTTTACGAACTCAGTCTTTGTGAGAAGTGATAACTAACTAAGTTATTGAAAAATCTAAAGAAAGAGGATGCGGCTATTATATAAACTACGTAAATTAACTTTAGACAACAGTGTTTCGTGTATAAACACCGTGTATAGTAAAATGAAACGTTTTGAAATATCACGCTGTACCCTTTCTAATCGAGTACAATATACATTGTAGATGGCTCTAAACTACCGAGGCGTATTCAAGCTTACAGCGAAGAAGAACAATGTATAAACTATTTAGAGTTTTTACACTTTTAAAATTTTTGGAGTTGCGCAATACAAAGCCCAAACTTTTGTATGTTGATTCGGTATTGACACGAATATGTTCTTCAAAGGTTCATTTGGCATAAAATGTAGCTCCAAGATCTCTAACGTGAGTTACCTACTCTATTTAAGATAGCAGTACGGTCAAAATTTTCATTAGTTCTACGTCTAGAGGATGACATGACATTACACTTACTGATGGTGGTATGACATTCAGTGGTAACCAATTGTTATCATACCATTGAATCAAATTTGCAAGGTTCTCCTGCAGTTTAAAACAATCAATAGATTTAATTTCGATAAAATTGTTTAAAATCACCTGCATACAATAGGTAGGTGCTTAATATTAACCAGTTGCATAAATGATGTCGGTAATAAATATAGCAAATAATAGAAGTCCAAGAACTGAGCCCTGCAGAACTCCAGAAATTTGCGAGAAATGTTCAGGTTTAAATCCTCGATATTGAACAAGCTGAGTTCGGTAGCTGAAGTATGACTTTAACAAATCAACTATACAGAGGGAGACATACCGTACCGATTTAATTTTCTTATTAATAAACTGTGATTAAGTCGGTCAAAGACTTTTGAGAAATCGGTATAGATGACACCTACCCGATTACCCCTATCCAATACCTCAGCAATAAATTGAGTTTTTTCAACAAGATTAGAAGTAGTTGAGCAGCCGCAGCCGTAATCCATAAAATCCATGTTTGTGGATCTTATCCACAAATAAATACCGGGATATCAAAAATTATCTTGGTCAAGGGTGGTTGTCGAATGTAAAACGTATGTCTTACTTTAAATTTGAAATAATTATATCACTGTCACACTGACATCATCAATAACCTACAAATTTCATACCTATTTATTTCAGTTGTAAAACAATAATGAACTACAAATTATGAAATAACGGTTTTAGTAACAAGAAAAACTAAATTACAGTAATTGTTGGAAATGTCCCCCGTTTTGTTCGATGCACAAGTTGACGCTCCTCCTCATGCTGTGAAAAGCGTTTTGCAGCATTTCTGACGTTATGGTTGCACATTGCTGAACAATTCTTTGTTGCAGTTCTTGCAAATTATTTACCGGAGTTGCCAAAATCTTGTTTTTTAAGTAAGGAAATATAAAATAGTCCATAATTGTCAAACAAGGTGATTTCGGAGGAAACTCAACTTCTGTATGCAAACTTATCAGTCTGTCATCAAAAAACTCGCGGAGGAAAGCAATATTTTCTCGTGTAGTATGTGCTGTTGCACCGTCATGCTGGAAATAACCGTACCGAAGTTCATCATCGTTTAACTGTTGCACAAATTCAGCCAAAAAGTTGTGTCTGTACCTCTCTGCGTTGACGGTGAAATCGAAAAAAATTGGCCCAATTATTCTTCTGCGAGAAACTGCCATCCAAACACCAATTTTTTGAGCATGTAGTGGCGATTCAGTAAAAACATGAGGGTTATCATTGCTCCATATTCGCATATTTTGAGAATTGATGTATCCCGAAAGGTGGAACCACGCTTCGTCAGAAAAAAAAGTTAAGTCCAGAAGATCGTCATTCATTAAATTATTGACAAACCAATAGCAGTAAGCAAGGCGTCTGGCATGGTCTGCGGGCAGAAGAGCTTGATGTGCTTGCATCTTCTATGGATGCATGTTCAAGTCTTTCTTTAAAAACTTATGACATGTTCCATAAGATAGTCCAATTTCCTGAGAAAGACGTTTCAAAGGTTTTGCAGGCTCCTCTTCCATACGTTGACGAACGTCATTGACAACTTCTTCTGTACGAACTCTTGGTCTACCAGCACCTTTTTTATGAGTCACACAACCAGTTTCGCAAAACACTTCAACACAAATTTGTAAGGCACGCATAAAAATTGTCCGGTAATATTGCCACGTTTGGGAAGTGCTCTCGAAAATTGTCCAAACACAAACGTTGACTGTATTGCCAATTTCCATTAACTAGCGCACCCGTTCGAAAATAGGCTTCAATCATGAAAATTTTGTGCTGTGTGGTAATAGGCATGATTCAAAAACTGGATTAGAAAATTTCAGCACAATGACTTGACAGATTTTGACACAACAAAACATATTCAAAAATTTAAAGTAAGACACACGTTTTACATTCCACAACCACCCTTGACCAAGATAATTTTTGATATCCCGGTATTAGGCAAGGCAATTGGTTACTCCGGGCGTTTAGATACACAGTTTATTTATAATTTCGGTTTAGTTTGTAATTTTCATTTTGCAAATTCGTTTTATAGAGTTATGAGTCAGGTTTCTGTTTAATGCGGTGAACGTATAGGTACTTATATTTATTTTTGCCTAGAATAAGTGGGAATGAAAGGTAAATACCAATAATTTTACTTCCTGGAATTAATACAAATATTGTGCAGATAACTAAATTTCAGCTATAGTAATACAATATTACTATAATCAGAATCCTTATCTATAACTGGGATTCCGAGACCCCAGTAATATTATTTTACAAGGCGTGATACGTTTGTACCTTTATTTGCAATTATATAAAGTGGCAATCCCTGTTCGTATTGCCATAACGATATTAGCATGAACAAATCTGGTTATGCACTGCAGGGAGAAATAATCGAAAAGTTATCAGCTTACTCAGATTATATAAAGATATCGTTTTGATTTGAATACATGCATGCTGAGTGGATGAGGGGCGCGACTTGTAGCTGGCTTACGCAAATGAGATATGTATTGAGTTCCTTAAAATAAACTGGATTATTTCAGTTGATTCACTCCTTTATTTTTTTCAGTAGGTTATATAGTCGAAAAATATGGTACAACGTAATGAAAAGCAATAAAGTAGATTGTTGAAGAATATGTTCTAATAACAATATAAAATATCAGACTTCTAGGAGCTTTTCTACGTTTAAAAATAATTGAAGTTTTGCTATTATCCCGACATATGTGTATAGCATAAACGGCTAATCACGTCGTCTGCTGGGTTTGGGTAGAGGGATCTGCAATTTATTTCATGGTTGATTCGATAGCTGTCGCCATCATATGGTGCCGCTGAGAACTACAACGTCTCAATGTGGCAAACTCTATCTGTCAAAAGTTGGCAGTGACCCTGGTGACAGCAGTTGCAATTTACGGCACTACAAAACACAAAACTTATATACACAACGACAAAATAATTAAAAATAACGAAGAAAATTCGAGTAGCATCGAAGCAATCACGAAAACACTAGCAGAGCGGTTTGACAGTTGTCAACAAACACACAAACAAAAATAATTGACTACCGTAAACTTATCGTTACGTGCTGCCATTGCCTGTAATTGCGGAGAAGCCTCGGGAGAAGTCAAACAGCAACTGTAAGCACTGTAAGTTTTATGTCATTTGTAATTCAACAAATAACATAAAAAATACAGTTTATATTTGAAATCATTCGAGATCAATCAATCAATCATTCGATTTCAAATGTAAACTTATGAAGTTTACATCATTAACAAATAGCGATAGCTGTTTCTAGCCCATCAAAGCATATTTATTTCACTTTTTTTCAAAATAGCGGCAGAAGAAAGCACAGCGTGATTTACTAACCAATAGCAAATCACGGCTCACTGATCCGTCGCGGCGGTTCACTGAGCTGTCGCGATGGTTCACTGAACCGTATAAATAGTTTAGGTATAAATAGGATACAATGTTAGCATAGGTTTAGTTTTAATCATCTCCAGATGATGCTAACTTAGCTGGAGAAATGCGCGTCGAGTGCAGTTTAGTGTTTAGGTGTTATATGGAAAACTATGTCAGTGTTATCTTCACACCAAAGGTTCCAACCTCTTTTAAGACAGCTATTTAAAAAAAATGACGATTTTCACTTTTTCCAAATAAAGTAGAAACCAAACAAAATTCAGTTGTTTTTTTAGCAAAATGTTAAGCCTTATTGTAGCTCTAATAGTTTCCAATATCTCTGTAGTGGTAATCAAATTTGGTTCAGCCTGTATACGTATCTACATATACCTATATATTAGTAAGAGAACATTCTTTTAAAGCATTCTATTAAAAAGTAATTATAAAATAATACACATAGCTTTTCTGATTTCTTCTAAAAAAATGTAGTAGAACTGAACCAGAGTTCAAATAAATTATTAAAACAACCAATATCATTCAGGTCAGTGAGTTGTGTATAAAGGATGGAAATACACGATTCACAGAATTAAAAGTATTGGTTTCCTGATTCTTTGTGCATATTTAATACAAACCTAATTATTGTTATTGCAGGAATGTCAGATAGTACTGAAATGCTAAATTAAATATAGTAACATAGAAACTAATAATTTTTCCAATTAAGCTGAGTAATGTTCGGTGTACTTTGTCACGCTAGTTTTAGGAACTAGGTCGGAAATTAAATAAAGCCCCATTAGTATGAAAGAAAATGTCTTAATGTATAAGTGTGCCTACTTTTGTTATTCATTGCATGTTCGCAAATTAGTGGTATACATTTCTTGAACGAATGTTATCAATGCCTTAAAATATTGTCTGGAACTAACAACATGGGTGCCTTTTTTAAATTTTATCGTAAAACTATATTATGTTTATCGACTTTGGGAATCGGCTATTCTTTTATGTCCAGGTGAATATTTAATAATAGGTACTCTTTTTTAATTGATACTTCTTTACCTCTCTAATTTAGTTAAATTCATTAAGACCGTGATTTACTTACTAAACAGATTAATTCTAAAGGCGACTTTATACGGCGTGAGGAGTGCCGCGCCTGGAGTGTGGCGTGTGGAGTGATGCGCCGATGTGCATTTTGGTGATCGCGATTACACGACCTGCTGATTGACACGTTTATCGCCACGCCAGACGTGGGGCTTCATTTTCATTTCAACATGTCCGTTCGTCGAAAACGGATGCTCGGTTGTACAGCAGCTTGGTTCTTGCTCGTATAGGCTTAAAAATTCAGAAATTGCTTCGTTTGACCACATGTTGCCTCTTGCTTAGCTAAATATCTACTGAATTTGACTGAATTTTTAAAATATACGAGCGAAAACCTCGCGCCGTGTAACCGTGTACGCATGCCAGTCCACTTCAACGTGGTGCGCGGCTTTGAAGTGTGCAAAGTTTACCGCCAATCGACGGGACCCGGCACGTCGCGGCGTGTCGCCTGTTACTCGTCACGTCGACCCAATACCCAATTACACGGCGTGTGGCGCGACAGTTTACACTCCAGGCGAGGCACTCCCCACGCCGAGTAACGTCGCCTGAAGATGATAAACTGTAAAAACTTTAAAAAAATTAATAAAAACAGTTACTTATTATAGTGGTGTTTGTTTATACAGGGTGAGTCACCCCCTCGGTCCATTACTCAGTTGCTATAGAATATACATTTTTTTCCTTTAGGGCGTTATGTACACCACTCAGAGCCATCTTTTAAAATTATTTTGGGACATATAGGGTGATGGAACTACTACAACTATTAGAACTTTAAATTTATAGTTCAAAACGTTAAATTTTAAACTTTAATGTATTTATTATTTTAATAATTTGTATTTTAATTTCTGAACGAAAAATTATTAAACATTTTGCATTTCTTTATATTGTTTTTCTTCCTTTAAACTTACAGTAGCAGTTGATAAAAAAACTTGGTTTTGGAAAAAGTTTAGGTATTAATTTGTTAAATAAATAATATTGTGTAATGTTTGCTGTGCGATGTTTGTATTTCATTGGTTTTTATTGATTAATTTATTTGCTATCTGTGATACATTACTGAAAAGGTAAAAAAAAACACACCTTTAAATAAGAGAAAACTCCAATATGTCATTTTTAACAAAAAAAAAATTTGATGATTTTTCCAGAAAATCGAAACGTTATAACTCCAATCAGACAAGACAAGCGCACTCAACGTAAAAAGTTGTTCATGAAATGTTTTTACGGATTTTAAAAATTCGCATTATTGAAGAAGTTAGGTGAAAGAGGTTCTCTAAAATGTAACGATTAATTTTTTTCAAAATATCTTAAACACCCGAATAGACACCGCTGCTTAAGCGCCATTAAGTTACCAACAAAATTTTCTAAACCTTTTCCCATTTAACCAATTTCCTATCATCACCAATTTGGGACATACAGAATTGCTTATCTGGACAATGGCATAAAATATTATTTTTTATTTAAATAATTTGAATGTTTCCAGTGTTTGAATGTTTTCCATTCTTATACGAATGATTAATAACATACTAATAAGTAATGCATATAATTCTGGTTGTGTAAACAATGCTCTAGATAATAGCAAATTTTATTAGAAAACGCCCTGTACCTATTGCAAATATCATACAGAAGCATCACATTTAAAATGTCTCGTAACATGTGATAATAATCCGAAAGATTTCACTATCCCTTATAATACTTGGTGAAGTAGGGGTGTGTATAATTTATTACCAAAATCTTAGGCTATTACAGAAATAAACAAAAAGGTACTAATTCTCCAGAACTATTATTTTTATCACACCTAGGATTAAGAAAACGTGAGTCCATGTCCAACAAATCGGTTTTCTTAAGAACCCTTAAGCGGTATGTTTTGACAAATCCAGATGTTCGGGTATTACACCAATTTGTAACGGACGACTCTAACGTCTTCGGAGATGGGTGGATCCGCTGCCAATATTTCATGTTTTTAATTTCAACGAGCGGGTGTTTTTAACATTTTTTCCTTTGTAAACTCCGAACATCTGTAATTGCTTGTTCCTTTGACAGATTTGTAGGCCGCCCGATTTGAAAAATCTAATTTGTCTCCCCGAGCTTAAGACAAGAATTAGATAAAGAATAAATTGAAACATTTCAACAATGGGATTGCGTTGTGAAATACTCAGACCGACTGTTGGGCTTTTGGGTAATTTATATTTAAATTTGTATAATCCCTTAACGCCCTTAATCAGATAGCGGGTTATAGCAGAGTAGAATGAGGGGTTGTTAAATTCATCAATGTAGTTGTCGTATTAGCATAGTAAACAGGTCCGATTTTTTTATTTAAAAAATGCCACGGTTAGGGTGAATACTTATCTCTCTATTAAGGTAAATACAAGGCTTACTTTTTTAATTCTATGCGGTATTAGCATTTTTTATGGTACAAAATAAACGTACACAATAGAATATTTTGTAACATTTGAGTTATGCATAAAGTACGAGGACAACTTCGTGCCACATAAATAAATCAATAGGAATGTTGATGAATTCTTAAAACGGGTTATATTTACCCAGTGCACGCCAGTGCGGTATGGTACAGCGTATAAAATATATTTTGTCTTGTATAGATCAAGCAAAATGTTAATAGTACCTATATTAACTTTAGTACCTATATTACCTAGTTTTATAGCACCCGTCCAAGTTTAGAAAATCAGACCCTACACGCCTTATGAAATACGTTATTTATACTATTTTTCTATTTTGCACGTTTTGCACCTATGAAAGCAAAAAGAAATCAGCAGAATGTTTAGTTTCCTTATAGAGATTTGTATACATATTCTGCGATAGTTGGTATCATTGACATTTATACCAAGTGATATAGGATATAATGAGTCTGTGACCCACCATTTAAAGTTATGGTTAGTTATACAGTGTTATTCAGAACTTATCCATAATACAATTTGGGGATGTTCAACACACATGTACAAATGTGGTAGTGCAAAAAAAATTTTTGGCGGTTAAAAATATTTCATTGCCCGCCGCTGGATACTGGTCCACTGTAATGGAGTGACCTTGAGACTGACAATGCAAACTGGCTAGCACAAAAAAAACTTCGGAAGTTCTGAGAGTATACCGACACCCGGCGCAAAAAAGATTTGCAGCGTTTTTACTTTAAAATAAACTTAAAGATAGATAGATGTCATCAAAGTGACGTGTCTTTAAAATTAATAAAATTTTATTACACTAATTTTGAAGAATTGCGCTACTTGATTACTAGGTATTAGAAACATGAAATTTAAAAAAAAATTTGCACACACCTTGTTACAAAAGCTGTTCGAAAAACGGTGTTGGAAGTGATTTCGTTGAATTGCGTGCGGATTTTCGAGTGCCCAAACGTGTGTATTGTGAATATTCTGTATTCCATTTCGAGTAAACAAAGCTTCATCTGTAACTAGTACATCAGCAGTAAACTGGGGATTTTCAGCATTTTGCTGCAACAACCACTCACAAAACCTAACTGTCGATGTGTCGATGTGCCGATTGGGAAATCGTTCCGCATACAAGCGCGAAACTGCCAATGAATTTTGTTCAACTTCGCCATAAATAAGAATCATGTCCATTAACTCAGCATTACTGTACACATGAGCCATTTTGAAAATTTTACAGTTTAACACTCCTACGATAAATAAAACACCCGCACTGCGAGAGCGACACACATAGACTGATGACTGATAGACAATAGAGATATTATCCCCGCTCCAACTCTAATCGCTCGGTCTTAACCAAGTGTTCCAGGTACAAAAACTTGTTTACTGTTTTTTGTCGGAATGTGGTTATATCAAATGTCGTTGAACTCGATGAAGTACAGTTGCCCATCTACGTAGACCTTTATAATGGTATAACTTTAAACATTGTTTACGGGAAATCCTAAGACTTTTATTATAAATTTTTTTGGTGATATCGATCTTATTTAAGGATGCACATATCCTCAAAGTTTTAGAGATAAGTTCTGAATAACCCTGTATATCTTTAGGAAATAGCTAATTTTGAAGTCTGCTATTTTAAAATTATTTTTTAAAATATTCTATTTAAAAATTTGGACACCTTATTCTACATAAATTAACAATATTAAAAGTATTAGTGTAAAGGTATCAGAGGTCGTGGGTTCGAATCCCCATCCTACTAGAAAATATTTTCACCCATTTTCAAAATGGCTACAGTTGATAATTCAAAGTTTCACAGTGTAAAATTTAAAATTTACAAAAAAAAATATCAAAAAGGGTTGAATTTAAGTTTAGGGATCTTTGATTAGAGTCCCACTAAAATTGATAAGGTAATCCAAATATGCAATGGAAATGCATTATTTAATTTAAAATAACGAAGTAAGTTTTGACTTCCAGTGTAACTGGAAATACCTATAGCCATTTAAAAATACTTCCATTGAATAGGGTATGGCCCACTGTGTGTATTCTGAAGTTTTTAGAAAATAATTAAGAACTGAACACTTAAAATACTTCTAACGAACGATTTCGATGAATTATCTAATCTACAATCTGTATGCATATAAGATAACTTTGATAGGAACAACTTCAGAAAACATATTTTTCATGGTATTTGGTGTATAATTTTTAGAAAAGGTATACCCATAATAGGCTTATAACAAACGGATATATTACCATTTTATTATTTGCAATATATCTATGGCGACTTGAGCTTTTTTATTCTTATATAAATTATTTTAGCATTGGAAAAGTTTCACGCCAACATTTACATACAATGTTACAATTTGCAAGAGTAAACAACATAACTAAATTGATCACAAAGTGTTTCATATAACTTTCTGAAGGAAATAAACAAGTTGTGTTGTTTCGAAAACTTAATGTTACTACCTAAAAGAAGTAAAGTTGCGAACAAGTATTCTATTTCCGAAGCCCTACGTAATAATATTGTTATATTTACGATATAAATTTCTGATAAATATAGTTAGTTCAGTTTAAGTTAATATTTTAAAAACCAGCAAGAGAAAAGTCTGTTTCGAGAGTGTTTTTCATTGTGGTGAATTGTTTGTCATATTGTGTGCAAAAAAAATGGTCTGATATGAAAATTTTTATGTACTGCGAATGGGCACCTTAATCTAATTTCATTTGGCATAGACATGCAGTAGGTACTAGTGCGAAATATTTATATTTCTTTTAATTTTTTTAGTCAGTTTTGTTTATATTTCGTGCTGCGCAGAAACGATGTTCAATTTCAAAGTAGAACGAAATACAGAGGTTTACGGGACTACAAAATCTGACACAAAAGTAAAACGAGACTTTCCTAAATTAAAGTAAATCGCGCGAAATTGCATAAAATCTTTTCCGAGATTAAGCTGATGAGAAAAATTCGCCATCTCCGAGAATGCAACAACGGAATAACCCTGTCCGGGAAATCTTGGTTCTGTGTATCATGGAAGCGGGTCGCAATGAGTTCGAGACTAAATGAAAGAAGATAATATGAATGCATGCGGTCCCCATGGACAAATAAAGAATCTAATGCAGTCTGCACTCGGTTCTTTACCTGCGGAATGGAAATTACTTGACTTGCAGCTTATGTGCGCCGAGAAAACAGATTATTTAAAATGTAAAACTGGTTGTGTAACTAAATTCCTGACCTTAATATAACAAAGCATGGTCCAGTTATGCAGTATTTTAAAAACTAAAGAATATCCTCTAACATTAGTGAAAGGACGATAACATCCTGAATCTACAATACTAACAATTTTCTCGGTTTAGAAAAATATAAACGTTAGAAGATAACAGACATATGAAATATAATAAGAAGTAAGCAGATACTATTTGGTTCATTTTTCTTAAATTGTTTATGAAACTAAAAATTAACATTTCATAGAACTGTTTCTAATAATAAACTTAAAGTAATTAAAGTTATTACATTAAAGGAACAAAAATAATGACAGATTAAAGACAATTAAAAAAATTGTAATTGATAAAATAAAGAGAAATAAGCTCGCTGTAGAATGGAAATTATTTCTCTTCAGTCAAGTATTCAACGTATTGGGTGTATTCTTTTAAACTCGATATTAAAAGACAGATAAAAGTATTAAAATAATATGTAATTAATTCACATAATTTCATTATATGAATCTTAGGAGGGCACACAGAAAGCTTTTATACAGACCACACGCATCCAAAATTAATATTGTATGCGCTATTAGTACTATTACTATTGTTATACTATATATATTATGATGGTTGTTATATCTTATAAAAGGAGTAACGCCACCCAACATGCCTAGAGTGGATAAAATGTGTCTCTGTTCAACTCATTGAAAATGTCTGTCTCTTGGACTTCAAGTGCGTAGCATGGTTTGGGTACTTCGTGCGCACTTTTTATTAGTGTTTTTGTGCTTTCTACTGTTTACTTATAGCGTGAAATAACGTTTTATGTGATTTTAGTATTAATATAATATTCTAAATTGGCTCAGTGCAGTTCATTGAATGTGGTATAGTGTAATTTAATAGTGTAAGTGCCTGTGCCCATGACAGGCACCGACCTGACTACGATTTTCGATCGTTGCACTATCAAAATATTTTAAATCGACTTTAAATACCAACATTTAAATATTTTTCACGTAAAATCGGTGCAGTATTAATAAATACTGAAATATATGTATAAATTTTAAATAAACTTTTTTATAGGTGTACCTACTGAGTAGAATATTCCGCCAAGCCGTAAACTACGACCTATCTTCATGCACTTCTCTATTATTTGTCTTAGCTAACAGAACTGAAATATTAATTCTCTGCACCGCTACTTTCAAATTATTTTTCCTTTTATCGTATTAAATCCTGAGACTCATTAATTTACTTCTGTGTATTTCCTGTTGTGTTATATTTTTTCATCAGTCATACTGCAACAGGATATAAGACGCTAGAAATACATTAACAATTGTTACCAATGTTGTTGTTGACAATGAATTTAACAACAACATAACATAACATTGAATGCGCAAAGCTGTTTCATTTATTACAATTAATAAATTAAGTCTTGCTGTGCAGGTCGATTTTTTTTCCAAGTATGTGATGTATACTTCTTGTATACGAAAGGTTAATGGTGAAAGTTTTGAAACTATTTAATTTTAAAATACAGGGAATGCAATCGATAAAACATTTTTCTTAATAACCAAGGAACTTATGGTTGTAGCAACATCCGCTTTACGCCAGAATGTTTATTTTTTTTTCACCACTAACTTGAGATGCAACACGACAAGGGCTGCTATTTAGAAATTTCGGGATGTTACTCTTCTAGGAGCTTTGAAATGAGAGGGGGTATACTACACAAATTTATGTTACTAGACCCTATGGTAATCGTCCACTTTTAAATTTTTTCTCTCTACCAAGTAGAACGTTATAAAACTGACACGGGACTTTTGTCAGACACTTTATAAATAGTGAGAATATTTTCTAAATTACCAATATATCCAAATGGGCATTACAAATGTCAGTGACGTAGAGGAAAAACTGTGTGAAGTTTCTTTGTTGGTAAAAAATTAAATCCATGATAGTTTACACCATGAAAATAATGTATATTAATCCAAATTATACATATTAGAAGATACAATAGGCTTTTTCAGATTTGCATATTCATTATTTCAAAAGATAGAGAAAACATGTATGAAAAAGTAAAGAAGACACTTCAGCACCTGTAACTTAGAAAATAATTTATATTTCACTGCCACTATTTCACAAATTTTCAGGCATTCCTGTTTACACACTATTCATAAATTCTTATCAGAAACGAATATCAAAACAGTTTCTTTAGTCCTATCATTGAATTGAAAAAACGCTAGATTTATTAACTGAAAAACGTTCTTATTATATGGAATTAAATTTGGGTTTTCAGTTGACAAAGTACTGTAATAAAATAGTACGCATTAATAATGGGAAAGGGTAAATAATTGACGTGTGGTTGGTTTAGGTGACCAAAACACGCAGCCAACTTACACGAAACGACAAAGTAAAGGCGGCAGCCGAGGTCGAAAGGATATGGGTAAATTACCCTTAATCTTTCTATTTATGCAACACTACGGATATTGATACCAGTACAAAAATCCCGTTCAGAATTTCTGAACGTAAAGCATATTGTTTAACCGTCAAGGCTCAGCGCTGAAGTATTGGTTATATTATATTATACCCTTCTAGGAAATCTATAGGTACCCATAAGAATTATATTTCCGACAACAACTTCTGAAAAGGAAATATTAAGAATACACTTAGGTAAAACCCTTCTACTTTTCTAGATACCAGGCGAGGCACAGAAAATTGCGGTCGACCCAAAATATCTGAACAGTCGACCACACGGTTTACCAGAATCATTAAAAATACTTGTGACAAATATTGCCTTCGAGTGTTCAGCCGAAAACATTTGAAATCTGTTCTTGTGGCAATAAGTACCATCCAGTTTGAATGTAAGGAGTTTCAGAAATCTACGTTGTACTCTATCGATATTATCAGTGACTATAGAAGTCACTGATATTATCTATATGAACTGCATAGTCCGGTGTCCAAACAATGGATGCATATTTCAACCTAGATATAACAAAAATAAGGTATAGCAACTTGGTGATATTTAAAATATTAAATTCCCTCGAACATGGCACAACCAACTCATATCTATTTAAAGCATTTGGTACAATAGAATAATTAATGTAATGTGCAAATGAGAGTTTGGCATCGAATACAACGCATGGGTCTCGAATAGTATCTGATCTCTTTAAAACTGTTTGATCGATGTGGTAAGTAGTCGTAGTGAATGTTTTATCTTTTTAAGTAATATGACATAACTTTAAACTTTAAAATATTTAGCTTAAAATTTTTAAATTCATACCAGTTAGTAAGTTAATCAGAGATTAGTTAAGAAGAAGAAGTTAGAATAATAGTAATTCATATTATACAACCTATAACAACATGTTAGGAACACACGTATTGTAAAAAAAATATCTAGTTTGTAAATGTCATATATATAAATATCGAGAGAAAAAAATAGAATATTGTGTGTGACACTCAATTTGTGTAAAATTAGTTAAAAAAGAAGTTGAATAGGTAGCTCGCAGAGAATAAAAGTGTTTTTCCACGAAGTACAGTATTTATTCTCATCGAACCGTCCTAGACAGAGAAAGCGGGTAGCTTCTGCTGGACACGACACAACATATAATAACCTATAACAACATAATAAGTTGGCCAATTTCTGTTATATAGGTAAATTACTTTAGTCTGTCGGCAAATATATTGAAACCTAAGTTGACTAAAATGGAATCTGTCCCAATTTTAGTTAAACAAACATTTAGCAAAATTGATAATAATTTACGGATAGTAATTACAAGAAAGAAACTTGCTATAGATAATCTGTTACCTACGAAATAGATTGGGTGTTGAAAACTTATCAATGATAAATTTATGGATAAATATACTCAAAAAAATTACTTTGATATAAAGATATCGGGATAAAATTGATTTTGACCTTTTGTTACATACTCCATATTAATGGTAGCAATAATAGTGGTAACAACAACTTAGGTAAGTATTGCTGATTATTCTATATTAATAGATATATTCAAAAGAAGACGAGTGAGCTTAGAATCAATATGTTAAAAATATTAAATGCAAAACTTAAAATTATAAATGAAATATATATTTTTCTGCAAAATGTCAATCTGTATGGCGGTATATGTATACAGTACTAAGTATATGTAGCAGTATATGTCATTATGTTGTACTAAGTGGAAATAAAATAATATGGTCTAAAAATTGTAGTCTTCCATGAGTTTGCGACGTCTAAATTTTGGTATTCAAACAGAGCAAGTGATTTTCTTTTCGATGTTTATTAAGAGTATCTTGACAATGGAAAACTGTTTTATTGTTGTGGGGATTCAGTGATGGGATCTCTTGATGGAAAATATTTTGCAGGCGATAGTACCTCCGAAGATACCGGAAATCGACTCTAATTTCGTTATTCTCTCTTCACAGCCAAATTTTTAGGTCAAAATAGTTTTCTGTTCAGTCTGTTCTCAAGGTACTTCCAATAGGCTCCCAAAAATAATCAACTGTAAATGCTCAGACTTTAATTTTAGAGTTTTTTTAGTTTTAAGAAACTATATTTTGATGTTTATCTTCTTGTTATTAAGGCTGCCTTAACAAATTACTTAATACGAATATTTTTACATGATATCCTGTAACAGTGGCTGAGGAATTGATACCTCAGCTTTTTACCTCATTATACTAAGCTCGAACCAAATGAAGTACTAAAACTATGAGCAAGTTTTACTAACTTGTATAGCTAACCAAGCACAAACCATGAAGTGCCGGTAGAATCAAACCATTTGGATGAGGTGGAAGTTTAGTAGCAATGTGAACATTGTTAATAGACTTTTCTTTTCTGATGTTTTGCGTTCACATGAAACACATGAACGACTACATAGTGATACGGTCCTCGACTACAAAGTGAGGAATATTTTCGACAATAACATTCATTTAATTACATAGCATTTTTCCAGACCAAGCGAAGGATACGTGTTAATTTTTCAGAATTTTCTAATGCTGTAACAAATCTTCTTGGAAAAATTTCAAATTTCTGGGTAACTAATCTCTGTATTTGATGGTAACTGTATTAAATTATAATAATGTACTTGAATAATCATTTATTTCCATTCAATACTATTATTCTTTGAATTTTTGTTTCTGTACACTAGTGGATATTAATAAAAAAATCGTGTACTGTTATCGTTCCTTGACGGTATTTCTTTATTTGATTTATTATTTCTTTTATTGAATGGCTAATTTAAAACAATTTTATGATACAATTTTTGTTATGCCGACAAGCACTACATTAACAGCTAAACTGAAATATTTCAATCGACTAGACGATTATGTCCAATTTACATGCACCCCTTGTCGGAAACCGTGCAATAAGACGCGTTGCTAATCCGCGTATCGGCCGACAGATCGACGGGTCGACGGGGGCCCTCGTTAGTCAACTTCTTCACTTAACGTCTTCCTGAGACTTCCTCCCGAGTGCTAATCAACTTGTGGAATGTTAAGATGACATGCTGTCTTTACAATTTTAAATTTTTAATGTGTATGTTTACCAGTCGATCTGGGCGGAGCGGTTCTCGATTTATAAATGCACCTACCGATGAATGAAAAAAAGATCATGATATACTGATATAATATAACAGTATCAGAACTAACTAATTTATTTGTTTATTGAAATTAGTAGGATTACTCTTCTTTATAATGGTTTCTTGAGAGTTTATAGCATAGATTTAATACCCTTCGCAAAAGATGAGTAACCAAATCAAAAATATGGATCAAAGATCTCTCTCTAAATATTTTGATGTCTCTCTTTTGTTTTTGTTTACACTGGTTTTTTCATAGCACATGTCTAAAATATGCATTTATGTTTTAAGCTCTCTATGCATCTCTTTTTGATACACAAAATGTAAACAGAGACAACCATTCAACGACTTGACACACCCACTCGAATTCTCGACAAGAACCGTATTATTACGATTGCCGTATCCGTCGTCTACCAGCGCAAATATTTACTATTTACTCCATTTTATTACGGTTGTTTTCTTGGTGGTGAGTCGTATTTTGGTCTAGTGTTTCGGTGTTTCCAAGTGATATTATTTGATAAAATCCTTCTAAAAACTTTTGATATTTATTATTTAGTGTTTATAATGACCAACAATAGTTTGCAAGAAAAGGTGAAAACCAGGGGATTGTTTATCATTTCATCGGTAAGTAAACAAACTGAAAAGAGAATCTCTATCCCTCATAAACTTTCTCTACGTATTCTCACGTATTCCTATCCCATGATTGTGCAACTTTGTTCCAATGCTTTTAAATAGGCTGTTACCCATCTTGTCCGAAGGATATTAAATCTGTGCGTTCATAGATATATTAATACAGTGTGTCCGAAAATGATGGAACAAATTCATATTTTATTCTAGTTAATATTAAAAAAAAACGCTGAAACAGGTATACATTTTTTATATACTGACATATTTTATGCTTTATATTAATGAGTAGAATCGTAAAAATGTTATAAAGAGAGTATAAAATCGTTGAAAATATTGAAGTTGTCTGCTACTTCCGGTATAATCAGAAATGAAACGACCTTGAAATAATTTTCTTTCAAAATTTATAAGTTATAACCTAGATGGCGAAATTTTCAGAAAGAAATAATCGCTACAACTCTCCAAGCATCTATCGAAACCAATTGTATGAAAGTCCTCCCCCTGTATATAAAAAAATATATAAAACATATGAAAAGCATTGATAAAGCTAGACAATGCAAACAGTTAAATGATGAAAATTAAATCACCATAGAATATTACCTTCATAAATAAAAATATATTTTAAATATAATTATCATTTTTCAGTAATATTAAACTACATTCTTAGAGCTTAGTCTAGCTAATTGAAGAGAGGAACCACTCCCAAATAAAACTTCAGGAATTCAAATGCACATTGTGAATGCAACGGAAATATGCGATACTTTATGATGCATCGCATTTGCTACATTAAAGTTGGTGAACCAATACCTGAATCTTCTTAAATATGATCGATGGAAGAAGTTCAATCGTTCTAATATTTTACATAACAACTACACCATTTGAGGAATTCATAATTTTCTCAATTCAAGTAAGTGTAAGAACACTGGATGAGTTTTTAAAGAAGTGTATACTTGTGGACTGGAGCTATATCTAGAGAAGTAAATGGGTCTTCAAGACGTTTCACTTGACAGTAAAATATGTGGCAGTTGGATTTATTTGCGGTTTGCTCTGAGTCAAACTAAACGCGGGTACTTATCGTATATACAAATAGTCTCAAAACTATATTTTAATATAAGATGTTGACATAGTACATATTTATTCATTTTTATATAAAAACATCGTTCTGTGATAGTCTGTTTATACCTATTATACAGGGCAGAGGTAAACGCAGTTTGCGTTTATCCTAGATCGACCCACCTATTTGGACGGCACATCACCTGCCTCAATATTGACTTTAATTCAATACATCAAGGCTAGGTTATTGTGCACAACCACAATAACGTTGACAGTAACCAGTGGCGTACGAAATAAGATGAATATTATGATGAGGATGCGTTCAATAGTGCAACGGGAGATTTAATATTCATGTTAATCTATACACTATAGATGTTTCATTCTCGATATGTTTGCAAGCGATATCAGTTGCCCTTAAAGGTAGAGTAATGCGTCTATAGTTTTTTAAAAAGGATGAGTTAGGAGATCATATTCTTGTTATGATATTTTAGTATTTGAATTGGAAAGTAAAAAATTTTTACTTACTACCTAGTAAAAAAATTTTACTAGGTAGAAAGCATTACACTGTTTGAAGTACTTGTATGTTCTGATGTTTAGTATTAGTAATATGATTAATATTATCTTGGAATATTCCAGTTTATGTGATTTTCTACAGATAATAGCAAAAAAGCATATTCCGCCATGGCAAATGCTAAAAGTATTTCCTCACTTTTCAGTTTTATTTTAACATAATACATACTACGTGCCTGTTAATATAAACAAATGTAGATGATATCAAATAATGAAAACTAAATAGACACAGGATATCACGAGTGAACACATCTTTTAGTGTTTTCTAAGTATTACAGTAGAGAAAAAACTGGTTCAGCTTTGATGTAATTTTTTAATGTTGTATAGGTACTTTTTATTTGACAAATGTATTAATTGTATAATAGGTAAGTAATGTTCAATTCCTCAAACAATAACATACGTCGGTATTCCTGGGATGAATTTTAGGACAAGCAGCTTATAATACTTTCCTCAAAAAGAATGGTCGATATTATTAAAGAGTGTTTGTTGTTCACATAGATGTTTCGAAATAATTTAAAAACTGTGGATAATTAAATATTACCACTTCGTTGACACGACACGAGGGCCAAAGTTTGATTCAAAGTTGATTTTACATATTTTTTGTTTGATTATGTTTACCAATGGTGTTCCAACGAGGTAAGTAAGGCATTTAAAGAAAAAAAATTACATACATGAGTAAAACATGAAGTAATATATTAATAATGTAATATAATAATAATCTAGCTATAAAAAAACTTTGAAAGCATACTCACCACGAGTAATTACTAATATTATACCGGATGATACCATTTAAACGATATCATACTTATTTTATTTTTTCTTGTAATTATTTATGTTCTTTGATACTCAAAATCCATCCATAAAACAGGTCATATACTTTCACTGCTTTAAAAAAAAAACGCTGACAAGTATAGCAAGGCCGTTCCAAAACTGTAATAATATACAGAGTGTCCTATCCAAGTTGATGTCACGTGACCGCAAACATGAGGTATAAAGTCCTTTTATACCAGAAATGAATTATTATTTATAATCATCAAATGATAGTTCAACTAGTTTCCAGATATCGACTGGCCAAAACTTCGTGGCCCACTCTCAAACCTAGAGTAAATTTCTGAAAAGAACTCTTATATTTAGAATCATTATATTTTTCAATACTACCTGGCTACATTCTCTAGTGCTCTAGTGTATATTTTCGAGAAACAAAAATATATACATACAGGTATGTGAAATATCGATTTAGGGTTGCCTAGTAGTTACTTATGAGCAATTAAATCGTCATCAAATATTCTTCTGAGAACATACCACCTGTGAAGTGAACAAAACTGAAATTACTTGCTAAAAGAGCAGAAGTTTCAAGGAAAATCCATAAAATTTGTTCCTTCAAACCACTCACTGTATGAAGCGTAATTGATGAAATTATTTACCAAATCAATAACACTTTGTCAGTTGCGTTTAGTTTAACACAAATAAAATATTTTAAACTAGGTATATTTTTTATATAACAAAATAATTCAGTGCCGAAGAGCCATTTGTCTGTGCGAAACGTATAAAAGAAAAACAAGAGTTAAAATATAATTTGTTTTAAACTAAAAAACCACTGGCAAACTTTACTTAATTTACGAAATATATTTCATACAGTGATTTTTGGAGGTGCTATGCACTTGTGATCCTTGATCTCTTTGTTCTATTGTTTTAATTTTAGAAATTACATATTCCTAAATTTATTTGATGAATTATGGAGATGTGCCACAAATAAGTAGACAATTTCTACGGTAGTCTCATCTTGCGGGTTGTATAAAATTCAGTTTCATGCGTAGTAACAGATGTACCTACGTCTATGTCCCAGGAGCACATGCGGATTTTTTACCCATATATTGTGACGAACCACCACACCGTGACACCGATGATCCCATTGACTTTACCGCTTCCCTGTCATTGTTACCCACTACAACAATACCTAAATACCGGACAAAATACTCAAATTTGGCTTTGTGTCCCACTGATATATGGCTTGTCAGGAAATTTTACCTCGTGCATTGATAAATCGTCCCGAAGACACCGCATTTATGGGTACCAATAGATTTTTATTTTCATCGACCTTTGTGGATGCTCGCCAAGAAGCTTTTGTTGTGACAACTGTTGGACGCAGAGGACACAAAGAAATTTGAGTATTATATAAGATTGAGGTTTCGTAAGACCACCTGTTAGGTTTATGAAATACCTGAAATTATTTTAAGTAAAATTGAAAATCGAACACTGGTTATGACTGGAGATTAATCCTTTCGGAGACTGATCTAAGAACTTCAACTTGTTCAACTTCGACCAGTAACTGTTTGTACTAATTTATGAGTAGACAGACAGAGTTTTGTAGAAGAAACTAAAAATTCTTACTATTAGTGAATGGCACCAGATTCCTGAAATAATGGAACATATGACATCCGGATATAAAGGTGTGATACTAACAGGTGTGCAATATATCAATAGACATATTGCAGTGGCAAAAATTATTCACCAGACAATAACTGCGATATAGTCTGCAATCGGAGCCTCAAGCATACTACTAATATTTACCGTAAACTATAATAGAAAACAAATATTATAAAGTATACTGGGAGCTAATCATACAAATTGATAAAATGGTAGCCCATAAAAGACCTGATATAACACTTCAAGATAAAATAAAAAGGGTCATGTACATTATCGATGTAGCAATACCGTCTGAACAAAACATAGCAAAAAATCTAATAATAATAATAATAAAAATAATAATAATAATATCTCTACCCCTCATTCTGATCACAAGGATTACCCCGAAAGTCTGACTTGTGTGGGAGAGGGGTGGCGTATTATTATTTCGCGGGCCGCATTTGCGCCTCACCACCCAACTAGCAAAATAGATCTCCAACAGGACTAAAGTATTATATAGGTATCCGTTAGTGCTCTTCAGAGAAGAGTTCTATTCTATAACGCCAGAAGTTAATACCGTTTTAGCCAACGAACCAAATTATCACATGATATAGTTGTAAGAAAGAATATACAACCAATATTAAAATTCAGACGGCAATCAAATATATCTTCGTTTTATCAGCATTGTGTAAATATTTATATCACCATTCACCAACCCCTTTTAAAAGAACTATAAAAGATTTGTATAAAAGCTGTATAGATAATCTGGTAATTGCTAATACAACTTCTATAAAATAGTTTTATATAAATTCTTTAACGAGTTGTGTAGCTTACTTTAAAATCATATAATAGATATGGTATATATTTAGACAATACAACTCCTAAAGAACCAATTTAAAATTATTTTATAACATGTTTATAATCTTTGACATTCCCACTATTATAAAACCCTTATAATATTAAATTGTAGTTTATTAGAATAAATTGCGTTCTAAGACCGCACTATAGAACATATTGTTTGTGTACTCCGAAACAACTTAACCCCATTTTTGCTATCCGTTTACAAACATGAAGCCTACAACAATTTTATGATGGAAGAACATTAAGCAAAGTGGACATTTCAAAGGAGCCGTTAAAAAAATATATAAACGCGTTAAAGGATGCAGCACTTCGGTGCTTCAACATATAAATTCAGTTTCTACTTGTAGTCATAATCCTAATTCCACTAATTTAAGTAAGCAAGACTATTTAGACATCCACTTATTTGTAAAGTTTGTATGCACATGTCTCTTTTCTCATGATGCTGGAATAATTGTCAATTCCCTTTTTCCCTTTTCTATATTAGCTATTAGTTTACAATGTGATTTACCTCGAACATTTTATGAATAAGTATTCAAATTCTAATCTTGTAATTAGTTAACTCTAGGTTAAATTACGTTAACCAAGGGGCCTTGAATCATGGGCCCTTAGAAACAAATTTTACACGGCGTAAAAATTAATATGATGGATAATTTAAATAATAATTTTGAAGTTCAGTTAATTTCTTTAACTATGCTGACCACATCAAAATTACAACTAAATACTCACACCGAAAACTCACTTTACAGAAAAGGTAAAGATGGCGTGTAGATATATGAACGCCATTTTTAGCGTCTACTTAGACAACATTACTCAAGACTTCGCAAACTAATTCAGAAAGAACAGAAACATTGTATTAAAATCCGCCATATTTTTATTAGTAATTAACCTGCTTCGATTGCCGCCATTGTGAAAAATTACGTTTGTAAAAACAAAATACCTATTAATTATTATTTTTTGGAGAACGACCTAAATATTTTAGTTATTCCATCATTTACTTACCTAAAATACTTAGTATTAAAAATTTATAATTTTTTTTTTTTTATTATTTTAACCGATTTAAATACACTTAACTTAGGTCAAAGGGGAGGCGCTTACATTTTTTGCAGAAAAAGTATATATATTTTATCAGAAAAATTTGCCGCGCACATAAAATTATCCTTTGATACACAGTTTATCAAAGATTCTATGATTACATATTTTTATATTAAAAACTTTATATCGCCATTTCTAAATTACCAAATGTTATCCATACTAAACTTTCTTGCAAAACGTAGGCTATACATTATTCTTGCGATATTTTGGTGTAGTTATTCAACATTATAAAATGTAAAAGTTTTTAAATGTACCTATACCACATTTCCATGGATTTGTTGCATTTGTATAACCTCTTATATGAAGTTTATACGATGCATTGTACTATGTTATATGATACTTATACAATTTTTTACAGCTCAATTTTTATGTCTGTTAAAACAAATAAGTTGTATAAGGTATCTCAAAAGTGTACCTGTAAGTGTAAACTGTATAATGACTATATATTTTCACAATACAGACACTATACTATTAAAATATTTTATAAAAATGGGCCTTTTTTGGTTCCGTAGCTATCGTATTACGGTTTAAAACATGCTTTTAAAATAATGTGGTTTTATCAAAATCTATTGTGTAGTTCTTTATACAAACATTATAAATATCATTTTGCTAGTTGGGCAACGACTTACGATGGTAGGCCCTAACTACGATTCAATGCTGGAATGAGGGAAATCTGGAAAACCTCATTAATAAAAAAAAATAATAATAATAAATTCGGCACTTCTCAATCCGCACAACGGACTCAATATCCCTTGGAGCGTATGGTAGGACTGGTGTTTCGAATTTCGGAAGGAACTAATAATCATTGCCTTGAAGAGGAGAAGAAACGGACGAAATATCGAGATCTTTTCTTCGAACTCCGCAGACTCCATCCAGAAGATACTGTGAAGCTCGTGGTACTGATTATAGGAGCCCTCGGTGGAGCAAGAGATACACTGCTGAAGATCATACCGGCATGTCGAAATTCGGCAGATCTTCTAGCCGGAAGAATGCAGAAGGTGGTCATTCTGGGTTCACTGCGGTTACACAGGGCACACGATTTTCGGACTTAGTAGTTATTCACCCCACGGACGTGGGGAATAGCTACTGATAATCATCAGTGGCCGACTCTGAGAATCGGAGAAATGGATTAGTGAAGGGTTATAATGATTTTCAATGAAATCTGAGATTTGTGTGGGTGACGGAGCGGCATATTATTATTCAGTAGGCCGCATTTGTGTCTCAGGAATGAGACATTCAGTGAATGAGGTAAATAATCCCCGAAAACCTCATTAGTTAGAGAAATAGTCAAACATCGGCTGATATTAATCTCTCACATTAACCCCTAGACATGCAAGCTAGGTTGTCAACCTATCTCTGCGAACAGGACTTAATATACCAGTAGACAATTTATTTAATAAAAAATTGTTCACTGGAATAGGGATTTCAACTGACGACCTATGGGATAAGCCATTTTAGCAAGCAAGTTTTTACAGTTTTCTCCATAAAACCATAAATAACCATAATTATTATAGATTAAAGAAGAAAAACTTTGACTGCAATTGAAATTGAAAAAAAATAAGAACAATAACTGCACATCAACTTTATTCCTTTTAATACTACTTCATAGACATTTTAAATGTGTTAAAATAAATGTTCAATAATATTACCTTTTACAATCTATTATCACACCATCAGAATTTAATTATTCCTACAACTACGAACATGCTTCTGTAATACTAATTAATTTAATTAATAGATAATTAATTAACCATATACTATTTAATTTAATAGTTTGCTCAGTGCCAGTTTGCGACGATGCATAAACCATTTCGGTCTAACAGAAATATAATTAGTTGTGTAAACAAATTCTAATGCTCTCAAAATAGATTGGCAGACAGCAAAACTAACCGAGCTACTGAACGATATCTTCCTTTAAAGTCAACGTGCACGTCACTTGAAATGCGATTGTCTGGGGATCGTCTAGACTAGATGTTAGATGTTAACAAAGTTACTATTTACTTCATTTACTACAGCTCATAGGACAGTTACCGTTAGCTGTAATAGTTTATTTATTCTAATCGAGTTACATCCTTGCCGCAAGTACAATAAATGTCAGTTAAGTATGAGTTACCACGTTTATTTAAGCCTGTTTTAGGAGTCAGAAAATATAAATGTAGTAGTAGTTGTTTTTATTTAGGTATAGTAAATTAATTAACGAAAAGACATTGAAGCAAATGTGCTTGTGTAAAATTTTTCTCTAATGAAAAACGAATAGGTATCTAAATCAAGAAATAATACAATAAAGTTCAATGCACTTTTACAATTAGATCTATTACTTAAATTATCAAAGTGTATACTCTATAGGTCTTAACATTCAGAATAAATACAGAGGAATATTCTTGACACAAAACTTCCCGATAAAATGGATGAAAACGGTAAACCAGTATTCTAGTAAATATTTGTATCTACTTTCATTTAATAATATAAATAGATACCCTTACAACACTAGTGTAATGAAAAATAAACGTTTTTATTATTATTTTTCTGTTAAATAAAATCCCGTTTTTTAGATGAACGATTTATTTATTATTAAAAAAATTATAAAACCTAAGATTTATTATAAAGATTAATAATACACTTTTTAATATTATCCTTTACCTTGTTAGCTTTACACCAATCTTCAAACTTTTGGTACTCCAACTCATATCGCGGTTTGGATTTTGTCGGAAGCAGAATTGAGATGGCTCCGTTTTCAAAAGCGTTCATTATATTTTTGAAATTGTTTGACAAAGTTTTGACAGTAACCATGCGAAAGGCAACAAGAAAACTTGATCCGTAAACTTAATAGCCGGTAGCTACTTTTTTCTGTTCACAGAAAGTACACCAGCTTCTTGTCGCGTAATTTGACACTTTTTGCCAAATGTATATTTTTTTCGTGTTATTAAATGAATATAGATAAAATTTTGTGCAAAATTCTTGTTGTAAATTCATATTACTACACTAGATGTTTTGGGAACGAACGAACGAACGAGGCGTTAGCCGAGTTTAATAACTTTAACATCTCGTGTTGTAATATGAATCTTTACAACATTTATATTGTAAATAACTATTACTTATTGACTGGGTTATCTGTATAAAATTTTACGTGAATTTTACGTGAAGAGACAATAGAGCAAAGGAATTAAATATTTTAATCTGTATGAAAGCGTATCTCAGTTATTTGGGATACTATATTTAGAATTAGGAAATGATCTAATAACATTTTAGAATATAACCTACTTGATATATTCGAAATTCTAAAAACGTCGTTCAAAAAACCAAAAATCCTGGGTATTAGGGCGTAGTTTGAAACAGGAAACAGTAGTTTATTCATGAACTTTCCACTATAAATGATACAAATGATGAAAATGATTCCTGTAGATAAATGACACACTTAGAAATGTTTTACACCCTCAAGTCGCCTAGGATACCTCCCTACGGCAGGTATCCTAAAATCATCATTTTTGCAAAATTCCCGAAAATCGTAAAATCTAATTAATAAATAATTGATAATCCAGTATCCGATTGTTTTTTATCTATATTAGTGATGGGCATTCCAGTTCACTTTGGAGAATAGTACGGACCGAAACAGTTCACCTAAGTGAATAGTTCTTTTTTACAGTTCAAAACGAACTACAGTTCGTCTCGTATTTGATTTTCTTGCGGACCGAATATAATAATTGCAGTAGTAGGTAGTAGGTATACTATTCACGACAATCAAATAATGGTATATAAAATATTAGAAATTGTCCCAAGTAATATTTTTAAACTATAATCTATAAATTTTTTATCTATATAAAAGTATGTACAGTACCCTACTATAATTTTACTGATATGTTGAACTTTCTTTTTTTTGTTCGTATTATTTTTTTACATAGAAATATATTTTACGTTTATTATCAGCTTTTGAAGTAAATTATTTTATTAGTTCATAAAATATACCTACATAAATGGTTCAGAATTTCAGACGCTAAATGTATTTCAGTGCAATAATTCATTTAAATTACTAAACTAAAAAGTTTTCTTTTTCGGTTTTAAGTTTCATGTTTCATGTCCGACATGTTGAATCACGAAGTACTAAGAACTAAACTGACTCGAACGAGGGAACGAAAACGAGAATGAACAGTACAATTTCACACACAGTTCAAAATAAACTATTCAGTGGCAACTATATGAAACAGTTCGTTCAGTTCACATCAAGTGAATAGTTCATGCGAACTATTCGGTCTTGAACTGCACATCACTAATCTATATGTTCAAATATAAGGATATAACTTTTAATAATAATTCTAAAAAACACAATAGTGCGCAATAATTAATCTGGAACGCAATGTAAAGGTTGCTGTAATCATAATTATTATTTGTTTATTTTAAAATACTGCATGTCTATGTGCATATACCATTTTTATGATTTTTCAATATCAATTATCAATTATCAATATCAACTAGTGGTTCTGCAGAAAGAAACAAGCTTGAAGCCTTAAGAAAATCACTTTGATAATAGACATGCCGGAAGAATGTTAGAAAGTATATAGTTGTAAAATTAATTACGATTACGATTCAGTCTAGACTTTCGTCAGACAGTCGTATCTCGGATCATGTCCATCACGTGGCGCTCCCACAACGCGGCGACATTCACCCCAACCAAAACATCAAAGAGGTGGAATTCGTTATTGGTTCTTCCCGAGATGACCATCATTATCATTACTTTTCTGTATCCCATGACCTGTTGGGTTGATTGCCACGCCATTCTCTTGTAGTTGCTCTCTTCATATATTCGGTCTCCTGTCAGTCATTAAATTATTTGAAACAGCATCTCACTATTCACTTAGCGCCAGCGATTAGTATACTAAGCAACCCAACTTCGCAAGAAGCAACTACTCAAAGAAACAGCATATATCTATAGATACAAAATAGAATATTATGTGAACTTTAAATATGAATTTTTTTGGCCCTTCGCTTGGATTCTTGTTTTGATCATACCTAAAATTCAATATTAGGTAACCCATTGTGAGTGTGAAATAATTATGGTCAATTAATACTGTTGCTTTATGTTAAGAATATCGATAGCCTCGTTAGTTAATGTTCTGCAGTGTACAAGTACACTCGTAAAGTACAAAAAAGTATTCGTTTTAATTATAAAACTTAAGCTCGAAATTTTCATTAACTTAATAATACTCATCTAATATCTTATACTTATTCACGTGTGCAAATTTAGTTCCCCTCCACAATTTAAGCGAGCAGAAACAGGACAGAGTTCTTTGGTTCTCGCTTTCATTTTTAATTTAATAATTTTAATTTAAGACTCGTGAAAGTTGGTTCTGTTTTCCCTGTTTAATTATTCCATTGTTTTAGCAATTTTCTTAATTACCTCGCCAGTCACATTCAGTGTTGTGCGTTCAATTGTTTGGTCGCTATATGGTGATATATTAGATACCGGTTTTTACGGATGATCGGTTTGGACATCTGTGGTTGTCCCGATATCTGAAAGGTTGTGTTCCCTTATATGCCCAACGATAATTGATTGCCCTTTTATACTTTCATATTTTCTACGAAATTAACATCGGATAATGTTATCTGAGATGGACAGTGTGCAGCCACATGTTATTATGCCTGATCCTTGTTTATAAAAATGCAAACAATAGTAAATATTCACTAGGAATCATAGTGTATGTCATCTACAAATTAAATTATTATAAATAAAACCCATACAGTTTGTATTAAATATGTTTAAAATATTTATTTCCTGAAATTAAATAATTATTTACCTATAAATTATTTATCAGCGAATATATTGGTAACTATATTGGCATTCGTTACAAGTTGTCAACATAACTTTTAAAATTCCGGGGCTATATCCAGTGAAAACTTTTATTATTTAATATTTACCTACTAATTTAAAAGTACGAACAATTTATCAATATTCAATCATGATACTATATCGTTTAATGTTGGGTATAACTAATGGTTAAAATAAAATGATTAGCCTTGTTTCTATAAGACCTGGCATATGGTAGAAGTCATTGTCAGACCGCCTTAAGACGGTCAAAAAATACAAAATTATACCTGTATTGGTATTCAAAAAATTG
Source organism: Pogonocherus hispidulus (assembly GCA_963924545.1). Taxonomy (NCBI): domain Eukaryota; kingdom Metazoa; phylum Arthropoda; class Insecta; order Coleoptera; family Cerambycidae; genus Pogonocherus; species Pogonocherus hispidulus. The sequence goes on from OZ004695.1 coordinate 54,741,724, forward strand.
TGGCACATAAAACTTGTCTTGCCTGGACTATCTGATGCATGAAATATAATCATTATACCATCTTTTAGGACATCCCCTCTGTGGATATTGTTATAAATCTACGTCAAGTGGTCAAACAATACAAAAATATATTAATATTCAAAAAACGCCTAAAATATAATCACGATACCTTCTTTTATAGCACCTGGTACATGAAAGTAATTGTCGGGCCCTATTAAGAAGGTTGAAAAAATACGAAAATGTATCAATATTCAAAAAATCGTGACGCGTCAAGCTTTTCATGCTCAATATAATCATTGAACTGCCCCTTGATGCACACACTCACCTTCCGAAATTAATAAAATGTTAAATCTAAACAGGTTTTTATGTAAATACATACTACCTTTTTCAGTTCAGACCCAAATTATATTTCTAGTAAATCATAGAAACATGTCCTAACTGCTAAGGTATTTTTCATGAGCGGTCAACAGAACGTTTATATTCAATGTCGCTGGTATTAAATTAGATTTATTGCCAAAGACATCTATTTAAACTATAATTTAATTCACAACGTGCTATTTACTATGACATAAAAAATTGGCTAGCAGACTTTCAGATAAAGTTAATAAATAGTTTGTCTACATATACAGTGGTATATCTAAACCCTGGAAATCAAATTTAAAGTTTTCATGTAGCAACTAAAATTGAACAAATTGCCAATTCGGCATAAATGAAAAAATAGATCGTTGAAAAATTTTCATTATACTGGGTGTCCCATCGAAAAGTATCACATTTCGTCGCCTTATATCTCGAAAACTAAAAGAGATATCGGGATGCGGTTTGGACGGAACGACTTAGGATTTTTGTAAGTTTTTTTTGGCACTGTTGCCAAATCTCCAAATATATTAGTAATTTTTTTATGGAATACGCTCCTCTTTGGAGTAAAATTACTTGCTTATATAAAACGGAACACCCTGTGTATTTTGCCATAATCAGAAAGCCTAATCACTCTACTTTTCAAAAAGGTATGCATTGTTTACATTATCTTGAGAATAGGAGCCATAAAATTAAATTTGTTATAAGTACTCTTATTTGGGTTATTACGAATGAAAAAAATAGGTACCTTCTTCTTTGTAAAGTTATTTTTAAGTTTTTGTACACTTATTTTAAATAAAATACCCTATATACTCGTATTTTAAAATTTTAAAATCTCTGATCAAACTTGATGTGGAACTTGACTGCATTTGCTTTATAAATGAAAAAAGATAGGGAGAAAAGAATAATTCTTTAATCATCGGTAGGAACGAGTTTTGTTAACAATAACAACAAAGCACAATGACAGTAATGAAAATAACAGATAAAATAATCAAAATAACTGTAAATAAAAACTACTTGAATAAGTTAGAAAACAATTGGTTTTAACTGCCCACCATTTACTTCGATATACATTTGTGCATCCTTAGTAGTAAATGATCAAAAGTGTGTGATCCTTCTAATGTGAACATTTTTATATCTATACTTCAAGTATTTGACAACTGACAATACAGTTTATTATTGTACTTTTCTTTTTCATGGCTACTGTGAAAACGAAGACCAGCTTCACAAACTGTTCAAGTAAGAGGTGCTCCCATTAAACTGAATTTTGTGGCTCCAATTCTCAAGATAATGTAAACTATGTATACCTTTTTGAAAAGTAAAGTGATTAGGCTTTCTGATTATGGCAAAATATACAGGGTGTTCCACTTAATATAAGCAAGTAATTTTACTCCAAAGAGGAGCGTATTCAATAAAAAATTTGCCAATATATTTGGAGATTTGGCAACAGTGACAAAAAAAACTTACAAAAAGCTAAAGTTGTTCTGTCCAAACCGCGTCCCGATATCTCTTTTAGTTTTCGAGATATAAGGCGGCGAAATGTGATACTTTTCGATGGGACACCCCGTATTATTAGTCTACATGTATATGAAAAACGTATAACATTGAATGAGCTATCATAAAATAGCTCTAAATTCCCTCATTCTAATCACCAGAAATAACTAAAGAAACGATCTGAGCGGGATGGTTTATATTTTCAGTAAATTACACAAAACTGACCACTGACTCATTTTAATTTATTTAAGTATCTTTTAAAGGAATTTTGACTTGTATAGGTAAATATAATGGCTACAAGAGTTAAGTTTGCAGTTTTACTGTTATATCAAGTGGTGAAGTAGATGTAAGACATGTCTTGACAACAAAAATAAACATTGTACGATTTCACTTTTGAATAACTAAAGCGACATAGTTTGCAAGTCAGCATCCCGCAAATGTACATCCAGCACGTTATGCAAAATGCACACGATTTTGCAAATTTATTTGAGCCGAAATGTCGTGAAAGGCCAGTAAGACGTTAAGGTAGTTAGGAGAGCACAAAGGACATCGCAGTACAGGCCGTAAAGATGATGTAGCACTTTAAAATTCAACTACGGGTGATAAAAATAAGTCAGCTCATTTGAAGGCAGACAGCGGCAATGGTGAATTATTATACTTTGTATAATGTATTTGTTGCAGTTTCTTATAATACTGTAATTAATTTAAAAAGTATCTTATACCGTGATATTAGTTCTGTATCACCTAAAACGAAACAATTGTGTCACCTCTAAATGGTTGTTAGAACCAAAGTTTACAGAAAGTTATATTCTGGATACTTTGCTAAAACTGTGTGCATCGGTTTTGTACACAGCCGCCAACAGTTGCATTTCTTGTACTCAGTAACCCTACTTTAAGGTATTTGAAAGAGATGCCGAAAACGACTACTCTACGGTCAATATGCCCCGACTGGCATTGCATTACTCCGGCATCTCCATAGGAGTCGCCACAATTTTCATCGAGACCAACCATCACACACTGACCGGTTTTACGCTTATTATTCCCTCCTCAGAGTGGCATAGGTAGAGGAATCGATGAACGATGTTGTGAAATTATTATTGTCAATTTGACAATCATTGTCAGGCAGATAGTAGCAAAGACCCAAAGAGGGCATACGGTGTGTTTCTCACTACTACTCATGTAACGATGCCCATTAGGCAATCATGTCGCAACATCATTCATCGATTCCACTACCTATGGCACTCTGATGAGAGCATAATAAGCGTGAAACCGGTCACTGTCTGGTGGTTGTTCTCGATGAAAGATGCGACGTTTCCTATGGAGATGCCGGAGTAATGCGATGCCCAGTCGGGGCACATTGCCCGTATAGTAGTTATTTTCGGCGTCTCCTTCAAATAAATAAGTATGATTGTCTTCCTAAAAGACAATAGAGGTCACTGCTATAAAGTCGCCTGCAGAAAAGCAGTTCGTTCATCTGTCTGTCAATTTGACAATAATTGTCAGACAGATAGTAGCAAAGACCCAAAAATTGCAATATGGTGTGTTTATCACCACTACTATCCTACTTTAATGTATTTGGACATCTAAATAGAAACATGATGAAATAGTAAATTTATTTGCCAGATGTATTATTTATCGACCACGGCGTTTCTAAAGCGAGGAAGGAGCCTACCTAAAAAAAAATGTTTTAGTTTTTGTTAGTACGGCATTTAAATCATATAGTTAATATTTTGATTTGAATTGTGAATTGCCTTCCTTCATCACTGATTCTGAGTTTCCAAATATTTAAGGAAAAAGAGCAAGAAATATTGTAATTAAATAATTAGTTGAGAGGATGCGCTGGTCCAAACTGACTTTACCTGATTATGATTAATCAGTAGGTGCTGAAATTAACCAACCTGTTCATCTCTCCGTTGGAAGGTATTTTATTTATTGCTCGTGATATTTCCGTAGAGTAAAAATTTGTAACACCGTCGTTTCTAGATTAGCGTTATTTTCAATATTTCAATTACAATTACCAATAAAATGTGTAAGCTTAATGTAAGGGTTTTGCTATAAATGTGCTGGAGGTTTGTTTTAGTTAATATATAAACCGGTTCATCATAAAGCTGTGCATCTTATGTGCTTTTTCAATAACATAAAAGGGATTATAGAAGCTACGCCTTTTATTGCTTTAGCCGGTAGATCACTTTATTCGTTTATATGTATGTGTTAATAGACTTTTCGTTAAATTAAATTTATAAAATAATATTCAATAAGTAGTAACAATTATTACTCATATCTTCAGAATTAGTCATAAGGTGAGGTGCTATCAAACATATTTTGTATATTTTTAAAACAATATAGGCAATTTAGTCGGTAGAATTCTGTCGCTTGTCATACTAAACATTTGCAATATTGAGAACAAAATAATAAACGCTAATCATTTGTATGAAATACATATCTAGAAAACGTACGGCCCTTAATACTTCGGCCTGGGGTAAAAGGAAGCCACGAGAACGGAGCCAACGATGCGACAACCAGAATGTATGTAGTGATTTACTCAGGTGGGTGGTCTGCGTAATTGAATGTTTGGTCGTGGTGCGCCATACCCGGCCGGTACTAAACTGATAATTACAGGTTCCTGTTTACTTGCACATTTATTATTGCGAATATGTTTTTCTTAAATTACACGTTCATTGCTAAGACAATTTTGGAATTAATATGGCAACATGTACAGATAATCAGAGGTTAAAGTAACGTTAAACTCAACTCCTGTTTAAAGAAACGCAATTCTTATATGATAGTTAGATGATAGACTGGCAATATTGTTAGATGCTGAAACAATGTCTAAAAATTCTATATTATAAAATGCAAACCTTCGCTACAATTGGTGACTGAGTATAGTCTATGACACAGACAATTTTATAAAATAATTTCAGAACTGGTACAATATTTCATACCTGTCTCTATTCTACCAATAGCTACAGTAGAAATACATGTAATCTACTGATTTAAACAACTTGTGGGATTCAAAATTACTTAGAGCAATTTCAGAGAATTCTACTTAGAGTAGAGTCAATACTAGTATACGAATACTCATGTGCAGGAAAAGCTTTCAGTCGGTTTACTTCCAAATTCCAATATCGCCTTTCGCCTAATAATAATTTGCTTCCAATTCCTGTCTAAGGATATTTTCTCTGTGGACCTACTACAAAAATAGCGATAATATTTGTTTGTATTTTTCATACATCCAAGTTAGTTATTAGGAAAAGTATCATAACCTGGAAGATAGTGCAATAAGGGTTTTACTGTTACGAGACGACGGGATCTAAGATCTTGAATGCACAACGTCGTGTTTGTTTTCTCGTCACCAATACTCAGTAACCTATTGGTTTTTAGTTTAACTTCTAGTTTTCCACTTCTAGCCTTTATTGTTTAAAATATTGCTAAAGCAAACTCCTCAACAGATTTATAATTACAAACTTTAAGGTATAATAAAATAAAAGGGCATATATAGATATACACTTAAAAAGAATTTGAATCAGATAAGTTGGATGGATGAATTGAGATACATCCACACGTTTTAGATGCGTACACCAAGAATTACAATATTTCTTTTTCTATGCTTTTTCACATTTTTGTTTTGTTAAGATAAGGGTATTATTTCGTTCTTAGTTTTAAAACGGGTTCTTTAAATGCAGATAAATAATAAAATCACAATTGTTTTACAGTCACTATGTATTGAACACTAAATACAACTAGAGTCAATCGATTTACAGTTGTCACACTACAAATATTGCTTACATTATTTATATCCACAAATATTTATTTAATTATCACGCCGACAGACGGAAATACAAGTAACTGACTGAAGATCAAGTGTGCATATTTATATATTCACCTCTATTCCCGGCGGCCGGGAAGATCTTCGGCGTTCATACTGAAGATAGTTCGCGATGCTTCGCGGCAATTCGCTTTGGGCCTCGCAAGGGTTTTCGTCACAATATGATAGGGAGGATAGGGAGTACAACTACTTAGTATGTCACTGAGTATAGCCTTGCATCCTCTATTTTTTCAGAAAAATAGCCTATTATCTATTATAAGCCTTATATAGATATAGATTTCTAAAAACTAAGTACCTATTTTATTCAGAAGAATAATGTACTCCTTATGTATGGTATGAGTTTTTAATCTAAAATATGTATAATTTTTTCAAATAATGAATTGAAAAACAAGGTTTTTGAGGACTTAAGTCACAAGCTTGTAAAAAACTTATCATTTTTAAATAGTAGTGTCTCGTTTTACTATCGCAGAGAAAATATCAAACTAAAAATCTAATCAGCACAATAATTATGATTGTAGTTTAGCCAACTACAATAATTATGATTGTAGTTTATTTCTCTCAAAAAGAGTGTGCTTTAAAACAGGAGTGAACTTAATTTTTTAAATTAAAGAGACTATAATTTTTTTCAATATAATTATATGGGACATCTCTATTGTAACAACATATTTATGTCACTGACATGAACTTCCTTGTGAATTAAGGGGCCAGACTACCTCCTCGATTCAAAGCGGAAAAAGTGATTAAGCAGAAAAATTCTCACGCCGTTATTTATGAAAATTAAGAAACAAAATTTTATGGTTTGGTAGATAAAATATAAATCGATGCTTCTATGGAATTAGTTTTTTTTGTTTTTTACGTTGTTTTTTTTTATTATACACTACATATGTACGAAAATCAGCAAGTTGCTCAAAGATTACCGGAGCCGTAGTCGAAAATTTAACTCCATAGAATCATCTACTCATTATTTTTCTTTCCTCGCACGTTTACAAAATATGAATAAAACCACAAACAACATTTTGACAATGTTTCTACTGAACGCTTACAAGGCGAATTTCTCGAAAAATCGGTCCTCGATTTGTGGCGCCCTCAAGCGAATCGAGACTGCATATTGTGTGAAGGCGTGTTTTACATACTGCACGTACTTAAACTTTTTGTGGGCCCTTTTATTTATATATTTGGTATTTGATGTTTTACAATTTTCGTAATTCTGATGAAAGAATATATTGAGACAAAAACTTTCAATTATTATTGCTTATAGTCGGGGGTCCAGGCGTTCAAAATCCCTCAAAATCGGCAAGTAACCCATGACGGCAGGGTAAATGATTTTTGACTTCACCCAGGGATAGAGGGTCCCTAGGGGCATAAGAAATGACTTGTTGGACTTTTGTTGGCTCTTGCACAACTTCTTAAATAGCAAAAAAAGAGCGCGGGGCTTCGCGCTGTTTAAAAAATAAGTGATTTTGAGCGTTTACACCTTTCTAAAAAAATAACTATTTGAGATATTTATATGATTTTTTATATGTGAATACTTGAGACATGAGCGCTTCTGCCTGTGCTAATAGAATTTGAAAATATTTCGCTGTTTTTTTTTAACAATGGCTAAAGTCGTAGTTACGAAATTTATGTATCGAAAATTTCAACATGCGGGCAACTATATTAAATTTTCAAAATTTGCACATACTATATGTGAACAAAATGTGGTCTAAGGCTTGAAAAAGTTTTTAGAAAAAAAATCAGTTCCTTATCTTATCTAGTTTTCGAGTTAATCATTTTTAAAACCGAGCGTTGTTTACACTCGCGTCTGACCCGTGCCATTCAATTTAGTGTGGTGCGCCCTACCATCCAATCCAATATATCGGAATACCTATTAGGACAGACTATAAAATTGCGAAATAATTACATTCTTATAGTTTGTGACTATTGTTATTATATTGTTGTTTATCAGTGTTTTATCTATTAGTGTATTGTTATTTATTTTAATTGAAAGTTACCTTTAACAAAAATTACAACGTGTCGGCTTGTTGGATATCGCATTACTGCCGTATTTTACCCCTTAAAACAATTGTTAGGAAAAGCTGTATACACATTTTTTATCACATTTTACTTTGCAATTGCACTTTTTTATTTTTTTAAGATCCGGCAATGGTTTTTTTGATATAATTTTTGGGATTATTTGATGATTAATGTCCACACATATCCAAAGTTTTTGGGTAAATTGAGAACCGGATCAGTAGACTGTTTGTAGACTAACATTTGCTATATAACGTGCGTTTTACATGGAGTAAAAAAGTATCTCCAGTAAGAGGTAGAGACCGTAAATCACCCCGAGTAATTGAAAATAAATATTAAGCATCCACCTCCAGCATGTTGTGACGTTAAAAAAATTAAGCATAATGTGTGGTACCTGAAATCCGCAGCTATCATATCAGTGGGACGATCTTCAAAACCCTGAATTTTCTTCAGTAACTGAAAATCTTGAATTTCTTTGGTTTTAGCATAAATGGCATTCTGCTTTTCTTAGGTGGAAATCAAGAAAACCTCACGTTTTCCTATTTTATCTCTATCTTTAAGGCATAGAAAACATACTTTTTTAAAATCCAGTAGCTGACTGTTACTTGATTTTTGTTCATTAGGGAAACTTTTATCGCCGGATTTCGCATCAATTAGTGCAAGACTCTTTTTTGAGTATATTCAGACCAACACTTCCGATTATACAATAGTCTTTTATTAATAAAATTGTTGCGAATAATATATGTGTTGTGTTGAAATTTGTGAATTTCAGCACGTTTTTTATAAATTGAAAGGAAGTTAATGAAAAAAAGGCTGAGGCTTTAGATCTAAAAGAAATGTATCATATGCTAAAAGTGTCTTCTCAATCTTTAAATGAACTTAGCGAACGGGGACTTGCAACTTTAAAAATGCTACTTTTATTAGAAAAGACAATGCTTATAGACTATTAGAAAATATTATTCACAACAATTTTATTAATAAAAGACTACTAGACTAGTATCATCGGAAGTGTTGGTCTGAATATACTCACAAAAAAAGTCTTGCATTAATTGATACGAAATCCGGCAATAAAAATTTCCCTAATGAACAAAAATCAAGTCGTAGTAACAGTCAGCTACTGGATTTTAAAAAAGTATGATTTATATACCTTAAAGATAGAGATAAAACAAGAAAACGTGAGGTTTTCTTGATTTCCACCCAAGAAAAGCAGAATGCTATTTATGCTAAAACCAAAGAAATTCAAGTTTTCAGTTACTGAAGAAAATTCAGGGTTTTGAAGATCGTGTCACTGATATGATAGCTGCGGATTTCAGGTACCACACATTATACTCAATTTTTTTAACGTCACAACATGCTGGAGGTGGATGCTTAACATTTATTTTAAATTACTCGGGGTGACTTACGTTCTCTACCTCTTACTGGAGGTACTTTTTTTCTCCATGTAAAACGCACGTTGTATAGCAAATGTTTAGTCTACAAATAGTCTACTGATCCGGTTCTCAATTTAACCAAAAACTTTGGATTTGTGTGGATATTAATCATAAAATAATCCCAAAAATGATGTCAAAAAAACCATTGCCGGATCATAAAAAAATATACAGCTTTTCCTAACAATTGTTTTAAGGGCTAAATCAGTGATGTGCCGGATAATTATCCATTTATAAATAACCGGCTAATTATCGATAATTATCCGTCGGCTAAAAATCCTTTCAAAATTAGCAGGCTAAATATTATAGTGCCAGTGGAAAAAATGGCCTCATAGGGGGAGATATATTGGAACTTTTATTAATTTTTTAATTTAATTTAGTTTGTTTCATATTTTTATTTTTTAATTTGTACGATTATTTTTATTTTTTTGCACTTAATTAAATGATGAAGATTACGGTATTTTAAAATAAAATACAAAATAATCGCTATCTCTAGATTTAATTTCTTCTTATCTATGACTTATAATATGATGACCTAATAATACCTTATTATGCTTACCTACCTAAAATGGTAGGTAAGAATAAATAGATATTTTATTGGTAATTGCGCAAAAGTTATTCTGATGTGTGAAAAATTAAAAAACTGTATATTCTGCTAACGGCTAATTATAATATTTTTAGCCGGCTAAATGCTAATTATATAATTAGCATTGGCTAAATATATAATTAGTGGCTAAAAACCCATCACTGGCTAAAATACGGCAGTAATGCGATATCCGACAAGTCGACACGTTGTAATTCCTGTTAAAGGTGACTTTCAATTAAAATAAATAACAATACACTAATAGATAAAACACTGATAAACTAATATATAATAACAATAGTCACAAACTATAAGAATGTAATTATTTCGCAATTTTATAGTCTGGCCTAATATTCCCATATATTGGATTGGGCGCACCGCAGTAAATTGAATGGCACGGGTCAAACGCGAGTGTAAACAACGCTCGGCTTTAAAAATGATTAACTCGAAAACTAGATAAGATAAGGAACTGATTTTTTTTCTAAAAACTTTTTCAAGCCTTAGACCACATTTTGTTCACATATAGTATGTGCAAATTTTGAAAATTTAATATAGTTGCCCGCATGTTGAAATTTTCGATACATAAATTTCGTAACTACGACTTTAGCCATTGTTAAAAAAGAAACAGCGAAATATTTTCAAATTCTATTAGCACACGCAGAAGCGCTCATGTCTCAAGTATTCACATATAAAAAATCATATGAATATCTCAAATAGTTATTTTTTTAGAAAGGTGTAAACGCTCAAAATCACTTATTTTTTAAACGCTGCCCCGCGCTCTTTTTTTGCTATTTAAGAAGTTGTGCAAGAGCCAACAAAAGTCCAACAAGTCATTTCTTATGCCCCTAGGGACCCTCTATCCCTGGGTGAAGTCAAAAATCATTTACCTTGCCGTCATGGGTTACTTGCCGATTTTGAGGGATTTTGAACGCCTGGACCCCCGACTATTCTGTTTAAAGTAATCAAACGTAACACAGTTCAGTTCACAAATAAGAAATAACACAGTTTAAGCACACACAAATACACAATTTGTCTACAATTTGTTTAAAATACCTACACAATTTATCAAATAAAATAGGAGACAGCTTGGTAATAAAACATAGAAATGAGTCCAACCCTGTGCAATATTGCAAGTAAATAAAAATTGTTGGAGTCTGCGCGGTGCGTTCAGTGATTTAAAATGCACACGCCCACCGGTCGGTCGGTCCCCTTCCCGCTGGACCCCGCGACATGATCCACATTCAGTCTACGGGAGCCTTAACTGTTAACCTAACATTTACCGATTTTGTTGTATTAATCTTAGGATTCCATCAGCAAACAAAGGTGCTTATTATGTCTGTTAGCCTGTTTGCTTTAAAACAATAGATGCTGCATGCATGAGACAGAGAGTTCTGCGATAATATCGTCTGCGTTCAATGAAACAATAACGCTGGCTGTTGTCTCTTATCCTTTGATTAAATATTTGCTTAAAACTGGAATTGCTTTCCAAATCTAAGAAAAAGCGGATTTGGAAAGAAACTCAAAATTAATGGTATGGCACCAGATTACTAACAGTAAAAATATTTTGATAGATAAAATGTTAGTAGGTCTGGTAGTTAGAGAGAAGTGAACAAATATGTTTGACATTAAATATAAACGTTCTCCTGCTTTTTAAGAAATAATGTATTGGTTTTCAGAGAAAATGTAAAAAGTAGTATGTCCATTACTATTGAAGTTTGTACTCTCGTGCAAGACTGCAGGTCTGTATTACAAGTGATATATTTACATATATTAAGTATTTCGCTATTCTTATTATTACTATTATAGTTTCATAATTTTTTTAAAATTAACTACTATAACTATTTTAAACATTTTGACGCAACTGTGTCATAATCTTGTTCAATCTAAATACAAATCTAATAGTAGATTATTGTGAGTTGTTTAAGAGAACAATAATTTCCGTTTATGTAAAATATTAGGCATTGAGGCGAAAATATTACTAAGAAATATATTTCACTGACGTAGTTTTTCAAATAACACCAAAACACCATGATATAATAAGTACAAGGTATGACATTCGTGAGTACGAAAATGCGTCCGCTGTGCGCATTACGTCACCGAGAGCGCAGAATGATCGCTAAATACAAATGTTATATACGATTTCAATGGAAACATTATCAAAACTTTCATATAATTGGCACAAAACAGTGTCCCGAATAGGAAAATATTGGGAAATTTAACCAGTGTTCTTAAATGTGTTCTTTAATAATCATAAGCACAGATTAGATATACTCCATATGGTAGGTACCTATCATATACAAAATGCCCTGGTAATCCCTGGTGGTTTAAAATTGGCTCTTTTAATTTCTTACCTACTTCAATAATAATAATAACTGTTATCGGTGATTATTGCAATTTTTATTATAAGTAATTAGTTATTCTGATTCGTGTGTAAAATGATTAGTACTTAAATATAGGATAAACGCTTCATAAACATAGGATGTGGGCAACAAGTTAACTTTAATACATATATTTCGCCGTTCGCCTTACACCTACGACAAAAAGTGAAAAATGTATTCATTTTTTTTTAATTATTCGAAAATTTTAAATGTTTCTCATTTTTTTTTATTTAATGACCACATTACAGAACCATATCTATTACAGGTTATATAATTTATTACAGGCTTTAAATTTCTCTCATAATCATCATCGGTGAAGTGTTTGGAACATATTCTGGCAGTATGTACATTAAACTTTTCTGCCCGACAGCAAGCTACCACCCACAGTTTCTTTATTATTTCATCCCGTGGAAACGTGAAAAACCTTGTAAAATAATAGATAGTGCAATGTTTACATTGTCTAAATATCATAGCAATATAATTACCTAATATTATTTAAATTATTGGGCTCTTGGTTGCGATTATCACTATTATACAAGCACACAGCACAACGCATTTTTATTGCACTTTTAGGTTAGGTACGTGTTAATATAAAATTAACTTTAACTATACTCACATATGATTATAATTAGTATACACTAGAATTATACGTGAATTATACAAATACTCTGCCAAAATAAATGAATTTAGAGGACAAAATGTAGTAAAAACCACGAAACTTCACACCTTTACATATGTAAACACTGTGTAAAATGTCAAATTTGCTCTCTCGGTGACGACACGGATGTGGGAGGGATATGCGCAATATCATACCTTCCTTTATTGTATCATGCCAAAACACTATACGCCATTCGACGCGCGATTCGCCAACCAAGTTGGCATAATCGGGAGATAATTAAAAATTCAGTTTTAATAATCTCCAGATGATGTCAACTTGGTTTGAGAAACACGCGTCGACTGCAGTACAGTGTTCTGATGTTATGTGGAAAACTACGTTAGTGATATCTTCACACCAAAGATTCCAACCCCCATCAAGAAGAGATATATTATTAATTATATGATTTCAATATTTACATCTAATAAAATTTTTGTTGCGTACTTGTTAGCTGTAACTTTAGATATGCAATAAAAGTGTCCTTATTATATGTTACTGTTATACCAGATATATATTGGATACAACGAGGTCAATTCTTTCCTATATTTCTTTTTAATAGTATTGTCGTAATTTTAACTATGAAAATGATAATTAAATATGTAATTAAAATTACCATACACTGTATATTGAGTTTTGTGAATAGACAAATGTTTTTCGAATTGTGTGTTTCCTTTCTTCACTAAGAAATCTGAAATTGTATAAATGAATGAGAATTTTCGGCAGCCCAAGTCTTATAATTTTGGCTATTTACATAACCTGATACACAGTAAAAAAGACAAATGGTAAAATTACTAAATGGTAATCGTAATTTGCTGCAGTGTTATTTTTAACACGAACTGGATGGTATAATAACTAAACCTTTAGAAGTCAGATTACACGAACGATATACCCGATAACTTTGTAGAAGTACTCATAAATTGTACTAAAATTTACAAAACCGTTTGTTAAAAATGAATCAATCCGCCATAAATACGGAATAATTACACGGTGAATAATTAACTATTACACATTACCTTGTAAAATCTACTGTGCTAAATTACTTTTAATGTAATGTAATAATACACTGATATGTCCAACACTGCCAAGTTTGAACTATATACACACTGATGAGTGTTAATTCAGTGTTAAAATTACTCGTTTTTTTTACTGTGTAAGTGGGACTAGAAGTAAAAAATGTCAAATCGACATGTTCTCGAGAAACCATTCGCAAAAACGTAATAGTCTTCCGTAATCAATGGAGGGCAACTCCTTGTACAACAGTAATCTTGTAGGGATGTAGATTCAGTCTTTTTAAAGCTGTATGGCATATTCCAATTGAAATACTTACAAAAATTAAAATTTAATTAAAAACAAATACAACTTGATATTCATTTTGAATAAAGTTTTCAAGCTGAATATAAGTATTCAGACAATAGAGACTTAAAGCAAAGACACAAAAGTATACGTTACGCTTTGACGTAAACGTAAAAATCGTGCAACGTTATAGAATTAAAAAGTCGTCTTAAAGCATCCTTCAAGACGTAGACGTAAACGTACGTAGATATATTTTTTCCTGTTACTTGCATCATATTAATTTGTATCAAATTCTATCTTCCTGGATCTTCATAGAGGTTGTGACCTACGACTTCTATTGCAAGATGTAAATTGCCCTCTGTAGTAAAATGAATTATTTTTTGTGAATCCGCATCATAATTACCGTAATACCCAATGTGGAAAAGGAAACACTTAAAATCTATTAAAAATATTGTAAACTGTAACACCCCGACAAAAATCAAAAAAAGATATATGTTGTATGAAAAACTAACCAAAACGCAACAGAAAATCGAAAATTATATTTGACAACACAATTCGTGACTAATCGTATATTTCCGACGTTGACCTCGGCTCAATACGACTGCGTTCACTAGGTACATACGGGCCCGCAAGTATACGTCAAACGTAAACGTAAACGTACACAAAATTATCACTGCGCATGAGTACACGTCAATTTCTGCGTTTACGTATACGTTCATGGCACTGCTTTAAGTATCTAATTTTGAACTGAGCTTGTGCATGTTGCGTCAAACTTAATAAAAAAGTTACCAGTCTGAGCCGACAGCTTTGACACATAGTTTTTTGTATTTTTTGTCAGATTGACATTTATAACAATTCACAGAAATGTCACTCTGACAAAAAATACTTCTTACCATACAAAGAGTAGTTCTTATCGTACAAACAACTTTCTACTGACGAAGAGTTGAGGATCAACTCGAAACGTTTAGGAAAAAGCTAGTTAAGTGTTTAATTTCTTTTAAATTTTATTATAATAATTATTGTATTTAGACATATTTTGAAATATGACATGTAATATTACAAAATTTTGTATAAAAATGAAAAACCACTGATGAAATTTAGTTAATTTATCAAATATTATTTTATTACATATTATACAGTGCTTTTTTTTGGGGCAAACTTTAGAAGTTTGCCTTGATACTGCACTTTGAATATTTAATTTGTACGCTTCTGGTTTCCTGCTTTTTATTATTTTACAGGTGGTGTAATCCCAAAAGAAACTATGAATCATGAAAATGCACCACAAATAAGTTACAGACATCTAAGATAGTTATTTACCTTAACACATCAGATTTAGATTATTAATTATTAGTAACTTGCAATTATTTTGTCAAAACAAAATGTTTTGACAAAATGTTTTTGTCCTTATTCTGTTTGTTTCAATATTTTATTTGTTATATAGACAATCTCAGTGAAAAATATAAGGTATATTCAATGGCCTACAATGGCCAAGTTTATATGCATACTAAGGAGCCAAGTAGAAGAGTAAGTAGAATGTTTAATTTTTTTTTCTTATAGCGTAGGTAGAGGCGTACATATTATGTTTTAATATCTGATCTAAATTTAAAAACATGTGAGTAAGGAGACTGTTAATAAATTAGCAATACATTATATTTCAATTCCATTTTAAAAAAATATAACTAAAGAATAATTATATTAGTATAGAAATTCAAGATCAGGAGCAGAAGGTTCTGAATACAATAATTCAGATAATCCGTTACCCACTTTCGTGGTAATAATATTCATGTTATGGAACTGTTTGGGTGTTGGTTAGCGATAGTTGTTGGATTCAATTACTAAGTGCATATAGTACAAATACCATTACGTATTGCACAAACAAATATTAGACATTTGCTCTCATCATTATGGCTGCGGATGCATTACACAGCTTCTCACTTGGGAATATACAAGGTACAACATGAGCTGAACAGAACACATAATAATTAACATTCCCACTTGAAATTGTAAAGCAATTTTGGTATATGCTATCCCAGATATTTTTAATGATGTCACAACAATACGCTGATTGAAATAGGATAAGACATTATGAATGAAAAGAATAACATTTGCATATATTTACTTATACATAGGTATATCGAATTTATTTTTTGTATATTTTCAATAAGATGAGATAATAGCTATTGGTGCAATAAGTTAGAAAAAGTGACGTTTTCAGTGGTTTTTTACACTTTTCCTACGAGTTGCACATATGATTTTTTTTTTAATAATTATATCAATTTATCATAATTTTCAATAAAAATTGAAAATTTTGAATTTCGAAAATGTGAACCATGAATGAAACGAGTTTGT
This sequence comes from Pogonocherus hispidulus, assembly GCA_963924545.1. NCBI lineage: Eukaryota > Metazoa > Arthropoda > Insecta > Coleoptera > Cerambycidae > Pogonocherus > Pogonocherus hispidulus. The sequence goes on from OZ004695.1 coordinate 54,758,093, forward strand.
TTATTAGGTTTCTGTTTCATTAATATTGTTGTGGCAATGATTTATGAAAAATGTCCCAATCTTCTGCTTCAAACGATAATATGGTAGATGATATAGAAGAATCAGCAAAAATCGCGATTCAATCATTATTGCCCACAAAATACAAAAATAAATATCAAAAAGATTGGAGTCATCAAAAGGTCGTAACTGATATTACTGAGGCAGTTCTACTAGTCTATTTTGAACAAAAATCCAGAGTACTTATACCAGAGTTTCACTCTGTGGAGTCCTCACTCAATGATAAGAACAACACTGGCAGTGAAAAATAATATTGACATAAAGAAATACATACTTCATCAAATACATACGCAGGGCTTTCCATAACCAATTGTAAAACCTTTTGTACCTTTGACAAATTAACAAACTTTGTTCTTTGCATTGGAGAACTACTTCTTGAAGCAACTAGATTAAATTAATAATCAAATTAGCTCTAGGACTACTTCGTCCTACTGATGAGATCCAATAGAAGATCGAAAGCTATATGTTACTCCTATATCAAAATGTTTTGGGCAGATATAATTTTTTTAGTTTTCTTTATTTGAATTATAATCTTGATTTGTGTTATATATCTGACTAGTAGACTAATTTGGAAACTTACATTTTAGTCTATGGACTATCAAAATGTGATAGATACCTTACTTCCTTTTAATTAAGTGAATTAAAAAAAATTTTTGTTAAGTAAAAAATCTATATCTATATCTATCTAAAATTAACAGTAAAATACATAAACGTTCTTTTCTGCAATTTTTTACACTCGCTAAACCTATATTAGGTAGGTTACGACACCAAATTGGTAGATTGATAGGAATGGTAGTCAATGATTTCTAGATTTTAAAAATCCAATAAATTAGAGTGTTAAAGAGTGTTAAATTAAGTTAAGTCTCAGCTACATTTAACTAATTTTAAGGCAACATTTAAATAGTTTTCAAAAATCTGAAGCATTAAGCAAGATGAAGATTAGCAAAACTGTAACTTTTATGCCTCTTCAGTACAGCAGTTGATCTGTCACTTTGCCCTAATATGTTTCACAGAAATATTTCCAACTTTCTCAAAGAAAATTGTGATTTTTCCCAACCCTCCATACGACAAATAATAATCAAATTGACATCGATGAAGGGCACATGTCTGACTTGTTATATTGTCATTTATCTTCTACCCTTCGTATCGTTCTTACATTTCCCTGGGGATGAAAGAAATCTGGCGGCTCTATCAAAATGTCCTATGTTGACCCGAGTTTTAAATGTGATTGTTCCTGGAAAAATTCAAATTTACCTGAGACCTGAAATTACACAAACCCAGTCGCAAATTCAAAAATTTTAATTTGTAGGCAACAGATGCTGGATAAGGGTTAATAGAAAGACTGACATCGGCTCACTGTGGGGGAGGAGTGATGAGATTAGCTGAAATTTTGCTCAAACATCGCTCTATCTCTAATTAAAATGGTAAATATTTGTTTTTTAAATTAATGACATCTGCTATCTTTAATTTTAAAGCCGGTTTACGGTTTATGACGGGGCTGTTACGGTTAACTTTATGGCATCGTAAATAAAGCTTTATTGGGGTAGTATTGATTTGTTTATGTTTATAAGACCATTGCATATGACAGGAGTTTTGCAATTTTCATTTTGATGATTGCATAAGGTCGTTAGTTATTATTTCTAATTAATATTTTTAACATTACATCAATCTAAATAATGTGTAGAACTGCTTTTGTGTATAATGTGCCTAGGTATACATGTAAACATTTTTAGAAAGATATCGCAGTAGTTATGAGTTGATCAGAGCCTATTTACGAGAAAATGCAGATGTAGTTAATAATGTTTAAATATATATTAATTCAAGATAATTATAGTAAACACAGTATAGTAATAAATATATTGGTAGTCGCAAAAATTTCCATGTATCCATAAACCTCTACAAAATAAGGGGCACATATTTTGACTTGATTGCTCATAATAACTCGCACTTCAGTTTCGATATATCTGAATTTTTATTTTTGAACATAGCCTCAAAGTTTGTAAAAACACGGTGTTCTCACTGACGTAGTTTTCCACATAACACCAAAACACTATACTGCACTCGAGGTGCGTTTCGTCAACCATGTTGGAATCATCGGGAGATGATTAAAACTAAACCTATGCTAACATTGTATCCTATTTATACCCAAATTGAGTGATTAAAAAATATTTAGTTGTATAGGTACAGAATGAGTACAGTAGCAATGGAAATATCCAACTAAAAAAAAAATCTTTAAATTTTTAAATGGAAACACCTATTTTTTTATTCTAATGAATTCAGCGCCCTAAAGTTTTTATTCACTTTCCTATATCTAATCATCATGGTTTGTAGGTTATTAACAGAAACTATAAATCCAACCAAATTATATTTTCTTTGGTGGTAAAGACTGAAAGGTTAGGCACACATGATCTTGGCAGTATTTGTTTGTTGTCAGAGGTGTTGCAAATACTTTATTTCTTTATATAGGTACACTCATTCAAAGAAAAACTCAAGGGGTTCAAATAGTTTATTTGCCGATTTATTTGTCTATTTGCAATCCATTGATCTTCAAAATTTTCTGTTAAAAATACATCAACAAGTTTTATGTTATGTGATGGTGCCCCATCACGTTGATACCAAAATATGGACTGTTTGGAACATGATTTGGCAAATTATTTATTATATTGGATTATAAATTCATTTCCAATTTATAAGAAATTTTCACCTAAAATGATTGGAGATGGATTAGTAAAAATGAAAAAAAAATAAAAATAGAAAATAATAAAAAAAATAATCCCCCCCCTATATACAGTTAAATTATTTTCATCAATGGAATCGTTTCTCATTGTACAAAAGACATTAATTTTCAACATTAATAGTCCGGAAATTTCGTTTTCTAATAAAATGAGGATTTACATCGAACCAATAGTGAGAGTTATGTCGGTTGGATAATCTATTTTTTATAAAGTTAGTTTCATCGGTCCAAACCATTTCTGAGAAATCTTAAACTTCTTGGTATTTTATTAAAATCAATTCAGAGAAACTAGTTGTCCTTTAACATGAGTCTTCTTAGAATTAATTGAATAAAAAAACATACAACATTTGGTTGGATTCAAAGAGTTTCTGTAAATAACTAAAAACCATTATGACTAGGTATAGGGAAGTGAACACAAACCAACCACATATTTTTGGGCGTAGAGTTTATGAAAATAAAAAAAATAGGTGTTTCCATTTAAAAAATTGATATAAATTGAAGATATTTGATTTTTTTAATTGGATATTTCCATTCCAACAGTATACTCACCCTGTATACAACCAAATATTTATTAACCGCCCATTAATTACCTACAGCCTTCCTTATAACTCCCACCGTCAAATATTTTTAATTTACAAGGTGTTCTATTTAAATTATGTAAGTTGTTGTCTACTTCCTGTATAACCGGTTGTCACACACAGTAAAAAAATCCGACTGATTTTAACACTGAATCAACACTCATCAGTGTGTATATAGTCCACACTTGGCAGTGTTAGACATATCGGTGTATTATTACATTACATAAAAGTAATTTAACACAGTAGATTTTACAAGGTAATGTGTAATAGTTAATTATTCACCGTGTAATTATTCCGTATTTATGACGGATTGATTAATTTTTAACACACGGTTTTGTAAATTTTACTACAATTTTTGAGTACTTCTACAAACTTGGCGGGTATATCGTTCGTGTAATATGAGTTCTAAAGGTTTAGTTACTATACTACCCAGTTCGTGTTACAAATAACACTGCAGCAAATTACGATTGCCATTTAGTAATTTTACCATTTGTCTTTTTTTACTGTGCACAACTGCCAAAATATTTTACTTGCCGAGAACGCCCTGTATTTACTCTGAGTAAAAAATTTTAGAAAAATTGTGTAAGCTACTGGCTGGACACACTGTATAATGCTAAATCATTCTGGGTGATTGATTAGCCAATAGCACATTAGGCCGCTGTCTTAATGATTTCCCTGATATTTGAAAGACGCGGTTAATAGTGACTTCGTCAGGCAACTACACATTTTGATGTGCAGTTATTTCTGCTTAGTTAGATCTGCTTTGACTGCTCTACAATTTCCAATCAGTTACTTGAGTACTTGTAGGAAAATTAAACCCTACTGGACCGAACCTCTTCAAGCACTGTATATATAAATAATACAATCCTCCCCCATTTCCGCATTTTTTTTCTATTAAAGAAAGGAACAAAGAACATATGACGTACCGTAACCCTCATTTTGGTTAATTTTAAATCAAACAGTGAATTATGTAAGACTTTCGCATACTTGACTCTGTCATACACCACTTTGATAGCTCTCGGTGACCTGCCATAAACTTCTTTCAGATCCACAAACACAAAGAAAATGTCGTACACGGTCATACATTTTCTAAACAGTTCTTATCCTCAGCCTGGAAAAACTACACAAGAATGTTTTATTTTTGAGGGAGCTTTGACAAGGGAATTCTAATATGTGTGTAAAATTCGTTTCTTTTAGAACATTATGTGTTGGGCATAGTAAGAAGTTCAGTGACATTCGCTGTCTTAAGCTCAGCGTATACGTATAAAATTGTATTTTGGAAGAAATCCCCTATATGTTTATGGGCTAGTAATATGCAGCTGTTTCCACAGTACATGACTTGAAAGGAAAGAGGGTCATTAGTAGGGTATAAAAAAGGTTATCGCCTTTTTGGGCAACATACATGAGTAGCACTTTTATAGGTTCGTATTATACCTATAACTAGAAGGAACTGAACACCTACCGCAAACAAATGCAGAGTTACATTAATTTAGTTAAAATACATTATTAAAATTAAACTTACTAAATAAAATATTAAAGAGTTTTCATTCAATTCCTTTAAACTAGCAATACACAAATGCTGCTAAATGAAAATACCACTTTTACTATTCACACATTCTAATGTTCTAGTAGGTACCAATAAACTAAAATTAATGATAAATATAGCCACAGGTATAGAAGCTTATAAATTATAATTATAGGATATTTGATTTTTCAATTTTCTTTTCAAACGTATCAATTTATAATTAATAAATAAAAGGAAGCTAAATTAATATTTCTTCAGGTTCAAAATATGCATACATCAATTCATGTCAACAAACCTGATTTCATAGATATTGTACGTTTCCCAACTGAATGTGACAGACAAACATTTAAAGAAAATCCTTGACATCCAGTAAATGTATGATAAATGAAGTTTGCAAAATATTCCTCAAATAACTGTTACCGGTAAGATAATAATACAATATTATGTTAACTTTCCAAATTACCAATGTTAACCTTAATTGCAGTTTGTAATATTAGGGTGTTGTGGGCCACCTACAACATTCAGATGATATTACATTTGGTTATAAAAACTCATGATAGATTTAGGAGGAGAAAATCGATTTTTCTTGATAATTAATATATTGTTGATTCTTGTGTAAAATGTAGTAGCATTTTTGTTATTCAGTGACTTTCTTTTCTTTGCAGTACTGTGACTTTCCATGTCATCCAGCAGCCTATTGCGCTCCATGGTGTCAGACTGCGGCATGTTAAAAGCTGCCTGCTTTAGTCTGTATGTTGCCCATCTGGCCTCTCTCTCCAAATATATATGAAGAGGAGGTAGGTACAGATAGGTATCTAAGTTCCTGCCATTTTAGTAGAAAGTTTCGTAAATTTTTTTGGGACAAATTCAATTATTAAAACAAGTCATTATCACGTTATCATCGTATTTTGTATCACTTTTTTGATATTTACGCTAAGATTTCCTTTGACATTGTGGCTTTTAAATCTCATGTACTCGATAAAATATAAAAAGGTCAACAGCCAGACTCCTCTTTCAAAATTACAGTTGAACCTCCTGAGCAAGGTATTGATAATTCTATTATATTAAATCGATATAATATTCAGTCTCTGTAAACTAGGCGTATGATAATATCCATAAAAATTCTTTACAACAGAACATATAAAAAATAATATTTATAATAAAATTCCTTCACCAGTTTTCGTGAATGTCAAAATAACATAAACTTAATATTGGAATATTTTGGATACCTATTCACAATTTGTTTTTATTTCAAATTAAATACCATGTCTTGGAAGATGTGTGTTGTTGACAAGGCAAGGTTCTATCGTAGTCTATAAGTTTTTCTGAAAGTTAATTTATTTCAAGGAATAAATCTATGGTTATATGTGAACTAGATATACTAGTAGCTGAAGGAATGAATCTTACTATGAATATTTACCAACAAACGATAAACAACCATTTGAAAAAGTTTTCTTTGCTCCAGACATTGGTGTATAATTTTGTGCGAATGAACTTAAAAACTAGTATATCTCGCTAATCGATTCCTGCATATTTTATTGGATAATAACACTCTAAAGTACAGAGTAATTGATCACGACGTACATAAATTCATAACGAGCCATTTTATATAATTAGATAATTTCTAGTTGCGTACTTATCTCTAATGAGAGAAAAGTTGCTTATTTATAATGATCCCACGGTATTCACTAAATTTTGTTTCAGTTAATTAGCCTTTCTGGATTTTATGAGACCTGTTTGCTCAATTATTATTAAATTATTTTTAAAAGATTCTGAACGGTCAAGTTGTAAAATTTTAGTAGGTGTGAATTTATCTCTGGTTGAAAATGTTTTAATTTAAATGGTACAGGGTGTTCACGAATGACTTTGACCATCTGGACTCTATTATATTGATAATAATTGTTTTGAAAAAACTCAGTTCTCATTTAGATGTTTCAAGAAATATATAGAAAACACTTTATATACTAGTATTTGGGCTTGTTAGGCCTTTCTCAATAGAGTAAATGTTCCAAAATCGTAGTATCAAATTTTCTGGAAGAAGAATGACTCTAAAGATAGTTACTGAGTCTTTTAAATGGTGCATTGTATATTTTTTCCCAAATTAATGAAATTTTAATGAATGTGTTGATATCAGTAGTAATGGTTCTGTCTAACTGTGGAGTTTGTCTCCAAAAAAGCGGTAGTAAAAGTAAATATAGAAATTTTTAACTATATTAAAACTTATTTTTCTTTATTTCTTATTAACTATGTTTTTATCGTGGTTTGTTACCACGCTGTATATAGTAGTACATTTTTGCTTGTTTCTGCTTGTCATCTATATTTACAGCTTGAAAAACCAGAGGGCAGATTCTCTAAATCCTTTCCCTAGTTTATAATTTTCTCTCCCCTGTCATTGGTAATATATATTTATCAATTATATCTATCTATAACTTGTGAAATGAATAAAACAATACTTTAATTGATCGTTGTTCTACAGTTGGAATTATGTTGTTTTAATATTCTTACTATTGCGGAGAAGAGCAGTAATACAAGGAATAACTCTCAGGTCACCCTAACCCTAGATATGATCCAATTTTAATATAAACCATCTTACACCATCCTATAACTGCGCTATTCAGAAGAGAAGCAAAAAGTCTAAAACACCGTATGTGTGTATGTTCGTCGTTATTTTTTTTTGGGAACTATGGCAAAAATCCTTTTATTATTTTATATTTAAAAGATTATATTAAAAAATAAACATTATAGACTTATTTTCTATATCTTTCTAGTGTTTTTTTTTTTAGATATACATGCACAATTGTTGACCATTCAGCCATTTATAACTTCCTCATACATTTTCATTTATAATTTTCTTCTATTACCACTGCTATCAGGTACAACCTAAACTGAACTGGTTCCTATCTAAATTTAGAATTAGGTACAAAGAATTTGAATGTGGCAATTATTTTTCTGTGTAATACACAATGTGTCTTTATTATGTTTCGTTCGCATATCATAACTTATATATGTGACCAATTAATACAACAATAGCTTGTTAAGTTTTTTATCATCCAAATCTTAACTTTGAAGAAAGAGACTGTTGATGTGTTCCCATAGATGACTGAAGTAGTATAAGACTGTATTTATTATTATTTCGTGAAAATAATTTAATGTTGGTTTCTACCTACGATTTATTCTAATGGATAATGAGTCAACTATGTTTATCTATATGTAGATGGTAATTTCACGAATTATTCAAACTATGGTGCAGACTGTGAAAGGAAGAAAAATATTGAAGTTGACGAAAAGGTACAATAATAGTTATCTACAGTAATAGATACTTGACAAACTAGGATGACGGCCGAGTCAAGTATCGTACTATGAAATTACGATACGAATATCGTACAATGGTTTAACTACTATCAATACGTCTCATAATGTTATGAAAAAAGTTTATAACCTGTAATTACAACAATTTTAAGATGTTAAACAAAACTAGTAGTTTCTGGAAGTGTTTGTCATGCTTATGTTACTCACTAGCTCTCACTGTGGTGTCGATAAAGTGAGTTGAAACGAAAGAGTTACTTTTGCAGCAAATGCACCCACTGAGTCATTGGCACCTGCCAAATTTCGAGATAGGTACGATCTCGAGATCCAGGAAGCCGCGGACTACGAGCCCGATGTGGCCGCTGTAAACAAGCGACCAAGATCCAACTGCTGGACCCAGGATGAGAATAAGATCTTCTAATGTTTCAGATTCTACCCGGAACAAGGATAGAAGGCTACGAAGCTACTGAAAAAACGACCTTCAGACCTCCCCTAGAAGTACTCGAAGGTTCACTTCGAATGGTCAGGGATGGCTACACAGCCATTCCTGACCTACCCCAAACCACCACCCAGGACGATTGTAAGCGACACTTACCGCCTCCGCCTGATACAGACTACTGCTATGCTACCCCCGGTGGGTTACAAATGCAGGCGAAAAAAGAAAACAAGACAGAGGAGCGCCAGAACATCCTACCCAGCCTGCAAGGTAGAGCCAAGACAGGAGGAGTCCCCACGAATCGCCCACACCTATCACTTTTTGTGATCGGGGTTGGTGAAGGATGGGGTTCACCTCTACGAGGCAGTCCAAGCCTACCGCGATGGGGAGAGTAAAGAGCGATAATCTCGCTCGACCCCAAACCATCCCAAGTCATAACCACGCTCAATGGATATTGGCGTACGAACTCGAGTAGTTATAGACGATTTGAGGATTGGTGCAATTTAAAGAAAATACGTGGCGTATCGGAAAAAATTTTGAAGCAATTTCTAATTGCTAAGATTTTTTACATCTTTTTACCGCAGCATTTCGGTAAAGTGATATTTTACCAAACTAGTGCGGTAATGTATGTAATTATGACATTCAAATGTATATTGTAATGTTTGACAGTACATATTGATAGTAGATAGACACCCAATAAACATTTTTCGTAACATATGGTAACGGTCAGTTATATAAAGACTATATAAAGGTAATGAAAGTATATAAGAAGGTTGTGGAGTTTTATAAGTTTGCCTTTTAGTAACCAAGTCTTATTAGGGTTTTATAAAATTACTGTAGTCTCTTGGTATATAATGAAGTAATATAAATATTTCCATCACCCATTTTATAAAACTTATAGTAATCATTACCAATATATTTATAAGAAAATTATATAAGGTTTGCCATTACTTCATTTATATAACTAATGTATCTTGAGTTATATAGTAGTATTGTTAATCACCTTTATAAAAACTGTGGGTAAAGTACTTACTAATTAGGTACGTTATAAAACTTTTGGTGATCTTGTATAACTACTGTTTTTTTTATAAAACTCCGTTACCCGTAGTAAAAGAAATTTCCCCTTATAAAACTTATATTGATACCTACTTTATATTGAACGTTTTATTTATTGTCATTCAGCTATAGTGCAGCTAGCAGATAAAAATCAGAATGTTGAGAAACTGGAAAAAAATTAAGTGCAGCAGTTCTTTTCGTCGCAAAGTTACAAAAAACTTTACCAAAACCTTAAATACCGTACCAGCAGGATCAGCATTCAGTTCAGATGCTGTTGTTAACCTAAAAAGTGTCAATTCCTTGCATCGTCAGGTAGTAAAAGAAATACCTAGTGCAGTAAAGAATCATATCAATACTACTCAAGCAGAATATGTATCTCCATCCAATATCCATGAATTACTACTAGAACCAGACAGAAATACAGAACACAGGATCCACACAGAAATTACTGGGCATAATAATGATAGTAGCAGTAGTAATGCAACGGCCCCTTATGTGACAGATAGATATATAAACCTTGTACATAAACTGCAATGAGCATGATACCATACATTTATAAAACCGACACACACTGAAATCTTGAAGTAAGGTTATGTCAGAGACGTTATGTTCATCCCGGTCACTGATTACTAATCACTGATCACGGAATTTAATCTCAAATCGCATTATGTTCTGGAAACAACCAATAGGTATTAAGTAATTTAAAAATACTTAATTCCTATTGGCTCTTTTCTCATCTTGATCCGATTTCACATTATTAAAGAATATCAGCTTTCTTTCGCCATGAGAAATCAGCAGAACATGTTCGTAGGAAATTACCATGCAATAGACTCTGTGCCAATAGTAATAGAGTGTTTTATAGCTACTTAACTTCCTATTGGTCGATTGTCGGATCATAATGCGTTTGGATCCGAAAATTTATGTCCAAATAAGAAGGCTTATAACTACGTACGTTTACGTCACTATAATTTATATAAGAGCGTTTTGAAGGCATTCAAGATGTATTTCAACACTAGTAGTGACATTAGACGGTACAAGATCACTTCAGTGTTTATAAAGTCACTACATAGACTTCACCAATTCGGCCATGTTGTTTGTCCAAATGAAAGCAGGGACGCTTTATATGGCTCTTACATTTAGAGCCAAATATAACTTATTTTTTCAAAATTTAAGTTAAAATGAATACTACCTTGTTAAATGGTCACAAGGCGAACAACTTTGGTACATAATACTCGTGGTATGTAAAAAAAAATATATATGTAATTTTTACAACCTAATTTTAAATTCATTATTACCGAGTATATTAAAAGCCCCTGCGTTTTTTCGAAGTACATTGTAAAAATTTGCAGTAAAAAATCTTTCGCATTAAGTTTTCACTCATACAAGTGCTTATAAATCGCCAATAAAATAGGTACTAATATTTTGTCTACTGTCAGAAATCAATATACCTACTACAGCCTCTGGCCTCTGGTGCTGTGCATTTTCATTTTATTTATATAAGTATATAAACTTGTAAGCTGGGTATAAGAGAAAGAGCATAATAATAACAAATAAATGTGTCAGAGAGAGAAATGTAGGTATAACAAAATAGTAACAGAATTTTGGTAACTGAAATATTACCGACACCATTATAGGCAATGTATATAACGGTAACCGAAACACATATACAACTACATTACATCACTGAAGGTGCCTAGGCGCCGTTATATAGGAAGTTATATAGTGGTTATCAAAATGTTTCTGTTACTTTCTGTTACAAAACCCAAAGATATTTAGCGTTACTAAATATAGGTATTCGTAACCTTTATAAACGCCCCATTTAAGCTCTTTAAGGTGTTTATAAGGGTAACAGAAACATTTCTGTTACTAAACTAAATCGATTTAAGTTATTTAAGATAGGTGATATAGCATTTACGGTAACTATTATATAAACAAAAATGTTTATTGGGTACGATACGAATCGATAGATAATATCATCTAGATAAAGTTATTTGACATAATTATTTGGGAGAGGAATTTGAATTATAAAGCTCATAAGCCTCGTAGCTCTCCTAGTACTTACATCTTGTATGTATCAAACACGTTCCTGTAAAAAAATAGTTATATGTTTATAAATGTAGAAATTTTCTAAAATGGACCAGTGCTTTTAAAGATTTATGACAAAAACCACTCCTTTTTATGAATCCAGTACGTTCACCCACACACATTTGCTGTAAAATTTCTCAAGTATTTCACAACGCTGTAAGAAAAAAATACGACTTTTATTACCCTAACGGTGTTGTTTCGCACATTAGATACCAATTTTATAACCACATTTAAGTTCAACACATCATTAATTTATACTTTTATTATTAAAACTGTTGATGTAAAAATTGTAATATTTATATCTAGAGGCAATAAATTTTATTGTCATATAAACAAATGTTGTTAATTATATTATTTGATATAGTGGATTATAAATGTAATTCAGGAATTATAAATTAGAAGTTCCCCCATAACATAATATAATTTCTGAAATTTGAAACATAACAAAAGATTAAATAAAAATACTTGCTTATGCAAAATATTAGATTACGCTGCATTGGTTGCTAGAATACAAAATCTAATTGGTCCTAGATTAAGATTTGTTTACTCCATAGATAGAAAACACTGTTTGTGTTGATGTCCTTCTTATTATTAGTAACGTATTATTAGTATTATCAATGCATTTTGTGAAACAACAGAATCGCAAGTATATAAATATACCAAGCATCAATGAAAAAGAACCCTATTTCTTAATATAACTTGACATTTCATATATAATAAAAAATACGATGAAATCATAAATCATAATAATAATACAAATAAAAAAATCATAAATTCTACCATTCGTCTATGAAAAAATAAAATTGCAAAACAATTTGTTCTTTTCACAATAATCTTAGGCCCATATGTAATATTACCTTTCTTCATTTATGATTCATCTATGGTGAAGTAATGGCACTTAAATCTCTAACACACAGTATACTTTTTTATTATTTTGTAGTATTCTAGTATCTATTGAATATAGATTTTAATAATAACGTAAATTATGTAAAGAGCACTTTTGGTCGACAGTTTCTAAAGCCCGTGATGTTAATGATAAAGCCATGATGGTTCATAGCAAAAACCAAATACCATCAACCCTTAGTTTGCAATAGTTTCGAGTAATGGACCCCCCCTCTCTCCATCAAACTCTCTCTTATATATTTGTATAATAATTTTCAACATGCCTACCTCTTATACAGTATATTTTATATTTAAAAATAATTCTCTGTCGCATCACGTTAATCTAACTCATTTAATTTTATAACGTTGACTTCTATTTTATTAAACACGTTTCTTTCATCTATTTTAGAATCACGTTTCTTCGATGATGGGGAGTGGAATAACCAAATTAGTTTCTTATACAATACAATTATAATATGCAAATGAAACATGCGTTAATTATTTGATACATCAACTCTATAATGATACTAAATTACAGGTTCATTCTTTGATAATAATCAGAGTTGTTTCAAGAGCCGACCCACCGCGAACAGAAATGTTAACAAATTCAATTATGGCCATCCGTGCTGACTCGATCTGGCTCTACAGTAAGTTATTATTTGATTGTAGTGGGCTGATCATTTTTTACAAAGTCATGCATACTATAGGTGTCTTAAGGAAGCTTAGATTGATTAAGAGTTAAATACTACTTAATAGAATTTGTTATGGAACGCTGTTAAACAAATTGGTTTCGGTTCAAGTACCCGGCAATTGGAACATTAATATGAGAATACACGTTGTCTATTTAGAAGATGGGGTCCATTATAGCTTAACAATGAGTTGAAATATAAATAAATTGAAGTCAAATAGTAAGTCTATTTGATAATAAGCACTTTGTTGATACAATCAGCTATTTTTAAAACAAAATTTTTGCAAGTATAAAACCATATTGAGTTATTTTGTAATTATAACAGGCGTCAATACAATACTTTGTCGCTGCTAGTAGTTGAATATGAAAATTTCAAATGTATTTTTAGTTATCCTGAAATTTGACATTAATGATCAATTTGACAATAATTTGACTGAGAATTAGGACACTCTGATTTTGATCATCAGTTTTAACTTCCATAGAATTATGTTTACAAACTGAATTAGTTCCGCAGCGATTATTATAACATGTTTTGAAAAAATTCATGAAAAATTACATAAATGAGAGAAGTTTTGCAAATACGCCACCATATTATACTTCAATGGAATCAGTAGCATATCTAAAATGAATGAAGTGCCACTGAGTGTGGAAATCGGCTACTGTGACTGAAGGATACGTTGATGATAACGTTAATAGAAATATTACAGTTGCTAAAAATATTTCCTATGAGCAAACGTATGAGAAGTCGAAATTTGTTTATACAGTGAGGACATAAAGTCCGTCCCCCCCCCCCTCTAACTTTTGAACCACTGGGTAGATTGTGATGAAATTTGGAACGATAATATACGACTAAATTCTGCATTTTTGACACATCAATGACAGCTCTGAATGTCAAAGTGACAGCTGGGCGCGCAATAGGAAAATTTTTTTTAAATGAAAATGGGCGTCGAGTGGGGACTCATTTTGCAGCTATTTTTATGCTCAAAACATCCCCCAAATTTGAGAACATTTGGTTCAGTAATTTCCAAATAAAAACTAGTAATATCAGTTTATAACATATCCTTTTTACCACATAATCTTTATAATAGAACTTACCCATGGAACATTTATTTGTCAGGAGGTTCATGGAGGTCATTTTCAACATCTTTTGAAGTAACACGTGTTTTCTAAATTTGTTTCTGCCTCTATTTTTTTTTTTTTTAGGTTTAATTTAAATTATTTCATAATTTTTTAATTTAGGTTATTTTAGGTTAGAGATAGTTTATTGTTATTTGTTTACTTTTAATTTTTGTTCTGCTTTGAATAATTTACAATAATTTGTAATATGTATGCAAAAAAATTATATAACAGAAATCGATATTACTGGTTTTTATTTGGAAATTACTGAACCAAATGTTCTCAAAATTGGGGGATGTTTTGAGCATAAAAATAGCTTCAAAATAAGTCCCCACACGACCCCCATTTCCATTTAAAAAAATGTTCCTATTGCGCGCTCAGCTGTCAGCAACTTTAACATTCAGAGCTGTCATTGATGTGTCAAAAAATGCAGAATTTAGTCATATATTATCGTTCCAAATTTCATCACAATCTACCCAGTGGTTAAAAAATTAGAGAGGGGGGGACTTTATGTCCTCACTGGGTAATATGAAAATTTCAAATGTATTTTTAGTTATGCTGAAATTTGACGTTAATGATCAATTTGACAATAATTTTACTGAGAATTAGGACACTCTGATTTTGATCATCAGTTTTAGCTTCCATAGAATTATGTTTACAAAAAAGTGAGGACATAAAGTCCGTCCCCCCCCTCTAACTTTAGAAGCACTGGGTATATTGTGATGAAATTTGGGACGATAATATATGACTAAATTCTGCATGTTTTGACACATCAATAACAGCTCTGAATGTCAAAGTGACAGCTGGGCGCGCAATAGGAAATTTTTTTTAAATGAAAATGGGGGTCGAATGGGGACTCATTTTGAAGCTATTTTTATGCTCAAAATATCCCCCAAATTTGAGAACATTTGGTTCAGAAATTTCCAAATAAAAACCAGTAATATCGATTTCTGTTATATCATTTTTTTGCATACATATTACAAATTAGTGTAATATGTATGATATTATAATATTGTAATATATATGATATCTTTCTCATATATATGAGAAAGATATCCAGATGTTCACATCGTCAGAAGATTCGGGTAATTCCTACTGACACTTACTCTTACTGATAACAATTACAATTCTGATGCTGTAACTCAGGTTAGTAGTATAGTCAAAGCTCAGGTGTCTCAATTAAAAATGTTACGAACAAGATAAAAAACCATTTTCAAAAAACCTCTGGAAAATTTTCGTCGATTCGCGGTTCGCGACTGAACCATAGAAATAGTTTAGGTATAAACAGGACACAATGTTAGGCATAGATTTAGTTTTAACCATCTCCAGATGTTGCCAACTAGGTTGGCGAAACGTGCGTCCAATGCAGTGTAGTGTTTTGGTGTTATGTGGAAAACTACATCAGTGTTCATTTTGTCATAGAAATTATCAAATCGTTATGAAAATACATTAATCTTTCCCAAGAAAAAACAATTTTCAATTTCTAATAATTGATGGTTATTAAATACTAAATAATATTTTTCTGATTAACCTTCTAAGAAATTGTTTTACTAACAAAAAGAATTTTTTAAACCATGATTTTTTGGAACTTTTCCGCTTATATTGATGAGGACTACACTATCTTAACTTTTCCTTTGTATAATGGTCTATTTGTATTCTTCACTTTTTGAAAGTTGGATTTTATTAAAAGTTTGTAAAGTTGGTGAGTTTAAATAGTTTTCTGTTATTTTTACTACTCCTGTTACGTTTACTAAACTATTTAATAGAATGAGAAACTTTCAACTTACTAAGAATGTAAGTTAACATTAAAATCAAGGTACCTATCTGACCATAACATTATCAGTAGCTGCTTATTTGTTGTAGGTATTATCTAAATATTCTTCATTATGTTGGTATACATTTTTTATATATTTTTAAATATTTTGTAAAATAACAGACTGTAACCTGTAGTATACTAGCATTCAATTTTTATGCTTACAACCTTATTTGAATGACAGAGTTATTGTAAACATTCTCATGACTCAAGAAAGCCGTTGAGAGGAGGTTCTACAGTTTTTACATATACAAAATGTTTCAAAAAATTACTATTGAATAAGATTGCGATATACAGGGTGTCCACCTAGTGCGCGTAAGTCCAATATCTGGGTTAATAAAAGAGATAACTTAATTTTTTTTTCTACAGGGTTGTCTAATATCCCGAGCTGCACAAAATGAAAATATATTTACATATTCAGGGTGTTCAGTTTTTCCTGGACAGGTACCAACTTCGTTTTTCTAAATGGAAATATATATTTTTTATTGCTTTTTCGAACTAAACCCTTGATTTTAGTAGGACTTTCATCAGCCTTCCCTATACCTAACTTAAACTGTTTTTGAAATATTGACGGGTGAATATTGACATTTTTGCAACTTTGACACCCTGTAAAATCTAAACACCCTGTGCACTAGGTGGACACCTTGTATGTTACTTAGATTTTCTATCTGTTTCTATGTGCACATGAATTAGGAGTTGCTATGGAATTTCTAATTGATAATTTTTGTTGATTTATACGTTTGTTTAAATATTGTACGGTTTGTCCAATGTAACATATATCGCAATTTGAACAATCAACCTCAAAATAACATGGATTTGATTTAATTTATCCACTGGATCCTTCAGTTTTGAATATAATTTATTTTTCATGCTATTATCATTTCTATGTCTAATTGTATATTTTATTTACCTAATTCCTTCTGAAGTTTTTCTGATACCTGTAGTAGGGGGATATGGGGCAGATATGTATATTTTATCTTTATTTGGATTGCTTTGACTTTTGTACTGGTTTATGCTGTTAAATATGGGTCGTAAACAGTAGGTTGTAAATCTATTTTAATTTGATTTGTATTGTTTTTGTTATTTATTATATGTATTCTCTTTTGATTATAGTTATTTATGAATGGCGGAGGTTAGAAATTACTTAAAAGAATGTTTTTAACTTTAATAATGTTTTCTTTGTGAAACTGTTTATCTGATAATTAAATGAACCTGTCTACGAGACTGTTCATATCGGTAATTTTGTATATATTTTTTAGTTTTTGATTGGAAGTTGGTATATCGTCCTGAACTGATACTTTTCTGATACCAATTGGTTTCAATTGTACTGGCAGATCTAATTAGAAGGTCTAAGATGATAACCTTATTTTCATTTTCTGTTTCTAATGTATGTTTGATTTAGTTGTTGTGTCGTGTTGTTCATTGAATTTGTGTAATATGAACTTTACTTCATTTTTATTAACGCATAGTAGATAATTAAAGCACACAAGCAAATAAATTATACCATAAATGACTTCGTGCTGAAAAAGTTGCCATTAACATCTTTTCATTAAGTGACACACAGTTCTGTACAGTCTCTACTTATATTTCTGGCAAAGGAGTCATCGAAAAACGTGGCTCCCTTTACGGTCGAATATCTTCAGACCTGACGTCTCCACAGCCCATGTTCTCTATTTAATTTATACTAATTTTATGAGTCACCAGTAATGGTGCGTGACTTCACGGGATGTTTGGCTGCGGAGTAGTAGTGGAGTTTTCAGTACAAAAAGCAATTAATTAGATATATGACCTATGCAAACAAAATATAGACCCATCACATTCTACACTAAGTATACTAATTGCTAGTAAAGTGGCCAGGAAAATTTTAAGTGGCTTATTCTGAAAAAATAACGTAATAAGAACATTTCCATCGACTTAATTTTTTGCTAAATCGTGTTTATTTCATAAAGATTTTCAGATGACTGGCTTATACATGTTTTGTCATTAAAATAACCTTACTATATAGAAAATGGATTCTGCAATCACGTTCTCATTTCAATTTGTTATTTTATTTTATCACTAGTTATATCATTGGCTTTGAAACACTATAAACAGACATCTACATCTGTTCTGAAAGTCAAGAGCAAGTCGACATTTTTTAGTAAAACTCGTGAGTTGTATCTCAATATGCTGTGATGAAATTCGTCATGGTATTTGAGGTCGTCGGTAACCACAGGAGTAATTTTAAATTTATCACGTCTTCCCAAATCTCCATTTGCTAACGTTATCTAGGGGTGCCACAGGGGTCGTGTTTTGGACCCCTTCTATTTGCAGTCTTTATCAATGATAGTAACTCTGCTTTTGGTACTGGTCTGAGAAACTTCAGAACTATTTTAGCAGAGTCGCAAATTATAGGAGTATTTTTAAATTTATCACGTCTTCTCAAGTCTCCATTTGCTAAGGTTACCTAGGGGTGCCAAAGGGGTCGTGTTTTGGACCCCTTTTATTTGCACTTTTTATCAATGATAGTTTACTCTGCTTTTGGTACTGGTCTGAGAAACTTCAGAACGATTTTAGTAGAATTGCAAATTCCAACTACACACTACACTACACATCTACATGATTTGAAGCAGATAATAATGAAGAGGTAGTACTAAAATTTAATTTTATCAGGAAAAACCTCACAGATGTATAATTCTTGATCTATATACAGGCTTGATAAAGACTCATTAAATGTCGAGGCATCGGCTATACTAATTGTTCATTCAGTCCTAAACCCGCTAATCCAGACTAAATTAGAATTGATCCTTTAAGTATATCTAAGACATTATTTTTTAGTATGGAGCTAACTCAACTAGACAAAGTTAGGTGAAAGAGTCTTATTTATGTTTGAGTTTAGAAGTAATATCTTATACAACGAATTCCCTCAATACGTCTCCTGAAATTAGATAGACCTAAACGATAAAATTATATGTTGGTAGGTGTTGTTATAAACATTTTGGCTGTTTTACTCGAAGGTAAGTTTATTCGTGTAATTTCAACAAAGGCAACAACGCACTGTTTATGCTCCCTGTGTTTCTTTCGGCACAGTTATCCTCCACATTAGTCTTACTGTCGTTAACCATATCCATTAAATTTAATAACCCAGAATCCCAACTTCTTCAGACGTTTTCCTTCGGAAATTTCATTAAGTGTACATCACCCTAGCAGTTTTATTCATCCCAAGGGCGTAAGTTGCATATTTGTGTTTCGCTTCCTTAAAATCTAAATAAAGTAGGTGGTGCTTCGACAGCTGATACCCAGCTGCCTAACGGCATCCTCCGAGATCACTTTAACAAAATTAAAGGATATAGCAAAATAATCACAACAGAATACATATTATAATACACAAATATTTACATAATATTTATAGACATATACAGTTAGTCAAACATTAAAATTTGGAAAAAAAAATTGAACTTTCAGGTACCTACTTTAGATTTTTTATGGTATTTTCAAGATACATAAGGGTAATAAGGCACCTAATTAATATCTGTACAAAAATCTAAAGATGCACATAAGTAAGAAGGTAATCAAGCTTTAGGAAAAGAGCCCATTTGATACTCTACAGTTCACATAAAAAATTGAACTAATTTTAATAATTAATGATGCAACAATAAAAAATGGTTTAATTTTTGTATAAGTACCATTTTATGAGCATAGGGAGCTATAGAAATCCAAATTGTCGTGAAGTGGGGCAATTTTTTTACAACAAAGATTTCAAATAATCTATCATTAGATTTTAAGACGGTAGCTCACTGATGCTTCACTAGCCTCGTAGATGAGAATATTCAGTGATGATGATTTAAAAGGGAATCATTAATTCGAGATTCATCAGCACACAGATGAGTAATGGAAAACATTATTTCATTTGAAATACCACACATTCGTTACTGGTCTTCTAGTATGAGTATGTTATCAGCTAAGTCCTAGGCCTACGTATCAGGACGCTATTTGCTATGAGGTAGCATACAGGGTGTCCACCTAGTGCGCGTAAGTCCAATATCTGGGTTAATAAAAGAGATAACTTAATTTTTTTTTCAACAGGGTTGTCTAATATCCCGAGCTGCACAAAATGAAAATATATTTACATATTCAGGGTGTTCAGTTTTTCCTGGACAGGTACCAACTTCGTTTTTCTAAATGGAAATATATATTTTTTATTGCTTTTTCGAACTAAACCCTTGATTTTAGTAGGACTTTCATCAGCCTTCCCTATACCTAACTTAAACTGTTTTTGAAATATTGACGGGTGAATATTGACATTTTTGCAACTTTGACACCCTGTAAAATCTAAACGGTTCGAGATAAAGCAAAACGGTTTGCACATTCCTATCTTAACTTTTCATAAGCTATCGTTTGGTACTAATTTCAAATTTATACAGGAATAAAAAATTTTCAAAATTTTCAGAAAATTTTAAATTTTTGGATAATTCTGAAATTAGTACCAAACGATAGCTTATGAAAAGTTAAGATAGGAATGTTCAAACCGTTTTGCTTTATCTCAAACCGTTTAGATTTTACAGGGTGTCAAAGTTGCAAAAATGTCAATATTCACCCGTCAATATTTCAAAAACAGTTTAAGTTAGGTATAGGGAAGGCTGATGAAAGTCCTACTAAAATCAAGGGTTTAGT